>CM035838.1:459089286-460428909 GCA_020510985.1 Pholidichthys leucotaenia | reverse complement strand
CAAAACCCTGACCCTGCGGTCCATAAAATGATACAATACATCTCAGATCCTGCAGTTAATACACCATCCGACTCGAATCTCGCTGACACTCCAGACTTGAAGCCACTTTTTGCCGCACGATCATCCTTACAGCTGCGAAATGGCATTCTAGTTTATGTTTCCGATGAACTCCCTACGCCTGCGCTTGTGGTCCCTCGTAACCAGAGGGGGGTGATGATTGTTCATGCCCATGATCTCCCAACTGCAGGACACAAAGGCGTCAAAGCGACGTACAACGCGCTCAAACAAGTGGCATATTGGCCATACATGCGAAAGGATGTAGCCGACTACATAAAGGGATGTCTCGTATGTTGCCAGTTTCAACCAACCAACCCGATGCATCGAGCACCCCTACAGAAAAGAGGCATTTCATTCCATGGTCTGACCTCCAAATTGACTGGGTAGGTCCCCTTCCACGGTCAGCCAGAGGAAACAAATACTTCCTCACAGTCACATGTGCTTTCACCAAATGGGTCGAGTGCCTGCCTGCTCCTAATGACACGGCAGAAACCACGGCCTACTTGTTGATGAACCACGTATTCTCTAGGTTTGGTCTGCCAAGCCGAATCAACTCTGACCGCGGCACTCATTTCACCGCCGAAGTCATGCGACAACTGTGGGAAACCTTGGGAGTTAAAGCTAACTTCCATATTAGTCACCACCCACAATCCTCCGGACAGGTTGAAAGAACCCACCGAACTGTGATCAACATACTGAAGAAGTATGTTTCACCACACCAAAAAGACTGGGATGTAAAGCTCCCGCTGGTCTTAATGGCCATCCGAGCCACACCCCATGAAGCTACGGGGGTGTCACCTTTTGAAATGATGACAGGCCGGCAAATGACTTTGCCCCTGCATTTACTCTACCAACCTGGAGAAGCCAGTGTTGCTACAGCTTACACTACTCACCAGTACATGACTGACCTGACCAAACATCTCCGACAGACTTTTGCCTTTGCCCAAAAACATTTGGACCGATCAGCTGAAGGACGCAAAGCCTACTACGATCAGAATAGAACCTCACATGACGAACTCCAAGTGGGAGACAAGGTTTTCTATTATGCTTTCATTCCTCAGACAGGACAGACCAACGCACGAGCAGGAAAACTCGCTCGGAAGTTCCTCCCCAGGTGGACAGGTCCACACACGATCACAGATAAACTCTCTCCGGTCGTTTACCAAATCAAAATAAGCAAAGGTCGCCAGGACCCCATCTCCAAATGGGTCCATCATAATCAAATCAAAGCTTACAAAAACCCCATGGGACTTGTCGGGGACAACACTGTTCCATTAAGTCAGTAAAACAAACCTAAATCTTGTTTGCGCCCGATAGATAACTGTTAGCTGACGATCAGCCTCAGACATTCTCGGTCGCATTTCTCTTCCTCAATCAGGTAACTGCATTAAACCTTCAAAAGGAGAAAGTTAACCCAAACTAACTGACTTCCTTAAAATCTAACCTTAAAAGACCCCGCAAAATTTCATTCAGTATCATCAAGTTACTGTTTTCAAAGTAGTACAAACAAAATCAACAACATCACTAGCTTAAGGCAATAATCACAAAACCCTCTAAAGGTGATAAACACTAATAGCTTAGAGCTCAGCCTCTAACAAAGTTGTTCCACCTCTAAGAATAACTTTCACCTACCACTCAGGTACCTCAAGAAAAGGAAAACTGACAAGAAGCTCAAGATTAAAATGACTCACTTCTATTTGTTGACCAGGACGATGGCCCTCCTGTTTTTCAGTTTAGCTCTCTACCTAGCACTCTCACCTACCTTCGCCCAGTTAGAACTGGACAGAACCCAAACAAGAAGTCAACAATCCTTAGGTAGATTCTCAACCACGGCCTCATCATTAGGGCCCCTTGCTACCCTTAGCACGTCTACTGTTAAATCAGTCAACACCGCTACACTGAAATGCCAGACAGTTGAACCACCAACTGTTACCAAAACTTTGCAAGATACTGTGTTGGTTTTGAATGTTTGCTCCAAAGCCTCATTCAAACTCAACAAGGTCTTGGACTTGTCACTCTTCATGTTAGAGGGTGACCTTGCTCACCCACATCTAATGTCTGTGTTTCTTCGAAAGGTAGCTAAAAATATTAGACTTTCAGCTAACACTTTGACAACGAGTCTGCCTTCACCGCTTCTTGCCCCTGTTTCAGATGTCACAAAGTTATTCCTCATTGCCACTCAAAGAACAATGATGACTCCCCATGCTCGCTCAGTCTTCCAGAACAAAGGTCTCAAGCACCCTCTGAGTAAGACCTCTGTGGAACCATGGTTTAGTCCAAATAAACCAATTCAATTCAAACCTCCTTGAATTAACTCAATATTGCTTAACCTAAACATCTACCTCAGATAAGCAATACATTTTTGTTTTGCATTCTTTGTTGTGACTTTTATTTCTCTTTATTTTTAGAATTTTTAAAAGTTATATGCATGCTTATATACAAACCTATATTTTTTATATATAGCTCTTGCACTCCATTTTGATTTTTGTACCCATTCAAACTATTTTTTTTTTTTACAACTATGATAGCTATTTCATTGTAGACCAAGATTCCTACCTCAGGTATGTAAGACTACGCACTTATTTTTGTAGCTAGAATTTTTGAGTCATTTCAAGACCTATGCCTTAGCTTACTACTCCAAGTCAATTTTATAATCTACATTTGTCCATATTCAAATTATTTTTTGAAATTCATGGAAGTCCTTCCAGTAAACCAAAGTCAAAGATCTGTACTTAGTAATAGATACTGTTTGCATGCTAGTGTGTATGGACATCACACAAACCTTTTAACCCAGTATTTAGGTCAAGTGTTGCCAAGGAGACGAAGCTGCCATGGATGTGTACCGACGCTGACCGATGCTCACCATCGCTACAAAGGGGGGAACTGTAGCATCATCGTCCTCCTCAAAACCAAGACAAGATCACTTCTCTCCAGTTTACAGGAATTTCAATTTATTCATTACACAGGAATATCACCTTTCTGCCTTCTCAGGAATATCACTGGCTTTTTGCTGACTCATGCAGGCTTCTTCCAGACCTGACCAAAGATGCTTGCTTTCCCAGGACCCCAATGTAAACAACTGCCGCTTGCAGAGATTGTAAGGATCAGAGTTTGCTTTTAAAGGCTCAAAGGAACATAAAACTCAGGAGACCAGACCTCTCAACATGAACACTGCATTTGATAACGTACCTTTTCACAGGAAACCAATGTTTTTAAAAGAGTCATAAACCACTTAATCTGACGGTTTTATAGCCTATGCTGTCCAGGCCTTCGCCAGATACTAAGGAAATCATCTACAGCTCAACAGTACCTCCTAGCGGATACCTACGGAATGTGTTTTCAGTACGTAGGATGACTTTTAATTTGTTCTAAATATTAAGTTTCTTTCAGCTTATCCTGGATCCTAAGGACACTGAAAATCATCCCCCTTATCACCAACCATGGTTTGCTGCATGTTCTGCTGTTCTAATCTTGATCTAAATGTGAATGCATGTATTATAATTATGTATAAGAAATGTTATATTCATGAGTGTTATTGGAGTAATGGTATAAATGCATGATCACCATATATTAGCCAAGTCATTTAATTTAGTTAGATTTTATATTGAGCATTTATCTTATAAGAACTGACTGTTGATTTTTCCCTCTGAAAATTCATGGGATGGTGTCTCCATTTGGTTGGCTGCTCTCAAACAAAGAAATGTTTTCACATTGGATAACAGCCATTTCAAACTGATTCTGAAAGAGTAGATTGGTCGTTTGACGACTGACCTCATCAGTTTTACGACCCGGCGAGGTAACTTTAAAAGACAGAAGTTAGATTTGAGTACACACGGGAAAACAGGGTTAACAGTTGAGTCACAGCACAGTTAAGAGTTTTAAAGAAGTCAGAGATCAGACAACAGGCAGGAAGATTAGCTAGAAATAGAATTAAGAATTAGAAACACAGAAAGAAGAAAGAGATTTTGAGAAAGATTAGGAACTAAATTCAGATTAAAGAAGCAGAAGAGTAATCTAGACCTCAGAAGAAGATCTTATTCCACCGTTTCAAGGCCCTGTGAAGTTTTATTTTATTCTCTGTGTGTTTGTCAAATCTTTTCTTATATTCTGGAAACTGAGGAGAAACCATTTTTCTTTAGAGCTCGTCCCTTTTAAGAGAATCAAATTCTCAAACTTTTTCCTTCACCCCAGAAGCCATTCTTATCCTAGTAAATGTTTTTCTAACACTTTTTTTTTAATGACTTTTCACGCCATTAAAGTGGACCTTTAATTTGCCTAGTTAAAGAGAACAGAGACTGAGAAGATTTTTCTTCAGTTTTCGGGTCGATCCCACTACAAGAGACCCCAAATTTGGACTCTTTTTCAAAGGACTTTTCACACCGCTCTGTGACAGACCACCCACTGCTGCCATTGTCTGGAGAGCCCCCAGATGAGTTATCACCTCCAAGGCTGTGAGGAGGCATCTTGCAGCAGCTTCCTCCGACGTCCTAACTTCAAAACCCAGCGGTACCGACCCGCGGAACTTGGACCAAAGGCCGTGTGTGAGTGAGACTCTTATTTCTCCTATTTCCTGGGTTAAAACGTGATGTCCTAACAATTAAATTACAATTGAATATGGCCCGTATTTCAGGGCTCAATTAGTCTCTCAGCCGCAGGATAGAGCTGTAAACTGAAGCAAAAACTCTTAGTCATTTTAAGTAACTGCCCTTAAAATTTTGTAGATTAATTCAGGAGTCATTTTTAGATAATTAGCTTATGAATTTTCCCCATAAAATTGCGTTGTTTTGTTAAAACATTCCAGCCTCACTTACCGTTGAAACATAAGTCTAGTTTCTCCTTGGTTCTGCAGAGGTGTAATGCTGGATTTTATGTTCAGGAACTCAATATCAGTTGATGTGATATTTTACGCTGTCATCATCTGAATCTGTTTATTCATCATTTGAACGCCATGCCATGTAACCTGAATGATTTTAATAAACGAGTGAATAAGAGCAGTTGAAGCGTTTTCCTTTTGCATATACAGTTTTCCTAATCACGGCAGGACAAAAACTCACTGAAACTTTGAGACTGATTCATTAAGTAATTTAAGGTACAAAATTAATTAAAATTAAAGTTAATCTTATTGTCCGTTAGGACTGGTGCCCCTTTTACGAGTGCTTTTATTTAATTTAGCGGGTGTAGAAGTGACGGTTCAACTCCGCCCCTTTCACACCCACTATTAAATAAAATAAATAATTCCTGTACCTTATGACAAATAATTTTATAGGCTCTTCATCCTACAGTCCGATGGCAGGGGATCTGCAGCTCCCTCACCGGACCTGGACATCGCTGGTGCCGAACCCACGTTGGACCCCGATTGCGTCTCCGTAGAACCCACGTCGGACCCCGATTGGGTCTGTGTAGAACCCACGTTGGACCCCGATTTGGGTCGGCGCCGCACCAGAACCGACCTCTGATCTCGAACCAGGAACCTCTGGCACCGCGGGCGATGGCAGTTCCTCGCCGGCGACCCTGGGAGAAGGCTCAGGAGAGAGAAAAGAACCAGGATCAGGATCACCGGCAGCGCCAGAACCCGGCGAGACAAGCTCGGACGCAGCGGACGGCTGCACCCGGCTCATCTCCCCTAGAGACAGGCTAAAGTGCTCTAAAATGAGAAGGAGAAAGATAAGGTAGAGCACTTGCCTGATCTCGGGTTCTGACACCATCCAGGACTGCAAAGATCCAGGTTCAAGCGTCAGGAGGTCGTCCTCAGGCTCCCACTCAGCTGCGTCGGGCTCCGCAGCTGGCATGATGGTGTGCGCAGCTTGTGAGTTCTCCAGCACCAGTGCCCACGCCGATGGCCCACACGGTGTGGTGGCAGGAGAACCTTGTCCCGCTGGACCAGACTGCTCCCCCCCCGTGGAGACCCGGGGACGCTTCGTGGTCGGCGCAGGCTCCACGCTGCAGTCCACTCTCCTCCACCCACGGCATAGCTGCGGAACCGGAACCAGGCTCTCCAGAACCGCAGGCCCCCTCCTCATCCTGCGACGTTGGCCTGGCGTCGAGGATTGCTCAGCGGAGGGAGACACAGAGGATGAGGGGTTAATAATTACAGCCACAGCGGGTGGTAGGAGTTCGGGGAGCTGCGAACCCCGAACTCCACCTCCAGGAGTCTGACAAAGCAAATCACAATAAGTGAATGAACTAACTGGGACTTGCCTGTCTCCTGGAGGCTGGATGGTGGCCGCTGTGGGGGACGTTGCTCCTCCCTTTCCCCGCCAGACGGTAACAGAGGGCCCCCGGGGAGGACGTCGGGGAGCTGCTCGTGATGATTCCGGGACGGAGCTCGCCAGGTCAGGATTCTGGGTGCACACAGCAGCCGGGGAATGCGTCAAGGAGGAGGGGGCGACAGCCGAGATGAGCCGGGCCCGGAGCGCTGACGTAACAGCGGGGGAAGATGTGACAGGAGTGACAGCTGTGTGGAGGATTAAGACCTTGCGGCGGCCCGGAACTGGATCCGGACAGGATTCGTGCTGAGGTGGACTGGCAGTGTGACGACGGCTACTCGCAGGGGGTGAAGCGAAGGTGAGACCCGGAAATCGCCGCTCCTGTGCAGAGACAGAGGCGAGGAGGGCGTCGAACTCGGGGAAGTCACGCAGCCCTGGATTCCTCTCCACCAGTCTAACTGCCGCCGCCACATGCTTTATGCCAGCTGCAGCTCCTCCGGGGGAATCCCGAGTGACGTCGTGCTGGATGGGGAAAGACCTCTGGATGGCGCGAACTCCCAGGCCGGACCGGAGGCAGGAGCGGGATTCTGAAGCGAAGGGTGATGTCTCCTCCTCTTCGGCTTCCTGCCGGGATTTCCCTCCAACCCACGGAGTATTTGTCGCTGTGCGGCAATGTCCAATCTCCTCGTGCTCACCTCAGGATGACAGGCGAAGTGGGGGAGATAGTTGAGGACCTCCTCAGCTTGGTCCAGGTACCGGTGCACGTCGCGGCTAGAGTCGAGGAGGGAAGCGGTGTTGAGGATTTCATCCACGCACTCGAGGGCATCTGCGAGGACATCACTCCGACTCTGAGTGCGGGACCTCCGTGACGGCATGCTTCCGCAACGGTACCCAGACAGGTAAGGGCAACAGTCCAAAACAGCAAACTCACGGTCGCCGGCAACTCACTTGGCTGTGACCTACTGTTACGTATGGCTCTCGCGAGCCATACAATGAGAGCCAAGGGCAGACCAGTGAGTTTGCGATGTTTATTATAATGAGGGAAAAGGAACAAAGGAACAGGGCCTCGTGGGGCCAAAACACAAATAATAATACGAGGATAACACTTACACACAATGCTGAATGATGAGCAGGTGGCTGGCGTCAGACGAAGGGATTCCAGCCTTACCCATGCTGGAGAAAAGCGTGGATAACGGTGCGAGGTCACAGCCCCGAATGATCGAAGCTGCTCCCTTTAATACTGGTTGACAGCGCCTCAGCTGATGAGGGGTAATTGGGCTCCAGCCGTCTCGTAGAGCTTGACAGCTGGGAGCCCGCTGAGACGCTGTCACAATAAGAGCCGGGCTGAGGAGGAATATGGCCTGAGCACTGGATAACATGGCGTCTCACCCCATATGACATTCACAATGAGAGAGTCTGCGAACAGTTGTGGCTCATCCACTTAACTTTCACACAGACTCCAAGTCTGATAAATAAACAACATGTCAACAGTTTGTACAAGAGGTATCGATGTGAATTTTGGTCTTTTAAGCATATTTCTGTTATGTATGGAAAATACCTGGGTGAAGGATGAACCAAGATGGACATGGCGAACACAGCTTTATTGGAACTGAAGTAGCGGTTACAAGGCAGGCACCTGGCAATGGGCACCGGTCAAAGAGACCACAAGATGGTGTCTCACCTCCTATATAGGGCAGGGCGGTGACGTGACAGGAAGTACACCTCACCACACTGCACTTCACAATAAAGTGCCGTTTCCCATACCCCCCCCCCCCCCCCCTTAGAAAAGTCCAAAACCACACATACAATTGACCCCCCCCCCCAATTTAGGACCCGAATCATGCACTAAAATAATGAAAACTAATATACTAAATTGGCCTAACACACTCACTCAAAACAACCTAGAATAGGGCTGGCGGGTGGACTGCTGCACAGCCCGCACGGCATGGTGGATTGTTTTGCCGCTGATTTAAACTGAAATTACTTGCCGTACTCCTAAGCTAAAATACAAACACAAAAATAATCCCATATCATAGCATACATGCAGAAAACACAAAAACTATAAACATCTTTAAACTGTGTGTCCACCAAACGCATTTTTTGTCGCCCGACTGCCCTGAACGTCTTTTTTTCAGCGTTTGTGTGTGGCGCTCTGGAAAAAAAAGCCTGTGCCCCGCATCCCAGCAACAGCTTGTCACTCACAGCTCAACACTTCCGCTTTTCCTTTCTACTGATTTTTTTTAATAGCAGTCTCTAAATAACAATTGACAGGAAACGTATTCCAGCAGCTCTGGATGTAAAATATGATTACAATGAAAACAGCAGTGTGAGTAGAGACTGTATTGGCGTCCTATGTCCCACCCTTCCTTAATTCTGACTGGCTGCTTAGAAAGGTCTGATTGACGAGCTCAGCTGCAGTCTGAAAAAGTTGAACTTTTTCAACAATGAGTGCCCTGAACACTGCGACAAAAAAACGGCCACCGCTCAAAGCGTTTCAGCGCTGTAAATGCTGGACTACAGAGAGAATGAATAGAAAACCGTTGCCCAGAGTGGAAAAAATGCGTTTGGTGGACACGCAGACGTTTTTTACAGCACAGTCACTTGGGTGGGAGAAGTAGAACTGGCATGGGGGGAGGCCCAGGGCAGCCCCTCAGTAAGCGAGCCCCTGAAAGCAGCAAACTGTTGGGACGATGGCTGATCTTCTGGACGGTGGAGTCCGACTCCTTCACCACCAACACCGACTCCCATCCAGCCTCGTCACCCGGAGCCTTTTCCCGGACATGCCGAAACTGATTGGTAGGCCTTGATGAGCCATCGGATAGCCGGAAGCATGCTGCGTCCAACTTCGCCACTATGCGCAGCCATCCTCGGTGTTTTGCTGGCTGCTGTTTGGCCCATCTTTGCCGTGGACATTCATCACCCCAAACCAAGTCCAAAACCCTCAGCAGGGCCCAGTTCGGCCTGACGTGGTGCTGCTGAGCATGTGGTAACTCCATGCTCATCGGTCTGGCCCCGTCCTCTTCTAAAACCATTGTAGCGGTCACCTTCGTAGCTGTAGATCCTCCATCCTCCTGTGGCCAAACTCCAGAGGCATCTGGGGCTAGCACAATGGTGTCACTTGCCAATGCAGGCGCTTCGCCGTCATGCTTGGTACGCCCCTCTACCATGTCCTGAGTATCAGCACTGAGACCCTCCTGCACCAAACCTGAGTGAAAGTGGTCCTGCTTGACCACTGTGGTGTCCGTTAGCTCTTTGTCCCATTTGTCCCACACAACATTCTCTTCGACCACCAGAGCCGGAGGGTTCCAGCGGCCACAACCCGACCATTCATTCCCGGCACAGTCTTTAATGGCCTGCATCAGATCGTCACTTCCTTGTGGTAACGTATCGTCACTTCCTGTTTTGCTGTCTGCCTGTGTGGTTTGCTCTATAGCTCTCCAGCCACTAGCTAGCCACTAGCTATGGCTACTAGCTCTCCTTCCTCTCCTCCTCTGGTGTGCTCTCTCTGTCAGATGTTTAGCTACACCTCTGCCTCTTTTAGTGATAACGGTAAATGTAATAAATGTTGTCTTTTTGAGGCGCTCGAGGCGAGGTTGTCTGATTTGGAATCCCGGCTCCGCTGCATTGAAACACCGTCTGCGCCAGTTAATCTTGACGGACGCCCATTAGCTGCAGCGGAGCTAGCTAGCTTAGGTCCCACTGTCAGCGGTTCCCCAGCTCTCCTCAGCAGCGAGGAGACTGGGTGGGTGACGGTGAGAAGGAAGCCTAGTCGCAAAGCCCCGGTTCACCACCAACCTGTTCACGTTTCTAATCATTTTTCCCCGCTCAGCGACACACCCGCTGAGGAAAAAACTCTGATCATTGGCGACTCTGTAGTCAGAAACGTGAACCTAGAGACTCCAGCGGCCATAGTCCAATGTATTCCTGGGGCCAGAGCAGGCGACATCGAGTCAAATTTGAAGATGCTGGCTAAAAGTAACTGTAAATACTCCACAATTGTTATTCACGCCGGCATTAATGACATCCGTCTCCGGCAGTCGGAAGTCACGAAACTTAATATAGAATCGGTGTGTGAGTTTGCAAAAACGATGTCTGCCACTGTAGTATTCTCTGGGCCCCTCCCCAATCTGACCAGTGATGACATGTTTAGTCGCTCGTCATCCTTGAACCGCTGGCTGTCTGTGTGGTGTCCTAAAAATGACGTGGGCTACATTGACAACTGGAGCTCTTTTTGGGGAAAACCTGGTCTTACGAGACGAGACAGCATTCATCCCACTTTGGATGGTGCTTCTCATTTATCTAACAATCTGGCATCTTTTTTATCCAAATTTCCAAAACCGTGACTACTCAGAGTTGGGACCAGGAAGCAGAGTCGCAGTCTTACACGCCTCTCTGCAGCTCCTCTTCATCCGCCACCCCTCAACTTAGCCCCTGTCTTCCCCATCAGAGAATCGTTGTCTGCTCCCTCCAAAGTAAATAAAAATAAAATGTATAAGCATCCCAAAGTGATAAAGCAAAATATTGGTAAAACTCAAATTAAACATAAAGCCTCTAAATTGAATGATTTGGCCTCTGTTCCTCCTCATAATTTAAAAATTAAATGTGGTTTATTAAATATTAGGTCTCTAACTCCCAAGTCTCTGTTAGTCCATGATCTGTTAATTGATCATCAGATTGATTTAATTTCCCTTACAGAGACTTGGTTAGGGCAAGAGGATTATGTTGGTTTAAATGAATCAACTCCCTCTGGTTATTTAAACTGTCAAAATCCCAGAAGTTCTGGGCGTGGAGGAGGAGTAGCAACAATTTACCATTCCAAATTACTAGTTAATGTAAAGCAAAAAACATGTTATAATTCCTTTGAGGGCCTGGTCCTCAGTGTTGGGCACTTTAGCAATTTCAGGTTAAACCCAATTTTATTTGCCATAGTTTATCGTCCCCCATCAACCTATTCAGAATTTTTATCCGAATTTGCTGATTTCTTAGCTGATTTAGTGCTGAAATCTGATAGAATAATTATAGTAGGGGACTTTAATATACATGTGGATGTAGATAGTGACTGCCTTAATGTGGCTTTTAATTCAATATTAGACTCAATTGGATTTTCTCAGAAAGTAGGAAATTCTACTCATTACCTCCACCATACATTGGACCTTGTTCTGACATATGACATAGAAATAGAAAATCTTGTAGTGTCTCCTCATAACCCTGTACTGTCAGACCATTGTCTGTTAACCTTTGATTTTACTATTTCTGACTATTTGGCTCCTAAAGAAAAATATTATCACAGTAGATGCCTCTCAGATAATGCTGTTTCCAAATTTATGCAGATTGTTTCCTCTATGCCATGTGTCAACACAACGGAAATAAGCTATAGACAGCTTGCTCCTTCTGTAATTGATAACATGGTGGATAATGTTTCAGCTTCTCTGCATCAGGCTCTAGACTTGGTGGCCCCCTTAAAAAAGAAAAAGTCTAATCAGAAATTTTTAACTCCTTGGTTCAACACAGAAACTCGTAGCTTAAAACAGAAGACTCATCAATTAGAAAGAAAATGGCGCTCTACTAATTTAGATGAAATCTATTTAGCTTGGAGAAATCATCTTTTAATTTATAAAAAATCTCTTAGAAAAGCTAGAACGAGTTATTACTCTGCATTAATAGAAGAGAACAAGAATAATCCCAGGTTTCTTTTCAGTACTGTAGCCAGGTTGACAAAGAGTCAGGACTCTATCAATCCTAGCATCCCCTTAGAGCTTACTAGTCAGGACTTTATGAACATTTTCAATAATAAAATTTCATCCATCAGAGATAAAATTAATCAGATTCTTCCCACAGTTAACTTAAATACTGTAACTACTACAGCTCCTTCTATTGATGTCTGTCTTGATGAGTTTACTCCAATCGACCTTTGTGAGTTAGACAAAATAGTTTCCTCATCCAAACCTTCAACTTGTCTTTTAGACCCTATTCCTACCAGGTTATTTAAAGAAGTCTTCCCACTTATTGGTAGCTTTATTCTTCATATAATCAATTCTTCATTAACTTTAGGCCATGTACCGCAGGCTTTTAAAACGGCTGTAATTAAACCCTTACTCAAAAAGCCAACGCTAGATCCAGGAGCTTTAGCTAACTATAGACCAATCTCTAATCTCCCTTTCATTTCAAAAATCTTAGAAAGAGTTGTTGCTACGCAATTATTTGACCACCTGCAGGGAAATGGTTTACTTGAAGAGTTTCAATCTGGGTTTAGAATCCATCATAGTACTGAAACAGCCTTAGCGAAGGTCACTAACGACCTCCTCATTGCATCTGATAATGGACTAGTTTCTGTACTTGTCCTTTTAGATCTTAGTGCAGCTTTTGATACTATTGATCATAATATTCTACTTGATAGATTAGAACACTATGTTGGACTTAATGGAACTTCGTTGCAGTGGTTTAGATCTTATTTATCTGATAGGTTCCAGTTTGTTCATGTAAATGATGAGTTTTCTTTCAGCTCAAAGCTTAGTCATGGAGTTCCACAGGGATCTGTGCTAAGCCCTACTCTTTTTAGTTTATATATGCTTCCGTTAGGCAACATTATTAGAAAGCACTGTATACATTTTCATTGTTATGCAGATGACACACAATTATACCTGTCAATGAAGCCAGATGATACTAATCAATTAGCCAAGTTAGAAGCCTGTCTTAAGGAAATCAAAGCTTGGATGACTTGTAATTTCCTGCTATTAAATTCAGATAAGACTGAAGTCATTCTTGTTGGTCCAAAAAACCTTAGAAATTCCTTTCCAAATCAAACTTTCAGTTTGGATGCAGTTACTCTTTCTCTTAATAGCTCTGTGAGGAACCTTGGAGTTATTTTTGATCAGGATTTGTCCTTCAATTCACATATTAAATTTGTTTCTAAGACTGCCTTCTATCATTTGCGTAATATTGCCAAGATTAGGAGCATCTTGTCTCAGAGTGATGCTGAGAAGCTGATCCACGCTTTTGTTAGCTCGAGATTAGATTATTGTAATTCTTTATTATCAGGCTGTCCTAAAACATCTTTAAAAAGTCTTCAGCTGATCCAAAATGCTGCAGCAAGAGTTTTAACAGGTACTAGAAAGAGAGATCATATCTCTCCGGTTCTGGCCTCCCTTCATTGGCTTCCCATAGAGTTTAGAATTAAGTTTAAAATCCTTCTTCTTACTTACAAAGCTCTAAACAATCAGGCTCCTTTTTATTTAAAAGATCTGATACTACCGTATCATCCTAACAGAGCACTACGCTCCCAAAATGCAGGATTACTTGTAATACCTAGAATCTCCAAAAGTACAATGGGAGGCAGAGCCTTCAGTTATCAAGCTCCTCTCCTGTGGAATCAGCTGCCAATCTGGATTCGGGAGTCAGACTCGATCTCTGTTTTTAAGAATAGGGCTAAAACCTACCTTTTTGATATAGCCTACAATTAGGGAGGGACCATGTGTTTCTGAACCCTCCCTTAGTTATGCTGCTAATAGGTTTAGTCAGCCGGGGGACCTCCAGTAATGCACTGGGCCTCACTCCTTTCCTCACTCTCTATGAAATATTTTTTTTTTTTTGCTGGTCATTAACATTTGTTTGTTCTCTCCCATAGATTGAGTCCCCATCGTGCTGTTTGCTCTCTACATGTCTGTCCTTTTCTTCTTCTCTATCCCCTCACCCCCCAGCCAGTCGCAGCAGATGACTGCCCCTCCCTGAGCCTGGTTCTGCTGGAGGTTTCTTCCTGTTAAAAGGGAGTTTTTCCTCTCCACCGTCGCCAAGTGCTTGCTCACAGGGGATCGCCTGATTGCTGGGGTCTTTCTGCAACTGTGGGGGTCCCCCCTACAGTTGATAGTGCTATGAGATGACTGTTGTTGTGAAATGGCGCTATATAAATAAAGTTGAATTGAATTGAATTGAATTGAATTGAATTGAATTGAAACCCAGTCCGTAAAACAAATCACAGCCCATGATGTTATTGCTTCGTGCTGTCACTTGGAATGTGAAGTGAATCATCTTCGCAGACTTGTACCTGTGATGATCAGGCGAGCATGCTTCCCCTCCCCTCCTCTTCCTATCTTCCCGGCTCTGGAGTATCAACTGCACCTATGTGATTACACACCTGCTGCTTCCTAATTACCCAGCATATTTGAGAGCCAGCGTGTGGAGAGCTCACCGCTGGATTGTTAGGTTTGCTACCTGAAGTCTACGCCACATTGTATTACTTCCCCATGGTTTGATCTGTTTCACTCCCCGTGTCACTCATCATGAAGTGAACTACTACAGTCTGAGCAGGGCTGACCAAGTCGTTCTGTTCAGACTCCGAACTGGACATAACAGAATGCATGCTCACATGCACCAGAAACTTAAAGTTGGACAATCGGACAGATGCCCATGTGGTACTGCCCAAATGACCAGCAAACACCTTCTCCAAGACTGCCCAGACCACGCTGTACTCAGACGAGCTACGTGGTCTGACCCCACATCGCTGAACCAAAAGCTGCATGGGGACCTCGGGGACCTCCGCAGGACGGCAGCATTCGTCAGGGCAGCTGGTGTGACCATCTAGCGATCGACGAAGAAGAAGAACTCCCCGTGTCTTCCTTTCGTCTCAGGTTTACTGCCACCTTAGCGGTGTGTACTCCAGGGCTGGTCACGCTCGCCTGACCTAGAAGATGCTGGAAATCCACCCAGGTCAATCGTCTTCCCCTTGTTTTCCTGGTCCCACACAGGAGTTCCCCACCGGTCTCCTCTGCTCTCAGCAGTAAGAGTAATCTCCTAATCTTACTCTCCTCTTCTGGAGATTCTGTCCGTAATCCTCTCTTTCTGCTCTTTTCCCGTAGGCTACATGCGCTCCAGCGGCACCGGTTTTGTGTACAAATTTATGAATGTGTTTTTGTGTTGCTCTTTTCCTTAGTTGTGCACTTTTATTTAGAGTTGTGTTTTTGGTTTTGTTTTTACAATAAACTGGTGTACTTTTATATCTGAGTCTGAGTGTTCGTTCTGGCAGCTCTGCATTTGACCTGCACTTGCCCTGAATCATGACAGAACCACACCATTAACTCCAAAGTCCCAACCGTGCACAGCCTGCCACCTCCATAACCATACAACGGTACCAGGTTACCTCTAATCCTGTAGTGGGGGAAGAACTTCCTCACTGTGGCCCAGTTCAGCAACGACCCCTCCACCGCCATGTCGAGCAGCAGTGGCACCTCCATATCGTCCAACTCCACTGCGCAATACGTGTACCCGTTTGTGCTGGGGAACACTGTATGAATGGTTGTCGAGGGCAGGCGGAGTAATTTCTTTCATGGGCTCTCCGGTTCAGATACACGGCACACTCTAGCATAATGGTTCAAGCGTCCACATCTGCTACAACGTTTTCCCCTAGCCGGGCAGTCCATCGCTTTATTTCGGTGCATTGCAGACCCACAACCCTTGCACAGGGGTTTGCCCGGGGCAGACCTTCAGCTGGCAGCATTGGTTTCCGTAACATCGTCATCCAAGCTATCCTCGCTTTCAGAGTCCACAACATCTGCCGCGGCGGGTGGCTCCAGTAGCCTCCGGTAGCCTCCGTGACTGGTGCCAGGTTAGCTCCAAAGCTAGCTTGTCTGCAGCTTCCAGCTGGAGAGCTAGTTTGACGGCTCTGGCTAATGTTAAGTCATTGGGCACTGTGAGTAGCCTAGCCTGCAATGTGGCACTGCACGTGTGCTCCGCAAGCTGGTCACGTACCATTTCATCTTCCAATGGCCCAAAGCAACACTCACTAGCTAACTGCCTCAAGTCGGTGACAAACTGATAGATAGGCTCACCTACCCACTGATGTCGCTCCCGAAAGTGGATCCTCTGGACAGTCATGCTATCCAGGGTGTGGAAGTGGTTGGCTAGCAGCTCCATGATGTCCTCAAATGAATTTGACGTGTCGAACGTCCACAGGACTCGCTGGCCCTCCATACCCAGGTTATGGATGAGAAGTGCACATGCCCTGAGTTTGTCGAGCTGTCTGAGGTCCAGCATAGTGATGTAGGTCTAATAAGCCTTGAACCAGCATGGCCAAGGCACCAGCGGTTCACCCAGAAGCTCGAGAAAGGGATGAAGTGGTGTGATACATGCCCCCATGAGTTAATCCTCGATCGCCAAATGTTATGAATGGAAAATTCCTGGGTAAAGGATGAGGCAAGATGGACTTGGTGAACTCAGCTTTATTGGTGGAACTGAAGTAGCGATTACATGGCAGGCACCTGGCGATGGGCACCGGCCAAAGAGACCACAAGATGGTGTCCCACCTCTTATATAGGGCAGTGCGGTGATGTGACAGGAAGCGCATGTCACCACACTGCACTTCACAATAAAGTGCCGTTTCCCATATGCCACAATTTCCATAATAACGCTCTTGTAGGTTGGTGCGTGCTCTCAAGGCAATGTCTTCACCAGAAAGGAGGTAATGCAGGAGAGGATCTCCCTATAGCATACGTGCCACTCTCAGGCAGGGAAGGGAATCACACCACTTCATAACAGGCTTAGTATCCACATGTGGGTTACATGCGCTTTTAAGAACTGTCAACATTTCATTAACATTGTTTCAGAAGACCACAGCTGTCTCCAGACGGCCCATATCATTTAACTTGCTTTCACACATTATTTTATTAATTATAGTTTCCCCATGTGCTGTCTTGTTTTTGTGTCATAAAAGCTACATCGAGACACAAGCAACATTGTGATTGTTTTTTTTTTCAGGTGGTAAGGGGTGGGTGTGTTACGACCCGAGCGCTGGGTTCTGGCTAATGTTAAGGGGGGACCTTAACAGGTCAGGGGGGAACTTAACAGGGCAGGGGAGCAGTAAGGTTGCAGGAGTATTGTCAACACCTTGTCAAGATCTCGTCAAACCTCGTCAAAGCATCGTTAGACCTTTGTGTCAGGTTCGTGCTTTTTATGTCACAGTTTAGCTCGTAGTGGCTAGGGTCAGCCCTGCGAGCCCATGTACTGATTTGTGTGTGTTTTTGCCGAGAGCGGCTCACAGTCTTGTCCTGTCTTGTGTGTTAATAAATCACCATCTTCGCAAAACTCACTGGTGGACTCTTGGCGTCTTATGGTGTGCCGCGAGGGTCACCGCATGACAGTATACTCCTGCCAGGACGTCTAAACGGAGACGCCACACCGAGACGCCTTTTCACCGTGAGTTTTTGCAGTAATTGGACAATTGTTCTTCCCTGTCTGGGTGTCAACGTCTGGGAGAATGCCGTCACCCAGGGGCCGCGGTCGGCGCCTGGGCAAAGAGCTAGCGAGCGCGCTGGAGTACATCGACGGGACGCTCCTCGCCGCTACCTTTGACGTCAACTCCAGCTATATGCACTGGCACCTAGACTGCACTGAGGATCTCCTGGACAACCTTCCGCTCCACTATGATGATCACCCGGAGGTGATTATGAGGAGAGAAGAACTCGCTACGCAGCGCGAGATACTTTGTGGTCTGGAGGAGGAAGAAAGCAGGAAGCAGAGGAGTAGGCATCCTCGCTCCCCGCGTTGGAGTCCCGTTCCTGTCCCGGAACTGGTCCAGGAGTGCGTGCCATCTGGGGGCCGACGACGACGTCGGCGCAACGGCCCAGTTCACCCTCAGCAGAATCCCCGGCTGGACCTGCTGACGGCGGAGTCCGTCAGCAAACCGCTGAGAGCGGCCCCACCTCGTCCTTCCAGGGGGCCCTCTGTCGCCATCCAGCGGGGAGAAGGAGGAACAACGTCCCCTACAGCAAGAACCATCTCTTCCCTGGGAGAAAGGCAAGTGCATTATAATTTGTTACATCTTGATTATGATCTGCCTTGTCTGACTCCTGGGGGTGGAGTTCGGGGTTCGCAGCCCCCCGAGCTTCCTCCACCTGCTGTAGAAAGAATTACTAAATCTGCTGCCTCTGTGTCCCCCCCATCGAGCGGTCCGCGACGCCAGGCCAACGTCGTTGGATGAAGAGGGGGCCTGCAGTGCTGGAAAGCCTGGATCCGGCCCTGCAGCCATGTCATGGACGGAGGAGAAGAGCGGACTGCGGCCCGGAGCCTGAGCCGACGACGAAGCGTCCCCGGGTCTCCTCGCCGGAGCGGTCCGAGCCAGTGGGTCGAGGGTCCCCTGCCCCCACGCCAAATGGGTCATCGGCGTGGACAGCAGCATGGGAGGAACCTCAGGCTGCAAATGACATCCTGCCAGCTGCGGAGCCCGACGCAGCTGAGTTCAAGCCTGCTGACGAGAGTCGCCGCCCTGAACCTGGATCGTCGGAGTCCTGGGTGGCAACAGAACCCGAGTGCAGGCAAGTGCTCCCTCTTTTGTCTCTGTCCCCTGTGTTGGAGCATTTTTTCTTGCCTCTCGGGGAGGCGAGTGAGGAGCAGCTGCCTGCTGCGCCCGAGCTCGTCTCGCTGGGTTCTGTTGCTACCGATGATTCTGATCCCGGTTTTCCTGTTTCTGAGCCTTGTTACAGTGTCGCCTGCGTGGAACCTGTCGGAGTCACTGGGTTGGAGGTCCCAGGTTTGGGGGTGGAGAGCGTCAGCGGAGCTGCACCGACCCAGTCGGGGTCCGTCGTGGAGGCTGCTGTGGCCCAATCGGGGTCCGATGTGGGTGCGCCTGAGGCACAATCAGGGTCCATCGCGGGTGCGGTTCTGGCCCAATCGGGGTCCAAGGTGGGTGCACCGGAGGCCCAATCGGGGTCCGCTGCAGGAGCGGTTCTGGCCCAATTGGGGTCCAACGTGGGTGCAGCTGGGACCCAATCGGGGTCCAGCGGAGGTGCAGTGCCAGCGTGGTCCACGGACGGGGAGGAGCTGCAGACCTTTCACCGCCGAACGGATTACAGGCTCATCCTGGTCGTCTGTCCCCTCTACTGAGTCACCGCCCCTGTGCATCATCGCCGGGGGCCGTGGGGGCTCCTGTTCGTTCGCCCCGGCTCTCCCAAGTTTTGTCCTTGTCAGGGAGACCGCCGCGGGCTGTTCTTCCCCGGGACTGGTGGTTGAGGGACACGGGTCGACCGCCTGAGGGACTGTTTCGCCGGTTCGGCGCCTTGGGTCGGTCACCCGACGTACTGTGTGTGTCTTCGGGCGACCTGGTTCGACCACCAGAGGAGCAGACGTGGTGGGCGTTGGACTGTGGTGAGCCTCCTGGTCATGGTCCGTATCCTATGACCACCCGCCGGCTGTTGGACACGGGGAGACCACCTGAACTGTTCCTGTGGTGCTTGGTCTCCGCCGGTCAGCATAAACTGTTGGGGGGGGTAGTGGTTTTTCTGGGTTGATTCGTCACAGTGATTGTTCTGTTTTTTTTTCTCGTCCTTGCTGTCCTGTGTATTTTGTGCTTGGTTATGTCTTGCACTTGCCCTAGCATGTGTTATGTTCTACGGTTGCCCTGTTTTTCTCTGTGTATTTTGTCTGATTTTGAATATTTGGTATTTTGTCATAGTCTTGTGTTTAGTATGTCTGACCCAGTAGTTCTGGTTTTTCGTTTTCCCCATGTGCATTTTTTGATTTAACCTGAGTAGTTATTCTTGTCATTGTCCTGTATGTCTTTTTTCTTGTCACTGTTTTGTTTCTGGGTTTGGTCTCTCTTCCTCCGCTCTTACCCCCAGCCACCCACCCTGGGGGGTGGGGGGGGCAGGGTGGCCCTTGGGGCGTTCTGAGCCCGCCCTCGGAGGGAGGGTACTGTTACGACCCGAGCGCTGGGTTCTGATTGCGCTCGGGCTAAGCTCAACTCGCTGCAGGCCTTGACAGCTGTGGGATGTATTCTGGCCTCTCTGGGCTCTTATTGTGAAGGTGCTCGGTGGGGCTTTCGCCTGTCAAAGCTGGTCAGCTGTGTGTCATTACTGCTCGTTAGTGTTCGCCTTCATAAAGCGGGCACTAGCGGCAGTAAGGTTGCAGGAGTATTGTCAACACCTTGTCAAGATCTCGTCAAACCTCTTCAAAGCATCATTAGACCTTCATGTCAGGTTCGTGCTTTTCATGTCACAGTTTAGCTCGCAGTGGCTGGGGTCAGCCCTTCGAGCCCATATATTGATTTGTGTGTGGTTTTGCCGAGAGCGGCTCACAGTCTTGTCCTGTCTTGTGTGTTAATAAATCACCATCTTCGCAAAACTCACTGGTGGACTCTTGGCGTCTTATGGTGATCCGTGAGGGTCACCGCATGACAGGGTGCATACTGCCCTCAGTTGTTAAAACCTATCAAATCTGTTTTTCCTCTGTTTGAGAAAAAGATGAAAGCCTGCCTTTATGCATCTTAAAAGGAACTCCGATTATAACGACTTATAGATTTAAAAATACAAACACTGGCCTCCACTATTAAAATACATTGTTAGAACTATATAAACATTTATTGTAATTATAAAAATTGTTTTTGTTTACAATGTAAATTGATACATGGTGGCCGCCATGTTTTCAGATGCATTCTGGGGGCGATGACGTAGAATGGTTGCAGCCGTTTTTTCTGTCTTATACAAGCCAAGAAGCGAAGCTACGAACTACTGCCATTTGTCAGTGAAAATGCCACATTGCGCGGCTTTTGGATGTAATTTCCAATCAAAGAGAAATAAAGAGAGCGGGGTAAGCCTCCATAGCTTTCCTAAAGGGGAAAAGTTGAGGAAAAAGTGGGGCGGCAGTAGCTCAGGAGGTAGAGCAGGTCGTCTAATAACCCGATGGTTGGCGGTTTGAATCCCGCTCTCCCCAGATATCCTGCCGTTGTGTCCCTGGGCAAGACACTTCACCCGCATTGCCTCCAGTGCCCATAACACTGGGTATGAATGCATAAAAATGTTTAAATGTTCGGTGGTGGTCGGAGAGGCTGTTGGCGCGGATTGGCAGCCACGTTTCCGTCACTCTTTGAGTGTCTATGATAAAGCGCAATATTGCTCAAAGCACACGCTTGAGTGCACGCTTGAGCGTGCGCTTTGAGCGCTTTGAGTGTCTATGATAAAGCGCTAGACCTGAGCTGAGGCTGCGGAGGAAGATACTACAGAGTGACGCCTCACCCCAGCCCACCTCCTTCGCTGCGACCCGGAAGTCGATAGCGTAATCTGCCGCTGACCGATTTCCCTGTTGGAGGCCAAGGAGACGATCAGCAAGGATGCTATCGCGCCGGGAGTGATCAAACACCTCGAGAAAGCTCTGCACGAACTGGCTATAGGAGAGGTTCGGTAACTGGGCTTCGCCATGACGGCGTAAGCCCAAGTTAGCGCTCGCCCCTCCAGGAGATTACCAATGTAGCCAGTTCGGCTGTGGTCCGAGGGAAAATCCCCGGGAATGCGCAGAAACACTGACTCACACTGCATGATGAACCCCCGTGCTCCGCCGAGCTTCCCACTGAAACGGGCGGGGGTTGGAATAGGTGTGAGTCGGGTTGGCGTTCCCGTGGCAGACTGGCCGGCCACCGGAGCGGCAGGAGCTACCCCTCCCTGACGAGCCGGGGGGGACGCCTGCTGGGGGTCCAAGCAGTCTAACCGGTGAGTGATATTAGTCAATTGATTAAGTATCACCTGCTGTTGGTGGGCTATTAAATCCACCCGAGCCTCGAGGGTGGAAAGACGGCGTGTGAGCCCGCTGTCTGCTGAGCCGCTCTGCTGGAGCCGTACTGACATAATGTCCGGCTCAGGAAACACGCACGCAGGCTCAGGGTAGATTTAACAGCTTTATTCAACAAGCAGGCGTGTGTGGATGGATGTGTGAGATATGTATATGTGGTGAGGGTGAACGCCGATGTGCAGGAAGCAGAGCAGTGTGGCGTACAGCCAGGCAACCCTATGGAGAGAACAGAGGACAGGGGTGAAGGACACCACACCTGGACAGGAATAATGAGCAGTGTGCTGCTTACTTGTTGACGACAGGTGGCTGGCGTTGGCAAGGGAGAAGCCCGGAAGACAGCGTCCTGCAGAGCCTGTGATGACGGTGAGGGTAGGATGGCAATGACGGGAAGTCCGCCGCCGAGGAATTCACCTGTGCACAGGGGAGAAGACTTGCAAAAGGTAAGGGAAGGTATGCTTACGTTGAAGCGTAGTTTAGCTGTCGTTTGGAGACGATCCAGCTGTGAAGAAGTGCCGATGCGAACAGACGGCTCCAGACCGCTGCACAGGGCTGAGTGGGTTAAATGCTCATGGCTGACGAGGCGCAGGTGTGCGCGCAGCTGACGCAGATGATGAGTGGCGAGTTGTGACACTATGTTCAGAGTACAACCTTGTGATAACCAACACTCTATTTAGCAGCACGGTGGTGCAGTGGTTAGCACTGTTGCCTTACAGCTAGAAGGTGCCTGGTTTGAATCCCCAGGCTGGCAGGGGTTGGAACCTTTCTGTGTGGAGTTTGCATGTTCTCTCTGTGCTGCGTGGGTTTACTCCGGGGGCTCCGGTTTCCTCCCACAATCCAAAGACATGCATGCTAGGTTAATTGGCTGTTCTAAATTGTCCCTAGATATCTGTTTCCTATAGGCCCTTAGAATAGAGGGTTAGTACTAGTGAAAGCGCTTTGAGTGGTCTTTGTGACTAGAAAAGCTGTATCAAGTCTGGATGAACCACCAAATTTTGATGAACTAATGGCAGCTATCAGGACAACACAGGATGGTAAAGCTCCAGGAAGGGATGGAATTCCAGCAGAAATGTAGAAATTTGGTGGTGTTTAGCTGACCAACTGCCTGCATAAGCTCATCCAAGAGATATGGGATGCCCAGAAAGTACCTCAAGACTGGAAGGACGCAAGTATTGTGCCTTTGTTCAAGAAAGGTGACAGGAAAGATTGTGGAAATTATCGAGGTATATCACTGCTAGCCACTGTTGGTAAGATTCTCTCACATGTACGACTGAACAGACTCAATGAACACATCTCGCAGAATGTACTACCGGAAACCCAGTGCGGCTTTAGAAGTGAAAGAAGCACAATGGACATGATTTTCTGCTTGAAACAGGTTCAAGAAGTGTATCGAACAGAACATGCCATATTATGTAGTCTTCATAGACTTCAGTTAAGTCTTCAATACTGTTTTGCGACAAGGACTTTGGCAGGTATTCAAGAAATATGACTGTACAGAGAAGTTAGTTAGCCTGATCGAGGCACTCCATACAGGTATGCAAGCAAACGTGGCAATGAGTGGTTCAGTATCTAAAGACTTTTCAGTAAGCAACGGGGTGAAACAAGGGTGTGTGCTGGTGCCTACACTCTTCTCGCTATATCTGGCAGCCAGGCTTGAGGTGGCCTTCAAAGACACCTCAGAAGGCGTATACATTCAAACAAGGAAAGAAGCAGACTTGTTCAATGTGACAGTTTAAAGCCAAGAGTAAGACATCGATAAAGATAGTAAGAGAAATGCTCTTTGCCGACGACAGTGTTCTAGTTGCACACAGTGCGGAAGATATGCAATCTTTAGTGGAGAAATTTGCAAAAGCAGCTAGCCAATTCAGCCTCAAAATTAACATCAAGAAGACAGAGTGCCTTTATCAACCACCAAAGTTCCAGTTATCAACATCACTACCAGAAGAGATCAGCATTGGTACAGAGTCACTAGTCAAGTGCAAGACTTTCAAGTATCTAGGGAGTACTGTTTCAGAGAATGCTAGGCTGGAGGATGAACTATCGCTCAGAATGGGAAGAGCAAGCGCTGTGTTTGGAAACTTGAGGGAGAGACTGTGGAACAATCGACATGTGTCTATCCGTGTGAAATGCAAAGTATACAGAGCGACAGTACTGGCTACTCTATTGTACTGTGCTGAAACTTGGACTGTCTACAGAGTGCAGTTAAAGAAACTCCACACGTACATGATGAGACACCTTTGAGCCATAATGAACAGCTCATGGAAAGACAAGATAACCAACATAGAAGTGTTGAAACGAGCTGGTCTACCATCAATGGAGGACATGCTCATACAGACGAACCTGAGATGGCTCGGACATGTTGAGAGGATGGACCACCAGCGTCTCCCTCGGTAGTTACTCTACTCACAGTTATGCGAGGGCAAACACAATCAGTGCAGACCAAGGCTCAGATTTAAAGACTCTGTAAAAAGAAACTTGAAGAAGTTGGATATAGACAGGAGTTCCTGTCAATGGAAGGCTAAGGTCAGAGCTGCGTGGAGGAATCTGGTCAGACCTAAATGAAACAGTCATTGTCGCCCACAACAGACTGCTATGATGATGATAGAATGTCAATTATATGTGCATTTAAAAATGATCTTTGGCCGCATGGGGTTAGCGTGAGAATGGAATGTTAATTATGGGGGGGGGACAGCTTTCAGGGGTAATCGATGTTTTTAGCGCATTCATTTTATCAGAGTGACCAAATCAGCACCAGAATTCTCTCTCTCTCCTCTCTCTCTCACACACACACACGCACACACAGACACACACTGCCGAAGTTCAGGAAGACATTTGCACCATTCCTTTAGAAATAAATTTGAGGAGCTGCACCTCTCGTTGTGATTGTGATGACAGATTTGGGGGAAACAACTTGCACCCCCTACCCTCTTCACACACACACACACACACACACACACACTGCCCTCTCCCTTTCCATCATGACTCATCTGGCTCCCCTCTCCTCTTCTCCTCAATTTAGCCATGCTGATGACATGTGTAACATCCTCAGCGGAGCGGCTCAGCTGACTGCGCCTCACCTCCGAACTGTCAGGGGGATACTGATATCCTGAACCCGCGGCATCTGCTTTCAGAGACTGGACTGAGCAGATTGGAGGCAACACAGATGGGGAAAGGATTTGAGATTCGAGTGGGACTGCCCCATTGTCTAGTTGTTATGGATTTTCTCTGGTGCCTTCTCTCTGCCAGCCTGGTGTCTTATACTTGCTGGGGGGAGGGGGGGGATAAGGTGGAAGTGATAATAAAAGTTCGGTGCAGCAAGATTTCATTTATTTGTTTATTCCCTCTCAAGTATTGTATTTAATAAGCTTCCCTCGGAGATTTGTGTAGTCAGCTGGGACATGAGAGTAAGCTTGCCACAGTCAGGGTCACTATGACAATTCAATATTATATATATGTGTGTGTGTGTGTGTGTGTGTGTGTGTGTGTGTGAGTGTGAGTGAGTGAGTGAGTGAGTGAGTGAGTGAGTGAGAGAGAGAGAGAGAAAAGTCACAAAAACTTCTCTGGACAACGGGATTTTTTATCTCTGTACTAACAAATTACATGTTTGCACGGTGTTGATACAAACTCTGACTTTGAAACCGATCGTTATATGCACACAAACCTGCTTTATTAGTTTGAAAAGTCTATTCAATATCTGTATACCGAAATTACCATAAAACCTCACCGATGTCAAAATCTACCTCAAAATCTTGCCTAAATCCAGATGAAACTGTTTACTTTTTTGAAAAAGGTCGGTTTAATTTGTGGTGACATTCCCCCCTCATATATAACCATTTTATATCTTCCGCAGAATATTCTGTTTTATCTACACAGCTGTACAAACCAATAAATAAATGATTTTTTTTTAAAATTTTGTCTGTATTATGAGGCGCATGAACAAATAAAATGGAATGATATTAAACTCTCAAGTGTGAAACAAAGCAAAACATGCAACTTAACACAAATATCTATCACAGCTAAGGCCCAAGGTTGACCGACGACGTGCGTTGGCCCCTCTGACAACACCACCACCGCCACATTTCACAAAGGACTAATTCTCGCAATTTAGATTTCGTTTTGATTTTTGATTGTCTGTATTTGATTGTCTGTATTTTGATTTTTGATTGTCTGTATTATGAGGCACATGAACAAATAAAATGGAATGATATTAAATTCTCAAGTGTGAAACAAAGCAAAACTTGCAACTTAGCACAAATGTCTATCACAGCAATTCAATTAAGTTGTCTGCACCGACAACGTGAATTTTTGGTCAGCCACCAAGCTCCAGAGTAGTTTCTGGTTAATATTCTGAAACAACCTTCATTCTCACACACACACACACACACACACACACACACACACACACACACACACACACACACACACACACACACACACACACACACACACACACACACAAAAAAAACAACACCCAAACAATTTTTGATACAAAACAACAATCTCACAGTATTTTACTGACAGGCATACACATTCAAAACCTCAAGTGTACAAAAAAACCCAAAAACGCTTCTGCATGAACCTTAAGTAGTTTGTTTTTAAAAAGAAAACAAGATGCGATAAATTTAGCTTTTAGCTCAGGCATCGTGTTTATAGTTTTTTTTTTCCTACAGAAATAAATATTGCACAGCCAACTTTGTCTCTACCTTGGGCTCAGCAATTTCTCAGACTGGCGACCTAAGGCCTGAGGTTGACTATAAAGCAGTTAAGGATCCTTCTGCTTGAAGAATTGTGTTACCTACACATTTTTACTTTGAGAAAAACACAAACTGAATTCTGAAAATATTGGTTTAACTAGTATAAGCTTTATACAACTAAAAATGAACACTTAAACAGATCAACATTTTGGCTCTTCCAAAAAGTACTTCTTCCTATGTATTTATGGACTTAAAATACACCAATTCTATGTGCACTCTTTAATAATTTTCAAATTTCATACCACTAACAACCCCTTCCCTCCCTCCCTTCCCTCAGCAGCATCATAACCATGTCTTCCGGGGTCAGAAGGTCACTTGCATTTTTCAGCATTGGTCAGTCATTCAAACAATTTAGTGTTATTTAAAAGTTTTTTGGTTTTTTTTTTTCTGATAACACAGTCATTTTTTAACATTCCATTCAGTTTTTCCCAATGATCCAAACAATATTTTTCACTCTACAGTCGATAAATGTAAGAGCAATTGATCAATAAATCAGACTAAAGTAAGCTGAGGACAAATATTCATGATTCTCGGTTTGGTTTCATAATACATAAAACATATAAGAAAGGGCATCCGGATGGTTAAACATTGTACACAATATTTACCAATGGGTAAATTATTTTATTCAATTTATTTCAAAACTTTGTCATTTGCAAATGTATTTACCGCTGCAAATTCTAATAAAAAAAAAACTATCTTTAAAAAAATAAGGCGATGGCTTTTACCTTCTTTTCCAAGTTTCTAAGTCTGCATTACTTGTGAGAAGGTAGAGAGCTAAAGAGTATTTATTGACTTTTAAAAAAGCATTTGACACATTAGATCATACCATTTTACCATCTACATTAGAAAAATGTGGTATAAGAACCCACTTATCTACACAATGAACGCAGGGTCGTTCTATCCAGTGAACGGAGAGGGAGAATCCTCCCCTATAACGGTCTACAGGTGGGCCCCTACCATCAACCAATGAAGCTACAGGGTGGAGTGTGTGGAAATCGGATAAATAAGTAGCCCAAAATTGGAAAAATTAAACAATCTTCAGGAAAAAGACAGAAATAAAACCACCATGACTAAGAGGCCGAGCGATCTTCATCTGATCAGCGAGACACCTGTTTCCACCTTGCTACAAAGCGCTCCGGGATTAGCGCCAAAAAAGAGAATGTATCTGTGGTGCATCCAGACCCCCACAACCGGGAGTCTTCAGGAGGAATGGCAATTAGAATCCAGAGGTAGATGGGATTATGTGTTCAACTACGCAAGTAGCGAACTGTGTTTTTACCAGTTGGGTGAAGGAGAAACTTTTGGCCCACTGTCAAGAAAAGCCACACTTTCGGCTGTGGACTGGAGCGTACTGCGAAATGTGATTTGCCCTGATCTGAAAACAAGCAATGAGCATTTCCAACAGATGAACCTGGAAGACGAGCCTGCTAGAGAAGATCAACAGACCCAGATGCCTGTGCATGTGAAAAAAGAGCAACTACCGGTATTCATTACTGCAAGAGTGTTGGCTAGTAGTGTTTGGGAGATGAAGGCGTCCCCGTCTGGGAGGTGGTACTTCCGAGCCTCTCGTCAGCTATCAGCGGGTGATGCCCCATCTGATGACGAATTTATCTTGCAGTATTTCAATTTCAAATGTGGTGTGTTCCAGACAGTGTTACGCTTACCTACAAGAGTGTGGGTCAGAATGGTTGATGAGAAAGGGGAAAAGGTCAAGGCCCTCTTCATTTCCAGCCGTACAGCGAGATGTGATCATGGTGAAAAAAACCCTAGCTAATCCCGCCCCTCCTAACGATTTTAAAGAAGACCGCCGGCCACCCATCTAACCCCAAACCAAAATGGAGGCAAACCCATGAGTGACTTTCCAAGGGTGTTTTGAACAAGACCCTTGGGGAAAAATTATCATCTCTGAAAATACTGAGCAAGGATGACTGCCCACCTTCACAAACACGCTCCCTGGATACCAAGGGTCCTACTCAACCATCTTCACCCACCCTCCCCTGCAACGGAGCGGATCCGTTCTATGGATGCTGAAGAATACACCACTGACCCTCCACACGGTTGTTCCTCTACAGGCCTCAATGTGGTCTTTGAGGAAGATGACCCAATATACACAGCGGATCATCTACCTCCCGTGTTTCTGGATATAGTAAAATTTGGGTTGACAAAATTTCTGGATGCTACCATCGGCAAATACAGAGAACAAATATGCAACGGTTGTCGGATCAACCACTTGGATCAAATCCACCATGATTGCGCGGTGAAGTCAAAGTATTTCTTTCTGACCCACTTTGAAGAAATCACAAAAAGACTGCGGAACAGGCACTTCATTCCAGCACTCCAGAGAATGACCGACTTAAACTACATGTATACTTGTATACAGGTGTACGTCGGAGTTACAGAGGCTTTCCTTCACGAACTTAGACAAACACCATGCATCATCCCCAAAATTTCTGAGATTTCAGAAATGCTGTTTGCGGGCGATGAAAACATGGCTCATCATTTGCAAAGAACTGATCGTCTGGATGGTGAGAACTTTTGGGAGGAGGATTTTGTGGGCAATTCTGACAACGAGAAGAGTTGTGATATAGACGGTGATACAGACTCAGACATCAATTCTGATGCAGAGTCAGATAAAACAGACGCTGAAATGTAATAAAATGATTTTTAATTAAATCTGCATGTTTTTACTTAAACTATCTTTGTTCCACAACAAATTGGCTGCTGGGATGAAATAAAAAAGGCCCGTACATCGCAATGTGTATCGCTGTATAATTTGCTTTTAGGTAGTGGGTTTTTTTTCACACGAATGCATGGAGAATGTAGATGTGTGTAAAAAATGTGTTTTACAATAATGGAGGTTTTTTTGTTTTTGTGTAACCTTTACCATGATTGTAAGAACAAAATAAAACTGTTCCATTTACTGAAGTGTGGATTACTTCTTTTTTTTTTTGGTCCAAATGATTCAAAAATGAATAAATAGTTGAGAATTTTGTTATTCCTTAGGCCTTGTCTTTTATTACGCTACAAAATAGTACTTACACCTATAGGGTGGATCTTGCCATTGCTGAACCAAGCCATCGAATTTCTGCAAATGCCTTGTGACTTACTTTTCATTTTTGGTGATAATATTGATTCAAATAAATCAAGGGTTTTATATAGCCACTCTAAAGGGCTAGGAAACTGGTTACAAGATGCTCAAAAATAACCCGGAACCAAGTCTGCCCAGTGGAAAGAAAAATCAGTTATCTACAACAAACCCGATAGCCGCTATTCAATAAAATGCTATTCATGAAATAATACTGTGTTTATGGTTTAGATCGCATTAGAGTTGTCAAAAGGTTAAGTTTAATGTTTATTTGAAAGGGACGTTAGTACAAATGTAAATATGCTGGATTTACCAATCTGGTTGTGTGGAAAGAATAAACTACATCAAAAGTTACTCGTCGAGTAAGATTCTGGGGTCCTTAGGGTTTTCACATTACATGTTAACTGGATTGAAGCAATTACCTTCATTTCCAACTTTCTATGTCTGTATGTCTGTATTACTCATGGGTGGGTAGAGAGCTAAATTTTCCTTAAGGTATTATGGGTTTTTGATTTCTGTACCGAAAAGTACCGCATAAGCGACCAGTATGTTATAAATAACTTTTTCCGGTTCCGGCTCTGCCGGACCGGCGGCGCCACACGAGTGGGCTGCCTGTTGCAACAGCCTTTTTTTTTATCTTCCTTCTTCTTTCTACACCTTTCACTCTGTATATATATCACGGACGCACGGATCGCCCCGGGGGTCTCCCGGGTCGGCGGACGGAGCCACGGTTTGCAGCGGGAGACGTTACTGCGGGGAGGAGCTAGTGCTAGCTAGCACTTGGCCGCCGCCCGGTGCTAATGGGAAACTCGACATACCGGGAGCTGTAGCGAAAACGAAGCGGGTGCCGGGCTGGAGTTTAGGCGGCGTGAAAGAAATATAAGACAGAATAATAAAGAGCGATGGCAAGAACCAAGCAGACCGCCCGTAAAATCTACTGGAGGAAGAAGCCCCCCATGAGACAGCTAGCCACCAGGGCTGCTCGGAGAGGCGCTCTGGCCACCGGCAGAGTGAAGAGGCCTCGCCGTCACAGGTCCGTGGCTCTGAGAGAGATCCGTCGCTACCAGAAATCCACGGAGCTGCTCATCCGTAAGCTGCCCGTCCAGCGCCTGGTGAGGGAGATCGCTCAGGACTTCAAGACCGTCCTGCGTTTCCTGAGTTTCGCCGTCATGGCTCTGCAGGAGACCAGCGAGACCCACCTGGTGGTCTCTTCTTCGCTAAGGGGGTCACCATCATGCCCAAAGACTTCCAGCTGGCCCGCTGCATCCGCGGAGAGAGAACTTAGACTTTCTGCTGCACATTCACCAGCCATAATGCTCTGCACTGTGTGTCTATATATATACATTTATAGTAATATGGACATATGTTTACTAGATGTTGTTTTTTCTTGCCTTCTGATTGTTGCTCTGAGTGTTGCTATCCCTGTGCTGTTGCAATCCTGGAATTTCCCCATTGTGGGACTGATAAAGGCTTATCTTATCTTATCTTATAACGGTTGATAAAATATTGTGCGATTGTGAACGCCACAACAAAAAACATCCACCGGCAAGGCAAGGCAAGGGCAAGGGCACTCAGCGCTGTAAACACTGGACTACATGGAGAATGAATAGAAAATCGCTGGCCCAGAGCAGAAAAAATGCATTTGGTGGACATGCAGCCTTATTTTACAGCACAATCACTTGGGTGGGAGAGGTAGAACCGGCATTGGGGGGCCCAGGGCAGCCCCTCAGCAAGCACGCCCCTCAGAGGGCTCTCCTCTGACCCAAAGACTGCTATGCAAAACAGATGCCTTCATCCCCCTAAAACTACGTGTCCACCTAGGCGTGCATTTTCACGCTTCCCATAAGGGGGCGTAACCAGGTGAGAGTCACGAGCCCAATACTCTGTAGCCGCAAACTGCACAGAGAGTATCATTGTCTGGTCAGAGAACTTCGGCCGGTTTTCAACCAGTATTTTCGTCTTCAAAAGTGCAGTTTGATGAACTTTTTCTGTCTGCTCCAACCCACTCTACTCTCCCTGACCTGCAGGGCTTGCACGTGATTGGTTGCCGCACTCCCCAACCTCCAGAGCTTGCACGTGATTGGTCGCCACACTCCCCAACCTGCAGGGCTTGCACGCGATTGGTTGCCTCGACTCCTGGTGGGTAGGCTGCTAGTCTGTTCATGACACTTCCAGACATTAAAGTCTTGCCTATATCTTCACAAGTAAAGAGCGAAACATTTTTCTGAAAATGGTTGAGGCAAGTCTATAATACGATGAATCCATCGCTCTCACCTCAATGGCTGGGTAACCACCCAACCATGTTCTTGAGGATGATGGCCAGCACTTATGCTTTGCAAGTAGAATAACCGAGCCTTGTGGCATGGGCCCATGGTGCTTTCTTAGGGTCATCAGGTGGGTACCCTCCTTCATCAGTGTTTCGTCAATTAGCCCACAACACCTCCAAAGGGCTTGACAGCTAGCCCCAGCGTCCTAAGGCAGCCCCCTCGGCCCCATGGGTTCCACCACCACTGCTCTAAGATGTTTCCTTTGTGCCCGATGGGTTGTTCCAACGCTCACAGCGCTTCAGCCACAGCCATCTCGATGCTGCCTCGGCTCACTTGGTGATATTAGCCACTAGCCTTCTTCTATTACAACCTTTAATTCCAAGTCTGGACAAGAAATAAATGTGTAGTTACCAAATACAGTATGTGTTTGCTTTTTACTAACAATGTGGAGTGTGTGAAATAAGAGCCAGATTCATGGACAGACGGTTTATTACACACTTCACATCTCACAAGCACAGAACAGACTGAATCATTTCAACAAGCTCTCCTCAGTTAACTCAACTCTCTCTTCACACGTTTCATGGCATTTCCTATCACACAGCATGACATTTACATTACACTGCATTCAACCCCCTATGTCCCTGACTCCTTCCTGCTATCTCGCCAGGAACCCCCTGGGCATCGTTCTCCCATGCTTATTCACTGTCTCCCTCTGAGATGCTAAATAATTTGACTTCCACAAGGTCCTACAACAACCACTATTTTAAAAGCTCCAGGAAGCGGACCCCCCTCCCCTCCTCCCTCCTCCTTCACTGCTTTGCTATGCAAAATAAGCGCTTCTATCCCCCTCAATCCTGTTGATCCACAGCTCCTCCCTCTTTCCCCGAGGTAGCCAAGAGTATCCCTCTGATTGGTTAATGTTATAAACAACCAAGCTAAGCAGGAATACTTACGTAGCTAGAAACGATCTGTCCAAACTCACCTGTTTCAGGCAAGCGTTACCAAACTGGAAATTCACAGCAGAAAAACGCAGACTTGGGACTGTGGTGAGATTCTGTGCTTGGTATGTCTTGTAAGTCACAAAAAGGATGTTACAGACATGTTAACAACAGAAAAAACTTGATTTTTGCCAGAGTGTAACTTTAAAGATCTTTTTCCTTAATAGGTTTTAAAAGAAAAGTGGCTGGGATGAGAATCAGCACCTCCAAGTCTGAGTCCTTGGTACTCAGCCAAAAAAAGGTGGATTGTCCTTTCCGGGTTGGGGACAAGCTCCTGCCCCAAGTGGAGGAGTTTACATATCTCAGGATCTTATTCACGAGCAGTGTTGGGAGTACTGCGTTAACTGTAACGCCACTACTTTTGCAGTAACATGTTTTGTAACAAAATTACCGTTTAAAAATTCAGTAATGCATTATAGTTACTGAAATTTGATCAGATACGTTACTCATTTTATTAATACGGATAGATATTTTTAGCGCAAATAAATACATACTGACCCTTCATAGCTGACGCAGCCATCAATCAATGTAACTTGTTGCAAAGAGCCTATTCACTCCTGAGCGGAGGAAAAGCTGAAGCTACTTTGTGTTTGTGGAAATAGATTATTTTTCCTTTGTCATGGTTAAGGACAAAAGCATATTGGTGGGCTGCAAGTTAAATGCGATTGAGACCGACTACAATCTTCAGAAGTGCCTACAGCAACAAGGTCCGACAAAGCTAGTGCTATGCTATGCTAGCAACACAGTTTTGTGGATCTACATTATCTGAACACCCACGGCTGGATTTCAAGCACAGGTATGCATCTGGACAGTATGTGACCCAACTAGAATTAAACCGACTGATTGCCAAATACTACGTCATTACAGAATGAAGATCTGATAACAGTCACTTCCCATCAGACAGCTGAGACTGTGATCCACTGAAGTTAAAACACATTTTCTTGCTACCTGGATAAAGATTATTCAAAGATGGATTTGACCTCCAAAAGGAATTTAAGGGACTGGATCACGTCTCTGTCACAGCAGACATTAGGACTGTGGATAACATACGTACTTGTCAAGTGATACAGTTTCGGCGTATTTTAATACGGGGAAAATGCAATTTTAGCAAATACGGGCGTATTGCCATTTCTGTACACCAAAAAGAAAAATATACAGCGAAAAAGAAAATTATTGAGAGAACCTAAAATCAACTGAACAGTAATTTGATGCCTGGCGAAATTGAGCGTGTGGTGACCCCCACAACGTACGGGGCTGGCAGAGCGCTCAGCGTGAGCAATTATCAGAACAGTGAGAGGTATGGACTGATCATTATGCAGATGCGCCTCGCACCCTCTTTTGTCCTGCAGCTCCGGAACAGAGAGGAATTCCGGCGCCAGTAATCCTGCGGCTGATATGTGTGACTCTAATGCAAATGTCCATGCTTTCCTGCTGTATACTGTGATGCTAATGTGCCATGCATGCACTGTCTGTAGCCGGGTATATAAGTTGACTGCATATCTCTTGCTCTCTCTCTTTTTGATCACTCGCATTGCTTGTTGCTGACTTTGAGACGCTGGGCGAGCCTCATGATGGAGGATGAATAAAGGCAGCACCCTTTTAAACTTCAGTTCGCCGTGTCCACCTGCACTTATTTCGATCCTCCACAAGCGCACCTATGCGCGGTGGAGGGTGTCTTGTTTCAAGGGTGTCTTGTTTCAAGTTCATCCAAATGCATTAGTGTAACAAAGCTGACAATTAAAAACTCTTTAATTCCAAGTGTATATATCTAGCTGACAATTAAGAAGTATATTCAGAATTATTCTTATTGTGTACTTTCAAATTAAGCAATCTACCTTGTGCTAATGTAAATTTGAAAAATATTGTTTTTTTATTTATTTTTATTTATTTATTATTAATATTATCATTTTTTTATTTATGTATTTTTTATTTATTTTTATTTTTTTTGAGCTACTTGGCTTATTATTTTCACATTACCAAAAAGTTATGGCTCAAGATTGTGTCCATATAAGTGTACATTTGAATAAATATGTTTGAAATAGTTCATGTTGCAATTGTTGTTGTTTGTTTCGTTTTTGTTTCATTTTTTTTGCTTCAGTTTTCTTTCATCTGCCAATAAATACAGTTTTTAAGTACTCAGTACAGGTGTGAAAGCCCCTCCAATAAGGGAGGCATGAGGTATGCCTTGACAGGAATGGGATAATGGACATTTTCTTTGGATCACTGCACATCGGATTAATCCATAATAGTAAAGGTAGGATAAACATGGGCAGCTTTATGCAGTGTTGCCAGCTCACTCTTTTGCAGTGATTCTTGCTCTTTTTCCCTCTCACCCACGCCACAAACCCTATTTCTCACTCCAAAATGAGGAACTTACTGGGAATTTTTTTGTTGATTTTCTTCATATTTTTCCCACAATAAGAGCTCTCAAGGCAGGATAAAGCAGACTGAACATGTTCTAAAAGCTCTGTCTGAAACAGTCTGTTTTCAGCTCGTAATGTAATCCATTAATTAAATTATCTTGCTATGTGTGCAAGAGTATGCATTTAAAAGTAACGTGAAAGTTACTTTTCCAAGTAACTAGTTACTTAAATCATGCAGGAATTGGTAAATAACTCAGTTTTTTAGTAATTTGCCCAACACTGTTCATGAGTGAGGGGAGAATGGAGCGAGAGATTGACAGATGGATCGGAACAACATCTGCAGTGATGCAGACATTGTACCGATCTGTTGTTGTGAAGAGGGAGCTAAGCTCTAAGGCAAAGCTGTCGATTTACCGGTCAGTCTACATTCCTACCCTCACCTATGATCATGAGCTTTGAATAATGACCGAAAGAATGAGATCACAGATACAAGTGGCTGAAATGAGCTTTCTCCATAGGATTGCTGGACTCACCTTCAGAGATAGGGTGAGGAGCTCCGTCATCCAGGAGAGGCTCAGAGTAGAACCGCTGCTCCTCCATATCGAAAGGAGCCAGTTGAGGTGGTTTGGGCATCTGATCAGGATGCCTCCTGGATACCTTCCACTTGAGGTGTTTCGGGCATGTCCCACTGGGAGGAGACCCCGAGGCAGATCTAGGACTCGCTGGAGAGACTACGTCTCCCAGCTGGTCTGGGAACGCCTTGGTATCCTCTCTGAAGAGCTGGAGCAGGTGGCTGGGGAGAGGGAAGTCTAGGCTTCTCTGCTTGAGCTGCTGTCTCCATGACCTGGACCTCCGGAAAAGTGGTAGAAGATGGATGGATGGACGGTTTTAAAAGAGCCTTTAACCTGCCTTTGAAGAGCTGCTTGTGGCTCAAGAGCCACGGATTGAGTACCACTTACTTAGATGATTGCTAGCAGTAGAAATAGTAACATAAATATCAGGTAGTAGGTCCCTAGACCTAGAACTCTATTATTACGAAGAAACATGTCTGCTGTCACTGATGCTGAGAGCTAGAGAAACTGTTGCACTGCTGTGCGCTGCCATCTCCTTCTCACTGGTGTCACCTTAATCAAGTCTTCCAAAGTTACAAATGTAGCCTTTGTTGCAACTAAACCATTACACTGCTTTTTGCTATAAAATAGTAATCTGAGCACTCCTACTCTGTACTTGTCAAGCAGTAACACCAGTGGTGCGGACTTCCAGTTATGGCGGCCACCTAGAAGGACACGTATCACTCTGCTCTGCTCCTAGAGATAAAAATTCGGCAAATAACTCTCTCATTTGGAACAGAATTTTTCCCAGCGTTTGGGCGAGGATATGCCGGTGAAGCCTAAGGCTGGGAAATCAGGTGGGGGAAAAATTGAACCGCCGAAGCAGTCCAAATTAACGGACTTTCACATCTGTGGCGCAGCAGGAAAAGCTGCGGATATGGCGGATGAAACTAGCGGTGGTGCGGTAACTGCTGATGATGGCGGCACAGGTGCAGTGCTGGCTGCCATTAGCTCAATGAGAGCAGACTTTTCCGTTAAACTTGATGGGATTATGGCAGCGTTGGATGCAATGAGAAAGGAATTGGGTGACTGCGTGGAGCGAGTGACGCAGGTGGAGCTTCGTGTTTCTAGTGCGGAGGATGACGTCGGCGGACTTCAATTAAAGGTGCGCACTTTGGAAAAAAAAAAAAAATGTCTGGAAGATAATGTCCTGGACTTGGAGTCCCGGTCGAGACGGAACAACCTGAGGCTGGTGGGTCTACCGGAGGGAGCCGAAGGTCGTGATTCATGCTCCTTTTTGGAGGGGTGGATCCCGGAGGCGCTGAACAGCGCAGAGCTAAATTCATCAGTCGTCTTGGAAAGCGCCCACCGAATTGGCCCACCGAGAGATAACAAGGCAGCACCGAGGACGCTAATTATGAAGGTCCTCAGCTACAGAGACAGGATGACGATCTCCAACGCGGTGCGGGCCAAAGGAGAAATTAAATACCAAGATCAACAGGTGCGGTTCTACCCAGATTTGGCCTCAGGAATCCAACAATTAAGGAAGCAGTTTGACCCCATCCGTAAAGAACTGCGCAACCTTGGGATTCGTCATGGAGTGATTTACCCTGCAAGACTTCTGGTCACATATGAGGGCAGAACACACATCTTCAAGACCCCTGAGGAGGCGCAGGAGCTCATCAAGAAGATCCAGGAAGAGACTGGTGGGAGCTAAGCATGAACAGAATATAGGGTAGAATATTTAAGCATTTACATAGGCATTTAACTGATTTGAAGCATATAGCAAGTTTACAAAATATAGATTGTATTACATATTAAAAAAAAAGATGTACAAAATTGCTATAAAATTTTGGAGTTAAATTGGAAAATTACAGAAGAGAGTTAATGTTACGTTATTAAAAGCAGTAGAGTTAGGGTGATTGGGAGGATGAAGAAGGAGTGGCTTTGGCTGATCCTCGTGGGTGTGGAGCGGTCGATGGCTATAGCGGGAGACGGAATTTTTTTTTTGATTTTGGGGGGTTTACCACGAAGGTGGGAAGGGGGAATTTGTTTGTGTGTAGTTTGTAGGATGAATGTTCAACCACTCATGTTTTTGCTTCTCTGCATGAGCATGTTTATATTGCGAGGTAATCCTAAACCCCCTATTGATCATAGACCAAAGCGTTAATCTTAATTTAACTTCATGGAATTGCAGAGGTCTACAAAATTAAAAAAAAACTTAAACAAGTTATGAGTAAAATAAAAGACATAGGTTCAAAAATTGTGTTTTTACAAGAAACCCATCTAATAGAGGAGGATGTAAAAAGAATTACGAGAAGATGGCAAGGAAGTGTGTTCACCTCATCATTTTCATCACGAGCCAGGGGAGTTATGACTCTCATACATAAATCAGTCCCATTTCAAGTGAAAAATGTAATTGGAGACAAATTTGGAAGATATCTAATTATTCAAGGATCTTTGCTATTAGAAAACATAAATCTGGTGAACTTATACGGTCCCAACATAGATGATCAAAAGTTCTTTGCTAATTTATTTCTTATCTTATCATCACTTAGAGGGCAACATATAATAGCAGGGGATTTTAATTGTACATTGAATCCCGGTATAGACAGATCAACAGGACTGGGCTGTACACACAATGGATGCAGGATGATCATTAAGCATTCTATGAAAGAATTGAGATTGCTGGATATATGGAGAGAAATGAAACTACAAGTTAAAGCCTACTCTTGTTATTCTAATACCTACAAGTCATTCTCACGTATTGACTATTTTTTGATCTCCACAGAATTATGGTCCAAGATTCAAAACTGCTTTTATGATAATATTGTGATCTCTGATCATGCACCCTGTTGTCTCATATATGTAGATAAGAAATTGACAAAGGAGCCAGGTAGGTGGCAATTTCAGCATAAATGGCTTCAGGATGAGGAATTTGTTAAGTACATAGAAAAAGAGATAGATGAGTTCTTCGATATTAATACTACACAAACATCAGCATGTATAAAGTGGGAGGCTTTCAAAGCTTTTATTAGGGGACATATTATTAGTTATACAGGTTCAAAATCTAAGAAGACTCGAGAGGAGAGAGTCCAGTTGGAACACAAATTAAAAATTCTTCAAGAAAAAGTGTATGCAGGAAGTGACCCAAAGTTAGAGAACGAATTAATAATTCTGAGAGCTGAATATGACAAAAAATCAGCGAATAGAGCTGCCTCGAGTCTTCTAAGATTGAAGCAATCTTTTTATGAACAAGGTGAAAAATCAGGAAAATTATTGGCATGGCAGATTAAACAATTAGAATCTAAAACACCAATTACCAGTATTATAAGTAACAGACAGATAGTTGTAGATCCTTTAGAAATTAATAGAGCCTTTAGAGATTACTATGAAAAATTATATGATACAAAAAATGAAACTGACTTAACAAAACTAAATGGGTTTTTGGACGGACTATCTATACCGTGTATTCCAAATGAAAACAGGGAGATACTGGAGCCTAAAGTTAGTCAAGAAGAAGTTGGGCTAGCCATTGATAATATGAAATCAGGAAAAAGTGCAGGACCAGATGGTCTTCCAGTTGACCTCTATAAAAAATTTAAGAATAAATTAATAAAACCTTTTTTGGAAATGGTTTTAGAAGCATTTCAAAATAGTAATTTACCATCATACATGAATAATGCTTTAATTATACTGTTGCCAAAACCAGGTAAACCCTCTAATAAATGTGAAAATATGAGACCAATAAGCCTATTAAATGCTGACCTTAAGATAATCTGTAAAATTTTAGCCAGACGAATACAAGAAATATTACCAAATATTATTAACCGAAATCAGAATGGCTTTATAAAGGGAAGACAAGGCTTCCATAATGTAAGAAGATTATTCAATATTATTTACTCTAATAAAGAAGCACCGGATACAGCTCTCCTATCATTGGACGCCGAAAAGGCCTTTGATAGGTCGAATGGCCCTTTCTTTTTGAAGTCTTACAAAGGTTTGGATTTGGAAATAATTTCATAAAATGGGTTTAGATAATATATAATAATGCTACAGCAGAAATCCTAACAAACAGCAATATCTCAAAATCAATAAAAATCAATAGAGGATGTCGACAAGGCTGTCCACTTTCACCTTTACTGTTTACTATGGCAATTGAACCTTTAGCGATGGCAGTACGTTTACATCCACAAATATATGGAATTAAGGTTGGACCAACAGAACATAAAATCTCCCTGTATGCCGATGACATAATTTTGTTTATGTCGAATCTTAAAAAATCAATTCCGACCTTGTTGAATTTAATAAAGAATTTTGGGGAAATATCAGGATATAAAATAAATAAAACTAAATCTTTAATATTAATGCTAAATGAGTCCCAGAGAAAGCACCCAGCTTCTGAGGTAAATCAATTCAATGTTGTAAATCAGTTTAAATATTTAGGAATTCAAATTGTGCCCAAGCTGGAATCAGTCGCCAGTGCCAACTACGAAGCCTTAATGACAGACATTAATGAGTTAATTCAGAGATGGATGTCACTACCAATGTCAATGATTGGGAGAATTAATATACTTAAAAGTAATATCTTACCAAAAATACTTTATTTATTTCAATACATTCCTTTACCACCACCTTCAGATCTATTCTCAAGAATTAAAAAAAAGTTAGTGGAGTTTATATGGAACAATAGGAAGGCTAGATTACGTCTGTCCTTACTATATTTACCATTTGATCGTGGAGGTCTGAAATGTCCAAACTTTATGTTGTATTACTGGTCAGCACAACTGAGGTCTATGACATATTATTTTTCATCAAATGATCTCCCCCACTGGACTGAAATGGAATTATACAATTTACCTTTACCTCTTCCCATATTCATATACTCAGACTCGGCAAAAAAATTACAGAAACAAGTTAAAAATCCATTTGTAAAACATATGATCAAAATATGGTGTGAAACAAAAAAATATTTAAAAGAACCACACTTACTGTCACAATTTAGTCCAATATGGGGTAATCAATATTTTAAACCAGGGAGAGCGGATGCTGTATTTAAAGTATGGAATTTAAAAGGGATCCAAAAAATTCAAGATTTATATTTGTCATGTTCAGATAACATAATGTCTTTTGAAGAGCTGAGGATCAAATTTAATCTTAATAGAACACATTTTTTTTTTAAATATCTTCAGATTAGGAACTTTATTCGATCAAATCAAAACAATGCTCTCACTCGACCTATTTATTCATCCTTGGAAAAAATCTTGACGAAAGATAGTAAGAGAAAGGGTATTATTTCAGAGTTTTATAACTCATTGACATTATCTTCAAGTGAAAACTCACAGAAAAGACTGAATTATTGGAAAGAAGACATGCAAACTGAAATCTCAGAGGAACAATGGGAATTGGCTTGTACAGAAGCTCAAACCAAATCAATAAATGTACGTCTAAAATTGATACATTTTAAATGGTTAATGCGGATGTATGTTACACCGGTGGAATTAAATAGATATAACAAAAACATACCAGATACATGCACAAAATGTATGGAAAGTAAAGGAACCTTATTTCATTGTTTATGGGAATGTAGGAAAATCAGAATGTTTTGGGAAGAGGTGAGGGGAACAATTGAAAAAAATAATTTCAAAACAAATCATATTGAACCCTAAATTGTTTTTATTGGGTCTGCATCCAGAAAAGCACAACTTTAATAAAAGTGAAAGAGCATTCATAGACCTCAGTTTGCTTAAAAGACTCATAGACCAGATGTGACTCAGTGGTTAAGACAGATGTTAACAAACCTTCCACTAGAAAGAATAATATACATACTGAAATCAAAAGAAACTGTGTTTGAGAATATATGGAGACCTTTTATTGATTATGTAAAGAATTTAAACATAACTTTTGAAGAAGAAGGTGAATGATGTGTGCGGACCTTATAAATTCCAAACTGGTGAATGTATAATATGTATACTTATGTAATGGATTGCCTAGACTAAACAGAGGAGCATTGTTGAAGACCTGTTCCTGTTAGTGGTTGTTGGTGTGTTTTAGTACATTTTTTTTTATTACTTTAGTGTTAGTGTTTGATTGTTTGTGTTATGTTTGTAAAAAAGGTTCAATAAAAATATTGTGGAACCCCCCCCCCCCCACCAGTGGTGCTTTTAAAAATGGATCTATTGGCTCTAACTACTTAACAGTAAGTGAGCCAACCAAAAGCAATGCCAACCTCTCAACATTCTGGGTCTGAACTTTAATTTAAGCACTGTAAATAGTCTCCTTTCCTGCTGTATCATGATCATAATGAATGACCTGCTGTCCCCTCAGGGCCCAATATGGCCAGTGTTTTTCTGCATGTCCTCTGATTCAGCTGTTCCACTCTTGCTGACATTTTTGACACTAGCTATGCTAATATCCTGAAAAAAAATATGGTAATAGTTGCCAATGAATATGCATTAACTTGCTGGGATGCATTCTGGAAGACAGTTGGGAGCTGAAACTCAATGTCATAGGAGAGGAAGTAAAAGTAAAGTTTGGCATTCCTTTATCCAAACCTTCTTAGATCACTCTGAATTTATTCCATCAGTCTTCTCAAGATAGTGAAATGAAATGGCACCCTTTTAATATTTCTAAAAAATACTGGAGGAAGACCTTTTGCACTTTTTTTGCATGTTCACACTCCAGGAACTAGGAACATGTACTAGAACCTGCTTTAGAGGCATTTTAGCTCCATATGCTAAAATAGGTACTTTCATGTACAGTGTCCAGCAAATACAGAAAATGAATGAAATCAGGTCAAAGTCAAATAGCCATCCTTTATGCATTCCCATGCCAATGTATCAAGTGATTGGCATAAATTTGGAAAAAAAAATGAAGATAGTAATCACTTCCAGTGGTTTATCTGGTTTAATATGTTTGGGTTGCTCAGTACTAATTTAACAAGTTCTGGACTTTAGAGTGCAAGTTGTAATCTGATCTTCACTGTGAAGTGGAGCATTGCTAATGAAGAGCATATGCACTCAGAAAGGGCCATGTGTTTCTTTGACCTTTATTTTTAAACAGCTTCCATTTTTATACATGGTTTGCTGAAGTGATCTCTCTGTCTCTCAGAAACACACACACATGCACCCACTGACACACACACACACACACACCTTTTTGCTAACTTGAACCTCATCTGCATATACTGTATTAATAGGCTCACCTTGGCCACGATCAGGCTTTTAACTTTCATTTATTAATTAAAGTAATTTCCAGCACTGTCGAGTCCTTGTATTTATTCTAGAATAACCACGGATGCAAACAAAAATTTTAATTGAAAGAAAAATCATATTTAAGGTCTAGAAATTCAAAAATTGCAAACCAGACCTCAGTAGCTCATTCAAGCCCAATGAAACGACACCAAGCTCATAAAGAGCCTTCATCTTTATTTGACAATAGAAATGAAGTGTGCTCATATTGACCTACATACACCTTAATACTGTACTAATGGATTAGATTTTTACGGTGCTTCACATGTCAAGTGACATCTCAAAGTGCTTACAGTGAGTCCATTATTCATTCACTCCAGACAGACACTGATAAGCTACTTCTGTAGCCACAGCTGCCCCAGGACAGACTGACAGAAGCATGGCTGGTTAATCTGCACCAACGGCCTCTCCGACCACTACCAAACATTTATACACAATCATACCTATGTAGTGTCATGGACACTGGAGGCAAGGTGGGTAAAGTGTCATGCCCAGAGACACAATGACAGGATGGCTGGGTAGAGTGGGATTCAAACCCCCAACCCTCCAGTTATTGGATGACCCGCTCTACTTCCTGAGCCTCTGCCGCCCCGTACCTTGAGCCCAGTCTGGATGCAGACCCACCTGAGTATCACCCAGTTATGTGAGAAAGTGGGTAATTATCCAGGAGAAGTTGTGGTTTGCAAGAAATGTGGACAGGTGGACACAGTGCCACGGCATTACACACGTGGACAAAATTGTTGGTACCCCTCTGTTAATGAAAGAAAAACCCACAATGGTCACAGAAATAACTTGAATCTGACAAAAGTGGTAATAAACAAAAATTCTATGAAAATTAACCAATTAAAATCAGACAATGCTTTTGAATTGTGGTTCAACAGAATTATTTTAAAAAACAAACTCAAGAAACAGGCCTGGACAAAAATGACGGTACTCTTAACTTAATATTTTGTTGCACAACCTTTTAAGATAAGATAAGATAAGATAAGCCTTTATTAGTCCCACAACGGGGAAATTCCAGGATTGCAACAGCACAGGGATAGCAACACTCAGAGCAACAATCAGAAGGCAAGAAAAAAAAACAAGCAAGCAAGAGCAGCTAATATACATATGTACATATTACTATAAAATATATATATACACAGACACACACAGACACACAGTGCAGAGCATTGTAGCTGGATGGAATAAATATATGAATATATGAACACACAGTGCAGAGCATTGTAGCTAGATGGAATAAATATGTAAATATATAAACACCCACAGTACGGAGCATTGCAGCTAGGTGGAATAAATATGCAAGTATATAAACACACACAGTGCGGAGCAATGTAGCTAGATGGAATAATATGTAGATATATAAAAACACAGTGCGGAGCATTGTAGCTAGATGGAATAAATATATAGATATATAAATATAAACACACCCAGTGCTGAGCATTGTAGCTAGATGGAATAAATATGTAAATATATAAACACACACAGTGCAGAGCATTGTTGCTAGGTGGGATGAAACAGCATAACCATCTATTTAGTTATCCTACATGGTATGATTATGTGCCCATACATATTCTCACCCTCCATAGCGACCGGTATGTTCCTAGTTGTATGCCGGAGAGGACCATTGTGTAAGTCTATTGCATCTTTTGCATTCAAAAAAACTATTAGTTTGTTACGTCTTTTTGCTATCTCTGCGAGCAGCCCTGTTTAGGTTGTACAGTCTGACAGCCGTTGGTAGGAAGGACCTACGAAACCTCTCGGTTGTGCACCTGGGATGATGTAGTCTGCTGCTAAATGAGCTCCTCAGTGCATCCAGTATGTCCTGCATAGGGTGGAACTCGGACTCCAGCAGAGATGACAGTTTAGCCACCGTCCTTCTCTCTCCTATCTCCTCCATCGGATCAAGGCGCTGCCCCAGGACAGAGCTAGCTTTCTTAATCAGTTTGTTCAGTCTCTTCCTATCGGCTGCAGTAATGCCACTGCCCCAGCAGACCACTCCAAAAGTGATGGCTGATGCCACCACCGTGTCATAGAATGACTTCAGCAGCGCCCCTTGTACACCAAAAGACCTGAGTCTCCTCAGCAGGAACAGCCTGCGCTGTCCCTTCTTGTAGAGTGCGTCAGTATTGTGTGACCAGTCTAGTTTATTGTTCAGATGAATACCCAGGTACTTATAGGATGTCATCATCTCGATGTCTGTTCCCTGTATATTTACTGGTGCTGTGAGGGGCTGCCCATGCCTGCGGCAGTCCACCACCAGCTCCTTAGTTTTCCTCGCGTTGATCTGGAGGCAGTTCCGATGGCACCAGTCCACAAAGTCCTGGATAAGCCCTCTGTACTCAGCTTCATCTCCGTTGGAGATGAGACCAACGATCGCAGAGTCATCAGAGAACTTCTGTAGATGGCAATGTGTTGTGTTGTGTGAGAAGTCCGCAGTATAAAGAGTGAACAGGAAGGGAGCCAGCACCGTTCCCTGGGGGGCCCCCGTGCTACTGATGATCGTGTCGGAAACACAGTCCCGGGTTCTCACAAACTGAGGCCGGTTCGTGAGGTAGTCCAGGATCCATGATGACAGGTGCTGGTCCACCCCTGCGCGCAGCAGCTTGTCCTTCAGGATCATCGGTTGGATGGTGTTGAAAGCACTGGAGAAGTCAAAGAACATGATCCTCACCATATTCCCGGGCTTCTCCAGGTGGGACAGAGAACGGTGAAGGAGGAAGATCACCGCATCCTCCACCCCAATGCCATGCTGGTAGGCGAACTGGAGTGGATCCATCGCTGGTTCCACCAGGGGGCGGAGATGAGCAAGGAGCAGTCTCTCCAGGGTCTTCATCAAGTGGGACGTCAAGGCCACCGGTCTGTAGCTGTTTGAGGCAATCACTGCAATCAAACAATTTCTGTAACTGTCAGTGAGACTTCTGCCCCTCTCAGCAGGTATTTTGGCCCACTCCTCATGAGCAAACTGCTCCAGTTGTCTCAGGTTTGAAGGGTGCCTTCTCCAGACGGCATGTCTCAGCTCCTTCCACAGATGTTCAATAGGATTTAGATCAGGGCTCATAGAAGGCCACTTTAGAATAGTCCAATGTTTCGCTCTTAGCCATTCTTGGGTGTTTTTAGCTGTGTTTTGGGTCATTATCCTGTTGCAAGACCCATGACCTGCGACTGAGACCAAGCTGTCTGACACCGGGCAGCACATTCCTCTCTAGAATACCTTGATAGTCTTGAGATTTCATTGTACCCTGCACAGATTCAAGACACCCTGTGCCAGATGCAGCAAAGCAGCCCCAGAACATAACAGAACCTCCTCCATGTTTCACAGTAGGGACAGTGTTCTTTTCTTGGTATGCTTCATTTTTGCGTCTGTGAACATAGCGCTGATGTGCCTTGCCAAAAAGTTCCAGTTTTGTCTCGTCTGTCCATAGGACATTCTCCCAGAAGCTTTGTGGCTTGTCAACATGCAGTTTGGCAAATTCCAGTCTGGCTTTTTATGATTTGTTTTCAACAGTGGTGTCCTCCATGGTCATCTCCCATGAAGTCCACTTTGGCTCAAACAACGACGGATGGTGCAATCTGACACTGATGTACCTTGACCTTGGAGTTCACCATGAATGTGTTTAGAGGTTGTTCTGGGCTCTTTTGTTACCATTCGGATTATCCGCCTCCTCCTGCGGCCACGTCCAGGGAGGTTGGCTACAGTCCCTTGGATCTTAAATTTCTGAATAATATGTGCAACTGTAGTCACAGGAACATCAAGCTGCTTGGAGATGGTCTTATAGCCTTTACCTTTAACATGCTTGTCTATAATTTTCTTTCTAATCTCTTGAGACAACTCTCTCCTTTGCTTCCTCTGGTCCATGTTTAGTGTGGTACACACCATGTCACCAAACAGCACAGTGGCTACTTGTCGCCCTTTAAACAGGCCGACTGACTGATTACAAGTTTGTAGACACCTGTGATGTTAATTAGAGGACACATCTTGGTTGAACATGTCCTTATGGTCACATTATTTTCAATCTTTTCTAGGGGTACCATCATTTTTGTCCAGGCCTGTTTCATGAGTTTGTTTTTTAAAATAATTCTGTTGACCCACAATTCAAAAGCATTGTCTGATTTTCATTGGTTAATTTTCATAGAATTTTTATTTATTACCACTTTTGTCAGATTCAAGTTATTTCTGTGGCCATTGTGGGTTTTTCTTTGACTTCACTTCCGCCCTCCAAAGAGAGCAGACGCTTTTCTTCCCAGCTCCCTATCCTGCCTTCCTGACCTATTCCCAGCTTTGCAATGTTGCGTTTTTGTCTGTGTCTAGTCGCTCTTCTTCTGCTGAATCTTAATCTAATAGGAAATTATGGATTTGGAAGCGGCTTAAATGTGCTATTGTCACTATTTTTCAACAAGAATCGGGCCAAGGGGGAGCCCAAGAATTGGAATTGGAACCTGTGAGGAGACTCATGGACATTGGAATTCGTGGAAACATTATTGGTTATGATCTCAGGACTTCTATTTTTGGCTGTGAAGCTCCCTGATGCATCAGAAATTGAAGGAAGGTGAGAGAGCTGATCAAAGCGGACCCGGCAAGCTCCTTCATCAAATTCGACCAGGTGAGGAAGGCACGAGTAACGGCAAACGGTGAACTGAATGACAGTGATTCAGTGGAGGAATACATCTGGAGCCCTGTGCTTTCCATGGAAAAACAGTTTAAGCCTGCATATATAAAAGCACAGAATTGGCACGGGTGAGACAAATTCTATTCTCTGAGTGCACTGTGCTGATTTGATTTGACCTTGTTTGGTGCCCCGTGTTTACATTCCTCCTGATTGAGATAAGCGGGAAGACTGGCTCTTAACCCAAACAATCGACAATCAGTTGTTGTCGTATCAGCGGATTTGGACCCTCAAGGACAGTGCCCATGTGCCTTCTGCAAGCAAGAGAGATAGACTCTGGACTTGTTTATAAGTCACATGATTATAACATCTATCCACTGCCAGGAGGCACCCTCTGCTGCTCACTAACAACTGTCACATCTACACTACACAATGCACCCAACTCACTTATACTGACTGAAGATATTCACTCACTGCTCTCTTTGTGTCATTGTGTGGATTCTATTGTTTGCTAATTGTGCATTGAGAGTTTTTTTCTTGTAATCATAATATCGGTCATATATGAACTTTATTCTGATAAACAATGCTTTTTTCTCTCTCCTACTGTGTCCATCCTCTGCCTCTGCCTCTGCCTACTGTTCCCTTCCTGCTGACAGGCGCCTCCACGGCTCGCCGCGTCATTGAAAATGTCATTTATGACGTTTTCAGTGTCAAGTCAAATTCCTCGTATATTTACCTGTTATTTACTTGTAAATGTGCTTGGCAATAAACTTATTCTGATTCTGATTCTTTCATTAACAGAGGGGTACCAACAATTTTGTCCACGGCTGTAGCTCATTTCACCTTTGCCAGGCAAAACATTAAATCATCATTGAATTACCAAGCAGAGAAAAAAAATGGGAAATGCAGAAAACAGGACCAATAATATGAACATGTTCCCAGCGCACAATTATGAGACCTTTAAAATGACTCTATTGGACTTTTTGTGTTTTCCCCTTTATTTTTATGCATAAAGTAGGATTTTTGTGACGTTATGTGATCTGTAAAGTCAAAAAGCCCACTGTTCTCCTGCACAGGAGTTCTCCTGTCACAGAGAAACAAAGTCTACAAATCTGGCGGAAATGCCTCTGTCAGTGGTGAAACCACTGACAGAGGAGGAGTATAAGGGACAGGGAAAGGCTCGTAATAGCATGGAGATGAGAAGCAGTCCGTGGTTCTGTTTCACTGAAGGGAGTCTTCATTAGTTGTGATGATGAGCAGCTTTTGCACCATTTAACAAAGTGTGACGTTTCAAGGGTTCACAAAATAATGAGAGAGGATGTGGAATGTAACAGGCATTTATTTCTTCACTGACAAATTACACAGAGCAGAACAGATAGGAGGTCTCACACACACACACACACACACACACACACACACACACACACACACACACACTCACCTCATGCAGGGTGACATAGATACATAATCTCTCACATGCAGGAAAAACAACACTATCACAACCAGCATTATGACACAATTACAATGGTACAATAATAATGCTCAGAACAGAATAATACTGTAACAGTCTTTGAATACCCTTGAGCCTGAGTTGACCCTTTCTGAGCTGTGCAGGTGTCACAGCGGTGGACATAGAGCTCCACATCCTGATAACACCCTGGCTAGTAGAACCGGGCCTGAAGATGCTGCAGGGTCTTTGTCATCCCAAAGTGGCCCGCCCCCATCGACCCGTGGACCAACTGCAGCACCTTGGGGCAAAGCTGTTGGGGGACCAGCAGCTGCCAGATGTGACACTGCCCAGCTGGAGACTGCCACCACCAGTAGACAACACCCTCACGAGAGCAGAGGTTGGCCCACTGGGAATGTAGGTCCTTGGTCTCTGGGTCCAGCACAGATACAGCCTCCCAGGCGGGTTGTTGGTCTGTGTCCAACCACTGCTGGGCCCGGGAGACGACAGGATCTCCATCCTGCTCAATCCGAAGCTGCTGCGTGCTGAAGGCCTCTGTGATATCATTGCTGGGAAGAGCTGGCTGATGATCTGTGGAGGAGCTGTGAGCCGCTGCACTATTCCCGGCTACAGCGGTCTGGAGAGCAGCAGCCTGTGAGACTGCTGGGTCGTCACTTCCTTGTGGTAACGTATCGTCACTTCCTGTTTTGCTGTCTGCCTGTGTGGTTTGCTCTCCAGCTCTCCAGCCACTAGCTAGCCACTAGCTATAGCTACTACCTCTCTTTCCTCTCCTCCTCTGGTGTGCTCTCTCTGTCAGATGTTTAGCTACACCTCTGCCTCTTTTAGTGATAACGGTAAATGTAATAAATGTTGTCTTTTTGAGGCGCTCGAGGCGAGGTTGTCTGATTTGGAATCCCGGCTCCGCTGCATTGAAACACCGTCTGTGCCAGTTAATCTCGACGGACGCCCATTAGCTGCAGCGGAGCTAGCTAGCTTAGGTCCCACTGTCAGCGGTTCCCCGGCTCTCCTCAGCAGTGAGGAGACTGGGTGGGTGACGGTGAGAAGGAAGCCTAGTCGCAAAGCCCCGGTTCACCACCAACCTGTTCACGTTTCTAATTGTTTTTCCCCGCTCAGCGACACACCCGCTGAGGAAAAAACTCTGATCATTGGCGACTCTGTAGTCAGAAACGTGAACCTAGAGACTCCAGCGGCCATAGTCCAATGTATTCCTGGGGCCAGAGCAGGCGACATCGAGTCAAATTTGAAAATGCTGGCTAAAAGTAACTGTAAATACTCCACAATTGTTATTCACGCCGGCATTAATGACATCCGTCTCCGGCAGTCGGAAGTCACGAAACTTAATATAGAATCGGTGTGTGAGTTTGCAAAAACGATGTCTGCCACTGTAGTATTCTCTGGACCCCTCCCCAATCTGACCAGTGATGACATGTTTAGTCGCTCGTCATCCTTGAACCGCTGGCTGTCTGTGTGGTGTCCTAAAAATGACGTGGGCTACATTGACAATTGGAGCTCTTTTTGGGGAAAACCTGGTCTTATGAGACGAGACAGCATTCATCCCACTTTGGATGGTGCTTCTCATTTATCTAACAATCTGGCATCTTTTTTATCCAAATTTCCAAAACCGTGACTACTCAGAGTTGGGACCAGGAAGCAGAGTCGCAGTCTTACACGCCTCTCTGCAGCTCCTCTTCATCCGCCACCCCTCAGCTTAGCCCCTGTCTTCCCCATCAGAGAATCGTTGTCTGCTCCCTCCAAAGTAAATAAAAATATAATGTATAAGCGTCCCAAAGTGATAAAGCAAAATATTGGTAAAACTCAAATTAAACATAAAGCCTCTAAATTGAATGATTTGGCCTCTGTTCCTCCTCATAATTTAAAAATTAAATGTGGTTTATTAAATATTAGGTCTCTAACTCCCAAGTCTCTGTTAGTCCATGATCTGTTAATTGATCATCAGATTGATTTAATTTCCCTTACAGAGACTTGGTTAGGGCAAGAGGATTATGTTGGTTTAAATGAATCAACTCCCTCTGGTTATTTAAACTGTCAAAATCCCAGAAGTTCTGGTCGTGGAGGAGGAGTAGCAACAATTTACCATTCCAAATTACTAGTTAATGTAAAGCAAAAAACATGTTATAATTCCTTTGAGGGCCTGGTCCTCAGTGTTGGGCACTTTAGCAATTTCAGGTTAAACCCAATTTTATTTGCCATAGTTTATCGTCCCCCATCAACCTACTCAGAATTTTTATCCGAATTTGCTGATTTCTTAGCTGATTTAGTGCTGAAATCTGAATAGAATAATTATAGTAGGGGACTTTAATATACATGTGGATGTAGATAGTGACTGCCTTAATGTGGCTTTTAATTCAATATTAGACTCGATTGGGTTTTCTCAGAAAGTAGGAAATTCTACTCATTACCTCCACCATACATTGGACCTTGTTCTGACATATGGCCTAGAAATAGAAAATCTTGTAGTGTCTCCTCATAACCCTGTACTGTCAGACCATTGTCTGTTAACCTTTGATTTTACTATTTCTGACTATTTGGCTCCTAAAGAAAAATATTATCACAGTAGATGCCTCTCAGATGATGCTGTTTCCAAATTTATGCAGATTGTTTCCTCTATGCCATGTGTCAACACAACGGAAATAAGCTATAGACAGCTTGCTCCTTCTGTAACTGATAACATGGTGGATAGTGTTTCAGCTTCTCTGCATCAGGCTCTAGACTTGGTGGCCCCCTTAAAAAAGAAAAAGTCTAATCAGAGATTTTTAACTCCTTGGTTCAACACAGAAACTCGTAGCTTAAAACAGAAGACTCGTCAATTAGAAAGAAAATGGCGCTCTACTAATTTAGATGAAATCTATTTAGCTTGGAGAAATCATCTTTTAATTTATAAAAAATCTCTTAGAAAAGCTAGAACGAGTTATTACTCTGCATTAATAGAAGAGAACAAGAATAATCCCAGGTTTCTTTTCAGTACTGTAGCCAGGTTGACAAAGAGTCAGGACTCTGTCAATCCTAGCATCCCCTTAGAGCTTACTAGTCAGGACTTTATGAACTTTTTCAATAATAAAATTTCATCCATCAGAGATAAAATCAATCAGATTCTTCCCACAGTTAACTTAAATACTGTAACTACTACAACTCCTTCTATTGATGTCTGTCTTGATGAGTTTACTCCAATCGACCTTTGTGAGTTAGACAAAATAGTTTCCTCATCCAAACCTTCAACTTGTCTTTTAGACCCTATTCCTACCAGGTTATTTAAAGAAGTCTTCCCACTTATTGGTAGCTTTATTCTTCATATAATCAATTCTTCATTAACTTTAGGCCATGTACCGCAGGCTTTTAAAACGGCTGTAATTAAACCCTTACTCAAAAAGCCAACGCTAGATCCAGGAGCTTTAGCTAATTATAGACCAATCTCTAATCTCCCTTTCATTTCAAAAATCTTAGAAAGAGTTGTTGCTACGCAATTATTTGACCACCTGCAGGGAAATGGTTTACTTGAAGAGTTTCAATCTGGGTTTAGAATCCATCATAGTACTGAAACAGCCTTAGCGAAGGTCACTAACGACCTCCTCATTGCATCTGATAATGGACTAGTTTCTGTACTTGTCCTTTTAGATCTTAGTGCAGCTTTTGATACTATTGATCATAATATTCTACTTGATAGATTAGAACACTATGTTGGACTTAATGGAACTTCATTGCAGTGGTTTAGATCTTATTTATCTGATAGGTTCCAGTTTGTTCATGTAAATAATGAGTTTTCTTTCAGCTCAAAGCTTAGTCATGGAATTCCACAGGGATCTGTGCTAGGCCCTACTCTTTTTAGTTTATATATGCTTCCGTTAGGCAACATTATTAGAAAGCACTGTATACATTTTCATTGTTATGCAGACGACACACAATTATACCTGTCAATGAAGCCAGATGATACTAATCAATTAGCCAAGTTAGAAGCCTGTCTTAAGGAAATCAAAGCTTGGATGACTTGTAATTTCCTGCTATTAAATTCAGATAAGACTGAAGTCATTCTTGTTGGTCCAAAAAACCTTAGAAATTCCTTTCCAAATCAAACTTTCAGTTTGGATGCAGTTACTCTTTCTCTTAATAGCTCTGTGAGGAACCTTGGAGTTATTTTTGATCAGGATTTGTCCTTCAATTCACATATTAAATTTGTTTCTAAGACTGCCTTCTATCATTTGCGTAATATTGCCAAGATTAGGAGCATCTTGTCTCAGAGTGATGCTGAGAAGCTGATCCACGCTTTTGTTAGCTCGAGATTAGATTATTGTAATTCTTTATTATCAGGCTGTCCTAAAACATCTTTAAAAAGTCTTCAGCTGATCCAAAATGCTGCAGCAAGAGTTTTAACAGGTACTAGAAAGAGAGATCATATCTCTCCGGTTCTGGCCTCCCTTCATTGGCTTCCCATAGAGTTTAGAATTAAGTTTAAAATCCTTCTTCTTACTTACAAAGCTCTAAACAATCAGGCTCCTTTTTATTTAAAAGATCTGATACTACCGTATCATCCTAACAGAGCACTACGCTCCCAAAATGCAGGATTACTTGTAATACCTAGAATCTCCAAAAGTACAATGGGAGGCAGAGCCTTTAGTTATCAAGCTCCTCTCTTGTGGAATCAGCTGCCAATCTGGATTCGGGAGTCAGACTCGATCTCTGTTTTTAAGAATAGGGCTAAAACCTACCTTTTTGATATAGCCTACAATTAGGGAGGGATCATGTGTTTCTGAACCCTCCCTTAGTTATGCTGCTAATAGGTTTAGTCAGCCGGGGGACCTCCAGTAATGCACTGGGCCTCACTCCTTTCCTCACTCTCTATGAAATATTTTTTTTTTGCTGGTCATTAACATTTGTTTGTTCTTTCCCATAGATTGAGTCCCCATCGTGCTGTTTGCTCTCTACATGTCTGTTCTTTTCTTCTTCTCTATCCCCTCACCCCCCAGCCAGTCGCAGCAGATGACTGCCCCTCCCTGAGCCTGGTTCTGCTGGAGGTTTCTTCCTGTTAAAAGGGAGTTTTTCCTCTCCACCGTCGCCAAGTGCTTGCTCACAGGGGATCGCCTGATTGCTGGGGTCTTTCTGCAACTGTGGGGGTCCCCCCTACAGTTGATAGTGCTATGAGATGACTGTTGTTGTGAAATGGTGCTATATAAATAAATAAAGTTGAACTGGGTCACGATCCTCTGCCCGCTGGCAGTGCCAACAGGCCTCCACAGCACAGGGGCACCGGGACAGCACATCAGCATTGGCATGTAGGCGGCCTGCTCAATGTACAATCTGAAAATCATAATCCTGCAGTGCCTCCAACCATCTCGCTAACTGTCAACTAGGATCTTGAAAGTTCAATAGCCAGGTCAGGGAAGCATGGTCCGTTCTGAGCTGAAACCTCCCCCCGTAAACGTACAGGCGGAAATGGCGCAGCCCTTGGATGACTGCCAGCAGCTCTCGGCGGGTGACGCAATAATTCCTTTCGGCTCTGCTGAAAGTGCGGCTGAAAAAAGCAACTGCCTGCTCTCCCTGTTCTCCCTCCTAGGATAGCACCACCCCGATGCCCTGGTTGCTATCGTCTGTGTCCATGATGAAGGGGTGGTTTGGGTTGGGATACCGCAGCATGGAGGCTCCGATGAGTGCCGAGTAGAGCCGAAAAAAAGCAGCAGCACAGTCTTCACTCCACTCGAACGTGTAGCCCTTCTGTGTCAGCTGATGCAGCAGGCTGGTGATGGTGGTGAAATCCTTCACAAACCTCCTATAATAGGAGGCCAGTCCAAGAAAGCTCTGCAGCTCTCCTACATCCTGCGGGACCAGCCAGTTTCTCACCACTGCCACCTTCTTCGGGTCGGTGGTGACTCCCGCAGCGCTGACGACGTGGCCCAGGAAGGTGGTTTCTTGCCATAACCGGTGGCATTTCCAAGGGTGGCACACCCTGGGTCGGACCAGGGAGATGGTGGAACCAGTGTCAATCTGCCAAAAAGGACCGCCAGACAAGGGTACAGGCAGCGAGACGAAACACTCTGGAATAGTTCTGCAGCTTCTGGGAGAGCTGAAGACGTGATACAAACTAGATCATATATGACGGTAAGCTAATGGTTGCTAATGCTAGTTTGCTATAAGTATGTCGTACTACACTGTAATGTCTGCAAGTTATCGCTGTTAGGTACTAAAATATGTATGCTGTGTGTGTGTGTTTCAGATGGCTCTGTTGTGGGAAAATTACCGCTTCAAACGGTTGGTCTGGCGTTCAACACAGCCTGTCACTGATGTCACCCCAGCTTCACAAACGATCAGTGGTTATAGAGCTTAAGAATGTCTGTAGAAACGTTTATTTCCTGTACAACAAATTGCTCTGATCTGTGTGAAAATCATGGCGAGACTGTTGAGACATCATGGATGTAGCTGCTCCAGCTGCACTGAGTCTGAGGTGGTGTCATAGCAAAAAATGATCAGCTGACACAACTTGATCGCCAGGTTAATAACTATATTAGCCAAAAAATATACATTCAAAAAGTAAATAGTACTGAGTTAGGTATAATAAGATATATTTGACAGTTATGATGCATTTTAGGCCAAAACAAACTTGATCTAGGATTAAAAGCAATTAAAATAATGCAGTCACAAGGTTACATGGAAAATACTTGATTTACTGGATACATGTACTGTAGAAATATATATTCTCTGCATCAACAATGTACTATACATGCATTCATGTAGTATTGCACTGGGAATTGCACTGACAATAAACCTTTGAAGTTTTTGCAGATGTCTCTTTTTTATACTGTATGTGAAGGTTACCACCATGTGGCACAAATTAAATACTAACAGATTGGAAAAGCTGTCTAAGAACAATCCAGCAGTTTGAGAAATCACTTTTGGTTTGGTGTAAGTTTGTCAACAGAATTATGAACCATAAAGCAGTTTGTGTTAAAATGTTAAATCCCATTAAACCCTAACCTGGGGGTTTCCAATCATGTGCCATAGACGGCCAAGATCCTGCAGGTTCTCTCTTTTACCCAGTCTCTTCAGCAGGTGTTTTCACTGATCAGCAGTCAGTGGAAGAAGTTCAGTGGAATCTGCTGTTGAAGACACTGTTTGGAGGTAAAGCCTGCAGAGTCTTGGCCCTCCATGGCACAAGATTGGACACCCCTGCCCAAACCCATTATGATGAAGAACAGATGCTAATATGGCCCAGAATTCCTCCATATACAGGTACTATCACTAAAGTATGCAGGGTCTTCTGCAGTGGCACATCCAACAATACAGTCTTCAGTTAAAATAATTGTTTTGGTTACTTTTTTCTTAAAAATGAGCCATTATTTTCAAAGTCACTGATAAATGGTTTGTACTGTTGACTCTTTTCCCACCAGTGTCTTAACAGACAAAATAGAAAATCATGATGCAAACACATAAGTCACTAAATTGTTTATTACAATCAGCAGCAAATTCCAGATTATTCAGAATGTGCAAAATTCAAACTGTAAAAAAAAAAAACCCAAACAAAACAAACAAAAAAACCCCCACTTAGGATGGGTCACACACGCCGGCCACGCTGCCTCACTGAGAAAACAGCTGGGATGTGCCGCTCACACTGGTCCCAGTTCAGCAGATCTTCAGCCTGCATCTCTGTAAATAGTGAGGCAAGGTCCAGTTTGGGGTGGATTGTTTCCCTCTTGCCTAGACAAAAGACAGCAATGAGTGGTGGTTAATTAAAGCAAGTTTAAAACATATTTGGGAAATACACTTGTTGCTAAAAGCCAGTGGTGGAATGTGAATGAATGAATGAATCTTTATTTCGGATAGATTAAAAGTAAAGATTAAAAGGAAAATAGAATAATATAACAAAGGGGGAAAAAATCTAATGAGGTCAAATTAAACAATAACCCCTCTGATTATAAAGTTCATCATAGGTTATCTGAAATGGGTGATGGCTGAAGCTGCAGCTTATATTTCCCACCCATATTCCATCCAAGAATTCAAAAGAAAAACAAAACAGGAGCGATTACAATTTGAATGTGACAATAAAGTACTTCATTGTTGTATTTAACCACAATTTTCATGTAGCTGCGATTCAGTAAAGTAGATTTTACAAGGGCTGGGTTACATTTAAAATCATCTGTTTTTACTGTGGCCTCAGCAATCAGAATGAATTAATACGTTCACTTGAATGGAATCTAGAACTTTAACTGAAGGTGTGCATCACCGAGTATGGAGTCGCTCAGTCAAAATATGGAGTTTTTATCAATAAAAGTTTAGCCACCACTCTGTCACCGCTGTGTCTCCTCTTGCCCTGGCTTCAAGTGTGGGCAGTGTTTTAAAATATAAAAGGAAGCACTACAATGGATCTCAAATATTTGTAATGTGCCCTGTTACTGCATGAGTTTATTGATGATAGACTATAAACTACACATATAAACTAAATTATATTGATGACTGAACAACTCCCATTCCCCAAAAGATACAGTTATGAACATAACTCACAAAGGATCACACAAGTGATCTGACAAAAATAAATAAATAAATACATTAACAAGCGGTTTATTTTACAGTTGATGTGCCATTCATTTTCAGTTATTCTGTAATTAATATTCAAACAATCAAATAAATCTCAGTTCAGTCCCTTTTATATTAAGTGGAAATTGTGCTACTTTGGTTTTGACACTTTACCTATAAAAGCAAAGGATTTCAGTACTTTCCACAGTGGCAAGGTCCGTTGTGGGGTGGCTACTTTTCCTTTCCTCTTGCCTAGATGAACGACAGAAATGGATGGTGGTTAGTTAAAGCAAGTTCAACACATATACAGGCACATCTCAAAAATTAAGAATATCATGAAAAAGTTCAATATTTTTGTCACTCATTTCAGAAAGTGAAATCCATATATAGATTCATTACACGGACAGTGATATATTGCAAGTGTTTATTTTAATATTGATGATTATGGCTACAGCCCATGTTAACCAACACCTCAGCGGCCAACATTTATATTTAAAAACTATTTTTTTAAAATTAATTTTATGTAATATTCTAATTTTTTGCCAAATTGAATTTGGGGTTTTCAGGGGCTGTAAGCCATAATCATCCAAATTAAAACTAGAAAAGCACTCGGAGAGCGCAGACCTCCGCCAAGCGGCACAGTTCCCCCCATACAGTGTTTGTGTGTACATTTTCAGATTCCCTGAGCATGAAGAGATATGACTAGCAATTGGATTCACAATGATTATTTGTTTATTTGACATGGACAGTGCAATAAACAGACAATTAATGAACGACAATCAATGTGATAGTGATAGGATTAGTGGTTCAGTAGTGTAAAACGGGGCTATAAGGGACGGCGGGTTAATAAGGGACACTTTTCTGGGAAATGTTTTAAATGTAATTCTGCTTTTTTTATTTTGAGCAGGACGCTGAGTTGTGTTGTTATTGTCAAATATCCATGAATCCTTCATCAAATCTAGGCGGAAGCAAAATTAAAAAAGCAGAATTACATTTAGAAAAGTGTCCCATATTACCCCGCCGTCCCTTATAGCCCCGTTTTACGGTTGTAAAAGCATTGCCTCCTTGGCGGAGGTAATAAACTGAAGTGTTGGTGTGTCCATCTCCTCCACTGACGGATGCAGATTGGTTAGACAGGTTGCCGTGGGTTTTATATTATATTGGGGTTGCGCTCCGCGGCAAAACAGAATTTAGAATGTTCCCCGGCAGAGAGGTCGTTTTTACGCAGCGCCTATAGCTGGGCGGGGAATTTGTGGCAAATAATCGGGCGGCGGACAGGTGGCCGTGTCAGGTTTTGCAGTGTGGCGCAAAAACAGGCATGCTGGCGGGCCCAGGCCAGCAGTGTTTTCTGCGTGCTTTTGTGGCTAAAACGTTGAAGAAGGCGGAGTTTGTGTTGGTCAGACACGACGCCCAGCGCCCTCCATTGCGCCTGCGCACATGTTGAAAATGGCCGTATGTCACAGTGTGGAAAAATGCTTTAAAAAATTCCTGTATGCAGACGGTGATGCGGATCATCCCCAAAATTTAATCAGTTCTTCCTTGTACCATTTCCAACAATGCCTGAAAGTTTCATTGAAATCCGTGCAAAAGTTTTTGAGTTATCTTGCTAACCAACAGACAAACAGACAGACAGACAAACAGACAAAAACATTACCTCCTCCTGGCCTTTCGGCCTGGCGGAGGTAATAAATAAACACTTGAAATATATCACTGTCTGTGTAATGAATCTATATAATAAATGGATTTCACTTTCTGAAATGAGTGACTAAAAATATTGAACTTTTTCATGACATTCTAATTTTTGGAGATGTACCTGTATTAGGGAAATATACTTGTGAAAGTCAGTGGTGGGATGTGACAAAAATGCTTCGTTTCCCTGACCAGTGAGAACCGCAGGATCCACTCTGTACAAGTACGAGTACATTATCAATCCAAGGATTTATGGTGGAACAGCATAAATCAGCATAAATAGAGGAAGCAGAAGATGAGAATAAACATACATGAATCATACATACATACTTCAGCAGCAGCAACAGCATCTTCGTGGAAAAGGACTGAAAACCGGGAAGCCAAGCAGCAGAAAGCAAGCAGCATTTCTTTGTTAGTGAAAATCCTGGCGCGTCAGAGCATTGGCGCTACCTATCCACCTTATTCCTAGGCCCCATGATGCCTTGCGTGAATTATGGTAGCAACTTCCGGTACTAGTTTAGAACATATGGTTGTCACTGAAACGGGACACTTTTCCTTGTTCAAAAACAATGACTTTGGCATCAGAAATGCGGGAACACGGCCTCTTGCACTTCAAAACAGTAATATAATCATACCACTTCCCACGACTGTTGAGGGATGAGAAGATGATCTTAAAAAGTGGCCTCGTAGATAGTAGCTCCATTAGTAAGCACCGCTGCTAAGATGCTAACACTGTAAACAAATGACCCATGCTGGCAAAATGAGTCACTTTGAGGACAATTTCAAAACTGATGTAACATTATTTCCATATTCTGTAGACCTTCAAAATGATATTTAATTTGTAGGAAGTGTGCGAAAACTGACCTGGAAAAAGACAATTTGTTTATATTTTAGCTAGGCTGAAAACTCGCGTTCGATCGGTCAGGAGTTACGTCTTCCACAAAAGCATAAATGGGCTGCACGGTGGCGCAGTGGTTAGCACCGCGGCAGCACAGTTTACCCTCGGCCGGGGGATCGCGGGGATCGTGGTGTAGAAGATGCCTTACAAACGAGACTGAGTGTATTTTCTCAGGAAAGCTTTATTGAAGGTCACATCTTCTAACATCAAAGTTCTCAGCAGAAAAAGAGACAGATCCCATTTTCCTCACAGCTTTTATATCCCAGAGATACAAAACCCCCACATCACGTATCTCACACCTTCACCCCACCTAAGTTTGGTAAACACATGAACCACAGTCCCCGAGACTTGCTGGCGCTTCTGTTCTCCTCTCCACCTCGGGGCTCCTGCTGGGACATTGTCTTCCACCTCCGTCTTCCTCCAGCACCCACCTCCTAGCCGAGGTCCCTGCTGGGGCATTGTTCTTATGGACGTTTGATCTGCAGGGTCTGCACCGACATGCCTACTGGAAGCATGTGGGGGGAGATAGCGTACCATACAATCATGCCACATATGTGCCTTAAATATGCACCATATAACCCCCCCCAAACGTTCAAATAAGGACAAGTTACATTTCAAATGCATAGAATCATGACACCCCACACAGAACAAGAGAGAGAAAAAAAAACTTGGCACAACAGATCACATAACCCACTGCTTGGGCTTCAGCTCTCTGCCATATCTGCTGTGAGCAGGTCTCGCTCTGCCTGTGGCTGTCTGCTGCATCTGTGAAGTAGAATCATTAACACATCGTCGTGAAAGCTTAGCAGAGCGCCTCCCGGGTGGCCTGCCCCGGCGGGGGGCCCTGGCTAACTGGACTGGGTCGTCAGCTAACACAAAAGCGGGTTTGAGTCTGTTAATGCAGACTAAGTCCCTCCTGTCTCCCAAATCGAGCAAAAAAATGTTTTTCCCCGGTTTCTAACACTCTGAACGGTCCATCGTAAGGTGGCCTTAAACCTAACCTCTGTGCGTTGTGTCTAACGAAGACAAACTCTGCATTTTTTAAGGCTTTGGGCACAAAAACACGTGGAAAACTGTGATGAACGGGACCGGGGAGGGTGTGTGACCCCGCTTCGCTCTGCAGCAGCTGAGCGGGGAGGTGCTCCGGAGCGGGGTTTTCAGGGAGGAAATCTCGCGGTAACCGGAGGGGTTGGGCGAAAACGAGTTCTGCCGGAGAGGCTTGCAAATCCTCTTTAGGTGCTGAACGTAACCCTAATAAAACCCATGGGAGTTTATCAACCCAATTTGTGTCCGTGAGAGCCGCTCTGAGGGCTGCTTTCAATGACCGATGGAAGCGCTCGCACAAACCGTTGGCCTGGGGGTTATACGCGGTCGTGCGATGAATTTTCACCCCCAGGCTGAGTGCCATGGACGACCAGAGCTCAGAAACAAACTGGGGTCCCCTGTCGGACACTATGTCTGACGGGATACCAAAACGTGCGACCCAGGCTGTTAAAAAGGCACGCGCAACGTCTGCTGCTGTGGTTGCCGCCAGAGGAACTGCTTCTGGCCAGCGCGTGGTGCGGTCTACCATGGTTAAAAGGTGTGTGCAACCCTGGGACAGCGGAAGGGGTCCTACTAAGTCGATATGCACATGATCAAAACGTTTGGCTGGGATGTGAAAAGGTTCTAAAGGGGCTCGTGTGTGTTTGTGTACCTTTGCTCTTTGACACGCAGCGCAGGCTGCAGCCCACTCTTTGACTTGTTTACGCAGCCCCGGCCAAACAAACTTCTCTCCTACCATTTTGATAGACGTGCGGACGCCCGGGTGTGCCAGTGAATGTATTAAGTCGAAAACACGGCGACGCCACGCAGCCGGGGCTACGGGACGGGGACGCCCCGTGGAGGTATCGCAGATTAGGGAGGGCATGCCTCTATGAAGCACCCTGTGCTCCAGCCTTAGCCCTGTTGGCCCAGACTGGAGCGCGCGCACGTCCGCGTCGCCAACCTGTTCAGCGGCCATGGCTGCATAATCCAACCCGACGCAGACCGAAGCTGTGAGCGCTTCCGCGCCGCAAGCCTGGCCTAGGTCTGCCGCCGCCGAATCTGCCCCCTGGGGGCCTGTCGCTGCCACTGCACATGAGAGGCAATCTGCCACTACATTGTGTTTACCCGCTACGTGTTGAATGTCAGTGGTAAACTCCGAAATTGCAGCCAGCTGCCTCTGTTGTCGGCCCGACCAAGGCTCTGAAACCTTAGCCATTGCAAAAGTTAAGGGTTTATGGTCCACGAATGCGGTAAAACGGCGCCCTTCCAACCAGAACTGGAAGTGGTGGATGGCCAAATGTAGGGCCAAAAGCTCCCTGTCAAACGCGCTGTATTTACGCTCGCTATCGCGCAATGTTTTGCTGAAAAACGCAAGTGGTTGCCAGCATCCTGCCACCAGTTGCTCAACAACCGCTCCCACTGCCATGTCGGAGGCGTCTGTGGTTAGCGCCATGCGAGCTGCCGGCACCGGGTGTGCCAATAACGCAGCGTTCGCGAGGGCTGATTTGACTTGTGAAAAAGCGCGCTCCCGATCCGGGGACCACTCGACCTTAGATGCAGGTTTTTGCTTCTTTAATGCCGCGTACAATGGGTGCATGAGCCGTGCCGCGTTTGGGAGGAAACGGTTATAAAAACTGACCATCCCCAAAAATTCTTGCAGCGCCTTAACCGTCTGCGGTTGGGGGAAATCCGTTATCGCGCGCACTTTATCCGGCAGCGGAACCGCGCCTTCTGGCGACACGTGGTGTCCCAAAAAATCGATTTTCGCTACCCCGAATTGGCACTTCGCTGGGTTAATGATTAGCCCGTGGTCTGTGAGCCTCTGAAAAATGGCTGTGAGATGGCTTTCGTGCTCGGCTTCGGACGCGCTGGCTACCAAAATATCATCCAAATAAGCGAACACGAAGGGGAGGTCGTGCAGCACTGCATCCATCATGCGTTGGAACGTCTGCGCGGCGCCCTTGAGGCCGAAAGGCATGCGCAAAAACTCGAAAAGCCCGAAAGGGGTTATAACTGCCGTTTTGGGTATGTCCTGCGCACGGACTGGAACTTGGTGATAACCACGCACCAAATCTATTTTGGAAAAGATGCGCACCCCCGCTAAATGCGCCGAAAAATCCTGGATGTGCGGAATCGATTAGCGGTCGTGGGCTGAAGCATTATTTAATCTGCGGAAATCGCCGCAAGGGCGCCACGAGCCGTCAGCTTTGGGTACCATGTGCAGGGGTGATGACCAGGCGCTGTTCGAACGCCGGACTATGCCCAGCTTTTCTAAGTTGGCAAATTCCTCGCGCGCGATGGCCAGTTTAGCTGGGTCCAACCGCCGAGCTTTTGCAAAAACAGGGGGGCCCGAAGTACTTATGAAATGTTCGACCCCGTGTTTGGCAACTGACGCTGAAAATGTAGGGGCCGTGAGTGCTGGAAACTGGTTGAGTAATGCATGAAACTTACCACCCGCAGCTGTGACATTGGAATGTGCAGAAGGCAGGGCCACCCGAGCTGTGCAGGAGATAGAGTAGAAAGACAGTGCATTTACAATACGTCTATTAGTAAGATCAACTAACAAACTGTTTGAGCACAAAAAGTCAGCACCTAGCATGTTGTTATTAACTGCGGCAACAACGAAAGTCCACTCGAAGTTGCGCCCGTGAAGGGACAGGAGGAGCGTCTTCTTCCCATAGGTTTTGACCGTGGAGCCGTTCGCCGCTAACACCAGGGGGCCGCTGGCCGGCGCCAGTGTGTCCGCGTAGGTAGGCTTGACAAAACTCAGCTGGGAGCCCGTGTCCACCAGGAATTCTTTCCCAGAATTCGCGTCCGTCACGAAAAGCAGCCTATTCTCCGTGCCGAGAGTCGCGGCTGCTACCGGCTCCCGGTCTTGGCGTTTCCCTGGCGCAGGTACCGGCATGGTGGGACGCATCTGCGGGCTCTCTCGGCGAAACGTCGATGGTAGAAGCAGAGGGCGTTGTCAGCTCCGCTTCTCCTGGTCTCCGCCGCTGCTGCCGTCAGTGGATCCGGTGCCGCAGCCTCAGGTCTCCCTCCTTCTCGCGAGGGGGCGGTCATCTCTGCTGCTGCCGTCGTGGCTGCGCGCCGTCTATGGGAGTCGACGAGCCGTTGCGCCACCTGTCCCAGCTCGTGGTAGTTGCGGTTGACGAGTGGCTGCGAGCTGGCCAGGGCGACTCTCACTGCTGGCGGGAGCGTTCTGAGGAAAAGGTGAGCGAAGATAAAACCGTCGTCGTCCTCACCTCTCAGGCTCATCATCTTCGCCATTAGATCCGCTGGCCTGTCTGCTTCTCCCTCTGTCAGCGCCAGGAGCTTCTCTGCCCGCTCTTCCAGCGAGGGAGTGAAGGCTCGGATGAGGGCATCTTTTAATGCGCTATACTTGTCGTCTTGGGGCGGGTGGTTGGTCAGGCTCTCCACCCGTTGCACTGTGAGGCTGTCCAGCTTCGCGACGACATGGTAGAACCTCGTTGCATCCGCTGAGATTCCCCGAAGGTGGAATTGCGCCTCCACAGTGGTAAACCAGGAGTGCGGGTTATGTTGCCAGAAGTCAGGCAGCTGTAGCATGGTAGCCGCGTTAACCCGGTTGGCTCCTGAAGAGTCCGGTGCGGAAATCACGCCGTCACCATCCATAGGTAGTCGTAGGTCACCAGTGTAGAAGATGCCTTACAAACGAGACTGAGTGTATTTTCTCAGGAAAGCTTTATTGAAGGTCACATCTTCTAACATCAAAGTTCTCAGCAGAAAAAGAGACAGATCCCACTTTCCTCACAGCTTTTATATCCCAGAGATACAAAACCCCCACATCACGTATCTCACACCTTCACCCCACCTAAGTTTGGTAAACACATGAACCACAGTCCCCGAGACTTGCTGGCGCTTCTGTTCTCCTCTCCACCTCGGGGCTCCTGCTGGGACATTGTCTTCCACCTCCGTCTTCCTCCAGCACCCACCTCCTAGCCGAGGTCCCTGCTGGGGCATTGTTCTTATGGACGTTTGATCTGCAGGGTCTGCACCGACATGCCTACTGGAAGCATGTGGGGGGAGATAGCGTACCATACAATCATGCCACATATGTGCCTTAAATATGCACCATAGTGGGTTCGATCCCTGCCCCCGGCCAACAGTGATCTGTGTGGAGTTTGCATGTTCTCCCCATGTTTGCGTGGGTTTACTCTGGGATTTCTCCGGTTTCCTCCCACATGCTAAAAACATGCAGGTTAGGGAGTTAAGGGGCGCTTGCGCACGCAGCGACCGGCAGCTGGTGGCTTGTCACCGGACTGCAGAACAAATCTACCTACGGGTACAAAATAAGTCCAAAAAAATATATATATATTTTTAGAAAGTATGATTTCTAAGCTTTCCAATGATACCAGACACTCATGGGGTTTCCCCAGGACTTTGCTGCTACCAAACAGAAAGAGTCATGATTTATGACTTCTCATTGCCTGTACTCACAATGACGTGGTGCGCATTCCAACCAGCACGTCTCCACCACAATAAAGATGGCTGCATTTTGTTAAAATATGTTGGACATAATCAAATTTACCTTTGAGCAGAGGTACGCCACAACACTGTGCTTGGATGTCGTCTGTCACCGTGTGGTGAGAAGCCTCCATTTATCCAGTCTGTTGGCACAACCACGAACACCAGCAAGTGCCAGAACTACGCCAAAACATTCATAAAATACAAAAACTAGAAGAGCTGAAATTAACTGCCACTTGGGTGCAAAATGCATATGTGGACTATACATTAAAATGAATTTGAAAAACCCCCTCATGGATCGTCACCTTATCGTGGTGGGGGGGTTTGCGTGCCCCAGTGATCCCAGGAGCTATGTTGTCCGGGGCAATTTGCCTCTGATAGGGTCTCCCAAGACAAACTGGTCCTGGGTGAAGGGCCAGACGAAGAACGATCCAACAGACTCTCATGATAAATTGTATATCAAGGATTCAGTGTACCCCGCCCGGTATGGGGTTACCGGGGCCCCACCCTGGAGCCAGGCCTGGGGGAGGGGCTCGAAGGCTAGCGTCTGGTGGCCGGGTTTCCACCCATGGGACCCGGCCGGGCTCAGCCCGAAGGAGTTACATGGGTCCGCCCTCCAGTAGGTTCACCACCTGCAGGAGGGATCATGGAAGTCCGGTGCTATGTGGATTAGGTGGCAGTCAAAGGCGGAGACCTTGGCGGACTGATCCCAAGCTTTCTAAACTGGCTTTTGGTACGTGGAATGTCACCTCTCTGGTGGGGAAGGAGCCTGAGCTGGTGTACGAGATTGAGCGATACCGGCTAGATATAGTTGGCCTCACCTCAACACACAGCTCCGGTTCCGGAACCAGTCTCCTGGAGAGGGGCTGGAGCTTGGCCTTTTCTGGAGTTGCCCCGGGCGAGAGGCGACGAGCAGGGGTAGGTATTCTTGTATCGCCCCACCTTGCTGCCTCTATATTGGAGTTTTCCCCGGTGGACGAAAGGGTTGCTTCCCTGCGCCTTCGGGTTGGGAAACGGGTCCTGACCATCATTTGTGCCTATGCACCAAATGATGTTTCAGAGTACCCACCCTTTTTGGAGTCTGTGACTGGGGTGCTGGAGGGTGCTCCTCCTGGAGACTCCATTGTCCTACTGGGGGACTTCAATGCGCACGTGGGCAACGACAGTGAAACCTGGAGGGGGGTGATTGGGAGGAACGGCCTGCCCGATCTGAACCCGAGTGGTGTTCAGTTATTGGACTTCTGTGCTAACCACAGTCTGTCTATAACGAACACCATGTTCAAGCATAAGGGTGTCCATATGTGCACCTGGCACCAGGACACCCTAGGCCGCAGGTCGATGATCGATTTTGTTATCGTATCATCAGACCTGCGACCGTATGTCTTGGACACCCGAGTAAAGAGAGGTGCAGAGCTGTCAACTGATCACCACCTGGTGGTGAGTTGGATCCGATGGCAGGGGAGGAAGCCATTCAGACCTGGTAGACCCAAACGTATAGTGAGGGTGTGCTGGGAGCGTCTGGCTGAGGCCCCTGTCCGGGAGGTCTTCAACTCCCACCTCCGGAAGAACTTCAACCACATTCCAAGGGAGTCTGGAGACATGGAGTCTGAATGGGCCATGTTCTCCACCTCTGTTGTTGAAGCGGCAGCCCAGAGCTGCGGCCGCAAGGTGGTCGGTGCATCTCGTGGTGGCAACCCCCGAACCAAGTGGTGGACACCAGTGGTGAGGGGGGCCATTAAGCTGAAGAAGGAGTCCTATCAAGCTTGGTTGGCTTGTGGGACTCCCGAAGCAGCTGAGGTGTACCGGCAGGCCAAGCGGAGTGCAGCTCGGGTGGTTGCTGAAGCAAAAACCCGGGTATGGGAGGAGTTCGGTGAGGCCATGGAACAAGACTTTCGGTCGGCTTCAAAGAGATTCTGGCAAACTGTTCGGCGGCTCAGGAGGGGAAAGCAGCTCCCCGTCCACACTGTGTATGGTGCGGATGGGACACTGTTGACTTCAACTGGGGATATCGTCGGGCGGTGGAAGGAATACTTCGAGGATCTCCTCAATCCCACTGATACGCCTTCCACAGAGGAAGCAGGGTTTGGGGACGAGGGGGATGACTCGCCTATCACAGGGGCTGAGGTCGCCAAGGTGGTTAAAAATCTCCTTGGTGGCCGGGCCCCGGGGGTGGACGAGATTCGCCCCGAGTACCTCAAGGCCCTGGATGTTGTTGGGTTGTCATGGTTGACACGCCTCTGCAACATTGCGTGGAGGTCGGGGGCAGTGCCTTTGGCATGGCAAACCGGGGTGGTGGTTCCTCTCTTCAAAAAAGGGGACCGGAGGGTGTGCTCCAACTTTAGAGGGATCACACTCCTCAGCCTCCCTGGGAAGGTCTATGCCAAGGTATTGGAGAGGAGAGTCCGGCCGTTGGTCGAACCTCGGATTCAGGAGGAGCAATGTGGTTTTCGTCCTGGCCGTGGCACATCGGACCAGCTCTTTACCCTCTCGAGAATTCTTGAGGGTTCGTGGGAGTTTGCCCAACCAGTTTACATGTGTTTTGTGGACTTGGAGAAGGCATTTGACCGCGTCCCTCGTGGATTTTTGTGGGGGGTGCTTCGGGAGTATGGGGTATCGGGCTTGTTGTTACGAGCTATTCGGTCTCTGTACGACCGTTGTGAGAGTTTAGTTCGCATTGCCAACACTCGGTCGGAGTCATTCCCAGTGAGAGTTGGACTCCGCCAGGGCTGCCCTTTGTCACCGGTCCTGTTCATAATTTTTATGGACAGGATTTCTAGGCGCAGCCAGGGAATGGAGGGTGTCATGCTTGGTGACCACAGGATCTCATCTCTGTTGTTTGCAGATGATGTTGTCCTGTTGGCTTCATCCAGCAATGACCTACAGCTCTTGCTGGGACGGTTTGCCGCTGAGTGTGAAGCGGCTGGGATGAGAATCAGCACCTCCAAGTCCGAGTCCATGGTCCTCAGCCGGAAAAAGGTGGATTGTCCTCTCCGGGTTGGGGACAGGCTCCTGCCCCAAGTGGAGGAGTTTAAGTATCTTGGGGTCTTGTTCATGAGTGAGGGGAAAATGGAGCGAGAGATCGACAGACGGATTGGAGCAGCATCTGCAGTGATGCGGACGTTGTACCGGTCTGTTGTGGTGAAGAGGGAGCTTAGTTCTAAGGCAAAGCTGTCGATTTACCAGTCAATCTACGTTCCTACTCTCACCTATGGTCACGAGCTTTGGGTAATGACCGAAAGAACGAGATCGCGGATACAAGCGGCTGAAATGAGCTTTCTCCGTAGGATTGCTGGACTCACCCTCAGAGATAGGGTGAGGAGCTCAGTCATCCGGGAGAGGCTCAGAGTAGAACCGCTGCTCCTCCACATTGAAAGGAGTCAGTTGAGGTGGTATGGGCATCTGATTAGGATGCCTCCTGGACGCCTCCCACTTGAGGTGTTTCAGGCACGTCCCACTGGGAGGAGACCCCGGGGCAGACCCAGGACTCGGTGGAGAGACTATGTCTCCCAGCTAGTCTGGGAACGCCTTGGTATCCCCTCTGAAGAGCTGGAGCAGGTGGCTGGGGAGAGGGAAGTCTGGGCTTCTCTGCTTGAACTGCTGCCTCCGCGACCCGGACCTCCGGAAAAGCGGTAGACGATGGATGGATGGATGGATGGATGGAATTTGAAAAACTTTCAAAAACGCTATTTTAAATGCCCCTGCTACTCCACTCTTACTGACTGATTTAACACTAGGTCAACTGAAACCGGAAGCTCCGCCCAAATTCGTTCCTACAGCGGCACCCCCAGGAATAAGGTGGATAGTGCTGGAGTGAAACTACAAATGATGGTTGTGCGCATGCGTCAGCCGCTTGGCCGTGGTAGATGAAAAACGTGAGCATGAACAGCGCCGCGCGCATGCCGGGCTCGTTCAACACGCTCGCGGACCAAAGCGGACTAGAGGGGAAATGCAGCATGGTTAGGAGAAAGGATATGACGTCATTTTTGAGCGTCCACTCAAGATGGCGGCGAGACTGGCGGAAGGTACTGTTGTGATCTGAGACTCGGTGGGTAAAACGGTTAAAAGACTTGTGTGTGTCACCAACAGATGTGAGGAATGTTTGTGAGATGAGACTAATGTGACTCGGAGAAGGTTGTGGTTCCGACTCTGCTTTCTAACAGGGTTTAAAACGATGCTGAACCGAGCTAACAGCAGCTAGCTGAACTGGTTACTGGACACTCCGTACCAAGTCACTCCGTACCCAAATCGCAACGTACCCTAGCCACTCCGTACCCGCGTATCTGGTGCCTTCACACCAAACGCGAATGGGTTTGGATGGGAGAAAAAGTGTCAACACTGAAGAGTAAACTAATTTGAAAAGGCAGAAGGACCGGATGTTGTTGTTTACCCTCGGATTCATCCTCCGGACGTGCTAGCAAGATAGCATCGTACACGCCCATCTTGTGAAGTTTTGGAGGTAAAGACAACTTTTTCAGGTGAGCCCCCCATCGGCTACTGTAAACCTAAGCATGATGTTATTTTGGGGGTTTCCACAGCAGGTTGAACACTGCTGCAGAAGTTATTAATTCGCCCGCTCGCGTTTGGTACGGAAGTGGGCACGGAGTGGCAAGGGTACGTTGCGATTTGGGTACGGATTGACTTGGGACGGAGTGTCCTGATACCTCTGAACTAGCCTACCACCTAGCATACTCGGGGATCCAGGTCAAGTGGACCCCAGACCAAGTGAGCACCCCAGCTGGACCCCAGGATCCAGTCTGTACATATACAAGTGCATTTTCAATCCAGTGATTTATAAAGTGATTCATCATTTCCTAAAGCCTCATTCAGAACATTCTAGTCCCACATGCCTGTTCTGTGGATTTTCATCTGGGTGTAGCCAGCTGTAACGAGCCACAGCGGTGGAGAAGAAAAGTCTTTTGAACGCAGAAACAGAGCCAAAACCTCCAGGTCAGCTTTTAGTTGTCATATTTTTATGTATATAGGTATAGGTATTCTTTTACACTTCTTGGTGACTGGGAAAGTCTTTTCAATAGTTTTACATAAATTCTTGTTCTCCTCCTTTGTGTTTAAAAATGGTATCAGGACACTCCATTCCCTTGCCACTCAATCCCAAGTCACTCCGTACCCAAATCGCAACATACCCTAGTCCAGGGGTGTCCAACCATGTGCCATGGAGAGCCAAGACCCTGCAGGTTTTCTCTTCTACCCAGTCTCTTCAGCAGGTGTTTTCACTTATCAGCAATCAGTGGGAAGAAGTTCACAGAAATCTGCTGTTGAAGACACTGGTTGGAGGTAAAACCTGCAGGGTCTTGGCTCTCCATGGCACATGGTTGGACACCCCTGCCCTAGTCACTCCGTACCCACTTCTGTACCTGTGTAATTAAATACCAAACCAAAATGTTGTTGTGATTTCTGATCACACCATATAAGGCTGCTACTCTATGGTGCCTTCACGGTGAAATATTTGCTGAATCAACCCACACTATATACCTTGTATCATTCATTAATACTCCCATACATGACATATTGTACTGAAGTATGGGGAAATACATATAAAACAAACATACTGTATATCCAGTCTTTATGCTTCAGAAGAGAGCTATTAGAATAATAAACAAAGCTGCTTACAGGGAACCAACAAACCCTCTTTTTCTTAAATTAAAAGCTCTCAAGTTGAAAGATCTGGTTGACTTTAAAACTGCAGTAATAATGTTTAAAGCGAAGAATCTATCACTGCCCGCAAATATCCAAAAGTTGTTCCAAATAAGGGAGAAACAATATCATTTCAGAGGAACATGTATATTTCAAAAACCTTCAGTGAGAACTACCACCAAGCAACACTGTGTTTCAGTGCAAGGAGTCAGATTATGGAACGATTTTGGACCTAATTAAAATCATGTACAACGCTTGGACAATTTAAACACAAACTAAAGGAAGAAATACTCCAAACATATATACAAGATGACATGTAAAATCACATAAGGATTGTCATATCCAGTCTGCGTTGTGTTGTTGCCTAGTTTTTTTTTTTGTCACATTTTGTCTTAGCTTTGTTCTGAATTGTAATCGCTCTTGTTTTGTTTTTCTTTTGAATTCCTGGATGAAATATGGGTGGGCAATATAAGCTGCGGCTTCAGCCATCACCCATTTCGGATAACTTATGTTGAACTGTATAATCAGAGGAGTTATTGTCTAATTTGACCTTGTTGGATTTCTTAAAAACATGGTTCCAGTAATCCATGTCCTTAGTCTGCTTGTCTTCAGCAAGCTGTTTGCGGGCTTTCTTGTGCATCATCTTTAAAAGGAGCTTCCTTCTGGGACGACAGCCATGCAGACCAATTTGATGCAGTGTGCGGCATATGGTCTGAGCACTGACAGGCTGACCCCCCCACCCCCCACCCCTTCAACCTCTGCAGCAATGCTGGCAGCACTCATACTGTACATCTGTTTTCAAAAGACAACCTCTGGATATGACGCTGAGCACGTACTCTCAACTTCTTTGGTCGACCATGGTGAGGCCTGTTCTGAGTGGAACCTGTCTTGTTAAACCGCTGTATGGTCTTGACCTCCATACTGCAGCTCAGTTTCAGGGTGTTGGCCGTCTTGTTATAGCCTAGGCCATCTTTATGTAGAGCAACAATTCGTTTTTTCAGATCCTCAGAGAGTTCTTTGCCATGAGGTGCCATGTTGAACTTCCAGTGACTAGTATGAGAGAGTGAGAGTGATAATACCAAATTTAACACATCTGCTTCCCATTCACACCTGAGACCTTGTAAACACTAATGAGTCACCTGACACTGGGGAGGGAAAATGGCTAATTGGGCACAATTTGGACATTTTCACTTAGGGGTGTACTCACTTTTGTTGCCAGCGGTTTAGACATTAATGGCTGTGTGTTGAGTTATTTTGAGGGAACAGCAAATTTACACTATTATACAAGCTGTACACTGATTACATTGTAACAAAATGTCATATCTTCAGTGTTGTCCCATGAAAAGATCTAATAAAATTTTTACAAAAATGTGAGGGGTGTACTCACTTTTGTGAGATACTGTATCTTCAATTGCTGCTCATACGATAAATGAGATGGTGAAGGAATCAACTTCAGAGCTCTTCTTTGAACGTTTTCAATGAGGTCGATCTCTCGTTATAGGTACCGTATGGTCTCCAGACTTGGCAACAGTAATCAACGTGGGGCCCGATGAATGTCTTAATACAATGTTAAAATGGCATCCTTTTCTTTATAAATGAAAGTTTTTTGATCATTCTAAGTGTCCTGTTGGCTCTATTAACTGCTTGGGCTATGTGATTACTAAATTTTAAGTACTGTCCATGATACCTCCAAAATCCTTTTCTTCAGCAACAGATGGAATAATGTCATCATACAGGAAGTAATCATAGTAGCAGTTATTGTGCCCCAGGTGAAGGCAACCACATTTGCTTACATTAAATAGCATCTGCCAGTCCTGTGACCATGAAAGTAATTTGCTGAGGTCATCTTGCAGTGTAAATGCTGATTCTATTGATTCTACTTTCCTTAAAAATCTTTGTCATCAGCAAGTACTTGCTATGTTCTCATCGATGTCATTAATGTGTAAAATGAATAGAATTGGCCTCAGAACAGAACCTTGTGGGATGCCACTCACCACATCGGACCATTGTGACTGGCTGCCATTCACAATGACCCTCTGCTGTCTGCCACTCACCCATTCAGCAATCTATTGCAACACCTTGCCACCAATACCATGACCTTCCAGTTTTCTTCATGAGCTGTTGATGTGGGACCTTGTCAAAGGCCTTACTAAAGTCGAGATACAGGACATCAACTGGATAACCTTCATCTATAAATTTAGTGTCCTCTTCCAAAAACTTGAGTAAATTTGTTAGACATGACCTTCGCTGTAAGAAACCATGCTGTGAGTCTCTGATCAACTGATGCTGTTTTAAATGATTTACAGTGGCATCTCTGATGAACTTTTCCAATATTTTGCTAATCAATGCTCTCAAACTTACAGGTCTGTAATTACCTGGCGATGCCCTCAAGCCCTTTTTGAATACTGGTGTTACATTTGCTCTCTTCCAGTCTTGTGGTACTGAGGTCTCATAGAGTGAGTTCCTAAAAATTATGCTAAGGGGTAAAGCAAGGGAATCTGTGAGGGGTTGTGGCACTGCAGGCCTGTTCCATCCGCTCCTGGTGCTTTATATCTTTTGAGGTTCTTCAAGAATTTACAAACGGCTTCCTCTGATATATCAACACTTACTAAAGCGTCCTGCAGGGTTCCTGGGAATTGTAGCTTAGGTAGCAGCATGTTCAGCTCTTCATGCGTGAATACTGATGAGAAGTAATAATTTAGCAACTGCTATTCTGTCATCATCAGCAATTGTATCATCTATCAGGGGACCTACACTCTCTTTGGTCTTCAGTTTACTTCTGACTAGGGCTGGCCAATATGGCTTTTAACTCTTTGAGTGTGTCTGTCGCCGAATTGCAATATAACCCCTAGTGATCAAGAGTGGTAAATATTTCTTGTCAATAAGATAGTTCAGATTTCCAAGGCTATAACTTGAAAGTGGTAAGAGATAATGGCTTACTGTCAATTGGAAAGATGTAAAATATGATCCAAAGTTTCAGATAGGAATAAATTTATGCATCTAATTTGCATAATGTTGCGGCACCTCTTTAAATTCCATAACTCAGTCAAAACTGGACTTTGGACGTATTTACACAAAGAATGGTTCAGTCTTTTGACACCGTTTTTTGTACAGAGGTAACTCATCATCAAAGTATATGAACAAGAAACTGTACATTAAAAAAAACCCCAGAAAAAAACAGAAATTCCTCACTTACTTTTGACAAAGGGGGGCTGGCTGGTTGGCTGGCTGGCTGGCATGATCGCTGCGTTTTCACCCATCATGGTCCTTATTTTGCGTTCTGTCAGTCATTTAAAGTCTCTACCACATCTACAAAGTCTTATGATTATACCACATAAATTTTGCTTGTATCCATTTTCCACGTACAAAGCCGACAAAGTGATGGTGACCGATCGCAGCCATATTAGCTTTCTGGGCTAAAATGCTAAAAACAGGAAAAGGAAATGAGGAGTTCTTCTTTTTTGGTGTATTACGTGTCATCCATTGAGTCCTTCAACGGATGTCTGCTACCTTTTGAAACTGGCAAATCAGTACAAATCCCCAATGCAGCCGATCATGTCAGAGTGAGATGACAGGCCTCATTCAGAACATTCTAGTCCCACATACCTATTCTGTGAATTTTCATCTGGGGGCAGCCAGCAGTGATGGGCAGCAGCAGTGGAGAACAAAAGTCTTTTGAAAGCAGAAACAGCTAAAACATTCTCCTGGTCAGCTTAGTTGTCATCTTACATATATTGGGGGGGGACTGAAAAGTTCATAGAGGTCAAATTTGACCAAATGTGGTATATTTTTCAACATAGTCTCCCCTTTGGTCCACATACTTCTTCCATCAGTGTTGGAACGCTTGGATCCATGCGGTTGAAAAATAAACCACATTTGGTCAAATGTGGTCTCTAAAAATGTAACACAAGATTTTATGTAAGATTTATCCGAAAGAAAGGTGTGTTTCTACAAAAAATGTTCAACAGTATAGAAATAGTTAACTATTGTTACCTAGTAATAAATATAACAGAAAAGTAACATACAATGATAAAGCAATTTGAGACAAAAATACACTAGAAGTTGAAAAAAAAATATTGTAATAAACCTGGGAATAAAACTTACTCTGGTTGGGACAGCACTCATGCCTCCTCGTGAGAATCCTCTTCTTCCATGAGTCTACATGGAGCTTTGCGCTTTCTACTTGATCTTCTGAACATGTTCTTCATGTCACTGTATCTACTACCTGTTAAGAAATTAGTAAAAAAGAAAATCAATGAAATCTATAAAAAAAAACATGTTACAGTGTAAAAATCAATGAACAAAAGAATAAGGAAATGTAACAATAAGAGACAAGTGGTCCGACCCCCCCCCCCCCCACAACCCCCAGCAAATAATTAAAAAACATAATAAAAAATACTCATAAACTAAAACTACTATTTACTATGCTAAACTATTATTTACACAATCTATAAAAACACCTGCTACAGTTGAAAAGCCCACGAACAAAAAAATAATGGAATACAATCAGAGACACGTGCCCTGGGAAAAAGGGGAAAATAAGAATAAACACACAATAAAGAAATACTCTCAAACTCTCACAAATACAAAGACTAGTATTTACTATGTTAAACTATTATTTACACGATGACCACGCCTAAATCCCTGTAAAAATACACAATAAACTCACGCTGTTGATTTTGCTCCTTTCTCCTCCGTTCTTGAAGCAAATAACAATAAAAACACTCCAAAACTTTCACAATCACTACTAAAACTACTATTTACTATGCTAAACTATTATTTACATGGTAAAAATGCCTAAATCACAGCAAAAATACACAGTAAACTCACGTGTTGATATTGGGCCCGTCCCCTGAAGCACATCTGATGATATAAGGAATCCCAGGGAATCCAAGCGCTTTGTACGATGTCACTTCCAGGATTACCGTAATGTGTTATATATCAATGGAAAATGCAACGTTTCAGCTTTCAGAATCTGTTGAAATGAGTGCGCTAGAGTTAAGGCTCAAAGAGCTACGGTACTCTGAATGAGGGAAGTCCGGAAATGGCGTTTGCAGCACAGAGCGTTTGCCAAGGTTAATGCATTCTTTATATTAAAGTGGATGACACCTCAAGTTGTGAAACAAATTAGCGGTAGTGTGACATAATTTGCACAAAACTGTATTGTGTTCAATTTTTTACCCTCTGATAACCGAACCACTGCCAGAGAATGAAGCTGTGGCTTTTTTCTCCTTTTGTTCAAGTCTGCTTCCTTTTGTCAGGTCAGGCATTGGCTTGCTTGCTACCGGGTAACCATGAAAACCGGTACTACCTGTCTCATGGGTCGGGCTGTCGGCGACTCAACCGGCATCCCCACCCTTCCAAGGGCGTGGAGTGTGAAACAGGGCATCCTGGCAGAACTAAAAACAATATCTGCCACAGGTCTGTGGTGGACCACTCCCAATTACATGGGGTGAGACTGGACGTCCTGGCAGATAAACACATCTGTCGCAAGGTCTGTGGTGGACTGTGCCAGTCGGTGCATTATGACATGCACTACACAAAGAGCAGAGATAAACAAACCTATCATCTGGTCAGTCACTGCAACAGATGCTGGAGTCAGTTTGTCTTGGCTTGTCCTTGCCACTGATAATACCTTTATCTGCCAAGAATGTGCTGCTAGTCCAGCAAAAGCTAGCGGTACTCAAATACTTTGCAAGCAGTTTCATGAAATGGTCAATCAGAAAGCAGCTCATTCCGGCTCGGACGTCGCCCAGGCTAACAAGGTCCGTGCTAATCTGTTCACACTCCGACAGGCAGTGAAAAGTAAGCTAGGAGCAGGAAGACAAAAGAAGAGGAAAACAGCAGCCTTGTGTGTAGCGGAATGGAATGTACGCACTCAGTTGGACAGAACACCATCACAGCGCCCAGAAAGACAGACCACGCTTATGGCCCTGGAAATGAACAGGTACAATGTAGACATAGCTGCACTTAGTGAAACAAGATTGCCTGGATATGACAGCTTGGAAGACCATGGGTACATCTTCTTTTGGAGTGGGAGATCAACTCAAGAAAGGAGAGAAGCAGGAGTGGGCTTTGCAGTTAGAAAGGAGATAGCAGCAATGCTTGATGAGGAACCAGTGTCAATCAACGACAGGATAATGACTATGAGACTCCCACTACAGCGGAAGATGTATGCCACACTCATCAGTGTATATGCCCCAACAATGACCAACACAGAGGAGGCGAAGGAAGAGTTCTACAGTGATTTACATGAGACTATCAGCCGTGTACCGACTGATGACAGGCTGATACTCGTTGGAGATTTTAATGCCAGAGTTGGTTCGGACACTGAGAAATGGAAAGGAGTGCTAGGCAGTCATGGAGTAGGCAAGTGCAATGCTAATGGAGAACTTCTACTTGCACTATGTTCAGAGTACAACCTTGTGATAATCAACACTCTATTTAAGCACAAGGACACACACAAGAAGACATGGATGCACCCAAGATCCAAGCACTGGCACTTGATAAGGGATGTATTGGACACCAGAGCAATGAGAGGTGCAGACTGTGGTACTGATCATGTTATGCTGAGATCTAGATTAAGGATTTGTAGACGAAAACAGCACTGCAGGACGGGTGCAAAGCCACCACGGAAGCTAAACACTAGTGCACTGAAAGGCCAAAAGAAGCAGGAAGAACTTACACAGGAAATGGATGAAAACTTGAAAGACTGGGACAGCAACAACTCAGAGAATGACATAGAAGAGAAATGGGCAACACTGAAGGATATGGTGTATCAGACTGCAAGTGATGTATTAGGCCACCCTGAGAGGAAACATCAAGATTGGTTTTGATGAGCATGATGAACACCTGAAGAAACTACTAGAAGTGAGGAATACAGCTAGGCAGGAAAACATACAGTGTAACACAAGGTCAAAGAAGAAGAAATACTCAAAGGCTCAGAGTGAGCTACAGAAGTACACCAGAGAGATGAAGTCCAACTGGTGGGATGAAAAAGCAGAGGAACTTCAAACTGCAGCAGACAGGAAGGACATGAAAACATTCTTCACAGGTTTGAGAGAAATCTACGGCCCTAAACCAAGAGGACTGATCCAACTAAAGGCTATGGATGGTGAAATGGTTTTGGAGGAGAAAGACAAGCTCCTGGACAGATTTGCAGACCACTTTGACCAACTACTAAACAACCCTGGAGATCTCACTGAAGAGGCTAAAGAAGCTCTAGTGCAGCGACCAGCTGTATCAAGTCTGGATGAACCACCAAATTTTGATGAACTAATGGCTGCTATCAGGACAACACAGGATGGTAAAGCTCCAGGAAGGGATGGAATTCCAGCAGAAGTGTGGAAATTTGGTGGTGTTCAGCTGACCAACTGGCTGCACAAGCTCATCCAAGAGATATGGGATGCCTAGAAAGTACCTCAAGGCTGGAAGGATGCAAGTATTGTGCCTTTGTTCAAGAAAGGTGACAGAAGAGATTGTGAAAATTACCGAGGTATATCACTGCTAGCCACTGTTGGTAAGATTCTCTCATGTGTACTACTGAACAGACTCAATGAACACATCTCGCAGAATGTACTACCAGAAACCCAGTGCGGCTTTAGAAGTGGAAGAAGCACAATGGACATGATTTTCTGCTTGAAACAGGTTCAAGAAAAGTGTATCGAACAGAACATGCCGCTTTATATAGTCTTCATAGACTTCAGTAAAGCCTTCAATAATATTTCGTGACAAGGGGATTCTAAATTGTCCTTAGGTATGACTGTGAGAGTGAATGGTTGTCTGTCTCTCTGTGTTGGCCCTGCGATGGACTGGCGACCTGTCCAGGGTGTACCCTGCCTCTCGCTCAAAGATGCTGGCATAGGCTTCAGCCCCCCCGCGACCCGAAAAGGATTAAGCGGAAGAAGATGGATGGATGGATGGACTTTGGCAGGTACTCAAGAAATATGGCTGTACAGAGAAGTTTGTCAGCCTGATCGAGGTACTCCATACAGGTATGCAAGCAAACGTGACAATGAGTGGTTCAGTATCTAAAGACTTTTCAGTAAGCAATGGGGTGAAACAAGGGTGTGTGCTTGCGCCAACACTCTTCTCGCTATATCTGGCAGCCAGGCTTGAGGTGACCTTCAAAGACACTTCAGAAGGAGTATACATTCAAACAAGGAAAGAAGCAGACTTGTTCAGTGTGGCACAGTTTAAAGCCAAGCGTAAGACATTGAAAAAGTTAGTAAGAGAAATGCTCTTTGCTGATGACAGTGTTCTAGTTCCACACAGTGTGGAAGATATGCAATCTTTAGTGGAGAAATTTGCAAGAGCAGCTAGCCAATTCAGCCTCCAAATCAACATCAAGAAGACAGAGTGCCTTTATCAACCACCAAAGTTCCAATTATCAACATCACTGCCAGAAGAGATCAGCATTGGTACAGAGCCACTAGTCAAGTGTAAGACTTTCAAGTATCTAAGGAGTACTGTTTCAGAGAGTGCTAGGCTGGAGGTTGAACTATCTCTCAGAATGGGAAGAGCAAGTGCTGTGTTTGGAAACTTGAGGGAGAGACTGTGGAACAACCGACATGTGTCTATCCGTATGAAATGCAAAGTGTACAGAGCGACAATACTGGCTACTCTATTGTACTGTGCTGAAACTTGGACTGTCTACAGAGTGCAGGTGCAGAAACTCCACACTTACATGATGAGACACCTTCGAGCCATAATGAACATCTCATGGAAAGACAAGATAACCAACATAGAAGTGTTGAAATGAGCTGGTCGACCATCAGTGGAGGACATGCTAATACAGATGAACCTGAGATGGCTCGGACATGTTGAGAGGATGGACCACCAGCGTCTCCCTTGGCAGTTACTCTACTCACAGTTATGCGAGGGCAAACGCAATCAGGGTAGACCAAGGCTCAGATTTAAAGACACTGTAAAAAGAAAGTTGAAGAAGTTGGATATAGACAGGAGTTCCTGGCAGCGGAAGGCTAAGGACAGAGCTGTGTGGAGGAATCTTATCAGACCGAAATGAAACGGTCATTGTCACCCACGACAGACTGCTATGATGATTGATGATGATGATGTTCAAGTCTGCTTCCTCTGCAGCCATGTGTGGCATTTAATTTTTTCCTCCTTTCCTCGTGCTCTGCCAGTGTTGCCAGATGTGCATTAAAAACAAGCATCTCTGCTCTACAAAAATGGGCTCAAAAGAAGCAGTTTCTAAAGAAAAAAATTGCAGGAAAAAACAGACCTGGCAACGAATCTGAAACGAAACAAGGGGCGGGGGGGATGCACCTGAGTGCAGCTGTGTGAGAGAGGAGAGGGGAGAGAGAAGCTGCTGTGAAAATGCTCGAGCTCAGCGATAAACACTGTGTATGTATCATGCATAGTAGAATGTATCAATACTCACCGGCCACTTTATTAGGTACACCTGTCCAACTGCTCGTTAACACTTAATTTCTAATCAGCCAATCACATGGCGGCAACTCAGTGCATTTAGGCATGTAGACATGGTCAAGACAATCTCCTGCAGTTCAAACCGAGCATCAGTATGGGGAAGAAAGGTGATTTGAGTGACTTTGAACGTGGCATGGTTGTTGGTGCCAGAAGGGCTGGTCTGAGTATTTCAGAAACTGCTGATCTACTGGGATTTTCACGCACAACCATCTCTAGGGTTTACAGAGAATGGTCCGAAAAAGAAAAAATATCCAGTGAGTGGCAGTTCTGTGGGCGGAAATGCCTTGTTGATGCCAGAGGTCAGAGGAGAATGGCCAGACTGGTTCGAGCTGATAGAAAGGCAACAGTGACTCAAATAACCACCCGTTACAACCAAGGTAGGCAGAAGAGCATCTCTGAACGCACAGTACGTCGAACTTTGAGGCAGATGGGCTACAGCAGCAGAAGACCACGCCGGGTGCCACTCCTTTCAGCTAAGAACAGGAAACTGAGGCTACAATTTGCACAAGCTCATCGAAATTGGACAATAGAAGATTGGAAAAACGTTGCCTGGTCTGATGAGTCTCGATTTCTGCTGCGACATTCGGATGGTAGGGTCAGAATTTGGCGTCAACAACATGAAAGCATGGATCCATCCTGCCTTGTATCAATGGTTCAGGCTGGTGGTGGTGGTGTAATGGTGTGGGGAATATTTTCTTGGCACTCTTTGGGCCCCTTGGTACCAATTGAGCATCGTTGCAACGCTACAGCCTACCTGAGTATTGTTGCTGACCATGTCCATCCCTTTATGACCACAATGTACCCAACTTCTGATGGCTACTTTCAGCAGGATAATGCGCCATGTCATAAAGCTGGAATCATCTCAGACTGGTTTCTTGAACATGACAATGAGTTCACTGTACTCAAATGGCCTCCACAGTCACCAGATCTCAATCCAATAGAGCATCTTTGGGATGTGGTGGAACGGGAGATTCGCATCATGGATGTGCAGCCGACAAATCTGCGCCAACTGTGTGATGCCATCATGTCAATATGGACCAAACTCTCTGAGGAATGCTTCCAGCACCTTGTTGAATCTATGCCACGAAGAATTGAGGCAGTTCTGAAGGCAAAAGGGGGTCTAACCCGTTACTAGCATGGTGTACCTAATAAAGTGGCCGGTGAGTACAGTGGTATGAAAAAGTGTTTGCCCCTTCCTGATTTCTAATTTTTTTGTGTTTGTCACACTTAAATGTTTCAGATCATCAAACAAATTTAAATATTAGACAAAGATAACACAAGTAAACACAAAATGAAGTTTTTAAATGAACATGTTAATTATTAAGGGGAAAAAAAAAATCCAAATCTACATGGCCCTGTGTGAAAAAGTGATTGCCCCCTAAACCTTATAACTGGTTGGGCCACCCTTAGCAGCAACAACTGCAATCAGGCGTTTGCGATAACTGGCAATGAGTCTTTTACAGCGCTGTAGAGGAATTTTGGCTCACTCATCTTTGCAGAATTGTTGTAATTCAGGCACATTGGAGGTTTTTCAAGCATAAACCACCTTTTTAAGGTCATGCCACAGCATCTCAATCGGATTCAAGTCAGGACTTTGACTAGACCACTCCAAAGTCTTGATTTTGTTTTTCTTAAGCCATTCAGAGGTGGACTTGCTGGTGCATTTTAGATCATTGTCCTGCTGCAGAACCCAAGTGCACTTCAGTTTGAGGTCACAAACAGGTCCATTTACCACAGCAAGTCTTCCAGGTCCTGAAGCAGCACAACAGCCCCAGACCATCACACTGCCACCACCATATTTTACTGTTGGTATGATGTTCCTTTTCTGAAATGCTGTTACTTTTATGCCAGATGTAATGGGACACACACCTTCCAAAAAGTTCAACTTTTGTCTCGTCAGTCCACAGAGTATTTTCCCAAAAGTATTGGGGATCATCAAGATGTTTTCTGGCAAAACTGAGATGAGCTTTTATGTTCTTTTTGCTCAGCAGTGGATTTCGTCTTGGAACTCTGCCATGCAGGCCATTTTTGCCCAGTCTCTTTCTTATGATGGAGTCTGGAGTGAGGCCTGCAGTTCTTTGGATGTTGTTGGGGGGTGTTTTGTGACCTCTTGGATGAGTCGTTGCTGCACTCTTGGGGTAATTTTGGTCGGCTGGCCACTCCTGGGAAGGTTCACCACTGTTCCATATTTTCGCCATTTGTGGATAATGGCTCTCAAAGTGGTTCACTGGAGTCCCAAAGCTTTAGAAATGGCTTTATAACCTTTTCCAGACCGATAGATCTCAATTACTTTTTCTCATGTGTTCTTGAATTTCTTTGGATCGCAGAATTTTGTCGAGCTTTTGAGGATCTTTTGGTCTACTTCACTTTGTCAGGCAGGTCCTGTTTAAGTGATTTCTTGATTGAGAACAGGTGTGGCAGTAATCAGGCCTGGGTGTGGCTAGAGAAATAGAGCTTAGCTTTCCAAAGATGTGATAAATTACAGTTCATTTTTGTTTTAATGGGGGGGGGGGGTCACTTTTTCACACAGGGCCATGTAGGTTTGGATTATTTTTTTTTTACCCTTAATAATAAACACCTTCCCTTAAAAACTGTATTTTGTGTTTACTTGTGTTATCTTTGTCTAATATTTAAATTTGTTTGATCTGAAACATTTAAGTCTGGCATACAAAAAATTAGAAATCAGGAAGGGGGCAAACACTTTTTCACACCACTGCATTTCTGATGCAGCCATTGACCTGAGATTTTCACGAGATATCAGTAACAACCCAAGTAATCCATACATAGGAAGAAATCAAGGCAACTGTGTTCGCAAAACAAGATATATTTAATAAAGTTGAATGACACAGGGAATAAGTATTGAACACACTTGGTGAAATTCATTTAATATTTAGTAGAAAAGTCTTTATTGGTAATAACAGCTTCCAGACGCCTCCTGTATGGAGAAACTAGGTGCAGGCATTGTTCAGTAGTGATTTTAGACCATTTTGCCACACAAACTGTCTTCAAATCTTGAAGGTTCCGTGGGTGTCTACTGTGAACTCTGATGGTGCATAAATCCAGCTTCAGGGTGGGAATCTTTAGGCATGTCATGATTCAAGGTGGTCATGATTCTCGATGAATCTCTTTTTTTTTTTTTCTATTCAGGATTTTTTTCCTTTCACTGTGTGACTATTGAAATAAATAAATAAATAAATACATGTTAATTAAATCTGTTATGAATTATTTATAATTCATAATATAAAGATCTTATAATAAAAAAGTCTGTTATTTAAAATTGGAAATGAATAATTTATTAAAGGTGTATAAAGGTATTATTTAAATTGTTTAATTCATTTAAGCACACAAATAATTTTTATCCCCACCGGTCGAAGCCCAAAGGAGTCGAAGAGCCATTTGGGTGAAGACCGAAGGGGGATTATGTTATCAGAATCAGAATCAGAATCAGAATGAGATTTATTGCCATTGTTCATGTAGTACACAAACTAGGAATTTGTCTCGGTGCAATGCTGCAACATTAAACATGAGTAGCACTAAAGATAAAAATAAAAAAAAAACTTTGCATGCAATAAAATGTAGAATATGAATGAGTAATACTAATATATGCAAGTTTTAAGTATATTAACAAGCAGCAGATATTGTGGAGTTCCACATAGTGAGTCGGTAGTGCAAAAGAAAACAGTGATAATTATCATGAGTCCGGTTGAGCTGCTGTTCATAGTGCACGAGAGTCTAATAAGCCACTTAGTGTTCAGCAGTCTGATGGCAGAGGGGAAGAAGCTGTTCATGTAGCGGGAGGTTTTAGTCTGAATGGACTGAAGTCTTCTGCCTGAGGGGAGGGGGGCAAACAGTGCGTGTCCAGGGTGTGAAGGGTCGGCTATGATCCGACCTGCACGCCTCCGGGTCCTGGAGATGTACAGGTCCTGGAGGGATGGGAGCTTGCAGCCGATCATCTTCTCAGCGGCGCGCACAACGCGCTGCAGTCTTAGTCTGTCCCTGGTGGTGGCTCCTGCGTACCACACGGTGATGGAGGTGGTGAGGATGGACTCGATGATGGCGTGTAGAGCTGCACCAACATCTTGGTGGGTAGCTTGAGCTTCCTCAGCTGCCTCAGGAAGAACATGTTATGGGTCAGTCCATCCAGCCGTCTGTCCCACTTTTGTGAAATCAGCTCCTCCGAGGACGCGCTTACTGCAATTTGGTTCTGATCAGATGATTTTTGCAGGAATTGTAGCCCCTTACCTATGACCCCCAGTTTCACCTCTCTTCATAGACGGCAACGGTCTTTTGAAATCATTTCCTCCTACAGTTTTGTTCCAATTGTTTTGAAACTTTTTTTTTTTTTTTTTTTTTTTTTTTGTTACTTATTTGTACCCGTAGGTAGACTTGGTTTGCAGTCTGGTGACAAGCCACCGGCTGCTGGTCGCTGCGTGCGCGAGCGCCCTAAACCTACATGTTTTTGGTGTGCAGGAGGAAACCGGAGAAATCCCGGAGTAAACCCACGCAACACGGGGAGAACATGCAAACTCCACACAGCTCACTGTTGGTCGGGGGCTGGGATCGAACCCACGATCTCATGATCCCCGCGGTCCCCCGGCCGAGGGTAAAACTGTGCTGCCACAGTGCTAAACCACTGCGCCACCGTGCAGCCAACTTGGTACCATGGTTTGGTATACTCTGATGATGCGCATATTGCAATGTGACTCTCATTGGATGACATTGAGGTCAGATTTTTTTCCTAAATCTTCTAAACACAGGCTTTTCAAATTGATACAGGAGTTGTGTCTAATACACATCTTGGATGATTTATACCCTCACCTATCTATGGGTTTGGAATCAAAGTTCAAAATTAACATTGCAGTTAATGCTACATGTTAATAGTAAATGCTACATTTACTATTACTATAAAATGAGTAAAGCTAGGGCCACCAAGCCTGGTATACAGGTTCACCTTGGAATCCTGACCTTTGACTATGGGTTTGGGGTCAAAGTTCAAAGTTAACATTGCAGTTGCACTATGATAAATGCTACATTTACTATTACTATAAAATGAGTAAAGCTAGGGCCATGACTATGGTTTTGGGATCACAAGGTCAAAGGTCAACATCAAAATGGCTTATAAACTATATCTCAACAACAAAGAAAGATATGGTCACCAAACTTGCTACACAGGTTTGCCTTGGGATCCTGACCTCTGACGATGGGTTTGGGGTCAAAAGGTCAAAGGTCAAGGTTAGCATTTCTTATACCTTATTGCTTTACAATGAGTAAAGCTAGGGCCACCAAACTTGGTACACAGGTTCACCTTGTCACCCAGAACCGTGACTTTGGTTTTGGGATCGCAGGGTCAAAGGTCAACATCAAAAAGCCTGATAAAATATATCTCAACAACAAAGAGAGCTAGGGTCACCAAACCTGGTACACAGGTTCACTCAGAGACCATGACCTCTGACTACAGGTTTGGGGTCAAAAGTCAAGGTTGGCACTCCTTATGATCTCCTGCTATAGAACATGTAAAGCTCTCTAGGGTCACCATACTTACTACACAGGTTCATCTCAGGATCCTGACCTACAGCTATGGGTTGTATACTTTGTTGTATATTCATGGATAATGGGCTTATCATAATTTGATTCTGCCACAGTAATTACATTGAAAGCTGAAAACTGCTCTCTGTCAGTAAGTATTGGGATCGTCAAAGAAAATGAAGGCGCGGGATATTACACTCACCTCAGAGTGCTCTTTTAAAATTAAATTAAATCACCCTTATTGTCATTCAACCGTACAACCAATCATGTACAGTAGAACGAGATTGTGTTTTACCTATCTACAGTGTCAATCACACACACCCCAGTGCAGAATCAGAGGGCCGCTGCCATGCAAGGCGCCGCCACAAATTTCCCTCCTCCATTCCATTATTGCTGAGCACCAAGCTGGATGGCAGGAAGTTCCACTTTTATATGGTCTTCGGCATGACCCGGCCGGGATTTGAACCCCTGCCTCCCGGGTGTGGGGCGGATGCTCTACCAACTGAGCCACCACTCCTCTTGTTTTACATATTAAATTATTTCATGGTTCCTGTGCTTCAGTGTGTTCATGGATTTATTGTATCTGTCAACTTCCTAAATACTGTTATTTATTTATTCATTTAATTTTGTCACTTCTGGCCCTCTATATTTGACAACAGTACTTTTAAAGCAACATATTTACAATGACCCATGAATTTACTTCCAGTATATTTTAGTAAGACAAATGGAACAGAAAAGTAACAAGTCGCATGGAATGTTACATTTTCCAGGTTATTCCACTTCAAAAAACCAACATGAAAAGAGCTTCTTGTGCAGCATATTTGTGAAATTCTTAGTACAACCAGGAGAAAATTAGCCAAACAAGCTAAGTTAGCAGTTAGCTACATTGGTAGTCAGTGTTTAGTCAGTCACATCTGTCTTCAGCACATAGGCTCAACTCACTCACAATCACTATGTCATTAGGAGCAGTCCTCCCAGGCTGCTGCAGTGTCCCAACAGCTGGCTTTCACCAGGTCCCAGCTTCCACTGCATTCTCCTCTGAGCAAGGGAAGACAAAGTTCGGCAGGTTGCTGAGGGCTGCTCTGTCATTGGCTCAACCATTTCTCCTCCGTTGTCCTCACAGCCAGATGAACCACTGGATCACCCTCCATAGATGGGACAGCACAAGCAACAGCCAGAGGCACCCGTCAAGAGGACACTGAAAGCTGGGAGATGTCCAGTGTGGTTTCCTCTTTTTTGAGTTTTCTATTGGCTTGCTTGCAGTCACGCTCAGCGCTGACCTGGAAATGTTGTGTGGTCCATCTCAGATGAGCTTGGGTCCAGAGCAACCGGCGGTGCTTCTGGGTGTTGTTGATGTATGGCTTTGGCTTTACGTGGTCAAGTTTTAACTTGCAGATGTAGTGACAAACTATGTTAAGTGACTGTGGTTTTCTGAAGTGTTCCTGGGCCCATGTCATAATATCCTTTACAGAATGTTGGTTTTAAATGCAGTGCCGCCTGAGGGATCGAAGGTCATAGGCATTCAGTGTTGGTTTTCAGCCTTGCTGCTTACATGCAGCAATTTATCCAGATTCTCTAACTCTTTTAATGAGATTATGGACTGTAGATGATGCAAATTGGAAATTTAAACTATTGGACTATTTGCCCATACAGTTGTTCACAAAGTGGTGAACCTCGCCCCATCCTTGCTTGTGAACGACTGAGTCTTTCGGGGATGCTCCTTTTACCCAATCATGACACTCACGTGTTTCCAATTAACCTGTTCACCTCTGAAATGTTCCAGAAAGGTGTTATTTGAGTATTCCTCAACTTTCCCAGTCTTGTTGCCCCTATCCCAGCTTTTTTGGAACATGTTACAGGAGTCAAATTCAAAACGAGTGAATATTTAAAAAATAATAAAGTTTGTCAGTTTGAACATTAAATATGTTGTCTTTGTCAGGTATTCAATGGAATATAGTTTTAAAAGGATTTACAAATCATTTTATTTTGTTTTTAATTACATTTTAAACAACATGCCAACTTCAGTGGAATTGGAGTGTAAAAAAAGAAACAAACAAAAAAAAACCCAACTAAAATTGACAAGAAAAAAGTCAGAAATTTATGACCAAAACACTGTAGTTCCTGATTTACCAAGTGTAGGATTAATAAAGATCTTTGTCTAGTCTCATCTTTATTCTTGTAAATGTGAGATTTTTTTTCTAAATTTGCAATTTTGACAGTTTGTTTTTAATTTTGTTTCCTTTTCCAAATAAATTTACCTTTTTCTTTCAAGTTTTCACCTTCCAAATCCAAAATCCAATGTTACTAATAACAAAGACAAAAATAGCGTGGGAAAATGTCTTCACTCTTTCTTTTTTCACACAGTGAACACTGCTTTGTTCTTCTGGTTGAGAGCCCATCATTCCTCTGGTGTCGGAGCAGCAGTGACACAGACCACACAACGCGCTCATCTGAACTTCATCCACTACCATGTCGCCCAGGAGGAAACTGACATCCATCCAGAAAGGACAGGTATGGGTACGCCTGTGGTCCGTCATTATCCACACTTTTACGTTGCTGCAGCAACTTCTGTTTTTGATGACATTTTTTTGTTAGTAGGATTACAGAAAATCTAATGGATGGTATAGAGTAACCGATGATTAACTGAGCCACAGTACAACAACAATGGGCCTTATTCACTAACCTTAAGGGACTGCTGCAGCATCAACAGGTGCTGCTAATTAGGAGACAAACGTTTGACGGTGAGAACAAAAGATGGATGAGACTATTATTGGTTCATATTTTGGTTAGATGGTTTGTATTTGGAGAGTTTATTTTAATAAGTAGAACACTTGGACACTTGAAATTTTCTCATGTTTTCATGTGTCAGACTATCAATCCATGGCAGCTGATAATGTCCTCTTGGATGGGCCAGACAGACACTACAGCTATCACAATAGAAGATTTAGATACAGCCACGCCAAAAACCATCAGACTGGCCCATAGTTTCTACTGGAGGTTTGTATCTTCAGTGGTCTCATTATTCAATTCGATTACAATTCACGCATTAGCTATTCGAATGCAGAACGATTTGTGATGAATTTTCTTGAATCTTTGTTGCATCTTCAGGGTTTTTTTTCTATGTACTGCATTTTTTGAGATTTCAGCCCTTATTTTAAACCTATTTTATGGAATGGGATAAAATGATATTGAGATTTATATGGCAGGGGAAAAGACCCAGAATATGATACAAAACACTACAACTACGTAAAGAAAGAGGTCGATAAGGGGTCTACCCTCTCTGAGAAATTACTGTATAGCTGCACAGATTAGAACATTACTATGTTGGTGTAATCCATCCTGCAAAGCACTGTGGAAAGATACTGAATGTAGAATCCTTGGGTAAAATTGACTTTTAAAGTATGGAACACAGGAATTAAAGAACACAAATTGGAAGTAGATATTAAAATTCTAAACTGGTGTGCCTATAATTCTACCTTTATGCCAAACAAATTAGATGACCAATTCAAAATATGGGCTAAAAATGGTATAGCATCCTTATGTAACATTGTGAAGGAAGATTAAATTATCCGTCCATCCATCCATCCATCCATCCATCTTCTACCGCTTTTCCGGAGGTCCGGGTCGCGGAGGCAGCAGTTCAAGCAGAGAAGCCCAGACTTCCCTCTCCCCGGCCACCTGCTCCAGCTCTTCAGAGGGGATACCAAAGCGTTCCCAGACCAGCTGGGAGACATAGTCTCTCCACCGAGTCCTGGGTCTGCCCCGGGGTCTCCTCCCAGTGGGACGTACCTGAAACACCTCAAGTGGGAGGCGTCCAGGAGGCATCCTAATCAGATGCCCATACCACCTCAACTGACTCCTTTCAATGTGGAGGAGCAGCGGTTCTACTCTGAGCCTCTCCCGGATGACTGAGCTCCTCACCCTATCTCTGAGGGTGAGTCCAGCAATCCTACAGAGAAAGCTCATTTCAGCCGCTTGTATCCGCGATCTCGTTCTTTCGGTCATTACCCAAAGCTCGTGACCATAGGTGAGAGTAGGAACGTAGATTGACCGGTAAATCGACAGCTTTGCCTTAGAACTAAGCTCCCTCTTCACCACAACAGACCGGTACAACGTCCGCATCACTGCAGATGCTGCTCCAATCCGTCTGTCGATCTCTCGCTCCATTTTCCCCTCACTCGTGAACAAGACCCCAAGATACTTAAACTCCTCCACTTGGGGCAGGAGCCTGTCCCCAACCCGGAGAAGACAATCCACCTTTTTCTGGCTGAGGACCATGGACTTGGACTTGGAGGTGCTGATTCTCATCCCAGCCGCTTCACACTCAGCGGCAAGCCGTCCCAGCAAGAGCTGTAGGTCATTGCTGGATGAAGCCAACAGGACAACATCATCTGCAAACAACAGAGATGAGATCCTGTGGTCACCAAGCATGACACCCTCCGTTCCCTGGCTGCGCCTAGAAATCCTGTCCATAAAAATTATGAACAGGATCGGTGACAAAGGGCAGCCCTGGCGGAGTCCAACTCTCACTGGGAATGACTCCGACCGAGTGTTGGCAATACGAACCAAACTCTCACAACGGTCGTACAGAGACCGAATAGCTCGTGACAACAAGCCCGATACCCCATACTCCCGAAGCACCCCCCACAAAAATCCATGAGGGACGCGGTCAAATGCCTTCTCCAAGTCCACAAAACACATGTAAACTGGTTGGGCAAACTCCCACGAACCTTCAAGAATTCTCGAGAGGGTAAAGAGCTGGTCCGATGTGCCACGGCCAGGACGAAAACCACATTGCTCCTCCTGAATCCGAGGTTCGACCAACGGCCGGACTCTCCTCTCCAGTACCTTGGCATAGACCTTCCCAGGGAGGCTGAGGAGTGTGATCCCTCTAAAGTTGGAGCACACCCTCCGGTTCCCTTTTTTGAAGAGAGGAACCACCACCCCGGTTTGCCATGCCAAAGGCACTGCCCCCGACCTCCACGCAATGTTGCAGAGGCGTGTCAACCATGACAACCCAACAACATCCAGGGCCTTGAGGTACTCGGGGCGAATCTCGTCCACCCCTGGGGCCCGGCCACCAAGGAGATTTTTAACCACCTTGGCGACCTCAGCCCCTGTGATAGGCGAGTCATCCCCCTCGTCACCAAACCCTGCTTCCTCTGTGGAAGGCGTATCAGTGGGATTGAGGAGATCCTCGAAGTATTCCTTCCACCGCCCGACGATATCCCCAGTTGAAGTCAACAGTGTCTCATCCGCACCATACACAGTGTGGACGGGGAGCTGCTTTCCCCTCCTGAGCCGCCGAACAGTTTGCCAGAATCTCTTCGAAGCCGACCGAAAGTCTTGTTCCATGGCCTCACCGAACTCCTCCCATACCCGGGTTTTTGCTTCAGCAACCACCCGAGCTGCACTCCGCTTGGCCTGCTGGTACACCTCAGCTGCTTCGGGAGTCCCACAAGCCAACCAAGCTTGATAGGACTCCTTCTTCAGCTTAATGGCCCCCCTCACCACTGGTGTCCACCACTTGGTTCGGGGGATGCCACCACGAGATGCACCGACCACCTTGCGGCCTCAGCTCTGGGCCGCCGCTTCAACAACAGAGGTGGAGAACATGGCCCATTCAGACTCCATGTCTCCAGACTCCTCGGAATGTGGTTGAAGTTCTTCCGGAGGTGGGAGTTGAAGACCTCTCGGACAGGGGCCTCAGCCAGACGCTCCCAGCACACCCTCACTATACGTTTGGGTCTACCAGGTCTGAATGGCTTCCTCCCCTGCCATCGGATCCAACTCACCACCAGGTGGTGATCAGTTGACAGCTCTGCACCTCTTTTTACTCGGGTGTCCAAGACATACGGTCGCAGGTCTGATGATACGATAACAAAACCGATCATCGACCTGCGACCTAGGGTGTCCTGGTGCCAGGTGCACATATGGACACCCTTATGCTTGAACATGGTGTTCGTTATGGACAGACTGTGGTTAGCACAGAAGTCCAATAACTGAACACCACTCGGGTTCAGATCGTGCAAGCCGTTCCTCCCAATCACCCCCCTCCAGGTTTCATTGTCGTTGCCCACGTGTGCATTGAAGTCCCCCAGTAGGACAATGGAGTCTCCAGGAGGAGCACCCTCCAGCACCCCAGTCACAGACTCCAAAAAGGGTGGGTACTCTGAAACATCATTTGGTGCATAGGCACAAATGATGGTCAGGACCCGTTTCCCAACCCGAAGGCTCAGGGAAGCAACCCTTTCATCCACCGGGGAAAACTCCAATATAGAGGTAGCAAAGTGGGGGGGATACAAGAATAACCCACCCCTGCTCGTCGCCTCTCACCCGGGGCAACTCCACTGGTGAGTTGCCCCGAGCTGGTGTTGCCTGAGCTGGCAACACCAGCTCAGGCTCCTTCCCCACCAGAGAGGTGACATTCCACGTACCAAAAGCCAGTTTAGAAAGCTTGGGATCAGTCCGCCAAGGTCTCCGCCTTTGACCGCCACCTAATCCACATAGCACCGGACCCCCATGATCCCTCCTGCAGGTGGTGAACCCACTGGAGGGCGGACCCATGTAACTCCTTCGGGCTGAGCCCGGCCGGGTCCCATGGGTGGAAACCCGGCCACCAGACGCTAGCCTTCGAGCCCCTCCCCCAGGCCTGGCTCCAGGGTGGGGCCCCGGTAACCCCATACCGGGCGGGGTACACTGAAACCGTGATATACAATTTATCATGAGAGTCTGTTGGATCGTTCTTCGTCTGGCCCTTCACCCAGGACCAGTTTGTCTTGGGAGACCCTATCAGAGGCAAATTGCCCCGGACAACATAGCTCCTGGGATCACTGGGGCACGCAAACCCCCCCACCACGATAAGGTGACGATCCATGAGGAGGAGATTAAATTATGATTTTCAAAATCTGAGAAACATTTACATTAGAGAAACAGACTTGTATAGATACCTACAGCTAAGAACCTACTACAATCAAAAAATCAAAATGAAAAGTAGGGAAACCAACAAAGTTATTCAGTTATTCATAAACGCATATAAATCAAAAGCCAAAAGAGGAGTCATCTCCACAACTGTATGTGTCTTCATAATTTTAAAGCTGACTCAACAAAATACATGAAGACCAAATGGGAGAAAGGAGAGTTGACAATTACAAGTGAAGACTGGCAGGATATCTGTATGTCTCAATGGAAAATCAAAAATTTGCACATGTGGAAGGAATTCTGGTGGAAAAATGTAATAAAGTTCTTTGTCACGCCCTCTGTAAAATCACACTATGGCTGCATTCAGACCAGGATAGTCCAGGGGTCTCGGTTTGACTGGGCGAGTAGTTAGTTAATTCCCTTCCACAGCATGTGGGACACCATGTGGTGCATAGAGACGACGCCTATCTCCGCTTCTCTGACCCTAGGCCACACAGCTACTGTAAGTAGTGAAAGCTACAATGAGAGGTCAGTCCTCTGGTAGCTCTGTGCGTAACTATGGCTGCATTCAGACCAGGATAGTCCAGGAGTCTTGGTTTGACTGGGTGAAAATTGCCGAGAATTTTCACACCTTCGTTTGGTTTGGTTTGCATTCACACTGCAGCAGACCAAACTGCCTGGACAACATCACACAGTTACAACTGCTCATTTGGGGTGCTGTCGCCGAAACCACCACTGACCAAGAAGAAAAAATCTCGGCGAAGAAGAAAAATCAGGCTCATTTATTGGCCAGGACTGAAAACAGAAATCCATTCCCTTCAGCTGGGTTGTTTGTCCACCACAAATGAGACATTCTTTAACTTTTCTCCTCAGCTTTCACTGGTAAAAGGATTTCTCGGATTTGCATGGTTGTCTTTATTTTCTACCCAAAATGTACTATGGTAAACGCCACTTCCTCTTCTCAGACTATATGTTGCTATGGTTACACAAACACCGTGGGGCACTTCCGCCCTTTGGTCTGCTGGATACTCCATTTGGATTCACACCACAAGCGGAGTGCACCAGACCTTGTTTGCAAGAGAACCGAGACCACCGTTTTCAGGGGGTCCAGACTTTGCTTGTTTGGTGCGCACCAGAGTTCCAATGCGCGTTCAGATGGCACCAAATAAACTGAACTATCCGCGGAATCCCCTGTTTGGTCTTTTGGTCCGGACCAAACAGTGGCCGTCTGAATGCGCCCTATGATTATGGTGAGTCTGAGTGTTAGCGAAAATGTGGGCCTCAGTTGGTTAATCATTATCATATATTTTGGAAATGCCTAATTATACAGACCTTTTAGCCATCTATCCATCTTCTACCACTTTTCCAGAGGTCCGGGTCACTGAGGTAATGGCTCAGGCAGAGAAGCCCAGACTTCCCTGTCCCCAGCCCCCTGCTGCAACTCTTCAGAGAGGATACCAAGACGTTCCCAAGCCAGCCGGGAGACATAGTCTCTCCAGCCTGTCCAGGGTCTGCCCCGGGATCTACTCCCAGTGGGACGTATCTGGAACACCCCAAGTGGGAGGCGTCCAGGAGGCATCCTGATCAGATGCCCAAACCACCTCAGCTGGCGCCTTTCAATGTGGAGGAGCAGCAGTTCCACTCTGAGCCTCTCCCGGACGACTGAGGTCCTCACCGTATCTCTAAGGGTGTTTTCACACCTAAAGTTTATTTAATTTGGTCCGAATCAGTTGACTAGGTTTGTTGCTTTGTATCGTTTTCTCCTTGGTTCGATTCCCTTTCACACAGGCAAAAATTCATGCAGACCAATACTGCGTCACAATTAAATCCTGCAAGACCTTGCGTCAGAACGTTCTCTGTATTGGTCAGATTTTTTTTGCCGCAAGAACAGGAAAGGTAAATACAGGAAGTAGGATGACTACTGTGTATATATGCATTTCTGGGGAGAAAATAATACAAATCGTAGCATAATCTACGGGAGGTTTTCATCACCCTGGTTATCGTTTATTACATACATGCATATACCATTTTCGGCAAATCGTACAATTTGAAAGTGAAGCGCTGCTACGGATGGGAAATGACATGTTAACATTCATTAATCCTCCAGAACCATGACATGCTCAGCCACAGATATTTTCAAAGATCCATCAGGTATGTACAGTGACATAAAATGTTTGACCATTTGCCGCTGGTCCTGTTTTAGTCTGGTCGCTTTCTGACCTGCAAGACCACACCACAGTTCGCCATTTGATTCTAATCAAGACCACCTCTTTCAGGTGGTCTCGGTAGGGTTGGTTTGGTGCGCACTTGAATGCGATTACTGTGTTCTCACCAGACAAAATTAACTGCACTAATGGAGAAAACGAACTCGTGCGATTGAAATGAACTAAAGTCTGTAGGTGTGAAAGCACCTTAAGGGTGAGTCCAGCAGAAAGCTCATTTCAGCTGCTTGTATCCACAATCTCATTCTTTCAGTCACTGCCCAAAGCTCAGGACCATAGGTGAGGGTAGGAATGTCGATTGACTGGTAAATTGACAGCTTTGCTTCAGAGCTCAGCTCCCTCTTCATCACAACAGACCGGTACAATGTCTGCATCACTGTTCTTGTGCATGCTTGCGGACCGTCATTCCTTCATATTTTTTTTCTTAAATTTATATTTCCTCATAGAGTGGCGCCGTAAATTCAAGTGTGGCGGGCTGCCACCTGGAAATGTTACCAGAGGAAAGCCTACTTTTAGTTATCACAACAACTCACCTGTCTTTGCACTCCACACTTTCATGTATTCTGACCCATCCGTGAAATCACTACTGTGCATATTTTCCATAATCCTTGGGCCATTTTACTCAATTGTGTGTTCTGTACTCAGCACTCTTATGTACATAGTTCCATCCATGAAGCCACTATCATACCTTTGTATGTACCTATGGGCTATTTTTATTTTTATTTCAGTCGTATGTTTAATCATGTGTTCTGTAACTGTTTTATTCAAATTCTTCTCTCTTACTTTATTGCGCAGTAGCCTGGTGGAGAACCCACAGTTTTGTTGTACTGTACAACTGTACAATGACAATAAAGCCAATAAAGGGTCAGCAACATTTGCATTGCTTGAGAAAACTTGCACGCTTCCAAATTGACCGAACCATAATGACAATGTTTTATCGGGTTTTTATTGAATCTGTTTTATCCTTTCTTTAGTGTCATGGTTTGGTCAGATAAAACTGAAACAGAGGAAATCCTTGGGATCAGGTAGTTAGATGGTCCAGTCGTTTGCTTGGTGAGTCACAGCTGAGCCTGACATCCCTGTACACCAGACAGGTACAGAGGATGGCTACCTCCATTTTAAATGATGACTCCCACCCTTTGCACTGCAACTTTCAGCTTCTTCCCTCAAGACGGAGGTTTGCTGTCCCAAAAAGTAAAACCCAGCGCTACAAAAACAGCTTTGTTCCTGCTGCTGTCAAAGAATTGAACAAGCTGTAAAAATATATTGCACATAATTAGGTACCTATTTATTAACTCCATTTTATATTTACTTATTTTTGTAGGATGTCACTTGGGTTCTAAATATTTTTCTAAATATTTTATTGGGTTTTAGACCTTTGAGTTTTTAACCTCTTTGACTAGTTTTTAACTTTTAATATGACCCTTCTCTCTTACCTCTGGTTTTTCTCTCATCTCTTTGTCTTTATACCCTGATTGATGGAGCCTTGAGTATTCTTATCATGTTTATAGTCAGCTTCATGTGTGCCTGTGTTTGTGTCTATGTTGAATGTAGTTTGTGGTTTGTAAATATGGATGTCACCAGACTGCAAAACAAATCTACCTACGGGTACAAATAAAGTAACCTGAACCTGAACCTGAAGCCTATTCTATTCCATTCTATTCTATTCTATTCTATTCTATATGATTTTCCTGTATGGATGTAAATAGTTTTTCTGTACATCTGTTTTGTAGACATTGTGTAACAAAGCTGGTATATATGTCCTCTCACAGAATACTGTAAATGGTGTAAAGCTGGCATTTTGAAAAATGAAAATAAAAACAAAGTTTTAAAAAAAAGAAACAAATCTTATTTAATCTTGTTGCCAGGAAAAAAAAAAAAAAAAAAAAAAAACTGTTACAGACAATCTTTTTAAGTACATTGGATTATGGGGACATTATTTATGGACATTATTTATAAGCATGCTGCTTTTTCAACACTTCATTGTCTTACACAGTGTATCATATTGCTTTTCGTTTCAACAGCAACTCACCATTCAAGACTCATCACTGTGTTCTTTACTTTCTGGTCCCCTGGCCCTCACTGACTCTTAGGAGACACTGCCACTGGATTATTTTTATTTACAAAGCTATCCTGGATAAACTCCCCTCATATTTGTGTAGCCTGTTGTGTCCAGCTCACAGTGTGTACAACTCTTGCTCTTCCACACAGATACAGTATAAAGTCCCCAGGATGTACACCAAATGTGGTAGAGCAGCTTTCACTTATGCTGTTCCCTGGTTTTGGAACCACATTCAGAACTCACTACAACGCTCTAGACTCATTTCTTTGGGTTAATTCAAGGCCGTTCTTAAAACACAAAGTAACAGAAATGTGCACATACTACTCTTAACTGTAAGTGTACTGTAATGTTTTATATTGCTTGTTTGTTTTGTATTTTACCACACTAGTGCATACCTGTGCATGCCTGTAGAGACCAAGTATAAGCAAGCATTTCTGCATGCCTGTAGAAAGTTACTGTTACCATGGCAACAGTAACCATGGTGATGCCTGCCTTTGATCTTTGACATGGCTCCCATGGCAACAGTAACCATGGTCAAACCTGCCTTTGATCTTTGACATCACCACTCATTCAGTGATGCCTGCCTTTGATCTTTGATGATGTGTCTGCCTGGCAACAGTAACCATGGTGATGCCCGCCTTTGATCTATGACATCACAGTAACCATGGTGATGCCTGCCTTTGACGTCTCCCTGGCCCATAGCCCATGAACGCCCATAGCTCCCCTATGGAAGTTCAATAAAGGTTCCCCCTCCTAAACTTCCGCATATCCGGGGAGGCTGAAATTCAGGGATGCACACCCTCATAACCTCAGCACAGCATCTGAGGCCAGTCCAACGAACGGCTCGGGAGATACGTGTGGACCACAAACACACAGACAGAGATTTCTTGCATTATAATATGATATGATTACACCAGTTTAGCCTCTTGGCCAGGTTTCCCTTGCAAAAGAGATTTAATCTCAAGGGACTTCCTGGTAAAATAAAGGTTAAATAAAAGATAAATAAAAAATAGTTTTGGTATATTTGACCAGTTAAGATTTCTGTCAAACATTGAATGTTTAATGTTTGTCAAGTTGATGGACAGGTAGGTTTCCACAATAATGAATGAATACTTTTTCACAGCACTGTATGTTCACAGCCTCTGTTCTTTCTTTGTTGCTACAGGAACATGATTGGAAAAAATGGAGTGAAAACCTCAGCAGCTTCAGGAGGATGAACATCCTCGAACCACAGCAAACAAAGCTAAATCACACAGTGACAAGAGTGGAAAAGAAGACAAAGAAAACACTACATTGGAGATAAACAGTACCTTTGTGAAGAATGTGGGCGAGGTTTCACACAGTTGGGTTCCTTAAGAAGACATGAACTCATCCACACTGGAGTTAAACAGTTCGTGTGTGGTCAGTGTGGAAAGGCCTTCACTCGATGAGTTTCTTAAGAACACATGAACTCATCCATACTGGAGTTAAAACAGTTTTTGTGTGGTCAGTGTGGAAAGGCCTTTACACGGATATCTACCTTAAGAGCCATGAACTCATCCACATTGGAGTTAAACAGTTTGTGTGTGGTCAGTGTGGAAAGGGCTTTACTCGAATGGTACCTTAAGAAGACATGAACTCATCCACACTGGAGTTAAACAGTTTGTGTGTGGTCAGTGTGGAAAGGCCTTTACTCAAACATGTACCTTAAGAGACCATGAACTCCTCCACACTGGAGGTAAACAGTTTGTGTGTGGTCAGTGTGGAAAGGCTTTTACTCTGATGCGTTACTTAAGAAGACATGAAGTCATCCACACTGGAGTTAAACAGTTTGTGTGTGGTCAGTGTGAAGGCCTTTACTCAAATGTGTACTTTAAGAAACCATGAAGTCATCCACACTGGAGTTAAACAGTTTGTGTGTGGTCAGTGTGAAAGGCCTTTACTCTGAAACACTTAAGAAGGCATGAACTTCTCCACATCTGGAGTTAAACAGTTGGTGTGGTGGTCAGTGTGGAAAGGCCTTTACTCTGATGAGTTACTTAAGAAGACATGAACTCCTCCACACTGGAGTTAAACAGTTTATGTGTGGACAGTGTGGAAAGGCCTTTACTGAAAAGGGAAACTAAGGAGACATGAACTCATCCACATTGGAGTTAAACAGTTTGGGTGTGTGATCAGTGATGGAAAGGCGTTTACTGAAAGGAGTAACTTAAGGAAACATGAACTCATCCACACTGAGTTAAGCAGTTTGTGTGTGGTCAGTGTGGAAAGGCCTTTACTCTGATGAGTCACTTAAGGAAGCATTCAAATGTCCACTGACTGGTCCTGACCAAAGGACCAAACAGTGGATTCCGTGGATAGTTTGCTTCGTTTGGTGCAGTCTGAATGCACATTGGAACTCTGGTGTGCACCAAACAAGTGAAGTCTGGTCCCCCTGAAAATCGTGGTCTCGGTTCGCTTGCAAACGAAGTCTGGTGCACTCTGCTTGCAGTGTGAATCCAAATGGAGTATCCAGCGGATCAACGGGTGGAAGTGCCCCTCGGCGTTTGTGTAACCGTAGCAACATGTAGTCTGAAAAGAGGAAGTGGCTTTACCATAGTACATTTTGGGTAGAAAATAACAATAAAGATAACCGCACAAATCTGAGAAATCCTTTTACCGGGGAAAGCCAAGGAGAAAAGTTAAAAAATGTCTCTTTTGTGGCGAACAACCAACCAGCCTGAAGGGAACGGATTTGTGTTCATTCCTGGCCAATCGATGAGCCTGATTTTTCTTCTTTGCTGAGATTTTTTCTTCCTGGTCAGTGATGGTTTTGGCTACAACACCCCAAATGAACAGTTGTTGTCACTGCGTGATGTTGTCCAGGCAGTTTGGTCTGCTGCAGTGTGAATGCAAACCAAACCAAAGTGTGAAAATTCTTGGCATTCCCCACCCAGTCGAACAGAGACTATTCTGGTGTGAATGCAGCCTTAGAAGACATGAACTCAGCCATATTGGAGTTAAACAGTTTGTGTGTGGTCAGTTTGGAAAGACTTTTACTCTGAGTAACTTAAGAACACATGAACTCATCCATAGTGGTAATCTATTTGTGTGGGGTCAGTGTGGGAAGGCCTTTACAAAGAAAAATAACTTGGGACAACATCAACTCACCCACAGTAAATTTAAACAGACCCCATGTTCTGAATATTGGAAAGGCTCTTACTTGAGTGAATCTCTTCAAATCACATGGATTGAGCCACAGTAGAGTTAAAAGTGAGGCAACTTTTACATGGATTTTGATCTCTTGTGAGACAGGAAGCTCCTCCTCTGGTTACAGGTTCAGGTTTAGAGGCAAAGGTTGTGCTAGACTGTTTTGTTATCCCTCCTTTTGACAGATGAGCTTGTAAAAATTCTGTCATGATCTATTATCTGTCATTTTAATTTATTTTAATTAGATCATCCTCAGTGTAATCTGTCAAATGACAGCTTTCAGAATTTTCTTTCATTGCTGAAAAAAATCTGTCAATGAAGGACAATTTTCATTTAACCCCTTGCACTCTGGTCAATTTCCCTAAAAACGCCAAAAATTAACGTGCCCAAATTAAATCAAAAGCTGTTCTTCAACCCTTTGCAGCATCTTCATGGGTTGGTCTCATTAAAAGAAAACACTTTGAATTTTTTGGCAAAACAGTCATAATCTCTCTAAGTGCTCCGGCCCACTGAGTTACAGTCATCTAAACATAGTGAACTTGAAGAAAATAAATTTGGCTGGGTGTTTTTTTGGATACAAATGCTTGCAAATAACACACAGCTTCAGATCCGGGCTGGAAAATGCAACAGAAACGTAGAACCAAGTGTTATCCAGCTGAGGTCCAAATTTTGTAACAATACCAGAAAGAATGAATATATTACACAGCTTTTTCCTCGGGTAGTTCCCAGGCGTTTTGGAACTGTGCCAAATTGTGCCAAATGGCACAGTTTGGAAAAACATCTGTAACTTTTGAATGATTCAATGTAGAAGCTTCATTTTGGGCTCTAATGAAAGGTGACACTCAGGGCTGTCTGTGTGTGTGTGTGTGTGTGGGGGGGGGTGTTTGTCCCCCCCCCTCCCGCTACAAAGGATGGACATCGGCCAGCGCTACACAACGGATTAGCCTCATGTGGCGATGTGGGACAGCAGCGCAGTCACCTCGGCTTCCCCCCCCCCCTCGCTACAGAAGAATAGCGGGGGTGGGGGGGGCGGCGTTAACGGTCTGTACGCGGCGAACAACCCTTTGTACCGCGGCGCAGTTCCGCACAGTTGTAATTTACCGATCGGTCAAAAGTCATTTTGATTACAATTTTCAGGGATAAATAATAATTTAGCTTATAACACCTTACCTCTTCACAGCAGCAGAGTCCTGGCGAACTTCTCTTCCTCACTGTCAGACGAATGCGACGCTGGTCCGCTCGTGTTTCTGGTCTCGCGACCCGATCAAAACATAATTCCATTATTACGGTTTTGTACTTCCATGATTGCGGTTTTTGGCGAACGATTTTTCAAAACAAATAACAGTAGTAATTAAAAAAAGACTGGCGAAGGCGTGTGTGTCACTCAGCCTTCGTCATCAGCCTCCGTCAGTCTATGACCATGGAAGAAATCATAACGTCTACTCTGCTGAACCAAAACAAAATAAGCACCGCCTGTGGCCGAACATTCCGATGCGCGAATGGCACTCCCTGTCACACAGGTTGCATTTGTGGATGGTCTCCGTGCTGCTGGGTCTGTGGGGTTTCTTCCTGCGGGTCCTTTTTTGATCCGCTGCAGCAGCCAGTCTTCACCCAGCCTTAAAAAAAACAGCTCGTGAACTTCTCTGCTTCAATTGGCTCACTGCATTCACAGTGTTGGGAGGCGGGTCCTTCTGCCTAGGTTTTCAGTCATTGGTTCTTCAAGGTTTCAGAAACCCAATTCAAGGCTCTTATTAGTCGAATGAGAGGTCAATCAGATGAACTAATCTGTTCGCGGCTGTGTCTGCAGCTTTTATTTTCAGTGCGCGCTTGGACGCCATACACCACCTACATCACAATCTCCATCATGCGTCCTAGAGCGCACGAGAGCGCCCTCGTGCGCTCTAGGACGCAGAGACTTGCCCGTCCGCGGTACAACGGAGTGCAAGAGGTTAATGCAACCTCTGCCCTGAGATCAGGCTACACTGGATTCAAATCCCTTAATGTCTGAACCAACATTTCATTTAGAAAGCAAAGATGGTCCATTGTTTTGATTGCATGTCTGACCTTTTTTCGACTGGCGGGGGATTGTGTTTTGGGTCCATCTGTCCCACTTTTGTGAAATCACTCCTTCTACAATTTTGTTCGATTGTTTTGCAATCTTGGTGCCAGGTTTGATATACACTGAGGATGTGCATATTGCAGTTTGGTTCTGATCATATGATCTTTGAAGGAATTGAAACCCCTGACCTATGACCTCCTGTCTCATCTCACTTCATAGACAGTAACTGTCTTGTGAAATCAACTCCTCCTACAGTTTTGTTCCAAATATTTTGAAACTTGGTTCCATGGTTTGATATACTCTGATGAGGCGCATATTGCAATTTGACTGTCATCGGATGACACTGAGTTCAAAGGTCAGAGGTCAGATTTTCCCTAAATCTTCTAAACACAGTAACTACTGAAAGAAATGATGTAGGCTTTTCAACTCAATATAGTAGTTATATCTAGTACACATCTTGGATGATTTACACCCTAACCTAACTATGGGTTTGGGGGCAAAGGGTCAAAGGTCAAAGTTAACATTTCAGTTCCACTATGGTAAATGGTAAATGCTAAATTTACTATTACTATAAAACCAGTAAAGCTAGGGCCACCAAACCTGATATACAGGTTCACCTTGGGATCCTGACCTTTGACTATGGGTTTGGGGTCAAAGGTCAATGTTAACATTCCCTATGCCTTATTACTGTACGAGTAAACCTAGGGACACCAAACTTGCTACACAGGTTCACCCTGTGACCCTGAAGTGTGACTGTGGTTTTGGAATTTCATGGTCAAAGGTCAACATCAAAATGGCTTATCAACTATATCTGAAGAACAAAGAAAGCTAGGGTCACCAAACCTGGTACACAGGTTCACTCTGACGCCATGACCTTACTACAGGTTTGGGGCCGAAGATCAAGGATGGTGCTCCCTATCCTTAGAATGTGTAAAGTTCTCTAGGGTCACCACACTTACTACACAGGTTCACCTTGGGATCCTGACCTACAGCTATGGGTTGTATACTTTGTTGTATATTCATGGATGATGGCTGATCATATTTGGTTCTGCCACAGAATTATATTGAAAGTTGAAAACTGCTGTGTGTCAGTAAGTATTGGGATCTTCAAAGAAAATGGAAGCGGCGGGATTTGCGCTCGCTCAGAGTGCTCTTTTTCTTGTGTGGTTGTTTGCTCAGTCAGCTCAGTTCAGTTAATTTAATTTGAATCAGCTTCACTTATATAGTGCCAAATCACAACCAGGGTTGCCATGGCTGCTGGAAATTCAATCGTTTTTCAAGGTTTTAAAATGATTGAATTTTATAAAAAGTTCCTGAAATTACTTGAAATTGTAAGCCCGTTTCCTTCTCAGCAAATGTGTCTGAATAAATAGTGATCATTCACTTATTATATGGAGAAATAAAATAAATTGTAGAACCTAAAATGATGACTGCTCAGCCTGTGCCCCGGTTGGCTTCTGTGTGACTTTGGTCAGTCTGTTTTTACATGTGACCCCACCCCCCACAAAGACGCACAGGTGTAGTCACTGTACCATCATGGCATAAACAGTGGCGTGCCTACATTTGTTTGGGGAAGCCAAGTAAAACAGTTATGTGGGTGTTTCTCTCTCTGAGGTCAGTATCGGAAAGACTGTTTTACTACACTGACATTAAACTGGATAAAATATTGAAGATGATGAAAAAAGTCATAATTCCTGCAGTTCAGCACCTGATGAAGTTACACACAAGTCAAATCAAGTATCAGTGATATACATGTACTTTCTAATATATAAAGAATATAAATTAATAAAAACATTGATTAATACTTCCTCTGCCAGAATAGAAGAAGATTGACTTTGAGGGCAGCTCAGCCAATAAGGGAGCTTTACATTTTCTCCTCTTTATGATGTTTAATAAAAAAGCAGCTAATAGCCCATTGTGTGGAAGAGCAACGGCCCCCCAGCAGCGTTGTTTTTCATTGTTTCTTAGCAAGGAAGTGCACACATTTCAACTTTTTGTTGCCCCGGGCAACAAGCCATTTGCTTTGGCTGAGCTGCCCTCCAGAGGGGGGGGGGGGAAACATTTAGAAAAAACTGTTGTGCCTTGTTATATTATTATAGTAGCAGTATTGGTGCTATTAACCCCCCACCCTTGTGACCTGCCTAAACCCCAGATTAAGACTTTGGCTTCAACATTTGTCTAGTAATTAATTTATATTTATTAAAGTTTGATAGAAAGTCATATTTCTGAATGCAAGTGGTTCCAGCATCAGATCCTGTATATATCAGATACATCAGATTTCTACATACATCTATACATCTGATTCTGATTCTGATCTCAATACTTTGTTATATACCCTTTGTTGGCAATGACAGAGGTCAAACGTTTTCTGTAAGTTTTCACAAGGTTTTCACACACTGTTGCTGGTATTTTGGCCCATTCCTCCATGCAGATCTCCTCTAGAGCAGTGATGTTTTGGGGCTGTCGCTGGGCAACACAGACTTTCAACTCCCTCCAAAGATTTTTCTATGGGGTTGAGATCTGGAGACTGGCTAGGCCACTCCAGGACCTTGAAATGCTTCTTACGAAGCCACTCCTTCGTTGCCCGGGTGGTTATGTTTTGGGATCATTGTTATGCTGAAAGACCCAGCCACGTTTCATCTTCAATGCCCTTGCTGATGGAAGGAGGTTTCACTCAAAAGCTCACGATACATGGCCCCATTCATTCTTTCCTTTACACGGATCAGTCGTCCCTGATCCCCTTGCAGAAAAAAGCCCCAAAGCATGATGTTTCCACCCCCCATTCTTCACAGTAGGTATGGTGTTCTTTCTCCTTCAAACTCGACAAGTGATAGTTTTTTAACCAAAAAGTTCTATTTTGGTTTCATTTCTGACCATATGACATTCTCCCAATCCTCGTTCTGGATCATCCAATGCTCTCTAGCAAACTTCAGATGGGCCTGGACATGTACTGCTTAAAGCAGGGGGACAACGTCAGGCACTGCAGGATTTGAGGCCTCTGGCGGCGTAGTGTGTTACTGATGGTAGCCTTTGTTACTTTGGTGCCAGCTCTCTGCAGGTCATTCACTAGGTCCCCCCGTGTGGTTCTGGGATTTTTGCTCACCGTTCTCATGATCATTTTGACCCACGGGGGTGAGATCTTGCGTGGAGCCCAAGATGGAGGAGATTATCAGTGGTCTTGTATGCCTTTCCATTTTCTAATAATTTGCTCCCACAGTTGATTCCTCACACCAAGCTGCTTACCTATTGCAGATTCAGTCTTCCCAGCCTGGTGCAGGTCTACAATTTTGTTTCTGGTGTCCCTTTGACAGCTCTTTGGTCTTGGCCATAGTGGGAGTTTGGAGTCTGACTGTTTTGAGGTTGTGGACAGGTGTCTTTTATACTGATAATGAGTTAAACAGGTGCCATTAATACAGGTAACGAGTGGAGGACAGAGGAAGCCTCTTAAAGAAGAAGTTATCAGGTCTGTGAGAGCCAGAAATCTTGCTTGTTTGTAGGTGACCAAATACTTATTTTCCACCATAATTTGCAAATAAATTCTTTAAAAAATCAGACAACTGTGATTTTCTGGATTTTTTTTTTCTCATTTTGTGTCTCATAGTTGAGGTATACCTATGATGAAAATTGGAGACCTCTCTCATCTTTTAAGTGGGAGAACTTGCACAATTGGTGGCTGACTAAATATTTTTTGCCCCACCCTATGATGTCATCGTGGGCTTTCATGATTATTCAGCAAAGTTCTGAATCATTTTTCAGTAGAGGATGCATGCCTGCAAACGTTTTAAGTTTCAGCATACTGGAGGTTTTCACCGGGGGTGGGGGGATAGAAAACCCAAAATATTATTTCTTCAAAATCATTGTTCTATGATTCTACCAGTCACAATTTTACCACAAACTTGCAGTTTTATTAGGGAAAATGTACTAAGTTCATTATAAAATAGGCTTTAGGGAGTAAAGCAATCAATGAGAAAAAATAAGAAAAATATGTGAAATTTACAAGGAAAAACCTCAAATTTATGAGAATAAAATCTAAAATGAACACGAAAATAGTCCCAAATTTACACGAGAAAAACACAAATAATGAGAAAAAAGGTTCACATTTAAGGGGAAAAATCTTTCAAATTTACAATGAAAAAGTATTGAATTTCCACTAAAACAGTGATGCATATAGGAGAAAAACGTCAGTCAAGACTGATGTATATGTGAGTAATATTCTACCACCTAAATTAGAAAGATTTTGGATTGAAAATGGTCAGTTTTTATGTCAGTTTGGACAGTTCTCATTATCTGGTCACATTTTCATCTTCACTCATGAATTTACATTTTTTTTTCTTGAATTTGTGATTTTTGTGTCATAAATTCACATCTTTTTTCCTTCTAAATTTGCACTTTTGCCTCAATAATTTCCCCTCTTATGTCTTTACATCCATTTTTAAATTAAAAATTAGAATTTTTCCTTATAAATGTGCTGCTTTTCTGTAGTAGTTCAATGAGGGGGCATTTATGCTTTCTCACACCTGGGACTACGTTCTCTAGAGACCATGGGATGGCAGGGGGTGTGGCCAGACCAGTGGATCTGACAGTTCCCTTGGGCTGGCCACGCCTTGGAAAAAAAAAAAAGATGACATAGGACACTTCACAACGATCAGCTGACGCTTCCGAGGAAGACTGCAGACGCCAGTCGAAACATACCAGGATAAAGTTAAAACGTCTCCTTTTCGTCCTTGTCTGAAATAAGAAAAACAAAAACTTAAGCTGCTTTTCTCGTAATGTTGTGACATTTTCCTTAAGAATGTAAAACTTTTTTAAACAAATGTAAATCTTTTTAAATACTTAATGTCATTTTCAGTACTGTTCACGTGACTTTTTTCCCTCAATTTCAACTTTTGTCATGAATTTGACTTATAAATTCAGTTTTTTTGACATTTTGTTCCTTTTTTCATGAATTTACTCCTTTTAAATCATTTTTCCTATAAATTTGTGTCTTTCTGATAAATCTGAAGCTTTTCTTTTATAAATGTTTGTGATGTTTTTGTCTTGTAATTTAGTGTCTTTTTCTCAAAGTTCCACACCTTTGGAAATGTGATACTACTTATCTCTATTTGCATCAATATTTAGTGATGATTTTTAAAGTCACATTATTGTTTGTTATTTTGCCAAAACCGCAAGGAGCCACTTGCCATGGGCCAAAGCAGGATAACCCTAACCTGTAGAGCAAGCGCCACCAACGAAAACTGCAAGAGGTCAAGAGTCGGTCCTCCTCCTCAGCTGAGGTCCGAACTAGGTGTGGGAATCTTTAGGCACCCATGATTCGATTACACAACATAACAAAAATTTTTTTTTTGTAAGTTGTCTGTGTTTTTTCAACTGATTTAAGACAATTTTGCACCGCTGAATCCAAAAATGACATCCGTTTCTCTCGATCAGGTCAGGTTTTTATGCTAAGTTGTAAACAGTTGTAACAACAGTTGTACTGTAAATTGAATAGTAGACATTGATAAAGGTAAGTACTGTGGCTTATATTAATCATAATTCCATACCCTACATATGTATAGAATATTAGAATGTTTAGTGATTACATATGTGGAATGACCTCACGCCTCAAGAACAGGACAAGAGGTCTCAACCACCGGCGAGGATCAAAGAACAGACCGAGTCGCAGCGGTGGAGACCGGATCGAACTTCCTGACCACCCGGGTCAGGTGGAGGAGATGGAGGACAATGGAGGGGGATTATGTTAATGCGGGATGTCAGCTTTGATATGCAATGTCTTTTGTTGAGTGTGGGTATAAGTATTAAGGTCTGACTGCGCTCGACCTCTTATTCTGCTTCTGCACCGAGATGAGACATGTTAGGGAGGTGAAGCTGATAATAAACTTTGATTTATAAAATCACATCGCTTCTTCATTCACAAGCTCCCTACACTGGTGACCAGGACGTGAGGATGGAACCAGAGACGTTCTCCCGCGACGAACTCATCGGAGGCAACCCAGGCAAGCGCCGTCGCCATGCAGGACAGGGGAACGGATGGAAGACGTTTCCCCCACGGCAGAATCCACAGAGAGGGGCCAACCGAGAACCATCCTCAGGCTCCGCCGTGAGGACAGAAGAAAGGCGTTCTCACACGGTGGGACCACATCAGAGGACCGGCCCACACAAGCGCCGTCCACCGTCAAAGCTGCCAGAGTTCTGGCAAAACGATCCGAGCTCGTGGTTCCAGCAAGCTGAGGCTCAGTTTGCCCTGGCGGGCATAACGGTGGACGAGACGAAATTTTACCACATCGTCGCCAAACTCGAGCGCCGCCAACGTCAAGATGCGCGCGGAGCATAATTCGAACAACCGCCCGCCCACGACAAATACAGAGAACTAAAGGCGACCATCATTGAGAACCTTCGTCCCCCTCAGCCGAGGAGAGAGCAGAGAGGATTCTGGCGTATCTAACGGCCACAGAGGATGCAGACCCAAGGCCCTCACGGAGGACATGCTGCAGCTTAAGGAGAGGACAACGACAACTTCCTTTTGCAACATATCTTCCCTCAGCACTCTGCCGCCACACATGAGAGGGACGCTGGTCAACATGCGGTTGCAACACCCAGCAGGGACTTCCACGCGCTGGGCCCGAGAAGCGCAGCGCTCATCAACGCCTGCAGCGAACAGATGGCCACAGCAGCATCTGCAGAATCTCAGCGCGGAAGCCCAGAGCAGCGGAGAACCGCAGACAACGGAGCAGAGCCCGCCCACCATGGCAGCGACATGACCAAGGGCGCAGCGGCAGAACGACCTCTGCATATTTTCATCAGCGTTTCGCCGAGAGGGCGTACAAATGCGTGCCCCCCTGCAATTTCAAAAACTCGGAAAACGCCAAAGCCCGAAAACGTTGGCAGCCACGGCTCTCGGCGAGACGAATGAAGCTGCTTTATGTGACTGACGGACACACCGGGAGACAGTTCCTTATCGACACCGGAGGCTCAGGTGAGCTTCATCCCCTTCCAACGCAGACCGGGCCATGGGACCCCGGGGAAAACGGAGCGATGGCAGCCAACGGCTTGACCCTCGACACTTTCAGTGAAAGGAACCTGCCTCTTTGCATTCACGGCCGCAACTATAGATGGATGTTTATTATAGCGGCGGTGAGTTTTTAACTTGTTGGGTGCTGATTTTTTGTGTGCACTGGTTTTTAGTGCATGAACCAAGCGTCTATTGCAAGATCGACTGTCATTTTCTTCTATCCCCTGCTCAGCTCGGAGTTTCTCCACCACCCGTGCAGGCCAGCGTCACCACAGCAAGGAGGTAAGTTTGACCAACTCCTCACCCAATTTCCAGCACTCACAGTTCCAAAATTTTCAGCAACAGTAGCGAAACACGGGGTTGAAAACTTCATCCCCACAAACACAGGGGCCTCCCGTGTTTGCCAAAGCTCGGCGCTTAGACGGGACCAAGCTCGCCATAGCACGTGACGAGTTTGCCAGCCTGGAAAAATTAGGCATTATTGGGCGCTCAAAAAGCCCTTGGGCATCGCCACTCCACATGGTCCCGAAAACCGACGGTTCTTAGAGACCTTGCGGTGATTACCGCAGATTAAACAATGCGACAGCGCATGACCGCTACCCAATTCCTCACATCCAAGATTTTTCACTACATCTGGCGGGTGCGCGCATTTTTTCTAAAATAGACCTGGTCCGCGGCTATCACTAAGTCCCCGTTCGAGCGGAAGACATTCCTAAAACGGCTGTAATAACGCCTTTTGGTCTTTGTGAATTTTTGCGAATGCTGTTCGGGCCTCAGTAGGCGCTGCTCAAGGGGAAACCTTTCAGCGTTATGATGGACGCGGTATTACGCGACCTCCCTTCGTGTTCGTCTACCTCAACGATATGCTGGTAGCCAGCCCGTCAGAGGAAGAACACGAACAACACCTCTCTACAGTTTTTCAAAAGACTAGAAGAGCACGGGTTAATAATCAACCCAGCCAAATGCCGTATTCGGCGTGGTCACAAATTGATTTTTTGGGACACAGAGTTTCACCAAAGGGGGGGCAGTCCCATTGCCAGACAAAGTCCGCGTGGTAAGAAAATTTCCACGACCACAAACGGTCAGATCGCTGCAAGAATTTTTGGGAATGGTGAATTTTTACAACCGTTTCCTCCCCCGCGCAGCTCAACTCATGCAACCCCTGTATGCCGCACTCAGAAAACAAAAGCCTTCCAACGCGGTCGAATGGACCCTGGAGCGCAAAAGCGCCTTCGCGGAAGTAAAGAATGCTCTCGTGAATGCCACATTATTGGTTCACCCTGATCCCTCGGCCCGCATAGCGCTAACCACAGACGCTTCAGACCTGGCCATAGGGGCAGTTGTGGAACAACACGTTGGCGGAACCTGGCAACCGTTAGCATTCTTTAGCAAATCTTTAAACCAAACCGAGTGCAAATACAGCACTTTTGACAGGGAGCTGCTAGTGCTTCATTTATCATCCGCCACTATCCAGTTCTGGCTAGAAGGGCGGCGTTTCACAGCTTTTGTAGACCATAAACCACTCACTTTTGCGATGGCTAAAATTTCAGAACCATGGTCAGGCAGGCAACGAAGACAGCTAGCTGCAATTTCAGAGTTCACCACAGACATTCGACATGTGGCAGGCAAACTTAACGTAGTAGCAGACTGCCTCTCTCGCGCTGTGACATCACCAGAGCACGAGGAGACAGATTATACTACCTCAGCCGCAGAACTCTTCGCCAACGCGGACGCGTACGCAGCCCCAATTCACGTAGGGATAGATTACACAGCCATGGCAGAGGAACAAAGCAGTGACGCGGACGTGCGCGCGCTCCTGTCTGGACCAACAGGGTTAAGACTGGAGGAAAGGGGTTTACGTGACGGTGTACCCCCCCTAATCTGCGACGTGTCAACCGGCCAACCTCGCCCGGTAGTTCCAGCTGAATGGCGCCGCCGCATTTTTGACTCGGTTCACTCCCTCGCGCACCCAGGGGTGCGCGCTTCGGTTAAAATGGTCGCGGAAAAGTTTGTTTGGCCGGGCCTGCGCAAGAATGTAAAGGAATGGGCAAAGACTTGCATGTCTTGCCAACGCGCCAAAATACACAAACACACAAAAGCTCCTCTGGAGCCTTTTCGAATCCCAGCCAGGAGGTTTGACCACGTTCATGTCGACCTCGTGGGACCACTACCTTCGTCTCAAGGTTTCACACACCTGTTAACAATGATAGACCATACTACGCGCTGGCCGGAGGCGGTCCCCTTTGGCGTCAACCACAGCCGCGGAATTCGCTCGCGTTTTTTTAACAAACTGGGTGGCACGTTTCGGCGTCCATCGACATCACGTCCGATAGGGGGCCTCAATTTGTCTCAGAACTGTGGTCAGCCATGGCCAGCAGCTTAGGAACGACAATTCACTGCACCACCGCGTATCACCCTCAGGCTAATGGGTTATGCGAGCGTTTCTCAGGGCCTCACTAACAGATACAGGTTGGGTGAATAAACTTCCCTGGGTTTTATTAGGGTTGCGTTCTGCCGCCTAAGAGGATCTAGACGCCTCCCCAGCAGAATTAGTTTTTTGCACAACCTCTCAGACTCCCAGGTGAATTCTTACCAGAGCATCCAGAGCCTGGGCATCTTCCAAGCCCTGAGGCCCTTAAGCAGCCACCGACCGGACACGCTCCCCGGACCGGCACATCACTCTTTTCCACGGGTTTTTGTCCCCCAAGCTTTAAAAAACGCCGAGTTCGTTTTTGTTAGACACGAAGCTTTAAAATCAACCCTCCGTCCACCATATGACGGACCATTCAGAGTGCTGGAACCTGGTGATAAGCATTTTGTGCTTGATTTAGGGGACAGAAAAGAAACAGTCAGCAGTGACAGACTTAAACCTGCCTTCTTGTTGAGCGACGAGCCTGCACGGGTGGCGAGAGCACCTCGGCGGGGTAGACCCCCCAAGAAAAAAACTCAGCCCCCCTGCAGGGAACAAATAACCACTCTCCTCCCCAAGCTGCAGATTCCTTACAGGAGGGTCCCACCAGGACGCCAAAGCGGACCTACAGCAGATTTGGGAGAAGATTAAAACCCAGACGGCACAGGGACTGATGCAAAATTGACAAAGAGTTAACTGTTGTCAGATTGTGCTGTGACAGTTTTAAGGCTGATTTGTGACATTACTATACTGTTGTTGTTACCACTGAATTTTCTACAGGATCATGACTGCTGGAAAGATTTTTTCCTTGTTTTCCCTGTCAAGATGTTTAACAGTATAATATGTCATAGAGATTATCTTAAACTGTAAACTTAATTTGATTGTCCTTTTCTTAGTCGTTTGGGGGGGGGGGGGCTGTGGCTTATATTAATCATATATTCCATACCTACATATGTATAGACATATTAGAATGTTTAGTGATTACATATGTGGAATGACCTCATGCCTCAGAACAGGACAAGAGGTCTCAACCACCGGCGAGGATCAAAGAACAGACCGAGTCGCAGCGGTGGAGACCGGATCGATCTCCCTCACCACCCAGGGTCAGGTGGAGGAGACGGAGGACAATGGAGGGGGATTATGGTTAATGCGGGATGTCAGCTTTGATATGCAATGTCTTTTGTTGAGTGTGGTATAAGTATGAAGGTCTGACTGCGCTCGACCTCTTATTCTGCTTCTGCACCGAGATGAGACATGCTAGGGGGGTGAAGCGATAATAAACTTTGATTTATAAAATCACATCGCTTCTTTCATTCCAAGCTCCCTACAAGTACATGTAAATTGAATGTTACATCATCATTGTTCAAAATTCTAAGAATTTCAAGAAATAATGAATTTTTGCATCATATAAAGCGAAAATACCCGTACATGTAAACAAAAACGTAAAAAACATGGGAAATAATTCAAAAAGGACCTGACTGAGCAAAACCAATGTGATTTTTTGGATTCAGCGCAATCAAAATTGTCCTAAATCAGCTAAAAAAAAAACAAACCTTAAATATAATAAATTTGGTGTTGATCAGCGTTATGATTCAGAACTGATTGGATTCTAAAACCATTCTCATGCATCTTGACACATTTTGTTTCTATTCAGGATTTTTCCATCCCACTGTGTGACAACTTGTGTCCTGTTGAAGCAAAGTATTTGCATGACCCATGAAGTTACTTCCAACATCTTTTATTTAAACAAATGGAAGAGAAATCTGACACAAAGATAAACTTATCTCAAAATGGGCTTTTAAAAACTGCCATCATTTCATTGACATTCTTTCAGAAGACCACAGCTGTCTACAGACAGGGCCAGCATCATTTAACTTGTTTTTCACACATTATTTTATTAAGCTCATGATGCTCATTAAGTTATATTAATGTTTTAAACAAAAAAATTAAAATGAATTCTTTGTTCAATTTCGAACAAAATATGTAGTTTTAAATTTTATAATACAGGAGAACACTAAATTTGTTGACTGCAAATAATTAGGTCTAAAATTTTAAAATCTACAATTAAAATCCTAAAAATATTTTACAGGAGAACACAAACTACTGTAAATTGCATTGCATTAAAAAAGATTAATATCTAAAAAGCAAAAAGTCCACCTCTATACAATATTTTCAGTGCAAAAAAAACAGTTTCAAACTGTAAGACAAAAAAAAAGACATAAAATATAATTCCATACTACAGAATTCCCTCAACATTTTTTTTCTTTTGTAAAACTCAACAGTAAACAAGGCTACAACATGGATGGAGCTGTAACTCCATGGTTACAGCGAGAGGGGAAGTGGAACTTTTAATGTTCAGTTAACACCCAATTTTTACATGACATCGAAAGCTACGAAACCAGCATGGACTGCTCTTTGGCAGAACAGAGAAGTGCTCTCCATTAAATACATTCAGTTTCACACAACAGGCGCTTCGTTTTTGTGGATACAGACCTGAAACAAAGCGTGTCTGTCCGGGGTGGATTGTCTTGGCTGGTCGGCCTTTGTGTGTGTGTGTGTGGTGTGTGTGTGTGTGTGTGTGTGTGTGTGTGTGTGTGTGTGTTGTGTGTGGCGCCCGCACTCGAACCATGATTTACGACCCACTACATGATCTCTGGAGCAGTGGAGCCACAGACAGAGTGGTGTTTGTGGGACTGCGGAGAGGGAAAGTCTGCAGCAAGGGAATGCCCAGGGGCGTCTGTAATAATCTGTCAGGACAGTAGCCGATAACAGCACTTCAGTTCCGCTTTTTTCCCATCAAAACAAAATGGTCTCCCTTTTTTCCCAAATTGTATCAAAAGGCTTCGGGGTCCAGATAGACGATCCTCGGGATCTGGACGGGAGTCCACCAGTTGGTGACCCATTTGTTAGAGCATTAAGTGTGATGGTTGATTATACAACAGTTCCAGAAGTTACTGAAATCCACGATATTTGCACTACAACATTTCACTGGATATGCACAGCAGGGAAAATAAGTATTGCACACATAAACATTTTTCTCATTAAACATATTTCTGATTGAGCCATTGACCTGAGATTTTCACCAGATATCAGTAACAACCCAAGTAATCTGTACATGCAAAGAAATCATGGCAACTGTGTTCACAAAACAAGTTACAGTGGTGTGAAAAAGTGTTTGCCCCCTTCCTGATTTCTCATTTTTCTCACTTTCATTTAAAACTGCATTTCTCAATGCAGTTTTTAAATGAAGGTGTTTATTATTAACGGAAAAAAAAAAAATCCAAACTTACAATACATGGCCTTGTGTGAAAAAGGGATTGACCCCCAAACCTAATAACTGGTTGGGCCACCCTTGGCAGAAACAAATGTAATCAAGCATTTGCAATAACTGGCAATGAGTCTTTTGCAGTGCTGTGGAGGAATTTTGGCCCACTCATCTTTGCAGAATTGTTATAATTCAGCCACATTGGAAGGTTTTTGAGCATGAGCCACCTTTTTATGGTCATGCCACAGCATCTCAGTCGGATTCAGGTCAGGACTTTTACTAGGCCACTCCTAAGTCTTGATTTTGTTTTTCTTAAGCCATTCAGAGGTGGACTTGCTGGTGTGTTTTGGATCATTGCCGTGCTCCAAAACCCAAGTGCGCTTCAGCTTGAGGTCATGAACAAATGGTCGGACATTCTCCTTCAGGAATTTTTGGTAGACAGCAGAATTCATGGTTCCATTTACCACAGCAAGTCTTCCAGGCCCTGAAGCAGCAAAACAGCCCCAGACCATGACACTACCACCACCATATTTTACTGTTACAGACCTATCTGCACGGTGGCGCAGTGGTTAGCACTGCGGCAGCACAGTTTACCCTTGGCCGGGGGATTGTGGGGATCGTGGGATCGTGGGTTCGATCCCAGCCCCTGACCAACAGTGATCTGTGTGGAGTTTGCATGTTCTCCCCGTGTTGCGTGGGTTTACTCCGGGATTTCTCCGGTTTCCTCCCACATGCCAAAAACATGCATGTTAGGTTAATTGGCTGTTCTAAATTGTCCCTAGATATTTGTTTCCTATAGGCCCTTAGAATAGAGGGTTAGTATTAATGAAAGCGCTTTGAGTGGTCTTTGTGACTAGAAAAGCGCTATATAAGTGCAGGTTAGTTAGTTAGTTAGTTAGCTATCATCTGGTCAGTGACTGCAACAGATACTGGGGTCAGTTTGTCTTGGCCTGTCCTTGCCACTGATAATACCTCTATCTGCCAAGAATGTGCCGCTAGTCCAGCAAAAGCTAGAGGTACTCAAATACTTTGCAAGCAGTTTCAATGAAATGGTCAGTCAGAAAGCACCTCATACCGGCTCGGACGTCACCTGGGTTAACAAGGTCAGGAATTCCTGGCAGCAGAGGGTGAAGGACAGAGCTGCCTGGAGGAATCTGATCAGACCTAAATGAAACGGTCATTGTTGCCCTGACAGACTGCTATGATGATGATGTTCCTTTTCTGAAATGCTCTGTTACTTTTACGCTGGATGTAATGGGACATACACCTTCCAAAAAGTTCAACTTTTGTCTCGTCAGTCCACAGAGTATTTTCCCAAAAGTCTTGGGGATCATCAAGATGTTTTCTAGCAAAACTGAGATGAGCCTTTATGTTCTTTTTGCTCAGCAGTGGTTTTTGTCTTGGAACTCTGCCATGCAGGCCATTTTTGCCCAGTCTCTTTCTTATAGTGGAGTCATGAACAGTGACCTTAACTGAGGCAAGTGAGACTTGCAATTCTTTGGATGTTGTTGTGGGGTCTTTTATGACCTCTTGGATGAGTCATCGCTGCGCTCTTGGGGTAATTTTGGTCAACCGGCCATTCCTGGGAAGGTTCACCACTGTTCCATGTTTTTGCCATTTGTGGATAATGGCTCTGACTGTGGTTTGCTGGAATCCCAAAGCTTTAGAAATGGCTTTATAACCTTTTCCAGACTGATAGATCTCAGTTACTTTGTTTCGTCATTTTGTTCCTGAATTCTTTGGATCACAGCATGATGTCTAGCTTTTGATGGATCTTTTGGTCTACTTCACTTTGTCAGGCAGTTGTATTTAAGTGATTTCCTTGATTGAGAACAGGTGTGGCAGTAATCAGGCCTGGGTGTGGCTAGAGAAATTGAACTCAGCTTTCCAAAGTGTGATAAACCACAGTTAATTTATGTTTTTACGGGGGGGGGGGGGTCAATTTTCATACGGGGCTATGTATGTTTGAATTTTTTTTTACCCTTAATAGTAAACACCTTCATTTAAAAAACTGCATTTGTGTTTACTTGTGTTATCTTTGTCTAATATTTAAATTTGTTGATGATCTGAAAACATTTAAGTGTGACAACACAAAAAAAATGAGAAATCAGGAAGGGGGAAAAACACTTTTTTTACACCACTGTATATTTATAAGTGGAATGGCATAGGGAATAAGTATTGAACATGCCTTGGTGAAATTCATTAATATTTAGTAGAAAAGCCTTTGTTGGTAACGAGCTTCTAAATGCCTCCTGTATGGAGAAACTAGGCTCCTGGACATTGCTCAGGGAGGTGATTTTAGCCCATTCTTCTACAAGAACTGTCCTTCAAATCTTGAAGGTTCTGTGGGTATCTTCTATGAACTCTGATCTTCAGTTTGTTCCATAGATTTTCAGTTGGATTCAGGTCAGGTGACCAACTGGGCCATTCTAGCAGCTTTACTTTCCTTCTCTGGAGCCAGTTGAGAGTTTCCTTGGCTGTGTGTTTGGTATCATTTGTCTTGCTGAAATGTCCACCCTCGTTTCATCTTCAGCATCCTGGCAGATGGCAACAGGTTCTTATCAAAGATGTCTGTACATTTTCCCATTCATCTTTCCTTCAATTATATGAAGTCTGCCTGTACCACGTGCTGAAAACACCCCCACACCATGATGGAGTGTGCAGTGCCGTTTCTTCTCCAAACATGATGTGTGTTTTAGCATCCAAAAATTTCAATTTTGGTCTCTCACAGTATTTTACTGGCTTGCCCAAATGTTGTGCAGCAAACTTTAAACGAGCTTCAATATGCCTTCTCTTCAGCAATGGAGTCCTTGCGAGGTGAGCAGGCATAGAGTCCATGTCAGCTGTGTGCATTACTTATTGTTTTCTTTGAAAGAGCAGTAACCATGCCTAACTCCAGGTCTTTCTGGAGCTCTCATGAGTTGTCTTTGGTGCTTGGATAACTCTTCTAATAATTTATTTGATTCGTCTGTCAGAAATCTTGTGAGGAGCTCCTGGTCGTGGCCGGTTTATGGTAAGATGATGTTCTTTCCACTTCCGAATGATGGCTCCAGCAGTGTTTATTGGAACATTGAGCACTTTAGAAATGCACCTGTAATCAATGCCATCATTACAGTGGGGCAAAAAAGTATTTAGTCAGCCACCAGTTGTGCAAGTTCTCCCACTTAAAAGATGAGAGAGGTCTCCAATTTTCATCATAGGTATACCTCAACTATGAGAGACAAAATGAGAAAAAAAAATCCAGAAAATCACATTGAAGGATTTTTAATGAATTAATTGGTAAATTCCCTCAGTAAAATAAGTATTTGGTCACCTACAAACAAGCAAGATATTCCTGGCTCTCACAGACCTGTAACTTCTTCTTTAAGAGGCTCCTCTGTCCCTCCACTCGTTACCCTGTATTAATGGCACCTGTTTGACTCGTTATCAGTATTAAAAGACACCTGTCCACAACCTCAAACAGTCAGACTCCAAACTCCACTATGGCCCAAGACCAAAGAGCTGTCAAAGGACACCAGAAACAAAATTGTAGACCTGCGCCCAGACTGGGAAGACTGAATCTGCAATAGGTAAGCAGCTTGGTGTGAAGAAATCAACTGTTGGGAGCAATTATTAGAAAATGGAAGGCATACAAGACCACTGATAATCTCCCTCGATCTGGGGACTCCCACGCAAGATCTCACCCCGTGGGGTTCAAATTATCTTGAGAACGGTGAGCAAAAATCCCAGAACACTTGGGGGGACCTAGTGAATGACCTGCAGAGAGCTGGGACCAAAGTAACAAAGGCTACATCAGAAACACACTACGCCGCCAGAGACTCAAATCCTGCAGTGCCAGACGTGTCCCCCTGCTTAAGCCAGGACATGTCCAGGCCCATCTGAAGTTTGCTAGAGAGCATTTGGATGATCCAGAAGAGGACTGGGAGAATGTCATATGGTCAGATGAAACCAAAATGGAACTTTTTGGTAAAAACTCACTTGGTCGTGTTGGAGGAGAAAGAACACCATACCTACTGTGAAAGCATGGGGGTGGAAACTTCATACTTTGGGGCGGTTTTTTCTGCAAAGGGACCAGGAAGACTGATCCGTGTAAAGGAAAGAATGAATGGGGCCATGTATCGTGAGATTTTGAGTGAAAACCTCCTTCCACCAGCAAGGGCATTGAAGATGAAAACGTGGCTGGGTCTTTAAGCATGACCAATGATCCAAACACACCACCCGGGCAACGAAGGAGTGGCTTCGTAAGAAGCATTTCAAGGTCCTGGAGTGGCCTAGCCAGTCTCCAGATCTCAAACCCCATAGAAAATCTTTGGAGGGAGTTGAAAGTCTGTGTTGCCCAGCGACAGCCCCAAAACATCACTGCTCTAGAGGAGATCTGCATGGAGGAATGGGCCAAAATACCTGCAACAGTGTGTGAAACCTTGTGAAAACTTACAGAAAACGTTTGACCTCTGTCATTGCCAACAAAGGGTATATAACAAAGTATTGAGATGAACTTTTGTTATTGACCAAATACTTATTTTACCGAGGAATTTACCAATTAATTCATTAAAAATGAATGTGATTTTCTGGAATTTTTTTTTCTTATTTTGTCTCTCACAGTTGAGGTATACCTATGATGAAAATTGGAGACCTCTCTCATCTTTTAAGTGGGAGAACTTGCACAATTGGTGGCTGACTAAATACTTTTTTACCCCACTGTATGTTTTGCAACAATAAGGTTGCAAAGGTCTAGAGAGAGCTCTTTGATTCTACCCATCATGAGTTCTTTTTAGTGTGACAATCTGATATTCACAGACCTTTTTAAAAGCTATCAGTCAGGACTTAACCAGCTGAAAGTAATTTGCACTGATGGGAGATGGGATGGCTTCCTAAATTCTGATGGATTCCAGCTGGTTTCTTGACTTTCTATGCCTTTTTGCACCAATTTTCTTCATGTGTTCAATACTTATTCTCTGCGTCATTCCACTTTATTAAATATAACTTGTTTTGTGAACACACTTGCCTTTATTTCTTTGTATGTACACTACCGTTCAAAAGTTTGGGGTCACCCAGACAATTATTTTGTGTTTTCCATGAAAAGTCACACTTATTTACCACCATGAGTTGTAAAATGAATAGAAAATATAGTCAAGACATTGACAAGGTTAGAAATAATGATTTGTATTTGAAATAATAATTTTTTCCTTCAAACTTTGCTTTCGTCAAAGAATCCTCCATTTGCAGCAATTACAGCATTGCAGACCTAACATGATTGCACAAGGGTTTTCTAATCATCCATTAGCCTTCTGACGCAATGAGCAAACACACTGTACCATTAGAACACTGGAGTGATAGTTGCTGGAAATGGGCCTCTATACACCTATGTAGATATTGCACCAAAAACCAGATATTTGCAGCTAAAAAAGTCATTTACCACATTAGCAATGTATAGAGTGTATTTCCGATTAGTTTAAAGTTATCTTCATTGAAAAAAAGTGGTTTTCTTTCAAAAATAAGGACATTTCTAAGTGACCCCAAACTTTTGAACGGTAGTGTTGTGGAGAATGGTGAAGGACGAGGCTGAGTTTATTTCTCAAGTCGGTTTTATTCACATTCTCCAACATCTTCCAAACACAGAAAAGAGAGTGAATCTCTCCACATCTGTCCCTTTTATACCCAGGACATCAAACATACAGTCACATGGTACTTAATCCCAGTCACAATGTAACTTTCCCCCGATCTTAACTCACTCCACCTCCCAATCTCTGGCCGCTGGGAGAAATCCCCCAAGGCTATCTCTTTGCATGCCAAAGACTAAACTTTCACACCCTTGTGTTATCTCCAGAACGGCTCAGTCCTTTGTTCCGTCTCAGATGTGAAGCCTAAGGTGGTATATGTATGAATCATACAATCATATACATATGTGCATATATGTGTGCCACATGACCCCCCCCCAAATGTCTAAGATGGAACAAACGTAATAACAGTTTGCAAGTCATGGTAAAATTACTACACATCAGTCCAAATGTCGCTTGGGCCTCAGTCACCTCCCATATCTGCTGTAAGCGGGCTTTACCACCCCCGTGGCGTCTTCCTGCTGTGGAGCTGCTGCCTGAGGATTAGAACTGTTAGTCAACCTCTGTGGGTGTTCTGGGGAATGCTCTCTAGGGGGTCTGCCACGCCGAGGAGCCTTAGCCAACTGCACAGTTTCGTCAGCTACCACGAAAGCGGGTTTGAGCCTGTTTATGCCAATCATTTCTTTTCTGCCTCCCAAATCTAGCAAAAAATGCTTATCCCTTGTTTCCAGCACTCTATATGGTCCATCATAAGGTGGGCGTAAAGGTGGGCGATGGGCATCATGTCTGACAAAAACAAACTCTTTATTTTTTAAAGCCTTAGGCACAAAAACACGCGGAAAACTGTGGTGAACAGGGCCAGGTAGCGTGCTCGGGCCCGTGCTACTCTGTAACCGCTGAGCTGGGGAGCACTCTGGCGCCGGATTATCTGAGAGAAATTCCCCGGGCAGCCGAAGTGGCTGTGCAAAAACTAGCTCAGCTGGGGAGGCTTCTAAATCCTCTTTAGGTGCAGAACGCAACCCCAATAAAACCCATGGTAGCCTGTCCACCCAATTTGTATCCTTAAGCGACGCCCTGAGAGCTGCCTTCAATGACCTGTGGAAACGTTCGCATAACCCGTTAGCCTGCGGATTATACGCGGTTGTGCGGTGAATCGTCACCCCCAGGCTGCGGGCCATTGCTGACCAAAGTTCGGAAACAAATTGCGGGCCTCTGTTGGACGTAATGTCCGACGGAACTCCAAAACGCGCTACCCATGCTGTTAAAAACACGCGCGCCACCTCCTCGGCTGTGGTTGATGACAGTGGGACCACTTCCGGCCAGCGCGTGGTGCGGTCAACCATTGTCAGAAGGTGTGTGCACCCCTGTGACGGTGGGAGGGGGCCTACGAGGTCCACATGAACATGATCAAACCTCTTAGCCGGGATGTGAAACGGCTCCAAAGGAGCTCTTGTCTGCCTGTGCACCTTGACTCATTGGCAGGCCGTGCTGGCTGCTGCCCACTCTCTAACTTGCTTGCGCAGGCTTGGCCATACAAATTTCTCTCCCACCATTTTGACCGACGCGCGCACTCCGGGGTGCGCCAGGGAATGAATCGAGTCAAAAATGCGGCGGCGCCACGCGGCCGGTACCACAGGACGCGGTCGCCCAGTGGAGACATCGCAGATTAGGGAGGGGCATACCGTCTTGCAGCACCCTGTTCTCCAACCTTAACCCTGTTGGTCCAGACTGGAGCACGCGCACGTCCGCGTTGCTAACCTGATCCGCGGCCATGGCTGCATAATCTATCCCTACGCGGACTGGGGCCGCGCGCACTTCCGCGTCGCTAACCTGATCCGCGGCCATGGCTGCAAAATCTACCCCTGCGCGGGCTGGAGCCACCACGGCGCGCGAGAGGCAGTCTGCCACTACATTACCACCCCAAACTGACACTTCGCTGGGTTGATTATTAACCCGTGCTCTGCCAACCTCCGGAAAACTGCTGTGAGGTGGTTTTTGTGTTCATCTTCGGACGCGCTGGCTACCAATATGTCGTCCAGGTAGACGAACACAAAGGGGAGGTCGTGCAGAACCACGTCCATCATGCGTTGGAACGTCTGCACCCCGCCTTTAAGCCCAAACGGCATGCGCAAAAACTCAAAAAGCCCAAAAGGAGTTATTACTGCTGTTTTGGGTATGTCCTCAGCATGCACTGGGACCTGGTGGTAACCGCATACCAAGTCTATTTTAGAAAAAATGCGCGCCCCCGCCAAATGAACAGAAAAATCTTGGATGTGTGGGATCGGGTAGTGGTCGTGCGCTGTAGCGTTGTTCAACCTGCGAAAATCACCGCAAGGTCGCCACGAGCCATCAGCTTTTGGGACCATGTGAAGCGGTGAAGCCCATGGGCTCTTCGAACGCCTGATGATGCCCAACCTTTCCAGGTTGGCGAACTCCTCGCGCGCTATGGTCAGTTTAGCTGAATCCAAGCGCTGAGCTTTTGCAAAAACGGGTGGGCCGGTGGTAGTAATAAAATGTTCCACCCCGTGTTTAGCCACGGTCGCCGAAAATGTTGGAACCGTGAGTGCTGGGAACTGAGTGAGGAGTGTGTAGAACTTACCACCTGCAGCTGTGACATTGGCTTGTGCTGTTGGCGGGGCCACTCGAGCTGTACAGGGAATAGAATAAAAAGAGAGTGCATTAACCAGGCGTCTGTTAGCAAGATCAACTAACAAACCATGTGAGCACAAAAAATTAGCCCCTAACATGTTGAAATTGACTGCCACTATGACGAAAGTCCACTCGAATGCACGGCCGTGTAAAGACAGAAGCAGAGTCCTCTCACCGAAGGTCTTAATCGCCGAGCCGTTCGCTGTTGACACCCTGGGGCCACTGGAAGGCGCCAGCCGATCAGCGTAGGAAGGTGTGATGAAACTCAGCTGGGAGCCTGTGTCCACGAAGAAATGCCTCCCCGAGCATGCATCCTTCAGGTAGAGCAGCTTATTCTCCTCTCTGAGGGCCGCAGCTGCTACCGACCCCCGGTCTTGGTGTTTTCCCGAGCGCTTGAAATGGCACGGTGGAATGCACTTGCGTGCCCTCTCTGCGAAACGGCGATGGTAGAAGCAAAGGACGTCGTCTGCTCCGTGTTTCCTGGCACCTGCCGCCGCCGTCGTCGGTGAGTCTGGTGCTGCAGCCTCTGGCCCCCTGCCATCTCCGGACGTTGTGCCTAGCTCCACTGCCACGGCCGTAGCCGCGCGCTGTTTATTGGCGTTGACGAGTCGTTGCGCCTCCTGGCCCAGCTCGTGGTAGTCTCGCCGGGCCAACAGTGGTGAACTGGCCAGGGTCACTCTCACCGCTGACGGTAGGGTCCTGAGGAAAAGGTGGGTGAAGATGAAGTTATCATCTTCGGAGTCTCTCAGCCTCAACATCTTCCCCATCAGGTCTGCAGGTCTGTCGCTCTCAAATTCAGTCAGCGCCAGGAGCCCTTCTGCTCGCTCCTCCACCGAGGGGGTGAAGTAACGGATGAGTGCAGCCTTCAACGTGCTGTACTTGTCACTGTCCGGTGGGTGGTTGATCAGGCTGTCCACTCGCTGGGCTGTGTGGTTGTCCAGCTTTGCAACCACATGGTAGAACTTTGTGGCGTCTACCTTAATCCTCCGGAGGTTGAACTGCGCCTCGACCGCGCTAAACCAGGAGCGCGGATTGTTCTGCCAGAAGTCCGGTAGCTGAACTGTGGCTGCATCCATTTGGCTGGCTCCTGACGAGTCTGGCTCGGGAGAATTGCTTCAGCTCATAATACGTCTAAGGGTCACCAGTGTGGAGAATGGTGAAGGACGAGGCTAAGTTTATTTCTCAAGTCGGTTTTATTCACATTCTCCAACATCTTCCAAACACAGAAAAGAGAGTGAATCTCCCCACATCTGTCCCTTTTATACCCAGGACATCAAACATACAGTCACATGGTACTTAATCCCAGTCACAATGTAACTTCCCCCCGATCTTAACTCACTCCACCTCCCAATCTCTGGCCACTGGGAGAAATCCCCCAAGGCTATCTCTTTGCATGCCAAAGACTAAACTTTCACACCCTCGTGCTATCTCCAGAACGGCTCAGTCCTTTGTTCCGTCTCAGATGTGAAGCCTAAAGTGGTATACGTATGAATCATACAATCATATACATATGTGCATATACAGTATGTGTGCCACAGTGTATGTATTACTTGGGTTATTACTGATATCTGGTGAAAATCTCAGGTCAATGGCTCCATCAGAAATATGTTAATGAGAAAAAATGTTGGCGTGTTCAATACTTATTTTCCCCGCTGTGTCACTCCGCTTCAAAAGTGTTCATGTCACCGTTAATTACTAGCAGTAATTTTTTAATTAATTTAATTTTATCAGCTCTCAATGAGAATTGCAGTACTGTTTTGGATGGATTTCCACAGTGAGGTGCTGTTTGACAAGAAATTATACATCCATGACCCAGAAGTCCCACCCTTTTTGAAAAAAAAACTTTTAAGACTTCTGCCCTTGTATACAAGTTGTTAAACTTTGGTGTGGTATAGTACAGACTAGCTGGCACATGGGGATTGTTGAGCCAATCAGGACTGTCTGGCTTAACTTAATTTATCCCACAGGCTAGCAATTTTTTTTAACAAACTGCTCTGAAAACTTGACCCAAATTAAGATGGGTTTTACCATTAAACTGCTTTTAAGGACTGATGCAGTTTCAGTCATTATCCTGGGCCACCATGCATACAACTGGGCATGTCCTTCAACCAGTAAGTCTTTTTATCGCAGGATTTATTCTGATAAGTGCTAGCCACTATTAGCGTTGTGGTATGTGGTTGGGCCTAGTCATCAATTCTGACATTTGGGGAACGGCGGGAGTGAAGAAATTTTCACCCGAACCTGTAAGACAGTGAAAGAGAGTTTTTGTAAAAAAAAAAGAGCATACAATACCATTTTAGACAATATAGATTTGTTTTTATAGGGGATTTATAGCCACCAGAGTGCGTCTTTAAGTTTAATATGCTTGGTGTGTCACACCACTGGGTGCAGCGACTGTCATCGTACTGATAGGTAGTCGGAGTAATGCAGTCCAAGATGGTGGCTAGAGAAGAACATACACATTCTGCTGCTTTTCATTGAAACTTTCACAATAGTAATTAAAGAAGACTTATTCAGTACTTCGCTGCCTTTTTATTACGTCCCTGCACTACATTTTGGCGACGAGTGACCCTACGTGTTTTTGCAACTGACTTAACATGGCTGGTCACGTGCCTCCACTACCAGTGTTTCTGCCCTGCCTGGGAGAACCTCAGCTGTTTCACAGTTACATGGCTGGGAATGCCTGGCCTGAGTCCCGCAGGAGAGCCACTTTACTTCACTGCTTAGGAACTGAGGGACAGCAAAGTTTTAACTCATTACTAAATACAGGTGACACTTTTTCCTGTGGCTGCCTTAGAAAAACACTTTACTACTAAAGTCAATGTCGTCGTAGAGAGACCCGCTTTTAGGAAGCGAGTACAGGTACCCCATGTTAATACAGTATGTTGCTGCATTATGAGACCTTGCATGAAAACGCAGATTTGAAGAAAAAAACAAATGAAATGATCTGCGACCATCTAATTAAATATTAGAGAGAGACTTTTTCTGGAATCTGATTTGACTCTTGATAAAGCCATTACAGTTGCAATGCAAATGGAATCTGCAGCTCATCAGGTTAAAACATTGATATCAGCACCCCAGTGCAGGCAGTACAGTGCCACAACATTCTAAAAAGAGGTACAAGCAGAACGCTCATTTAAATAAGTTGCCTAATAGTTCTGCTTCCTCCCATGCTTGCTTTAGATAAAGTTCTGATAAACATCTGGCTAATTTTCCCCACTGTGTCCTGCTGTTAAAGCAACATGTATAGCATGCCATCAAGTCAGACATTTTGCTACTGTCTGCCACACCTCTAAAACTAGAAAAACACTCAGAGAGTGCATACCTCTGCCAAGGCTCCTTCCATCCCTCATGGATCACCTTCAAAATGTAATGGGTCCGTGTGTAGGCCACAAGCCGGTTCTGGTGAAAATTGCATCAGTCTATCCAGTAGTTTTGGAGGATTCTTGCTAACACACTGTGAGAAGAGGAGAGCCTTGGCAGAGGTATGAATTCTCAGATTTTTCCATTTCTGCCTGTCACACCATCACACAGAAGAATAGGAAGGCCAAACCTCTGATTATACTGAGATTATCCAGTCAAAAATGTCAAATGATTATTTACCCCCCCCCCCCCCCAAAAAAAAAAATGCCAATATTGCTGGACAATTGAGACAACTAAGGAAACTTTTTTTTTTTTTTTTTTTTTTTTTGCTACATGGGTATGGAAATGCAAAATTTGGGTAAATGTGAAAGAAGGAACAAACGCTATACAGAAACAAAACAATTGGATAAATACAAATGACTCACTATATAAAGGGCTATGATTGGCTACTGCTTTTCTTCTTTTATAATGACTAATTTGGCATATATCAGTTAACTGATTGTGTTCGTTTATGATTCACTTTTTTAGTTTGTTTTTTTCTTTTCTCTCATGGATAATTGGATCATCACATTTGGAGATATATTGTTGATTCTGATAACCTAGAACTGAAAGCATCTGAATACACTGAACATAACTCAGAGGACATGGAATGTGATATTGATCCTGAAAACGTTTTCTCCAATCTGAATGATAAATGCTGCTATTATTCACATGAACAGTTCAACAAGGACATCAAGACAGAACATAGACTATCCATTATTTACTTTAATAGTAAAAGTCTGTATGCAAATTTTAATACAATCAAGGAATATTTAAAACAGTTTTCTCATCCATTTAACATAATTGCCATTCAGCCTTCAGGGCCAGTGACACTGCAGGACTAACAACAGCGAGGGGCAACCTGTCCCGTGGCATCAAGGAGGCAAAACAACAGTAAAGCAAGAAAATATCCGGCCACTTCAGCAACACCAAAGATGCACGTTCTCTCTGGCGTGGCATACAGACCCTCACCAACTACAAACCTCCACCTCAGACCTGTGCAAGTGACATCACACTGCTTAACAACCTAAATGACTTCTTTGGCCGCTTTGAAGCACAAAACGGCACATCAGTACAGAAGACCACTCCTCCCTAGATGAGCAGTCCATAAGACTGGATCCGGCGAGCATGAAGAGGACCCTCTGCAGGATCAACCCACACAAGGCAGCTGACCCAGACAACATACCGGGTCATTTTCGGAAGGACTGTGCAGAGGAGCTCAAGAATGTCCTGGCTGACATCTTCAACATCTCTCTGACTCAAGCTGTTGTCCCCTCATGTTTCAAAACTGCCACCATAATACCAGTCCCAAAGAAGCCCATCCCATCCAGCTACAATGATTACCAGCCCATAGCGCTGACCCCCATCATAATGAAGTGCTTCGAGTGGCTGGTCATGCAGAACATCAAGTCCATCCTCCCTCCCTCCCACAACCCATCTCAGTTTGCATACAGATCAAACAGATCCTCAGAAGATGCCATCGCTGCTGCTCTCCATCCAGCTCTCACCCACCTGGACTCAGGGAACTCCTACGTGTGAATGCTTTTCTTGGACTTCAGTTCAGTATTCAACACAATCATCCCCCAGCACCTAATACAAAAATTCAGACACTTAGGACTCAAACCCTCTCTCTGTATCTGGGTGCTGGACTTTCTCACAGGGAGGCCACAGAATGTGCAGGTTGGCAGCAACACATCCAAGACCATCACGCTGAGCACAGGGGCCCCACAAGGGTGCGTGCTCAGCTCGCTGCTCTTCACTCTGCTGACCAAAGACTGTGTGGGCCTCATCACCAACAAGGAAGAGGCCAACTACAGAAATGAGGTGAGCCAACTGGTCCAGTGGTGTAAAGACAATAACCTCTTCCTGAATGTGGGAAAACCAAGGAGATTGTGGACGACTTCAGGAGAGGACACACACAGCATCCCCCTTTGATCATCGATGGTGCAGCTGTGGAGTGGGTGAGCAGCACCAAGTTCCTGGGGGTGCACATCTCTGAGGACCTCTCCTGGTCCAACAACATCACATTACTGGCCAAGAAGGCTCAAACTCACCTCCATTTCCTCCGCAAACTGAGGAGAGCACGAGTCCCACCCCCCATCATGTGTTGTTTCTACTGGGGAACCATTGAGAGCACCCTCATCAACTGCATCATGGTGTGGTATGGAAGCTGCACCGCCTCCTGCCGGAAGACACTACAATGCACAGTGAAAGCAGCCAGCAAGTTCATCAGTACCCCTCTGCCCCCCCATCTCGGACATCTACCTCACCCGCCTCACCATCAGCATTGCAGGTGACACCTCCCACCCCTCACACTCCCTCTTCAGAACCCTGCTCTTGGGGAAAAGGTACTGGAGCCTCTGGGCCCGCTTCACAAGACTGCTAAACAGCTTTGTTCATCAGGCCATCAGGACCCAGAACCTCCCCCCCACCTTCCCCCCGGACCGTAACACACTCACCTGCACAATAACTACCTCAGCTGTTGGCATAGAAAGACTGGCACACCAACACTAACACATTTGCTGCTGTATGTACTGCAATCATTTGCACAAATGCCATATTTGCTGCTGTCTGTCTGTCATTGCAATATTGATTATGTGCAGTCCTATCTGTCACTGTCTGCACCTACACTACCGCATTGAACTTGAAACTACGAATATTACTACTCTACTTTTTTGTATATAGGATTGCTGGGTTTCATCATCGTCTATCGTTTATCTTTATTTGCACTATGGAAGGTCTGGGTCTATCTTTTGTCGCCATTTGCACTACAGGTAGCATTACTGTACATAGACTGCTGTTGTTTTTCCAGCCTTATTCCTTTTCCTTTTTTTATATTGTGCACGCCTCTGAAGAGAGAGAGAAACGTCATTTCAATTCTCCTGTATGTCCTGTACGTATAGTAGTACAGGAGCACCAATTGTGGAGTACAAGCACTCCACAACTGCTATCCATGCCGGCATTAACGACAGCCAACTCTGGCAGTCAGAAGTCACAAAACTTAATGTGGAATCGGTGTGTGACTTTGCCAAAACAATGTCTGCCTCTGTAGTATTCTCTGGGCCCCTCCCCAATCTGATCAGTGATGATATGTTTAGCCGCTTGTCATCCTTCAACTGCTGTCTGTCTGTGTGGTGTCCTGCAAATGATGTGGGCTACATAGACAATTGGAACTCATTTTGGGGAAAACCTGGTCTTATTAAATGAGACGGCGTACAGACGTGGACAAAATTGTTGGTGCCCCTCTGTTAATGAAAGAAAAACCCACAATGGTCACAGAAATAACTTGAATCTGACAAAAGTGGTAATAAATAAATATTCTATGAAAATTAACCAATGAATATCAGACAATGCTTTTGAACTGTGGTTCAACAGAATTATTTTAAAAAACAAACTCATGAAACAGGCCTGGACAAAAATGATGGTACCCCTAGAAAAGATTGAAAATAATGTGACCATAGGGACGTGTTCAACCAAGATGTGTCCTCTAATTAACATCACAGGTGTCTACAAACTTGTAATCAGTCAGTCGGCCTATTTAAAGGGTGACAAGTAGTCAGTGTGCTGTTTGGTGACATGGTGTGTACCACACTAAACATGGACCAGAGGAAGCAAAGGAGAGAGTTGTCTCAGAAGATTAGAAAGAAAATTACAGACAAGCATGTTAAAGGTAAAGGCTATAAGACCATCTCCAAGCAGCTTGATGTTCCTGTGACTATAGTTGCACATATTATTCAGAAATTTAAGATCCACGGGACTGTAGCCAACCTCCCTGGACGTGGCCGCAGGAGGAGAGGGATAATACGAATGGTAACAAAAGAGCCCAGAATAACCTCTAAACACATTCATGGTGAACTCCAAGGTCAAGGTACATCAGTGTCAGATCGCACCATCCGTCGTTTGTTTGAGCCAAAGTGGACTTCATGGGAGACGACCAAGAAGGTCGTTGTTTTCAACCACTGTTGAAAACAAATCATAAAAAAGCCAGACTGGAATTTGCCAAACTGCATGTTGACAAACGACAAAGCTTTTGGGAGAATGTCCTATGGACATCCATCCATCTTCTTCCGCTTAATTCTTTTCGGGTCGCGGGGGAGCTGGAGCCTATCCCAGCATCTTTGGGCGAGAGGCAGGGAACACCCTGGACAGATCGCCAGTCCATCGCAGGGCCAACACAGAGAGACAGACAACAAATCATAAAAAAGCCAGACTGGAATTTGCCAAACTGCATGTTGACAAGCCACAAAGCTTCTGGGAGAATGTCCTATGGACAGACGAGACAAAACTAGAACTTTTTGGCAAGGCACATCAGCACTATGTTCACAGACGCAAAAATGAAGCATACCAAGAAAAGAACACTGTCTTTACTGTGAAACATGGAGGAGGTTCTGTTATGTTGTGGGGCTGCTTTGCTGCATCTGGCACAGGGTGTCTTGAATCTGTGCAGGGTACAATGAAATCTCAAGACTATTAAAGTATTCTCGAGAGAAATGTGCTGCCCAGTCTCAAGACAGCTTGGTCTCAATCGCAGGTCATGGGTCTTGCAACAGGATAATGACCCAAAACACACAGCTAAAAACACCCAAGAATGGCTAAGAGCGAAACATTGGACTATTCTAAAGTGGCCTTCTATGAGCCCTGATCTAAATCCTATTGAACATCTGTGGGAGGAGCTGAAACATGCCATCTGGAGAAGGCACCCTTCAAACCTGAGACAACTGGAGCAGTTTGCTCATGAGGAGTGGGCCAAAATACCTGCTGAGAGGTGCAGAAGTCTCAATGACAGTTACAGAAATCGTTTGATTGCAGTTATTGCCTCAAAAGGTTGTGCAACAAAATATTAAGTTAAGGGTACCATCATTTTTGTCCAGGCCTGTTTCATGAGTTAGTTTTTTTAAAATAATTCTCTTTGTGGCGGTTCGGTTAACCCCCACAACAGATAAGGACACTCAGCTCTCTTGTCTCTGTTTTTCCCGCTGCACTACTGAGATGCAATGTGCCATTCATGTATTTGTGATGCAAACATGCATGTATTGTGATGTAATGCGCCATTCTCGTATAGTGTTCATGCGTCTTGTCCTTACTGTGCTTCTTCTGAGCATCTTACATATGTAGATGTGCTTTGATGTAAATCCCCACAAACAGACTGGTCAAACACAGCGCTCGGCTAGAGCAAATAACAGAACAGGAAATGTGTATTAATGTCTACAGGCAGACTCGTTTCGTCTGGCTCACCTCTGTAATGTTAATGTTGCCTTTCATGCAAATGTCTCATGCCTGTCCTGTTATCTGTTTGATCAGACCAACTGCTGTGAATGCTTTGATGTATTGTTGTAGTTGGGTGTATATATAATGCATTGTAACCATGCTCTCATCCTCTCTCACTCACACTTCAACCTCTGCTGCAGACACGCACTCTGTGTCCTCCTCTCCTTCACTGAGAGCCGTGGGCTCGCTCTCGGCGCGCATGCACGGCGCCGGGAGCGGAGCTTGTGACGGCGGTATGATAATAAAACTCTACTTAAAACCTTCAACAACGCCGCATTATTTCATGCCGCCGCACTCTTGAACCATAATTCAAAAGCATTGTCTGATTTTCATTAGTTAATTTTCATAGACTTTTTATTTATTACCACTTTTGTCAGATTCAAGTTATTTCTGTGACCATTGTGGGTTTTTCTTTCATTAACAGAGGAGTACCAACAATTTTATCCACGTCTGTACATCCCACTTTGGATGGTGCATCTCATTTATTTAACAATCTAGCATAATTTTTATTCAAATTTCCAAAACCTTGACAACTCAGAGTTGGGACCAGGAAGCAGAGTCGCAGTCTTACACGCCTCTCTGCAGCTCCTCTTCATCTGCCACCCCTCAACTTAGCCCCTGTCTACCCCATCAGAGAATCATTGTCTCTTCCCTCCAAAGTAAATAAAAATATAATGTATAAGCATCCCAAAGTGATTAAACAAAAAGTTGGTAAAACTCAAATTAAACATGAAGTCTCTAAATTTAATGATTTGGCCTCTGTTCCTCCTCATATTTTAAAAATTAAATGTGGTTTGTTAAATACTAGATCTCTAACTCCCAAGTCTCTGCTAGTCCATGATGTGTTAACTGATCATCAGATTGATTTAATATCCCTTACAGAGACTTGGTTAGGGCAAGAGGATTATGTTTGTTTAAATGAATCAACTCCCTCTGGTTATTTAAACTGTCAAAATTCCAGAAGTTCTGGTTGTGAAGGAGAAGTAGCAACAATTTACCATTCCAAATTACTAGTTAATGTAAAGCAAAAAACACATTATAACTCCTTTGAGGGCCTGGCCCTCAGTATTGGGAATTTTAGCAATTTTAGGCTAAACCCAGTTTTATTTGCCATAGTTGATCGTCCTCCATCAACTTACTCAGAGTTTTTATCCGAATTTGCTGAATTCTTAGCAGATTTAGTGCTGAAATCATATAGAATAATTATAGTAGGGGACTTTAATATACATGTAGATAGTGATTGCCTTAATATGGCATTTAATTCAATATTAGACTCGATGGGGTTTTCTCAGAAAGTAGAAAATTCTACCCATTATCTCCACCACATGTTGGACCTTGTTCTGACATATGGCATAGAAATAGAAATCTGGTAGTGTCTCCTCATAACCCTGTACTGTCAGACCATTGTCTGTTAACCTTTGATTTTACCATTTCTGACTATTTGGCTCCTAAAGAAAAAAAAAAAATACTACAGCAGATGCCTCTCAGATGATGTTACCAAATTTATGCAGGTTGTTTCCTCTATGCCATGTGTCAACACAACGGAAATAAGCTATGGAGAGCTTGCTCCTTCTGTAATTGATAGCATGGTAGATCGTGTGACAGCTCCTCTGCATCAGACTCTAGACATGGTGGCTATGGCTGAGTAGTTGTGCATGTACATGTTGGACATATGCATATGTGGTTTAACTAGTTGTGCATGTACATGTTGGACATATGCATATGTGATTTAACCTCACAATGAAGGAGACGCAGAGTCTGAGACCCCTGCAGAGTCTGAGCCCCCTGCGGAGGACAGCGAGAGAAGACATAGGTGTGGACAGAAGACTCCCTGACCTCTGAGGCTCGAGAGGAGAGAGGGGGGAGTAATGTAAATAAAGGGATGATGAATGTGAATAAAGGGATTATGATGGAGATGTGTGACCTCCCCTGCGAGGGAGATTCCTTTATGTGAGAATGTTTAAAGGTGAGGACTTTGGTGTGTTTCCTCCTCTTTGTTCGCTGCTCAAGAATGAGAGCAGGCTGTGGGAATGATTGCTTGAAATAAACTTGAATTAAATGCAATTCAGTTTCGTTATTCAAGGCTCCCCACAATTGGTGACCGACGACGTTGAGAATGACCGGAGAAGGTCTCAGGGTCCCGGACTCACAGAGTTCAGTTCTGGCGAGCGCAGTGGCCGTCAAGCTGCCTGATTTCTGGCAGGATAACCCACGGTCGTGGTTCCTGCAAGTGGAGTCGCAGTTCGCGCTCGCAGGAGTAACGGTGGATGACACCAAGTTCCACCATGTCATCGCTAAACTGGATAACCACACATCTCGATGCGTGCAGAGCTTGGTGGAGCAGCCACCCGCGACTGGCAGGTACGACAAGCTGAAATCCACCCTCATTAAGTTTTTCACCCCCTCGGCCGAAGTGAGGGCGAGGAGGATCCTGTCTTTGCTAGACCAAGGAGGACACAGGCCAAGCGCCCTGATGGAGGATATGATACAGCTGAGAGGGTCGGACAACGATGATTTCCTCTTCCAGTTCATCTTCCTCTCCAACCTCCCGACGCATGCGAGAAGCACGCTGGCCGGCAAGAAGTGTCACACCCTGGAGGAGTTCCGGGAGCTGGCCCAGGAAGCAGATGGGATTCTGGACGCCTGCGGCGGGCAGGCAACCACAGCAGCGACCCAAGACAGCGGGGAGCCAGAGGCGGCAGACCCAGACTGGCCGACGACGGCGGCAGCACGGCCGCGACGAGGTGGAGCCAATGGTCTGGTGGCAGAGGCGCGGCCCCGACACAGCGGAGGAGAGGATCTCTGCTTTTACCATCGGAGGTTCGCTGATAGGGCACGCAGGTGCGTGCCGCCCTGCAACTTCAAGAGTTCGGGAAACGGCAAGACCGGGGGTCGCTAGCAGCTTCGACTCTCGGAGAAGGCAACAAGCTGCTCTACATCACGGATACAAGCTCCGGACGAGAGTTCCTCATAGACACCGGAGCCCAAGTGAGCTTCATCACCCCAACATACGTGGACCGGGTGGCTGGACCCCGCGGTAGCGGAGCTATGGTGGCAAATGGCTCGAGCATCAACACCTACGGGAAAAGGACCTTGCCTTTATGCTTACATGGCCGCACATATGAATGGACTTTTGTAATAGCGGCGGTGAGTTTCAGCATGTTGGGCGCGGATTTTTTGTGCTCACACAATCTGTTAGTTGATCTTGCTAATAGACGGCTGGTAAATGCACTCTCTTTTTACTCTCTCCCCTGTGCAGCTCGAGTGTCCCCGCCACCAGTACAGACCCACGTCGCTACAGCAGGTGGTAAGTTTCACACACTCCTCACCCAATTTCCAGCGCTCACTGTGCCCACTTTTTCAGCGACAGTCGCGAAACATGGGGTGGAACATTTTATCCCTACATCTGGTCCTCCCGTGTTTGCAAAAGCTCGGCGCTTGGATGCAGTTAAGCTCGCCATTGCGCGCGAGGAGTTCGCCAGCCTAGAGAGGCTGGGCATCGTTCGAAGGTCAAAAAGCCCGTGGGCTTCGCCGCTGCACATGGTACCGAAAGCCGATGGCTCCTGGAGACCGTGTGGCGATTACCGCAGGCTAAACAATGCTACGGCGCACGATCGTTATCCCATCCCGCACACTCAGGACTTTTCGGTGCACCTGGCGGGGGCGCGCATTTTTTCAAAGATTGATCTGGTTCGCGGCTATCACCAAGTCCCAGTCCAACCGGAGAACGTTCCTAAAACAGCGGTAATAACCCCGTTCGGACTTTTCGAATTTTTACGCATGCCGTTTGGTCTCAAAGGGGCGGTGCAAACGTTTCAGTGGATGATGGATGCCGTGTTGCGCGATCTCCCTTTCATGTGTGTGTACCTCGACGACATTTTGGTCGCGAGTACTTCAGAGGACGAACACGAAACGCACCTCACAGCAGTTTTTAGGAGGCTGGGAGAGCACGGCTTAATAATTAACCCAACCAAGTGCCAGTTCGGCGTCGAGCAGATCGATTTTTTGGGTCACCGCGTCTCCCCAGAGGGAGCAGTTCCGTTACCAGATAAAGTACGCGCGGTAGCGGATTTTCCCCGGCCACAAACGGTCAAATCACTGCAGGAATTCTTGGGGATGGTGAATTTTTATAACCAATTCCTGCCCCACACAGCTCAAATCATGCAACCGTTATATGCCGCGCTCAAAAAGCAAAAACCAACCCAGGCGGTCGAATGGTCCCCGGAGCGGGAGCGCGCGTTCACAGAGGTAAAAAAAGCCTTGGCTGACGCTACGCTCCTGGCCCACCCGGACCCGGCAGCACGTATCGCACTGATGACAGACGCTTCAGATTTAGCCATAGGGGCCGTTATTGAGCAACAGGTTGCCGGAGTTTGGCAGCCGTTGGCTTTCTTTAGCAAATCCTTAAGCGCGGCTGAGCGAAAATACAGCACGTCGACAGAGAACTGTTGGCGCTGCATTTGGCTATTCGTCATTTCCAGTTCTGGCTGGAAGGATGGTGCTTCACCACTTATGTGGACCACAAGCCGCTCACATACGCCATGGCCAAAATTTCAGACCCGTGGTCAGGCAGGCAGCAGAGGCAGCTGGCCGTGATCTCGGAATTTACCACTGACATTAGGCACGTTGCGGGCAAATTTAATGTAGTAGCAGATTGTCTCTCGCGCGCGGTCACGACTCCACCACGCGCAGAGGCAGAACGGGCCATGCGCGCAGCCCCAGTACACGTGGGTATAGATTACGCAGCCATGGCAGCGGACCAGGGGGCGGACGCAGACGTGCGCGCGCTCCAGTCTGGACCAACAGGGTTAAGGCTGGAGAGCAAGTGTTTACAAACCGGTATGCCCCCCCGATCTGCGATGTGTCGACGGGGCGCCCGCGTCCGGTGGTTCCGGCCGCGTGGCGCTGCCGTGTTTTTGACTTGGTCCACTCACTGGTGCACCCGGGGGTGCGCGCGTCAGTGAAAATGGTAGCAGAAAAGTTTGTTTGGCCGTGCCTGTGCAAGCACGTGAAGGAATGGGCAAAAACCTGCATTTCCTGTCAACGGGCCAAAATTCACAAGCACACAAGAGCCCCGTTAGAACCATTTCGCATTCCAGCCAGAAGGTTCGACCACGTGCACGTCGACCTCGTGGGCCCCCTACTGGCATCACAGGGGTTCACGTATCTTTTGACAATGGTGGACCGAACCACACATTGGCCGGAAGTGGTTCCGCTTGCGACGACCACGGCCGCGGAGGTGGCTCGCGTTTTCTTAACGGCTTGGGTGGCGCGCTTCGGGGTTCCATCGGACATCACGTCCGATAGAGGACCTCAATTCGTCTTTGAGCTGTGGTCAGCGATGGCCAACGGCTTGGGAGCCAAAATTCACCGCACTACGGCTTACCACCCTCAGGCTAATGGTTTATGCAAGTTTTCATAGGTCTTTGAAGGCAGCACTCAGAGCGTCGCTCACGGATGCAGATTGGGTAAATAAACTACCATGGGTTTTATTAGGGTTGCGTTCTGCGCCCAAAGAGGACTTAGACGCCTCCCCAGCGGAGCTGGTATTCGCACAACCTCTTAGGCTGCCAGGCGAGTTTTTACCAGAGCACCCGGAGCCCCCACCTCTCCCGGCTCTGGGACCGTTAGTTGGCACGGGAGCAGACACGCTTCCGGGGCCGGTTCATCACGCTTTTCCATGAGTTTTTGTCCCCAAAGCTTTGAAAAATGCCGAGTTCATTTTTGTCAGGCGCGAAGCCCTAAAAGCAACACTCAAACCACCTTACGAAGGGCCATTTCGAGTGCTGGAGGCAGGTGATAAGCAATTTGTGCTAGATTTTGGAGACAGAAAAGAGACAGTCAGTATTGACAGACTAAAACCTGCTTTTGTCATGAAGGACGGGTCTGTACCGGTCGCAGTGGCGCCTCAACGAGGCAGGCCCCCGCAGGGGACAAATAATCACTCTCTCCCTCAGTCAACAGAGCCGGAGCAGAAAGGCGCCGCAGGCAAGGCGGGGCCAACTCACAGCAGAATCGGCAGATGGTTGAAGCCCAGGCGGCGCACAGACTGAATGTTGATGTTGATTATACAATAGTCAGTAAGATGTTATTGAATTTTAGGGAATAGTCCGTTCTTCATCGTTTGGGGGGGGGGGGGGTTATATGGCTGAGTAGTTGCTGCATGTACATGTTGGACATATGCATATGTGGTTTAACTAGTTGTGCATGTACATGTTGGACATATGCATATGTGATTTAACCTCACGATGAAGGAGACGCAGAGTCTGAGACCCCTGCAGAGTCTGAGCCCCCTGCGGAGGACAGCGAGAGAAGACATAGGTGTGGACAGAAGACTCCCTGACCTCTGAGGCTCGAGAGGAGAGAGGGGGGAGTAATGTAAATAAAGGGATTATGAATGTGAATAAAGGGATTATGATGGAGATGTGTGACCTCCCCTGCGAGGGAGATTCCTTTATGTGAGAATGTTTAAAGGTGAGGACTTTGGTGTGTTTCCTCCTCTTTGTTCGCTGCTCAAGAATGAGAGCAGGCTGTGGGAATGATTGCTTGAAATAAACTTGAATTAAATGCAATTCAGTTTCGTTATTCAAGGCTCCCCACAGTGGCCCCGTTAAAAAAGAAGTCTAATCAGAGATTTCTAACTCCTTGGTTCAACACAGAAACTCGTAGCTTAAAACAGAAGACTCGTCAGTTAGAAAGAAAATGGCGCTCCACTAATTTAGATGAAATCTATTTAGCTTGGAGAAATCATTTTTTAATTTATAAAAAATCTCTTAGAAAAGCTAGAACAAGTTATTATTCCGCATTTATAGAAGAGAACAAGAATAATCCCAGGTTTCTTTTCAGCACTGTAGCCAGGCTGACAGAGTCAGGACTCTGTCAATCCTAGCATTCCCTTAGAGCTTACTAGTCAGGACTTTATGAACTTTTTCAATAATAAAATTTCATCTATCAGAGATAAAATCAGTCAGATTCTTCCCACCGTTAACTTAAATACAATAACTACTACAACTCCTTCAATTGATATCTGTTTGGATGAGTTTACTCCAACTGACCTTTTAGAGTTAGATAAAATAATTTCCTCATCCAAGCCTTCAACTTGTCTTTAAGACCCTATTCCTACCAGGTTATTTAAAGAAGTCTTCCCATTTATTGGTAGCTCTATTCTTCAAATAATCAGTTCTTCAATAACATTAGGAAGGCCATGTACCGCAGGCTTTTAAAACTTCTGTAATTAAACCCTTACTCAAAAAGCCAACACTGGATCCAGGAGTTTTAGCGAATTATAGACCAATCTCTAATCTGCCTTTCATTTCAAAAATCTTAGAAAGAGTTGTTGCTACGCAATTATTTGACCACTCACAGAGAAATGGTTTATTTGAAGAATTTCAATCAGGGTTTAGAATCCATCATAGTACTGAAACAGCCTTAGTGAAGGTCACTAATGACCTCCTTGTTGCATCTGATAATGGACTTGTTTCTGTACTTGTCCTTTCAGACCTTAGTGCAGCTTTTGATACTATCGATCATAATATTCTACTTGATAGATTAGAACACTATGCTGGACTTAATGGAACTTTGTTGCAGTGGTTTAGATCTTATTTATCTGATAGGTTCCAGTTTGTCCATGTCAGTAATGAGTTTTCTTCCAACTCAAAGCTCAGTCATGGAGTTCCACAGGGATCTGTGCTAGGCCCTACTGTTTTTAGTTTATATATGCTTTGGTTAGGCAAGAAAGATTATTAGAAAGCATTGTATACATTTTCATTGTTATGCAGATGACACACACTTATACCTGTCAATGAAGCCCGATGATTATAATCAATTAGCCAAGTTAGAAGCCTGTCTTAAGGAAATCAAAGCTTGGATGACTTGTAATAGGTATCTGTGCTAGGCCCTACTGTTTTTAGTTTATATATGCTTCCGTTAGGCAAGAAAGATTATTAGAAAACACTGTATTTATTTTCATTGTTATGCAGATGACACACACTTATACCTGTCAATGAAGCCTGATGATTGTAATCAATTAGCCAAGTTAGAAGCCTGTCTTAAGGAAATCAAAGCTTGGATGACTTGTAATTTCCTGCTATTAAATTCAGATAAGTCTGAAGTCATTCTTGTTGGTCCAAAAAACCTTAGAAATACCTTTCCAAATCAAACTCTTAGTTTGGATGCGATTACTCTTTCTCTTAATAGTTCTGTGAGGAACCTTGGAGTTATTTTTGATCAAGATCTTTTTTTCAATTCACATATTAAATTCGTTTCTAAGACTGTCTTCTATCATTTGCATAATATTGCCAAGATTAGGAGCATCTTGTCTCAGAGTGATGCTGAGAAACTGATCCACGCTTTTGTTAGCTCTAGATTAGATTATTGTAACTCTTTATTATCAGGTTGTCCTAAAACATCTTTAAAAAGTCTTCACTTGATCCAAAATGCTGCAGCAAGAGTTTTAACAGGTACTAGAAAGAGAGATCATCTCTCCGGTTCTGGCCTCCCTTCATTGGCTTCCCACAGAGTTTAGAATAAGTTTGAAATCCTTCTTCTCACTTACAAAGCTCTAAACAATCAGGCCCCCTTTTATTTAAAAGATCTCATACTACCCTATTATCCTAACAGAGTACTACGCTGCCAAAATGCTGGATTACTTGTAATACCTACACTCTCCAAAAGTACAATGGGAGGCAGAGCCTTCTGCTATCAAGCTCCTCTCTTGTGGAACCAGCTGCCAATCTGGATTTGGGAGTCAGACTCGATCTCTGTTTTTAAGAATAGGGTTAAAACCTTCCTTTTTTGATATAGCCTACAATTAGGGAGGGATCATGTGTCTCTGTTGCAATGTTGCAGCATTGCACCGAGACAAATTCCTAGTTTGTGTACTACATGAACAATGGCAATAAATCTCATTCTGATTCTGATTCTGAACCCTCCTTTAGTTATGCTGCTAATAGGTTTAGACAACCGGGGGACCTCCAATAATGCACTGGGCTTCACTCCTTTCTTCACTCTCAATGAAATATATTGGGGTTTTTTTTGCTGGTCATTAACATCTGTTTGTTCTCTCCCATAGATTGAGTCCCCATTGTGCTGTTTGCTCTCTACATGTCTGTTCTTTTCTTCTTCTTCTCTATCCCCTCACTCCCAGCCAGTTGCAGCAGATGACTGCCCCTCCCTGAGCCTGGTTCTGCTGGAGGTTTCGTCCTGTTAAAAGATAGTTTTTCCTCTCCACCTTTGCCAAGCGCTTTCTCACAGGGAATCACCTGATTGCAGGGGTCATTCTGCAATTGTGGGGGTTTCCACTACAGTTGAAAGTGTTATGAGATGACTGTTGTTGTGAAATGGCACTATATAAATAAAGATGAATTGAATTGAACTGAATAGTATTGACAGATAAAATCTTTGAATGTGAATCTTGAATAATGGAAACCTGGATCAGTCCTGAGAAGGGTGTGGACTTTGAATTGAATGGATATGGACTGTACTACAAGAAGAGGCAGAGGAGTGGTGGAGGTGTGGCCTTGTAGATTGATAAAAATCTTCAGTTCAGAGTAGTAGAGACCATGACAACTTTGATTGGAGGTTTACTAGAATGTTTGACTATTGAAATTTGTAGGGGAAAAAAGAACATATTGGTCAGCTGTATATATAGTAGAACACCTGGGTCAAAAATTGAAACTTTTAAACACTAGATAGAAGAAACATTCACTGTATCGCATCAAGAGATCATGTTTATTTGTGGTGATTTCAATATATAAACCAAAATAACCATAAACCTGCTGAAGAATTTATTAATACAAAGTATAGTTTAGGTCTTTATCCTAAGATTACACTGGTCAACACCAAATTTATGGTCTAAGTGGGTTTTTTTTTAGCTGATTTAGGACAATTTTGATGTGTTGAATCCAAAAATCATCTTGGTTTTGCTCAATCCAGTCAACTTTTTAAATTATGGCCACATGTTGTTTTATACGTTTTTGTTTACATGTATGGGTATTTTCGCTTTATATGATGCAAAATTCTTTTTTATGTCTTGAAAAGCTCTGAATTTTGAACAATGATTTCGTAACATTCAATTTACATGCATAGTACTAAGTAAGTACAAAGTAAGTACAGCTTTTTACTTAGCACCTGATCGAGAGAAACAGATGTCATTTTCGGATTCAGCGGTGCAAAATTGTCTTAAATCAGTTGAAAAAACACAGACAACTTACAAAAAAATTATTTTTGTAACCCCGTGTTACCAGACCAAGCAGAATTACATCTCATTGTGCTACAGTCATTGATAACATCTTTTTTAATAATCTTTTACTAGTCCCACAATGGGGAAATTACAGGGCACACCCCTGGATGGATGAGGCAGCCATGGTACAGTGCCAATCCCTTCACCATTCACACACACACATTCACACCTGGGGCCACTTTAGAGTCTCCAATTAACCTGCATGTTTTTGATCTGTGGGAGGAAACTGGAGTACCCGAGGTAAACCCACACAGACACAGGGAGAACATGCAAACCTCACACAGTTTAGTTTAATACAACTGGTGCATACCCGTGCATGCCCATAGAGGGGATGCATTGGAACAGAATTCTTGCCAGTTACAGGACAGTTGGTATAGCAACACAGCACTAAGTGGCAATTACATGTGATGGTTTTTGTATGCAACAAACATAAAAATCACACAAAATATGTCCTGCCATCTGGGGCTGTTTGCACCTGCTTGTTACTTCTTCTCCTGCCTGTCACTGTTCTGTGTTATGTTGCTTACCTGTGTCTACGTGTATACAGTATATGTGTTGTAGGGAGTCATGTGCTCTGTCTATGTGCCGTCATATAGACATCATCTGGTGGGTCTTCTTCTTCGTTCAGACCACTGAAAGGTCTCTTCCTGTCTCAGATGGCTGTGTTGTTCACAGTCATGCCTGTGGCGTACTGGTGGAACCTGAGGTGTTTCATGTTCACGGCATCCTTTCTGACGTGCAGCAGTTCTCCTCATTCTATTGCTTTCCATCTGGTGAGTCTTCTTCTTTTTCGTTCAGACCACTGGTTGAGGGATAGGTGCGTCGTAATTCCAGTTCATGGGCACGAACCTGAAAAAGTGGCTTTTGACCCTGTTCAGGAAGGCCCGTGCATGCCCTTAAAAACCAAGAAACCGGAGCACCCAGAGAAAATCAGTGCTTTGCTTGGCATTTTACACATTTGTAGTGCAGACTGGCATTCGTCAAGGTTACACATTTGCCGTCATGTAGGCATGGTGAGTCATCCTGTGATGCCTGAGTTCATAGGACACGTTATGATGATGAGGCAGAGATCATAGGCCATCCTATGATGTCCTAGAAATGTGCTTTAAAGTCTGTCATACCCTATGCTGGTGAAGGGTGTCCTCCTGTCTCAGACGGGTGTGATGCACTGCTGGAACCTCAGGTTTTTCATCTTCATGGCATCTTTCCTGACGTGCAGCAGTTGTCATCATTCTATTGCTCTCCATCTGGTGGGTCTTCTTCTTCTTCTTCTTTGTTGAGACCACTGGTTGACGGATAGGTGCGTCGTAATTCTAGTTCATGGATAGGATCATGAAAATAGATCTGAACAAAAAGAGGCTTTCCGGCATGGACTCACTGTATATGACATCATAAAGACATGAAGGCAACCTTGATGTAGAGGACATCATAAAGACATGTTGCCTGATGTCTGTCACTGTTATACCTGAGTTCATGGTCTATATGACATCATAAAGACACATTTGTCTATGTGTCCTATGATGCCTGAGTTCAAAGACACATGGTCTATATGACATCATAAAGACACATTTGTCTATATGTCCTATGATGCCTGAGTTCATAGGACGTCCTATGCTGTTCAGGCAGAGATCATAGGTCGTCCTATGATGTCCTATGAACGTGACAGACACACACACAGACACACAGAGATCCTATGATGTTCAAGCAGAGATCATAGTTTGTCCTATGATGTTCAGGCAGAGATCATAGGTCGCCTATGAACATGACAGACACACACACACAGACACACACACACACACACAGATTTCTTGCTTTTATAGAGTGATGATGATAGAGCGATGTCTTGTAGGGAGTCATGTTCTCTGTCTATGTGCCGTCATATAGACATCATCTGGTGGGTCTTCTTCGTTCAGACCACTGAAGGTCACAGGAGGAGACCCTTTATTGGCTTTATTGGCTTTATTGTCATTGTACAGTTGTACAGTACAATGAAATTATGGGTGCTCCACCAGGCTACTGTGCAATAAAGTAAGGGAGAAAGATTAGATAAAACATGGTTACAGAATACATGATTAAATACATGACTGGATTAAAAATAGCCCACAGGTATATACTATCATGTCCTGGTGAGCGCTCGCCCCCACCATCCTGTTTCTCTGCTCTACTAATTGCCTCATCTGACGCACCTGCTGATTCTGCTGAGCTAGCGTTTATAAGGAAGCACTCTTTGATGATTCAACGCTTGCTCGTTTGGGTATACTGCCTTGAGCAGAATTGTATCAGACATGTAAAGCTCTCTGTGTTAGTGATTTTACCTGACACGTTTTTCTCCACCTCCTTCTCCAGGTTGCTGCAAACTAAGCGGTGCGTCTCCAGGGGTCTCGGTGTGCTCACCTGCCTGTTGTTCCTCCGCTGCAGTTCCTCTACTCCACCCGATCAGACACAGCTCATCATTTCCCTTCCCAGCAGTTCCGACCTGCTGGTCCATCTCTTTCACTGGGTTCTGAGCCGGTCGCTCTCTCTCCCACGTAAGTGGTATTATTTGGATTCCCAATCCTCCTCCATTCCTCCTACTAATCAGCCTCATCTCTCCCTCTGCAGGTTTGCTGCTCCTCTGGTGAGTGACTGGTTTTTCCTCAATTTCGCTCTTTTGGAATTCAATAAATGGTCAAACGTATTTTGTGTGTGTTTCTCTTGGTGTTGCATTCTGCATATAGGCTGATTGTCCAGTCAGTATGACAGAACGAACCAGCCAGGGTCACGGCGTAGCAGGTGCCACAGCAACAGAGCACACCACACTCCACCGCCACAATGTTACAGAGAGGCAGGTGGCTGAACACACTCAGCTGCTCCAAACCATTACGCAGCAGCTGAGTGTAATCGCTGATCATTTGGCCCGCACGTCTGCTCCAGCTGCTCCGCCCTTATCTGCTCCTCCGACTTCTTCCAGCATCCGCCGAACTCTGTCCATTCCCACTCCTGCCCTGTACGCAGGGGAGGTGGGGGAATGTAAAGATTTCATTTGTCATATTTGGCTTTATTTTGAGCAGGTGAAGGGGGAGTTCCAGGACGACATATCTAAGATTCACCAGTTCACCCTCCTGCTTTGGGGCCTAGCTCTTAGTTGGGCACGGTCTGTAATCGATAGCTGGAGGGACGCACCACCTATGTTTGACCAATTTGTGACTGATTTCTCCCACACATTTGACTATACTGAGAGTGAAGGGAATATCATGAGTCGCCTATTGTTGCTCCACCAGGGCAGCCAGTCAGTGGCTGGCTTCTCTGTGGAGTTCCGAGTTGAAGCGGTGGAATCGGGGTGGAACGAGGTTGCTCTATGCAGCGCGTTCCTCCAAGGTATAAATCCTCACCTCCGCAATGACCTGGCGGTTCATGCCGCTCCCGCCACCCTAGACAGCCTCATTGATCAAGCGGTTGGTTTAGATAACCGGTACCGCGAGCGCGCTAGGGAGCACAGCGCCTCCTCTTGCCCGTTTGTCATACGTGCACCCTCAGTGGCTGCTGACCTAGGTGAGTCCGAGCCTGCTGCCGAAGCCACGGAGCTCAGCTCTGCTTGCCTTCCGTGGGCAGAGGTTGAGCGGCGGCGGCGGATCGGGGCATGTGCCTACTGTGGCTCATTGAGGCACAAGCGGGACACATGTAACCTGCGGCCAAAATACGCTGCCTGTCAGTAGCCGCAGGGGGTCTGGCGGGCAGGACACATTCTCATCCCCCCCGGTAATTTTTCTATTGCGGCCCTGGTTCAGTTGCCGGGGGTCGAGAGGACAGTCTCTGCCCTCATTGATTCCAGGGCAGAGGGTAACTTTATCTCCTCCCAACTTGTTCATGAGGATTCCGACAGTCAAATTGCCGGTTCCTCACCCTGTGCATACCCTTTCTGGCCAGACGGTGGCGTCCGTTACTCGTTGCATGGGGCAGCTTTCTGTCCTTCTGTCCGGTAACCACTGGGAGAGGCTTACTTTTTATGTATTTCCACCTGCCTCTTCATGCAGTGGTTTTAGGGTATCCGTGGCTCTGGAGGCATAATCCTATTCTCAATTGGGCATAAAATACCATCACCTCCTGGAGCCCTAATTGTTTGGCGACATGCTTAAGTTCGGCCAAGTGTTCGCCGTCCCTCCCCATCTCCTTCACTCAGGTTAAGGCGCCGGACCTCAGCCTCATGCCCGATGTTTATCACGACCTCGGGGAGGTCTTTAGCAAGTCACGAGCGTTAGCGCTTCCCCCGCATCATTCATATGACTGTGCCATCGACCCCCTCCTGGGCGCACGGTTGCCATCCAGCAAGCTCTACAATATTTCCAGACCTGAGAGGCAATGGAGAGGTACATTAAAGACTCTCTGAACGCCGGCGTCATTCGGCCATCCTTGGCTCCTCTCGGGGCGGGATTTTTCTTTGTGGGAAAGAAGGACGGGTTTTTGCGTCCATGCATCGACTACCGTGAACTAAATTCTATTACTGTCAAAGATAAATATCCTCTGCCCCTGATGACTTTTGAGCTCCTGCAGCACTCACACATATTCTCTAAACTCAACCTGCGTAATGCTTACCATTTTGTCAGAGTACGCGAGGGAGATGAGTGGAAAACAGCATTTAAAATGTACCTTGGGTAATTTGAATATCTAGTTATGCCTTTTGGTTTAACTAATGCCCCCGCTGTTTTCCAATGCCTCATTAATGATGTCCTCCGCAACATGATAAACTGGTTTGTTTTTGTCTATTTAGATGACATTCTGATTTTTTCTTGCTCGCACAAGGAGCATCAAACTCATGTTAGAGCCGTGTTACGGCTCTAGAGAACCAGCTGTATGTCAAGGCAGAGAAGTGTGAATTTTCCACTAATTCCACTTCTTTCCTTGGTTTTGTGATAGCGGAGGGGGAGCTGAGAGCTGACCCAGCCAAGGTGAAGGCTGTGCTAGATTGGCCAACACCCCACTCCCGCAAGGAGCTGCAACGCTACTTGGGGTTTGTGAATTTCTATTGCAGGTTCATCCGGAACTATAGTGAGATAGCACAGCCTTTAACCCAGCTGACCTCCGTTAAGCTACCATTTTTATGAACCGAAGCAACTGAACATGCCTTTGTGAAATTAAAGGGCCTGTTCTGTGACAAAACAATCTTGGCTCAGGTCGACCCCCAGCTCCAATTTACCCTGGAGGTGGATGCTTCAGAAACAGGGGTGGGTGCAATTCTGTACCAGCGCTTAGCCTCGGACTTGAAGCTCCACCCGTGCGCGTATTTCCCTTGGCAGTTCACCCCAGCCGAGAGGAATTATGACGTTGAGGATCGAGAGCTATTGGTCATTAAATTGGCTTTTGAGGAATGGAGACATTGACTGGAGGGAGCTGTCCATCCTGTAGTCATGTGGACTGACTACAAGAACCTCGAGTATCTGCGGTCGGCCCACCGGCTGAATTCTAGTCAGGCTCGCTGGGCTTTATTTTTCCAGCGTTTCAATTTCACTGTCTCCTATAGGCCCGGCTCCCATAATATTAAGCCTGACGCTCCCTCCAGACAGTTCAGCCAGGACCCAGCTGACCCCCCTTCCCGCTCCCAGCCCATTCTTCCGCCTTTGTGCATCCTGGGAGCCCTTACCTCGGAGATCAAGAAGAAAGTCCGCCAGGCCCAGTCCTCTGAGCCTGAACCAGTAGGTTGTCCCCCTAACTCTACATCCCTGCCACCCTCCGCAGCGAAGTTATCCAGTGGGGGCATGCCGGACGTCTTGCCTGCCACCCTGGAGTGGTGCGCACTGTGGACATTATCAAGCGAGCGTTCTGGTGGCCCATGCTGTGGTCGGACGTGCAGGAGTACGTGAAGGCCTGCCAAACTTGTGCCTGTAACAAATCCTCTTCTGCCCCCCCGCTGGTCTTCTTCACCCACTTCCCGTCCCCAGCCAGCCCTGGTCCTACATTGCCATGGATTTTGTCACTGGTCTCCCTCCCTCCCTCCCATGGCAACACTGTCATCCTGACTATTGTGGACAGATTTTCCAAGGCCATTCACTTGGTTCCTCTCCCTAAGCTGCCATCTGCCGTCAAGACCACTGAAATATTTTCTCATCATGTCAGCAGACTGCATGGTATTCCTATGGACAATGTGTCTGACCGGGGTCCACAGTTCGTCTCACGTGACTGGAAGTCATTCTGTCACTGCCTTGGCACCACGGCCAGCCTCACCTCCGGTTACCACCCACAGACCAATGGGCAGACTAAGCGTGCCAACCAGTCCCTGGAGAACGCCCTTCGTTGCATGGCAGCCTGTGACCCTGGATCCTGGAGCTCTCATCTGACCTGGGTGGAGTATTCACTGAATTCGACTGTCTCTTCGGCCACGGGGCTTTCTCCATTTGAAGCCTCCATGGGCTACAATCGCCCCCCAGTTATCCATGGCAGAGCGAGAGAGGTCGCGGTGCCGTCCGTGGGGGCCCACTTTCGCCGTTGTCGCCGGGCCTGGAGGTCTACCCGAGCGGCTCTCCTCCATACCACCGAGCACAATCGGTGCTATGCTGACTGCAAGAGGACTCCGGCCCCAGACTATAAAGGTGGACAGCAGGTCTGGGTGTCTGTGGATCAGGTTCCGCTGAAGGCTGAGGCTCGCAAGCTTGCCCCCCGGTTCATGAGCCCCTTCCCCGTTACCAACAATGTGGGTGACTCTGCTGCCCAGCTCCAGCTCCCACGGGTACTCCACGCTCATCCTACTTTCCACGTCTCCAAGGTTAAGCCTCTCTCTTCCAGCCCCCTCTGTCCTCCCCCAAAGCCGCTTCCCCCTCCCCGGATCCTCGACGGCCACAGCACTCATACCGTTTGAGAAATCCTGGATGTCCACTGTCGGGGCCGAGGATTCCAATACCTGGTCCACTGGGAGGGTTATGGTCCGGAGCACCGATCTTGGATCTCCAGGTCAGCGTTCCATGACGAGGGTATGGTCCAGGCCTACCATTGAGCCCAACCTGAGAAGCCTGGTGGACCGCCAGGAGGCATTCCTTGAGGGGGGGCCCTGTCATATCCTGGTGAGTGCTCGCCCCCACCATCCTGTTTCTCTGCTCAACTGATTACCTCATCTGATGCATCTGCTGATTCTGCTGGGCCAGCATTTATAAGGACGTGCTCTTTGATGATTCAGTGCTTGCTCGTTTGGGTATACTGCCTTGAGCAGAATTGTATCAGACGTGTAAAGCTCTCTGTGTTAGTGATATTACCTGGCACGTTTTTCTCCTCCTCCTTCTCCAGGTTGCTGCCAACTAAGCGATGCGTCTCCAGGGGTCTCGGTGTGCTCACCTGCCTGTTGTTCCTCCGCTGCAGTTCCTCTACTCCACCCGGTCAGACGCAGCTCATCATTTCCCTTCCCAGCAGTTCTGACCTGCTGGTCCATCTCCTTCACTGGGTTCTGAGCCGGTCTCTCTCTCTCTCCCATGTAAGTGTTATTATTTGGATTCCCAATCGTCCTCCATTCCTCCTACTAATCAGCCTCGTTTCTCTCTCTGCAGGTTTGCTGCTCCTCTGGTGAGTGACTAGTTTTTCCTCAATTTCACCCTTTTGGAATTCAATAAACGGTCAAACATATTTTGTGTGTGTTTCCCTTGGTGTTGCACTCTGCATTTAGGCTGATTGTCCAGTCAATGTGACATATACACAGGTATGGTAGTGACTTCACGGATGGGTCAATGAACATGAAAGTGCAGAGTGCAAAGACAGGTGTGCTATTATGATAAATAAAAAGGTCCTCAGTTCTGTGCATGTGAGCATTCGGAGGGAGGGGGGTGGGACCTCTGACTGTTTGCAGTCTGGATGGCCCAGGGGAAGAAACTGTCAGTCTAGAGGTGTGGGACCTAGTTGATCTAAACCATCATCCAGGGGGAAGCAGGTCAAACAGATGGTGTATGGGATGTAAGTGGTCTCCTGTAATGGCTTTGATCTTTCTGAGATGGGAGGATCTGGAGATGTCCTCCAGGGAGGGCAGAGGGCCTCCAATGAGTTTTTGGGCGGTGTTGATGACCCTCTGCACAGCCTTCCTGTTTTCGGTCGTGGAGCTGGCGTACCACACACCCAGACAGTAGGTGAGCACGCTCTTCACTGAGCAGCGGTAGAAGGCCAGCAGCAGATTCTGGTCTAGGTTGTTCTTCCTCAGGACATGGAGGAAGTGCAGCCACTGCTGGGCTTTCTTCACCAGGACCTTGGTGCTGACAGTCCAGGAGAGGTCAGAGGAGATGTGGGTGCCCAGGAACCTGAAGGTGGGGACGGTTTCCATGCGGTCACCATTTATGAGGAGGGGGTAATGGTCCTGTCTGTTCTTCCTGAAGTCCAGTATGAGTCCTTCGGTTTTTTGGACATTCAGTTTGAAGTTGTTTGCTTGGCACCACAGCAGCACATTCTCTACCTCTGCCCTGTATGCCTTCTCATCGTCATTGGTGATGAGCCCAACCAAGGTGGTGCCGTCCGCTTACTTCATGATGACGGTGGTTGGGTGGGTTGGAATACAGTCAAAGGTGCACAGGGAGTACAACAGCGGGCTTAGCACGCTGCCCTGGGAGAAGCCAGTGCTTAGAGACAGTGTGGAGGAGTGGTGGGGTCCAAGTCTGACTGTTTGTCATAAAATAGATAGATAATAATAAAAAATGATACTAAAGCTATATGGAATATATTAAATAAAGTAATTTGAAATGGAGACAGACAAGGTAATGATCCTCAATATTATATAGATAATGATATACCGTAAATATTAAAAATATAAATCAGGGATGGGCAACTTTGGTGGTAGTGATGGCCACAGTTTTTTTTCCTCACTTCCCAAGGGCCAGATTTACAAGCAAACCTTTTTTTTTGGGGGGGGGGGGCATTTTCTTCAAAGTGAAAAGTTTCACAAGTGAAACTGCAAATGAAAATAAAAGCTATTCAGTATTTTATCATATTGGAATTAAAATTACTGATAAAATTATATCATGACCTTTTAAAACTCTCTTCATCAAAATGATGAGCAAAGACAAATTCTGGATGGTAATTAACAAAAAAGCCAAAAAGAAAAGGAAATATGACGAAGAAGAACACTGTTTTTAAAATATTAGAAGAAAATGATCAAAGTAAAAAGTAGTTTTACTTATAAATATGCTACATTTCTGGCTTAAAATAGCCTTTTTTTGCAAATCTATATTTTATTTTGATATTAAATGTGCAGTCTTCTACTGATGAATTTGCATCATTTTGTCATGATGCTGAGCATGGTTGGGGAACCGTGCTCACGCTTTCTCTTAGTCTGATTATTTTCTGTACTTTCCCCACTTCAGTTTGGTATTGAATTTGGTTACGGTTTTGGATGTATCATGTTATTTGAGTTTGCCATTTTTTTCTGTTTGTTTATTAGAGTTCTTGTTATCATAATCTTAGTTTTGCCTTTATAGTCTTTATAGTCAGTATTATTATTATGTGTCTATGGCCATTTTGTCGCATACCTTAATGATGTCTCCCAGACGTGGCGGCTGAAGCTGGTGGAACCCTAGCCACGTATAACAGAGCCAGGGAACGTCTCACTGATGGCACTGGGTCCCGCAATGCTGAAACCAGGGGACACTCAATTGTCGGCACAGGTTTCGGAAAACGAAGGGTGTCCCTCTTCCATCCGAGATGTGGCTGCGGGGCCGGAACAGGACTCTCCGGGATGGCAGACCTTTCCATCATCAGACGGATATGGCAGACTCCGGTCCGGATCCTGACCTTGAGAGTCCTCCGTCAGGATTCCGAAGGTTTTTAATATAATTTGAGGAAAAATTGTACCGTTTTGTTTTAACCAAACAAAAAATTGGAACTCAAGTGCTGTATCGGCAACGGACACCCAGACATTTTATGGTGTAGGACCTTGGACATTCTCCGTGGGATAGAGCGAGAGGTAAAATCATTGTTTGCTGTGGGCAGACAGCCACGCTAAAACGCTGCTGTGAAATTGTGTCCACTGCCACTCTGGCTGCCTGCGATGGTACGGGTCCACCTGTGGGCTTGTTGACAGAAGATCCCCGCAGCTCCTCCACACCTCCCAGGGACAGCATCCCCATTGAACCAGCGGGACGTTGTTTGGGGAGGTCATTTCTGCGACCCTCTAATATCATGTCAAAACAATAATTTGCTTTGTGTGCTACTGAACATGAAAAGTTCCACACAGGTTCACCTCCTCTCTCCCTGTGACAGAGTGTTACCCAGACAGACCCAGGCCAGCTTAAATGTCAAATGTCAATGTCAACATTGTTGACATAAAAAACCTCCAAAGGAATTTTGTTGTGTGGAATTAATTATATTTTCTGTCCCGTTACAGTCTGAAACTGGGAGCTGAGGAGGACAATCAGAGAAGGCAAGGACAGCTTCAGGAAGAAGATGGAGGACAAGCTGCAACACAGCGACATCGGTGGGGTCTGGAGAAACCTTAAAACCATCTCTGGGCTCCAGAATACCTCCTCCCAGGCCACGGAGGGCAGGGAATGGGCGAACAATCTGAACCTGTTTTTCAATAGGTTTGACCAACCGCCCTCCCCCCCGAATGCACAACTACTGCTGCCTCTGAAGACATCGAGTCCTGCTGCACACACCCCACTCCACCATCACCCCCCCACTCCCAACACACAGCCCCCCAACATGACCCTCACTAAGACCCAGGTGAGGACAGAGCTGAGGAAGATCAAGGCGAGGAAGGTGTCGGGACCGGATGGCATCAGCGCAAAGCTCCTCAAATCCTGTGCAGACCAGCTGTGTGGGATTGTGGAGCACATCTTCAACCTGAGCCTGAAGCTGGGGAGGGTACCACAGTTGTGGAAAACATCTTGTGTGGTACCCGTACCAAAGACTTCCCACCCCAAAGATCTGAACAGCTACAGACCAGTGGCCCTGACGTCCCACGTGATGAAGACCCTGGAGAGACTGCTCCTTGCTCACCTCCGCCCCCTGGTGGGACCAGCGATGGATCTACTCCAGTTCGCCTACCAGCATGGCATTGGGGTGGAGGATGCGGTGATCTTCCTCCTTCACCGTTCTCTGTCCCACCTGGAGAAGCCCGGGAATGCGGTGAGGATCATGTTCTTTGACTTCTCCAGTGCTTTCAACACCATCCAACCGATGATCCTGAAGGACAAGCTGCTGTGCGCAGGAGTGGACCAGCACCTGTCATCATGGATCCTGGACTACCTCACAAACCAGCCACAGTTTGTGAGAACCCGGGACTGTGTGTCCGACACAATCATTGGTAGCACAGGGGCCCCCCAGGGAACGGTTTTGGCTCCCTTCCTGTTCACCCTCTATACTGCGGACTTCTCACACAACACAACACACTGCCATCTACAGAAATTCTCTGACGACTCTGTGATTGTTGGCCTCATCTCCAACGCCGATGAAGCTGAGTACAGAGGGCTTATCCAGGACTTTGTGGACTGGTGCCATCGGAACTGCCTCCAGATCAACGCAAGGAAAACTAAGGAGCTGGTGGTGGACTGCCGCAGGCAAGGACAACCCCTCACAGCACCAGTAAATATACAGGGAACTGACATCGAGATGTTGACATCCTACAAGTACCTGGGTGTTCATCTGAACAATAAACTAGACTGGTCACACAATACTGACGCACTCTACAAGAAGGGACAGCGCAGGCTGTTCCTACTGAGGAGACTCAGGTCTTTTGGTGTACAAGGAGCGCTGCTGAAGTCATTCTACGACACGGTGGTGGCATCAGCCATCACTTTTGGAGTGGTCTGCTGGGGCAGTGGCGTTACAGCAGCCGATAGGAAGAGACTGAACAAACTGATCAAGAAAGCTAGCTCTGTCCTGGGGCAGCGCCCTGACCCAGAGGAGGAAATGGGAGAGAGAAGGATGGCGGCTAAACTGTCATCTCTGCTGGAGTCCGAGTTCCACCCTATGCAGGACATACTGAATGCACTGAGGAGCTCATTTAGCAGCAGACTATATCATCTTAGGTGCACAACCGAGAGGTTTCGCAGGTCCTTCCTACCTACGGCTGTCAGACTGTGCAACCTAAGCAGGGCTGCTCGCAGAGATAGCAAAAAGACGTGACAACCTAATAGTATTGAATGCAAAAGACGCAATAGACTTACACAATGGTCCCCTCCGGTATACAACTAGGAAAATACCGGTCACTATGGAGGGCGACAGTATGTATGGGTACATAATCATTCCATGTAGGATAACTAAGTAGATGGTTATGCTGTTTCATTCCATCTAGCTACAATGCTCCGCACTGTGTGTGTTTATATATTTATATATTTATTCCATCTAGCTACAATACTCCGCACTGTGTGTCTATATATTTATATATTTATATGTACATACTGTATGTATACTCGCTGCTCTTGTTTTTTCTTGTCTTCTGATTGTTGCTCTGAGTGTTGCTGTCCCTGTGCTGTTGCAATCCTGGAATTTCCCCATTGTGGGACTAATAAAGGCTTACCTTATCTTAACTTTTTTTAATACTGAGAATATAGTATTGAGGCAGACTTTTGAGATTTTGTTTTTTAAATATTAATCTTTTTAAATGTATGTAGTTTACTTTGTATTCTCCTGTAAAACTTTACATTTTTAGGATTTAAGTTGTAGATTTTTGAATTTTAGAGCTATTTGTTTGGAGTCAAAAACACATTTAGTGTTCCCTTGTATTATTATGATTAAATTATTACATCTTTCATTTGAAAATGAGCAAAGAATTTCAGTCTCAGCATGCAACACATACATATCTTAAAAGACGTACTCCAGGGCACACTGCTCCCTCTATCTGTGGCTTCCTCACGCTTGCTGGACCATTCACACAGTGGCATGTTGGCTGAATCTCAATCTCCTCCCTACGCCCTCAAGCCCTGAGCTCTTGCAGACTTAGGTGGCAGCCATTAGTACTGTGCGAGTGTGCGAAGGCTTGAAATGGTACAAAAGGAATGGGACACTTTATGACACGTCACCCTACCTTGACAATGGTGTACGACAAACATGCTGCTTAGTATTGTGGGATTTGGACTTTTTATTTTAAGAATGATTTTAACTTCAAGGCCAAGGGAATTACCTGATTTAAATATCTTGCTGGCATTAACCTTACAAAGTGAAAGAGAGGTAATTATGAAAAAAAATACTTTTTTATGAAAATTACACAAAATAGTTGATAAATAATATCTGCACTATAGTATACTTATTTTTTATTTATCCTTTATTTATACGTTATGTGTTAAATGCAGTATCTTAAATCCTTAGTTATAGTCATTCACTGGTTTACTAAATAATCATAATCAATATCCAATCAATATACCAGCCAAACACTTGAAACCTTGAGCAGATGGGTTTCTGTGGCCTGGGAATTTTGAGTTATGTTCAATATAAAGTTCAATAAACTGTAATGTTTGTTCATTGCTTCCTGTTTGTAAATAAAAAATGTTTTATTATGCAACTATAGACACACTGCAGTTGTTCCTTCCATGCTGCTGTGTTTGCCTGTTTTTTCGTTTGTTTGTTTTTTGTGGGGTGGAGCAAGGGTGGAGGGGTGGTCGGTGAGGAACAGGTGACCAATCAGGAGCTTTTCCTTGAGAAACCCTGGCATGGCGCCCTGAACTGTGGGCAAATCTGTGAGCCCAAACGACAAGGGGGGTCACAGCCCTTTCTGGGTGTTCAGGGGTGGTGGTGGTGTGGTGACACTAAACACAGCAGGGAGACATTCCTCTGGGATTTTCTTCTTGAGCTTTCCTCACACCCAGCAGCGAGCTTGGAGGAAGCAGAGGACAATTGACACACCGACATACCCAAAGAACCACAGGAGACAGACGGGACTGAATGGATGCATCTTTGTGCCAATCAATGTCATGCTAATCATGTGTATTGACCAATGGTAGTAAATGACTATTGTTATACATCCCCGGAGCAAGCAGAGGAAGTCTGGTGCCAGTTAATCACGCGATTGATATGTATTGTCTGATATTTATATCGATATGTAAATGTGCCATGCATTCTCTCTTGTCTGTATAAAGGAGCTGACTTTACATGCCTCACTAACGCACTCAGAGCGCACTCACAACAGTGGACACACAGCACACAGTGCTGCAGTGTGTCTCATGATGATGGAGGAATAAACCTCTTAAACCTTCAGCTCGCTGTGTCTCGCCTGAACTTATTTTGTTCCTCCACAAGGGCTCATTTAGGGGCTCATGGAGTCAGTGAGTGAGCAGTCAGCCACTTCCTGATTTCAGATTGGGACAGCCCTTCACTTCACGTGAACGCGCCTAAAGTCAACGAGTCCGCAGGGGAGGAGAATGAGATTCGGCCCTAGGTTTTTATTAGCACCTCCTCTGCTGGCGGACTCTATAACTACATTTATGAATGCAGTTCCAAATATATTCAAACGGGATATAAGACAAGAATCTATGGAGGACTGTCAAGAGGAAGGTGAGAGACACCAGCAAGGGGACCCTATCTGGCTCCCTGACTATAATATTTAACATGTTAGAGTCATCCATCCAAAATAATCCTAACTTTGCTAATATATTATTAATACAGATCAATCATTGAAAACAAAATAGTGGATAAGCTCATTTTTATGCCGAATTATGTGAACATTTGGGCGCTGTCCGATTTGTCCTTTTGAATTGCTTTACATCACCTTTCTCTGAAAGACAGATTAAGTCCATGCGCTTAGAAGAGCCTTTTCTGTTGTATGTGTAGAATCTTTAATCCATTCAGCCTTTAACATCTGAAAGTTTGATCCGTTCCCCTGCCCCTGTTATTAGGGCGAAAAAGACAGCGATGGTGCGGGAAGACGTGGATGGTCAGGTGCTCTTAGCCTCCATATTCAGTAAAAGCCTCCACAGACTGAAATGCTCTTGGTGCGCTTGAGTGGAGATGGGCTGAAATATTCTTTTTTAAAAAGCCTTTTTTCTTTTTCTGAAAGTGAGGTCAGAGTCACAGAGAGGACTAAACCATCAAGTCGATATCTTTGTATTTCATTATTAACGATACTGATGGCTCTCTTTGCGGCACTCCAGGAGAAGGGGGAGGCATCTGGAGTGTGCAGCCAGCTGGGTCATCTTGGTCCAGCGTACATACACAGGTGTATACGTTTCTGCTGGTAAATCAACCGTCATTCTGACCCATTTCCATAAAGGTTTCAAATTATTAAGAATAAGGCATTTTTTTCCTTTATTTTTTGTAGCTAAATGGTTTACAGTTTGAAATGCAGAGCGCTTTCCTTTCCCATTGTGTTTGTCTGCAGGACTCTGGGTGACATCATCCCAGCCGGCATGTCCATGTGGGCCCCACCGAAGGTTACACTGGGCTGTCGTATGGGTCCCGTATGGGTTCCATCTGTATTTGCCCACATAGACTTTATCTGTTTACCTATTTTTAACTTATTTTCTCATAAATGTATAACTTCTTCCATCCTAATTTGATAATTTTTTCTTTAAAATTTGAAACTTTCTCATAAATTTGCAACTTTTTTTTACTGTAAACTTTTTCTCATAATTTGTGATTTTTTTCTTGCAATTTTGCAACTTTTTCTCATAAATTTGTTAGTATTTCTTGTAAAATTGTGACATTTCTCTTGCAAATTTGCTAAATTTTTCTTGTAATTAAAGAACTTTCTCAAAAATTTGCCACTTTTTTTGCTGTAATCTTTGCAACTTTTTCTCATAAATTTATTACTTTTTTTCCCAGTAAATTTGATATTTCTTTGTAAATTTGTGAGTTTTTTGTGGCCTACTTGGTAGAGCATCTGCCCCACACCCGGGAGGCCGGGGTTCAAATCCTGGCTTGGTCATGCCGAAGACCATATAAAAGTGGAACTTCCTGCTGTCCAGCTTGGTGCTCAGCAATAATGGAACAGAGGAGGGAAACTGGTGGCGGCGCCTAGCATGGCAGCGACCCCTCCGGTTCTAGATGTGATTAACATTAACATTGTAGGTAAGAGAAATGTAATTTTGTTCTACTGTACATGATTGGCTGTATGGATTGAATGACAATAAAGTTGGCTTTCCCTTTCCCTTTATCAGTTTGGGCAGCTCAGTGGCACAGTGGTTAGCACTGTGGCAGCACAGCAAGATGGTCACAAGATCAAGCCTACCCCCTGACCATCAGTGACCCTTCTGTATAGAGTCTGCATGTTCTCCCTGTGTTTGTGTGGGTTTACTCTGATTTCCTCCCACAGACCAAAAGCATGCAGGTTAGGTTAACTGGAGACTCTAAAGTGGCCCTAGGTGTGAATGTGTGTGTGAATGGTAGAGGGACTGGCACCGTACCGTGGCTACCTCATCCATCCAGGTGGATGCCCTGAATTTCCTTCTGGGATTAATAAAGTATACTAATAAATAAATACATTTGCAACATTTTTTTCAGTAAATTTGGAACTTTCTCAAAAAATTTTCAGCTTTTTTTTTATTGTAAACTTACAACTTTTCTTTGTAAATACTGTTCAAAACCTTACCGTTTTGAAATCACTGCCTGGGAGCAGCTCTGCGATCCACATGGTGAGGACATCAATGGCCTCACTCATACCATCACAGACTACATCAACTTCTGTGTGGACAACACTGTACCCATCAAGATCATACAGTGTTGCTCAAACAACAAACCCTGGATCAACCCTGAGATAAAAACACTTCTGAGAGAGAAGAAGAGGATCTTCAGGTCGGGGAACAGGGAGATGCTGAAGTCCGTACAGAGGGAGCTGAGGAGGAAGATCAGAGAAGGCAAGGACAGCTTCAGGAAGAAGATGGAGGACAAGCTACAACGGAGCGACATCGGCGGGGTCTGGAGAAACCTCAAAACCATCTCTGGGCTCCAGAATACCTCCTCCCAGGCCACGGGGGGCAGGGAGTGGGCGAACAATCTGAACCTGTTTTTCAATAGGTTTGACCAACCGCCCTCCTCCCAGCCCCACCTGCACACCAACCACTGCCGCCTCTAAAGTCATCGAGACCTGCTGTCCACACCCCACTCCACCAACACCCCCCCACTCCCAGCACACAGCCCCCCAACCTGACCCTCACTAAGACCCAGGTGAGGACGGAGCTGAGGAAGATCAAGGCCTCAGGACCGGACGGCATCAGCGCAAAGCTCCTCAAGTCCTGCGCAGACCAGCTGTGTGGGATTGTGGTGCACATCTTCAAGCTGAGCCTGAAGCTGGGGAGGGTACCACAGTTGTGGAAAACATCTTGTGTGGTACCTGTACCAAAGACTTCCCACCCCAGAGACCTGAACAGCTACAGACCAGTGGCCCTGACGTCTCACATGATGAAGACCCTGGAGAGACTGCTCCTTGCTCACCTCCACCCCTTGGTGGGACCAGTGATGGATCCACTCCAGTTCGCCTACCAGCATGGCATTGGGGTGGAGGATGCAGTGATCTTCCTCCTTCACCGTTCCCTGTACCACCTGGAGAAGCCCGGGAACGCGGTGAGAATCATGTTCTTTGACTTCTCCAGTGCTTTCAGCACCATCCAACCGATGATCCTGAAGGACAAGCTGCTGTGCGCAGGGGTGGACCAGCACCTATCATCATGGATCCTGGACTACCTCATAAACCGGCCACAGTTTGTGAGAACCCGGGATTGTGTGTCCGACACGGTCATCGGCAGCACGGGTGCCACCCAGGGAACAGTTTTTGGCTCTCTTCCTGTTCACCCTTTATACTGAGGATTTCTCACACAACACAACACACTGCCATCTACAGAAGTTCTCTGACGACTCTGCGATCGTCGGTCTCATCTCCAACGGAGATGAACCTGAGTACAGAGGACTTATCCAGGACTTCGTGGACTGGTGCCATCGGAACTGCCTCCAGATCAACGCGAGGAAAACTAAGGAGCTGGTGGTGGACTGCCGCAGGCAAGGACAACCCCTTACAGCACCAGTAAACATATAGGGAACAGACATTGAGATGGTGACATTCTAAAAGTACCTGGGTGTTCATCTGAACAATAAACTAGACTGGTCACACAATACTGACACACTCTACAAGAAAGGACAGCGCAGGCTGTTCCTACTGAGGAGGCTCAGGTCTTTTGGTGTACAAGGGGTGCTCTTGAAGATATTCTACGACACGGTGGTGGCATCAGCCATCACTTTTGGAGTGGTCTGCTGGGGCAGTGGCATTACAGCAGCCGATAGGAAGAGACTGAACAAACTGATCAAGAAAGCTAGCTCTGTCCTGGGGCAACGCCTTGACCCAGAGGAGGAGATAGGAGAGAGAAGGATGGTGGCTAAACTGTCATCTCTGCTGGACTCTGAGTCCCACCCTATGCAGGACATACTGAATGCACTGAGGAGCTCATTTAGCAGTAGACTACATCATCCTAGGCGCGCGACTGAAAGGTTTCGCAGGTCCTTCCTACCTACGGCTGTCAGACTTTATAACCTAAGCAGGGCTGCTCGCAGAGATAGCAAATAAAACGTGACGACCTAATAGTATTGAATGCAAAAGACGCAACAGACTTACACAAATGGTCCCCTCCAGTATACAACTAGGACAATATCAGTCGCTACGGAGGGTGACAATATGTATGGGTACATATTCATACTATGTAGGATAACTAAGTAGACAGTTATGCTGTTTATTGCATGTAGCTACAATGCTCCGTACTGTGTATATATAGTTATGTGTACATATGTATATTCACTGCTCTTATTTTCTTATCTTCTTAATTATTGCTCTGAATGTTGCTATCCCTGTGCTGTTGCAATCCTGGAATTTCCCCATTGGGGGACTAATAAAGGTTTGTCTTATCTTAAATGCAGGACTTTTTTCTCATCAAGTTTCAATTTATTTACTTATACATTTGCTCCTTTTTTGTTAATTTGTAACTTTTTCTAATTTTTCCTCATAAATTTGTGACTTTTTTGTAAATTTGCTCAATTTTTTTTGTAAGTTTGTTACTCTTTTCAAGTAATTTTACAATTTTTTTCTTGTAAATTTGTAACTTTTTTCTCATAAATTTTTGCTTTTTTCCTCATATATTTGTCCTTTTTCTAGCAAATTTGTGACTTTTTTTCATACATTTGCTACTATTTTTGTAAATTGGTACATTTTTTCTTAAAAATTTTCAATTTTTTTGTCATAAATTTGTGACATTTTTGTGTAATTTTGTCTATGACACAAGTGTTACTGAAACCTGCTCACCCATATTAAACCCATGCAGGACTCAGATGGGTTTGATTTGATTTTTTTTAATTTATCTCGAACAACACAATAAAACATTAAATACACAGACTTAACCCCTTGCACTCCGGTCAATTTCCCTAAAAACGCCAAAAAAATAACGTGCCCAAAGTAAATCAAAAGCTGTTCTTCAACTCTTTGCAGCATCTTCATGGGGTTGGTCTCATTTAAAAGAAAACACTTTGAATTTTTTGGCAAAACAGTCATAATCTCTCTAAGTGCTCCTGCCACTGAGTAACAGTCATCTAAACATACTGAACTTGAAGAAAATAAATTTCGCCTGGGTGTTTTTTTGGATACAAATGCTTGCAAATAACACACAGCTGTCAGATCCGGGCTGGAAAATGCAACAGAAATGTAGAACCAAGTGTTATCCAGCTGAGGTCAAAATTTTGTAACAATACCAAAAAAATGAATATATTACACAGCTTTGTTCTCAGGTAGTTCCCAGGCGTTTTTGAACTGTGCCAAATTGTGCCAAATGGCACAGTTTGGAAAAACGTCTGTAACTTTTGAATGATTCAATATAGAAGCTTGATCTTGGGCTCTAATGAAAGGTGACACTCAGGGCTGTGTGTGTGTGTGGGGGGTTGTTTATTCATTCATGAATGAATGAATGAACAAACAAGCCCCCACACACAAAGAAGCATGCCACGTAAAAAATGTGTGGCTTTTTTTTACAAGAAAAAAATAACCTACAGTGCAGTAAAAATTATTCTAAAATATTTGTAATGTAGAAGATAACAACTCCCCCCCCCCCGCTACAGAGGACGGACATCGGCCATCGCTACATGACGGAATAGTCATGTGGCGATGTGGCAACCACGGTGCACAGTCACCGCGGTCACCGTGGCCCCCCCCTCGCTACAGAAGAGTAGTGGGGGGGGGGGCGTTCACGGTCCGGACGCGGTGCACGAACCGTGTACCGCGGCGCACGGACTTCGGACTTCGTGCGCCGCACAGTTGTAATTTACCGATCGGTCAAAAGTCATTTTTGATTACAATTTTCAAGGATAAAGAATAATTTAGCTTATAACACTTACCTGTTCACAGCAGCAGCGTAGCTGGCGAACTTCTCTTCCTCATTATCAGACAAACGCGATGCTGGTCCGCTTGTTACGGATTCGTGGTTCTGGTCTTGCGACCCAGTCAAAACATAATTCCATTATTGCGGTTTTGCGCTTCCATGATTGCGGTTTTGGCGAACGATTTTTCAAAACAAATAACAGTAGTAATTAAAAAAGACTGGCGAACGCGTGTGTGTCACCCAGCCTTCGTCGTCGGCCTCCGTCGGTCTATGACGACCATGGAAGAGAATCCTAAACGTCTATTCTGCTGGAATAAAAAAAAAAAAGCACCGCCTGTGGCTGAACAGGCCGATGCGTGAATGGCAGTCCCTGTCACACAGGTCGCACTTGTGGGTGGTCTCTGTGTGGCGGTTCTTCCTGCGGGTCCTTTTTTCATCTGCTGCAGCAGTCTGTCTTCACCCAGCCTTACACAAAACAGCTTTCGAACTTCTGTGCTTCAATTGGCTCGCTGCATTCGCAGCGTTGGTAGGCGGGTCCTTCTTGCTAGGTTTTCAGTCATTGGTTCTTCAAGGTTTCAGAAACCCAATTCAAGGCTCTTATTAGTTGAATGAGAGGTCAATCATATCTAAGCTGTTCGCGGCTGTGTCTGTAGTGGAAGAACGGAAATGCAGCTTTTTTTTTCAGTGCACTCTGGAACGCAGCGCCCTCGTGCGCTCTAGGACGCAGAGACGTGCCCGTCCGCGGTACACCAGAGTGCAAGAGGTTAAATGAAAGCACCAAGATGCTGATACCTCAGTGCTTGTAGCATGGTAGCATGGGGGGGCTGTAAAAAAGTAATACTGCCACTTGCAGTGACCCGGCATAATTATTACAATACCTTTTTTCACAGCTGCATTGACAGTAAAGGTGAATTAAATTTGTTTTCATTTTCAAAACAAAGCCTTATCTGGAAATTGTGGCAAATTAAAAGTCGAGAAAATATGGTGATAAAATGATACTGTGGAAGATGAAAGCAGACGAGACAGTGAGCTGAATGACACACAACTTTAATCACTTTCCAACACAAAGTACAGAAAACTTCTCCCGGGATCTCTGGGCGCCTCCTTTTTATACCCTTTATTTCTGCCCATTGAGACCCAGGGAGCCAAAGACAATACAGTCAGTGCACAAAGAATGTCTGGCACATTAACATTATAGAACAAGCCCTGCTTCTCACACCCTCTCTTCCTCTAGTGAACTCCGGTGTCTCCTGAACTCCCCGGAGGGCGGCTAGTCCTTTCTGTTGGTTCTGAGACACCCTCCCCCCCCCGGAGCCACTTCCTCCTTCAGTCCTCTGTCCCCCCCCCCCCCCCCCCCCCCCCCCCGGCTTCCGACTCTTGGTGGAGAACCCCCCACACAGTGCCACCACAATACAAGCCTTTAGTTCCAGTTGATTTTGAGCGTGTGAGCTGAAAAGCTGCTAACAGACAGACAGACAGACACATACACAGACACATGGAGTGACTGCTGTATGCCTATGTTGCCTTTGAGCTAAGGTCTAAAAATACAGAAGCACAAGAATAAAAATAGGATCAAAAAGAAAAATGCTGGAGTAACAGATTTTATTAATCTTGAGATCAGATATTACAACATCGTTGATTCTTGAATATTACTCTAAATCAGCCACTCAATTCAGATCTTCAATTCTTTTCTCATTTTCCATCTTGACTTTCTTTAGTTCTTTAATTTCTGTCAACAGGTCTGTGATCGTCGATTGCTGTTTTGTCATTGTTGCTATATCATTAGACATTATGTTCATAGCCTCTTAATTCCTCTATATTCCTCTGTAGTGATTTCATTGTCATATTTCACTCACTGTGTGTAAGGCCTAGTGGTGGTGGTTGCCTGTGGAGCCTGGTGGTGGTGGCTGCAGTACCTGGTGGCGGTGGCTACAGGGCCCAAAGGTAGTGGCTGCAGGGCTTGATGGTATTGACTACAGGGCCTGGTGGTGGTAGCTGCCAATGGAGCCTGATGGTGATGGCTGCCTGTAGAGTCAGGTGGTGGTGACTGCAAAGCCTGGTGGTAATGGCTGCAGGGCCTGGTGGTGGTGGCTGCATGTGAGGCCTAGTGGTAATGGCTGCCAGTATGTTGCTAAGGCAGACAAGCCCTGTCATGACTCGCCACTCATCATTGGCTCCTGCTGCGCGCACACCTGCGCCTCGTCAGCAATAGACTATTTAACTCACTCAGCCCTGTGCTTCGGCCTGAAGCCGTCTGTTCCCTTCGGCTCGTCTTCGCTGTTGGAACCCCCATTACCAGCAAGACAACGCTCATCTGTAAGCATCTTACCTTTTCTCTACAGTCCTCTCCCCTGTGCACAGGTGGATTCCTCGGCGGCGGACCCTCGTCTTCGCCACTTCATCCACGCCGTTGCCACAGGCTCCGCAGGTCGCTGTCTTCTGGGCTCTTCCCTTGCTGACGCCAGCCACCTGTCATTCCAAGTAAGCAGCAGTCATTCTCACAGTCCTGTCTAGGTGTGGTGCCCTTTACCTTGTCCCTCTGCTCTATCGTTATAGGGTTGCCCGGCTGTACGACGGTCTGCTCTGCTGCCTGCGCTCTGAAGTTCATCCTCAATACATATCCATATCCCACTCACGCATTCATTCATACCTGTCTGTTAAATAAAGCTGTTAAATCTATTCTGAGCCTGCGTGTGTGTCTCCTGAGCCTGACATTATGTCAGTATGGCTTCAGCAGAGCGGCTCGGCAGACAACGGGCTTGCACGCCATCTTTCCACCCTCGAGGCTCGAGTAGATTTATTAGCTCACCAACAGCAGGTAATTTTGAATCAATTGACCTCAATCACTCACCGGTTAGACCGCCTGGACCCCCAGCAGGCGTTCCCCCCGGCTCACCAGGGAGGGTTATCTCCTGTCTCTCCGGTGGCTGGCCAGTCTGCCGTGGGAACGCCGACCCGGCTCACACCGATCCCGACTCTGGCCCGTTTCAACGGGAAGCTTGGCGGAGCTCGGGGGTTCATTATGCAGTGTGAGTCGGTGTTCCTGCGCGTTCCCGGGGACTTCCCCTCAGACCACAGCCGGATTGGTTACATAGGTAATCTCCTGGAGGGGCAAGCGCTAACTTGGGCTTACGCCGTAATGGCGAAGCCCAGTTACGCGAACCTCTCCTATAACCAGTTCGTGCGAAGCTTCCTCGAAGTGTTTGATCACTCCCGGCTCGATAGTGTCCTCACTGACCATCTCCTTGCTCTCCAGCAGGGAAGCCGGTCAGCGGCGGACTACGCCATCGACTTCCGGGTCGCTGCAGAGGAAGTAGGCTGGGGCGAGGCGGCACTCTGTGGCATCTTCCTCCGCAGCCTCAGCTCTGGTCTGAGGGATGAATTGGCCGGCCGAGATCTCCCGGAGACTCTCTCGGAGCTAATCTCCGTAGCGATTAGCTTGGATAACAGGCTGCGTGAGCATTCCTCCGAGCGGAAGTCGACCAACCGCTCGCGAGGAGGCTCCGCTCGCACGCCTCAAGCTCGCCCCCTGGCGTTGCCGCCACCGGAGTCCTCCGAGGAGTCGGAGGCAATGGTGGTTGGCGGGTCAAAGCTCCCTCCAGCGGAGAAACAACACCGCTGGAAGTTGGGCCTGTGCATGTATTGCGGAGGCAGCCAACATACCGTGGAGAATTGTCCGGAAAAGCCAAACGGGGAGGTCCGCGAGTCACTGTAGGGGGCCTCACGGACTCTAACCGGACAAAACCCCTCACTAGTCTTTCTTTGCCCATCCGTTTCTGTCACAACACCATGGGGCATCTTACTCACGCACTGGTGGACTCAGGAGCAGAGCAGAGTTTTATTTCTAAGAGCCTGGCAACCCAATTGGGCATCCCCTGCCACCCTCTGCCAACTCCGCTCAGCCTGGTCACCCTCTCTCATGCACCCCTCGGACGTGTGACCCATCGAACCAAGCCCATTCCTGTAATCATCTCAGGTAACCATCGGGAGGATCTTGTCCTTTATGTCCTGTCCTCCTCTGTCTCACCAGTCATCCTAGGCTACCCCGGGCTGCGCCTACACAACCCGGTGCTGGATTGGCAGGCCGGAGGAATTGCCGCCTGGAGTTCGTTTTGCATGGGCACTTGCCTTCAGTCCGCAGCCTGCGCCCCGTCCTCACCCCCTCTGGCCAAGGACGCTGCGCCGCCGGATCTCACCCTGGTGCCCTCGGAGTTTCACGATCTGGGCCTCGTCTTCAGTAAGAACAAGGCAATGTCGCTCCCTCCTCACCGGCCCTACGATTGTGCAATTAACATCCGCTCGGGGGCTCCCTTACCCTCTGGGCATCTTTATAGCCTGTCGGCGCCAGAGAGGGAAGCGATGGATGCCTACCTGAAGGAGTCACTCAGCGCGGGAATCATCCGCCCCTCTTCGTCCCCGCTCGGCGCTGGGTTCTTCTTCGTATCCAAAAAGGACGGTTCTCTCCGCCCCTGTATTGACTATCGGGCCCTCAACGACATCACAGAGAAGGACCGCTACACCCTGCCGTTGATGGACACCGCCTTCCACTCCCTCCAGGGGGCAACCTGGTTCACCAAGCTGGATCTCCGTAGCGCCTACCACCTCGTCCGGATCCGGGAGGGAGATGAGTGGAAGACAGCCTTCTGTACGCCAACTGGTCACTTCGAATACCTGGTGATGCTGTTCGGATTAACCAATGCCCCCGCAGTATTTCAGCGCCTCATAAACGACGTCCTTCATGATTTCCTCTGCCTCTTCGTCTTTGTATACCTAGACGACATCCTAATCTTCTCCAGGTCATGAGGTGAACACCGGGTCCACGTGACGCGGGTCTTGCAGCGGCTGCTTGAGAACAGGTTGTACGTCAAGGCCGAAAAGTGCGAATTCTATGCCAAGACCACCTCCTTCCTGGGGTTTGTCATTTCACACGACCAAGTCCTTCCCGACCCCGCGAAGGCAAAGCGGTGGTCGACTGGCCCACGCCGACCTCCAGGAAGCAAGTACAACAATTCATAGGATTCGCCAACTTCTACTGCCACTTCGTACCTAACTTCGGCGCCATTGTCGGCCCATTGACCCGCCTCACCTCGCCTAAGACCCCCTTTTGGTGGACCGAAGAGGCAGCTGCGGCGTTTCAAGCACTCAAGACGGAGTTCTCTTCCTCCCGGGTCCTTACCCAGGTCGACCTCGCGCTGCAGTGCTTGGTGGAGATCGATGCGTCTGATACAGGGGTGGGGGCGGTGCTGTCCCAGCAGTCGCCCGCCGACGGGGCCAAGCGACCCTGCACCTTCTTCTCTCGACGCCTGTCGCCGGCCGAGCGCAATTATGACTTCGGGGACAGGGAGCTCCTCGCGATCAAGCTCGCCCTGCAGGAGTGGCGTCATTGGCTGGAGGGGGCTGCTTTGCCGTTCATAGTGCTAACGGACCATAAGAACTTGGAGTACTTGAGATCTGCCAAACGTCTGAACACCCGCCAGGCGCGTTGGTCCTTGTTCTTTGCCCGTTTTCGCTTCACCATCACGTACCGCCCCGGTTCGAAGAACGGCCTGCCTGACGCCCTTTCCAGGCAATTTGCCCCCGAGACGTCTGAGGAATCGGCGCACACTATCCTGCCCGGCTCGTGTATTGTGGGGGCGATGTCCTGGGCCATCGAGGACAAGATCCGGAAGGCGCAGGAGACAGAACCGGACCATGGCAGAGGACCGGAGGGGAGGCTATTCATTCCATCTTCGGTTCGGGGGGAGGTTATCCACTGGAGCCACACCTCCAAGTTCGCCTGTCATCCTGGGGTCTCCCGGCTGGTTAATCTCCTCCAGCGGTCCTTCTGGTGGCCTGGTCTGCAGAAGGACGCCGCCAACTACGTCCGGGCCTGCCCAGTCTGTGCCACCGGCAAGTCAGGTAACACTACCCCCGCGGGTCTGCTCCAGCCCCTGCCGATCCCAGGCAGGCCCTGGTCTCACATAGCCCTTGACTTCGTCACCAGTCTCCCAGTCTCCAACACCTATGACGCAGTGCTGACCATCATTGACCGTTTCTCCAAGGCCGCCCGCTTCGTGCCGCTGCGGGGCCTCCCTACAACACGGGAGACAGCGGATCTCCTGGTCCAACACGTGGTCAGACTGCATGGGATACCGGTGGACGTCGTGTCGGATCGGGGGCCCCAATTCGTCTCTGAGGTGTGGAAATGCTTCTGTAATGCCCTGGGAGCCACGGTAAGCCTCTCCTCCGGCCACCATCCGCAGTCCAACGGGCAATGCGAACGGGCCAACCAGGAGCTGGAAGCTGCCCTCCGCTGCGTCACCGCCTCCAACCCGGCCTCTTGGAGCACGCATCTGGCCTGGGTGGAATACGCCCACAACTCCACTCGGTCTTCTGCCACTGGTATGTCCCCCTTCAAAGCTTCCCTGGGGTACGACCCACCATTGTTCCCGGTGCAGGAGGGTGAGTTGGCTGTCCCGTCCATCCAGGCGCACCTGAGGCGGTGCCAGAGTCTTTGGTCCAAGACGCGCGATGCGCTCTTGCGCGCAGCGAAACACAACAGCACCACCGCCAATCGTCATAGAAGACCAGCTCCTGCCTACCAGGTGGGTCAGAAGGTTTGGATTTCTGCTCATGACGTCAACCTGAAGGGTGAGAAGAGGAAACTGGTTCAACGCTTCATTGGACCCTTCACCATCACCAAAATTATTAACCCGGTGGCTGTGCGTGTGGCTATTCCCCCCCCTCTGTATTTGCCCCACCTTCCACGTATCCAAGATCAAACCTGTGGTGTCCGATCCCCTCTGCCCCCTACCCGTGGTGCCGCCCGCACCCCTGATGATCGATGGCCACCCAGCCTGGAGAGATACCACCATCTTAGACTCTCGGCGCCGAGGTCGCGGGCTGCAGTATCTGGTGGACTGGGAGGGTTTCAGTCCTGAGTGGAGGCAGTGGGTGCGCTCGTCCCTGGTTCTGGACAAGAGTCTCATCACGGAGTTCCATCGGGCGCACCCGGATAAACCAGCACCAGGAGGTGCTGCTGGGGGGGGGAGTACTGTCATGACTCGCCACTCATCATTGGCTCCTGCTGCGCGCACACCTGCGCCTCGTCAGCAATAGACTATTTAACCCACTCAGCGCTGTGCTTCGGCCTGATGCCGTCTGTTCCCTTTGGCTCGTCTTCGCTGTTGGAACCCCCATTACCAGCAAGACAACGCTCATCCGTAAGCATCTTACCTTTTCTCTACAGTCCTCTCCCCTGTGCACAGGTGGATTCCTTGGCGGCGGACCCTCGTCTTCGCCACTTCATCCACGCCGTTGCCACAGGCTCCACAGGTCGCTGTCTTCTGGACTCTTCCCTTGCTGACGCCAGCCACCTGTCATTCCAAGTAAGCAGCAGTCATTCTCACAGTCCTGTCTAGGTGTGGTGCCCTTTACCTTGTCCTTCTGCTCTATTGTTATAGGGTTGCCCGGCTGTACGACGGTCTGCTCTGCTGCCTGTGCTCTGAAGTTCATCCTCAATACATATCCATATCCCACTCACGCATTCATTCATACCTGTCTGTTAAATAAAGCTGTTAAATCTATTCTGAGCCTGCGTGTGTGTCTCCTGAGCCGGACATTATGTCAAGCCCAACTCCAAATCCACCAAAATCTTCTCCCAAGCCACCAATCCACCACCAAGTGTCAACTAAATTACCTTCAAAAGTCCAGAACTGGTCACAGGTGAAGAATTGAATTCTGTTACCTCTTGAACATGTAGTATTTTAATCCTGCTGCTCAGTGCTGCTACTCAGTGCTGTTCAAGTGCAAAAGATAATTTATTTATTGCCGAGTGAATTTGAGTGCAAGCACGAAGACCTGGCAACCAGATGGAGAGGTTGAGAGTTGCAGTCAACAACCACAGCTTGTTACCAGTAGTCTTTGGATTGGTACAGGTTCAATACAGTGGTGCAGGGGGGGATGAGTTCCTCAGATGAGGGGGAAGATGTCTGCCACTGCACCGGGGATTTAATGGTTAATGAACGTAGGTAAGCACACTTGAGGGAGCTGAGAATCCAGTTCCATCTAGAGCTGAGTTTTTCACTCCACCAAGTAGGAGAGAATCCTGAAATTGATGAGAAAGGAGAAAAGTTATAATAGCTTACATAGATCCTTTATAGGAGGATAGCACAAGAGCAACAGGTCTGGATGGGTGAAAAACTTGAGCTGAACTGCAGCCTTGGAGGTTTGACACTCCCATTAAAGTTGGTAAACAGATTTCCTGCTTACCTGTACCACAGGTAAAGTCCATGTGGACAAACACAGATGGGGCCCATAAGACAGCCCAGTGTGGTCTATATTTATCATATATTCCATAACCTACATATGTTGAAGCATGTGAGAATGTTTGGTGATTACATATGGCGACTTCACACCTCAGAACAGGACAAAGGGATCTCAACCGCCAGTGAAGATCAAAGAGTTTCCCAGACACTGCGGTGGAGACCGGAGGAGCTACCCTCACCCCCCAGGGCGAAGAGGGGGAGTACGAAGACAATGGAGGGATTAAGATAATGAGGGATGTCAGCCTTTGATATGCATGTCTTTTGTTATGTGCAAGTATAAGTTCGTAGAGCCGGAGGTATTCGGCCTCTTTTCTTGCTTCTGCTTCTGCACTTAGATGAGACTTGTTAGAGGAGCTGATAATAAACTTTGGTTTATATATCACACTGCCTCGTTCTTCCAAGCTCTTCTACACTGGTGACCCTGACGCGAGTATGGACCAGAGGCGTTCCCCCGCGATCGACTCATCTGTGGCGACCCAGGCAGACACCGGCGCCCACGCAGACAGGGGAACAGATGGACGACGTTCCCCCCCCCGGCAGAAGTGATAGAGAGGGCTCAACCGAGCACCAGCACCGCTGAGAGAGCCGAGGCAAGGCATTCTCACCCTGCGGACACAGCAGTGATGGTCTACACAAATGCCGTCGCTGTCAAGCTGCCAGACTTCTGGCAGGAAGACCCCGCCTCGTGGTTTCAACAAGCTGAAGCCCAGTTTACACTGGCGGGCATCACGGCCGACGATACGAAGTTCTATCACATCGTCGCCAAACTCGACGCCGCCACTTCGAGGTGTGTGCGGAGCATAATCCGGCGGCCGCCGGCTCAAGACAAATATGAAATACTGAAAGCAACCATCGTGGCAAATTACGTCCCCTCAGCCGAAGAGAGAGCCGAGAAGATCCTGGCGGTCTACGGCCACAGAGGATACAGACCTAAAGCCCTCATGGAGGACTTGCTGCAGCTTAAAGAGGAGGACAATGACAACTTCCTCTTCCAATTCGTATTCCTCAGCACGCTACCACCACACATGAGAGGGACGCTCGCCAACATGCGATGCAACACCCAGCAAGACTTCCGCGTGCTGGCCAACGAAGCTCAACGACTCGTCAACGCCTGCAAGGAGCAGACACCCACAGCAGCATCCGCAGACCTCAACGCTGATGCCCAGAGCCACGGCGAGCCTCAACCCACTGAGCAGATCCAGCCCGCAGTGACAGCGACACGGCCAAAACGTAACAGACAGAGCGATGTTTGTTATTACCACCACTGCTTCGCCGAGAAGGCTCACAAATGTGTTCCCCCCTGCAAATTTACGATTTCGGGAAACGCCAAAGCCGAGAGCCGTTAACGGCAGCGGTTCTCGGCGAGAAAAGTAAGCTGTTATATGTGACGGACGGACACACCGGCAAGCAGTTCCTTATTGACACAGGAGCTCAACTAAGTTTTGTCATGCCCTCCCAAGCAGACCGGGCCATGGGCACCCGGGGCAACGGAGCGGTGGCAGCCAACGGCTCCAACATTGACACTTTTGGCGAAAAAAGCCTGCACCTCCACATCCACGGCCGCAACTACAGATGGACATTTGTTGTAGCGGCGGTGAGTTTTAACTTGTTGGGCGCAGATTTTTTGTGTGCACATGGGTTATTAGTCGATCTAGCGAACAGACGCTTGATTAATGCACTGTCCTTTGCTTCTATTCCCTGCTCAGCTCGAGTTTCTCCGCCACCCGTGCAGGCTAGCGTCACCACAGCAGGAGGTAAGTTTGATCAACTCCTCACCCAATTTCCAGCACTCACAGTTCCCAAATTCTCAGCCACAGTGGCTAAGCACGGGGTTGAACATTTTATTCCGACAACGGGCCCACCCGTATTTGCCAAAACTCGGCGCTTAGACGCGGCCAAGCTCGCCATAGCTCAGGACGAGTTTACTACCCTTGAAAAATTAGGCATTATTAAACATTCGAAAAGCCCCTGGGCCTCACCACTTCACATGGTTCCGAAATCCGACGGTTCTTGGAGACCGTGCGGCGATTACCGCAGATTAAACAATGCGACAGTGCATGACCGCTACCCAATTCCCCACATTCAGGATTTTTCACTGCATCTGGCGGGTGCGCGCATTTTTTCAAAAATAGACCTGGTCCGCGGTTATCATCAAGTCCTAGTTCGAGCGGAGGACATTCCTAAAACAGCTGTAATAACCCCTTTCGGCCTTTTTGAATTTTTGTGGATGCCTTTCGGCCTCAAAGGCGCCGCCCAAAGTTTTCAGCGGATGATGGACGCAGTATTACGCGACCTTCCTTTTGTTTTCGTCTACCTCGATGATATGCTGGTAGCCAGCTCGTCTGAGGAAGAACACGAGCAGCACCTCGGCAGGGTAGACCCCCCAAGAGAAAAGACTCACCCCCCCTGCAGGGAACAATTAACCACTCTCCTCCCCAAGCTGCAGATTCCTTACAGGAAGGTCCCAGCAGGACGCCCAAGCGGACCCACAGCAGTTTCGGGAGAAGATTAAAACCCAGACAGCACAGGGACTGATGCAAACTACTCAACAGTTGTTCACTAATTGTGCTGTAACAGTTTAGGACTGACTTGTGATTTTACTATGCTGTTATGATTACCACTGAACTCTCTTAGGAGCATAGCTACTGGAAAGTTTCTTCTGTGGCAAGAGGTAGCAGTTAGTATGTCATAGTAATTATCTTAAACTGTGAATTTTTCTATTGTCCTTTTCTTAGTCGTTTGGGGGGGTGCTGTGGTCTATATTTATCATATATTCCATAACCTACATATGTTGAAGCATGTGAGAATGTTTGGTGATTACATATGGCGACTTCACACCTCAGAACAGGACAAAGGGATCTCAACCGCCAGTGAAGATCAAAGAGTTTCCCAGACACTGCGGTGGAGACCGGAGGAGCTACCCTCACCCCCCAGGGCGAAGAGGGGGAGTACGAAGACAATGGGGGGATTAAGATAATGAGGGATGTCAGCCTTTGATATGCATGTAAGATAAAATAAGATAAGATAAGCCTTTATTAGTCCCACAAGGGGGAAATTCCAGGATTGCAACAGCACAGGGATAGCAACACTCAGAGCAACAATCAGAAGGCAAGAAAAAAAAAACAAAAAAAAACAAGCAAGCAAGAGCAGCTAATATACATATGTACATATTACTATAAAATATATATATATACACACACACACACAGACACACAGTGCAGAGCATTGTAGCTTTTGTCTTTTGTCTTTTGTTATGTGCAAGTATAAGTTCACAGAGCCGGAGGTATTCGGCCTCTTTTCTTGCTTCTGCTTCTGCACTTAGATGAGACTTGTTAGAGGAGCTGATAATAAACTTTGGTTTATATATCACACCGCCTCGTTCTTCCAAGCTCTTCTACACCCAGGTTAAATCTATCGTGGGGCCCACATGGGCATGCTGGCTGTGATGTAGTTAGTGGGAGCAGTATTCCAAAATGTAATCCCCCCAACTGCGTTCAGATTAGTGACTAAAGAAAATATTCCTGACTGCAACTGTGAACTATCATTTTAAAGTCCTAAAAGGTTTAAAAATGTATGCATATAGTAATTTTACCCAAGTCTAATAAACAGACAATGAAATTTCAAGTGTGTCCAACAGTTCATTACTTTTAAACATATACACTACCGTTCAAAAGTTTGGGGTCACTTAGAAATTTCCTTATTTTTGAAAGAAAAGCAGTTTTTTTCAATGAAGATAACTTTAAACTAATCAGAAATACACTCTAATATCTAATATACATTGCTAATGTGGTAAATGACTATTCTAGCTGCAAATGTCTGGTTTTTGGTGCAATATCTACATAGGTGTATAGAGGCCCATTTCCAGCAATTATCACTCCAGTGTTGTAATGGTACAATGTGTTTGTTCATTGCGTCAGAAGGCTAATGGATGATTAGAAAACCCTTGTGCAATCATGTTAGCACAGCTGAAAACAGTTTAGCTGGTTAGAGAAGCTATAAAACTGACCTTCCTTTGAGCAGGTTGAGTATCTGGAAAAAATTATTATTTCAAATACAAATCATTATTTCTAACCTTGTCAATGTCTTGACTATATTTTCTATTCATTTTACAACTCATGGTGGTAAATAAGTGTGACTTTTCATGGAAAACACAAAATAATTGTCTGGTTGACCCCAAACTTTTGAACGGTAGTTTATATTAGCAGAAAAAAAGAAGGACACACTCAAAATGGCAATGGCACGGATAAAGCTGACTCAAAACTGGCAAAACTTCTTGTGGTTTGGTCCATCTTTACCCTGATATTAGTCAACTGACCAAGCAGTGGTGGACCTATATTGTGATTTTTATAAAAAAGACAAACATTTGTCTGACAAAGTTATCAAAACTTAGTAAGTTATATATATCCAGTATTGAATAATGATGTCAATTACAAGGCTTTTTAAAATCAAAAACTTTCAGCGTTCTATTATATAAGGACCTTAATGGTAGTAAACCATTAAGACCAAGTTGACATGAATTACTACTCATTATTACTACGGACTACCTCAGCTTCTGTGTGGACAAATCCGTTCCCACCAAGACCATACGGCGTCACTCAAACAACAAACCCTGGATCAACCCTGAGATAAAAACACTTCTGAGAGAGAAGAAGAGGATCTTCAGGTCAGGGAATAGGGAGATGCTGAAGTCCGTACAGAGGGAGCTGAGGAGAATGATCAGAGTAGGCAAGGACAGCTTCAGGAAGAAGATGGAGGACAAGCTGCAACACAGCGACATCAGCGGGGTCTGGAGAAACCTTAAAACCATCTCTGGGCTCCAGAATACCTCCCCCCAGGCCACGGGGGGCAGGGAGTGGGCGAACAACCTGAATCTGTTTTTCAATAGGTTTGACCAACCGCCCTCCCCTCTGTCTGCACAACAACCACTGCTGCCTCTAAAGAAATCAAGTCCTGCTGCCCACTCCCCACTCCACCAACACCCCCCCCACTCCCAACACACAGCCCCCCATCCTGACCCTGACCAGGACCCAGGTGAGGACGGAGCTGAGGAAGATCAAGGCGAGGAAGGCGTCGGGACCGGACGGCATCAGCGCAAAGCTCCTCAAGTCCTGTGCAGACCAGCTGTGTGGGATTGTGATGTATATCTTCAACCTGAGCCTGAAACTGGGGAGGGTACCACAGCTGTGGAAAACATCTTGTGTGGTACCTGTACCAAAAACTTCCCACCCCAAAGACCTGAACAGCTACAGACCGGTGGCCTTGACGTCCCACTTGATGAAGACGTCATCTGGAACCACTCCAGTTCGCCTACCAGCATGGCATTGGGGTGGAGGATGCGGTGATCTTCCTCCTTCACCGTTCTCTGTCCCACCTGGAGAAGCCCGGGAATATGGTGAGGATCATGTTCTTTGACTTCTCCAGTGCTTTCAACACCATCCAACCGATGATCCTGAAGGACAAGCTGCTGCGCGCAGGGGTGGACCAGCACCTGTCATCATGGATCCTGGACTACCTCACGAACCGGCCTCAGTTTGTGAGAACCCGGGACTGTGTGTCCGACACGATCATCGGTAGCACGGGGGCCCCCCAGGGAACGGTGCTGGCTCCCTTCCTGTTCACTCTTTATACTGCGGACTTCTCACACAACACAACACACTGCCATCTACAGAAGTTCTCTGACGACTCTGCGATCGTTGGCCTCATCTCCAATGGAGATGAAGCTGAGTACAGAGGGCTTATCCAGGACTTCGGGGACTGGTGCCATCGGAACTGCCTCCAGATCAACGCGAGGAAAACTAAGGAGCTGCTGGTGGACTGCCGCAGGCATGGGCAACCCCTCACAGCACCAGTAAATATACAGGGAACAGACATTGAGATGGTGACATCCTATAAGTACCTGGGTGTTCATCTGAACAATAAACTAGACTGGTCACACAATACTGATGCACTCTACAAGAAGGGACAGCGCAGGCTGTTCCTGCTGAGGAGACTCAGGTCTTTTGGTGTACAAGGCGCGCTGCTGAAGACATTCTATGACACGGCGGTGGCATCAGCCATCACTTTTGGAGTGGTCTGCTGGGGCAGTGGCATTACTGCAGCCAATAAGAAGAGACTGAACAAACTGATCAAGAAAGCTAGCTCTGGCCTGGGGCAGCACCTTGATCCGGTGGAGGAGATAGGAGAGAGAAGGACGGTGGCTAAACTGTCATCTCTGCTGGAGTCCGAGTTCCACCCTATGCAGGACATACTGAATGCACTGAGGAGCTCATTTAGCAGCAGACTACATCATCCCAGGTGCACAACCGAGAGGTTTCGCAGGTCCTTCCTACCAACGGCTGTCAGACTGTGCAACCTAAGCAGGGCTGCTCGCAGAGATAGCAAAAAGACGTAACAAACTAATAGTTTTTTGAATGCAAAAGATGCAATAGACTTACACAATGGTCCCCTCCGGCATACAACTGGGAAAATACCGGTCGCTATGGAGAGTGAGAATATGTATGGGCACATAATCATACCATGTAGGATAACTAAGTTGACGGTTATGCTGTTTCATCCCATCTAGCAACAATGCTCTGCACTGTGTGTGTTTATATATTTACATATTTATTCCATCTAGCTACAATGCTCCGCACTGTGTGTTTATATATCTACATATTATTCCATCTAGCTACATTGCTCCGCACTGTGTGTTTACATATTCATATATTTATTCCATCCAGCTACAATGCTCTGCACTGTGTGTCTGTGTGTGTGTATATATATATATATATATATTTTATAGTAATATGTACATATGTATATTAGCTGCTCTTGCTTGCTTGTTTTTTTTCTTGCCTTCTGATTGTTGCTCTGAGTGTTGCTATCCCTGTGCTGTTGCAATCCTGGAATTTCCCCGTTGTGGGACTAATAAAGGCTTATCTTATCTTATCTTATCTTAATTAATATTAGACTCAGGAGCAGACAACAGACTTGGTTAGAATAACAATAATTTTTTGGAGAATGTGTGTGGGTATGTGTGCGAGTGCAGAGCAGGAGCAGTCTGGCAACCCTGCAGAGGGGAGAGAGAAGGTGATGTGAGTAACTTGTTGCACACAGTTGAATATAGTGGAGTTAATAATAATCTTATGAAGCAGGGAGCGGTTGGAGTGAAACAACCTGCAGCCTCGTTCTCTCCTGGTTGCCGTGGTCCCGCAAAGGTGAAGAAGTGCTGGTGCAGATATTTACAGTGCCAGGTGCAGAGTATTCCTCAGCTGGGGGGGAAAGGGAAAAAGTTCAGTCCAATGATTTGGCACTTGCAGGAAGCCGACGGGGATGAAGAGACAGCAGCTTGTGGAAAGAGTCCTGGTCCGCCGCCGGAGTAGAGTTGGTCCGCCAAGGAGATGGTCCACCTGTGCACAGGTATCCAAGACAAGCAGAGGTGAGATGCAGGAAGGTGAGAAGAGGTTGAGAGGTTGCTTATGGTTGCCAAATCAGAGGCGAAGTTCCAAGCTGAAGAGGGGGAGAGTTGAATGTGGATGATTTTAACCGGAGTGATGGCTCAGTTTGTAGAGCATCCGCCCCACACCCGGGAGGCAGGGGTTCAAATCCCGGCCGGGTCATGCCGAAGACCATATAAAAGCTGAACTTCCTGCCGTTCAGCTTGGTGCTCAGCAATAATGGAATGGAGGAGGGAAATCTGTGGCAGCGTCTTGGATGGCAGCAGCCCTTCTGATTTTACTATGGGGTGTGTGTGATTTGCACTGTAGATAGGATAAAGCACAATTTCGTTCCACTGTACATGATTGGTTGTATGGTTGAATGACAATAAAGGGTGATTTCATTTTAATTTAATTTTAAAAACCGCAGCTGTGAAACATAATTAATGAGAGGAGAAAAAACAACACACAGCTCGGATCACCACAGTGCCCCCCCTCAGAGAATGCCTCCTGGCGGCCGACTCAACCTTCCCGGGTGTGACCGATGGAATGCCCTGACCATCTCCTGATCCATGATGAAGGAAGCCCCGACCCATGATCTCTCCTCAGGTCCGTACCCAGACCAGTCCACCAGGTACTGTAGGCCTCGCTCCCTGCATCGTACATCCATAATGCGGTTGACCTTAAAAGCTGAACCATGGTTGATCATCACTGGAGGGGGATGTAACCCAAGGACACCTCAAAGGGGGAGAGACCCGTAGCTGCAGAGGTGGCAGAGTTGTGTGCATACTCAATTCAAGGAAGGTACGTACTCTAGGATGCAGGATTACAGGCCGTGACACACCTCAGGGCTACCTCCAGCTCTTGATTGGCTCATTCGCACTGGCCATTACTTTGAGGGTGATATCCAGAGGACAAGCTGACTGTCGCCCCAATGGACTTCCAAAAAGATCACTGAATCTGGGAGGCAAACTGAGGACCCCGGTCCGAAACTACATCCACCGGAATCCCATGGAGGCGGACAACGTGTAGCACAAAAAGATCAGCCGTCCCCTTGGCAGATGGGAGCTTATTCAGCGGAATGAAGTGAGCTGCCTTTGTGGACCTGTCCACGATGGTGAGGATGACTGTATGTTCAGCAGAGGGGGGGAGCCCAGTCACGATGTCCAGAACCACATGAGACCATGGCCTGCTGGGGATGGGTAGGGGGTGCAGTAGTCCCGCGGGAGGAGAAGAGGATGATTTACTGGTGGCGCACTGAGGACAGGACCGGATGAACTCATTTACGTCCCTTCTCATCGACGGCCACCAGAAGGTCCTTTGCAGCTGCGACAGGGTGCGAGACACACCAGGATGACACATAACTACTAACTAACTACTAACTAACCTGCACTTATATAGCGCTTTTCTAGTCACAAAGACCACTCAAAGCGCTTTCATTAATACTAACCCTCTATTCTAAGGGCCTATAGGACCTTATATGAGTATAGCCAATCAATGACCTCGCCCCTGACCGAGGAAGGAACATAAATCCATCCCGCAGGACCCCCACCCGGGTCAGGCTCAGCATCCTGCACCCTCTTGACCCTCTCCTTGATCTCCCAGGATAGCATGCCAACCACACACGAGGGAGAAACAATGGGGTGTGGCTCTGGCAACGTCGTGTCAGTGGAGAACTGTCTTGAGAGAGCATCAGGTTTGATGTTCTTGGACCCCAGGCAGTAGGTGATGGTAAACTTAAACCTGCCAAAGAACAGGGACCAGCGGGCTTGTCTTGAGTTTAGCCGTCCTGAGGTACTCCAAGTTCTTATGGTTGGTCCAGACCACAAACGGCTGCGAGGCTCCCTTCAGCCAGTGGCGCCACTCCTCCAAGGCCAACTCGACCGCCAGAAACTCCCGGTCACCCACATCGTAGTTCCTCTCAGCTGGAGACAGGCGTCTGGAGAAGTAAGCACAGGGACAGACCTTATTGTCGGTGATCAAACGCTGAGAAAGGACCGCCCCCACTCCGAAGTCCGAGGCATCCACCTCCACCAGGAACTGCAAGCGTGGGTCCACCTGAGCGAGGATGGGGGAGAGGAGAAGTGAGGCTTTAGTTCAGAAAATGCCACTTCTGCCTCTTCAGACCACTGAAAGGGGACCTTGGTGGAGGTGAGGTGGGTGAGAGGCAGAGCAACCACACTGTAGTCACGGATGAAACGCTGATAAAAGTTGGCGAACTCTAGGAACCGCTGTAGGAGCTTGCGGGAGGAAGGAACAGGCCACTCCATGACTGCCTTCACCTTACCTGGGTCAGCCCGGATCTCTTTATGGGCGATGACAAACCCCAGGAAGGTCGTAGAGAATGTATGGAACTCACATTTCTCAGCCTTGACGTAGAGTTGATTCTCCAGCAGCCGCTGAAGGACCCCCCTCGCGTGTACCTGATACTCATCTAAAGAACGAGAGAAAATAAATATGTCATCCAGGTACACAAACACAAAGGAATCTAGGAAGTCCCTCCGAACATCATTGATGAGCCGTTGGAACACCGCTGGCATGTTCATCAACCCAAAAGGCATCACCAAGTACTCGAAGTGGCCACTAGGTGCGCAGAACCCTGTCTTCCACTCATCGCCCTCCTTGATCCAGACCAGATGGTAGGAGTTGCGCAGGTCCAACTTGAAAACAGTGGCCCCCTGAAGCAAGTCAAAGGTGGAGTTAATGAGCGGCAGGGCGTGCTTGTCCTTCACAGTAATGTTATTTAATGACAGCATCCACCCCACACCTGGGAGGCAGGGGTTCAAATCCCGGCCGGTTCATGCCGAAGACCATATAAAAGTGGAACTTCCTGCCGTCCAGCTTGGTGCTCAGCAATAATGGAATGGAAGAGGGAAAATTGTGGTGACGCCTTGCATGGCAGCGGCCCTCTGATTCTACACTTGGGGTGTGTGTGATTAACACAATAGATAGGTAAAACACAATCTCGTTCTACTGTACATGATTGGTTGTACAGTTGAATGACAATAAAGGGTGATTTAATTTAATTTAATTTAATTAATTATTTAGCTCCCTAAAATCAATGCAGAGTTGGAGGGAACTGTCCTTCTAACCCACAAAAAAAAAAAAAAAAAATCCCACCCCCTTTGCCGATGAAGAAGGCTTGATGATGCCTACAATAATAATAACAATAATAATAATAATGATAATGCATCAGATTTATATAGCGCTTTATCATAGACACTCAAAGACACTTTACAAATAGATACATTATTCATTCACTCCAGACAGACAATGGTAGCTGCAAGCTACTACTGTAGCCACAGCTGCCCTGGGGCAGGCTGACAGAAACGTGGCTGCCAATCTGGGCCAACGGCTTCTCCAGCCACTACCGAACATTTATACACATTCATACCCAGTGTTATGGACACTGGAAGCAAGGTGGGTAAAGTGTCTTGCCCAGGGACACAACGGCAGGATATCTGGGGAGAGCGGGATTCAAACCGCCAACCATCCGGTTTTTGGATGATCTGCTCTACCACCTGAGCCACTGCCTGAACTTAATGACTCCTTGATATATTTATCCATCGCTTCTTGCTCCGGGGCAGACAGACTATAAAGTCTACTGGATGGCAACGTAGGTCCCGGAAAGAGGTTTATGGTGCAGTCGTAAGGGCGGTGGGGGGTGGGGGTGGGGGTACAGAAAGTGCCTTAGATTTGCTGAAAACTGAAGCAAAGTCATGATACTCAGGGGGAACCAAGGTGAGATCTGGCATATGGGTGGGTGAGGGACTAATAGAGACAGAGGGAGAGCAGGCTGCAGACTGCAAACAGGCGGCTAAACAAAAGGTGCTCCATGAAATAACCCTCCCTGCCTGCCAATCAATAACTGGATTGTGGAGTTTTAACCAAGGATAACCTAAAATGACAGGGGAGGCAGAGATGGCCAAAATAAAAAAAACTCAAGTGCTCCTGATGGTTGCCTGAAACCAAAATGGAAATGGGAGCAGTCCTTGTTGTGACTCTGGTGAGTGGCTCTCTGGAAACAGCAACCAAATTCAATGGAGTTTCTAGACCTTGACAAGAGAGTTTCAGCCGGGTTGCCAGACTCTCCAAAATGAAGCTTTGTTCTGTGCCTGAATCAATGAGAGCAGTAGTGCAAAAATCAATATGACAGTGATGAAAGCGAATGGGCAACACAAGTCGTGTAAGGGATTTTGACCTGCCCATGTCCGTTAGCCCCCCCTACTGTGATGAACGGACCCCCCTTTTGGCTGGTTGGGACAGTAAGCAACCTCGTGTTCAGCACTAGCACAATACATGCACAAACTGAGATCACGGCGGCACTGTCGTTCAGCGGAAGGCAGCCTAGACTGGCCCAACAACATAGGTTCCCTGGTGTCAGAGGGCTCAGAGGGCAAAAGAGCTGGAAGAGGGGGCTGAGAGGAAAGGCACGCCTGAGAGCCCGAGCGATTAGTAAGGCAGCACTCATTGGCCCATTCCCTTAAGCGGTTATCAATATTGATGGCCAGGGAGATTAGCTTGTGTAAGAAGGAGGGTTTTTCTACTCGGGCCAACTCATCTCAAAGGTTAGGGCTAAGGCTGCATGTGAAGATGCTACACAGTGACGCATCCTCCCATCCCACCTCCACCACAACAACCCAGAAATCTACTGAGTAGTCAGCCACGGATCTGGCCCCATGCCGGAGATTGAGAAGGCGGGTGGTGAGGACATTATCCTGGTCAGAATGATCAAAACCCTGGATGAACTCGGATGCAAATCGATCATAAGTGTAATGTAGATAATTGGGGCGATCCATGATAGCATATGCCCAAGCTAAGGCCCGCCCCTCCAGCAGGTTCACCATGTAGCTAATCTGGCTATGGTTAGTGGGGAAATCCTCTGGCGCCCACTGGAAAACTAGGCTACATTGAAGGAGGAACCCCCGAGCCTCACCCAGCCTACCGCTGAAGCGGGTCGGTGTGGAAACTGGTGTTAACCAAGGATGATGCACTGAAGGGGAGGATGGAGGCGGCGGGACAGCCGACACCCCGGAACCAGTCTGAAAGGGCAGCGCCACGGTAAGCTGATCAAGCCGTGTATTTATTTGAGTTAATTGATTCAAGATTACTTGTTGCTGGTAGGTGAGCTGGTCTAACTGAGCCTCCATGATGTTCAGTCTTTGTGCGGTGGCACCGTCTGCTGGGTCTGACTGATGGAGACGTACTGACATGATTTAATATTAGACCCAGGAGCAGACAACAGACTTGGTTAGAATAACAGTAATCTTTTGAGAGTGTGTGTGTGTATGTGTGCGAGTGTAGAGCGGGAGGAGTCTGGCAACCCTGCAGAGAGGAGAGAGAAGGTGACATGAGTAACTTGTTGCACACAGTTGAATATAGTGGAGTTAATAATAATCTTACGGAGCAGGGAGCGGTTGGAGTGAAACAACCTGCAGCCTCGTTCTCTCCTGGTTGCCGTGGTCCCGCAAAGGTGAAGAAGTGCTGGTGCAGATATTTACAGTGCCAGGTGCAGAGTATTCCTCAGCTGAGGGGGAAAGGGAAAAAGTTCAGTCCAATGATTTGGCACTTGCAGGAAGCCGACGGGGATGAAGAGACAGCAGCTCGTGGAAAGAGTCCTGGTCCGCAGCCGGAGTAGAGTTGGTCCGCCAAGGAGATGGCCCACCTGTGCACAGGTATCCAAGACAAGCAGAGGTGAGATACAGGAAGGTGAGAACAGGTTGAGAGGTTGCTTAGAGTCAGTCCTCCTTTGATTCTGTCAGTCAGGCCGTTTCTTTCTGCTCCTGGTTGGAACACGTGAACAGCAGGTCAGCATGCATGCATGTGTTCTGAAGGTTGTTTTCTGGTTGGGTGGGCATCATGAGGCCAGCAGCAGCAGCAGCAAGAGAGAAGTCAAACTGATCTGAATCATGCATGTCTGCCTACAGTAACATGACAAATTATATTTGATGGCTGTGATAAACGTAGGCATTTTATGTGTTGTGCATGGACAGATCTATCAGTACATTTGTCCAAAATACATTGAATAGATTTGTACCATCCCCAGCCCAAATTCCGCCAAGCGTGCCTCTACCCCCTCCTACCAACAGGGCTATGGCATTAGCATAGCAACGTGACTAGAATTAGGTCTCTTTTTAAAATCTAGTCATGCTACTAGATGTGTTACCTGCAGGTTCACTAAATCACAGTTGATAATTAATCTTTCATCATTCTCACCCATTTTGTTATTTTTTTGGTCAGTATAGCCTGGGAAATCTGTCATGGATGGCCCTCACGAGCCATCAATAAGACGCCACATATCAACCAGTGAGTTTGCACAGTTTATTAAAGGAAAGGATAACGATAAAGTAATGAGCCACGGGGGGCTAAAACACACTATAACACAGGCTATGACGAGGAGGAACAGACTCACAATAAAATACACTTACAATAATAGATGAAAGGTAGTTAACGTCTGACCAGGGAAGCTCGGCGAGGAACGCTTGACGATGTCAGACGAGGGGTTGTCCGACGAGACTGACGCGCCGCTCAGCCCTCAGCTGATCCCTTAAATAGGGCTCAGGATGGGACAGCTGATGGCAATCGCTAATGCGGCTCAGCTGTAAGAGAGCTCCGCTCTGACAGCCGGAAGCCCCTCCGAGCACTGTCACAATAAGAGCTCGGCGAGCCATCGGGGACACACACATCAGCTGGTCGGAAAATACTGCATGGCCGAGTGCGGACGAAATCGGTGCTCGAACCACGACAGTACTCCCCCCCCCCCCCCGAGGCGGAGAACGCAGGGCGCCGTATGACACCCAAGCCCCCCCCCCACCACCCAGGGTGGGAGGATGGGGGAAAGGCCTGGAGGGTGAGAACCAGAAAAGACAAAAAAAACCCCCACCATGACGATGACACGGGAAAACACAGGGAACAAACGAAGCATTTACAGAGCATGGTAGAAAAAAAACAAAAACAAAACACAATACTCCATAAAGCACGGACAAAACATAGACAGGACAAAAAATGCAAATAACAGGAGGAGGCCTATAACTAAAATACGCAGGCCCATGAGACACAATGTGGCAGACACAAATCATCCCTCAGACAGGGGAGGGGAGAGAGAAAAAAAAGACACGCTAAACAGCGGTGAATACATAGATCAAAAATAGGGCAAATGACAATACACCCGAGTGACCTTAATATTTATAGGAAATGAGAAACACACGGGGATGACGGCAGGCAGAGTCCAATGATACACAAACAGTTCTGGTGGTTTCCCTGCGTCCAATGTCCAGATAGCCAATAGGGGGAAAAGAGAGCATTCGGGCGGCCTACCCCAGTCCCAGGCCCGGAGAAACAGGATCTCTGGCGGCCGAACCAGGTCGCCAAGCAGACAGTCTAGTTGGTCGGATGGCTGACCCAGAACGCCAAATGGGCAAGGCAGTCCTCCAGGCGGCCGACCCGCATCGCTCAGCCACCAGGACCACAGGGGAGAAAACGACAACGGCCTCCCTGTAGAGGCGAATAGCGAGGGAGAGCCGAGCCAAATATGGGGACCCCCAACGGCACCCGGTGGAGAAGGCTTGGAGGAAGGGTAATGGACAATGGGATGAGGGACCAGTCCGGCGTTGCTGAGAGGAGGATCTGCAGCTCCACCTCCAAACATCACCAGAATAGGCGCTGCTCTCCTGTTGGACCCCAGGTGAGCCCATGCTGCACCCACGCTGGACCCCGATTGGATCGCAGCTGCACCCATGATGGACCCCGACTGGGTCGGAACAGCTCCATGGACAACCTCCAACCCCGAACCCGGAACCTCCAGCACAGTGACAGGGGTTGACTCCACACTGGTGACCCTGGGAGAAGGCTCAGGAGAAGAAGAAGAACCAGGATCAGGATCACCGGTAGCGACAGAGCCCACCAAGACAAGCTCGGATGCAACGGGTGGCTGCCCCTGGCTCGTCTCCCCGAGAGACAGGCAAAAATACTCTAGAACAGATAGTAGGAAGACAAAATAGAGCACTTGCCTGCACTCGAGTTCTGTCGCCGTCCAGGACTTCGACGATCCGGGTTCAGCAGGCAGAAGGACGTCTTCTGGCTTCCACTCGGCTACGGCGGGCCCCGCAGCAGGCATGGTATTCTCCACAGTCTGAGGACCCTCCAACACTGACGTCCATGCCAACAACCTGCATGGCGTGGTGGCAGGGGATCCTCGACCTGCTAGATCGAACCTCTCATCGATGGAGACCCGGGGACTTTTCGTCGTCGGTGCAGGCTCCACACTGCAGTCCGCTCTCCTCATCTGCCCGTGACGTGGCTGCGGGGCTGGAACCAGGCTCTCCAGGACCACAGGCCCCCTCCCCGTCCGGCGACGTAGGCCTGGCGTTGCGGAACGCTCAGCGGAGGGAGGCACAGAGGCAGCAGGTTTAATGTTAGGTGCTACAGCAGGTGGTGGGAGCTCGGCGGACTGCGAACCCCGAACACCACCCCCAGAAGTCAGACAAGGCAAATCACCGCAACGAGGAAAAGAATGAAATTGCACTTGCCTGTTCCCTGGAGGGCCGATGGTGCCTGCTGTAGCGGGCGGAGTTCCTCCCTTTCCCCTCCGGATGGTGATGGCAGGCCCCTCGGGAAGGCGAGGAGGAGCCGCTCACGATGGATTGCAGACAGGCCTCGCCGAAGCAGGACTCATGGCACTCACAGCAGCCGGGGATGACGTCGAGGAGGAGGGGATGACAGCCAAGGCGATCCGGGCACGAGGTGCTGATGGAACAGCAGGGACAGATGACCCGGGGGTAGCGGCTGTGGGGATTCCCTCCTGACATGACATAGGAGAAGCAGCTGACTGGGAGGCTGAGTCCCTCCAATGACCCGGAACTGGATCCGGACGGGATTCTCGCTGAGGCCTATTTGGGGCATGGCGATGATGTCTACTGGCTGATGGTGAGCCGGAGATGGGACCAGGAACACATGGCACCTGGGCTGGACGGGTGACAGGAGCTGAATCCCAAGGTGAGGAGCGGGGATGCCTCTCTGTCGGCCCCCTGCCGGGGTTCCCCTTCAGTCTGCGGCTCTCCACCCTCGTCGGGGACGCCGTACTCGGGGGAGAAGGAGAAGGTTCCTTGGCCGCCTTTTCAATCAACTCACGTTGAGCCACAATCCATGTCACCCTCTCCTTTCCTTCCGGAAAAGAGGTAAGGTGATATTTTAATAAGGTCCTCTGGGCGAGAAACAGGTAGTTATGTGCCGCATGGGTGGGCATGAGGAGACAGGCCTTGGCCAGGTAGCCATCGATCTCCTGCAACCACTCAAGGCAAAACCCATGCTCAAGGGCGGACATACTGATACCAACAAGCCCTAGAGAAGGGAAAAAACTCCAGCCCACGGCAAACTCACGGCGACAGGCGTCTCAGTCTGGCGGCAGTCTACTGTCATGGATGGCCCTCACGAGCCATCAATAAGATGCCACATATCAGCCGGTGAGTTTGCACAGTTTATTAAAGGAAAGGATAACGATAAAGTAATGAGCCACAGGGGGCTAAAACACACTATAACTATAACACAGGCTATGACGAGGAGGAGCAGACTCACAATGAAATACACTTACAATAATAGATGAAAGGTAGTTAACGTCTGACCAGGGAAACTCGGCGAGGAACGCTCGATGATGTCAGACGAGGGGTTGTCCGACGAGACTGCCACATTTCTCAGCCCTCAGCTGATCCCTTAAATAGGGCTCAGGATGGGACAGCTGATGGCAATCGCTAATGCGGCTCAGCTGTAAGAGAGCACCGCTCTGACAGCCGGAAGCCCCTCTGAGCGCTGTCACAATAAGAGCTCGGAGAGCCATCGGGGACACACACATCAGCTGGTCGGAAAATACTGCATGGCCCGAGTGCGGACGAAATCGGCGCTCGAACCACGACAAAATCTTGCCATTAATGTAGTTAGCTCAGCAGTGCAAGTTGGGGGGACTGTGGCAATTTTCTGCCTGATTAGGCATCTCAGTGGTTAGCACAGTCCAGCAGATAAGGCTGCTAGTGTTTGCTGAGCTAACTAATGGCGTTCATCCATCTATCCATCTTCTACCTCTTTTCCGGAGGTCCGTGTCGCAGAGGCAGCAGTTCAAGCAGAGAAGCCCAGACTTCCCTCTCCCCAGCCACCTGCTCCAGCTCTTCAGAGAGGATACCAAGGCGTTCCCAGACCAGCCGGGAGACATAGTCTCTCCAGCAAGTCCTGGGTCTGCCCTGGGTTCTCCTCCTCCCAGAGTGATGTGCCTTAAACACCTCAAGTGGGAGGCGTCAAGGAGGCATCCTGATCAGATGCCCATACCACCTCAACTGACTCCTTTCAATGTGGAGGAGCAGCGGTTCTACTCTGAGCCTCTCCCGGATGACTGAGCTCCTCACCCTGTCTCTGAGGGTGAGTCCAGCGATCCTACGAAGAAAGCTCATTTCAGCCACTTGTATCCACGATCTCATTCTTTCGGTCATTACCCAAAGCTCGTGACCATAGGTGAGGGTACAAACATAGATTGTCTGGCAAATCGACAGCTTTGCCTTAGAGCTCAGCTCCCTCTTCACTACAACAGACCGGTACAATGTCCGCATCACTGCAGATGCTGCTCCGATCCGTCTGTCAATTTCTCGTTCCATTCTCCCCTCACTCGTGAATAAGACCCCAAGATACTTAAACCCCTCCACTTGGGGCAGGAGCCTGTCCCCAACCCAGAGAGGACAATCCACCTTTTTCCGGCTGAGGACCGTAGACTTGGACTTGGAGGTATTGATTCTCATTCCAGCTGCTTCACACTCAGCGGCAAACCGTCCCAGTAAGAACTGTAGGTCATTGCTGGATGAAGCCAGCAGGACAACATCATCTGCAAACAACAGAGATGAGATCCTGTGGTCACCAAGCATGACACCCTCCATTCCCTGGCTGCGCCTAGAAATCCTGTCCATAAAAATTATGAACAGGATCGGTGACAAAGGGCAGCCCTGGCGGAGTCCAACTCTCACTGGCAATGAGTCCGATCGAATGTTGGCAATACGAACCAAACTCTCACAACGGTCATACAGAGACTGAATAGCTTGTAACAACAAGCCCGATACCCCATACTCCCGAAGCGCCCCCCCCCCCCACACACACACAAAAAACCACAAGGGACGAGGTCAAATGCCTTCTCCAAGTCCACAAAATACATGTAAACTGGTTGGGCAAACTCCCACGAACTCTTGAGGATTCTTGAGAGGGTAAACAGCTGGTCCGATGTGCCACGGCCAGGACGAAAACCACACTGTTCTTCCTGAATCCGAGGTTCGACCAACGGCTGGACTCTCCACTCCAGTACCTTGGCATAGACCTTCCCAGGGAGGCTGAGGAGTGTGATCCCTCTAAAGTTGAGGCAGACCCTCCGGTCCCATTTATTGAAGAGAGGAACCACCACCCTGGTTTACAATGCCAAAGGCACTGTCCCCGACCTCCACACAATGTTGCAGAGGCGTGTCAACCATGACAGCCCTACAACATCCAGGGCCTTGAAGTACTCAGGATGAACCTCGTCCACCCCCGGGGCCCGGCCACCAAAGAGATTTTTAACCACCTTGGCGACCTCAGCCCCTGTGATAGGCGAGTTGTCCCCCTCGTCCACAAGCCCTGCTTCCTCTGTGGAAGGCGTATCAGTGGGATTGAGGAGATCCTTGAAGTATTCCTTCCACCGTCCGACAATATCCCCAGTCAAAGTCAGCAGCACCCTATCCGCACCATACACAGTGTGGACAGTGAGCCGCTTTTCCCTCCTAAGTCGTCGGACAGTTTGCCAGAATCTCTTCAACACCGACCGAAAGTCTTGTTCCATGGCCTCACCAAACTCCTCCCACACCTGAGTTTTTGCTTCAGCAACCATCTGAGCTGCACTCCACTTGGCCTGCCGGTACACCTCAGCTGCTTTGGGAGTCCTACAAGCCAACCAAGCTTGATAGGACTCCTTCTTCAGCTTGATGTATTTTTTGTACATTTTTTCCCGTCTCAAATTTTCAACTTTTTTTTCCTTACAAATTTACAAGGTAGATGAGTCTTTGGAGGGTTCCTTCGTCCTGCTGCGGTTGCCAGATCTGCAGACATGACCAGCTCACTACTGAGTTGTCATTTTTTTCTCACCAATTTAGTGCATTTGAAAAATACTTCTTTTATCTTACACATTTTCAAACATTGTAACTACCCACATGTGACATTTATTCTGATAAATTTCCAATTTTTCTCACGAATGTGTCACTTCTGTCTGATAACTTTACATTTTTCCTTGTATTTTTTCTGCTTTCGGTTTGAGCAGGAGTCGAGGTTTCCCACATCGTCCCTTCCTCCATCTCCCCCGGCCTGCCGGTGGACATCTTGCCACATCTCTGTCCTGATGGCATGTGCTGGGTTTTTGTTGTAAAAAGTCTGCCTGCTTGAAAACCAACCCGTCGCAGGAGCATGTGTAAGGAGAGATGCTGTAACACTACATTAAGGAACACTACAGCCAGTGTTGTAACATTTTATACATCTTTAGAGGTAAAATCATGACTACATCTTGTCAGTGAGCTTTAAAACTGGGATTCTCCAGTCTGGACATGGACCAACGCCTCCCCCGGTAGGACTCCCAGTAAATGAAAGCTGAGTATCTGACCGCTGTGGTTAGGCAGTTTTCAAGTTGCTACCATAATTTCCAAGTCTATACTCTTTAACATGCATTCAATGCAGTTTAGCTGTTGTAATGGATAATTATTTTTTTCATCCTTTTTATTCAAGTTCTCAGCAAGAGCAGCCTACAGTGTTGGTCATTTTTATGACTAATTTATGAGTAGCTACTTTATTCTCAAATGTGTTAAAGTCTGTATTTGCTGTTGCACAAAAGAGTTTTTCTGTATAGCAGAAGTTTCTGCTTAATTTACAAATCACTGTTTAATAGGAAATTTTTGACAATCCTGTGCTTTTGTTGTGGTGTAATATAGAATATCATTGCAGTAAACTGGGGCAGCAGTGGCACAGGTGTAGTGTGACTGACTACTGATTGGAGGGTCATGGGTTCAATTCTCACTCTGTCTGCTGTCCACTTGTCGAAGTGTCCTTGAGCAAGACACTGAACCTCCTGGTGCCCTGGTTAGTGCCTGTGTGTATGGCAGCTCTGCCACCATCAGTGTGTGAATGGGTGGATTGCAGGATCTGTAAAGCATTTTGGTCATCCTAGATGAGAAGAAAAGCACTATATAAGGGAACGCCATTTACCATTTAAACTATTGGGAAAAAAACATCTGCTTGAAAATTTGTAATTCTTCCCACAACTTTGAGTACAAAAAAACCCCCTCTGAAAACATCACAACTTTTTAAAAAAGCCCCCGCGAATTCAGGCTTTTTGGGCTGCAACAATCATAAAAAAATCTTGCAAAATCCTGGAGGGACTGTATAATAGTGCATTCCATGAGAACCTGCTTTTGATCAGGAAAAATGAAGTCTATCGTCAGAAGCGCATTGTTTAATGATATTTCAGTGGCGTGTTTTGACATCCCACAGCTCTGAAGCTCAGGAAACGGCATGCGCTGATCTTATTTTAATAGATAGAGTTGTAACAGTCATCACATAATCGCTCGTCATTTTAATTATATGATGATCACACACTAGTTTTTTTTATTTCCATCCTCACTCTCATTTTAATTGCAGACTTACTGTTGGAGTCTATAGATTAGGCATTAATGTATGATTTTTTAGGAGAATGAATGAATGAATGAACATGGACCATGTGTGCCAATGTGTTCCTATGTGATGTGCGGCGCACAAGGGGAAGGGGGGATTTTTGTTTTCATCACAGACTTTTTAGGCATTAATGTGTTTATTTTTGGGGGAATAAATGAATGAACAAGGAGTGTGCATTGTTTTACTTTTCACTGGAACTCCCCAGAGAAACAGGAGATGCACCCACATCTGTGTGAGCCGTATGCCCTGGGTTTCCAGCCCAGCAAGCTCCCTGACAGCCATCTGTCAGCCCCCGGCAGGGGCTCTTTTCCTTAAGTTTCAAACCCATTCATGTGTTGCATCCGTGCACACATTAAAGCATTCAGCTGATTTTTCAGCCTATTCTTCACCATTTGTTCTTTCTACCATAACTAACTGGGCATCAACTGTGATTGATGTCTTCCTTATTACCAAGCAGCATTACTACCGCATGTATTTTGGCTCACACACACGGGCTTTGATCAGCACAAAACCCATCTTAAACTGTCATGATCACAATTCACTTTAGATAATGCACCTCTTTGCATTAAAGAGATGGGAAGGAGCGCTATGGATTGGATTATCCAAAAAACACCTCTGAATGATTAGACTGGCCTCTTTGCTTCATGTGGCAGCAGAAAGTTCATTTTCATGTAGTTGTGATCAGGAAATGAACTTGGAAATGCCCATAAACGCATTCTATGTCAGTGACAACCGATCAACCGACCCTGTCGTTGTAATACGTCCCTTTAAAGCTTCTACAAAAAAATATTTTTAAATAAATAAAGGAATGAATAAATATTTGGCACACACGCAGCATGACTTTCTTCCCATGATGTGTTGTGACAGAAGGCAGTGCTGCTCCAGGCCACATTTGTCAGACACGATCTCAGTGAAACCAGAAGAGCCCTCTCTGCTGAAAACTGTTTTAATGAGGATGTGCCGAGGCTGATAACTGCCACAGAGACGTATCTACTTTATGTTTTATAACCACTCTGATGCCTGTATACAGAATATTTCAGTGAACTGTAAATGTGACATCAGGGCTGCTGTGGCATATTCAGTCCAGTGTGTGTTTGTGTGTTTCCTGTCTGCTTGTTGATGCATCATACCTTCCACATTTGGTTCCCTGATTCTTCAATAATGTATTAAGAACATTTTCAAAGTTAACCAACCATTTCAAAGTTAAGGGGGCAGCTGTGGCACAGGTGTAGTGTGGCCGATTACTGATCGGAGGGTCAGGGGTTTGATTCCCGCTCTGTCTGCAGTCTGCATGTCAAAGTGTCCTTGAGCAAGACACTGAACCCCCAGTTGCTGCTGGTGGGTCAGGCCAGTGCCGGTGTATGGCGGCTCCGCCACCATCAGAGTGTGAATGTGTGGATAGCAGGATCTGTAAAGCGCTTTAGTCATGCAGAGATGAGTAAAAACTGCTTTATAAGCAGCTTTATAAGTGAACGCAATTTACCAACCGATTATGCAAACTAAGAAAAAAGCAAATATGAGAGAAGATACAAGAAAAGAAAGTCACATATTTATGATTAAATTTGTTTTGTTTTCAATTTTGTACAAGGCTCAAATGATTGTTTAACCCCTTGCACTCCGGTCAATTTCCCTAAAAACGCCAAAAAATAATGTGCCCAAAGTAAATCGAAAGCTGTTCTTCAACCCTTTGCAGCATCTTCATGGGGTTGGTCTCATTTAAAAGAAAACACTTTGAATTTTTTGGCAAAACAGTCATAATCTCTCTAGGTGCTCCGGCCACTGAGTTACAGTCATCTAAACATAGTGAACTTGAAGAAAATAAATTTGGCCTGGGTGTTTTTTCGGATACAAATGCTTGCAAATAACACACAGCTTCAGATCCGGGCTGGAAAATGCAACAGAAATGTAGAACCAAGTGTTATCCAGCTGAGGTCCAAATTTTGTAACAATGCCACAAAAAATGAATATATTACACAGCTTTTTCCTCAGGTAGTTCCCAGGCATTTTTGAACTGTGCCAAATGGCACAGTTTGGAAAAACGTCTGTAACTTTTGAATGATTCAATATAGAAGCTTCATCGTGGGCTCTAATGAAAGCTGACACTCAGGGCTGTGTGTGTGTGCGTGTGTGTGTGTTGCCCCCCCCCCCCCGCTACAGAGGACGGACATCGGCCATCGCTACATGACGGATTAGACTCGTGGCGATGTGGCGACCGCGGCGCAGTCACCGCGGCTTCCCCCCCCCCTCCTCACTACAGAAGAATAGCGGGGGGGGGGCGTTCACGGTCCAGACGTGGCGAACGAACCGTGTACTGCGGCGCACGCACTTCGGACTTCGTGTGCCGCACAGTTGTAATTTACCGATCGGTCAAAAGTCATTTTGATTACAATTTTCAGGGATAAAGAATAATTTAGCTTAGAACACTTACCTCTTCACAGCAGAAGCGGAGCTGGCGAACTTCTTCCTCATTGTCAGACGAACGCGACGCTGGTCTCGCGACCCGATCAAAACATAATTCCATTATTGCGGTTTTGCGCTTCCATGATTGCGGTTTTTGGCGAACGATTTTTCAAAACAAATAACAGTAGTAATTAAAAATAGACTGACGTCATAGACCTCAGTTTGCTTAACGCCAAAAAATGTATTGCACTATTGTGGAAAAAGACTCATAGACCAGTTGCGACTCAGTGGTTAAGACAGATGTTAACAAACCTTCCATTAGAAAGAATAACATACATACTGAAATCAAAGGAAAATGTGTTTGAGAATATATGGAGACCTTTCAATGATTATGTAAAGAATTTAAACATAACTTTTGAAGTGGAAGGTGAATGATGTGTGTGGACCTTGTAAATTCCAAACTGGTGAATGTATAATATGTATACTTATGTAATGGATTGCCTAGACTAAACAGAGGAGCATTGTTGAAGACCTGTTCTTGTTAGTGGTTGTTGGTGGGGTTTTTTTTTAGTATTTTTTTTTATTACTTTAGTGTTAGTGTCTGATTGTTTGTGTTATGTTTGTAAAAAGGTTCAATAAAAATATTGTGGGAAAAAAAATAAACTGACGAACGCGTGTGTGTCACTCAGCCTTCGTCGATGGCCTCCGTCGGTCTATGATGACCATGGAAGACAATGCTAACGTCTACTCTGCTGGGACAAAAACAAAAAAAGCACCGCCTGGCCGAACATGCCGATGCGTGAATGGCAGTCGCTGTCACACAGATTGCACTTGTGGATGGTCTCCGTGCTGCTGGGTCTGTGGGGTTCTTCCTGCGGGTCCTTTTTTTCATCTGCTACAGCAGTCAGTCTCTCTTCACCCAGCCTTACACAAAAAAGCTCGCGAACTTCTGTGCTTCAATTGGCTCGCTGCATTCCAGCGTTGGTAGGCGGGTCCTTCTTGCTAGGTTTTCAGTCATTGGTTCTTCAAGGTTTCAGAAACCCAATTCAAGGCTCTTATTAGTCAAATGAGAGGTCAATCATATCTGATCTGTTTGCGGCTGTGTCTGTAGTGGAAGAACTTTTTTTTTTTTTTCAGTGCGTGCTTGGAGGCAGCGCCCTCGTGCGTCCTAGAGCGCACAAGAGCGCCCTCGTGCGCTCTGGGACGCAGAGACTTGCCCACCCGCGGTACAACGGAGTGCAAGAGGTTAAAAAAAAATCTTACAAGAAAAGAGTCTCAAATTTATAATGCTTGAAACAGATCAATCTGAGATTTTTGTGTAATATTGAGTGTAATATTGCTTTAATACAACAGTTCTGCAAGCACAATTTATTAAATGACAGCAGTACTGGACAAAATATTGTGATTTGTTTGTTTAACCAGTTATTTTGCCCAGCTGAGAAAAAAAAAAATAGTCTCAGAGCATTCGTTCCACAACCGGGAGGTTGGAGGTTCAAGTTCTGGCTGGGTCATACCAAAGACCATATAAAAATGGTACTTCCTGCCTTCTAGCTTGATGCTCAGCATAGTAAAGTGGGGAAAGGAGAAGTTGTTTGTGGCAGCGCCTTGCATGACAGCGACCCCTCTGATTCTAGATGTGATTAACATTGTAGATAGGAGAAACGTAATTTTGTTCTATTGTACATTATTGGCTGTAGGGACTGAATGACAATAAAGTTGGCTTCTTCTTCTTCTTGCTAAACATCTCGATCAGCATGGAGATGTCTATTGTCATTTCACACACATGTAAACATATTAACTATTGCTAAGTGCAAAAGTCAGAAGTGTTTATAAAACATATGCCTGAGTCAGCACTGCAGAAGACCCCAGATCAAAGTGTATCCAATGCTGGTAGCTAGCTGGTGGCTAGTAGCTAGCATGCTAGCAATTTAGCATACTTTGCTCACTTTTCTTCGTATTTTCGGAAGAAACATAGAGTCCATCACCACAAAGGTATTGTGGTTTGTTACTCAAGATAATAAATCCAACTCTAGCACTGCCTTTTTTCAAACAGATGTGAAATAGCTTCACAATGTTTATTGAGCATACTGTAAAGCTGGATAAAGCTTTATTCAAAAGGGCGGGACTTCCGAGTCAGGTAAGAAATCATTTCAAACAGCACCTCACCGTGGAAATTAAGGTATTCAACACAATATCGCAATTGTCATTGAGAGTTGACAGTAAATTAGTGTTAGTAATTAAAGTTACTAGAATACCTTTGAAGCAGAGTGATACATATCCAGTGAAGTTGGAGAGCAATTATCGTGGATTTTAGTAACTGCTGGAATCCCTATTGTCCAATCAAATTGCTCAGTTGGAACTAACTGTTGTATAAAATATTTTGAATCAATGTGAAACAGTCTACACTTACCCACACTATTTCCTCTTTTCTGCTCTGTCCCAACTTATTGAATTTTACTTTGTTTTGGGCATTTATTATGATGATATGGTGCATCTGCTTAAAAAGCATGGTCATGATATTAGAAGAAGAGTCCAGTGCATTTTCTTTGGTGAGCAGAAAATGTCGGTAATTCTTCATCATGATGCAGAGGAACAAATGGTGTTACTTGGCCTAAGATTGTTTTTTACCCCAAGATTTTAAAATACACAGGACAGGCATGTTGTACTGAAGTTGTTGATAAGAATAAGATCCCCCTCAGTGCTTTTAAATACTACACCAGGCCTACTGCATTAGTGGCCCAAAACCAACCTCTGAGTGGCCCAGGCACAGTCTGTGGTCCAGCCAGAGAATCAAAGGCCAACATATTTCACAATTGCAGAAATCCATTAATTACTACCAGTGCTGGGCAAGTTACTAAAAAATAATAACTAATTACAGTTACTAGCTACTTCTTTTCAAAAGTAACTGAGTTACTTATCAATTGCTGCATGATTAAAGTAGATAGATAGATTAGTTTATTTGACAGGGACAGTGCAATAAACATAGACAATTAATCAATGACAATCAATCTGATGTGTTGCACATAGAGTGTATAGCTATTAGCTAATTTGCAACTCTTGTCCCTGGATGGGCTTTAGAAAAGAGAATCAAGTAAAGAAAAAAAAAATACACAATAACCACATACATCAATGCAAAAAGATTATAAATACACAATTATAAATATTATAAATATTATAAATATTATAAATACACAAATATGACAACCTGACTCACATTTGCCTATTTCAGGCCTCCCTCCCTTCGTCACTCACTATAAACAAACACATTCATTCCTTCCCTTCATTCACTCTCACCTTGCAGACAATCAATTCATACATGAGTACATTCTTGTTTATTATTCAGCCAGTTTTTAACCTTTTTAGTGAATGTTTTAAAGTCCGTTATTATTTTAATTACATTTGGCATTGTGTTCCAGATGTGACTGCCCTTTATAGAGAAAGCTGTTTGTCCAAATGTGGTTCTGCGGTGGAATATTTTACAGTTATTGTTAACAGAACTCCTGGTGGCTCTGCTGCTGTCCTGTCTTTGGACGAAACCAGCAAGTGGCTCGGGTGCAGATTTATGGAAACATTTGAACGTTAATTTCAGAAAACAGAGGTCAATGAAACTCTCAAAACTCAATAGGTTGTATTTTTTTTAAAACATTACAGTGATGCCACCTAATGGGCTTTTTGTCCAAGATTTTTAGGGTTTGATTATATAATGAACCTATATGTCTTATTGTGGAAGGAGCTGCTTGAGCCCAGACTGTCAAACAGTATGATATATGAGAAAAAACCATAGAATGCATATACAGTACAGCTGCTTCGTAAGGTATGTAATATCTAATTAATTTAAAGCAGTTCAGATTTTTTTTTTTACTGTTTTTGAAATTTTCTTTATATGAAGATTAAATTTGAGTTGAGGATCTAGTACAATGCCAAGGTATTTGAATTCTGTAGCTAAACTGATGTCATGATCATGTATATTAACTTTAAAAACGTTGCAGGTTACATTTTTTGATTGAAAAGCACATTGAGACTGTTTTCTGAAGGTTCAGCAATAGATGGTTCTGGAGGAGCCACTCTTGGACATCAACCATACTTGTAGACAGTACATCTGCATCCTGTGCTGGAGTCTTGGCAGCTGTGTAAATAACTGCATCATCTGCATAAAGTTGGCATGTTGCAGCTGAGCAGTGTAACGGCAAGTCATTAATAAAAATGCTGAAAAGTAAAGGACCAAGAATGGACCCTTGTGGGATACCCATGCGGTTGTTTAAAAATGAGGATTTATCCTGGTGAACTTTTACACACTGTTCTCTATTCTGGAGATAAGATGCAAACCATTCTAATGTATCTGGGGAGAAGTTAAAAGATACCATTTTGGATAAAAGCAAACTGTGGTTTACAGTATCAAAAGCCTTTTTGAGATCTAGAAAAACAGCTCCTACCACATTACCCCTGTCCAAGGACTGTTTGACGTTGTCAATAAGGCAACAATTTGCTGTTTCTGTTGAGTATCCTGGTCTAAAACCAAATTGATGTGGATGAAGAAGTTGACTGTCTTGTAAATATTCAATCAGCTGTGTAGCTACAACTTTTTCAAGAACCTTAGACAGGACTGGTAAAATAGAGATTGGGCGGTAATTGCATATATCGTCTTTACTGCCTGATTTATGAACTGGTATGACGACAGCTTTTTTCCAGCCAGATGGAAATGTACTAGACCTAATGGAGAGATTAATGAGATGAGTCAGTGGTTTGATTAATATTTTGCTGTGCATTTTGAGAAAGGAGGTGCTCATATTGTAGATATCATTAGTTTTTGAGTTTGACAGTGTTTTAACAATTCCAGCAATTAACTCCTCATTTACCTCATCGATGTGAAAAGAATCTGTTGGAAGTATGGAATTTGTGTTGTTGAGCACATTTGGCAGCACAAAAATTTTTGTTAAGTCTTCCACAGAGCCCACAAAGTATGAATTAAATTCATTTGCCAAAGTAGCCTTGTCACTGACGGTCTTGCCATTGATTCTAAGTTCCTTTACCCCCTTCTGATCGTTTTTTTTAAGTAACTAATTACTTGGAAAAATAACTTTCACATTACTTTTAAATGCATACTTAAACCATCTTGCACACATACAGTAGCAAGATAATTTAATTAATGCAGGGGTGTCCAACCATGTGCCATGGAGAGCCAAGACCCTGCAGGTTTTACCTCCAACCAGTGTCTTCAACAGCAGATTTCAGTGAACTTCTTCCCACTGATTGCTGATAAGTGAAAACACCTGCTGAAGAGACTGGGTAGAAGAGAAAACCTGCAGGGTCTTGGCTCTCCATGGCACATGGTTGGACACCCCTGTAATCCCTTAATGGATTACATTACGACTTATTATTGTCAGGCTGAAAACAGACTGTTCCAGTCAGAGCTTTTAGAACATGTTCAGTCTGTTTTATCCTGCCTTAAGAACTCTTATTGTAGGAAAAATCTGAAGAAAATCAACACAAAATTCCCTGTAATTTCTTCCTTTTGGAGTGAGAAATAGGGTTTGTGGAGTGAGAAAGAGGGAAAAACAGTGAGAATCACTCCAGAAGAGTGAGTTGGCAACACTGCATAAAGCTGTCCATGTTTATCTTATCTTTATATTCACTGGTAAACATGGGGGCTGAACACACACGCAGACTGGTAGGCTCTGCATGCGCTTCTCTTAAATCTTCTTTTAAACCTTTTAAACCTCCTCAACCTGTATCTTTTAGACCTTCTTTTTTCACAAAACGGACTCAACTATCATCGGGCCACTGGATAGTTGGTGCTGTTTTAACTGTCTGTCTACTTCTACTATCAATGCAGCAGTGCCTCACAATTGATAACCACAATGCTACCATCACCCATCAACAACATCTGCTGTACTCTACATTTCTGGACAATGGCCGTGCCCGGGTGCTTCCTGCGAAACGGGTACAAGTAAGCCCTGGAAGGACAGCTTCAGGGTCTATCTACCTAGCAAATATTATATTATTAGTGGGAGATGTAGAGGTGAACCCAGGCCCACAGCCTTTGGACAATGGAAACCTGATTGGGCTGCCGCAGTCAGTCCAACAATCACTGCTAAACTCTTCAACCTGGTCGCCACAGCTAGCTGAACAACTGCAAATAAACTGGAAAACCTGGATACCACAACCAGAATGACAATTTCAGCATATTTGGCCAACCTGGCCCCTGCAGCCAGCACAGCAGCTAAAGTGGCTAACTTGGAAACCACAGCTAAACTGTTTACAATGGAATCCACAGCATATGGTCCCTCCAAACACCAATGCAGCAACAGTGGCCATTTCAGCAAACCCACGCCAACAGCACGGCGTCCAGCGATCGGAGGTTGACACCGACCCAGGCACCCAGGATGTTGGTGCTCCAGCGGCTTACTTGGCAGGGTGGGCCTGCCAGGTGTAGTCGGGACTACAAATTGTGGCCCAATGGCGAGGTGACAGGCGCCAGCCCGGTCCCCCTGGGCGCCGGTACAATGGTGGCTTTTCTAGTGGGGGATGTCCATCAAATGGAGCCACATCAACGGCTTGGAGCCCCATAGCTGGATGTCGGTTTTGGCCCTTTTACCCCGGACATCAATGCAGTGTTTGGCTCTCTCAGCAATGGATGTTCGCCGGGCCCAACTGTGTCAACAATTTGTGGCTCAGCGGCTGGCTGTTGACATCGTCCCGATCTAGCTGGACATCAATGCAGCAGCGGCCCATCCAGAGGAGGCTGATGTTGGTCAGTTCTCCAAACACACCAGTGATATCAATGCAGGAAAGTTTTCCCCAGATGCTGGTGCGGCAGCGGCCCATCAGAAGGGGAATGATATCAGTGGAGTCGCCCGGGATGCCGGTGACATCAACGCAGGAAAAATTATTGCAACAAGACTCAAACTGCATAAGCCTGGTAAGACTGTTACAAAGCGGGATGGGTATAGGATAAAAACTGTGGCTGAAAAACAACAAACTACTAAAATGTTTCAAACTGTAAATCATGCCAAGGTATTGTGGGATCTGTTTATGAAACCTAAAGGCTTTTTTGGAGGTCATCTCAATATTAGGAGCATTGTCTCTAAAACGGAACAAATATAATTATTAACCAATTCAAATCTTGACTACCTGTGCCTCTCAGAAACCTGGTTAACCCCAACAACACCTCCAGCTGTTTTCAGTGTACCATGGTACAATACCAATAGACAAGACAGAAAAGATGACAGGGGAGGAGGGGTCATGATTTATGTAAAGGGTGGTTATCAGTGTACACAACTTGACATTGCTGAAAATACGCTGGAATGTGTTGGAGTTAAAGTTGTACTATCACCAGAAATGTCTTTTGCTTTGATTGTGATCTATCGACCTCCATCCTCTAAGGACACATTCTTTAATCGTCTATCAGATGTATTGAAACAGTTTGGCAACAAAGAGTTAATCCTCATGGGTGATTTCAACTTAAATTGGCTTTGTAAAACATGCAGAAAGAAATTAAAGGACATCACCAATAAGTTTCATATGGATCAGATGATCATTAACCCAACTAGAATAACCCATTCATCTCAAACTCTCCTTGATTGGATCTTTACCAACAAACCTGACCGCATAACAAAAAAATACATTCTAATTATTGGCATGTCTAATTATAATCTCACTTTAGTAGTACGCAAATTATCAAAATCACAATACAAAAAGCCTACTGATGGTGGAAAATATATCTTGTACATACCAAAAAAAAACCAACATAGAATCAATTGAAAATGAGTTACATACAGCATGTAAAGATCAAAGAAATGATCTCGAAATATAAAATAACAGCACTATTTAACCTCTTGCGCTCCGTTGTACCGCAGACGGGCAAGTCTCTGCATCCTAGAGCGCACGAGGGCGCTCTCGTGCGCTCTAGGATGCATGATGGAGATTGTGATGTAGGTGGTGTATGGTGTCCAAGCGCGCACTGAAAATAAAAGCTGCAGACACAGCCGCAAACAGATTAGTTCATCTGATTGACCTCTCATTCGACTAATAAGAGCCTTGAATTGGGTTTCTGAAACCTTGAAGAACCAATGACTGAAAACCTAGCCAGAAGGACCCGCCTCCCAACGCTGTGAATGCAGTGAGCCAATTGAAGCACAGAAGTTCGCAAGCTGTTTTTTTTTAAGGCTGGGTGAAGACTGGCTGCTGCAGCGGATCAAAAAAGGACCCACAGGAAGAACCCCACAGACCCAACAGCACGGAGACCATCCACAAATGCAACCTGTGTGACAGGGAGTGCCATTCGCGCATCGGCATGTTCGGCCACAGGCGGTGCTTATTTTGTTTTGGTTCCAGCAGAGTAGACGTTATGATTTCTTCCATGGTCATAGACCGACGGAGGCTGACGACGAAGGCTGAGTGACACACACGGCTTCGCCAGTCTTTTTTTAATTACTACTGTTATTTGTTTTGAAAAATCGTTCGCCAAAAACCGCAATCATGGAAGCACAAAACCGCAATAATGGAATTATGTTTTGATCGGGTCGCGAGACCAGAACCACGAGCAGACCAGCGTCGCATTCGTCTGACAGTGAGGAAGAGAAGTTCGCCAGGACTCTGCTGCTGTGAAGAGGTAAGGTGTTATAAGCTAAATTATTATTTATCCCTGAAAATTGTAATCCAAAATGACTTTTGACCTATCGGTAAATTACAACTGTGCGGCGCGGCGCGGCGCAGTTCGTGTGCCGCGGTACAAGGGATTGTTCGCCGCGTCCAGACCATGAATGCCCCCCCCCACTATTCTTCTGTAGCAAGGGGGGGGGGAAGCTGCGGCGACTGCGCTGCTGTCCCACATCGCCACATGAGGCTAATCCGTTGTGTAGCGATGGCCGATGTCCATCCTCTGTAGCGAGGGGGGGGACAACCCCCCCTCCCACACACACACAGACAGCCCTGAGTGTGACCTTTCATTAGAGCCCAAAATGAAGCTTCTACATTGAAACATTCAAAAGTTACAGACGTTTTTCCAAACTGTGCCATTTGGCACAATTTGGCACAGTTCCAAAACTCCTGGGAATTACCTGAGTAAAAAGCTGTGTAATATATTCATTTTTTGTGGTATTGTTACAAAATTTGGACCTCAGCTGGATAACACTTGGTTCTACATTTCTGTTGCATCTTCCAGCCCGGATCTGAAGCTGTGTGTTATTTGCAAGCATTTGTATCCAAAAAAACACCCAGGCCAAATTTATTTTCTTCAAGTTCACTATGTTTAGATGACTGTAACTCAGTGGCCGGAGCACTTAGAGAGATTATGACTGTTTTGCCAAAAAAATTCAAAGTATTTTCTTTTAAATGAGACCAACCTCATGCTGCAAAGGGTTGAAGAACAGCTTTTGATTTAATTTGGGCACGTTAATTTTTGGCGTTTTTAGGGAAATTGACCGGAGTGCAAGGGGTTAAGCACAAGAGAAAACAGGATCTACCTTGGCTAAATGAAAAATTATGGAATCTCATGAAAAAGAGGATTTAGCTCTTAAAAATGGCTAAAAACTAATTTAAGTACAGATAGACTGATTTTTAAAAGACTCAGAAATGAAGTCACCATGCAGCTCCGTAAAGCAAAAGCAAATTTCTTCCTAGACATAATCAAAAACGCAAAGGTGAACAACAAAAAAACTCTGGAAATGTATTGATAAACTCACAGGAAAAAACTGCAAAAAAAGTGAAGTTATACAATTCAGTTTGAATGGAAATCTTCACTCAGATAGCTTAGATATAGCCAATACTTTTAATGAGTATTTTATCAAATCAGTACAAGAACTGGGTCTGAATTTTACCCAGACACACACCAAATTACAATAAATCATGAAACTGATCTAAACCTTAAAATGAAGTAAAGCTTAACAAAATTTTATCATCTCTATCAAGTTCCAGAACTAAGGACATTCTTGGACTAGACACTGTATTTAAAAAAAAACAAAACAAAACAAAAAAAAACCACATATACTTTAATAATTCCAATTACAGAACTAATAAATCAATCAATACATGAAAATATCTTTCCTGATGCATCAAAACCTGCTATTGTAACCCCATTACACAATACACATAGTAATCATAGGCCAATAAGTATACTTCCTCTTTTGTCAAAAGCCATTGAATAGGTGGTAGTTGACCAACTGGTAGAACATCTTGAATCTGCCCAGCTGCTGCATCCCATGCAGTTTGGTTTCAGGCCGAACCACTCAATGGAGACTGCATGTTGTTACTTTCGTCGTCATCGGCCTCCGTCGGTCTATGATGACCATGGAAGAGAATCCTAAACGTCTACTCTGCTGGAACAGCACCGCCTGTGGCTGAACAGGCCGATGCGCACCGGTGTTCTACCTTCCAGCGTTGGGCATTGGTAGGATTCAAGCCTGGGCAGGAAGATATGGAGGACAAGATGTTACCCATGCAGCATGTCCCCCCTCTCTATGTCACTGATGAATCCAAAGGAACAGCAGGGCTGCTATAGTTTGGCAGCAGCGCCGTCGCAGGAGCTGCCTGCCTGTTGTTACTTTATTGAAATGATTAAAGAAAATCTGGACAAAGGGGGTCGTAGGAGCCATCTTTTTAGACTTGCGTAAAGCCTTTGATACAGTCAATCAGTCAGTCCTTCTTTCTAAACTATCAGGACATAAACTGTTCATGAATACCCATAGCTGGTTAAAATCTTATCTATCTGGTCGCTCCCAGTGTGTGCACATAAACAATACTGTATCCCAATCAAAGGCATGCACCATGGGAGTACCACAAGGTTCAATCTTAGGCCCACTGCTCTTTACTTTGTATATTACCCTATTGACTGTGGATGGCACTCTGTTGTGCCATCAGCCCCTAGTGGTGAAGTTTTTTTCAAGAAAATATTCAGTTCAGATGTCAGAGATTTCCAAAGCTATAACTTGAAAGTGGTAAGAGATAATGGCTTACTATCAATTAGAAAGATGTAGAATATGATCCAAAGTTTGAGATGGGAGTAAATTTACGTGTCTAATTTGCACAATGCCACAGCAGTCATATCAAATTACATAACTTTCAGTCAAAAGTGGACTTTGGACATATTTGCTCAAAGAATGGTTCTGCTTTTTGTCACCGTTTCTTGTTTTGGGCATTTTGTTATCTTATCTTCAAAGTATATGAACCAGAAAATCAGTACAATGCAGTAAAATGTAAACAAAACAATTAAACAAACAGACATTTGTCATTTACCGCTGGTGAAGGCGGCTTGCTTTGCCCTTTTTGTGGCATCTTGGCCGTTATTGTCTCTTCTGTCGGGCACTTTTCCTTTCTCTCCCACATCCAGAAACTGATATGATTATCCCACCTCAATTTTGCTTTTATTCCACCGCTATTTATGTTATATGACGAAATGGAACCGGAGCAATTGTTTTTTCCCCAGTCACATGGCGCTGGGGGGGCAGCAGATGAACATAGGCAGCTTTGCCCACCCTCAGTTATAACAAAATGTAAACATTTACCTTCATAAGCTAAATAATCTCTTTTTTGAATCATAGCTGGCAAATTTGGGAGCAAATGCTCCTCCATTCATGACCGAGTATGTCCACAGCAATGTCCATATGTGTTTGTCTAAAAATTTCTTCCTCTCTCGTGTAAATAAGGATGCTTCTATGTCCGCCATAATTCCTCCAAGGCAAAAGCAGTAAGTTATACGTGTCTGCCACCTTGTGAGGTGGAATTCTTAGTACAACTGGGGAGTGTTTGGCAAGTCACAGTCACAGGTGCAGTGCACATTGCAGCACTGCGCCTGTCACAGTGGTGGCGCTATCCGTTCATGCAATCAACAGTGTTAAAGGGTTAATGATTTGCTATCAGTATGTAAAAATGACATAAAAATTCAGATGTATGCAGATGACACAGTCATCTACACACATGGGAAGGATGCCAAACAAGTGGCTAAGTTAATGATAGCAATGGAGAAGGTGTCAAAATGGCTTAATCAATCATGCCTCACTCTGAACGTAGGGAAAATAGCTACCAACAAACAAAATCATATGCACTATCCGACTATAACTGTAAATGGAACAAATATAGAAAATGTAACAGAGTTTAAGCATTTGGGTGTCACATTAGATCCCACACTCAGCTTTAAAAAGCAGATAAAATGGATGAGCTGCACTCTGAAATATAACCTTGCAAACTTTCGTTGCATCAGAAACTCTTACTACTAAGGACCAAAAACCTTTCTGAATGCTATGATTTTGACACATTTCTCCTATTGCATCTCTTGGTGGTCACAAGCCAATAGTATGACTCTGAAACCCTTGGAATTCTTGTATAAGCATCCATCCATCCATCTTCTTCTGCTTAATCCTTTTTGGGTCGCGGGGGGGCTGGAGCCTATCCCAGCATCTTAGGTATGACTGTGAGAGTGAATGGTTGTCTGTCTCTCTGTGTTGGCCCTACGATGGACTGGCGATCTGTCCAGGGTGTACCCTGCCTCTCGCCCAAAGACACTGGGATAGGCTCCAGCCCCCCCCCCCCCCCCCCCGTATAAGCAATCCATTAAAATTCTGGATAAGAAGACATGACAGTATCACCATTGTGGTGTACTTGCCAAACACAAGATGTTAAGCGTTGAAAATATGATCATGTATGCAAATATATGGTTAATCTTTAAAATTATCCATGGTTCTGCACGCCCACCTCTTAAGACTTTTGTGTACCTGACTTCTGAACAAAATACGAGAATAACAAGGACTTCCTGTAGGTGGCATTGTTGAATTCCCCTACGTAAAACTGCTTTCGGACAATCAGCATTCTCATACAAAGCTGGAATGGAATGGAACAAGCTCCCCACTGCTTTGAAGAAAAGAACAAATTAGAGAGACTTTTCCACGGAGACTAAAAAAATGGATTTTAAGTAATCAAGCCTGCCAGCATTGACTCTCTCCCTTAAATGGGATTATGAAATTGTACTCTTTAATTGTTTTTGTATGTGTGCCATCTCTCTTATCTTTTTACCTTTAAACTTACTCCCTGCTTGTTTCAGGGTTAACAGTCTCTGAAACATGACCTGAATTGCTGTCTATATGTGCTGTTTTTCTTTTAATATCTTCCTGCCTGCCTCAGGGATTACGGATTACAGATGGAAATTAGTGAGAACGCTATAATTTGGTACAGAGCATCTTTACCCTGTGGGTGACTCCCACAGCCTACGGACAAGCAGAGCGCTCAGCTGGAGCAATTAGCATAACAGTGAGATGTATGGACTGATATCAATAGGCAGCCTCTCTTTGTCTAATCCTGGCGCCAGTAATCCTGCTATTGATATGTGTGACTCTCATGTAAATGTCCCATGCATTCCTGCTGTACTGTGATGCTAATGTGCCATGCATGCATTGTCTAGCTGGGTATATAAGCCAACTGTATATCGCTTGCTCTCTCTGACTACACGCATTGCCTGTTTGCTGACTAGAGACTGAGGGCTCGCTCCAGCGCGCTTACACAGCGCTGGAGTGAGTCCTGTGATGGAGGATGAATAAAACACCCTTTTAAACTTCAGTTCGCCGTGCCTGCACTTATTCCGTGCCTCCACACTTGGGTTCTCTTATTTCATCCGCCACAACCCTGTGTTTAATGTTTTTTCTGTACATGGTCCCTGACAAATAAACCAATAAACTAAACTGAACTAAACTTATATTATGGATTTAATCTGATGTGCAGTGATCCAAAGAAAATGTCCATTATCTACAGTCCAAATGTCTGCTGTGACAGAGACATGACCTAGTCCCTTAAATATCCTTTTGGAGATCAAATCCATTTTTGAATAATCTTTATCCAAGTAGCAAGCAAATGTGTTAGTGGCTCAGAGTCTCAGCTGTCTGATGGAAAATGACTGTTATCAGATCTTCATTCTGTAACAACATATATGGCAATCTGTCATGGGTAGCGAGAGCGCGCCCCCTCCTTTCCATTCATCTCTCCGCTGCTCATCATCACACCTGAGGGAGAGGACACACCTGCGCCCTCTTATCAGCCAGCATACTTAAGGAGGCATCCTTCCGTGACTCAATGCTGGCTCGTCTGGGTATACTGCCGTGAACAGGTGGCAAGTCATCACAACACCGGTAAAGAAGTTATTAACCTGTGTGCTTTTTTCTCCATTGTGCAGGTTGCTGCCATCGCGCGAGTGTGTCTCTGAGGGCTGCGTGCACTCTCCTGCCACAACTTTTCCCACGACGGTAACCTCCACCCGGTCAGGCTCCACCAGCAGTCCCTTACCCTGCTGATTCATCTATTTCCCGCTGGAGTCCTGCCAGCGCTCCCTCGGAGCCCACATAAGTGGTAATTTGGCTCGCCCATTTGCCCTATCTCCATTCCCCTGCTTACAGCTCTCATTCTCTCTCCACAGGCCCATTCTTCTGGTGAATGACTGTGATGTAGCAGTGCGGTTTTTGCTATTCAATAAAACATTCAAATGTGTGTACTGTTTGATTGTCTCTTTGTTGCTGCACTTTGCATGTGGGCTGAATTATCTAATCAGTCATGACAGAACAAGCCAACCTTACCCTTGGCTCAGTAGGGGCAACAGGGGGACAATCCGCTCTGAATCGCTTAGAGGCGACCGAGCAACAGGTCACCGTGATGAACCAGCAGCTGCAAACAATGATGCAGCAATTGGACACCATCATGTGTCATTTGTTGGGACAGCTCCTCCGGCTCCTCCTTCTCAGCCTGCTCCCGTTATTCAACCACCAGTTCGCCGTACCACCTCCATTCCCAATGCAAGGAGTTTTTACACCAGGTGCGGATGTATTTGGAGCAGGTTGGGGGGGGGGGATGTTGCTAAAATTCAGTTTTTCACCCTACTGTTGTGGGACCAAGCCCTCAGTTGGGCTCAGGCCACAGCTACACGTTTGACCAATTTGTGGCCGCTTTTTGTCGCGCGTTCGACCACACCGAGAGTCAGGGGAACATAATGAGCTGCCTTATGACTCTCCGCCAGGGGGCTTGGTCTGTGGCCAAGTTCTCTGTGAAGTTTCGGGTCGAAGCGGCAGACTCGGGGTGGAACGAGGTTGCACTACGCAGCACATTCCTCCACGGGTTAAATGCCCATCTCCGCGACGACCTGGCAGTTTATGCCATTCCTGAGATGCTCAATGTTCTTATTGATCAGGCTGTGGGGTTGGACAACCGCTACCGGGAGCGTGCGAGGGAGCGACAGGCCTCCTCTCGCTCGTCTGTCGAGCGTGTGCCCGCTGAGGGGACTGACACTGGGGGGGCCAGTCCTCCTTCCGAGCCGATGGACCTCAGCTGGGTTCGTCTAACCGAGGCTGAGCGCTGGCGAAGGAGGAGAGCTGGCGCGTCCTTGTACTGTGCTTCCCCTGGAGCACGGTCGGGACGAGTGCCCCCAGCAGCCAAAAGACGCATCCCATCAGTAACTGTGGGGGTCTGGCGGGTGGGACCAAGTTAACTCCCCCCCGGCAATTTCTCTATTCTGGCCCTCGTGCAATTGCCGGGGGTTGAGAGGAGGGTCTTGCCGCTAATTGATTCAGGGGCAGAGGGCAATTTCGTGTTGGTCCGGCTCGTCCGGGACCTGGGTATTCCCACTCTTAAATTGCCCCATCATCAATGTGTTACCACCATATCTGGCCGTGAGGTTGCGGTTATCGCCGAATGCACGTGGCCGGTTGCCATCCTTTGTTCCGGGAATCATTGGAAGGAACTAATGTTCCTAGTTCTCCCAAATTCATCATCCCCGATGATTCTAGGTTATCCGTGGCTCCGAAGGCACAGCCCCATAATAAATTGGGAGCGGAATTCCATCTCCTCCTGGAGCCCGTTGTAGCATCATCTTGCTTTGGCTCATCAATAAAATTATTCTTCATCTTAAAGACATTGTTTCACCCAGGAAAAGGCCAGTCAAGAATTGCTTTTTCATCTCAGGACCACAGCTGAACCAACATTCCTTTGTTGAGCAAAGCTAAAGAATGCTCTCAATCTATTAACTCACATCATAAATAACTTGGGGACTTCCTCAACTAAGACAGGTTTATATTCAACAGGCATACCATAAAACCTTAAAGGCATTCACTAAGGCCTTGGATTGGCCACAGCTCGACACTACACCTGGTGGATGTCTATGGAGTAGACACTCACTTTGACTGTACAAGTTTTGAACTGAAATTAACTCTTCAAGTTTCATTTCTCAGGACAGTTCTAAGGACACCATTTGTTGAAGACCACTGCCTCGGTGGGACTTTGATATTCTGTGGACAATCAATGGGTTTGAAATATATATTAATCCTTGATTTTAAATGTGTACATGTTAAAATGTTTCAATGAATGTTTATTCTTGCATGTTAATTTAAAAGCACTAGTTATAAAGTTGCATGAATCACTAAAGCTAGCTTAGACTTTATACATAAGTAGGTTAAGGAATCCCCAGTGTATTAAAATTATGTCATTTTGTGAGGACCGGTATCAGCCAGTCATCACCCAGCATATGCTGGGCTCCAGCTCTTTCATTCCACTGGTTCCATACAGACAAGAGCCTGTTCATTGGACTAAAGTTCATAAAACCCGCCCACGAAGGAAGACTATTGGCTGGGGCTCCTGCCAATCCCCAGAAGTCCGCGAAAGTTGTCTGCAGATAAAGAGGAGATGCACCCTCTTTCCAGCCTCTTTTCCTTCTTCTTCTCCTTCTCTTCACTTCTCGGCAGAGCACCACAGGAGAACAAAGAGATCACTTCACTGCCACAGAACAAAGGAGACTTCTTGCACATGCTTTTTCTACGATCACCTCAGAGCAGAGAACATGAAATATTGTGTTTGTGTAAGCTTCTGTGTATTTTAATGTTTTTCTTTAAACGTCTAGGAATTAATTCTTTTTTTTCCTGAGCTCAAATCCTAATTCGGAGTCAAACTCCCGCTCCTAGACGTCTATTTTTATAACTTCCTCCTGTTAAACTTTCTTTAAACTCACCGTTTTTAGTTTTCACTTTAATTTTAATTATATATATTTTCTTTAAAAGGACTGAGTGACCATCTCCATAATAGAAGCTAATTTCAACTCCACGAAGTCGGAAAAATCTTTTAATTTTGCTATTGGATCAGATTTTGCAATTATTCTCAAATTCCCTTGGGAAGCAGCTGACTCATGAAAGCTTCAACTTTGCCACGGAGAAGAGGATACACCGCCGCCATCTTTGCTGCATCTCAGCCCAACAGTCAAAATCTCATCTTGTGACTGTAGACTTTGGAAGCTGCCATACCTTGTCCGAATATCTGCTGGCAAGATATTCTGGTTTTGGTGCCAGTCAACAACTAAGGCTTCAAGAAGAAGGATCTCCACCACGCAAGGTCACGTGAGCTGCATTCTTTATTCATCTGCTAAATAAAATGTCTGAGATTTGAGAATAATTCAGTATCTGATCAGTATCTGATCAGATACAAAATTGTTTTCATTAAAATTCCATTTTCATTTTCTTAAGAGTAATCCAGAATTTTCCATACAATTAGTTTAATCTTCCCCATAAATTTGTGTTCAGTTTTCCATAATCCATTAACTTCAAACTGGTCTAAATTCAGCTTACATTTTCACCCTGGTTCTGCAAATGTTCACATTGTTACTCTATCATTTACAAGTTTAATTTAATGGTTAATGCAAATCATTTCAATGTCTTTTAATCATCATTTCATTTAATAAAGATGTGAAAATTGAGAGAAGTTGTTGAAAATTTATTTCATTCTGAGTCTGGTTTTAAAGCCTTAGTATTGAATTCACTAAAATTTTGAGACTGATTGTTAATTAATTTATTGAGTGATTAAACTGGTATAAAGTGAAATTAATGACTAAAAGTGCTCACTAAAGAGATTAGCTGGTGCCCCGATGAGTGTTTACTGTAAACTTTTCCTGCATGTGGGCCTGGAGTAAATCTCAGGTCCCGATACTTTAATACAAATTAAATAATCTTTATACCTGATCATAATTATAAATCACTTATCGCTACACCGTTTTGTTTGGCCAATTGTTTAAGTTCAGCCGAATGTGCTCCATCTCTCCCTGTCTCTCCTCCTCCGGTTGAGCCGCCGGATCTCAGCCTCGTTCCCTGGGCTTATCATGATTTAGGGGAAGTCTTCAGCAAGTCGAGAGCACTGTCACTTTCGCCTCATCGCTCTTATGACTGTGCTGTGGAACTCGTCCCGGGGGCGAAGCTGCCATCCAGCCGGCTCTACAGTATTTCTGGGCCGGAGAGGGAGGCTATGGAGAAGTATGTTAAAGAGTCACTTAATGGCCTTATTCAGCCATCTTCGGCCCCTCTCTGGGCCGGATTCTTCTTTCTTGGAAAGAAGGATGGCTCCCTGCGCCTGTGTATCAATTACCGTGAGCTCAACGCTATAACAGTTAAGGACAAATATCCCCTGCCCTTCATGAATTCCATGTTTGAGCTCCTTCAGCGCTCAAGCGGGACAAGTGGAAGACAGAGTTTAAAACACACTTGGGGCAATTCGAGTATTTGGTGATGCCGTTTGGGCTCACCAATACCCCCGCTGTCTTCCAACGGTTAATTAACAAAGCCCTCCACGATATGCTCTACCAATTTGTGTTCGTCTATTTGGATGATCATTTTGATTTTCTTCCGCTCGCCAGAGGAACATGAGGTCCATGTAAGGGCCGTTTTACAACAGCTCCTGAAGAACCAGCTCTACGTTAAGGCCAAGAAGTGCAAGCTCTCCACAACATCTACTTCCTTTTTGGGCTTCATAGTGACTGAAGGAAGACTGCTTGCAAATCCAACCAAGGTGAGGGCAGTGCTCGATTGGCCGACACCCCACTCCCATAGGGAGCTTCAACGCTTCCTCGGGTTTGTGAACTTTTATCGCAGGTTCATCAGGAACTATAGTGGGGTCGCACTGCCCTTAACGTAGCTGACCTCTGTTAAGGTTCCCTTTCAGTGGACCGAGGCAGCGGAGCAGGCCTTTTCCAAACTAAAAGGCCTGTTCACTGACACACCAATCTTGTCCCAAGTCGACACACAGCTCCAGTTCATCCTTGAGGTGGATGCTTCTGATTTGGGGGTGGGCGCTGTTCTCTCGCAGCACACATCCTCTAATCAGAAGCTCCATCCGTGCGCGTATTTCTCTCGTTGGCTTACACTGGCCCAGAGGAATTATGATGTAGGGGACAGAGAGCTGCTTGCCATTAAGTTGGCATTAGAGGAATGGAGATATTGGTTAGAGGGGGCTAATCACCCCGTTGTCGTGTGGACCGATCACAAGAACCTTGAGTACTTGCGGTCGGCCTGCCGACTTAACGCCAGACAGGCTCGCTGGGCTTTATTTTTCCAGCGATTTAATTTTACTATCACTTACCGGCCTGGCTCTTGGAATACTAAACCAGACACGCTATCGCGCCAGTTTGATTCCAAGGAGGTAGCGCCCCCTTCCCACCCTCAATTCTTTCTCCCCCCCATGCATCCTTGGTGCCCTTACATGGGATATCGAGCGGAGGGTCCGTCAGGCCCAGTCTCGGGAACCTGTGCCAGCAGGGTGCCCCCCGGATCGCCTATACGTCCCCGCTGCCCTCCACAGTAACATCATCCAGTGGGGTCACACCAGCCGTTTCACCTGTCATCCTGGTATCACCCGCATGATTGATCTGGTTCGGCGGGAGTTCTGGTGGCTCACGCTGTGGCAGGACATGCGGGAGTACGTGCGGACCTGTCAGGCCTGTGTCCAGGGCAAGTCCGATTCCTCCCCACCGTCTGGACTCCTCCATCCCCTCCCCGTTCCTGGTCGGCCATGGTCCCACATCACCGTAGACTTTGTCACTGGACTTCCCCCCTCCCACGGTAAAACTGTGATATTGACCATTGTGAACCATTTCTCCAAGGCTGTCCACTTGGTGGCACTTCCAAAACTCCCTTTGGCCTTGGAGAAGGCAGCCCTGCTGACGGATCACGTGATTCAACTCCATGGTATCCCTGTGGACATCCTGTCTGACCGTTACCCGCAGTTTACATCACAGGTCTGGAGGGCCTTCTGCCACACCCTTGAAACAACGGTGAGCCTCTCCGCTGGGAACCACCCCCAGAGCAACAGGCAGGCAGAGCACGCCAATCAGTCCTTGGAGGCCACCCTGCGGTGCATGGCAGCCGAGCACCCCTCACCGTGGAGTTCACACCTGACCTGGGTGGAGTATTCTATGAACATGGCTGTTTCCACATCAATGGGGCTTACCCCTTTTGAAGCATCATTGGGGTACATGCCTCCGTTCCTGCCCATGAACGAGAGGGAGGTCGCAGTTCCCTCTGTGGGGGCTCATGCGCGCCGCTGCAGATGCATCTGGAGATCCACACGCACCGCCCTTACTCGCTCTGTGGAGCGCAACCGGGCTGCGGCGGATAAACATCGGATGCCTGCGCCCAAGTACACCGTGAGACAGCAGGTCTGGTTGGCGGCTAGTCAGGTGCCATTGAAGACTATGTCAAAGAAGCTGTCTCCACGCTTCATCGGGCCCTTCCCGATCTCCAGAATTATCAACGACGCCTCGGTTCGACTGAAACTCCCACCTACCCTCCAAGTGAACCTGACCTTTCATGTCTCGCACATCAAGCCCATCTCGATCGGTCTTCGCTGCCCCCCCCCCAAAGCCGCCTCCTCCTCCCCGGATCATTGACGGCCACCCCGCCCTCACGGTCCCCTGGATCTTGGATGTTCGCCACCGGGGCCAGGGTCTCCAGTATTTGGTGGACTGGGAGGGCTACGGCCCAGAGGAGTGATCCTAGGTTCCTATGACCCAAATCTTGGATAAAGAGATGCTCCGGTCCTACCATCAAGCCCATCCCAACAAACCTTATGGACCGCCAGGAGGCGCTCCTAGAAGGGGGGGGCCCTGTCATGGGCGGCAAGAGTGCGCCCCCTCCTTCCCGTTCATTTCTCCGCTGCTCATCATCGCACCCGAGGAAGAGGACACACCTGCGCCCTCTTATCTAACTAACTAACTAACCTGCACTTATATAGCGCTTTTCTAGTCACAAAGACCACTCAAAGCGCTTTCACTAATACTAACCCTCTATTCTAAGGGCCTATAGGAAACAGATATCTAGGGACAATTTAGAACAGCCAATTAACCTAACATGCATGTCTTTGGATTGTGGGAGGAAACCGGAGCCCCCGGAGTAAACCCACGCAGCACAGGGAGAACATGCAAACTCCACACAGAAAGGTTCCAACCCCTGCCAACCTGGGGATTTGAACCAGGAACCTTCTAGCTGTAAGGAAACAGTGCTACCCACTGCACCACCGTGCTGCCCTCTTATCAGCCAGTGTACTTAAGGAGGCATCCTTCCGTGACTCAACACTGGCTCATTTGAGTATACTGCTATGAACAGATGGGAAGTCATCACAACGCCGGTAAAGAAGTTATTAACCTGTGTGCTTTTTCCTCCATTGTGCAGGTTGCTGCCATCGTGTGGGTGTGTCTCTGAGGGCTGCGCGTGCTCTCCTGCCACAACTCTTCCCACAACGGTAACCTCCACCCGGTCAGGCTCCACCAGCAGTCCCCTACCCTGCTGGTTTGTCTATTCCCTGCTGGAGTCCTGCCAGTGTTCCCTCGGAGCCCACGTAAGTGGTAATTTGGCTCGCCCATTTGCCCTATCTCCATTCCTCTGCTTACAGCTCTCATTCTCTCTCCACAGGCCCATTCCTCTGGCGAGTGACTGTTCTGTAGCAGTGCATTTTTTGCTATTCAATAAAACATTCAAACGTGTGTACTGTTTGATTGACTCTTTGTTGCTGCACCTTGCACGTGGGCTGAATTATCTTATCAGTCACGACAGCAATCAGTCTGCTTGATTCTTCCTGGGTCACAAACTGTCCAGATGCATACCTGTGCTTGAAATCCAGCCGTGGGTGTTCAGGTAGCGTAAATCCACTAACACGGTGTTGTTAGCATAGCATAGCACTAGCTTTGTAGGACCTTGTTGCTGTTCTTAGGTGCTTCTGAAGACTGCAGTCGGTCTCAACAGCACTTTAGCTTGCAACCCACCAATACGCTTTTGTCCTTAACCTTGACAAAAGAAAAATAATCTGTCTATTTCCAAAACAAAGTAGCTTCATCTTTTCCTCTGCTCAGTAGTGAACAGGATCTTTGCAACAGGTTACATTGACTGACGGCTGTGTCAGCTACGTAGGGTCAGTTTGTATTTATTTGCGCTAAAAATATCTATCCATATTAATAAAACAAGTAATGCGAGGACAATAACTTCGTTACACGGCATGTTTCTGCAAAAGTAGGGGTATTACAGTAACAGGTTACTTTGTAATGCGTTACTCCCAACACTGATTACTACAGACCGTAAATGCAACACTCCACATAGCCTAGCAACTGTCAACCCACAATGCAGTGCATTTGTTTTGAAGTGTGGGCTCTATTATTATGACTGTGGCTAATGGTGCTAGTGGCAAGATACCAAGCCTATACCAAACGCGAACGGGTGGCGCAAATGCATACAAAGTCAATGGAAAGAAGCAAGCACACGCAAAATCGTGCATTTGCGTCTGAGGGATGGTGCTATCTTTGAGATTCTGGCATCATCAGAGTAAAAGTATCAACAATGGAGTGTAAAGTAGCTTGAAAGTGAGACTCATTCTCCTGGAGAAAGGACTGGGAGCTCTTCAGCTGAATAAGGATGTTGTGGAGAAAGGGATAGGTGAGGCAACGAGTTGAACGACACAAGGCTTTATTCTTTCTCCAACAGCATAACAGTAAACAGCGAAACAGCACTACAGCGCTCACGGGTCTCTGTGCATTCCCTTTATATCTTTAATCCCATGCATCGAGACCTGGCGCTTCCGACCATCATACATTGTTGTTCAACAAAGGAATGTGTAGCACATTAACATAACATACACTGGTGCCGATTTCACACCTTTCTTCTCTCTGCAACTCCGGTCATGATTACTCTTCCCGGGGGGGCGTATAGAACCAACAGTCCTGTCTGATGCCCCCCGGTGACACCTCTTCATTCGGTCCACTGTCCTCCTCTTTCCCCCTGCCTCTCTGGGTGGAGAAAACCCCCACACCGTGCCCCCCCACAGTCCCCCCTGAACACCCAGAAGGGGCTCTAACCCCCCTGTCCTTTGGGCTCGAGCCAGCACCCATAGCGACTGTAGCAGGGGGTTGCTGATCCAGTAGAACCATCCTGCTGGTCAGGTGTACCAGAGAACATGTCAGTCTGTGGAGGGAAAGGCGGAGGGGAGGGAACGCATCCTTCGCGAGCGCAGGTCCCTGCTGAGGGATCGCCAACTTGCTCAGCCACCAACGGTGGGCGTCTGCGCCGGGGTCTGGTGCGCATCACGCCTGCCGAAAACAAAACCAGCCGTCTGCAACCTTCTTGGGACGGATGGGCGCATGCGCACGCAGCGACCGGCAGCGGGTGAAAAAAGTTTGACGTCTGTGTCTCTGTTTCTATGCACTTTAATGTGTTTCAACGTAATTCTCTGTGTCGTTTTTGTCCTTGAATGTTTGTGGACTATATAACGAAGAGCTCCCTGGTTCCATCAGTTTAGATTTCCTTCTTGTTTTTGCACTGTCGTTTCTTTCCTACCGGCTCTTTGTCTTGGAGGTAAGCGCGATCGCGATCATGCCGGGAAGAACGCAGTATTCCAGAGACATGTTACTGCATTTAAACATGGATAATGCAGCATCTGTGTTTGAGTCTGTGCTGCAACTGCCGGACTTTATTTTAAGAGATTTTCATGGACACAGCAATGAAAAGAGAGACAAGAGGAGGAAACGCGGAAAGCGTGGAGGCGTAAGATTAAGCATGAGGAGGCGTCAGCTTAACCGCATTCCTCTTCCTTCAATTATTATGGGGAACGTACAATCCCTGAGAAATAAAGTGGATGAAATTCAAGGGAATGTACGATATCAGAAGGATTTCAAGAACTGCTGTGTCATGGCTTACACGGAGACGTGGCTTACGGCGCATGACCGGGATGCGGACCTGTGGATTGACAGCTTTGGAGCCCTACTTCACTCGGATCGGCAGGAAGAGATAACGGGGAAATGTCAGGGGGACGGCGTATGTTTATATATTAATAAACAGTACTGTACATCTGTCATGGTCAGAGAGCGCATCTGTACACCAGATGTGGAGCTTCTGTCCGTGTCACTACGCCCCTTTTATCTGCCCCGCGAGTTCCCCCCATTTTTCATAACGACTGTGTACATTCATCTGAGAGCGGATGCTGCTTCCGCCTCCAGCACCGTCTTTGATGTGGTACAGCGGTTGCAGTCGATTTCACCAGAGGCTCCAAATTTTATTCTTGGGGATTTTAACCATGTGTCTCTACAGAAGACACTTAAGACCTTTTATCAGTATGTCTCCTGCCCAACCAGGCGAAAAAAGACATTGGACCTGTGCTATGGAGCCATAGAGAGGGCCTATAAATCTCTTCCCCTTCCTCCTTTAGGATCCTCAGATCACAACTGTGTACATTTGCTGCCCACATATAAAACTGCTCTCAGAAGAGACAAGGCAAAGACCAGAGACATAAACGTGTGGACAGAGGATTCAGTGCACTGCCTCCAGGAATGCTTTAACTGTACGGACTGGGAGGTGTTCACACTGTCCTGCGGAGATGATTTGGACTCTTTAGTGGACGTGACATGCTCATACATGGGTTTCTGTAGAGACATGATCGTTCCACGTAAACGTGTCAAATTATATCCCAACAACAAGCCATGGGTTACAAAATCAGTTAAATCCTGCTTACAGAGGAAAGCACTTGCCTTTAAACAGGGGGTTGTTTCTGAGCTACAGGTTGCCACAAAAGAACTGAAGGCCGAAATTTTAAGAGCAAAACAGAATTATAAGTCAGAGTTAGAAAGCGAGATGGCAACAAACAAGCTTGGTTCAGCCTGGGCCAGTATGAAAACTATTGCAGGCCTTCAGAGCACAGAGCGCAGTAATCATGTGTTTTTAGTTTAGTTTAGTTTATTTGAAAAGGGACAATGCAATTTCATAAAACATATGATTACACATGGTTAAAAAAAAGCCAGAATTAGCCAAAAGGCTAGTTTTCATCTGTAGTCCCCTGGCCAAGATGTAAAAAAGCAGTAAAATGCATCTACAAGAAAAAAACATGGTTAGACATTTAAGAGGGCACTAATGTAACAAATAACATATACATAAACTGTACATTTAAACACAACATCAAACATCACAGCAGACTTATCTTTTAGTGTTGGCAGCTGTAGGTGTTTATAAGCCACATTTTCAATTTTTTTGTGAAGGCCTTGAATGTTGTGAGCAGTTTAACCTCCTCAGGTACTGAGTTCCACTCACTAGCGCTCCTCACTGACCAGGCCGACTTACTGGAAGTGCTCCTGCGCAGAGGAATGAAACAGTCACCTCTGACAGAGCCTCGAGTGACACGCTCAGAGCTGTTTCTTTGGCTGATGAACTCTGCCAGAGGATCTGGAGCCAAATCATGCAGTACTTTATAAATCAAATTTAAATTTGCAAATGTATGAAGACTATCTCAATTTAAAAGACTGTATTTTTTTTAAATTGCACAATGATGATAATGCCTAGGTTTTTTATCCATAACTTTAAGTGCTTGTTTGTACAAAACTTCCGATGGTTTTTTTGCACTCAAACCCGCCTGGGACCAGCTAGTTAGGCAATAGTTGAAGTGACTCAGAATCATTGAATGCAAGTATATTTTTGCGGCTTCAGTTGACATTTCATTTCGAATTGCATGGAATTTTGCAAGATTTAACTTGATTTTTTTACACAATTTAGCAATATGGACTTTGTGTTTTTAGATGGTTTTAATTCAGACACAGAGCTGTAAAAGTGAACAAAAGTCAGGGCCCTGATAATATATGTCGGCACTTGGTAAAGTCCTGTGCACATAAACTGAGTCCTGTATTTCCCTACATTTTCAATAAGTCCTTACAGACACAACATGTGCCTAAGATCTGGAAAGATGCTGTGGTTGTCCCCGTTCCAAAATCCAGCTGTCCTAAAACGGTAAATGATTTTAGACCAGTTGCTTTGACTTCAATTTTAATGACAATTTTTGAAAAACTGGCCAGATTTGAGGTCCTAAAACAGACTGAACATGCATTGGATCCTCTGCAGTTTGCCTATAGGCCTCACAGAGGAGTGGAGGATGCCACTGTCACTCTGTTTAACATGCTTTTTGAACATCTGGATTTTAATGGGACATACGCCAGGCTTTTATTTGTGGACTTTTCTTCTGCCTTTAATACAATCCAGCCTCATATTTTAGTTGAAAGGCTCCTGCAACAATTTGATTTGAGTAATAATCTGATGGGTTGGATTCTGGATTTTTTAACCAACAGGACACAGAGAGTAAGGGTCAATGGTACATTGTCTGACCAAAAGTGTTCTTCTACTGGCTCTCCTCAGGGGTGTGTGTTGTCACCACTACTCTTCATCCTGTACACAAACATGTGTCGGAGCAGACATGACAACAGACACATTGTAAAGTATGCTGATGATTCAGTTGTTGTCAGTCTCCTCCAGGATGGTGAGAGTGGCCACGGCCCAGTAGTTGATGATTTTGTTCACTGGTGTGAGGATTCCTACCTGCAGCTGAATACGACAAAAACTAAAGATATGATTAGTTTAGTTTATTTGAAAAGGGACAATGCAATTTCATAAAACACATGATTACACATGGTTAAAAAAGCCAGAATTAGCCGAAAGGCTAATTTTCATCTGTAGTCCCCTGGCCAAGATGTAAAAAAGCAGTAAAATGCATCTACAAGAAAAAAAACATGGTTAGACATTTAAGAGGGCACTAATGTAACAAATAACATATACATAACAAACTGTACATTTACACACAACATCAAACATCACAGCAGACTTATCTTTTAGTGTTGCCAGCTGTAGGTGTTTATAAGCCACATTTTCAAATTTTTTGTGAAGGCCTTGAATGTCGTGAGCAGTTTAACCTCCTCAGGTACTGAGTTCCACTCACTAGCGCTCCTCACTGACCAGGCCGACTTACTGAAAGTGCTCCTGCGCAGAGGAATGAAACAGTCACCTCTGACACAGCCTCGAGTGACACGCTCAGAGCTGTTTCTTTGGCTGATGAACTCTGCCAGAGGATCTGGAGCCAAATCATGCAGTACTTTATCAATCAAATTTAAATTTGCAAATGTATGAAGACTATCCCAATTTAAAAGACTGTATTTTTTTTTAAATTGCACAATGATGATAATGCCTAGGTTTTTTATCCATAACTTTAAGTGCTTGTTTGTTCAAAACTTCCAATGGTTTTTTTGCACTCAAACCTGCCTGGGACCAGCTAGTTAGGCAATAGTTGAAGTGACTCAGAATCATTGAATGCAAGTATATTTTTGCGGCATCAGTTGACATTTCATTTCGAATTGCACGGAAATTTGCAAGATTTAACTTGATTTTTTTACACAATTTAGCAATATGGGCTTTAAAAGAAAGCTGTGAATCTATTATTAACCCAAGATGTTTATATTGGCTAACAATTTGCATTTTTCCTCCATTAACATGTATGTCAGGGTCAGGTGACACTCTATTTATTTTAGTGAAATACATGCCTACAGTTTTAGAAACATTTAACTGTAGACAGCACTCCTGCAACCAAGTTGTGACACAGGACATTGTTTTACTAAGTTTAGCAGCAACAGTGTCTTTGGAGCAACCATGAACAAAAAAAAACCGTGTCGTCTGCATACATTAAGCATTCAGCTTCAGAACAAACAGTGGGCAAACCAATAATATAAAGACTAAATAAAAGTGGGCCTAATATTGATCCCTGAGGGACTCCAGAAGTTAGCCTAAGAGAATCAGATCTGCAGTTGTTAACTGATACAGATTGTGTTTGATCATGCAGATATGATTCAATCCAGCTCACAGCATTGTGAGAAAAGTTAAATTTAAAGAGCTTGGTAAGAAGAACAGAGTGATTTACTGTATCGAATGCTTTCCTGAGGTCCAAAAACACCGCCCCTACAACTCCACCCTTATCAAGAAAAGATTTTATTTTCTCAATGAAGAGGCATGTAGCCATTTCAGTGGAATGCTTGGATCTGAAACCAAACTGCATGGCATGGAGAGAGGGGGAACTACTGTTTAAATAATGGACAATCTGTTCTGCCACCCATTTTTCTGCAATTTTGGAAATGGCCGGAAGAATGCTTATTGGTCGGTAGTTATGCAGAAGAGTTGAGTCACTGGATTTAAAAACGGGTAACAATAGCAGATTTCCAGGCCTTTGGAAAATGGCCAGATGAAATTGAAAGATTAATGATTGAGGCAATAGGAGTAGCGAGAGCTGAACCTAAATCTTTGAGCATGTTCATGTCCATTCCAAAAACATCCTTTGCTTTAGATGGTTTGAGTGATTGAATTAAATCAATAACTTTGGTCTCAGTAATATTTGTAATAGTAAAAGACTGTGATGCAGACAATACAGGGTATTCCTTCCTTTGTTTTACTACAAACTTATCAGAGATTTCTGACACAGATTCAATGAAGTAGTTGTTAAAAGCATCAGCCATCACTTGAGGTTCTGTCAAGATGTTTCCATTCAATTGAATTTGCATTAGTTTTGCTTTGTTTTTCTGGGAATCACCCAATAGTTTTTTAATATATGTCCAGGTTATTTTAGAATTTCCCCTTGCACTATTCAAAACAGTAATAAAAAAGTCAGCTTTAGATTTTCTTATTTCTTTCACTACCCTATTTCTCAATGAAATAAATTGGTGCCTGTTTTGTCCGGTTTAACTGACAACTTCAAAAAGTGATCTCGTTCTTTCATCAATTTCAGAATAAATTTGTTTAACCAAGGAAGGCCATTCTTTCTCGCTTTTAGTTTAATTATCCGTGTAAATTGTATAATAATTTGTTGTATTTTGTTGGCAAATTTAGAACAATCCTCATCTAAATGTTTGCCAACGAGTAATTCATCCCAATTTACTTCTTGAATTGAATCTTGAAAATTTTGTTGTTCCTGTTTTGGTATCCTATAGAATTCAGTGGCGGCCAAGGATTTGAAGCGCTTTTTATTTAATTTTCTTGTAACCATTATAAGATTGTGATCAGACAATCCTGTGAGCATATTGTATGACTTCAAGATCCTTTCTGGCCTGTTAGTAAAAGCTAGATCAATCTGAGTGCTAGTGGAGTTTGTGATTTTCGTAGGGCCATTAATTACCTGAGTCATATCCATGTCATCCATAACCTTTTTCAGATTTTTCCTAACTTTGTTGACTTCCCAATTAACATTTAGGTCACCCATTATTATTACCTCTTTTGCAAAATTAAGTTGTTTCAATAAAATTTCCAGCTTTTCATAAAAATCTACATTTGATGAAGGAGGCCTATAAATAACTACAAGAATAAAAGACATTTGCTGTGACAAAGAAACAGTTAGTCCAAGAAATTCTAGTCCATTCTCATCTGTAACATGTATCTCATTACAATTAAAAGTATCCTTGGCATAAATCATAATGCCTCCTCCCTTAGAACCCTGTCTGTCTTTTCTAAACATTTTATAACCAGGTACAGATAGTATTGCTGAGGGCGAAGATTCACAGAGCCATGTCTCAGATAGGCAAAGAAAGTCAATATTGGAATCAATGAGAAGATGATGAACCTGATCACTTTTTGTTAGAATACTTCGTATATTTAAGTGTGCACAAAGAATGCCTTTTGGTTTATGTGCTGAGTCCCATATTAATTTAGAGTTATTAACAGTTTGAAACACCCTGAATTTCCGGTGTTTTAATATTGCAGGATTTGGCAGCCTCCTGTTTCTTTTATTGATTGATTATTGACTTTAGGAGGAAAACTCCCAGGCACGAAGTCACTGTACTGAAAGGCCAGACCACTGAATGTGTACAATCCTACAAATATCTTGGGACGATTATTGATAGTAATTTAAACTCTGAAGAGAACTGTGAAAGGGTGTGCAAAAAGGGTCAGCAACATTTGCATTGTTTAAGGAAACTTGCACGCTTCCAAATTGACTGAACCATAATGACAATGTTTTATCGGGCTTTTATTGAATCTATTTTATCCTTTTCTTTAGTGTCATGGTTTGGTCAGACAAAACTGAAACAGAGGAAATCCTTGGATCAGGTAGTTAGATGGTCCAGTCATTTGCTTGGTGAGTCACAGCTGAGCCTGACATCCCTGTACACCAGACAGGTACAGAGGATTGCTACCTCCATTTTAAATTATGACTCCCACCCTTTGCACTGCCATTTTCAGCTTCTTCCCTCCAGACGGAGGTTGGCTGTCCCAAAAAGTAAAACCCAGCGATACAAAAGCAGCTTTGTTCCTGCTGCTGTTAAAGAGTTGAACAAGATGTAACAATATATTGCACATAATTTAGATACCTATTTATTAATTTTATGTTATATTTACTTATTTTTGTAGGTTTTTTATTTGGGTTCTAAATCTTTTATTGGGTTTTAGACTTTTGAGTTTTTAACCTCTGACTAGTCTTTAACTTTTTAATATGACCCTTCTCTCTTCTCTCTTTGTTTTTTCTCTTATCTCTTTGTCCTATGTCCTGATTGGTGGAGCCTTGAGTACTTTTATCATGTTTATAGTCAGCTTCATGTGTGCCTGTGTTTGTGTTCATGTTGAATGTAATTGTGGTTTGTAAATATGGATGTCACCTGACTGTAAAACAAATCTACCTACGGGTACAAATAAAGTAACCTGAACCTGGACCTGATGTGCAGGGAAAACAATGTTGGGCCGGGCCAGGTCGCTCCCAGCCTCCGTCTGTGTAAAAATTGAACGGGCGGATCAGCCTCAGTGCGGGGTTTTCCAGTAGAAACTCTCCAGGGATCAGCAGCGGCTGAGAAAAAATGAGTTCTGCTGGGGAGGATGCCAGATCCTCCTTAGGTGCGGAGTGCAGCTCTAAGCTGAGGAAGCTGCCAGCGGGTCGGCGGTTCCTGGAGCAGACTTGTCGCCTGTTGCATGGTGCGCGCGTCCGGCACCGCCACCATGTAGTAGCATTTTGTGTCATCCATTGTTATCCCGTGGAGTGTGAACTGGGCTTCTATGTGCGAAACCCACGCTGCCGGGTCGTGAAGTCAGAAGTCTGGGATCTTGATTGAACCAGTGCACGCAGTGCTGGTGCTCTCCCTCTGGGTAGTCTCCAGGGCAGTGCTTGGCTCGCTCTCCGTGGCACGTCAGGGTCACCAGCGTGGCTTGCCTCCATGGCACGTCAGGGTCACCAGTGTGGAGAAAGGGATAGGTGAGGCAATGAGCTGAATGACACAAGGCTTTATTCTTTCTCCAACAACATAACAGCAAACAGCGAAACAGCGCTCAAGGGTCTCTGTGCATTCCCCTTTTATATCTTTAATCCCATGCATCGAGACCCGGAGCTTTCAACTATCATACATTGTTGTTCAACAAAGGAATGTGTGGCACATTAACATAGCATACACCAGCACCGCTTTCACTCCTTTCTTCTCTCTGTGGCTCCGGTCATTATTATTCTTCCCGGGGGGCATATAGAACCAACAGTCCCATCTGATGCCCCCCGGTGACACCTCTTCATTCGGTCCATTGTCCTCCTCTTTCCCTCTGCCTGTCTGGGTGGAGAAAACCCCCTAATCGCTAACAAGGCTAGCAGGCTAGCAATGTAAACGCCTATCATCTTGTGAAGTTTTGGAGGCAGGGACAACTTTTTCAAGTGAGCCCCCTGTCGAATAATGTAAACCTAACCATGACGTTATTTAGGAGATTTAAATAGCAGGTTGAACACAGCTGCAGAAGTTATAAAGGCAATTTCGCCTGTCTGCAACTCACTCAGATGGTGAATTCATGTCTATTTGCATGTTTACATTGAGCTACTGTATAATGTAATCGCACCAAGCGAAAAACTTGCCCGTTCGTGTTTGGTGTGAAGGTGTGAGGAACCCACTCAGTAGTTACTCAGTAGTTTTCCCTCAGTCTGAAGTGGCAGATCAAAGGTGGGGAGTGTGGAGAGTGATATGTTAATGCAGCACCCCAGGTAGTAGAGAAGTGTTAGTGCTGTGATATAAAAGAGAGTGCCTGCAACTTGGTGGGAAGTTGTCTGATTCTGGTGAATGTGAGCGAGAGTAGAATAAAGTTTCATCTGCTCGGAAAAGTTCGGCCTGGTTACTTTCTCCACACCGGTGACCCTTGATGCACAATGGAACGCGAGGCAAACACCCCGGAGATGACCCGGACGGGGTCGAGGCAAGTGCCAGCAACACGTGCGCCATTTCGGTCAAACTCCCAGACTTTTGGCTAACCGACCCGAAGTCTTGGTTCCTTCACACTGAGGCCCAATTCGCGCTCCGGGGAATAACGGCAGATGACACCAGATATTACTACGTGGTCGCAGCGCTGTGCCGGTGGCACACTGGGGACAGGCACGGATACACTCCCCGACATCCCTCCGGAGCGATGGCCACCAAAAGGTCCTCTGTAGTAGAGTCACTGTGTGTGCCATCCCCGGATGGCACAAGAGCTTGGAGGAGTGGGCCCAATTTATCACTTCGCCCTGGATGGCAGAAGGCACATACAGCCTCCCCGCTGGCCCCCTGCCCGGGTCCGCCTTGGTTTCCTGCACTCTAAGAACCCTCTCCTTAATACCCCACGAGAGGGTGCCAACGATACATGATGGGGGGGATGATGGGGTGAGCTGATACTTCCTCAGCATCCGAGGCGAATTGCCTAGATAGAGCGTCAGGCTTGGTGTTCTTGGACCCCGGGCAGCAGGTGATGGCAAAGTCGAGCCGGCCAAAAAACAGGGACCAGCGGGTCTGGCACGCATTCAGTTGCTTAGCCGTCCTGAGGTATTCCAAGTTCTTATGGTCGGTCCAGACGATGAACGGCTGGGAGGCCCCCTCCAGCCAATGGCACCACTCCGCCAGCTTCACTGCCAGGAGCTCCCTGTCCCCGATGTCTTAGTTCCTCTCCGCCAGGGAGAGACGGAGGGAGAAGAACGCTCAGGGGCTAATCTTGTTGTCCACAGGAAAGCGTTGAGACAGAACAGCCCTTACGCCAGAGTCCGAAGCATCTACCTCCACCAAGCACTGTAGAGCAGGGTCCACCTGCGCCAGAATTGGAGGAGAGGAGAATAATGATTTCAGTGCCAAGAAGGCAGCCTCAGCCTCCTCCGTCCACCGGAAGGGCACCTTGGAGGAGGTGAGGCGAGTGAGAGGAAGGGCAGTGAGGCTGTAATTTTTTATGAAGCGGCGGTAGAAGTTGGCGAATCCCAGAAACTGCTGTAATTGTTTCCGGGATGAAGGAGTCGGCCACTCTACCACCGCTTTCACCTTGGCTGGGTCCGTGATGACTTCGTTGTGCGAGATGACAAAGCCCAAAAATGACGTGGAGGGAGTGTGGAACTCGCACTTCTCAGCCTTCACAAACAGTTTGTTTTCCAGCAGCTGCTGCAACACTCGCCTTACGTGCACCCGGCGTTCATCGAGAGACTGAGAAAAAATCAAAATATCATCAAGGTACACAAAGACAAACAAGCCCAGAAAGTCCCTCAACACATCATTAATGAGCCGCTGGAACACAGCAGGAGCATTGGTCAGCCCAAACGGCATGACGAGGTACTCGAAATGGCCACTGGGGTTCCGGAACCCCGTCTTCCATTCATCTCCCTCTCGGATTCACACCAGGTGGTAAGCGTTGAGGAGGTCTAACTCAGTGAAACAGGAGGACCCCTGGAGGGAGTCAAACGGCGTGTTGATGAGTGGGAGTGTGTACTTATCTGTAATGGTGATGTTGTTGAGTTCCCGGAAGTCGATGAAAGGTCTCAGCGAGCCGTCTTTCTTGCCCACAAAGAAAAATCCTGCCCCCACCGCCGAGGACGATGAGCGAATTATGCCAGAGCTCAGGGACTCCTTGATGTAGCTCTCCATGGCCTCCCACTCCGGGACTGACAGGCTGTAAAGCCGACTAGATGGTAACGGAGCCCTGGGCTGGAGGTTAATGGCACAGTCGTATGGGCGGTGGGGGGGAGAGATAATGCTTGACACGTGCTAAAGATGGCCCCCAGATTGTGGTATTCCGGGGGAACCCTGGACAGGTCAGGCAGGGGTGTGTCAGGGGCACCGAGAGGCATGGAGGGCAAGCATGCAGTGGACTGGAGACAAGCACTAAAGCAAAATGAACTCCATGAGATGAGATTCCCAGAGCGCCAGTCAATGGAGGGGTTGTGCAACCGGAGCCAGGGATATCCCAAAATGACCGGGGAGGTTGAGACTGGAAGCATAAACAACCTAAGCTGCTCATGGTGATTCTCAGACACTATAACAGAGACCGGGGCAGTTTGTTTTGACACCAAAGCCAGTGGAGCCTTAGGCAGAGTGATGAGCTTTAGCAGTGTCTTTAACTGGTGACAAATGAGCCCCAATCGGGTTGCCAGCTCTTCAGAAATGAAGTTCTGCTCGGCCCCTGAATCAATAAGTGCATGTGTGGAAATCTCAAGATGACTGTGAACAAAACAAATGGATATCAGGAACTTAGTGAGGGGATTGCTTTGGAGTGAGTCCGTGAGTCCCCCTACTGTGATGCACGGACTCCCTCTTTTGGTTGGATAGGGCAAGTGGCTAGCTCATGTTCCTTGCTGCCACAATATAGGCATAGACCCAACTCCCGGCGGCGCTGTTTCTCTGCCGATGGCAACCTGGACTGACCCACTACCATAGGCTCAGGGGAGTCTAATGTATCAGAGGGAGGAAGGGCCAGCAGGGGGAGCTGCGGGGAGCGGCGAAACTGAGTGCCTGAGTGACAGGAAGATTTACGCTCGTTGGCCCGCTCCCTGAACCGATTATCCAAGCTAATGGCTAGGGAAAAGAGCTCAGTTAACTTACTGGGTTTTTCCAGATGGGCTAGCTCATCCCTCAGGCTAGGGCTAAGGCTATGGATGAAGATGCTGCAAAGGGAGGCATCCTCCCACCCCACCTCCGCGGCTACCACCCGGAAGTCTACGGCATATTCGGCTACTGATTTGTTCCCTTGTCTTAAGTTGAGTAGCCGGGCGGTGAGCACGCTATCACGGTCCGAGTGATCAAACACCTCATTAAACTCACTCACAAATTGATCATATGTTAAATTAGCATAGTCAGCCCTAGCCATAACCGCGTAAGCCCAAGCTAACACCAGTCCCTCCAGAAGATTGACTACATAGCCTATGCGGCTGTGACTGGTGGGAAGTCTTCCTGTAGGCGAGTTGGTGAGTCACACAGGCGAGGTTCCGAAGGCTCCGGCCAGAGAGACAGTGTCTTCGACCCCTGTTGCAGAGGAGATGAGAGGTGAACTTGGTGCAGTGCAGGGTGCGCTTGGTCCGCCGCCAGGAGAAGGAGGTCCGCCACCAAGGATTTCCACCTGTGCACAGGGGAGCAAAGCGTAGAGTGGTAATGAGGATTGGAGTTGGCTTATTTAGTGCTGGGACTCCCAGAAGAACGACGAGGAAAGAAGGAATCTCAGGAGCTGGAACTCTGGAATGTAGGTGACGAAGCAGTGTAGAGGTCTTTGCCAGACCAGGGAGCTAGACGACTCCATGCAGACCAGGGGGCAGCACGGCTTAAGTAGGCAGGATGATGAGAAGAGCAGGTGTGCATGCAGCTGTGGAGGAATTAGGCAACAGGCAGGCAGAGCGGATCACCACAGACACCTTATGCTGTAGAATAAACACTTACACAGAAATAGCGAGGACGAAACCATACGCTGAAAAGGACTGGCTTCGGACTTGGGGAAACCAGTCTGAATAGGGCAAGATCGCAGCAAGGAATGAATCTCATCTGCGATCTTAAATAGTGCTCCAACTAATCACAAACAGGTGAGACGGATAATGATGAATTAAATGTGAACAGCTGTGACAGGCCACGGAGCCAGCTGACAGGTGGAAGTCCTGTCATGGCACTGTCAAAATAAAAGCACAAATAAACACTATCATAACATGCCCAAATAAAGAGACAAAAAAGAGAAAATAATATGTGACTCGAGTGCAGAGCAGACCCACGCTCAGGATCACCACAGTGCCCCCCATTTAAGGGATGGATTCCAGACATCCTGTAGTAATCTGCTCTGCCTGCCTGTTGCCCTAATTTCCTCCACAGCTGCACGCACACCTGCTCTCCTCATCAACCTGCCTATTTAAGCCATGCTGCCCTCAGGTCTGCATGGAGACATCAAGCTCCCTGGTCTGGCAAGACCTCTTCGCCTTCTCGTCACCTACATGTTCCGGAGTTCCATCTCCTCTGATTCCTTCCTGCCTCGTCGTCCTCCTGGGAGTCCTAGCTCCACAAACAAGTAAGCCTCTTCCTAACCTCATCTCCTCACTTTGCTCTGCTCCCCTGTGCACAGGTGGAAATCCATGGCGGTGGACCTCCTCCTCTTGGTGTGCGGACTGAGCTCCACCTGCTCCTCACCAAGCTCACTGCTCACCTCTTCACCTCACACCTCCTCAGCAACTGGGACCGAAGACACTGTCCCTCTGGCCGGAGCCTCCGGGATCTCACCTGGGCAACACACCAACTTGCCTACTGTAAGGTTGAACATTTACTGAATCATCACTCCCGATTCCTGTCACTAATTCCCTTGTCTCTGCTCTTCCATAGGGTTGCCAGTCTGTACGGTGCTCTGCTCACCCCAGCTGTTACATTCCTGCACACACGCACACATTCACACTCATACTTCATAATAAAAGATAATTGAGTTTATTCTGGAGTCTGTGTCTGCCTTCTGGGTCATAAATCATGTCACATCCCCCTATAACATCCAGGAGAACGGACACCCCCCCCCCCCCCCCCCCCCCAGCCAGAAATAACTACCAAGAAACAGCCTCGAGAGGATGGAGGGGGAACCCAGGCCTGGAAGGAGGGACACTGAAAAGAAAGGAAAAAAAACCCAAAGTGCACAGAAAAACTCCCCGACCCCGTAGAAGAGAAAATACATCAATGTACCAACACAAAGAAACATAGTAAAGCCCAAAACTCTAAGTTCAATTCAATTCAACTTTATTTATATAGCGCCATTTCACAACAACAGTCATCTCATAGCACTATCAACTGTAGGGGGAACCCCCACAGTTGCAGAAAGACCCCAGCAATCAGGCGATCCCCTGTGAGCAAGCACTTGGCGACGGTGGAGAGGAAAAACTCCCTTTTAACAGGAAGAAACCTCCAGCAGAACCAGGCTCAGGGAGGGGCAGTCATCTGCTGCGACTGGCTGGGGGGTGAGGGGATAGAGAAGAAGAAAAGAACAGACATGTAGAGAGCAAACAGCACGATGGGGACTCAATCGATGGCAGAGAACAAACAAATGTTAATGACCAGCAAAAAAAATATTTCATTGAGAGTGAGAAAAGGAGTGAGGCCCAGTGCATTACTGGAAGTCCCCCGGCTGACTAAACCTATTAGCAGCATAACTAAGGGAGGGTTCAGAAACACATGATCTCTCCCTAATTGTAGGCTATATCAAAAAGGTAGGTTTTAGCCCTATTCTTAAAAACAGAGATTGAGTCTGACTCCCGAATCCAGATTGGCAGCTGATTCCACAGGAGAGGAGCTTGATAACTGAAGGCTCTGCCTCCCATTGTACTTTTGGAGATTCTAGGTATTACAAGTAATCCTGCATTTTGGGAGCATAGTGCTCTGTTAGGATAATATGGTAGTATCAGATCTTTTAAATAAAAAGGAGCCTGATTGTTTAGAGCTTTGTAAGTGAGAAGAAGGATTTTAAACTTAATTCTAAACTCTATGGGAAGCCAATGAAGGGAGGCCAGAACCGGAGAGATATGATCTCTCTTTCTAGTACCTGTTAAAACTCTTGCTGCAGCATTTTGGATCAGCTGAAGACTTTTTAAAGATGTTTTAGGACAGCCTGATAATAAAGAATTACAATAATCTAATCTCGAGCTAACAAAAGCGTGGATCAGTTTCTCAGCATCACTCTGAGACAAGATGCTCCTAATCTTGGCAATATTACGCAAATGATAGAAGGCAGTCTTAGAAACAAATTTAATATGTGAATTGAAGGGCAAATCCTGATCAAAAATAAGTACAAGTGAGGGTGCATCCCCCCCCCCAAGAAATGTCAACCCAACAAATCAAATAAGGACAAAGAAGGCTGAACATTTCAACTTATACTAATAGATGAGAGAAAAAGGCATAGTAAAACTTATGCTAGTAACACTGATAAAGGGGAGCAAAAGCACTACGCACACAGGGTAAAAAACAACAACAAAAGAAATGAAGAAAAACTGTTCTGGTGGCCTCACCAAATCCCACCACCACCGGACTGCCAAATAGCATGAGTCGGGTGGCCTGCCAGGGAAAAAGGGTGACCCAATTCAGCGGCGCAGTTTATCAGGCGGCTGGCTTGGCCGTTTTAGCCACAAGGCCAGGAGAGGCAGACTGAGAGGCGACCTCCCCACAGCAACGCCCACAGGGACCATGAAGGCGTCCGCAGGGGAACGGCGAACTGTAGCTCCCGCGGTGGTCCCCGTCCGGGACATTACTGCACCCGCGGAAGGCCCCGGCTGGGCCAGCGTGGCACTCATGGAGGTCCCACCCAGGAAAAAAGCTGCACCCACGGTGGTCTCAGTCTGGGACATGGCTGCACCCACGATGGACCCCGACTGAGCTATAGCTGCATCTGTGAAGACCACAGGTGGCGGACCTGAACCCAAGGAGACCACCTGAGTAACAAGATGTGCCCCAGTGACCCTGAAAGGAGACTCGAGGACAGGACAAACAGACACAGGATCAGGGTCACCGGCAGCAGTGGAAACCAGCGAGGCGAGCACAGCCGCTGCCGATGGCAGCAACCGGCTCTCCCTACCAAGAGCCAGACAAGAGCTCTCCAATACTGAAATAATGAAAACAAAGGAGAGCTCTTGCCTGAGCTCAAGTTCCACCGCTGTCCAGGACTCCAGCACTCCGGATAGCGATGTCTCTAGCCCGACCTCCTGAAGGCCCAACCCAAACTCCACTGCGGTGGCCCCAACAGCAGGCATGATGGTCAAAGCAGCCTCAGAACCCTCTGGCGCTGTAGCCCCCACTGATGGCTCACTCGATGGGGCGACAGGAGGTCTGTCTGTAGCTGGGGTAGGGCTCTGCTTGATGGAGACCCGAGGATGTTTCATCGTCGGCACAGGCTCTACATGACAGTCCAGTCCGCCCTCCTCCTCTGTCCACGTCATGGCTGCAGGGCTGGAACCAGGCTTTCCAGGGCTGCAGGCTCCTCCTCCGTCCGACAGTCAGATCCTGGCATCACCGGACACTCGGGAAATAAAGGAGGAAGCATAGAGGAAGCAGGAGATGTGTTAATGGCTGCAGCAGGTGGAGGGGGCTCAGGGGACTGTGTGACCTGAGCCTCTCCCCCAGGAATCAGACAAGGTAATTCATTAACCAGTGATAAAGAATGAAAAAAACACTTGCCTGTTTTCCTGGGGAACGGTGGTCACTGCTGCAGCAGGCTCTATTTTTTCTTCTCCCGTCATGTAGAGTGAACCCCTCAGGAAGACCAGGAGGAGCCGCTTCATAATGATCAGTGCTGGAGGCAGCCGGAGATGGATCCACAAAGCTAGCGGCAGCTGGAGAAAGCGCCATGCAGGAGGTAGGAGCAGCTGAGGCAGCCCGGGGTAGGAGAGCTGGCAAAACAGCTGACAATGAGGACCCGGAGGCTGAAGCTGCTAACAAAACACTCTACGGAGGCGGAGAAAACTCAGCTCACTGGGAGACAGGGGAATCCTTCTGGCGGCCCAAAGATGGGTCTGGACGGGTACCTCGTGGCGTAATCACCCAGTATTTCTCCTCCTTCTGCTTGGGGACAGACGAGTCACGGAGGAGAGAAGGATTCAGTGCTGGGCGGCGGCGTCTTCGTGCTGGAGTTGACCCAATCCTTAAACCTGGAAAACGTTGCTGCAGGGCGGAGACAGTAGCCAGCAGCTTGGCGAACTCAGAGGAATTATTCAAACCAGAATGGGCTTCTAAAGTCCTTACCGCAGCCACCACGCTCTTCAGTACTTTGTCCGGGTTGCAGGAGGAACAAACTTCAGCCATAAGGTACCCGATGAATTCAGCTGCCCGCTGTTCATCGTCACTGGAACCCCGGCTGCCCTCCTCCTATGACACGCTGGAAGACGGCTTTCAGGCGATGCAGAAACAGGTGCTGGAACCGTAGCATGAACTTGGTCATGAGGCGAGGAACAGGAGTGCTTCGCCATCTGCTCTGTCTTAGACTTCCTGCTGGAGCTCTTCACCAGCTCACAATGTTTCTGCTGGAGAGAAGATAGCTCCGCCATCCTCTCCCTGCCCTCAGAGTGCTCAGCAAGGTGAGGATGACAATTTACAGCTGCCTCCGCAAGGTCCAGGTACCATAAAGTGTGCTTGGGAGTTGAATATTGGCGTGAAACAGCAAGGAGGTCATCTATTTCCATTAGAGCCTGGACGAGCTCAAAACCCAGGCTCATGGGATACCATTTGCCAAAAGACGCCATCATTCTCAGGCAAAAAATAATGCTGGCACCCAAGAAAGAAAAAAAAAAATTAGAGCCAAAAACAAAACTCACTGAGGCTGGCACCTCATTTGGTTGCGACCTACTGTTATGTTTGCCCCTTGCAGGGCAAAGATGAGGCGCCAGAAGCCAGCAGCGAGTTTGTTGTTTTATTAAGAAAAGTACAAAATAATGTGCCACGAGGGGCAAAACACAACACCCTATACATACAACCCCGGAGGGTGAAATAACTGAATAAACAAAAATCAACAGTCACTACATATAAGGCAGTGAGGGCGAAGCCTTGTGCTGTAGAATAAACACACAGAAATAGCGAGAACGAAGCTGAAAAGGACTGGCTTCGGATGTGGGGAAACCAGTCTGAATAGGGCGAGATCGCAGCGAGGAATGAATCTCAAGTGCGATCTTAAATAGTGCTCCAACTAATCACAAACAGGTGAGACAGATAATGATGAATTAAACGTGAACAGCTGTGACAGGCCGCTGAGCCGGCTGACAGGCGGAAGTCCTGCCGTGGCGCTGTCAAAATAAAAGCACAAATAAACACCATCATAACATGCCCAAATAAAGAGACAAAAAGAGAAAATAATAAGTGACTCGAGCGCAGAGCAGACCCGCGCTCGGGATCACACACAAGATTAGCCAGTCTGGCACCAACACATGCCACATTCAAAGTCATTTAAATGACCTTTCTTCCCCATTCTGATGCTCAGTTTGAACTCTTCTTCATCATGTCTACATATCTAAATGCAGTGAGTTCCTGCCATGTGATTGGATGTAGAGCCGGGTGATATACCAAATATATGCATTGTATCAGTACATTTGGCCGCCTGCGATACATAAAATGGTTGTATCATGTATATTCGAGTATTTATCACAGGGATGCACTGATTGTGAAATTTGGGTCATTATGGATGTTAAAAAAAAATAAGTGGGCCAATTGCTGATAGCCAATGCTGATTATTTCTTTTCTTTCCTGTTATTACCTCCGCCAAGGAGGTTATGTTTTCATCGGCGTTGGTTTGTCTGTCTGTCTGTCTGTCTGTTTGTTAGCAACATAACTCAAAAAGTTATGGACAGATTTTCATGAAATTTTCACAGATTGTCAGAAATGGGGTATCCTACAGACGATTAGATTTTGGTGGTGATCCGGATCACCGTCCAGAAGAAAACCGCCATTATGGAAAATGTGATTTTCGTGAATAGCTACTGAACCACTAATCCTATCATTGCCAATCCAATTGCTAGTCATGTGTTTTCATGGTCAAGGAATCTGAAAACATACACACAAACACTGTATGGGGGGAACTGTGGCGCTTGGCGGAGGTCTGCGCTCTCCGAGTGCTTTTCTAGTTCATTTATTTATTTATTTTATTTTGTGAGGCAACTTTCCCAGAGTAATAAGCCTCCCAGTCAGCTGAATCTATCCTTCGGGGGAGTGAGCAGATGAATCAGGTGGAAAGGCACTGTTTATGGCTCACTTTGTCCTCATCCTCGCGTCCTCATCCTTGTTTTCCCCTGGTGCCTCTAGGGGAGCTCAGTCCCCTCTCCTCCCAGTGTCCCTACTAGGGCAAGTCTTCCGCAATTTTGGGAGCAGGTCATTCTTTTAAACCCACCTCGCTTTGCTGCACCTCAGCTCTCTCTCCTTCTCTTCACCTCCCCCTCACTTAACTTCAGTGACGCACGTCTGCATGCCTACTCTGACATAAGACCTCCACTCATCATTTTTACTTCTAACATTCAAACTAATGTAATAGTGGCACATTTTAAAAGATTTCAACCAGGCTAAATTTCAGAAGCAATACATTTGATCACATATGTTTTTAGGAAATCAACAGATATAAGAACAGTTTAAAGCAATGCTTAAGCTAGGTTAAGTTTTAGTTTAAGTTTATGCTGTACTACGTTAGAATGCATTTTATAACAGTCCTTAACAGTCCTCTTGCTGCTAGTTTAGCTTGACAGTCTACATAGAAAATGAAAAGAAAATAGATGATCCCAGCAGAAACAAAAACTATTTGTGGAGACACAGCCTAATTCCTTCTTATGCACAGAACCTCAGATAACATGGCCTCTACCACAATCAAAAGCATTTTTAGAACTGAAAACATTAGACAATAAAACTGAATTCATTCCTTTATATATATATATATATATATACAGTATATATACATACACTGTCATACATGACAGTGTGTATATATGTGTGTATATATACAGTATATATTACCGGAGTGGTGGCTCAGTTGGTAGAGCATCCGCCCCACACCCGGGAGGCAGGGGTTCAAATCCCGGCCGGGTCATGCCGAAGACCATATAAAAGTGGAACTTCCTGCCATCCAGCTTGGTGCTCAGCAATAAATGGAATGGAGGAGGGAACTCTGTGGCGGCGCCTTACATGGCAGCGGCCCTCTGATTCTGCACTTGGGGTGTGTGTGATTTACACTGTAGATAGGTAAAGCACAATCTCATTCTGCTGTACATGACTGGTTGTACGGTTGAATGACAAGAAGGGTGATTTAATTTAATATATATATATATATTTGTGACAAGCCATATTTAAATTTCTGCCAATCCAGGCATGCATCTTGTTTTGGTACTGCAGTATGTGCAGTAACAGACTGGAGCTCTGGAAGGAAGAGCAAACATCCTGTCAGCATTGTTCAGTCACTTGCACTGATGTTCAGGATGAATCTGTAACAAGAAAAACAAGAGTTAAGATGAGCAAAAAAGTAAGATGGGGTGTGAGAGCTACAAAAAGTGCTGGTAGCTTCTCGATGGGTATCAGTGCTGTGTCACATTAAGTATTCTCTTGTCTTCTGGTTTGTGGCAGTCAGGCTCATGAACTGAAGTGGATCAAATCCGGGGGGACACAGATCCTAGGCTGCTTGAAAAGAGAAGATTCATGAAGCAAAGCAGAAATCTGACTACTTTGTCAGAGTTAAAGTGTGCTTGCTGGAATTCAGAGGAAGATGAGGAAAAAAACTCTTTGCTTTTTTCAGAAAATACAGCAGCAACCCAGTTAGCCTTGTGTAGCATCGTAAACAGAAACAGAAACCAAAAGAAAACAACTTTAGAAAATCCCTTTAAAAATAGACAGTGATTAAGGTATTGAATGGCTTCATAGTACAGTGGTTACCACTGTTGCCTCACAGCTAGAAGGTTCCAGGTTTGAATCCCCAGGCTGGCAGGGGTAGGAATCTTTCTGTGTGGAGTTTGTATGTTCTCCCTGTGCTGCGTGGGTTTAGTCTGGGGCCTCCAGTTTCCTCCCACAATCCAAAGACATGCATGTTAGGTTAATTGGTGACTCTAAATTGTCCCTAGGTATTTGTCACTGATAGGCTCTTAGAATAGGAACTTAGAATAGAAAGGGTTAGTGTACCTACTAGTTAAGCACTAGTTAAGCACTTTGAGTGGTCTTTGTGACTAGAAAAGTGCTGTATCCTAAGTGGTCCTAAGTGGTCCTAAGTGGTCCTTATCCCTTATCCTTCTCTATACTATATACAATCCCAGATCAGAAAAGTTTGGGACCGTATAGAAATATGGAATTTCCCCATTGTGGGACTAATAAAGGCTTATCTTATCTTATCTTAAAAGGAACTCCGATTATATTGGCATGTTAGCTCTATATGCTTTATTTTTATGTTAGTAACATAACTATAATATAATTTTTTTGAAAATAATTCCCAGTTTTATATATTTTTAAAAAACTTTATTACGATGTAAACCGCCATTTTTGTTTACGTCGCAATGCATTCTGGGTAGTGACGTAGAATGGTTGCAGCCGTTTTTTCTGTCTTATACAAGCCAAGAAGCGAAGCTACGAACTACTGCCATTTGTCAGTGAAAATGCCACATTGCACTCTATGAGTGTCTATGATCAAGCGCTATAGCGCACGCTTGATAAAGCCGATATATATATTAATCACGCTATGATAAAGCACTATATCGCTCAAAGCGCGTGCTTGAGACATGTCTATGATCACGCGCTATAGCGCACGCTTGATAAAGCTGACATATATATTAATCATGCTATGATAAAGCACTATATCGCTCAAAGCGCGCGCTTGAGACATGTCTATGATCATGCGCTATGGCGCACGCTTGATAAAGCTGACATATGTATTAATCACGTTATGATAAAGCACTATATCGCTCAAAGCGCACGCATGAGACATGTCTATGATCATGCGCTATGGCGCACGCTTGATAAAGCTGACATATATATTAATCATGCTATGATAAAGCACTATATCGCTCAAAGCGCGCGCTTGAGACATGTCTATGATCATGCGCTATGGCGCACGCTTGATAAAGCTGACATATGTATTAATCACGTTATGATAAAGCACTATATCGCTCAAAGCACACGCTTGGCTTGACATGTTGAAGATCTGGCTGGCAGTCATTTGGAACGACTGTGGAGCACTGCTTATGGACGTTCAACCCGCAGTCTGAGAAAGCAACAGAGAAATTGCTTTATGCTGCTGAGAGTCCATGTTTATCAGTTCAGTGCCCATCATGCTTGTAGACAATTTTTTGTGTCTGAGCATTCTATTGTAAGTAAATCAACAATATATAAGTTTCACCTTAAAATAATGCTTCCTCAAGCACACGCTTGAGGAACTCAAAGCGGAGAGACACTCGCGGAGCGGAGAGACACTCAAGCGCACGCTATATCGCTCAAGCGTGCGTTTGAGCGATATAGAGCTTTATCATAGCGTGATAAATATATATATATATCAGCTATATCAAGCGTGCGCTATAGCGCTTGATCATAGACACTCAAAGAGTGACGGAAATGTGGCTGCCAATCCGCGCCAACGGCCTCTCCAGCCACCACCGAGCATTTAAACATTTTTACACATTCATACCCAGTGTTATGGGCACTGGAGGCAATGCGGGTGAAGTGTCTTGCCCAGGGACACGACGGCAGGATATCTGGGGAGAGCGTGATGCGAACCGCCATCCACCGGGTTATTAGACGACCTGCTCTACCTCCTGAGCCGCTGCCGCCCCCACTTTTTCCTCAACTTTCCCTCTTTAGGAAAGCTATGGAGGCTTACCCCACTCTCTTTATTTCCCTTTGATTGGAAATTACATCCAAAAGCCGCGCAATGTGGCATTTTCACTTACAAATGGCAGTACTTCGTAGCTTCGCTTCTTGGCTTGTATAAGACAGAAAAAACGGCTGCAACCATTCTACGTCATTACCCAGAATGCATTGCGACGTAAACAAAAATGGCGATTTACATCATAATAAAGCTTTTTAAAAATATAGAAAACTGGGAATTATTTTCAAAAAAATTATATTATAGCTATGTTACTAACATAAAAATAAAGCATATAGAGCTAACATGCCAATATAATCGGAGTTCCTTTTAAAAAAGTGAAAAGTGAATGATTCTTAAAATATACTTGATTTTATTTTCATTACTCACAGTATGGACCCATGTGGTCACTTTCATTTCATTTTTCTATTTCAGACCTATAACACATTCTAAAACACTGGGATGGGTAATTTAGTGCTGTAGTATACAGGGGATAGATTTTTTTAGATTTAGATTTAGTATACTTTATTGATCCCCAGAGGGGAAATTGAGGGTCATCCACCACCTGGATGGATGAAGCAGCCACGATACGGCGCTATCCCTTAACCATTCACCATTCACCATGATAGTAATCATGATTTGGTATAAAAGCAGAAGTGAATAGGTGAAGCCTGAGTCTTAAGATGGATTTATGCCTATGAGTCGGGTTGACTTGGATCAGCGCAGTACCCTCCTGCATTACCTGATGCAGACTGCAAGAGCTGTGATTGGTCCTCCATCAAATTTCCTGGTTTCCAAATTCAAAATAATATTGAGGAAGTTAGCAAATGTTGTTGTTCGTCCGTCGTTCTCAACGATGACCAAGGACATCACAGGGAAGGGGACTGGGTGCGGTGTGTCCGGCTGTGGCTGATCAGTCCGATGCGGGCGCTTAAGGCTCTGCCGCAGGTCGGGTACAGGTGGTCTGCGTGGGCAGAAGATATAGGTGTGGCTCTGGACTTGTGAAGCTCACATTTTCTCTGAGCCTTGGCAATCCTGTTCAGCTCAAAGGAGGCAGCACCTTTGCTGGTACGGCTACACCAGTCTGGTCGGTCTAGCGCTAAGGTCTCTCAAGTGTCAGGACTGATGTCAAAGCTCTTCAGGGAGGCCTTAAGAGTGTCTTCGTAGCGCTTCTTCTGACCACCTTGTGAGTGCTTGCCCTCTGCTAATTCGCCGTAGAACAGTCTCTTTGGTAGGCGTGAGTCAGGCATATGAAGAAGGTGGCCAGCTAACCTAATATGGGCTCTCTTGAGCAGGGTGTGGATGCTAGGCAGCTCACCTTGGGAGAGGACCGCTGTGTCAGGGATTTTGTCCTGCCAGGTGACCTTCAGGAGCTTTCTGAGGCAGTTCAGGTGGAAGCGGTTTAGCTTTCTGGCATTGCGCTGGTAGACTGTCCAGGTCTCGCAGGCGTACAGTAGGAAAGGCAGGACAACTACCTTGTACACTTTCAGTTTTGTGGTCAGGCTGATGCCTCTCCTTTCCCACACTGTTGCACGTAGCTGTCCGAATGCTGAGCTTGCCTTGGCAATGCGCGAATCGACCTCATCGTCAGTGTTGACATACCTGGAGAGTGTGCTGCCAAGGTATGTGGACTTGTCAACAGCCTTGAGGGTCTCCCCGTTGACAGTGATGGCTGGTTCCATGTAAGTCTTCTGTGGTGTCTTCTGTTGGTGCAGGACCTCGGTTTTCTTCGTACTGATTGTGAGCCCAAAGTTGTCGCAAGCAGTGGAGAAACAGTTCATGCTCTGCTGCATCTGGGACTCTGTAGTGGTGTTGAATGCGCAGTCATCTGCGAACAGGAAGTAACACACTAAGTCCCCTTCCACCTTGGTTTTGGCTTGGAGCCTCCGCAGGTTGAAGAGCCTGCCGTCCATCCTGTACCTGATCCCGATGGTGCTTTTTTCATCGATGCAGAAGGCATCAAACAACATGGCTGTGAACGTCATGCTGAAAAGTGTGGGCACGAGTGCACAGCCCTGCTTGACCCTGTTGGTGACTGGGAAAGCTTTGGAGGAGTCTCCATCATCTAGTACTCGAACAAGCATGCCGTTGTGGAACTGGCGCACTTCACCATGCTGATGAACTAAGGCAGCCAAGCAGCCGAACTTCACCATGATCTTCCACAGCCCCTCACGACTGACGGTATCAAAAGCCTTGGTCAGATCTACAAATGTTGTGTAGAAGTCCCTGTTCTGCTCTTGACACTTCTCCTGAAATTGACGTGCAGCGAAGATCATGTCAGTAGTTCCACGACCCTCTCTGAAGCCACACTGGCTCTCCTCCAGGTGACCACCTTACATGTGCTGAATGAGGTGGTTGAGAAGGACTCTTGCAAGGATCTTGCCGGTGATGGTGAGGAGAGAGATCCCACCGTAGTTGCCGCAGGACTGCCTGTTTCCTTTTTTCTTGTAGAGATGGACAATGGAGGCATCCTTGAGCTCATGGAGTATAACGTACTGCTGCCACATGGTCTGAAAGCGCTCAGTGAGTTTCTGTATTAGAACTAGTCCTCCTGCCTTGTAGATTTCAGCTGGGATGGAGTCAAAGCTTGGTGCTTTGCAGTTCGAAAGGAGTTTGATCAGTTTTTGGACTTCTGATTCCATTGGAGGTTCTGCCAGAGACGTGTTCACCTCTACTTAGGGCATGTGAGTGATGGCTTCTGACATAATGGCTGGCCAAGGGAACAGACACAGACTCAGAAATGGATTTAGCTATCTTTATTTAACCCACTGTTAGTGTGTGAATGCGTGAGTGTGCTGTGGAGTGTATGCGTGAGCTGGCTGGAGACTCCGAGCAGCTGGGAGGAAACAGAGTGCCGTGCAGCCTGGCAACCCTATAAACGGAGCAGACAACAATTAGCAAGATCCTAGCTGGGCTCACGCTTAGGTGTAATTGTGGCTTACTTGTTGCAGGGAGATGGTGGTCGCCCGTTGTCCAGGGAGACAGCGCCTTTGGTCCCAGTGTCGTGGCAGCCGGGAAGATGATGGAGAGGAGATGATGGAATCCGCCACCGCGGGGTTCCGCCTGTGCACAGGGGAGCAGTGGAGAAACAGGTGAGTAGAGGTTGGCTTACTTGTGATAGTGGACAGACCCTCCGGGAGTAGATGCCGAGATGGCGAGGCTGAGCGTTGAGTCGGGGATGGGTTAGGAAGACGGGAGACGTGCTTCATAGCCTGGTAGACAGACGCCTCAGTGCAGACCAGCGGGCTGAGTGGGTTTAAATAGGCCTGCCCTGATGAGGAGCAGGTGTGCGCCCAGCTGAGGATGATAGTGGCTGAGAGCGAGTCATCACAGTACCCCCCCCCCCCCCGAGGGGTGCCTCCTGGAACCAGCCTACCTGGGTGCATCCGGTGGAAGTCCCTGATGAGTTATTTGTCCAACACGAAGGATGGACGCACCCAGGAGCGCCACCCCGGGCCATACCCCTCCCAGTCCGCCAGGTACTGCAAGCCACGACCCCAGCGTCGGATGTCCAGGATGGAGGAGACCTTCCACGTTGGGTCACCATCGATCACCACTGGCAGAGGTGGAGACCTGGGAGGAGGACAAAGAGGGCTGGAAAAAAAAGGCTTAATTTGGGACACATGGAAGGTGGGACAGATGCAGAGGGAGGGGGGGAGAGACAGGCGCACAGCCACAGGGTTAATAATCCAGGTGATGGGAAATGGGCCAATAAACCGCTGAGACAATTTCCTCCTTTCACCCTTAAGGTTAATCTGCTGAGTTGAGAGCCAAACCTGCTGACCCACCTGGTAAGCTGGAGCTGGCCTCCTGTGGCGATTAGCGACCTTGAAGTTACGCTCTGCCATGCGTCGGAGAGCTGTGCAGACCAACCTCCAACCCCGCCGACAGCGTCTCAAATGGGTCTGGACTGAAGGCACGGCGATGTCCTCCTCCCCTTCGGGAAAGAGCGGAGGATTGTAGCCCAGGGAGCCCTCGAACGGAGACATACCGGTTGCCGATGATATCGTGGAATTGTGGGCTCGATCCATGGAAACTCGATCCATGGAAGCTGGGCACTCCACAAGGCCGGGTGAGATGAAGCCACACACCGCAGCGCAGCCTCCAGCTCCTGGTTGGCCCTCTCACCCTGACCGTTACTTTGGGGGTGGTAGCCGGAGGACAGGCTCACCGTAGCCCCCAGAGCATTACAGAAAGACCTTCATTTATCCTTTTTTTTTTTTTTCTTTTTTTTTTTTTTTTTTTCCTTTGAAAGACAAAAGTAAAATAGAAAGATGTCTTTACCTTCTTTACATGTTTCAACTGCACTGCACTGCAGCCTTCATCAGAAGAGTGACTCTTCTGATGAAGGCTGCAGTGCAGTTGAAACATGTAAAGAAGGTAAAGACATCTTTCTATTTTACTTTTGTCTTTCAAAGGAAAAAAAAAAAAAAAAGGATAAATAATTGAAAGAAGACAAAATGAACCTGTTTGACGTAGAAAGACCTTCAGACTTGAGACGTGAACTGCGGCCCCCGATCAGAGACGATATCCAACGGTATCCCATGGAGCCTGACGACATGCCGCACCAGCAGATCCGCCATCTCCTTCGCTGTGGGGAGTCCCAGTAGGGGGATGAAATGGGCGGCCTTAGAGAAGCGATCCACCACTGTGAGCATGACGGTGTGACGATCAGACGGGGGAAGGCCGGTAACGAAGTCCACGGCGATGTGTGACCAAGGTCTGCCAGGAACCGGAAGAGGATGAAGCAGCCCCGCCGGAGGAGAGGAGGGCGTCTTGCCGGTGGTGCACTGGGGGCAGGCGTGGATGTAATCGGTGACGTCCCTCCGCAGCGACGGCCACCAAAACGACCTCTGGAGGACCTCGATCATGCGGGAAACCCCCGGATGGCAAGCCAGTCTAGAAGAGTGGCCCCAATGAATCACCTCGCCCCGAACGCAGAAGGAAAGAACCATTTACCCACTGGCCCCCCGCCCGGGTCCAGTTCTGCCTCCTGTGCCTTCAGGACCCTCTCCTTGATCTCCCATGAGAGAGCACCTACGACACACAAAGGTGGGAGGATGGGAAGGATGGGCACCTCCGCTGTGCCAGGGGAGAACTGCCTGGACAGCGCATCAGGCTTGGTATTTTTAGACCCAGGGCGGTAGGTGATGGTAAAATTGAAGCAGCCAAAGAATAAGGACCAGCGGGCCTGGCGGGCGTTTGGACGCTTGGCCGTCCTTAGGTACTCCAGGTTTTTATGATCAGTCCAAGCAATGAAGGGTTGGGCGGCCCCCTCCAACCAGTGACGCCACTCCTCCAGTGCAAGTCCTCATCGTTTTCATCGAACCAGTCTTGGTGTTTGTGCGTGTTCTGGCCCAGTTGAGTGAGAGAGGTGTTGTACACCACATCTTTGAAAGCTGCCCAGTCTTCTTCTGCTCCATACGCCCCGAGGTCAAGCTGACTAAGCTTGCTGTCCAATTCCTCACTGAGGTTCTGTCACACAGAATGCTGTTCCAGCTTGCTGACATTGAGTCTCTTGTTTGCCTTTTTCCCCTGTGGATGCCGTTTGGGCTGGATGTGCATGTTGAGCTTTGACAGAATGAGTCTGTAATCCATCCAGCAGTCTGCGCCACACATCACCTTCGTCACTCTAACGTCCTGCCTGTCTCTCCTTCTCACAATGATGTAATCGATCAGATGCCAATGCTTGCTGTGTGGATGCATCCAGGAGGTCTTGTTGCGATTTGGCAAGCGGTAGACGGTATTAGTGATCAGAAGGTCATGAGAGGTGCACATCTTCAACAGAAAAAGACCTTTGCTGTTGCAATTTCCAACTCAATTTCTCCCAAGGACTCTCTCCCATGTCTAGTAGTCTGTACCAACTCTGGCATTAAAGTCTCCAAGAACAATGAGTTTGTCCTCCTTCGGTACACCTTCAATGAGAGTCTCTAAGTCCTCATAAAACTTGTCTTTGATCTCCTCTGGGTTTGTCATGGTAGGGACATATGCACTGATGAATGTGGCATGGCGTTTTCCTCGGAGGGGAGCTGCAGGGTCATGAGGCGGTCATTGGTTCCTTTGGGGAGGCTGGTAAGCTTGCTGATCAGATTGGCTCTGATCATGAAACCCACTCCTTCTTCATGGCATTCTTTGCTGCCTCAGCCACTTCAGAAAAAAGTGTAGCCGGCTTTGACTTCTGTCAGCTGACCTTTGACTGCAAACCTGGTCTCGCTCAGAGCTGAAATGTGGATGTTGTACCTGCTGAGTTCTCTTGCGACAAGTGCTGCCCGTCTCTCAGGTCTGTCCGCTTTGGAGCTGTCCATGAGCATTCGCACATTCCAAGTGCCAATGGTGAGTGATGTCACCTTAGTTGATTTCTTCTGAGAATTTTGACCGCAAGGGTGGGATTCCTGCCAGGCCTGGCCACTGGCCAGGGTGTAGCAAAGCAGGCTATGTTTAGGGCACCTTTTCTAGCCCCTTCTTCACGCCATGGAGGTGAGCAGAGCAAATCCTAAAGAGGGGTGCTCAAACACCCAGGGGGCTGCCGAACTGCACTGCTGCTTCAGTCCAGTAGAGAGCAACCCTATGCCCTGGGCCACCTGTGTGTGGGATTGTGGCTACAGCTTCCAGTGTATCCACACCTGCTGCTTTGTCACTTGCCCATCGCCACAGGACTTGGGGGGGGGGGGGTGAGAAAGAAATGGGGAGGGTGATGTCTTGACTTGCGCATGAATTTGATTTAAGTGAGGGAGAGTTGCGCAGGGTCATCAGCCTCACTCTCTCGTCCTAGCCTATTTGGATCCAGTGGCAAGACATAGTCAAGATGGCTGGAGATACAGTAGGTTAGGATGCAGTGGATGGCCAGCAGTGTCTTACATGTCTCACTGTGCCCTAGTTGTGCTCCACAATGCTTTGCTGGGTTTGCCTTCCTGCTTGTTGAGCCAATTTGGTGGTTTCCTCCACGCAGTCTGCCAGGTCCAGTCTATGCATGCGTAGGTAGACAAGCCCTACCTCACCGAGGGTTTCAAACCCATCGGCTACCCCCACCTGGTTTCCCTCGCCAGTCGAAGCAGTTTACCGGGGTGTGGCCACTGTTGCATGCAAACAGCTACTTGGAGCCACAAATGAGAGTTGAGTGCCAAGTGGGAACCAAAGGGGACCGACCACCCGGAGGTGCGACTGTTGCCCCTTAAGAGGTACTATCCCTCCCTGACACTCCATGCACCCCAAGTTAGCATATACAGAACATTTGTATGACTCGTTCTCACCCCATTAATTACATAGACTGTCAAACGATGGCAGCAGCAGTGGTTGGACATACTGTTTTCTCTAATGTCTTCTCTTTTCTCTGTTGCAGCGATTGTATGAAAAGTTTGTCCATCGCTATTAAACAAAAACACATGACAAACACAAATCACTCTGCACATTGGCAGAAATCTGTTTTGGTAATGCAACAATGCATTCAAACCAGTGCACAAGAAAAAAATATTTATAACTGCATTATCATCATTTTATCTGCAGAGGCATCGACATGATGTGAGTACATAAATCCAGTAATAATCCATACATATAATAATCCAGTACATGTAATAATCCAGTACATAATCCATCTCTATAATATTCCCATCCATTTTTCAACAAATGGATGGGAATATTATAGAGATGTTTAAAAAACAATGTTCCTCAAGCAAAACAATGGAAAGAGTGTGCATAATTCCATCTCTACAAAATATCAACAAATAATTCAAGGAATCTCGAAGAATTTCAGGACAGAGACAACATTCCTGCTTTCCTGCAGAGAAGAAAAACTGCTTTGTTTTCAAATCTTGCAGCCCTGACAGCTTCCTTCAAATCCACTCAGAGATCTCTCCCAAACTACTCCACATTGTGTGAACATGTGCATACAGACTAGTATTTCCCTATTTTCAAGGGGAAAATGGTTACTTGCATTCTCATGTTACACCAAATCTATATCATCCAATCAAACTAAAAAAGTGTTTTCTTTGCAGTCTCAGTCTCATCTTTATTTATCCAAATACATAAAAAGTAGTTACTTGAAAAGAAATACTATAGAAATAGATACATTACCATTGTGGTCTAAATGAAATGTCTGACATGATCCACATTTATCATGAGCCACATGTTTAATTTTGCAAAGATTTTATGCCAGATGTTTTTCCTGACCAAATTGTCCCCATTTAACCAGGCTTGGGACTGTCACGGAGTGCACCCTCTGTAGCTGGGTTCATAAGTCTGTGACATGCTTTTGGTCAAAAATACATCAGCACCTTTAGGGATGTGGAATGTCACCTCTCCCCCAGGGGAAGGAGCTTGAGCTTGTGCATGAGGTCAAGAGATACCAGCTAGATACCAGCTAGATATAGCCTCACCTCATAGTTATGGTTCTGGAACCAGTATCCTGGAGAAGGGCTAAAGCTTGACCCATTCTGTAGCTGTCCCAGGAAAGAGGTGGCGAGCAGGGTGGGTATCCTTGTATCCCCTGTCTTGATGCCTTTATATTGGGGTTCTCCCCGATGTACAAAAAGGATATTTCCTTGTGCCTTTGGGTTTGGAAACAGGTCCTGACCATCATTTGTGCCTATGCACCAAATGATTTTTCAGAGGACTCACCCTTTTTGGAGTCTCTGACTGGTTTGTTGGAAAGTGTTCTTTTTGGAGACTCCTTTGTCCTGGGGCACTTCAGTGCACACGTGGGCAATGACAGTAAAAACCTGGAGGGGTGTGATTGGGAGGAATGGCCTGCCTGATCTGAACCTGGGTGGTGTTCATTTATTGGACTTCTGTGATGACCCCGGTTTGTCCATAATGAACACCATGTTCAACCATAAGGGTGTCCATATGTGCACTTGGCACCAGGACACCCTAGGTTACAGGTCGATGATCGATTTTGTTATTGTGTCAACAGACCTGCAACCATATGTTTTGGACACTAGTATTATTAAAAAAGAAACCTCCATGGAGACATGCCAAACTAATAAGAGCTAAAAAAAAAAAAAAGATCGTCGAAAAGCTGAACATAGGTGGCGAAAAACTAAATTACAGATTCATTATGAAATCTATAATGAGAGATTGAGCATTTATAATTTGGAGCTGAGAAATGCAAGGCAAGCATAGTTTTCTGACATCACTGCTAAAAAAAACAATAACGCACACACCTTGTTTGGCCACCCTGAGAGGAAAAATCAAGATTGGTTTGATGAGCATGATGAACATCTGAAGAAACTACTAGAAATGAGGAATACAGCTAGACATGAAAATCTACAGTATAACTCGAGGTCGAAGAAGAAGAAATACTCAAAGGCTCAGAGTGAGCTACAGAAGTACACCAGAGAGATGAAGTCCAACTGGTGGGATGAAAATCCAAAGGCTATAGATGGTCAAACAGTTTTGCAGGAGAAAGACAAAATCCTGGACAGATTTGCAGACCACTTTGACCAACTACTAAACAACCCTGGAGATCTCGCTGAAGAGGCTAAAGAAGCTCTAGTGCAGCGATCAGTTGTATCAAGTCTGGATGAACCACCAAATCTTGAGGAACTAATGGCAGCTATCAGGACAACACAGGATGGTAAAGTTCCAGGAAGAGATGGAATTCCAGCAGATGTGTGGAAATTTGATGGTGTTCAGCTGACCAACTGCCTGCACAAGCTGATCCAAGAGATATGGGGTACCCAGAAAGTACCTCAAGACTGGAAGGATGCAAGTATTGTGCCTCTGTTCAAGAAAGGTGACAGAAAAGATTGTGGAAATGACCAAGGTATATCACTGCTAGCCACTGTTTGTAAGATTCTCTCACGTGTACGACTGAACAGACTCAATGAACACATCTTGCAGAATGTACTACCGGAAACCCAGTGTGGCTTTAGAAGTGGAAGAAGCACAATGGACATGGTTTTCTGCTTGAAACAGGTTCAAGAAAAGTGTATTGAACAGAACATGCCGCTTTTTGTAGCCTTCATTGACTTCAATAAAGCTTTCAACATTGTATCGCGACAAGGACTTTGACAGGTACTCAAGAAATATGCCTGTACAGAGAAGTTTGTCAACCTGATCGAGGCACTCCATACAGGTATATGACATAACGCACGGCTCAGGAGACGCACACACACAGGCTTAGAGTAGTTCAAAGAGTTTATTAACAGCAGGGGAGAATGAGTGCGTGTCTGCGGGATGTAAATGTGTTGGTGATGGTGTCAGCTCCAGGCACAGAGGCAGGTGACCGTACAGCCGAGCAACCCTATGGAGAGAGCACAGGGAGAGAGTGACGGGCATACACCAACACAGGAGGAATTTATGGCGAGAGAAGGACTTACTTGGTGGGTCAGGACAGCTGGCACAACAAGGGGGTGAGGCCCGGAAGACAGCCACCTGGGGAGCTCCGTGCAGCAGCGAGGATTGGGCGATGGAGAGGAGATGTCCGCCGCTGGGAAATCCACCTGTGCACAGGGGAGAAGACTGAAGAGAAGAGGTAAGTGATCTTCTTACAACAATGGTTACGCTGAAGGGAAGTATGCTCACAACGGTGAGGGACGAAGTCTGACGGCTTCAGGCCGAGCCTCCGGGCGAGACGGCCTTTATCCCTCGCCGCTGATGATTGTCAGGTGCGTGAGCAGGTGGCGCCGCTGATGAATGGCGCGGCGTGACAGTACTCCCCCCTCTAGCAGCGCCTCCTGGCGATGGCTTATCCGGGTGCGCTCGGTGGAAGTCCGCGATGAGCGATGGGTCCAACACAAACGACGGGGGCACCCATTGTCGATGCTCGGGCCCATAGCCCTCCCAGTCCACCAAGTATTGCAACCCACGACCCCGGCGCCGGGAGTCCAGGATGGAGGAGACGGACCAGGCCGGATGGCCACCAATCATCCGGGGCGCGGGTTGCGCTGCAGGAGGAGGGCAAAGGGGGTCAATGACTGCCAGTTTCACCTTCGACACATGGAAAGTGGAATGGATGCGGAGGGAGGGGGGAATAGCCACCCGCACAGCCACCGGGTTGATGATCCGGGTGATGGGAAAGGGACCCATGAAACGCTGTGCCAGCTTCCTCCTCTCGCCTTTCAACGTGACGTCCTGGGTAGACACATACACGAGTTGCCCAACTCTGTATGCCGGGGCAGGTCTTCTGTGCCGGTCCGCCACGGTCCTGTTGCGCTCCGCTGTGCGTAAAAGCGCATGACGCGCGGCAGCCCAGGTGGAGCGGAACTGCCTAAGGTGCGCCCTAACGGAGGGGACAGTCACCCCGTTCTCCTGCGCTGGAAACAGCGGGGGGTCGTAACCCAGGGACGCCTTGAAGGGGGACATCCCCGTTGCAGAAAAGCGGGCGGTGTTGTGGGCATAGTCCACCCAGGCAAGATGGTTGCTCCAGGACGTCGGCTTGGATCTGGTAACACAGCGGAGCGCAGCCTCCAGCTCCTGATTGGTCCTCTCACACTGCCCGTTAGACTGGGGGTGATGGCCGGAGGAGAGGCTCACCTTGGCTCCGATGGCGTTACAAAATGATCTCCAAACCTCGGACGAAAATTGGGGGCCCCGGTCCGAGACCACGTCCACCGGAATCCCGTGCAGCCTGACCACGTGTTGGACGAGGAGGCCCGCCGTCTCCAGGGCAGTAGGGAGACCTCGCAGGGGAATGAAGTGCGCCGCCTTGGAGAAACGGTCCACAATGGTCAGGACGGTGTCAAAGGAGTTGGAAACGGGGAGTCCGGTGACAAAGTCCAGTGCGATGTGCGACCAGGGCCTGCCGGGGACGGGCAGAGGCTGGAGCAGACCCGCTGGGGGGGCATTTCCCGACTTGCTGGTGGCACAGATTGGGCAAGCCCGGGCGTAGCGGGCTGCATCCCTCCGCAGGCCTGGCCACCAAAAGGACCGCTGGAGGAGGCTGATCATCCGAGAGGTGCCGGGATGACAGGTGAGCCGGGAGGTGTGGAGCCAGTGGATGACCTCTCCTCGGACCGCAGATGGGACGAACAGTCTTCCCTCCGGTCCGCCGCCAGGATCAGGTTCCACCTCCTGCGCCTTCCGGATCTTGTCTTCAATGTCCCAAGAGATGGCACCGAGGACGCACGACCTGGGCAGGATAGTGTGGGGCGTCTCCTCAGCCTCCACGGGGGTGAACTGCCTAGAGAGGGCGTCAGGCAGGCCGTTTTTGGAGCCCGGCCTGAAGGTGATCGAGAAGCGGAACCTGGCGAAGAACAAAGACCAGCGCGCCTGGCGGGCATTCAGGCGCTTGGCAGATCGTAAATACTCTAAGTTCTTGTGGTCCGTCAGGACCACAAACGGCAGGTCCGCCCCCTCTAGCCAGTGGCGCCACTCCTGTAAGGCGAGTTTAATGGCCAGGAGCTCTCTGTCCCCCACATCGTAGTTCCTCTCCGCCGGGGACAGGCGCCGGGAGAAGAAGGCGCACGGTCGTTTGGTGCCATCGTCAGGTGACCGCTGGGATAACACTGCTCCCACTCCCGTGTCCGATGCGTCCACCTCCACAATGCACTGCAGCGCGGGGTCGACCTGGCGAAGGACCCGGGAGGAGGAGAACTCCGCCTTCAGCGCCCTAAAGGCAGCAGCGACCTCTTCAGTCCACCGGAACGGGACCTTCGGGGACGTGAGGCGGGTCAGCGGTCCGACGATCGAGCTGAAATTTGGGACAAAGCGGCGGTAAAAATTGGCGAAGCCAACAAACTGTTGCACCTGCTTCCGGGATGCGGGAGTAGGCCACTCCACCACCGCCTTCACCTTCTCTGGGTCTGGGAGCACCTGATCTTGAGCGATGATGAATCCCAGGAAGGATGTGGTCCTAGCGTAGAATTCGCATTTCTCAGCCTTCACGTACAGACGATTCTCCAGCAGTCTTTGGAGGACCCGCCTCACATGGACCTGGTGCTCGTCCCTGGACCTGGAGAAGATAAGGATGTCATCCAGGTAGACGAACACAAAAAGGCCGATGAAATCCCGGAGGACGTCATTAATGAGGCGCTGAAAGACGGCAGGAGCGTTGGTCAGCCCGAACGGCATGACGAGATACTCAAAGTGGCCGTTCGGGGTACGGAAGGCTGTCTTCCATTCATCTCCCTCCCGGATCCGGACGAGGTGGTAAGCGCTGCGTAAATCCAGCTTGGTAAACCAGGTCGCCCCCTGGAGGGAGTGAAAGGCAGTGTCCATGAGGGGCAGGGTGTAACGGTCCCTCTCAGTGATGTCATTCAGCGCTCGGTAGTCTATGCAGGGGCGGAGGGATCCGTCCTTTTTCCCGACAAAGAAAAACCCTGCCCCCACGGGTGACGACGATGGGCGAATAATCCCAGCGCTCAGAGATTCCTTCAGGTATGTATTCATGGTCTCCTTCTCCGGTGCCGACAGGCTGTAGAGCCGACCAGATGGCAGGGGAGCCCCCTGGCGGAGGTTGATGGCACAGTCATATGGTCGATGCGGGGGAAGAGACATAGCTTTCGATTTGCTAAATACCATACCCAGGTCGTGAAATTCTGGAGGCACCAGTGACAGGTCCGGAGGTGCTGTATCCGCCACAGGGGGAGCCGCGGATGGGGAGCAGGCAGCGGACTGAAGGCAGGTGCCCATGCAGAAGGTACTCCATGCCGATACCCCAGCGGACCTCCAGTCCAGGACAGGGTTGTGGAGGCGTAGCCAGGGATACCCCAGGATGACGGGCGACACAGAGTTGGGCAGGACGTAAAATACCATCTCCTCCCGGTGGTTCCCTGAGATGATGACTGGGACGGGCAGGGTTTGGTGAGTAACTCTCCCAAGGGAGGCACGGGAGAGATGGACCAGGGAGATGGGATGTTTTAATGCCCGACAGCGGATGCCCAATCGGGTTGCCAGGCCTTGTGAAATGAAGCTGCCCTCTGCGCCCGAATCCACCAGTGCGTGGGTGAGGTGCCCAGTGGGGTTGTGGCAAAAACGGATGGGCAGCTTTAACTGAGTGAGGGGACTTTGCCGATTGACGTCCGCGAGGCCCCCTGCAGTGACTCGCGGACCCCGCCGTTTGGCCTTTGTGGGCAAAGCTCTATCGTGTGTTGACTGTCTCCGCAATACATGCAGAGACCCAACTCACGGCGGCGCTGTCTCTCTGCCGAGGAGAGCTTTGCCCAGCCCGTCACCATCGGCTCCGACTCCTCGGGGCACGATGGTGGCGGCGTCGCCAGGGGGCGAGCTTGGGGCAGGCGTAGCGGGACTCCCCGAGGGCGAGAAGCAGACGGCTTCCGTCCTGAGGAGCGCTCGCGCAGCCTGTTGTCCAAGCTGATAGCCAGTGAGGTTAGCTCCGCTAACGTTCCGGGGATATCCCGTTCAGCCAGTTCATCCCTTAGATCACTATTGAGGCTGCGGAGAAACAGGCCGCAGAGGGAGCGCTCCTCCCAGCCCAATTCCTCCGCCGCTACCCGGTACTCGATGGCATAATCCGCGGCCGACCGGTTTCCCTGCTGGAGAGCGAGAAGCCGATCGACCTGGACCGCCTCGGAACGAGAATGATCGAACACCTCCAGGAAGCGCCTCACGAACTCGGCATAGGTGAGGGTGGCATAACTGGGTCTCGCCATGATAGCGTAGGCCCAAGTTAGAGCGCGCCCCTCCAGGAGGTTCCCTATGTAGCCGATTCGACTGTGATCTGAGGGAAAGTCTCCGGGCACACGGTCAAACACGGACTCACACTGCATCACAAACCCCCGCGCTCCGCCGAGCTTTCCGCTAAAGCGAGCGGGGGTCGGAATAGGTGTGAGTCGGGCCGGTGCCACTGGAGCTGGCTGGACGGCCACTGGAACAGCAGGAGCTGCGCCACCCTGAGGAGCCGGGGGGAACGGCTGCTGGGGGTCCAGGCGGTCCAATCGGCCAGTGATAATTACTAACTGATTTAGGATGACCTGCTGTTGATAAGCAATTTGATCCACTCTAGCCTCGAGAGTGGTAAGCCGGTGTGCGAGCCCGCCGTCCGCCGAGCCGCTCTGCTGAAGCCGTACTGACATAACGCACGGCTCAGGAGACGCACACACACAGGCTTAGAGTAGTTCAAAGAGTTTATTAACAGCAGGGGAGAATGAGTGCGTGTCTGCGGGATGTAAATGTGTTGGTGATGGTGTCAGCTCCAGGCACAGAGGCAGGTGACCGTACAGCCGAGCAACCCTATGGAGAGAGCACAGGGAGAGAGTGACGGGCATACACCAACACAGGAGGAATTTATGGCGAGAGAAGGACTTACTTGGTGGGTCAGGACAGCTGGCACAACAAGGGGGTGAGGCCCGGAAGACAGCCACCTGGGGAGCTCCGTGCAGCAGCGAGGATTGGGCGATGGAGAGGAGATGTCCGCCGCTGGGAAATCCACCTGTGCACAGGGGAGAAGACTGAAGAGAAGAGGTAAGTGATCTTCTTACAACAATGGTTACGCTGAAGGGAAGTATGCTCACAACGGTGAGGGACGAAGTCTGACGGCTTCAGGCCGAGCCTCCGGGCGAGACGGCCTTTATCCCTCGCCGCTGATGATTGTCAGGTGCGTGAGCAGGTGGCGCCGCTGATGAATGGCGCGGCGTGACAGTATACAAGCAAATGTGGCAATGAGTGGTTCAGTGTTTAAAGACTTTTCGGTAAGCAACGGGGCGAAACAAGGGTGTGTGCTGGCACCTACACTCTTCTCGCTATATCTGGCAGCCATGCTTGAGGTGTCCTTCAAAGACACTTCAGAAGGAGTATAAATTCAAACAAGGAAAGAAGCAGACTTGTTCAATGTGGCACAGTTTAAAGCCAAGAGTAAGACATCAGTAAAGGTAGTAAGAGAAATGGTCTTTGCCGACGACAGTGCTCTAATTGCACACAGTGTGGTGCAATCTTTAGTGGAGAAATTTGCAAGAGCAGCTAGCCAATTCAGCCTTAAAATCAACATCAAGAAGACAGAGTGCCTTTATCAACCACCAAAGTTCCAGTTATCAACATCACTACCAGAAGAGATCAGCATTGGTACAGAGCCGCTAGGCAGGTGTAAGACTTTCAAGTATCTCGGGAGTACTGTTTCAGAGAATCTCTCAGAATGGGAAGAGCGAGTGCTGTGTTTGGAAACTTGAGGGAGAAACTGTGGCACAATCGACATGTGTCTATCCATGTGAAATGCAAAGTGTACAGAGCGACAGTACTGGCTACTCTATTGCACAGTGCTGAAACTTGGACTGTCTACAGAGTGCAGATAAAGAAACTCCACGCATACATGATGAGACACTTTCGAGCCATAATGAACATCTCATGGAAAGACAAGATAACCAACATAGAAGTGCTGAAACGAGCTGGTCTACCATCAAGGGAGGACATGCTAATACAGATGAACCTGAGATGGCTCGGACATGTTGAGAGGATGGATCACCAGCATCTCCCTCAGAAGTTACTCTACTCACATTTATGTGAGGACAAATGCAATCAGGGCAGACAAAGGCTCAAATTTAAAGACACTGTAAAAAGAAACCTGAAGAAATTGGATATAGACAGGAGTTCTTGGCACGGAAGGTGAAGGACAGAGCGGCGTGGAGGAATCTGTTCAGACCTAAATGAAACAGTCATTGTCGACCACGACAGACTGCTATCATGATGATGATGATGATGTTCACTAGTGCTGACAGGCTAACAAATCCCCCTGTGTCAGTAGTGTTATGTATGGTAAAATACCTTGGGTGAAGGATGAGGCAAGATGACTGGATGAACACAGCTTTAATGAAGATGTAGAACATCTTCCAGGTCGGCACCTGGCAGAGGGCACCGGTCAAAGAGGCCACAATATGGATGCCCTCTGCCTTATATAGGGTAGTGCAGTGACGTGACGGGAAGTGCACGTCACTACACCTCACTTCACAATAATATGCCAAAACACTATATAACATTCTCTCCCCCCTTTAGAAAGTCAAAAACCACACACACAATTGAACCCCCCCCCCCCAATTTGGGACCCAAATCATGCACTAACGTAACGAAAAATAATGTACTAAAATGGCCTAGCACATTGACACAAAATAACCTCAAATAGGGCTGATGGGTGGACTACCGTGCAGTCCACATGCAGGGGCGGATTATTCTGTTACCCAAAAAACTAAAAGAAAGTCCATACATAAACTAAAATTACACGCCATGTTCCTGAACTAAACAAAATTCACAAAATAATCCCATATTACAACATATATATACAGTATCTCACAAAAGTGAGTACACCCCTCACATTTTTGAAAATATTTTATTATATCTTTTCATGGGACAACACTGAAGATATGACACTTTGATACAATGTAAAGTAATCAGTGTACAGTTTGTATAACAGTGTAAATTTGCTGTCCCCTCAAAATAACTTAGCACACAGCCATTAATGTCTAAACCGCTGACAACAAAAGTGAGTACACCCCTAGTGAAAATGTCCAAATTGTGCCCAATTAAGCATTTTCCCTCCCCGGTGTCATGTGACTCATTAGTGTTACAAGGTCTCAGGTGTGAATGGGGAACAGGTGTATTAAATTTGGTGCTATCGCTCTCACACTCTCTCATGCTGGTCACTGGAAGTTCAACATGGCACCTGATGGCAAAGAACTCTCTGAGGATCTGAAAAAATGAATTGTTGCTCCACATAAAGATGGCCTAGGCTATAAGAAGATTGCCAACACCCTGAAACTGACCTGCAGCACGGTGGCCAAGACCATGCAGCGGTTTAACAGGACAGGTTCCACTCAGAACAGGCCTCACCATGGTCGACCAAAGAAGTTGAGTGTACGTGCTCAGCATCATATCCAGAGGTTGTCTTTTGAAAATAGACGTATGAGTGCTGCCAGCATTGCTGCAGAGGTTGAAGGGGTGGGGGTGGGGGGGGGGTCAGCCTGTCAATGCTCAGACCATACGCTGCACACTGCATCAAATTGGTCTGCATGGCTGCTGTCCCAGAAGGAAGGGCCTTTTAAAGATGATGCACAAGAAAGCCCACAAACAGTTTGCTGAAGACAAGCAGACTAAGGACATGGATTAGTGGAACCATGTCCTGTGGTCTGATGAGACCAAGATAAACTTATTTGGTTCACATGGTGTCAAGCGTGTGTGGTGGCAACCAGGTGAGGAGTACAAAGACAAGTGTGTCTTGCCTACAGTCAAGCAGAGTGGTGGGAGTGTCATGGTTTGGAGCTGCATGAGTGCTGCCGGCACTGGGGAGCTACAGTTCATTGAGGGAACCATGAACGCCAACATGTACTGTGACATACTGAAGCAGAGCATGATTGGAAACTGGGCCACAGAGCAGTATTCCAATATGATAACAACCCCAAACACACCTCCAAGACAACCACTGTCTTGCTAAAGAAACTGAGGGTAAAGGTGATGGACTGGCCAAGCATGTCTCCAGACCTAAACCCTATTGAGCCTCTGTGGGCATCCTCAAACGGAAAGTGGAGGAGCGCAAGGTCTCCAACATTCACCAGCTCCATGATGTCGTCATGGAGGAGTGGAAGACGATTCCAGTGGCAACCTGTGAAGCTCCAGTGAACTCCATGCCCAAGAGAGTTAAGGCAGTGCTGGAAAATAATGGTGGCCACACAAAATATTGATACTTTGGGTACAATTTGGACATTTTCACTAGGGGTGTGCTCACTTTTGTTGCCAGCGGTTTAGACATTAATGGCTGTGTTTTGAGTTATTTTGAGGGGACAGCAAATGTACACTGTTATACAAGTAGTACACCGACTACTTTACATTGTATCAAAGTGTCATATCTTCAATGTTGTCCCATGAAAAGATATAATAAAATATTTACAAAAATGTGAGGGGTGTACTCACTTTTGTGAGATACTGTATCATAACACCAGAACTATAAACACACAAATATTTACACCACTGTTCCTTGGGTAGGAGGAGTAGAACTGGCATGGGGGGCCCAGGGCAGCCTCTCAGCAAATGCGCCCCTGGAAGCAGCAGACCCCCGGGATGATGGCCGATCTTCCAGATGATGGAGCCTCACTTCTTCACCACCGACTCTGGCCCTCGTCCAGCCTTATCACCTGGAGCCTCTTCCTGGACATGCCAAAGCTGACTGGCATGCCTCACTGAGCCATCGGACAACCTGAAGTATGCTGCGCCCAGCTTAGCCACAATGCGCAGACACCCTCGATGTTTAGCTGGTTGCCGTCTGGCCCATCTTCGCCGTGGACGTTCTTCACCCCAAACCCGAACCAAGTCCAATACCCTCAGCGGAGCCCGGCTTAGCCTGAAAAGGTGCTGCTGAGCATGCAGTTCCTCCATGCTTGTCAGTCTGGCGCCAACTTCTTTTAAAATTGTTGTAGCGTTCACCAGCATAACTGCAAACCCTCCATCCCCCTGGGGCCAAGCTCCGGAGGCACCTGGGGCTAGCACATCGGTGTCACTCGCCGATGCAGGTGCCTCACCACCACGCTCAGTACCCCCCTCTACCGTGTCCCGAGTGCCGGCACTGAGACCTTCCTGCACCGAACCTGAGTGAGGTTGGTCCTGCTTGACTGCCGTGGTGTTCATTAGCTCTTTGTCCCACACAATGCCCTCATCGACCACCGGAACCGGAGGGTTCTATTAGCCACAACCCGACCATTCGTTCCCGGTGTCATCTTTTAAGGCAAAACCCAGTCTGTAAAACAAATCACAGCCCATGATGTCATTGCCTCGAGCTGTCACGTGGAATGTGAAGTCAACCATCATTGCAGACTTGTAACGAACCGTTAACTCCAAAGTCCAAACCGTGCACAGCCTGCCACCTCCATAACCATACAATGCTGCCGGGCTACCTCTTATTCTGTAGTGGGGAAAAACTTCCTCACCGTGGCCCAATTCAGCAATGACCCCTCGACTCCTGTGTTGAGCAGCAGCGGCACCTCCACGCTGTCCAACTCCACTGTGCAAAATGTATACCCATTGGTACTGGGGGACACCATATGGATGGTCATCGGGGGTGGACGGAGTGATTTCTTCCTTGGGCTTTCCAGTTCAAATACACGGCACACTCTAGCATACTGGTGCAAGTGTCCACATCTGCTACAATATTTTCCCATAGCCAGGCAGTCCTTAGCCTTATTGTGGTGTGTTGTGGACCTACAACCCTTGCACAGGGGTTTTCCCGGGGCAGATCTTCGGCTGGCACAGTTGGCTTCTGTAGTATCCTCATCCAAGCTATCCTTGCTATCTGAGTCTGCAACATTTGCCATGGCAGGAGGCTCCGCCGGCCACTGTGACTGGTGCCAGGATAGCTCCGAAGCTAGCTTGTCTGTGGGCTCCAACTGGAGAGCTAGCTCGCCAGCTCTGACTAATGTTAAGTCAATGGGCGCCATGAGTAGCCTAGCCCGCAATGCGGTGCTACACGTGTGCTGTGCAAGCTGGTCACATACCATTTCATCTTCCAATGGCCCAAACTGACACTCGCTAGCTAGCTGCCTCAAGTCGGCAACAAAATGATGAATAGGCTCACCTACTTGCTGATGTCGCTGCTGAAAATGAATCCTCCAGACAGTCACACTATCCGAGGTGTGAAAATGGTTGGCTAGCAGTTCCGCAACATCTTCAAAAGAGTCCGAAGCTCCGAGTGTGCGCAGGACACGCTGGCCCTCAATATCAAGGTTGTGAACAAGTAGCGCACGTGCTCTTAGCTTGTCGAGCTTACCCAGGTCCAGTGCAGTGATGTATGTCTGGCAAGCCTCAAACCACATGGGCCAAGGCATCGGCGGTTCACCTGGGAGCTCAAGGAAGGGGCGAAGTGGTGTAATACATGCATCCATGAGTTAATCCTCGATCGCCAAATGTTATGTATGGTAAAATACCTTGAGTGAAGGATGAGGCAAGATGACTGGACGAGCACAGCTTTATTGAAGATGTAGAACAGCGGTAACCCGGTAGGCACCGGTCAAAGAGGCCGCAATATGGACACCCTCTGCCTTATATAGGGTAGTGCAGTGACGTGATGGGAAGTGCACGTCACTACACCGCTCTTCACAATGATGTGCCAAAACATTTTATAACGGGTAGCTCCTGAACTTCTTTCCAACCATGGCTGCAATGACTTTGCCTTTTTCTTTACTGACAAAATTCAGAAAATTAGACCGTCAGTGCTCCTATTCCAGGTGCTGGACATGTGCTTCCTCAGTGTCCACGTAGAGATGATGTAAACACCATGACAATTTTTTTTCCAATCAGTCATAAAAACTTGGATGACATCATATGCCACCTGAAATCCCCTACCTGCTGCCTTGATACTCTCCCAACAGGGTTTTTATTTAAAAAAACATTTCATATTGTATGGCCTCAGATCTACTACAGATCATAAATATGTCTCTGCATTCAGGCATCTTCCGTCAGTGCTTAAAAACAGCTGTTATCAAGCCACTTCTAAAAAAGAGCAACCCAGACAGCTCACTCATGAACAGCTATAGGCCCATATCAAACCTCCCCTTTCTTAGTAAAATAATAGAAAAAGCTGTTTTTCAACAGTTATACAACTTCCTGACATTAAATAACTGTTTTGATGTCTTCCACTCAAGTTTTCAGCCACACCACATCACTGAGACAGCTCTAGTTAAGGTCCTTAATGACATCCACTCCAATACAGATAGTGGCAACATTTTAGTTTGGGTTCTATTGGACTTCAGTGCTGCATTCGACGTGATCGACCATAATATCTTATTAGACCGGCTGAAAAACTGGGTCGGACTTTCTGGTACAGCACTTAGCTGGTTTGAGTCATATTTAAAAGACAGGGACTACTTTGTGTCGATAGGTAACTACAAATCGGAGTGAACAAAAATAACCTGTGGAGTTCCCCAAGGTTCCATTTTGGGACCTTTGCTTTTCAACATCTGTATGCTCTCACTAGCTCAAATCATAAAAAACAACAAAATATATTACCATAATTATACAGATGATACACAAATCTACATAACCGTCTCACCACGAGACTATGGTCCAATTAAAACACTGATCAAATACATTGGTCAAATTAAAAAGTGGATGTGCCAGAATTTTCTTCAGTTAAAAGAAGACAAAACAGAAATAATCGTTTTCAGAGCCAAAGAAGAAAGACTCAAAGTTAGTACTCAGCTTCAATCAATGATGCTAAAAACTAAACGCCAAGATATGGGTGTAGTTATGGACTCAGGCCTGAATTTTAACAGCCACATTATGACAGTAGTGAAGTCAGCCTATTGTCACTTAAAGAACATAGCGAGGATTAGGGTCTGATGTCTCAGCAGGATCTAGAAAAATTTGTCCATGCATTTATCTTCAGTAAACTGGACTACTATATGCTGTCTTCACAGGTCTCCCTAAAAAGTCCATCAGACAGCTGCAGTTGGTTCACAATGCTGCAGCTCGAATCTTCACTAAGACCAAGTAGATCATATAACGCCAGTCCTCAGATCTTTACACTGGGTTCCTATCTGTCAAAGAATAGATTTCAAAGTACTCCTGCTGGTTAATAAAGCTCTGAACGGTTTAGGGCCAAAATACATTTCAGATCTGCTGGTCCCTTACGGACCACCCAGAGCCCTCAGGTCGTCAGGGTCAGGCCTACTATCCGTGCCCAAAGTTAGAACCAAACATGGTGAGGTAGCATTCAGTTTTTATGCTCCTCACATATGGAACAAACTCCCAGAAAACATCAGGGCTGCTGAAACTCTCAGCTGCTTTAAATCAAGGTTAAAAACTTTCCTATTAGACACAGCCTTTTAGTAGAACAATTGTTAATCTCCTACAATGTACTGAAACTTTTATTTCTTGCATGTTTTCTGTCTTATTGTATTTTAGCTTGTTTTTGTTTCTCTTTAATTTACTTTTTAGTTTGCTTTTAAATTCTTATGGATTCTTTTTTCAACTTGCCGTATTACTTTAATGTTTTATGCAAAGCACATTGAATTGTCTTGTACATGAAATGTGCTATGCAAATAAACTCGCCTTGCCTTGCCTAAAGAGAGGTGCAGAGCTGTCAAACGATCACCACCTGAAGCACTTGAGGTGTACTGGCAGGCCAAGCGGAGTGCAGCTTGGGTGGCTGCTGAAGCAAAAATTCGGGTGTGGGAGGAGTTTGGTGAGGCCATGGAACAAAACGTTCGGCCAGCCTGGAAGAGATTCTGGCAAACTGTTCAGCGACTCAGGATTAGGAAGCAGCTCCCTGTCCATACTGTGTATGGTGCAAATGGGGTGCTGCTGACTTCCACTGAGGACATCCTTGGGCGGTGAAAGGAGTACTTCGAGGATCTCCTCAATCCCACTGACACACCTTCCACCCTGGGGATAGATGTGTAAATCAAGGCTCTGGATGTTGTGGGGCTGTCTTGGTTGACATGCCTCTGTAACATTGCATGCAGGTCGGTAACAGTACCTTTGGAATGGCAAACTGAGGTGGTGGTTCCTGTCATTAAAAAAGGGGACTAGAGGGTGTTCCAACTTTAAGAGACCACACTCCTCAGCCTCCACGGGTATGTCTATGACAAGGTACTGGAGTGGAGCATCCGGCCTTTGGTTGACCCTCACATTCAAGAGCAGCAATGTGGTTTTCATCCTAGCTGTGGCACATCGGATTAACTCTTCACCCTTTCAAGAATCCTCAAGGGTTCATGAAAGTTTGCTAAACCAGTCAAAATGTGTTTTGTGGACTCAGAGAAGGCCTTTGATGGCATCCCTTGTGATTTCTTGTGTGTGGGTGCTTTGGGAGTATGGGCTTGTTGCTACGAGGTAACCAGTCCCTATATAACCACTGCGAGAGTTTGCTTCATATTGCCAAAACTCAGTCAAACCCAGTGACAGTTGGACTTCGTTAGGGCTGCCCTTTGTACTGTTCATAATTTTGTATGTACATGAGATCTAGGCACATCCAGGGAACGGAGGGTGTCATGTTCTGTGACAACAAGATCTCATCTCTGCTGTTCATATTATGAGGTACTGCTGGCTTCATTGAGCAATGACTTACAGGTCTTTCTGGGATGTGTCGTGGAATTTTTAATTAATATATCTCCTTTGCAGATCTGGTGAATAAACTGAAGCACTGGAGTCACTAATGCCTTTTCAGAGTTTATTTCTTGGCCAAGGGGAAAATGCCGCACACCACATGCAGGCAGTGTAGCAAGAGGTTCAAAGTTCTAGCAGAGTGCAGGGATTCTTATGCAGAGTTACAGACAATAGATACAGATTTGTTTTGGAAAAGCTGTAAGTCAGTCTGTCAAGGTCAGTCTGAGTGCAGCTGTAGCCTCAGTGTCTCATCTAATCACAACATGGCTGGATGGAAAAATACTGAATGTGGAGACACTTATGATTTCCATTTGTTAATAAACTACAGAGGACAGAATGAACTGACAAAATGTAACGATATAACAAATATCCATCACATACTGTTTGCTACTGAGTGTGAAGCAGCTGGGGTGAGAATCAGTACTTCAAAGTCCAAGTCCATGGTGCTCAGCCGGAAAAGGGTAAATTGTCCTCTCCAGGTTGGGGACATGGTCCTGCTCCAAGTGGAGGAATTTGAGTATCTCTGGGTCTTATTCACAACTAAAGGGGAAATGGAGATTTTTTTTTTAATTTTAATTTTTATTTATTTATTTTTTATTACTTATTTTGAACCCGTAGGTAGATTTGTTTTGCAGTCTGGTGACAAGCCACCAGCTGCCGGTCGCTGCATGCGCAAGCGCCCCTTATCCCTAACCTGCATGTTTTTGGCATGTGGGAGGAAACCGGAGAAATCCCGGAGTAAACCCACGCAACTGTTGGCCGGGGGCAGGGATCGAACCCACGATCTCACGATCCCCGCGATCCCCCGCGATTGACAGATGAATTGGAGCAACATCTGCAGTGATGCAGATGTTGTACTAGTCTGTTGTGGTGAAGAGAGTGCTAAAGCAAAGATGTCAATTTACCACACGAGCTATGCTCCTACCCTTACCTATGGTAACAAACTTTGGATAATGACTGAAGGAATGATATCACAGATACAAGTGGCTGAAATGAGCTTTCTCTGTAGGGTGGCTGGACTCACCCTTAGAGATAGGGTGAGGAGCTCAGTCATCCAGGGGAGGGTCAGAGTAGAGCTGCTTCTCCTCCACATCAAAAGGAGCCAGTTGATGTAGTTTGTGCATCTTATTAGGATGCTTCCTGGACACCTCTCACTTGAAGTGTTTTGGGCACATCCCACTGGGAAGAGTCCATGGGGCAGACCCAGGACACACTGGAGAGACAATGTCTTCCAGCTGGCCTAGGAATACCTTTGTATCCCCTCTGAAGAGCCAGAGCAGAAAGAGAGGTCTGGGCATCTCTGCTTGGGCCTGCCTTCACAGCCCAGACCCCCAGAAAAGTGGCAGAAAATGGATGGATGGGCTGATACATCAGCACCAAATATTTCAGCAGCATTTAAAATCCATTTTAACAGGCTTCTTCAGAATGACACATTTCAGTGTATTCTCTTTAAATTCTCATGAGCCCACTTCTGTTATGGATGGCTCTCACGAGCCATCAATGAGATGCTGCAGACAGCCGTTGAGTTTGTACGTTTATTAAATAAGGACAGAATGACAAAATAATAAGCCTCGTGTGGCAAAACACAAATAAAGACAAGACACTTACAAATAGTCAGCGAGGGCGGAACCTGAATGCTGGGAAGAACTGACTTCGGGGTTAGTGAAGCCAGACTGGAAGGCAGACGAGGTCGCAGCCCCAAGCAAAGAGAGCTGCTCCCTTAAATAGGGCTGTATAGATTAATCAGCTGATGAAGGGTCATAAGCTGATTGGAATCAGGCTGTTCAACAGGGCTCCACTGACAGCCGGAAGCCCTGCCGAGACGCTGTCATAATAAACGTCTAGAAGCGTGCCAGAGGAGAGAATGGAGAGCTACCGCACATCCCGAGTGCCGACAGCGTCAGCACGCAAACCATGACAGTTGCCCTCGTTCCCGACGTGGATTCTAGATGCGGTGTAACATTGGGCTCCCCCACAACTGGGAGGCCAACAAGACCACCCCAGGGAGGGAGGAGGGGGAAAAAAGGCCGAGGAGGGCTAGATCCTGGGGACAAGGGTGAAGACAGAAAATCCATCAGGAGACACTACAGAGCATGGAAAAACACACACTCAAAAAAATACTCCATAATGCACAAATAGACAGAATACTAGACACAAATAAGGGACAACTAATCCTACAGGCCACAAAGAGAAAACCCGGGTCTAAGGACCAAGATACACAGTTCCAGAAAAAAAAAAAACACATATCATCCCCCAACAGAGGAAGGGAGGGCGAGAAAAAAAACACACTAGATAACGTTGAAACCCTGCAGTTTAAATCCATACAAATAAATCGTTACAGGCAATGAAAGGACATCTCCCAGCCTACGGAAAGAATAATCACAACAGAGGGGGGAGAAAAAAAGACACACGCTAGGGAGCGGTGAGGTACACAGTTCATTAATAAGACACCAGCACATCCCAAAAGGTTACAGAAGCAGAGACAAAAAAAAACAAAAACCCAGGGATGACGGCAGGCTAAGCACCACGGCATGAAAGCCAGTAGTTCGGGGGGACGCCCTGCATCTAGCGTCCAAATCGCTGGCAGGGGGAAAAGGAACAGTTCGGGCGGCCTACCCCAGTCCCAGGCCAGGAAACTCAGTACTTCTGGTGGCCGGGCCAGATCGCCGAACGGACGGGAAAGTTTGTCAGGTGGCCGACCCAGAACACCAAACGGGCGAGGCAGTCCTCCAGGCGGCCGACCCGCATCACTCAGCCACCAGGACCGCAGGGGAGAAAACGAAGACGGCCTCCCTGGAGAGGGGGGAAACGAGGGAGAGCCGAGCCGAACATGGAGAACCCCAACGGCACCCGGTGGAGATGAATAGGGGGAAGGATGATGGGCCAGTCCAGCGTCAGGCGGCAGATGATCTGCAGCTCCCACACCGACCTTGAACCAAACCGGCGCTGCGCCCCTGCTGGACCCCGATCGGGTCAGCGTGGCACCCACGACGGACCCCGATTGGGCCGGAGCAGCACCCGCGATGGACCCCGATTGGGTCTGAGCAGCACCCGCGATGGACCCCGATTGGGTCGGAGCAGCACCCACGTCGGACCCCGATTGGGTCTCGGCTGCACCCACATCGGACCCCAATTGGGTCAATGCCGCACCCGCGATGGACCCCGACTGTGTCGGTGCAGCACCAGGAACGACCTCAAAACCCGAACCCGGAACCTCCAGCACAGCGACCGGGATTGACTCCGCACCGGTGACCCTGGGAGAAGGCTCAGGAGAAGAAGAAGAACCGATATCAGGATCACTGGTAGCGACAGAGCCCAGTGAGACGAGCTCGGATGCAGCGGACAGCTGCACCTGGCTCGTCTCCCCGAGAGACAGACAAAAATGCTCTAGAATAGATAGAAGGAAGACAAAATAGAGCACTTGCCTGCACTTGAGTTCTGTCGCCGTCCAGGACTTCGAAGATCCGGGTACCGAAGGCAGAAGGACGTCCTCTGGCTCCCACTCGGCTACGGCGGGCCCCGCAGCCGGCATGATGATGTCCACAGCCTGAGGACCCTCCAATGCTGATGACCACGCCAACGACCCGCACGGCATGGTGGCAGGGGATCCTCGACCTGCTGCGTTGGACCGCTCTTCCGTGGAGACCCGGGGACGCTTCATCGTCGGTGCAGGCTCCAAAATGTAGTCCGCTCTCCTCCTCTGCCCATGACGTGGCTGCGGGACTGGAACCAGGCTATCCAGGGCCGCATGCTCCCTCCTCGTCCGGCGGCGTAGGCCTGGCGCCGCGGAACGCTCAGGGGAAGGAGACACAAAGGTAGCAGGTCCATTACTAATTACTGCAGCAGGTGGAGGGAGTTCAGGGGACTGTGAATCCCGAACTCCGCCCCCAGGAATCAAGCAAGGCAATTCATCCAATATGGGAACAGAATGAAAAGTTACTTGCCTGATCCGTAGAGGCCCGATAGAACCCGCTGCAGTGGACTTCGTTCCTCCCTTTCCCCACTGGATGGTGACGGAGGGCCCCCTGGAAGGACGAGGAGGAGCCACCCGCGATGGACCGACGACGGGCTTCACCGAAACAGGACTCATGGCACACACAGTAGCCGAGGAAGACGTCGAGGAGGAGGGGATGACAGCCGAGGCGATCCGGGCACGAGGAGCTGACAGAACAGCAAGGAAAGATGACCCGGGGGGAGAGGCTGCGGGAATTCCCTCCTGACGAGACGCTGAAGAGGCAGCTGACTGGGAGGTAGAGTTCTTTCGACGACCCAGAACAGGATCCGGATGGGGTTCTCGCTGAGGCTCGCTGTTGGCCGTGTGACGACAGTTACTGGCAGAGGGCGAGGCGAAGGAGAGGTTCGGGAAACGCCGCTCCTGCGCGGAAACAGAGGCGAGCAGGTCGGCATACTCTGAATAATCACTTAACGCCGGATTCCTCTCCACCAGCCTGACTGCCGCCGTCACATGTTTGATGATCTGCATGGGGTGAACGGCGGAGCGAGCTGCAGCCACTCGGTCCTGGATGGAAACAGCTGACTGTTGTAACTTCTCCGGGGAAATCCCAACTAACGTCTCACTCCTTTGGGGATCACCCCTGGGCGGTGCAAATTGCTGGCCTAGAACAGGGACAGGAACGGGATCCCGAAGCGAGGAGCAAGGATGCCTCCTCTTCGGCTTCCTGCCAGAGTTTCCCTCCAGCCCATGGAGTCTCTCCTGTTGTGCAGCAATGTCTGCCTTCCTCGCTGTGAATTTGGGGTGATTGGAGTAGCGAGGAAGGTAACTAATGATGTCCTCAGCGAGGTCCAGGTGCCGGCATACATCGCTGGGAGTGTCATGGAGGCCAGCAGTGAAGATAGTTCCATCAATGTAGTCGAGGGCCTCCACCAGCTTGTAGCCCAGGCTCCGAGCGCGGCCCCTGTGTAGCAAGAATTGCCTATAAAAATATTTGTCATAAGGTACAGGAATTATTTATTTTATTTAACAGTGGGTGTGAAAGGGGGCGGAGTTAAACGTCACTTCTACACCCGCTAAATTAAATAAAAAACACTCGTAAAAGGGGCACCAGTCCTAACGGACAATAATATTAACTTTAATTTTAATTAAGTTTGTACCTTCAATTACTTAATGAATCAGTCTCAAAGTTTCAGTGAGTTCTTTTCCTGTCGTGATTAGGAAACATGTATATGCGAAAGAAAAACGCTTCAACTTCTCTCATTCACCCTTTTATTAAACTCATTCAGGTTACATGGCATGGCGTTCAAATGATGGATAAACAGATTCAAATGATAACAGCGTAATATATCACATCAACTGATATTGGATTCTTGAACATAAAATCCAGCGTTACACCTCTGTAGAACCAAGGAGGAACCAGACTTATGTTTCAACGGTAAATGAGGCTGAAATGTTTTAACAAAACAACGCAATTTTATGGGAAAAATTCATAAGCTAATTATCTAAAAATGACTTCTGAATTAAATTACAAAAATTTAAGGGCAGTTACTTAAAAATGACTAAGAGTTTTCCTTCAGTTTATAGCTTTATCCTGTGGCTGAGAGACTAATTGAGCCCTGAAATACGGGCCATATTCAATTGTAATTTAATTGTTAGGACATCATGTTTTAACCCAGCAGAAGGTCCACGTGTTCAGCGGGTCGATACCGGCCGAGTTCAGGATCGGGACATCGGGAGGAAGCGGCTGCTGCAATGCTCCCTCACAGCAGTCAGGAGTGTTGACCCAGCCGGGGGCTCGTTCAGGACGGGGGCAGCAGAGTGATCGTCCCCAAGCGGCATGAAAAGTCCTTGGAAAAGAGTCCAAATTTGAGGTCTCTTGTAGTGGGATAGACCAAAAACTTGAAGGAGGAACATCTCAGTCTCTGTTCACTTTAAACTAGGCAAATTAAAGGCCCACTTTAACGGTGTGAAAAGTCATAAAAAAATATGAGAAAAACATTTACTAGGATAAGAATGGCTTCTGAGGTGAAGGAAAAAGTTTGAGAATTTGATTCTCTAAAAGAACGAGCTCCAAAGAAAAAGTGGTTTCTCCTCAGTAACCAGAAAATAACGAAAGACTTGACAAACTTCACAAAGAACAGAATAAAACTTCACAGGACCCTGAAACGGTGGAATAAAATCTTCTTCTGAGATCTAGATTACTATTCTGCTTCTTTAATCTTAATTTAGTTCCTAATCTTTCTCAAAATCTCTTTCTTTCTTCTTTCTGTGTTTCTAATTCTTAATTCTCTCACCGTTCTCTATCTTGCTGTTCTTATTACCTTGTTACTTCTTTTTCTACTTCTAAATCTCAAATCTAACTTCTCTTTTAAAGTTACCTCGCCGGGTCGTAAAATGATAATGTCGATCGCAAGACTGACCAATCGACTTTTTCAAAAGCAGTTTGAAATGGCTGCCATCCAATGTGAGAACATTTCTTTGTTTGAGAGCAGCCAATCAAACGAAGACACCATCCCATGAAATTGCAGAGGGAAAATCAACAGTCAGTTCTTATGAAATTAGGTGCTCAATATAAAATCTAACTAAATAAAATGACTTGGCTAATATTTGGTGATCATGCATTTATACCATTACTCCAGTATTACATTTGTTTGAATAACACTCATGAATATAACATTTCTTATACATAATTATAATACATGCATTCATATTTAGATCAAAGCTTAATGTAATACAGCAACCCATGGTTTGTGATAAAAGAGGGATGATTTTCAGTGTTCTTAGGATCCAGAGGATAAGCTGAAAGAAACTTAATGTTTAGAACAAATTAAAAGTCATCCTACATACTGAAAACACATTCCGTAGGTATCCGCTAGGAGGTACTGTTGAGCTGTAGATGATTTCTTTTAGGTCCATGGTATCTGGGGAGGAAACCTGGGTAGTATCGTGGGGCTATAAACCCGTCGGATTAAGCGGTTTATGACTCTTTAAGAACATTGGTTTCCTGTGAAAAGGTACGTTATCCAAATGCAGTGTTCATGTTGGAGGTCTGGTCTCCCGAGTTTATGTTACTTTGAGCCTTTAAAAGCAAATTCTGATCCTTACAATCTCTGCAAGAGGCAACTGTTTACATTGGGGTCCTGGGAAAGCAAACATCTTTGGTCAGGCCTGGAAGAGGCCTGGATGAGTCGACATGAAAGCCAGTGATATTCCTGTAACATACAGAAAAGTGGTATTCCTGTATAAGGAATAAAGTGAAATTCCTGTAAAATGGAGAGAAATGATCTTCTGTCTTGGTTTGAGGAGACGATGATGCTATACCTGCGTGACGACATACTCTCCCAGCAACACCGGTACTCAGACAGGGGAAACAACAAGTCCAATTAAACAAACTTACGGCCACCGGCGTCTCTTTGGGCTGCGACCTACTGTTATGGATGGCTCTCACAAGCCATCAATGAGACGCTGCAGGCAGCCGTTGAGTTTGTACGTTTATTAAATAAGGACAAAATGACAAAATAATAAGCCTCGTGGGGCAAAACACAAATAAAGACAAGACACTTACAAATAGTCAGCGAGGGCGGAACCTGAACGCTGGGAAGAACTGACTTCGGGGTTAGTGAAGCCAGACTGGAAGTTGGGCGAGGTCGCAGCCCCGAGCAAACAGAGCTGCTCCCTTAAATAGGGCTGAATAGATTAATCAGCTGATGAAGGGTCATCAGCTGATTGGAATCAGGCTGTTCAGCAGGGCTCCACTGACAGCTGGAAGCCCCGCCGAGACGCTGTCATAATAAATGTCTAGAAGCGTGCCAGAGGAGAGAACGGAGAGCTACTGCACAGCCCGAGTGCCGACAGAGTCAGCACACGAACCATGACAACTTCAGTCCATCCACCCTCCTTCATCACCACAAGAGATTTGGTTGATTTGGGCATCAGGGTTTTTTCTCTGTACAGCGATCCAGTACCAGCTCTGGTATTGTAGTAAAACTGTTTTATTCCAAAATATGCAACAATACACTGCTAAACACTCTGTTGAAATGTCTTGGACCCAACAGACACTCACAAGTGTACCTGGCACCTGTTAGTCTAGGTAAACATAATCTATATGCAGAAATTATTTGGGAATTATTTGAACAAAGTACCACCGTGCCCCTGTCCACTACAGGCAACTCTGTGGAACCTGCAGCTGCTGGTAGGGGCTCCGCCCATGAGGGTGGATCTAGTTAATGCTAGATCTATAACAAATAAAACTTTATCCAAAAAAGTTTCTTCTCTCTGGGAAAGGAACCTCTGCATGATGAAAATTGAGTCCTGCACCTTAAAAAACATTAGAAAAAATAAAAATCAAATGGTTCATTGACTGTAAAAATGTGTTTGTAGGTTTTAACCATCTGAAATGTGTCTACTGGTCATGTGATTATTGAAAAAATATCTTAACACAAGACAAATGTTTATGTCTCAGGCTCAGAGTAATGGGTCGGGTCGGCCACTGACCTGGTCACACCTGTGTGCTTTGGTGGCTCAAGTGGAGAATTTCTTACAATGTTCTTTACATTTTTTGGTGACCAGGAAAAGTCTTTCTATCAGTTTTACAGAAATTCTTCCCTTGCACAGAGGGAAGAATTTCCGAATATCTCATGAGCGGCAGAGAGTGGCGAATGCTGGCGAGTGTTGTAATTTGAGGGGTTTGTTGGGGGGTTGTGCGGTGGTTCGCTGGCAGTTTGTTGCTGCCAGCATTTACCTCTCCTTGCCACTCTGTGAGATACCAGGTCCCAGCTGATTCAGTCTAGGGCTAATTTGACTTGTATTCGGCTCAAGATACTTCCAAGCCAGTGCCATTGATCTAATATTTTGTCATCTCTTGCATTTTGAGTTTAAAATGGTAAATAAATAACTTTGAATGCTGTGTGTGAAGCTCTCAATGTTTTTTTTTAGCATCAGACTTCAGTCCGTCAGTGCACTTGCTGACCCACACCTGCCCTTGTCAGGTGTTGCTGGTTGCTAATGTAAGCTAATCCATTGGCCTGATGTGAGAATCAATGCTAATGTGGAGGACTGCCACTGTGGCACTGTTTGTCTTACTGAGTGACTACCACCGAGGGGGAGGAGGAGAGCAAACAGCTACATTTGAACATGTGTGTGCACTTTTCCCAAAAAGGTATGCATGTTTCACCAAGGTCATTGCATTTTTTCAACACATTTTAAGAGCACCTATTATGCTTTTTGGTATGTTATGTAGGATTTTTGTGAAATTATATGATCTGCAAAGTCAAGCAGCCCAGAGTCCACCTGCACAGGAGTTCCCCTCTCCCACAAAAACTTGGACTGCAACTCTGCCTGAAATGCCTTGTTTGGATTTGCTGTTCTCTTCAGTGAGGATATCATGCCGTTACTTAAAGAGGCACCTCAGTGGATAAAAATCACCCTAAAGACAAATCTACATTGTCTACAGTGGTATTTTACGCCTTTTTTCAACAACAAAAAAGAAAAACAGGCTTTCATGGCCTTATGATTGCTGGTGAAAATCTTTTCCTTTTTCCTCTGCTCTGAAAAGCTGGAATCTATGAATATTCTAACCAGGCCCACAAAGACGCTGCCCTCTCCTCCAGGGCTGGAACAAAATCAGACATCTGCCAGCTGGCAAGTTGGATCACAAAAAGCTTAAAAATTTTAATATAATGCTGCTGTGATTGCGGAGGGTCTAAATGACTATTCAGCACATGTGGATGACTTCAGGGGTTGCCGCGATGGATCATCTGCCTCCATCTCATCCTGCCCCTTGCATCATCCTTGCTGGTACACCTATAAAATAATATCTAAAAATGTTAAAGTTAATACCACCACGATAGTCGAGAGGAACGGCCGCATCAACTGTATATCATATGCGGCCACACGCGTATCGGGGTGGATGAAGACAGCAGAGAGGAAAGGTCAGCAGCTCAGGCCATTTGCAGCCGGAGAGCTGACGTACTGTCGGCCAGCTGGGGACAGAGTGTCCTTGGTCTGCTCTGCAATTACTAAGCAGCAAGTTGCTCCCATACACTCCATTTTATATTAGTTCCCTGCATAATCATTTCTGTTTGATGAAACACATTTTACTCTCAGATGATGAGAGCTGACTACATCTTTTTTCTCCTTGTGTCTTTAATGGTGCAGCAGCATTTGTCATCTCTCAAAAAAAAAAAGTCTAAATAAATCAACATGTATAGCATCTGAATATATGCAGCCTTATCTGGACATTTGTGGACTATTCTCTGTAGCCATTAGCTATTTGACACAAGGCTTTGAAATATACTGCACATAAAACCATACTGTTATGAGGCCAAGTGTCCTGCTGGCATCTTATGAATTAATAACATGAATTAACTGATGATAGCTGCCACTATAATAACACAAAGAATAAATCCCGTAATAAAATACAGACTTGCCAGTTGAATGACATCCCATTCGTATGCGCGGTGGCTCCAGGATAACGGCTGGAACTGCATGGGTCCTTAAAAGCAGTTCAATAGTAAAACCCATCTTAATTTGGGTCAAGTTTTCAAGGCAGCTGTCCAAAAATGCTAAGTGGCACTTCAGGCTATAGCAGCTCCTCAGTTTCGCCCTTTTCCTCTGAGGTTGTGGACTGAGGTGTATAGCCACACCCAGCTCTTAGTCCTGATTGGTTCCACGCTTTAATGAGGTCATTAGAATGGGCTGTTCAAACTCTCCCGTTTCAGGATGGGGTGGGGCACTGAACTTTCAAAGCAGAAAAACAGAGGCATGGCACTTACAGCAGATTGCACTCTTGATATGTCTTGTAAGTCATAAAAAACATGTTATAGACATGTCAAAAAGGAGGAAAAATTTGATTTTCACTTTCACAGACCTGATGCAAACCTGCCTTCTGGCTAGTTTGGCACACCCTGTCATTGGAGGAGAACAGGGAGAAACATATCCCAGTGAAACTCCAAAGTCACATATATAGCTACAGTGCAGCTAACTCATTCGACAGCTGATTGTATATCTCACATCATTCTGGGATAGTCTGATATATTTTTCCTGTCAAGACACAGGTACCAGGACCATTAGCACTGCTAGTTTGATGACACAACCACGGAATCAAAATGGCTAATTTTTGTAAATTCTAGTCACCATAGAAGACCAGCTTGGTCATTAATCCACAGTCAATTATTTATTTTCTGCTATTCTGTCTTGTTGTATGTTGGCTGTTAACATTAGCTGGTCTGAGTGGCCACAGACCAGATTTCTGACGGACCTCAAGGTTGATCTGCTGGGTACGCTGAGAGAGAAGTCTCGCAGACTTCACCTTGCTGCTTAATGTCAGTTCGTTCCCATTTTCTATATATTCTATCCATTCTCGCTACACACCTGCTTCCCCAGCCTGATCACCTATCAACCCTTGACCATAACCACTCATATTCTTTATCTTAGCTCAGGCATTATACTTTATTATAGTCTGGAATGGAAACTTCATTGGAAAGTAATGTTTAGCTGCCGTTGGCCAAGTTAGTCATTCACTCATTCAGGGTTGTTTCTGTACTTATTATGCAGCGAAGACTGGTCATATGCTATTGACTATACACACACATGCGCACAGACACACACACACCTCTGATAATGCTTTATTTGGGCTTTTAAACTTTAACATTCAGCCAAAGTCCAAAACCAAAGCTAAAATCTAAAACATCAAACTGTCAACCTGTCAAACTGTCACCATAAAAACAAAGATCTCAGAGAAAAGAGGAAAGTGTGTGTGTGTGTGTGGGGGTGGGTGAGCTGGGGCTTATTAGCATTTAAAGCAGTATGCCATATAAACAGCCCGTTTTGAGGAAAGCTCCTTCCCCACTTGTCACATGGCACTGCAATAATTAAATCCTGCAGCGTTTACACCATAGCATATCGCAGACATTTCATCACCTGTGGGAGCTGTGTCAACATGCTGAAAAACGGAATAACAGGGGCTAATAACTCAGGTTTTAATCTCTAGAAAAAAAAAAAACACTTCTATGGGTCTATTGGCTCCTCAACACAACATAAAGCACCTCGGTTGTATAACAGTAAACATAATCTCGATCCATTTTCATTAGAAGCAAGATAATAAAGGCCATTATATTTGACATCATGTTGGTAAAATTCTGCCACATGAGTGTAGTTTTTGTTGTGGTGACCAAGAAGAAGAAGAATTTTTTGCTTAAAAACAGCTTGATGCTGTGGTGTTGAGACACCACAGCAGCAAAAGAAAAGCGACTCTCTAACATCCCCACTCCATTAATATTACACTTTCTTGTCAGTACAATACAGTGGAATCTCAGCCTGCTTTATCTTCTAAATATTTCATGCAGTAAAATCTTCACTTTCTTGGCCCACCTTAAAACTCATCCTTCGGTGCTGGTAAAAGTGAAGCGATAGATGAAAGAGAAGGTAGACTATGTAGAGCCTTAAAGACAGAAAAAGCTGATTTCACAGCAACAAAAACACATTCCACATTTCCCTATAATTACTGACATCTAAAATTGTGAAAGACAAGGACCTTTACAGAACTATAATAAGGATGGGGAAATTCAGAAAGAAAGGAAAACTACAAAATTTATGGGGAGGAAAAAAATCACAAATATAAGTTGTTTCTTAAATCTTTTTTGAATAACATTGTTAGAATATTAAAGAACTAAAGTGGTAGGTTAGCATGGCACTTTATTAATTTACTAAGTGATGTCATGGGATACAGCATAAGCATGAAGTGAAGCCTAGTGCTGATGCCATCACAGCTGTGCTGATGTCCCAGCACAGTGTCACAACCTTGATACTGCTATTACACAACAGTTCCTACAAGCACAGTTTATGGCGTGGCAGCCACGCGTGTCAAAGCATTTACAAAACATTCATCATAAATATGCTCAGGACACAGCAACAATCGGGCAACAATCGGACAATCTGTCTTTTCTTCTTTCCTGTTTCTATCAAATCTTAAGCTACGGTCACAAAGATTCTTACGAAGGATGGGTTCATAAGATAAGCTAAGACAAGATAAGCCTTTATTAGTGCCACAATGAGGAAATTCCAGGATTGCAGCAGCACAGGGATAGCAGCACTCAAAGCAATAGTAAATAAGATAATAAGATAGCGGGAAGAGCAGAGGGGGGCTGATAATGTTTGTGAACAACAGATGATCTAATCCTGGACACATCACGATTAAAGAACAACACTGCAGCAAGGACAATGAGTTGCTAGCCATTAGCATGCGACTGGCATACCTCCCCAGAGAGTTCTCACATGTCGTCAGGATTGTTATTTATGTACCCCCCTCTGTGAGCGCTGAGGCAGCTTGTGACATCATCCACACAGTCACCAGCAGACTACAGACTCAACACCCCGTTGCTCTCCAGCTCATTTCTGATGATTTTAACCATGCTTCCCTGTACTCCACTCTGCCCTCTTTCACCCAGTATGTCATGTGCCACACCAGAGACAATAAAACACTGGCCTTATTTTATGCAAACACCAAGGAGGTTAACATCTCATCACAACCCCCCCCCCCCCCACCACCACCCACTGGGAAGATCTGATCACAACTTGGTTCACCTCCTGCCTGTGTACAAACCCCTGGTACACAGACAACCTCTTGTTATCCACACAGTGAAGATATAGTCTGAGGAGGCGGAGGACGCCCTGAAGGACTGTTTTGAATCAACTGCATGGGAGCAGGACATTAATGGCTTCACACACTCCATCACAGACTACATCAACTTCTGTGAAGAGAATACCGTACCCACCAAGACCATACAGTGTTTCTCAAACAACAAACCCTGGATCACCCCTGAGATAAAGTAACTGCTGAAGGAGAAGAAATGGATCTTCAGGTCGGGAAACAAGGAGGAGCTGAAGTCTGTACAGAGGGAGCTAAGGAGGAAGGTCAGAGAGGGAAGGACAGCTACAGGAAGAAGATGGAGGTCAAGCTGCAGCAGAGTGACATCAGCAGTGTCTGGAGAAGCCTCAAAACCATCTCTGAGCACCAGAATACCTCCTCCCAGGCCACGGCGGATAGGGAGTGGGTGAACAAGCTGAACCTGTTTTTTAACAGGTTTGACCAACCGCCCTCTTTTCTGCCTGCCCACCAACCACTGCTGCCTCCACCTTCATCTAGTCCCATTGTCCACTGCCCTCCCTCCACCCCCCACGTACATCCCCTGCTGTTTTCCCCCCACAGACCCAACAGCCACCCTCCCAGCACACAGCCCACCTGCCTCAACCTGACTCTCGCTAAGACCCAGGTGAGAGGTGAGCTGAAGAAGATCAAGGCGAGGAAGGCTGCAGATCTTGACAGCATCAGCTCGAGGCTTCTCAAGTCCTGTGCAGACCAGCTGTGCAGGATTATGGAGCATATCTTCAGTCTGAGCCTGAAACTGGGGAGGGTGCCACTGCTGAGGAAAACATCCTGTGTGGTACTTGTACCGAAGACCCTGCACCCCAAGGACCTGAACAGCTACAGACCAGTGGCCCTCACATCAAACCTAATGAAGACCAGGGAGACGCTGCTCCTTGCCCACCTCTGCCCCCTGGTGGGACCAGTGATGGATCCACTTCAGTTTGCTTTCCATTATGCAGTGGTGTGAAAAAATGTTTGCCCCCTTCCTGATTTCTCATGTTTTTGTATGTTTGTCACACTTAAATGTTTCAGATCATAAGATAAGATAAGATAAGATAAGATAAGATAAGATAAGCCTTTATTAGTCCCACAATGGGAAAATTCCAGGATTGCAACAGCACAGGGATAGCAACACTCAGAGCATCATAATTAAGAAGATATGAAAAAAATAAATAAGAGCAGTGGATATACATACGTACACATAAATATATAAATATATATATAAAGTGTGGAGCACTGTAGCAAAATGGAATAAACAGCATAACCGTCTACTTAGTTATCCTACATAGTATGAATATGTACCCATACATATTGTCACCCTCCGTAGCAACTGATATTGTCCTAGTTTGCCCTGGAGGGGACCATTTGTGTAAGTCTGTCGCGTCTTTTGCATTCAATACTACTAGGTTGTCACGTTTTTTTTGCTATCTCTGCAAGCAGCCCTGCTTAGGTTATACAGTCTGACAGCCGTAGGTAGGAAGGACCTGCGAAACCTCTCGGTTGCGCACCTAGGATGATGTAGTCTACTGCTAAATGAGCTCCTCAGTGCGTTCAATATGTCCTGCATAGGGTGGGACTCCGACTCCAGCACAGATGACAGTTTAGCCATCATCCTTCTTTCTCCTATCTCCTCCACTGGGTCAAGGCGTTGCCCCAGGACAAAGCTAGCTTTCTTGATCAGTTTGTTTAGTCTCTTCCTATCGGCTGCTGTAATGCCGTTGCCCCAGCAGACCACTCCAAAAGTGATGGCTGATGCCATCACTGTGTCATAGCATGTCTTCAGCAGTGCCACTTGTACACCAAAAGACCTGAGCCTCCTCAGTAGGAACAGCCTGTGCTGTCCTTTCTTGTGGAGTGCGTCGGTATTATGTGACCAGTCTAGTTTATTGTTCAGATGAACACCAAGGTACTTGTAGGATGTCACCATCTCAATGTCTGTTCCCTGTATGTTTACTGGTGCTGTGAGGGGTTGTCCTTGCCCACGGCAGTCCACCACCAGTTCCTTAGTTTTCCTCACATTGATCTGGAGGCAGTTCCGATGGCACCAGTCCACAAAGTCTTGGATAAGTCCTCTGTACTCAGCTTCATCTCCGTTGGAGATGAGGCCGACAATCGCAGAGTCGTCAGAGAACTTCTGTAGATGGCAGTGTGTTGTGTTGTGTGAGAAGTCCACAGTATAAAGGGTGAACAGGAAGGGAGCCAAAACCATTCCCTGGGGGGCCCCCGTGCTACCGATGATCGTGTCAGACACACAATCTCGGGTTCTCACAAACTGTGGCCGGTTAGTGAGGTAGTCCAGGATCCATGATGACAGGTGCTGGTCTTGTCCTTCAGGATCATTGGTTGAATGGTGTTGAAAGCACTGGAGAAGTCAAAGAACGTGATCCTCACCGCATTCCCGGGCTTCTCCAGGTGGGACAGAGAACGGTGAAGGAGGAGGATCACTGCATCCTCCACCCCAATGCCATGCTGGTAGGCGAACTGGAGTGGATCCATCGCTGGTCCCACCAGGGGGCGGAGGTGAGCAAGGAGCAGGCATCCAGGGTCTTCATCATGTGAGACGTCAGGGCCACTGGTCTGTAGCTGTTCAGATCTTTGGGGTGGGAAGTCTTTGGTACAGGTACCACACAAGATGTTTTCCACAACTGTGGTACCCTCCCCAGCTTCAGGCTCAGGTTGAAGATATGCTCCACAATCCCACACAGCTGGTCTGCACAGGGCTTGAGGAGCTTTGCGCTGATGCCGTCTGGTCCCGCGGCCTTCCTCGCCTTGATCTTCCTCAGCTCCATCCTCACCTGGGTCTTAGTGAGGGTCAGGTTGGGGGGCTGTGTGCTGGGAGTGGGGGGGTGTTGGTAGAGTGGGGTGTGGACAGCAGGTCTTGATGACTTTAGAGGCAGCAGTGGCTGTTGTGCAGTCGGGGGGGAGGGCAACTGGTCAAACCTATTAAAAAATAGGTTCAGGTTGTTCGCCCATTCCCTGCCCCCCGTGGCCTGGGGGGAGGTATTCTGGAGCCCAGAGATGGTTTTAAGGTTTCTCCAGACCCCACTGATGTCGCACCGTTGCAGCTTGTCCTCCATCTTCTTCCTGAAGCTGTCCTTGCCTTCTCTGATCTTCCTCCTCAGCTCCCTCTGAACGGACTTCAGCATCTCCCTGTTCCCCGACCTGAAGATCCTCTTCTTCTCTCTCAGAAGTGTTTTTATCTCAGGGTTGATCCAGGGTTTGTTGTTCGAGCAACACCGTATGGTCTTGGTGGGTACGGTGTTGTCCACACAGAAGCCGATGTAGCCCGTGATGGTGTGAGTGAGGCCATCGATGTCCTCACCATGTGGATCGCAGAGCTGCTCCCAGGCAGTAGTTTCAAAACAGTCCTTTAGCGTGTCCATTGCCTCCTCAGACCATAACTTCCATGTGCGCATGACCGGAGGTTGTCTGTGTACTAAGGGTTTGTACATCGGCAGAAGATGTACCAAGTTGTGATCCGATCTCCCGAGTGGGGGGAGTGGTGATGAGGTGTATGCCTCCTTAGTATTTGCATAGAATAAGTCCAGTGTTTTATTGTCTCTAGTGTGGCATGTGACATACTGGGTGAATGTGGGTAGAATGGGAGACAGTGAAATATGGTTGAAATCACCTGAAATGAGGAGAAGAGCATCTGGGTGTTCTGTCTGCAGCCTGCCAGTTACTGAGTGGATGACGTCACGCGCTGTCCCAGCGTTCGCCGTCGGATTTGCATAAATAACAATGCAGATCACGTGTGAGTATTCCCTCGGGAGATATGTAGGCCGCATGCTAACAGCTAGCAACCCAATGTCTTTGCTACAGTGCTGTTCCTTAACCGTGATATGTCCCGGTCTGCACCAGTTGTTATTGACATACATTATCACTCCCCCGCCCCTTGTCTTCCCACTGTCTGGTGTCCGGTCTGCCGGTATTGCGTGGAAACCCTCCAGTTCGATGTTAGCATCTGTTGCTAGTTCTGTTAGCCACGTCTCAGTATATAGCATCAAGTTACTCTCCCTGAAGACACTCTCACAGCGGGAGATAGCTAGCTCATCAGTCTTACTGAGTAGAGATCGAACATTCCCCATAATAACGGATGGGAGGACGGGTCTGTACCTTATATTCCTTGCCTGCCGTCTTACTCCAGCTCGACACCCACGCCGTTTCCGTCTTATCTCTCCCGGTATGTCGAGTTTTTGCGTTAGCATCGTGGGCCGGTTAAGTGCTAACAGCTGGTCTCTATTGTACTGCTGCCTCCTGCTAGAAACAGTGGCTCCGTCCGCTGGCTCAGGAGACATTTGGGCAATCTACGTGTTCGGATGGAATAAAGGTGATGCTGGATCAGAAAGACTGGCAAGAGAGCCAGATAGTAAATAGAAAAAGGCAGAAATTGATCCGCTGTTGCAAAAAGGCAGCCTAAAAAAAAAAAAAATAAAAATTAAAAAAAAAATTAAATATCAGACAAAGATAACACAAGTAAACACAAAATGCAGTTTTTAAATGAAGGTGTTAATTATTAAGGGAAACAAAAATCCAAACCTACATGGCCCTGTGTGAAAAAGTGATTGCCCCCTAAACCTAATAACTGGTTGGGCCACCCTTAGCAGCAACAACTGCAATCAAGCATTTATAACTGACAGTGAGTCTTTTACAGCTCTGTGGAGGAATTCTGGCCCACTCATCTTTGCAGAATTGTTGTAATTCAGCCACATTGGAGGGTTTTCGAGCATGAACTGCCTTTTTAAGGTCATGCCACTGCATTTTAATCAGATTCAGGTCAGGACTTTGACTAGGTCACTCCAAAGTCTTCATTTTGTTTTTCTTAAGCCATTCAAAGGTGGACTTGCTGGTGTGTTTTGGATCATTGTCCTGCTGCAGAACACATGTGCACTTCAACTTGAGGTCCCGAACAGGTGGCCAGACATTCTCCTCCAGAATTTTTTGGTAGACAGCAGAATTCATGGTTCCATTTACCACAGCAAGTCTTCCAGGCCATGAAGCAGCAAAATGGCCCCAGACCATCACACTACCACCACCACCATATTTTACTGTTGGTATGATGTTCCTTTTCTGAAATGCTGTGTTACTTTTACGCCAGATGTAATGGAACACACACCTTCCAAAGAGTTCAACTTTTGTCTTGTCAGTCCACAGAGTATTTTCCCAAAAGTCTTGCGGATCTTCAAGATGTTTTCTGGCAAAACTGAGATGAGCCTTTATGTTCTTTTTGCTCAGCAGTGGTTTTTGTCTTGGAACTCTGCCACGCAGGCCATTTTTGTAAAGTCTCTTTTTTATGGTGGAGTCATGAACACTGACCTTAACTGAGGCAAGTGAGGCCTGCAGTTCTTTGGATGTTGTTGTGGGGTCTTTTGTGACCTCTTGGATGAGTCGTCGCTGCACTTGAGGTAATTTTGGTTGGCTGGCCACTCCTGGGAAGGTTCGCCACGTTCCATGTTTTCGCCATTTGTGGATAATGGCTCTCACTGTGGTTCGCTGGAGTCCCAAAGCTTTAGAAATGGCTTTATAACCTTTTTCAGACTGATAGATCTCAATTACTTTGTTTCTCATTTGTTCCTGAATTTCTTTGGACCACAGCATGATGTCTAACTTTTGAGGATCTTTTGGTCGAGTGATTATGAGAAACACAGTTGGTGAGTGATAAGATGCAGTCCAAGGATGGATAATTTTTTCACACATAAGGAGTTGTTCAGAACTCCTTATAAGAACTCCTTATACAAAGATATAGAGTGATGATAATCAAGTCAGTGGTGGTAATGCACCTGTAAGCTGGTTGCCAACCGCCAATCAAATCTAGAAGAAGAAGAAGAAGAAAACTTCACTTTGTAAGACAGGTCCTATTTAAGTGATTTCTTGATTGAGAACAGGTGTAGCAGTTATGAGGCCTGGGTGTGGCTAGAGAAATTGAACTCAGCTTTCCAAAGATATGATAAACCACAGTCAATTTATGTTTTAACGGGGGGTGGGGGGGGTGGGGTCAATCACTTTTTCACACAAGGCCATGTAGGTTTGGAATTTTTTTACCCTTAATAATAAATACCTTCATTTAAAAACTGCATTTTGTGTTTACTTGTATTATCTTTGTCTAATATTTAAATTTGTTTGATGATCTGAAACATTTAAGTGTGACAAACACAAAAAATGAGAAATCAGGAAGGGAGCAAACACTTTTTCACACCACTGTAGCATCGGGGTAGAGGATGCAGTGATCTTCCTCCTACATTGTTCCCTGTCCCACCTGGAGAAGCCTGGGAGCACTGTGAGGATCATGTTCTTTGATTTCTCCAGTGCTTTCAACACCATACAACCAGTGATCCTGAGGGACAAGCTGCTGTGCGCAGGGGTGAGCCAGCACCTGTTATCATGGATCCTGGACTACCAAACTGTGGTCAGTTTGTGAGAACCCAGGACTGTGTGTCTGATACCACCATCTGCAGTACAGGGGACCCCAAGGAACAGTTCCGGCTCCCTTCCTGCTCACCCTCTACACTACTGACTTTTCACACAATACACCACACTGCCATCTACAAAAGTTCTCTGACGACTCTGTGATCATCAGCCTCATATCTGATGGGGATGATGCAGAGTACAGAGGACTTATCCAGGACTTTGTGGACTGGTGCCTGAGGAACTGCCTCCAGATTAATGCGAGGAAATCTAAGGAACTGGTGGTGAACTGCCACAGGCGAGGACAACCCCCCACAGCACCGGTAAACATCCAGGGAACAGACATTGAGATGGTGACATCTTACAAGTACCTGGGTGTTCACCTGAACAATAAACTGGACTGGTAACACAACACCAACACACTCTACAAGAAAGGGCAGAGCAGGATGTACCTCCTGAGGAGACTCAGGTCTTTTGGAGTGCAAGGGGCACTCCTGAAGACCTTCTATGATTCGGTGGTGGCATCAGCCATCACATTTGGAGTGGTCTGCTGGGGCAGTGGCATCACGGCAGCCAACAGGAAGAGACTGAACAGGCTGAATGAACAAAAAGAGTTAGCTCTGTTCTGGGGTGATGCCTTGACCCAGTGGAGGAGATAGGAGAGAGGAGGGTGGTGGCTAAGCTGTCATCTCTGCTGGACTCCAAGTCCCACCCCATGCAGGACATACTGAATGCACTGAGGAGCTCATTTAGCAGTAGGTTGTGCCATCCTAGGTGCACAACGGAGAGGTTCCGCAGGTCCTTCCTACATATGGCTGTCAGACTTTACAACCTAACTGGTACTGCTCATAGAGGTCGTATTAAATGATAGATAGATAGATAGATAGATAGATAGATAGATAGATAGATAGATAGATAGATAGATAGATAGTTTATTTTGAACACAAAAATATACCAAATACAAGCAAATGGCAAATGCAATAAAGTAACATTATACACTGTTCGAAAGGGAGAAGGAAGAAGTGAACACTTATTAATTCCATCTCCTCTTTTCCATAGATACACCCATGTGAATTTTATACAAATTACCACCTTTAAGACCCCAAGAAAACAATTTACTGTATTTTTTACAAATCAACATTAACACCCATCCATTCTAACATACAATGATGTCCATGCAACAAATGTACTAAACATAACAACTTTGCACAATAGAGATCGTCCCCTTCAATACACAACTAAAACAATAACAATCATTACTGAGGGTGGCAACAACACTGTTGATTCAAATGCGAAATATACTGTCTGGTTACATATTTACTGTATATTCTGCAGGGTAATTTAACAAACCGTAATGCTGTTTATTCCAGCTAGCTGCAATGCTCCTGCACTATGTATATAACTGTGTACATATGTATATTTACTGCTTTGGCTAACCAGTTCTTATCTTATTATCTTATTTACTATTGGGCTGAGTGCTGCTATCCCTTTGCTGCTGTGATCCTGGAATTTCCCCATTGTGGGAATAATAAAGGCTTATCTTATCTTATCTTATCTTATCTTATCTTATCTTATCTTATCTTATCTTATCTTAAAATAAGAATAGGTTAGCCAAAGCAGTAAATACATAAATGAATATATGTACACAGTGATATACACAGTGCAGGAGCATTGCATTTAGATGGTATTAACAGCATTACAGTTAGTTACATTACCTGCAATATACTGTATAAATATAGACCCAGACAGTATATTTCACATTTGAGTGAGAAGTGTTGTTGCCATCCTCAATAATAATTGTAATTGCCTTAGTTGTGTATTAGAGGGGACGCTCTCTATTGTGCACAGTTGTGACGTTTAATATGGCCTCTATGAGCAGCACCGATTAGATTATAAAGTCTGACAGCCATAGGTGGGAAGGACCTGCAGAACCTCTCCCTCGAGCACTTAGAATGGCACAACCTACCGCTAAATGAGCTCCTCAGTGCGTTCAGCGCGTCCCGAATGGGGTGGGACTCGGACTCCAGCAGAGATGACAGCTTAGCTACCATCCTCCTCTCTCCATTCTCCTCCACTGGGTCAAGGCGGTGCCCCAGAACAGAGCTGGCTTTTTTGATCAGTCTGTTCAGTCTCTTCCTGTCAGCTGCCATGATGCTGCTGCCCCAGCAGACCACTCCATACGTGGTGGCTGATGCCACCAAAGAATCAAATCTCCCAGTTTCTACGAATTCTGGAGTTCGCAGACATTTGTGGAGGGGGCATAGTTTCTTCCAGCTTCCATTCAAGTCGCAAGAGCAACTTGAAGCATTCTTAAGAAATGAGGTGCTTTTCTGTCGTACGATGGCCCTAGAGTTCTTATATTCTTCATAAGGATACCTTGGGATCTTCTTACAGCACACTTACTGCTGTCTTATGAAAATTTTTGTGCAGCTCACGGCACTCTCAAGTCTTTGGTAGAAAGATCTTATGGCTTTCAGCACATTTTGTCAACACAAATGTCACAAGAATGATACACTTCTACCTTATGAGCATCTCACTACCGCCTTAAGCACGCTGTACGAGTTTTCTACAACTGCGATAAGGGGCCCTCAAGAACAACTTAAGGTGTTCTTGAGGCATATTTACGGCCAGCGTCTTGTATAGTTCTTACGTTGTTCCAATGGCATTCGTACGACCACCCTACAAAGAAGGGTTTTCGTGGGACATTCATAGAAATCTTGGACAAGACCATCAACCTGGTCATGAACTTACGAATGGATTTCAAGGCTTTACCTGACTTAAAAGGGGTACTGACTGTTACAGTGCTCTAGCAATTGATACAAGGCTCTAAGATTTAAATGAAATAAAATAAAAAGTGTCCCAGCCAGCATGCCCATGTAGGCCCCACGATAGGTTTATTCTGGCTAATTTATGGGTCCCGTGTGAGTTTTTCCATGGGTTCCATGTTGGTTCAATCTGTGTTCGCTCACATGGATTTTACCCGTGGTACAGGTAAGCAGGTAATCTGTTACCCACTTTAAACCCAATGAATTTCAGTGGGTGAGTAGGTTTCAGTAATACTTGTGCCATAGACAAAATTACGCAAAAAAGTCACAAATTTATGAGAAAAAGTGTGAAAATTTATAAGAAAAAAGTGACAAATTTACAAAAAAGTTGCACATTTATGAGAAAAAAAGTTACAAATTTACAAGAAAAAAGTCACAAATTTATGAGGAAAAGTGAAAATTTAGGGAAAAAAGTTGCAAATTTATAAGAAAAAATTATGTTATGTTGTGTATTAAGAGTTACAAACTCAGAAGAAAAATTTAGCAAACATACAAGAAAAAAAGTCACAAATGTCATGATCAAGGGCATGGCTAGGGATTGTGCCCATGTTTTATGTTCATTTTGGTCTTTGCTTTTCACGGTATTATTATTTATGATTAGGATTATTGTTATGATTATTATTAAGTGCCCATGTTTCCTGATCTTTCTTTGTCATGTCATGTCTTCCGCTGTTGCCTGGTGTCTGTGTCTTATGGTTGTCTTTTTGCATTTGATTATATTTTGTCATCTCTGTTTATTTTTCCATCCATCCATCTTCTACCACTTAATCCTTTTGGGGTTGCAGGGGGACTGGAGCCTATCCCAGCATCTTTGGGCGAGAGGCAGGGTACACCCTGGATGGATCACCAGTCCATCGCAGGGCCAACACAGACAGAGAACCATTCACTCTCACATCCATTCCTAAGGATAATTTAGAATCCCCAGTTGATGCCATTTAACCTAACCTGCATGTCTTTGGCCTGTGGGAGGAAACTGGAGTACCTGGAGTAAACCCACGCAGACACGGGGAGAACATGCAAACTCCACACAGAAGGGTCACTGATGATCAGGGGTGGAATTGATCCTGTGACCTTCTTGCTGTGCTGCCACAGTGCTAACCACTGCGTCACTGTGCTGCCCTGCTTATTTTGACTGTTCAGTATTTTTGCTCTGCATCTTTAGTCATGCTGTTTCATCCCAATTTGTTACACTTCTTTGTTTTTCTACAGACGTAATTCCTGATGCCTGAATGATATAGTTTGAAGACTTCTGAGGACAAAAAGTTTCAGGTGGGATTTCAATAAGGCCTGAAAAGAAAGTGTAGAACAAAGAAAAAGTAGGGCCCCATTTCTGTCTTTGCCTTGGGCCCCAAACTGACTAAGTCAACCCCTGCTCCTAACAACATACTGTATCTCCTGGGAGCATTAGGGCACACAAACCCCTCCACCACTATAAGGTGGCGATCCACGGAGGGGTAAATAACAATCATCAAAATTATAACAAGAAAGCCTTGAAATATAAGATAAGAAAAGATAAGATAAGCCTTTATCAGTCCCACAATGGGGAAATTTCAGGACTTCAGCAGCAAATGGATAGCAGCACTCAGAGCAATAGTAAATAAGATAATAAGACAAGAACTGGTTAGCCAAAGCAGTAAATACATATACTGTACATATGTACACAGTTATATACACAGTGCAGGAGTATTGCAGCTAGATGGTATCAGCAGCATTACAGTTGTTAAATTACCCGGCAGAATATAAATATGGACTCAGACAGTATATTTCACATTTGAATCAACAGTGTTGTTGCCACCGTCAATAATAATAGTAATTGTCTTAGTTGTGTATTGGAGAGGACGATCTCTATTGTGCAAAGTTGTGATGTTTAATATGGCCTCTATGAGCAGCACCGCTTAGATTATAAAGTCTATTTAGTATGTCCATCCATCCCATCCATCCATCTTCTCCCGCTTTTCCGGAGGTCCGGGTCGCAAAGGCAGCAGTTCAAGCAGAGAAGCCCAAACTTTCCTTTCTCCAGCCACCTGCTCCAGCTCTTCAGAGAGGATACCAAGGCATTCCCAGATCAGCTGGGAGACATAGTCTCTCCAGTGAGTCCTGTGTCTGCCCCGGGGTCTCCTCCCAGTGGGATGTCCCCCAAACACCTCAAGTGGTAGGCGTCCAGGAGGCCTCCTGATCAGATGCCCATACCACCTCAGCTGGTTCCTTTCAATGTGGAGAAGCAGCAGTTCTACTCTGAGCATCTTCCGGTTGACTGAGCTCCGCACCCTATCTGTAAGGGTGAGTCCAGCAATCCTACGAAGAAAGCTCATTTCAGCTACTTGAATCCACAGTCTCATTCTTTCGGTCATTACCCAAAGCTCATGACCATAGGTGAGGGTAGGAACATAGATTGACCGGTAAATCGACAGCTTTGCCTTAGAGCTCAGCTCCCTCTTCACCACAACAGACTGGTACAACGTCCGTATCACTGCAGATACTGCTCCAAGTCATCTGTCAATCTCTTGCTCCATTTTCCCCTCACTCGTGAATAAGACCTCGAGATACTTAAACTCCTCCACTTGGGGCAGGAGCTTGTCCATAACCCGGAGAGGTCAATCTACTCTTTTCTGGCTAAGGACCATGAACTCAGACTTGGAGGTGCTGATTCTCATCCCAGCCGCTTTACATTCAGCAGCAAACCGTCCCAGCAAGACCTGTAGGTCATTGCTCGATGAAGCCAACAGGACATTATCCGCAAAAAGCACAGATGAGATCCTGTGGCCACCAAATATGACACCCTCCGTTCTTTGGCTGCGCCTAAAAATCCTGTCCATAAAAATTATGAGCAGGATCGGTGACAAAGGGCAGCCCTGGCGGAGTCCAACTCTCACTGGAAATGGGTCCAACTGAGTGTTGGCAATACAAACCAAACTCTCACAATGGTCATATAGAGACCAGATAGCTTGCAACAACAAGCCCGATACCTCATACTCCCGAAGCACCCCCCACAAAAACCACGAGGGACACGGTCGAATGCCTTCTCCAAATCCACAAAACACATGTAAACTGGTTGGGAAAACTCCCATGAACCCACGAGGATTCTTGAAAGGGGAAAGAGTTGGTCCGATGTGCCACGGCCAGGCTGAAAACCATATTGCTCCTCCTGAATCCTAGGTTTGACCAACGGCTGGACTCTCCTCTCCACTACCTTGGCATAGACCTTCCCAGAGAGGCTGAGGAGTGTGATCCCTCTAAAGTTGGAACACATCCTCTGGTCCCCTTCTTTACCATGCCAAAAGCACTGTCCCCAACCTCAGCGCAACATTGCAGAGGTGTGTCAACCATGATAATGCTACAACATCCAGGGCCTTGAGGTACTCAGGGCGAATCTCATCCACCCCTGAGGCCCGGCCACCAAAGAGTTTTTTGGCAACCTCAGCCACTGTGACGGGTGAGTCATCCCCCTCGTCCACAAGCCCTGCTTCCTCTGTGGAAGGCGTGTCAGTGGGATTGAGGAGATTATCAAAGTATTCCTTCCACCACCTGATGATATCCCTGTCAAAGTCAGCAGCGCTCCATCCGCACCATACACAGTGTGGACAGGGAGCTGCTTCCCCCTCCTGAGCCACCGGACAGTTTGCCAGAATCTCTGCGAGGCCAACCAAAAGTCTTGTTCCATGGCCTCACCAAACTCCTCCCATACCCAAATTTTTGTTTCAGCAACCACCTGAGCTGCACTCCGCTTGGCCTGCTGATACACCTCAGTTGCTTCAGGAGTCCCACAAGCCAACCAAGCTTGATAGGACTCCTTCAGCTTAATGGCCTCTCTCACCACTGGTGTCCACCACTTGGTTTGAGGGTTGCCACCACGAGATGCACCGACAACCTTGCAGCTGCAGCTCTGGGCAGCCACTTCAACAACGGAGGTGGAGAACATGGCCCATTCAGACTCCATGTCTCCAGACTCCCTCAGAATGTGGTCGATGTTCTTCCGAAGGTGGGAGTTAAGATGAGATAAGCCTTTATTAGTTCCACAATGGGGAAATTCCAGGATTGCAACAGCACAGGGATAGCAACACTCAGAGCAATAATTTAGAAGATAAGAAAAATAAAAAGAAGAGCAGTGAATATACATACGTACACATAAATATATAAATATATACACAAAGTGCAGAGCACTGTAGCAAGATGGAATAAACAGCATAACCGTCTACCTAGTTATCCTACATAGTATGAACATGTACCCATACACATTGTCACCTCCGTAGCGACTGATATTGTCTTAGTTGTATACTGGAGGGGACCATTTGTGTAAGTCTGTTGCGTCTTTTGCATTCAATACTATTAGGTCATCATGTTTTTTTGCTATCGCTGCAAGCAGCCCTGCTTAGGTTATACAGTCTGACAGCAGTAGGTAGGAAGGACCTGCGAAACCTCTCGGTTGCGCACCTAGGATGATGTAGTCTACTGCTAAATGAGCTCCTCAGTGCGTTCAGTATGTCCTGCATAGGGTGGGACTCCGACTCCAGCAGAGATGACAGTTTAGCCACCATCCTTCTCTCTCCTATCTCCTCCACTGGGTCAAGGCGTTGCCCCAGGACAAATCTAGCTTTCTTGATCAGTTTGTTCAGTCTCTTCCTATTGGCTGCTGTAATACCGTTGCCCCAGCAGACCACTCCAAAAGTGATGGCTGATGCCACCACCGTGTTGTAGAATATCTTCAGCAGCGCCGACCTGAGCCTCCTCAGTAGGAATAGCCTGCGCTGTCCCTTCTTGTAGAGTGCGTCAGTATTGTGTGACCAGTCTAGTTTATTGTTCAGATGAACGCCAAGATACTTGTAGGATGTCACCATCTCAATGTCTGTTCCCTGGATGTTTACTGGTGCTGTGAGGGGTTGTCCTTGCCTGCGGCAATCAACCACCAGCTCCTTTGTTTTCCTCGCGTTGATCTGGAGGCAGTTCCGATGGCACCAGTCCACGAAGTCCTGGATAGTGTCCTCTGTACTCAGCTTCATCTCCGTTGGAGATGAGGACGACGATTGCAGAGTCGTCAGATAACTTCTGTAGATGGCAGTGTGTTGTGTTGTGTGAGAAGTCCGCAGTGTAAAGGGTGAACAGGAAGGGAGCCAAAACTGTTCCCTGGGGGCCCCCCGTGCTACCGATGATCGTGTCGGACACACAATCTCGGGTTCTCACAAACTGTGGCCGGTTAGTGAGGTAGTCCAGGATCCATGATGACAGGTGCTGGTCCACCCTTGCGCACAGCAGCTTGTCCTTCAGGATCATCGGTTGGATGGTATTGAAAGCACTGGAGAAGTCAAAGAACATGATCCTCACCGCATTCCCGGGCTTCTCCAGGTGGGACAGAGACTGATGAAGAAGGAAGATCACTGCATCCTCCATCCCAATGCCAAGCTGGTACGTGAACTGGAGTGGATCCATCACTGGTCCCACCAGGGGGCGGAAGTGAGCAAGGAGCAGTCTCTCCAGGGTCTTCATCATGTGAGCTGAAGACCTCCCTGACAGGGGCCTCAGCCAGATGTTCCCAGCACACCCTAACTATATGTTTGGGTCTACCAGGTCTGAATGGCATCCTCTCTTGCCATCGGATCCAACTCACCACCAGGTGGTGATCAGTTGACAGCTCTTCACTTCCCTTTACCCGAGTGTCCAAGACATACGGTTGCAGGTCTGATGACACAATAACAAAATCGATCATCGACCTGCGACCTAGGGTGTCCTGGTGCCAAGTGCACATATGGACACTCTTATGCTTGAACATGGTGTTTGTTATGGACAAACTGTGGTTAGCACAGAAGTCCAATAACTGAACACCACTCGGGTTCAGATCGGGCAGCCGGTTCCTCCCAGTCACCCCCTCCAGGTTTCAGTCTTTGCCTATGTGCACATTGAAGTCCCCCAGTAGGACAATGGAGTCTCCAAGAGGAGCACTCTCCAGCACCCCAGTCAGAGACTCCAAAAAGGGTGGGTATTCTGAACCATCATTTGGTGCATAGGCACAAATGATGGTCAGGACCAGTTTCCCAAAATGAAGGCACAGGGAAACAACCCTTTCATCCGCCAGGGAAAACTCCAATATAGAGGCAGCAAGGTGGGGGGAAACAAGAATACCCACCCCTGCTCGTCGCCTCTCACCCGGGGCAACTCCAGAGTAGGCCAAGCTCCAGCCCCTCTCCAGGAGACTGGTTCCAGAACCAGAGCTGTGCGTTGAGGTGAGGCTGACTATATCTAGCCTGTATCTCTCAACCTCATGCACCAGCTCAGGCTCCTTCCCCACCAGAGAGGTAACATTCCACATCCCAAAAGCCAGTTTAGGTAGCTTGGGATCAGACCACCAAGGTCTCTGCCTTCGACTGCCACCTGATCCACATAGCACCGGACCTCCATGGTCCCTCCTGCACGTAGTGAGCCCACTGGAGGGCGGACCCATGTAACTGCTTCGGGCTGAGCTCGGCCCGGTCCCTTGGGCAGAAACCCAGCCACAAGGCACTAGCCATCGAGCCCCTCCCCCAGGCCTGGCTCCAGGGTGGGGCCCCAGTAACCCCATACCGGGTGGGGTATACTGAATCCTTGTTCTAACATTCATCATGAGAGTCTGTTGGATTGCTCTTAATCTGGCCATTCACCCAGGACCAGTTTGTCTTGGGTGACCCTACCAGAGGCAAATTGCCCCGGACAACATAGCTCCTGGGATCACTGGGGCACGCAAACCCCCCACCATAATAATGTAATGATCCATGAGGGGTATTTAGTATATTATATAGTGTGTGTGTGTGTGTGTATATATATATATACAGTATATATATATATATATATATATATATATATATATATATATATATATATATATATATATATGATGCATCACATTTATATAGTGCTTTATCATAGACACTCAAAGACACTTTACAAGTAGATAACATCATTCATTCACTCCAGACAGACAATGGTAGTGGTAAGCTACTACTGTAGCCACAGCTGCCCTGGGGCAGGCTGACGGAAACGTGGGTGCCAATCCGGGCCATTGGCCTCTCCGGCCACCACCAAACATTTATACCCAGTGTTATGGACACTGGAGGCAAGATGGGTAAAGTGTCTTGCCCAGGGACACAACGGCAGGATATTTGGGGAGAGGGGGATTTGAACTACCAACCACCCTGTTATTGGACAACCTGCTGTACCTCCTGAGCCACTGCCGTATACTATATATATATATATATATATATATATATATATATATATATATATATATATATATATATATATATATATATATATATATATACGCACGCAGCGACCGGCAGCTGGTGGCTTGTCACCAGACTGCAAAAACAAATCTACCTACGGGTACAAAATAAGTAATAAAAAAAAAATATATATATATATATATATATATATATATATGTATATATACATATATATACAGTATATATACTGTATATATACAGTATATACACACACTACCGTTCAAAAGTTTGGGGTCACTTAGAAATTTCCTTATTTTTGAAAGAAAAGCACTTTTTTCCAATGAAGATAACTTTAAACTAATCAGAAATACACTCTATACATTGCTAATGTGGTAAATGACTTTTCTAGCTGCAAATGTCTGGTTTTTGGTGCAATATCTACATAGGTGTATAGAGGCCCATTTCCAGCAACTATCACTCCAGTGTTCTAATGGTACAATGTGTTTGCTCATTGCGTCAGAAGGCTAATGGATGATTAGAAAACCCTTGTGCAATCATGTTAGGTCTGCAATGCTGTAATTGCTGCAAATGGAGGATTCTTTGATGCAAGCAAAGTTTGAAGGAAAAAAATATTATTTCAAATACAAATCATTATTTCTAACCTTGTCAATGTCTTGACTATATTTTCTATTCATTTTACAACTCATGGTGGTAAATAAGTGTGACTTTTCATGGAAAACACAAAATAATTGTCTGGGTGACCCCAAACTTTTGAAAGGTAGTGTATATATATATATATATATATTTTTTTTTTTTTTATATTTATTTATTTATTTATATATATGGGATTATTTTAGTAATCAAGTAATTTGTAGCATTTATGTTTTGTGTCATGAACCGAGCCGGGTTGTTCTTTGGGCTCGATTCTGACCCGCTGTGGCTCAGGTTTATCTGTGTATTTGTGTATTGTGTTATCTTTTGAGTTCTTGTAGTTTCTATGTCACTTGTTCTTTTTTCTGTACCTGTAGCCACTGTTCTGGCCGGCAGCTGTTAAGCAGCCTCCTGTGACCTACATTCGTGTGGGCGTTGTCTGACACTTGTCGGTCCGACCACGCCCCCTCTCTCATGACTGCCAGCTGATTCCACTCCGGTGATTGCTTTTCCCGCACTTCGCTCAGGTGAACCCAATCTGTTGTGCCAGCAATGCTTGTACTTAAGCGGCCTTTGCCAGTCAAGCATTGCTGGATCATTGGTTTGTTGATGGGAACGTTGTGGCCACTGTTCACTGTGGTCTGCCCGCTGTACGTCCAAGCGTGCAAGTCAAGAAGCAAACCCTGTCATCCTTTTTGTAAGTCTGCTCAGTTTTGTGCAGTGCTGCTTTCAGTGATCTATGAAAATGCTCGCATAACCCATTGGCCTGTGGGTTGTACGCGGTTGTGCGATGAATTGCAACGCCCGCAGCCTGGGAGTTTGGAGATGGAGGAGATGGACACAACACCAACACTTCAGTTTATTACCTCCGCCAAGGAGGTAATGCTTTTACTACTGAACCACTAATCCTATCATTGTGAATCCAATTGCTAGTCATATGTTTTCATGGTCAAGGAATCTGAAAACGTACACACAAACACTGTATGGGGGGGGGAACTGTGGCGCTTGGCGGAGGTCTGCGCTCTCCGAGTGCTTTTCTAGTTTGTCTTGTGGCCACTGTACACTGTGGTATGCCCGCTGCCTGCTCGTCGTGTGAGTTATTTAGTGTACCCTATATTGTTTTGTCGATGTGGCGTAACATTATGTAGCTCACATATTCCTTGGCAGAGACCCAGACATGAGGGAACTTTGAGCTCACAGTGTGTATTGACATCACGCCCCAAATGGACATTGAGTCTGGACCCCCTGCGGACTAGAGGAGAAGTGAGAAGATCTGAGAGTGAACCCGAAGAGACTGTCTGACTCCTAGGGTCAGACAGAGAAGCCAAGAGGACAATAGGAGGATTAGTTATGAATGGAATTCTGTGTTTGATGTGAATGTGATTTGTGTCTGTTGTAACAGTATAAAGGTATGTGGTTTATCTCAGCTCGCCCTCTTCATTCCCTGGCTGAGAGAGGAGCTGTAGGACTTGAGATGGAATAAACCAATACTGAAAAATCATTCAGTCTCTTCATTTCGAGTTTCCTACATTGGTGACCCACACGTGAGAAGTATGGAAAGACTTGGAGGTCGTCTCTCCGACTCCGAACCTGACTCACCGGAGACCGCCCACACCGGCGTAAACTCCATTAGACTCCCCGAGTTCTGGCAAGAGGACCCGCACTCATGGTTCCAACACGTGGAATCACGGTTCGTGCTTAACGGGGTATCAGAGGATGACATTAAATTCCACAATGCCATCGCAAGACTCGACAGCCGCACAGCCCGGTGTGTGCGGAGCCTGGTGCAGCAGCCGTCCGCTGCTGGCAAATACGACGCCCTGAAAGCCGCCCTCATTCGGAGCTTTGTGCCATCGGCTGAGGTGAGGGCCAGAACACTCCTGGACCTGCGCGACAGAGGAGGACGCAGGCCGACTGTCCTCATGGAGGACATGCTGCAGATGATCGGGGCAGACAATGATGCATTTTTATTTAAGCACATCTTTTTGAGGACCCTTCCAGCGCACATGAGAGGCTCCCTGTCCAGCATGAGGTGTTTGGACCGGCAGGACTTCCGCGCGCTGGCTTTGGAAGCGGAGCGGCTCCTGGACGCATGCGGCGAGCAGGAGACGGCAGCGGCAGCAGCAAACCTCGGCGCGGCGGCCCAGGGCGACGGAGAACCAGTGGCAGCAGAGCCGACCCCAGCGACAACAGCGGCAGCGCGGTCCCGGAGCAGAGGAGAGGACGAGATGTGCTTCTACTATCGACGATTCGCGCACAAGGCTCACAGATGCGTCCCGCCATGCAACTTCAGGAAGCAGGGAAACGCAAGAGCCAGAGGTCATTAGCAGCTTCGACCCTCAGCAAACGGAACAAGCTGCTCTACCTGACGGACGCGAGCTCCGGACGGCAATTCCTCGTTGACACCGGAGCACAGAGGAGTTTCATCACCGCAACCTACGCGGACCGGGCGGCCGGTCCCCGCGGAGATGGAGCAACAGCCACAAACGGCTGGTCGATCAAGACGTTTGGCGAAAGAACTCTGCGCCTGTCCTTGCACGGCCGCAGCTATGAATGGACCTTCATAGTAGCGGTGGTGAGTTTCAACATGTTGGGCGCCGATTTTTTATGCTCACATGGCTTGTTGGTAGATCTGGCTAATAGACGCTTGGTTAATGCACTCTCTTTTTGTTCTATTCCCTGTGCAGCGCGAGTGTCCCCGCCGTCAGTACAGGCCAACGCCGCCGCAGCAGGAGGTAAGTTCCACACTCTCCTAAACCAGTTCCCAGCACTCACAGTTCCCACGTTTTCAGCTAAGGTGGCGAAGCACGGGGTGGAGCACTTTATAACCACAAGTGGCCCACCGGTTTTTGCGAAGGCTCGGCGCTTGGATGCAGCTAAGCTCTCCATTGCGCGTGAGGAGTTCGCCAACCTGGAAAGGTTGGGCATAATTCACCGCTCGAAGTCCGCTTGGGCTTCCCCCCTCCACATGGTCCCTAAGGCGGACGGCTCGTGGAGACCGTGCGGCGATTATCGCAGGTTAAACAATGCCACAGCGCAGGACCGCTACCCAATTCCGCATATCCAAGATTTTTCGGTGCATTTGGCCAAGGCACGAATTTTTTCTAAAATAGACCTGGTCTGCGGTTATCATCAGGTCCCGGTCCGATCAGAGGACATTCCCAAGACAGTGGTAATAACCCCTTTTGGGCTTTTTGAATTTTTATGCATACCTTTTGGCCTTAAAGGCGCTGCGCAAACCTTCCAACGCATGATGGATGCCGTTTTGCGCGACCTCTCTTTTGTTTTTGTCTACTTAGACGATATTTTAGTTGCCAGCGCCTCTGAGGAGGAACACGAAAGTCACCTCAGAACCGTTTTTCAGAGGTTGGGAGCGCACGGGTTGATAATCAACCCAGCTAAGTGCCATTTTGGCGCAGCACAGATCGATTTTTTAGGGCACCGCGTCTCCCCAGAGGGTGCAGTTCCGCTGCCCTCCAAAGTATGCGCAGTGGCTGAGTTTCCCCAGCCACAAACGGTCAAAGCGTTGCAAGAATTCTTAGGTATGGTAAATTTTTACAACCGTTTCATACCTCACACGGCGCAGCTCATGCAACCGTTGTATGTCGCGCTAAAAAAACAGAAGCCCTCCAATGCGACTGAGTGGTCCCCGGAGCGGGAGCGCGCATTCACTGAGGTTAAGAAAGCACTAGCGAACGCAGCACTGCTGGCTCACCCAGACCCGGCAGCCCGAATAGCGCTAACCACAGACGCGTCAGATGTGGCCATAGGAGCCGTGGTAGAACAGCAAGTCGCCGGAGCTTGGCAACCACTCGCTTTTTTTAGCAGAACCCTACGCGATGCTGAGCGAAAATATAACGCGTTTGACAGGGAACTGCTAGCGCTCCACCTGGCCATTCGCCATTTCCAGTTCTGGTTGGAAGGGCGGTGTTACACCGCGTTTGTCGACCACAAACCGTTAACCTTTGCAATGTCCAAAGTCTCTGAACCATGGCCAGGCCGACAGCAGAGGCAGCTGGCCGCAATTTCAGAATTCACCACCGATATACAGCACATAGCCGGTAAATTTAATGTGGTGGCGGACTGCTTCTCGCGAGCGGTAACAGCACCTGTCCGCGCAGATGGGGGCTGTAGCGCCGCAGATGCGGAGCGCGGTAACAGCGCGGACGCGCACGTGGCTCCGGTGCACGTAGGGATAGATTACGCGGCCATGGCAGCAGAGCAGGGCGAGGACACAGACGTGCGCGCGCTCCTGTCTGGACCAACAGGGTTAAGGCTGGAGAACGTAAGTTTACAAACCGGTTCACCCCCGCTTATTTGCGATGTATCCACCGGGCGACCTCGCCCAGTGGTGCCGGCCACGTGGCGCTGTCATGTTTTTGACGCGGTGCACTCCCTGGCACACCCGGGAGTACGCGCTTCGGTGAAAATGGTAGCAGAGAAGTTTGTTTGGCCGAGCCTGCGCAAGCACGTGAAGGAGTGGGCGAGAGCCTGCATGTCCTGCCAACGGGCCAAAGTTCACAGACACACAAAAGCCCCTTTAGAGCCTTTCCACATCCCGGCTAAGAGGTTTGATCATGTGCACGTAGATCTAGTGGGGCCCCTGCCGCCCTCGCAGGGGTTCACACATCTCCTGAAAATGGTGGACCGGACCACGCGTTGGCCGGAAGTGGTCCCATTGCAGCCTACCACAGCAGCAGAGGTAACTCGCGTTTTTTTAACAGCCTGGGTAGCGCGGTTCGGAGTCCCGTCGGACATTACGTCCGATAGGGGTCCGCAGTTCGTTTCAGAGCTATGGTCAGCCATGGCCAGCGGCTTAGGGGCAACAGGTCATCGCACCACCACTTATCACCCACAGGCCAACGGTTTATGCGAGTGTTTTCACAGGTCATTGAAGGCAGCCCTCAGAGCGTCGCTCACGGATACAAATTGGGTAAACAAACTACCATGGGTTTTACTGGGGTTGCGTTCGGCACCCAAGGAGGATTTAGATGCCTCACCTGCTGAATTAGTGTTTACTCAACCTCTCAGGCTGCCAGGAGAGTTCCTGCCAGCCCATGCAGCACCTGAGCGCCCCCCGGTGTGGGGACCTCTACGTGGCACGGGGGCAGAAATGCTCCCGGGCCCCGCTCATCACACTTTCCCGCAGGTTTTTGTTCCCAAGGCTTTGCAAAACGCAGAGTTTGTTTTTGTCAGGCACGACGCCCAGCGTCACAGTCTCCGTCCACCTTACGATGGTCCGTTCCGAGTGCTGGAAACCGGGGAGAAATATTTTGTACTGGACTTGGGGGGCAGGAAAGAGACAATCAGTGTTGACAGATTAAAGCCTGCTTTTGTGTTACGTGACGAACCTGTACGGCCGGCGGGGGCGCCTTGATGCGGCAGGCCTCCCAAGGGACAGCCCCTAGTCCCCCAGCAGGGGGTAAATAACCCTTCTCCCCCTCATTCCACAGGCGCACCGCAGGAAGGCACAACACAGGCTGCGCAGCCTGCGTTCAGCAGATTTGGGAGGAGATTGAAGCCTAAGCAACGGGCAGGGTGATGTGTATTTTGATCAACCCGTGTAAATTGTGCTGTAGATCCTGCAAAGGGGGGGGGGGATGTAAGGGTGTAATGTGTATGACTGCCCATTATGGACATGAGGGCGGGGTGTGTGTGTTCTTTCTTGACATAGTGTGTATGACTGTCCATTATTGACTTAAGGTTGGTGTATGTCCGTTCTTGGGCGTTTCGGGGGGAGTGATGTGGCGTAACATTATGTAGCTCACATATTCCTTGGCAGAGACCCAGACATGAGGGAACTTTGAGCTCACAGTGTGTATTGACATCACGCCCCAAATGGACATTGAGTCTGGACCCCCTGCGGACTAGAGGAGAAGTGAGAAGATCTGAGAGTGAACCCGAAGAGACTGTCTGACTCCTGGGGTCAGACAGAGAAGCCGAGAGGACAATAGGAGGATTAGTTATGAATGGAATTCTGTGTTTGATGTGAATGTGATTTGTGTCTGTTGTAACAGTATAAAGGTATGTGGTTTATCTCAGCTCGCCCTCTTCATTCCCTGACTGAGAGAGGAGCTGTAGGACTTGAGATGGAATAAACCAATACTGAAAAATCATTCAGTCTCTTCATTTCGAGTTCCCTACATCAGTCTATATTTTTGGAACTGTCTGCCTCTTTTGTTAATAAATGTGTTTGTGGTGTAACCTGCGTCTAAATCCGTCCTTCCCTCACTCCTCGGTGCGCTACGTGAAAGCGCACGAGGAGGATTGTGACAGTTTTGTATTTAAGAAACTTGCATTGACCAACATGTGTGAAACTTTCTTTCTTAAAGAGCAGCAGTAATTGTACCAAACACTCAGTAACACAGGTACACATTTATTGCAATGCTTATTGCAATGTTTATTGCACATAACATAACTTTAAATGTTACGTTACACCACAAAGCGTTAACTTCAACTCGCAACATAGCTAACATATAGCAGCTACTGCTACTGGCAGTAGCTGCTATATGTTCTCTGCCATATTTTTAGCATAGCTGATTCTATGCATCTTAATTTAAAATCTCAGTCACGTACCTTGTCTCAGTTTGCTGCTCTGCGTGATGTTGCTGGATGCTGTCTGCCGCTGTAACATCAGTGTTGTGGTGTGCTAGCTCGGCTTTACAATGTACACACTGCACCATGCTTTCCTTCTATTTGAGCTTAAAATGAGCCCAGACTTGAGATACTTTTTGTTGTTTTCTCTGACTTTTTTCCTTTTTGCAGTTGCTCTAACATCACGCCATTAAACAAACCTGTGTCTTGTTTACATAGCGTGACCTGAAGAAGGTCATACCGGAAGAAGGCCATGTGGACTGGAAGTGCTACTTTAAACGAAGCTTGAATAGGATTTTTGAATCAAGAAGTATTTGTAATTGAATTATTCGAGTAATCATTGCAGCCCTAGTGTACACTCATGGATCACCTCGAAAATCTAATGGGTTCATCCCGAGCCCAAGGACCACCTCTGGTGAAAATTTTATCAAAATCTATTCAGTACTTTTCGTGTAATTCTGCTAACAGACAAACAAACAAACTTCCCGATCCCATTACCTTTGTGGAGGAGGAAAATTATGAACAATTCATGGAAAAATATAATTTTTTTAGATGCACCTCAAAAAAGAAAAAAGAAACCTACATGATAGCTTTGTAATAAGAACACTGTAGCCTGTATAGCTGTCTGCAGTGACGGCTGTCAGTCATAATACTGCTCTGCAGTCTAGCGGTTGTCTGAAGCTTAAACACAGAGCTCCAGTCTTCTTAACTCATCTGAGCCAAGCATGAGGAACTATTTTTTGAATGAATGAATGAATGAATTTATTTCGGATAGTACATTACAGGTTAAAAGAAACTGTATATGGCTGTGTTGTGAGACATGTATATGTTGGACACTGCATATGTGATTTAACCACGATGAAGGAGAGCCAGCCCCCTGCGGTGCGGAGCCACAGAGCCTGGACCCCCTGCGGAGGACAGGGGACAGAAGACTTCCTGACCACTGAGGCTCGAGAAGAGAGAAGGGGGAGTTATGTAAATAAAAGGCTAATGAATGTGAATAAAGAGACTTTGATATAGATGTGTGATTTCCCCCGCGAGGGAAATGGTTTGATGTGAGAAGGTTTAAATGAGAGAACTTTGGTGTGTTCAGCCTCTTTGTTCGCTGCTCAAGAATAAGAGCAGACAGTGGAATGATTTCTTGAATAAACTGAAATGAAAGACAATTCGGTTTCGTTATTCAAGTCTCCCCACATTGGTGACTGACGACGTTGAGAATGAACGAAGAAATTCTCAGGGTCCCGGACTCACAGCGCTCAGAGCTGGCGAGCGCAGTGGCCGTTAAGCTGCCTGATTTCTGGCAGGATAACCCACGGTCGTGGTTTCTGCAAGCAGAGTCGCAGTTCGCGCTCGCAGGAGTAACGGTGGATGACACTAAGTTCCACCATGTCATCGCTAAACTGGACAACGGCACAGCTCGGTGCGTGCAAAGCTTGGTGGAGCAGCCACCCGCGACCGACAGGTACGGCAAGCTGAAATCCACCCTCATCAAGTTTTTCACCCCCTCGGCTGAAGTGAGGGCGAGGAGGATCCTGTCTTTGCTAGACCAAGGTGGACACAGGCCGAGCGCCCTGATGGAGGAGATGATACAGCTGAGAGGTTTGGACAACGATGATTTCATTTTTCAGTTCATTTTCCTCTCCAACTTCCCGGCGCATGCGAGAAGCACGCTGGCCGGCAAAAAGTGTCACACCCTGGAGGAGTTCCGGGAGCTGGCCCAGGAGGCAGACGGGATCCTGGACGCCTGCGGCGGGCAAGCAACCACAGCAGCGACCCGAGACAGCGGGGAGCCAGAGGCGGCAGAACCAGACTGGCCGACGACGGCGGCAACACGGCCGCGACGAGGGGGAGCCAATAGCCCGGCGACAGAGGCGCGGGCACGACACAGCGGAGGAGAAGATCTCTGCTTTTACCATCGGAGGTTCGCAGAGAAGGCACGCAGGTGTGTGCCGCCCTGCATCTTCAGGAGTTCGGGAAACGGCAAGACCGGGGGTCGCTAGCAGCTTCGACCCTCGGAGAACGCAACAAGCTGCTCTACATCACGGATGCGCGCTCCGGACGAGTGTTCCTCATTGACACCGGAGCACAAGTGAGCTTCATCACCCCAACATACGCGGACCGGGTAGCTGGACCCCACGGTGACGGAGCTACAGCGGCAAATGGCTCGAACATCAACACCTACGGGAGAAGGACCTTGCCTTTATGCTTACATGGCCGCACATATGAATGGACTTTTGTAGTAGCGGCGGTGAGTTTCAACATGTTGGGCGCGGATTTTTTGTGTTCACACAATCTGTTAGTTGATCTTGCTAATAGACGGCTGGTAAATGCACTCTCTTTTTACTCTCTCCCCTGTTCAGCTCGAGTGTCCCCGCCACCAGTACAGACCCACGTCGCTACATCAGGTGGTAAGTTTCACACACTCCTCACCCAATTTCCAGCGCTCACTGTGCCCACTTTTTCAGCGACGGTCGCGAAGCACGGGGTGAAACACTTCATCCCCACTTCTGGTCCTCCCGTGTTTGCAAAAGCTCGGCGCTTGGATGCAGTTAAGCTCGCCATTGCGCGCGAGGAGTTCGCCAGCCTGGAGAGGCTGGGCATCGTTCGTAGGTCGAAGAGCCCGTGGGCTTCGCCGCTGCACATGGTACCGAAAGCCGATGGCTCCTGGAGACCGTGCGGGGATTACCGCAGGCTAAACAACGCTACGGCACACGATCGTTATCCCATCCCGCACATTCAGGATTTTTCGGTGCACCTGGCGGGGGCGCGCATTTTTTCAAAGATTGATCTAGTTCGCGGCTATCACCAAGTCCCGGTCCAACCGGAGGACATTCCTAAAACAGCGGTAATAACCCCGTTCGGACTTTTCGAATTTTTACGCATGCCGTTTGGTCTCAAAGGGGCGGCGCAAACATTTCAGCGGATGATGGATGCCGTGTTACGCGATCTCCCTTTCGTGTTTGTGTACCTCGACGACATTTTGGTCGCGAGTACTTCAGAGGACGAACACGAAACGCACCTCACAGCAGTTTTTAGGAGGCTGGGAGAGCACGGCTTAATAGTTAACCCAGCCAAGTGCCAGTTCGGCGTTGAGCGGATTGATTTTTTGGGTCACCGCGTCTCCCCGGAGGGAGCGGTTCCGTTACCAGAGAAAGTACGCGCGGTAGCGGATTTTCCCCGTCCACAAACGGTCAAATCACTACAGGAATTCTTGGGGATGGTGAATTTTTATAACCGGTTCCTGCCCCACGCAGCTCAAATCATGCAACCGTTATATGCCGCGCTCAAAAAACAAAAGCCGACCCAGGCGGTCGAATGGTCCCCGGAGCGGGAGCGTGCATTCACAGAGGTTAAAAAAGCCTTGGCTGACGCTGCGCTCCTGGCCCACCCAGACCCTGCAGCACGTATCGCGCTGACGACAGACGCTTCAGATTTAGCCATAGGGGCCGTTATTGAGCAACAGGTAGCCGGAGTTTGGCAGCCTTTGGCTTTCTTTAGCAAATCTTTAAGCGCGGCTGAGCGAAAATACAGCGCGTTTGACAGAGAACTGTTGGCGCTGCATTTGGCTATTCGTCATTTCCAGTTCTGGCTGGAAGGACGGTGCTTCACCGCTTATGTGGACCACAAGCCGCTCACATACGCCATGGCCAAAATTTCAGATCCGTGGTCCGGCAGGCAGCAGAGGCAGCTGGCCGCAATCTCGGAATTTACCACTGACATTAGGCACGTCGCGGGCAAATTCAATGTAGTAGCGGATTGTCTCTCACGCGCGTTCACGACCCCGACACGCGCAGAGGCAGAACGGGCCACCGTGACCGCGCCGCAGGAGAGCGGCACGGTGGCGCGCGCAGCCCCGGTGCACGTGGGTATAGATTACGCAGCCATGGCAGCGGACCAGGGGGCGGACGCAGACGTGCGCGCGCTCCAGTCTGGACCAACAGGGTTGAGGCTGGAGAGCAAGTGTTTACAAACCGGTATGCCCCCCCTGATCTGCGACATGTCGACGGGGCGCCCGCGTCCGGTGGTTCCGGCCACGTGGCGCCGCCGTGTTTTTGACTCAGTCCACTCACTGGCGCACCCGGGGGTGCGCGCGTCGGTGAAACTAGTGGCGGAAAAGTTTGTTTGGCCGTGCCTGCGCAAGCACGTGAAGGAATGGGCAAAAACCTGCATTTCCTGTCAACGGGCCAAAATTCACAGGCACACAAGAGCCCCGTTGGAACCGTTCCGCATTCCGGCCAGAAGGTTCGACCATGTGCACGTCGACCTTGTGGGCCCCCTACCGGCATCACAGGGGTTCACGTATCTTTTGACAATGGTGGACCGCACCACACGTTGGCCGGAAGTGGTTCCACTTGCGACGACCACGGCCGCGGAGGTGGCTCGCGTTTTTTTAACGGCTTGGGTGGCGCGCTTCGGGGTTCCGTCGGACATTACGTCCGATAGAGGACCGCAATTCATCTCTGAGCTGTGGTCAGCGATGGCCAACGGCTTAGGAGCCAAAATTCACCGCACTACGGCTTACCACCCTCAGGCTAATGGTTTATGCGAGCGTTTTCATAGGTCTTTGAAGGCAGCACTCAGAGCGTCGCTCACGGATGCAGATTGGGTAAATAAACTCCCATGGGTTTTATTAGGGTTGCGTTCTGCGCCTAAAGAGGACTTAGACGCCTCCCCAGCGGAGCTGGTATTCGCACAAACTCTGAGGCTGCCGGGCGAGTTTTTACCAGAGCACCCAGAGCCCCCACCTCTCTCTGCTCTGGGACCGTTAGTTGGCACGGGGGCAGACACGCTCCCGGGTCCGGTTCATCACGCTTTTCCACGAGTTTTCGTCCCCAAGGCTTTGAAAAATGCCGATTTCGTTTTTGTCAGGCGCGAAGCCCTTAAGGCAACGCTCAAACCACCTTACGAAGGGCCATTTCGAGTGCTGGAGGCAGGTGATAAGCAATTTGTGCTAGATTTTGGGGACAGAAAAGAGGCAGTCAGTATTGACAGACTAAAACCTGCTTTTGTCATGAAGGACGTGTCTGTACCGGTCGCGGTGGCGCCTCGACGAGGCAGGCCCCCGCAGAGGGCAATTAACCACTCTCTTCCTCAGTCAACAGACCCGAAGCAGAACAGCACCGCAGGCAAGGCGGGGCCAACGCACAGCAGATTCGGCAGACGGCTGAAGCCCAAGCGGCGCACAGACTGAATGTTGGTGTTGATTATTCAGTAGTGAGTAAGGTGCTATTAAATTTTGGGAATTAGTCTGTTCTTCATCGTTTGGGGGGGGGGGTTATATGGCTGTGTTGTGAGACATGTATATGTTGGACACTGCATATGTGATTTAACCACGATGAAGGAGAGCCAGCCCCCTGCGGTGCGGAGCCACAGAGCCTGGACCCCCTGCGGAGGACAGGGGACAGAAGACTTCCTGACCACTGAGGCTCGAGAAGAGAGAAGGGGGAGTTATGTAAATAAAAGGCTAATGAATGTGAATAAAGAGACTTTGATATAGATGTGTGATTTCCCCCGCGAGGGAAATGGTTTGATGTGAGAAGGTTTAAATGAGAGAACTTTGGTGTGTTCAGCCTCTTTGTTCGCTGCTCAAGAATAAGAGCAGACAGTGGAATGATTTCTTGAATAAACTGAAATGAAAGACAATTCGGTTTCGTTATTCAAGTCTCCCCACACTGTATAATATAACAACAAGGTCAAATTAGACAAAGACTCCTTCTACTATACAATTCCACGTGAGTTATCCGAAATGGGTGATGGCTGAAGCCGCAGCTTATATTGCCAATATATTTTAAGCACCCTTAAAGTCTTGTGTTTGGTTTCTTCCTGAAACGGTCCATGTTTCTTCTCATTTTCAGCTCAGTAACGCAGTTTCACCCCGACTGACCATCCTCTCCGGTGTGTTTGCAGCTGTGACGCACGGGCGCATCAGTCAGCTGTCCCCTGGAACGCACGCGCTGCAACAGAACGAGGATGCCAGCGCAGCCGCGAGACGCAGAGACCAGCTCAACCTCGTGGTGTCCTCGGCTTCTGTGGGACTAAAGGAACGATCTGCCGAAGAACTTTATGAAAGCTTTTATGCCTTTTATCCTCAGAGAGAAGTAAGGAGAGAATTTCTTGCTGAGGGTTTCTAGTGTCTTTTTGGTGTTAAACGCACATTTGTTTCAGTTTTTTTTTTTTTTTTCTCAGCTGTGGACTCAAATTCAGGCTACAAAATCACTAAAGAAGTGAGGCTGTGTTTTTTCCCTCCCCCGCGCGGAATCGCATCTGTCTTCCGGGGTCCCGTAGCGCGCGCAGGTTGGCACATGGCCGTGTAAAGAGGATCTGCTCAGGGTTGAGAGTTTGGTTCCACTGACGCTCCGGCTGAAGCGCCACCTCTGTGCCCGCCGAGCGCAGCGCCCTGGAGCGGAGCTGCGGCCATGAGAGGGTCCGAACACTGATGTGATGGGTAAGGCTGCTGGTGAAGGGGGGGGGGGGCGTCCGCACACAGAGGCGCTCAGAAAATAAACCGCCGCTTTATTTCTGTCACATTAGAATTAAATGCCAGCCCTTAATTTGTGGATAAGCTGTTGATTTTGGTGGCAAAGAACCTCATCCTTTGGTTATACCTGTGCGTAAAATGCGCACCGCTGTCTCATCTTTACATAAAAAAAAACAAAAAACGCAGATGCGCAAAAAAGTCAGACTAATTTTCAAATTATGGAACCTATACTTGTTTTTATTGTGGGCATGATAGCCTTGATACGAAGGCTGCTGATTAAAGATTTCCCCCGTCTCATTTCTCATGGATTGAGACCAACCAAACTCGGTCTAGTGATCAGTCTTCCTCTACACAGGGACCACCAGGAGCCACACACTTCTGTCACGGCTCAGCTGTGGAGACCAGAGGTCTGCAGGTGGTGTCAGAAGGGACGACCTCGCCTTGGAAATCAGCGTTTCGTCATCTCGGAAGTGCTTATTGTTGTGTAGTGTGTGTGTGTGTGTGTGTGTGTGTGTGTGTGTGTGTGTGCTGCCGTACGCGCCCCTGGCGTGGCGTCAGGCGGGCACGGCCCACTGTGTATATTTTTCTGAGTTCCATAATAAAGGGTTTGTTATGTATGAATCAAGGGAGTCGGAGTCACTCTTCATGCAGCTAACAACTAACCTTTATTTCAGAGCACAGAACTATATACACAGTGGGCCGTGCCCAGCTGACGTCACCCTGTGGGTTGGTACGGCATCACACACACACACACACACACACACGCAACATTCCCCTCCCCCTTACAAAAGCGTAAGACCACACACAAAATCGAGACCCTCCCCAATTTAGGACCAAAATCACACACAAAGAACAGGGAATAATTAACTGTAATAAAATCACCTAACACACTCATCCAAAAGAGTAATAAACAATTGGACCTAGTCTCTAAAACATATAAAATAATCCCATACCATACATACTCACATGCCCACCAGCAGATTATATATACAGATACAGTGGGGCAAAAAAGTATTTAGTCAGCCACCAATTGTACAAGTTCTCCCACTTAAAAGATGAGAGAGGTCTCCAATTTTCATCATAGGTATACCTCAACTATGACAGACAAAATGAGAAAAAAAAAAATTCAGAAAATCACATTGAAGGATTTTTAATGAATTAATTGGTAAATTCCTCGGTAAAATAAGTATTTGGTCAATAACAAAAGTTCATCTCAGTACTTTGTTATATGCCCTTTGTTGGCAATGACAGAGGTCAAACGTTTTCTGTAAGTCTTCACAAGGTTTTCACACACTGTTGCTGGTATTTTGGCCCATTCCTCCATGCAGATCTCCTCTAGAGCAGTGATGTTTTGGGGCTGTTGCTGGGCAACACGGACTTTCAACTTCCTCCAAAGATCTTCTATGGGGTTGAGATCTGGAGACTGGCTAGGCCACTCCAGGACCTTGAAATGCTTCTTACGAAGCCACTCCTTCATTGCCTGGGTGGTGTGTTTGGGATCATTGTCATGCTGAAAGACCCAGCCACGTTTCATCTTCAGTGCCCTTGCTGATGGAAGGAGGTTTTCACTCAAAGTCTCACGATACATGGCCCCATTCATTCTTTCCTTTACACGGATCAGTCGTCCTGGTCCCTTTGCAGAAAAACAGCCCCAAAGCATTGCTTCACAGTAGGTATGGTGTTCTTTCTCCTCCAAACACGACAAGTTGAGTTTTTACCAAAAAGTTCTATTTTGGTTTCATCTGACCATATGACATTCTCCCAATCCTCTTCTGGATCATCCAAATGCTCTCTAGCAAACTTCAGACGGGCCTGGACATGTACTGGCTTAAGCAGGGGGACACGTCTGGCACTGCAGGATTTGAGTCCCTGGCGGCGTAGTGTGTTACTGATGGTAGCCTTTGTTACTTTGGTCCCAGCTCTCTGCAGGTCATTCACTAGGTCCCCCCGTGTGGTTCTGGGATTTTTGCTCACTGTTCTCGTGATCATTTTGACCCCACGGGGTGAGCTCTTGCGTGGAGCCCCAGATCGAGGGAGATTATCAGTGGTCTTGTATGTCTTCCATTTTCTAATAATTGCTCCCACAGTTGATTTCTTCACACCAAGCTGCTTACCTATTGCAGATTCAGTCTTCCCAGCCTGGTGCAGGTCTCCAATTTTGTTTCTGGTGTCCTTTGACAGCTCTTTGGTCTTGGCCATAGTGGAGTTTGGAGTCTGACTGTTTGAGGTTGTGGACAGGTGTCTTTTATACTGATAACGAGTTCAAACAGGTGCCATTAATACAGGTAACGAGTGGAGGACAGAGGAGCCTCTTAAAGAAGAAGTTACAAGTCTGTGAGAGCCAGAAATCTTGCTTGTTTGTAGGTGACCAAATACTTATTTTACCAAGGAATTTACCAATTAATTCATTAAAAATCCTTCAATGTGATTTTCTGGAATTTTTTTTTCTCATTTTGTCTCTCACAGTTGAGGTATACCTATGATGAAAATTGGAGACCTCTCTCATCTTTTAAGTGGGAGAACTTGGACAATTGGTGGCTGACTAAATACTTTTTGCCCCACTGTATACGTATTCACACTTTGACACCTATGTGACCCCAATGTCCGTTGGTAGCCAGGGATAAAACCGGCCCGGGGGCCCTGGGCAACCCCATGGCATGTGCGCCCCTGGCCGCTGTCTGCCCACAGGGTCGAAGCCACCCTTCCCGGCAAAAATGTCTCTTCCCACCATTAACTTTGTCTTCCCTCCAGCCCCGCAGTGCTGCTGTCCGGCACGCCGTCCCTCCCTGTCCACCGGACTGCTCCCAACCACCTTCGACACCGCCATCCTGGCACCAAACACTCCAGCCCCCTGTGGCCGCACTCCGGGGAAAGCTGAAGCCTGCTCGTCGGCGCTGCACATTGCCTCGGGCGTCTCACTGTACAGCCCAGCACCCTCATCCAGGGCGCGCTGCTGTGCTGTCACGGTGTCCAGCTGCCGCTGCTCTCCTCCAGGGCCCCCATCCCCGCATTCATCGGCGACATCCTCCGACCCGGGCGCCTCGTCGCTGCTCCCGGCACCTTCACTCCAGGTGCCCTGCTGCGCCATCTCCGCGCCCGGCTGCTGCTGCTCTTCCCCGGCACTCCCAGCCTCCATGGACCCGCTCTCCTGCTGCCTAGCCTCCAGCTGCAGGGATGACTCCTGCTGCTCTCCCTGTCCGCCGTCTTCGCACACCGTGCCGTCTGACCCACCAGCGCCGTGGCCCTGCACCTCGCTGAGCTCCCCGACTGGTTCACCATCTTCAGTAACCGAGGACTCCTCCACTCGTGGCCCCGGTCCCACCTCGATGTCCAGCTGGCCACTCGTAGCCTGATTTTGGCACGAAGTTAGCTCATCAGCTAGCCTGTCCGTAGACACAGAATGGTCCACTAGCCTCCCAAAGCTAACCAACTCAGCCGTTCCTGGCGCCAACAGCTCCATTACCCGCAGCCTCCTGACCCTCGTCTACTCAGCAAAGTGCTCAGTCAGCCGCTCAACAGCATCCTCATAACACTCTGCTGCGCCCAGCGACCCGAGTATTCTCCGGCCCTCCGCGCCAAGATTGTGGGCCAGGAGTGCCTGCTGTCGTTTCCCATCGATCCTATGGAAGCCCAGTCACCTGATGTAGTCCTCAAACGTGGCCCTCTGCTCTGGCCACAGGATCACCGGCTCTCCCACGCACTGCAGAAATGGTGCCAGTGGTGGAGGCAGCCTGCACGCTCCTATTAGTCTCCTCGTCGCCAAATGTTATGTATGAATCAAGGGAGTCGGAGTCACTCTTCATACAGCTAACAACTAACCTTTATTTCAGAGCACAGAACTATATACACAGTGGGTCGTGTCCACCTGACATCACTCCGTGGGCGGGTACGGTATCACACACACACACACACACACACACACACACACAACAGGGTTGTTGGGTTGTTGGTTCCCTGCATGAAGAGTGACTCCGACTCCTTGCATACATAACATTTTGGCGACGAGAAGAAAACCATGGGAGCGTATGGGCTACCTCCACCACTATTGCCGTTTCTAGAGTACACGGGAGAGCCGGTGATTCTGTGGCCGAAGTAGTGGGCCCCGTTTGAAGATTACATCGAGGCGCTGGGCCTAAGTAGACTCGACGGGAGACGACGATGAGCGCTTCTGGCCCGCCATCTTGGCACAGAGGGCTGAAGAATTTTCGATATGTTGGGTGAGATGGAGTGGTATGAGGATGCTATCGAGCAGCTGGCCGAATTCTTCGCTGAGCAGACGAGGACCATGAAGCTGTGGGTGGCGGGAGTGTTGGCACCAAATGAGGCTATGCTAGTTAGCTTGGAGAAGCTAACGGCCTACTCATCATCTATGGGCAAGTTAGCCACAATGCTAACTGTGTGCCAAAAGCGGGCTCCAGGCTACCAGCTAGGCATCGAGGTAGGACCGGGACTGCGACAGGAGGAGTCCCCGGTCACTGAAGATGGCGGGCCAGCCAAGAAGCGCAGAAAGGTGCAGGACTGTAGTGCTGGTGAGATTGACGGCACGGTGTGTGATGACAGCGGAGAGGGAGATTAGCAGCGACAGGAGTCATCCCCGCAGCTGGACGCTGGGCAGTGGGAGAGTGGGAACATGCAGACTGAGGACCCCGGGAGAGATCAGCTACAGCCGGGCACAGAGGCAGCGTAGTGGAGCGCCCTGGACAAGGGTGCCGAGCAGTATGGCGAGGCACCCGAGGCAACAAGCGGAGCTGACGAGCAGGCTTCAGGTCTCCCCAGAGTTTGGCCACAGGGGACCGGAGTGTTTGGGGCCACGACGGCATTGTCGAAAACGGTCGGGAGCAGACCGACGAGCACGGAGGGACGGTGTGCCGGACCGCAGCACTGTGGGAGTGAGGCAGTCAGGGGTGAAGAGAGACATCTTCACAAGAGAGATTGTTTTTGATCCCGGAGGCAGACGGCGGCCAGGGGCGCAAATGCCATGGGGCTTCCCGGGGCCTCTGAGCCGGTCGTGTTTTCGGTGGCCTGGAGCGTGTATGCTTTGGGGTTGCCCTGGTCCCCCTTGCCAGTTTTACCTCTGGCTGTCAACGGACATTGGTGTAACTTGCACATTAAAGTGTAAATATGTATACTGCTGGTATGTATGAGAGTATGTATGGGATGGGATTATTTTATATGTTTTCAGAGACTAGATCCAATTATTTTAGTTGTTTTGTGTGAATGTGATAGGATATTTTATTACCGTTCGTTATTCCCTAGTGTTCCTTAGTGCGTGATTTGGGTCCTAAATTGGGGAGGGTCTCGATTGTGTGTGTGGTCTTACACTTTTGTAAGGGGGAGGGGAATGTTGTGTAGTGTGTGTGTGCTTCCATATCCGCCCCTGGCGTGACGTCAGGTGGGCACGGCCCACTGTGTATATATTTCCATAATAAAGGGTTGTTGGGTTGTTGGTTCCTTGCATGAAGAAAGACTCTGACTCCTTCTTTCATACATAACACTTATTCTTCAAAAATTACTTCCTGGTTAGAAAGAGGTGGAAGTCAGATTGTATGAGGTCAAAAGAGTAAGGGTGGTGAGGAAGGATTTTATAGCTGCAGGACTGTGCTTCCATCTGGGAAGCATGCCAGTTGTGAACCCAGCGTTGTCTAGCAGGAGGCAGCAGTGGAGCAGATATCAGAAAAATTGTGCAAATGGAAATACATTCCTTCAGGACAACTTATCAAATCTGGAAGATGATCACTTGAAAGGCTAACATGGAGGTCATTTTCCAAGATGATTGCCATTTCATTGTTCCATAAACAATTTTTGCCACAGAAATTCTATCTTGGGATTGATTTGTATATATTTTTTTTACACATCAGGAATTCATTTTGCCAACATTTTTGGATGTAAAACTGCCCAAATCTGCTCAGTTTGCACCTTCTCACTGAAACTAATCTAGTTGGTGTATACAGCAGTTTAACTCCATGGTGTGTAGGGTTCGAGCTTCTCAGACTGGACCCTACACTACCAATGGGCAGCACCGTGGTGCAGTGGTTGCCACTGTGCCAGCACAGCAACAAGGTTGTGGGTTCAGTCCCAACCCCTGGCCAACAGTGACACTACTGTGTGGAGTTTGCATGCTCTCCTCATGGCTGTGTGGGTTTTCTCCATGTACTCTGCCCCATTATGGACACCTCTGATCAGCATGCCATACGTCTCAGTTTCAATGGCCTTCTACAATTTTGCCTTTGCCAGGAAATCCATCATCAGCCCTCCATGCTTATACTGAAAGACTGTGAGCATGACCTTGGACGCTGAGAGTTGTGTTATGTCCGAACTTGAAGACAAGGAACACGACAGGCGTGGAGCTGAACACTTGCTTATTATGATGCTGAACTCTGTGCGCCCAACCGTACATGCAGCTGCTGGCAGAGGTAAGGCAGAAGAGACTGCCCCCCTACCTGCAGCCCCTCTTATACAACCGGAGCTGGTGGAACCGGAAGACGGAGCCACCACCCCGTGCCACACAAATAGATTGTCACTTCCTGTGGTAACGTATCATCACTTCCTGTGTTACTGGCTGTCGTGTCGTTGGTCTGTGGTTAGCCGTCCTCAATCTCCTGAGGATTATTGCCTTTAATTTATTTTAATCCCTTTTTTCCATCTACCGTCACCTCTCTCTTCCGTTTATCAAACCTCTTGCACCTGTGTGTGCACTCAGTGTCATCTAATCACTCTCTTTAGCCTTCTGTTCACCTTTCTTTGGTGTTTGTGTTAGCTTCGGGTTAGCCACTAGCTATGGCTATGAGCGCTCCTTTCCCTTCTCCTCTGGTGTGCTCTCTGTGTCAGATGTTTAGCTACACCTCTACCTTTTTTAGTGATAACGGTAATGTGTGATTTGGAATCCTGGCTCCGCTGCATTGAAACACCATCTGCACCAGTTAATAATGATGGACTCCCCTTAGCTGCAGCAGAGCACCCTAGCATAAGGCAGCCTGCTAGCGGTCCCCCAGCTTCGACCTCTCCTGAGCAGCCAGGAGAGAATGGGTGGGTGACAATGAGAAGGAAGCATAGCCGCAAGCCCCTGGTTCACCACCAACCTGTTCCTGTTTCTAATCGCTTTTCTCCGCTCAGCGACACACCCGCTGAGGAAAAAACTCTGATCATTGCCAACTCTGTGGTCAGAAACGTGAACCTAGAGACTCCAGCGGCCATAGTCAAATGCATTCCCGGGCCAGAGCAGGCGACATCGAGTCAAATTTGAAAATGCTGGCTAAAAGTAACTGTAAATACTCCACAATTGTTATCCACACCGGCATTAACAACACCCGACTCCGGCAGTTGAAAGTCACAAAACTTAGTGTGGAATCGGTGTGTGACTTTGCAAAAACAATGTCCGCCTCTGTAGAGTTCTCTGGGCCCCTCCCCAATCTGACCAGTGATGACATGCTTAGCCGCTTGTCATCCTTCAACCGCTGTCTGTCTGTGTGGTGTCCTGCAAACAAAGTGGGCTACAAAGACAATTGGAACTCATTTTGGGGAAAGCCTGGTCTTATTAGACGAGACGGCGTCCATCCCACTTTGGATGGTGCGTCTCATTTATCTAACAATCTGGCATCATTTTTATCCAAATTTCCAAAACCCTGACAACTCAGAGTTGGGACCAGGAAGCAGAGTCGCAGTCTTACACACCTCTCTGCAGCAACTCTTCGTCCGCCACCCCTCAACTTAGCCCCTGTCTTCCCCATCAGAGAGTCATTGTCTGCTCCCTCCAAAGTAAATAAAAATATAATGTATAAGCATCCCAAAGTGATTAAACAAAAAGTTGATAAAAATGAAGTCTCTAAATTTAATGATTTGGCCTCTTTTCCTCCTCATAAGTTAAAAATTAAATGCGGTTTATTAAATATTAGGTTTCTAACTCCCAAGTCTCTGCTAGTCCATGATCTGTTAATTGATCATCAGATTGATTTAATATCCCTTACAGAGACTTGATTAGGGCAAGAGGATTATGTTGGTTTAAATGAATCAACTCCCTCTGGTTATTTAAACTGTCAAAATCCCAGAAGTTCTGGTCATGGAGGAGGAGTAGCAACAATTCACCATTCCAAATTATTAGTTAATGTAAAGCAAAAAACATGTTTTAATTCCTTTGAGGGCTTGGTCCTCAGTATTGGGAATTTTAGCAATTTTAGGTTAAACCCAATTTTATTTGCCATAGTTTATTGTCCTCCCTCAGCTTACTCAGAGTTTTTATCCAAATTTGCCAAATTCTTAGCAGATTTAGTGCTGAAAATCAGATAGAATAATTATAGTAGGGGACTTTAATATACATGTAGATGTAAATAGTGATTGCCTTAATATGACATTTAATTCAATATTAGACTCGGGGTTTTCTCAGAAAGTAGGAAATTCTACCCATTATCTCCACCACACGTTGGATCTTGTTCTGACATATGGCATAGAAATAGAAAATCTGGTAGTGTCTCCTCATAACCCTGTACTGTCAGACCATTGTCTGTTAACCTTTGATTTTACTATTTCTGACTATTTGGCTCCCAAAGAAAAATATTACTACAGTAGATGCCTCTCAGATGATGTTGTTTCCAAATTTATGCAGATTGTTTCGTCTATGCCATATGTCAACACAACGGAAATAAGCTATGGAGAGCTTGCCCCTTCTGTAACTGATAGCATGGTAGATAGTGTGACAGCTTCTCTGCATCAGACTCTAGACATGTTGGCCTCTTTAAAAAAGAAAAAGTCTAATCAGATTTTTAACTCCTTGGTTCAACACTGAAACTCATAGCTTAAAACAGAAGACTCGTCAATTAGAAAGAAAATGGCACTCCACTAAATTAGATGAAATCTATTTAGCTTGGAGAAATCATTTTTTAATTTATAAAAAATCTCTTAGAAAAGCTAGAACAAGTTATTATTCCGCATTAATACACGAGAACAAGAATAATCCCAGGTTTCTTTTTAGCACTGTACCCAGGCTGACAAAGAGTCAGGACTCTGCCAATCCTAGCATTCCCTTAGAGCAGGGGTCTCAAACTCATTCCATGGAGGGCCAAGACCCTGCAGGTTTTACCTCCACCCAGTGTCTTCAGCAGGTGTTTTCATTGATCAGCAATCAGTGGAAAGAAATTCAGTGAAATCACCTGTTGAAGACACTGGGTGGAGGTAAAACCTGCAGGGTCTTGGCCCTCCATGGAATGAGTTTGAGACCCCTGCCTGAGAGCTTACTAGTCAGGACTTTATGAACTTTTTCAATAATAAAATTTCATCTATCAGAGATAAAATCAGTCAGATTCTCCCACCGTTAATTTAAATACAGTAACTACTGCAACTCCTTCAACTGATATCTGTTTGGATGAGTTTACTCCAATTGATCTTTAAGAGTTAGATAAAATAATTTCCTCATCCAAGCTTTCAACTTGTCTTTTAGACCCTATTCCTACCAGGTTATTTAAAGAAGTCTTCCCATTTATTGGTAGCTCTGTTCTTCAAATAATCAATTCTTCATTAACATTAGACCACATACCGCAGGCTTTTAAAACTGCTGTAATTAAACCCTTACTCAAAAAGCCAATGCTGGATCTACGAGTTTTAGCCAACTATAGACCAATCTCTAATCTGCCTTTCATTTCAAAAATCTTAGAAAGAGTTGTTGCTACGCAATTATTTGATCACTTGCAGGGAAATGGTTTATTTGAAGAGTTTCAATCTGGGTTCAGAATCCATCATAGTACTGAAACAGCCTTAGTGAAGGTCACTAATGACCTCCTTATCGCATCTGATAATGGACTTGTTTCTGTACTTGTTCTTTTAGACCTTAGTGCAGCTTTTGATACTATTGATCATAATATTCTACTTGATGTATTAGAACACTATGTTGGACTTAATGGAACTTTGTTGCAGTGGTTTAGATCTTACTTACAGTATCTGATAGGTTCCAGTTTGTTCATGTCAGTAATGAGTTTTCTTTCAACTCAAAGCTCAGTCATGGAGTTCCACAAGGATCTGTGTTAGGCCCTATTCTTTTTAGTTTATATATGATTCCGTTAGGCAAGATTATTAGAAAGCACTGTATGCATTTTCATTGTTATGTAGACGATACACAATTATGCCTGTCAGTGAAGCCAGATGATAGTAATCAATTAGCCAAGTTAGAGGCCTGTCTTAAGGAAATCAAAGCTTGGATTACTTATAATTTCCTGCTATTAAATTCAGATAAGACTGAAGTCATTCTAGTTGGTCCAAAAAAACCTTAGAAATACCTTTCCAAATCAAACTCAAAGTTTGGATGTGGTTACTCTCTCTTAATAGTTCTGTGAGGAATCTTGGAGTTATTGATCAAGATCTGTTTTTCAATTCACATATTAAATTTGTTTCTAAGACTGCCTTCTATCTTTTGCATATTATTGCCAAGATTAGGAGCATCTTGTCTCAGAGTGATGCTGAGAAACTGATCCACACTTTTGTTAGCTCTAGATTAGATTATTGTAACTCTTTATTATCAGGTTGTCCTAAAACATCTTTAAAAAGTCTTCAGCTGATCCAAAATGCTGCAGCAAGAGTTTTAACAGGTACTAAAAAGAGAGATCATATCGCTCCGGTTCTGGCCTCCCTTAATTGGCTTCCCATAGAGTTTAGAATTAAGTTTAAAATCCTTCTTCTTGCTTACAAAGCTCTAAATAATCGGACCCCTTTGTCATAAACTCTCTGTGCGCTTCTCAACAGCGCACAGAAGATGAGGAAAAGGATGAATGGATTTAAATGCTGGGTTACACCAAACGCACATTTATTAACACAAAAATAAACATACAGAAACAAGACAGCTCGGATGCGCTAAGAGTTCTCTAGGACGCCTAACACACACACCGGAGGATTACACTGGGCGATGGCCAAAGCGTTGCAACACAGCGGCAAACAGAACACAAGCAGTTACTCACAGTGCGGGGGCAGTCCGAGTAGTCACAGCGATTATCAGCGAGCACACACAGAAACTGTCCTTCAAGTGATGTGACAGTTAGACGGCGAGAACAACCATCCAACACGTACAATGGTCCAGCGGCATTTGTCTAGCAAAGAGCTGCTTTAGTATAAACGCCGCTGGCGTGGCAAATTCAAAAAACCTGGGCGAGGTGCGGGGAGAATAATTACTGGGATTGGGAACAGCTGATGGAAGAGCGAGGGAGAGCGAGGGGCGTGGCTGGACCGACAGACTGTCAGCAGCGTGGGAAAAGGTAGGTTACAGAGGTTGACTAACAGCGGCCGGTCAGGCAGTGGCTATGGGTATGGAAGGAACACATAATGCACACATATAACAGACCCAAAACCCACAGAGAGATCAGGGCCGAGCCGGGGAAAGGCGAGCCGGCTCGGCTCATGACACCTTTTTTATTTGAAAGATCTGATACTACCCTATTATCCTAACAGAGCACTATGCTTCCAAAATGCAGGATTACTTGTAATACCTAGAATCTCCAAATGTACAATGGGAGGCAGAGCCTTCAGTTATCAAGCTCCTCCCCTGTGGAACCAGCTGCCAATCTGGATTCGGGAGTCAGACTCGGTCTCTGTTTTTAAGAATAGGGTTAAAACCTTCCTTTTTGATATAGCCTATAATTAGGGAGGGATCATGTCCATCTGAACCTTCCCTTAGTTATGCTGCTACTAGGTTTAGACAGCCGGGGGACCTCCAATAATACACTGGGCTTCACTCCTTTCTTCACTCTCAATGAAATATTTTTGCTGGTCATTAACATCTGTTTGTTCTCTCCCATAGATTGAGTCCCCGTCGTGCTGTTTGCTCTCTACATGTCTGTTCTTTTCGTCTTCTCTATTCCCTCACCCCCCAGCCAGTTGCAGCAGATGACTGCCCCACCCTGAGCCTGGTTCTGCTGGAGGTTTCTTCCTGTTAAAAGGGAGTTTTTCCTCTCTACTGTTGCCAAGCGCTTGCTCACAGGAGATTGCCCGATTGCTGGGATCTTTCTGCAATTGTGGGGGTTTCCCCTACAGTTGAAAGTGCTATGAGATGACTGTCGTTGGGAAATGGCGCTATATAAATAAAGTTGAATTGAATTGAATTGAAATAAGAGCTCCAATATAAACAGTATATGAACAGTAAATAACAGTAAATAACAACTCCCAGGCACAAAGTCACCGTACTAAAAGGCCAGACCACGGAATAATGTGTACAATCCTACAAATATCTTGGGACGATTATTGATAGTAATTTAAACTTTGAAGAGAACTGTGAAAGGATGTGCAAAAAGGGTCAGCAACATTTGCATTGCTTGAGAAAACTTGCATGCTTCCAAATTGACCGAACCATAATGACAATGTTTTATCGGGCTTTTATTGAATCTGTTTTATCCTTTTCTTTAGTGTCATGGTTTGGTCAGATAAAACTGAAACAGAGGAAATCCTTGGATCAGGTAGTTAGATGGTCCAGTCGTTTGCTTGGTGAGTCACAGCTGAGCCTGACATCCCTGTACACCAGACAAGTACAGAGGATGGCTGCCTCCATTTTAAATGATGACTCCCACCCTTTGCATTGCCACTTTCAGCTTCTTCCCTCAAGACGGAGGTTTGCTGTCCCAAAAAGTAAAACCCAGCGCTACAAAAACAGCTTTGTTCCTGCTGCTGTCAAAGAGTTGAACAAGTTGTAACAATATATTGCACATAATTTAGGTACCTATTTATTAACTCCATTTTATATTTACTTATTTTTCTAGGATGTTATTTGGGTTCTAAATATTTTATTGGGTTTTAGACCTTTGAGTTTTTAACCTCTTTGACTAGTTTTTAACTTTTTAATACGACCCTTATCTCTTACCTCTGGTTTTTTTTCTCATCTCTTTGTCTTTATACCCTGATTGATGGAGCCTTGAGTATTTTTATCATGTTTATAGTCAGCTTCATGTGTGCCTGTGTTTGTGTCTATGTTGAATGTAATTGTGGCTTGTAAATATGGATGTCACCAGACTGCAAAACAAATCTACCTACGGGTACAAATAAAGTAACCTGAACCTGAACCTGAACCTGATAATACCCCCCCCCCCCCCCGTAGAAAAATCTAAAACACACACATACAATCAACTCACCCCAATTTGCAACCCTAACCATCCACTAAACATAACTAAACTCAAATCACAAAAGGGGCCTATAGCCTTCACATAAAATAACTAAAATTAGGGGGGACAGGTAGACTGTCGTCCTACCCCACACACGGAGAGGCGGATTATTCTGCCGCCTATGATATACAAAAGTCCCATAAAAAAAACTACTGCCGTGTTTCCTATATAAAACAGAACAATAAAATAATCCCACAATTACAATTTTAGAATAACAATTAACAATGAGAACACATCCATGGCTCAGTGAAGATGACCCATGCCCCCCCCCCCCCCGACCCTTCACACCTCCGAGCGCTCCACTTGTCTGGGGCTGCGCTCATCCGCCTTCTTCGGAGCACGCTGTAACTCATTAGGATGGCGCCACAAGCCATCCGACAGCAGAAGGTATCCATCTTGCTGCTCTCCCATCACCTGCAGCAGGCCCTGGTACCGCTCCATCTGCTGCTTGGTTCTCACCCCCCTGGACCTCAACTCCTCCTGAACCCAGTCCACCACTCCAAGCGGGGTCCTGCACAGCCTGCAGTGTCTCCGCCTGGCACTCGCTTTCCCAGTGCCACTCGGTTCTGCCCTGACCGCTTGTAGATCCGCTGCTGACCCTGCCAATGTGGTCCCGCGTTCACCAGCCCTCCACGGCCGTGCTCCGTGAATGCCCGAGACCATCGTTTGGGCATTGCTCGCCGCCGCAGATCCTTCCCCATGCTGCCCGGCGCCCTCGTCCAGGGCAACTCAGACACTGGCACCGGGGCCCTCCTGTGCCAACCCTGAGCGCGACAAGGCCTGTCCACTTTCCGGAGTGCCCAGCAACTTTTCATCCCACGCAGCATTGTCCTGAACTCTCGGAACTGGTCAGTTCCGCAATCCGCAGACTGACCACTTTTCCCCAGCGCTGCTCCTGACGGAGAATCCAAGGCCATAGAACATGTCGCAACTCATGATGTTAGAGCCGCAGGCCGTCACGATGAACTCCACATCAGCCATCTCCGCCGACTTGTACCGAGCCATCAGCGTGATGGTACCCACTGTGGCCAGCCGTCCTCCTCCATAGCCACAAAGTGGCACTGAGTCACCTCCAATCCTGTAGTGGGGAAAACCCTGTTTGACCATGGCCCAATTCAGCAGAGAACTCTCCGCTCCCTTGTCGATCAGCATCGGTCCTGGAGCTCCATTCAAAACTACCGTGCAGCATGTGCACCCGCTGGTATTCAGGGACACAGTGAAGCGGGAGGGGTTGAATTCCTGCGCGGGCTCTCCTGTTCTGCTGGTGTAGACGGCCACATCTGCCACAGCACTTCCGTCTTGTCGCACATTCTCTGGCCTTATAGTGGTGCTTCATGGACTCACAGCCCATACACCTTGGCTTCCCCAGGGCAGACCTCATCCGTACAGTGTTGGCTTCCTCCACATCGTCCTTGACGCTCCCATTGCTGTCTGGGTCCACTACCTGCACAGCCATGGGGGATCTTGAATTTCCCGATGAGATGCTTAGCACCCGAGTTAGCTTGTCTGCTGCTTCCAGCTGTAGCACAAACTCAACGGCCCTAGTCAGCGTCAACTCACCCAGGAATGTGAGCAGCTTGGAGTCAACCGCAGCACAGTTGGTGTGTTCCGCCAACTGGTCGCGACTCATTTCCTCCTCCAACGGCCCAAACCGTCACTCAGCGGCCAACTACCTTCAGTCTGACACAAACCACTGGATGGGTTCGCCCACCTGTTGGCGGTGCTGTCTGAACTTAATTCTTTGAACCATGACGTTGTCTGGCTCCCTGAAATGGCGGGCCATTAACTCAACCACTTCTTCATAGTTGTCCACGTCACCAAGCGTGCCCAAAATCCTCTGTCCCTCCATTCCCAGTTTGTGCACCAGCAACGCACGAGCTCTCAGCTTCTCCATTCTTCCCAGGTCCAATGCCACCATATACGTCTTTGCACCACCAAGGCCACAGTACAGGCGGCTCCCCCGGGAGCTCCAGTAATGGCCAAATTGGTGTCCCACACGCCTCCATGAGTTTACTTCTCGTCGCCAAATGTTATGTCCAAACTTGAAGACAAGAAACACGCCAAGAGTGGAGCGCAACACTTGTTTATTGTAGTGCTGAACTCTGTGCACCCGATCGTACATGCAGCCGCCGGCAGAGGTAAGGCGGAAGAGACCGCCCCCCTACCAGCAGCCCCACTTTTACAACCTGGGCTGGTGGAACCGAAAGTCGGAGCCACCACCCCATGCCACACAAATAAGATCTCCAATATAAACAGTATATGAACAGTAAATAACTACATAATAGCTTGGACACTTGCCTTCTTCAGAGGTGGTGAGTCATAGTGCTCCCATTGCTTCGACTTCGGGCTTTAGTCTCTGAATCATAGTGATGGAGCCTGTGTGGTTAGTCGGTGCTATTTCCACTGATGTGCAACCACACTCGAGCTGTCGATACCAGTGCTTGACTAGACGTCATATGATGGGGCCTCCTCTCCACAAGTCTCTTTCATCTCATCGATCCTCTCCCGTGGTGTGTGGCCTCCCAATGCAGGAACCTGATGACAACTCTGCACTCATTTGGCTCCACTGTCACACCTTCCTCCACCTTAGCACTTGTGACAGAAACTCTTAAGAGTTCAGAGCTGTAAATTCCCACATGATCTATAGAGGTCTGGATTGTTATGCATGTGTAATTTCAGCTTCATACAATAACTAGAAGTTGGTCAGATGAAATCTTTAATGAGCAGCCCTTTTATCACTTTTTCTTGCAACCCACTAATTACAAAGCAACTATCTGAAAAAAAGTTGGAGGAAAAAACCCAGGGTGGAACAGAAACCAAGTAAAAATGAGAAAAACATGTATTTGCCATGTTTTACTCTATTTATTTCCACTACTTTCTTTGGTTTTTACCTTTTTGTTTTTTCTATTTTTTCTTTTCTGTTTTTTAACACTTTGCTTTTACCCTGTCCTTTCTTTGTTTTCACCATTTTTTTTACAGTTTTACCTTGATTTTTCAATGTTTTTACCATGTTTTACTTCCATCCATCCATCCATCCATCTTCTACCGCTTTTCCGGAGGTCCGGGTCGCGGAGGCAGCAGTTCAAGCAGAGAAGCCCAGACTTCCCTCTCCCCAGCCACCTGCTCCAGCTCTTCAGAGGGGATACCAAGGCGTTCCCAGACTAGCTGGGAGACATAGTCTCTCCACCGAGTCCTGGGTCTGCCCCGGGGTCTCCTCCCAGTGGGACGTGCCTGAAACACCTCAAGTGGGAGGCGTCCAGGAGGCATCCTAATCAGATGCCCATACCACCTCAACTGACTCCTTTCAATGTGGAGGAGCAGCGGTTCTACTCTGAGCCTCTCCCGGATGACTGAGCTCCTCACCCTATCTCTGAGGGTGAGTCCAGCAATCCTACGGAGAAAGCTCATTTCAGCCGCTTGTATCCGCGATCTCGTTCTTTCGGTCATTACCCAAAGCTCGTGACCATAGGTGAGAGTAGGAACGTAGATTGACTGGTAAATCGACAGCTTTGCCTTAGAACTAAGCTCCCTCTTCACCACAACAGACCGGTACAACGTCCGCATCACTGCAGATGCTGCTCCAATCCGTCTGTCGATCTCTCGCTCCATTTTCCCCTCACTCGTGAACAAGACCCCAAGATACTTAAACTCCTCCACTTGGGGCAGGAGCCTGTCCCCAACCCGGAGAGGACAATCCACCTTTTTCCGGCTGAGGACCATGGACTCGGACTTGGAGGTGCTGATTCTCATCCCAGCCGCTTCACACTCAGCGGCAAACCGTCCCAGCAAGAGCTGTAGGTCATTGCTGGATGAAGCCAACAGGACAACATCATCTGCAAACAACAGAGATGAGATCCTGTGGTCACCAAGCATGACACCCTCCATTCCCTGGCTGCGCCTAGAAATCCTGTCCATAAAAATTATGAACAGGACCGGTGACAAAGGGCAGCCCTGGCGGAGTCCAACTCTCACTGGGAATGACTCCGACCGAGTGTTGGCAATGCGAACTAAACTCTCACAACGGTCGTACAGAGACCGAATAGCTCGTAACAACAAGCCCGATACCCCATACTCCCGAAGCACCCCCCACAAAAATCCACGAGGGACGCGGTCAAATGCCTTCTCCAAGTCCACAAAACACATGTAAACTGGTTGGGCAAACTCCCACGAACCCTCAAGAATTCTCGAGAGGGTAAAGAGCTGGTCCGATGTGCCACGGCCAGGACGAAAACCACATTGCTCCTCCTGAATCCGAGGTTCGACCAACAAACAAAGTAAAACATCCTCCTTGGAGGAGGATGTTTTACTTCCATTTTCACATTTTTATACCATTTCCTGTTTTCCTTTATGTGCTCTATTTTTACTCATTTTCCCCCAGTATTACATATACAAGATAATTATGAAAAAAGTCAAGGAACAATACAGCCTATGCGTATGTACCCTCTACTTAATACATTTGATCCCATTTTTACTATGTTATGTGTACTTGACATTTTCACTCTACAGCCTCCGGCATAATCTTTGAAGGCGAGATGCTTAATTTAAGAAATAGAAGGTTAATAGTTGTAGCACATACATTTGGTGTACTCTGTACTGTGATACTACCTAAATCAGATGAAGGATCTAACAAATATCAGAGCTTAAAATGAATCACGCAACTTGAGAGTGATATTACAAAAAAGGACACCATACATGAACCTTCATTTTTCTAGAAAGAATAGACATCTTCTTCTGGCTGCTCCCTTCAGTGGTCTCCACAGTGGATCATCTGTCTCCACCTCACCCTCTCCCTTCATCTTCCTCTGCAACACCAACCCTCTCCATGTCCCCCTTCACTGCATCCATGAATCTTCTCTGTGGTCTTCCTCTTTTCCTCCTGCCTGGCAGCTCCATCTTCAACATCCTTTGTCCAGTATATCCACTATCCCTCCTCTGCACATGTCCAAACCATCTCAGTCTTGCCTCTCTTACTTTGTCTCCAAACCACTCAACCTGAGCTGTCTCTCTGATGAGCTCATTTCTAATCCTGTCCCTCCAAGTCACTCCCAATGAGAATCTTAGTATCTTCAATTCTGCCACCTCCAGCTCCTTCTCCTGTCTTTTGTCAGCACCACCGTCTCCAAACCATACATCATAGCAGGTCTCACTACAGTCTTGTAAATCTTCCCTTTCACTCTAGCTGCTATCCTTCTGTCACAAATCACCCCTGACACTCGTCTCCACCCACTCCACCCTGCCTGCACTCTCTTCTTCACCTCTCTTGTGCATTTTCCATTGCTTTGGATGATTAACCCCAGGTATTTAAACTCATCTACTTTCACTACCTCTACTTCCATCTTCACTGTTGCACCTGCCTCCCTCTCATTCACACTCATGTATTCTGCCTTGTTTCTACTGACTTTCATTCTTCTTCTCTCCAGAGCATACCTCCACCTCTCCAGATTATCTTCCACCTGCTTCCTACTCTCATTACAGATTACAATGTCATCTGTAAACATCACGGTCCACGAAGACTCCTGCCTTACCCCATCTGTCAGCCTGTCCATCACCATGGCAAACAAGAAGGGGCTCAGAGCTGATCCCTGATGTAACCCCACCCCCATCTTGAACCCATCTGTCACTTCTACAGCACACCTCACCACTTTCTTGCTGTTTTCATACATGTCCTGCACCACCCTCACATACTTCTCTGCCACTCCCGACTTCCTCATACAGTACCACACTTCTTCTATTAGTCAGGTCTGTTGTGTAAAGTTGTTGGCATTTTTGGGGGATTACATAAACTATGCATTTTTGGAAAGCTTATAATATGAGGATTCCAAAAAACAATGTTGCCAAATTTTTCTAGGTCATCTTGGCGGCCATCTTGGATTTTGAAAAATGGCGTCGTTTCTTAGCTTAACTTCCATCCGTATCGATTCTTTTAGTCTGTAGAAACTAATTCATCTATTAAATCTTCACTTATAACTCTAGCTAATACAATTTCAGTCATGGTACAACTTGTGAAACATTTAATAGCAAGCAATTTATATTTGAAACATTTAATAATGAGCAATTTTAATCACGATGCAACTGTAGCAAATTATCAGAGTCACAACATATGTATGTACACAGCAATTTTAAATTACTACTCATTCTCTCAGGTAAACAGGAGGAAATTTATACCTTTAAACATATAACAAGTGTGAAAATGTGTATCAGACAATTCAAGATAAACGCTAAGACAAAACAATCCGAACAATGACAATACTGTTCACACACTGACGATACGGAAAATTTATCAGCAATGATATATACAGAGAACAGATGAAGAAAAACAAATTTTCTCAGCTACAAACAACACTACCAAGAATTACAATTGCTTGTGACTGGGTATCAGTAACAGTTACTGTTGTTACACTGTGGCACTTAAACATCTGTGTCACTGAGTTCATCATCACTCTCAAAGTCACCGGTCATAGATGGTCCATCCCGAGAGTCTTGGTGGTTTTTGCAGTCACCTGAGCACCCGCACATTTCAGTGCATGGCAGTTTATCATGGAAGCACGAGCATCTTCTTGTTGTGCAGCCTTGGGTGCAGTTGCATCTCACCAGCTCCAGGATGGCTTCTGGTTTGCGGCTTTGCCTAAAGTTGTCTGACTTGAAGCCATATATAACATTTTGGCTCATGGTCAGAGCAAGTCTGTCGTTTACATCAGTTCTTGTTTCTGTGGCAAGATCTTGAACAGGTCCGGTGAGAATCCATCTCATGAGGCTAAGCAGTTCTCCAGGTACATGTGCGACGTCACTGCATACTGGGACGTTGTCATCTGGAGTTGCCTTTCCGTCCTTGATAAAGTTGGCAATGCTATTGCGTATTGTCTGAGCAGCCTTGAATATAGTTTTCATGTTGTCCATCTCACTATCAGCTGATGTCACCTGATGTACCATTTCTTCTTCACAGGCAGTTGGGTTGTATAGGACAGCCGCTTTTCTTCTGTCTTTTTGCAGCACAGACTTGACAGCTGGTAGTTCTTGAAGGATTCGTTCTTTCAACCATTTTCTGCTGAAGGCTGGGACATGGAGTGCTATAACATCTCCAATCATGTTTCTGTATGCCCTTTCCACATCATCCATGGCGATGTAAGCTTTTTGGCTTGTTTTAACATCGATCAAATTTGTTATTTCAACTAGACTTGCTGCTTGAAGCGGATGTACTTGTGACGAACTTGTGTTACTAGGTATTTCTCTTGTCACATGAAATACATTACTTCTCCAGCAGCCCTTGTGATAGTGAACATCAATGGCATGTGCATCATTTGGGGAGGTACATGTATTCAAGCGTGTTCTAAGCGCAGGATTCTGTGACTTTTCCACTGCTGATCTAAGATTATCCCCTGCATTTTGCGTACAAACTTTGTACAGCTTCTCTCCGGTGTCTTCTTGACAAAAGAAACACAAATTCTTCTCCAATGGATTTGTGTTTGACCTTGTAAACCGCATAGGCTTGTCAGGTGGGTCTGGATCATCCATCTTGTCACTTTTCCTCTTTCTTCCACGCTGTCTACCGGCTGATGCTGCAGACACTGCTTGCACATTCCGATCCCTTGCCCTCTCGATCCGGCTTTTGTTTGTGGCTTCCTGATAGCAATTTCAATGCCAAATCGCACGGTGTTCACACAATATATTTCTGGTGACTTGGTCGAGTCTTTTGTATATCTCAACATACTTGCCATCATTCAACCTAGCTCTCTCTTCAACTGCTTCTAGGACTGTCTGATAGGAATCAATTCTAGGTTGTAGTACTAGAGGACCTCCACTTTTCTCATCGCTCTGGCAGAGTATACACAGATTCCAGTTGGTAGCATCTTGATCATTTGATCCTACACCAAGTTTGCGTATGTGAGGCAAACTGCTCATGATGACTCGTTCATATCTGTAGAAAAGGATGTACATTAGGATACTATCCAACTTAGGGTACATAAATGCACATCTTTCCTAAACTTTCAAAGGAAACACCTTATATTTTCTCAATGACATTTACACACGGTGTGATACACATGCATGTTTTCAGCGCCAGATTAGTGCTAAGCAGCAACATACATCTCACTCATATAATATCTGTGCTTTCATCTTATAATGATAAAGTACTTTGATTTACCTGCCCTGGGAATTATCTTAAGATTTGGATAATCTTCTGTCCTCTTGACCATGTGCATGATGTGTAGCTGCGAAAAGCCCTCTGTTTCTTGACCCCATTTGCTTGTGCTGGGGCCAGCCAGCATGGTTTATCACATTTGGGGTAATGCTGACCTACTTATACACCTGTTGGTAGGTAATTAGCTAGATATTTCACATTCTTTACAATAAATACATTCCAGGTGTCCACCACAAAAAAATAGCAAGTGAATTTGGTGTATAGGAATGAAAAATAGATAAAACAACACCACTTCATAGATATGGTTCTTTATTCACAATAGCCATTCATTGGGCGTTAGAAAAAGAATATATAGAATACTAAAAATTGACTAATTATTTGTATAATTTAATTATGAACAATACCCAGAATAATTTTCAGCTACACAAGTACTTTTGCATGTTTCAGAACATGATCAAATGATGTAGTATTTGTACTAGAATATGTAGCCATGTACACGAAATTCCAGTCAAAAATACCCAGGTAAAAGCAATTGTAGATGGCAGCACTTGAAATAATTACAATTTCTTCCGTTAATAGCTGAAAGACTTAAAGTATAGAACATAATACAAAGGTTCAGTCACTTTAATTGTTAATCAAAGTGAAATACAGGTTGATAATGTGAAAAACCAGACTTTTTGACGCTGCCATATTGGGAATCCAAGATGGCTGCCAAGATGACCTAGAAAACTTTGGCAACATTGTTTTTTGGAATCCTCATATTATGAGCTTTCCAAAAATGTATAGTTCATGTAATCCCCAAAAAATGCCAACGAATCTGTAATACAGAACACAACAGACGTGACTATATTGGCACCCTATCATCTGCTTTCTCTAGCTCCACAAAAACACAGTGCAACTCCTTCTGACCTTCTCTATAATTCTCCATCACCACTGTTAAAGCAAACATTGCATCTGTAGTACTCTTTCTTGGCATGAAACCGTACTGCTGCTCACTGATTGTCACCTCTCCTCTTAACCTGGCTTCAACAACTCTTTCCCATATCTTCATAGTGTGGTTGATCAACTTTATGCCTCTGTAGTTACTACAGCTCTGAGCATCACCTTTGTTTTTGAAAACTGGTTCCAAAAGACTTCTTCTCCACTCCTCAGGCATCCTGTCACTCTCCAAGACTGTGTTAAACAATCTGGTTAAAAAGTCCACTGCCATCTCTCCTGAACATCTCCATACCTCCACAGGTATGTCATCTGGACCAACCGCCTTTCCATTCTTCATCCTCTTCAAAGCTGCTCTCACTTCTGCTTTCCTAATGCTCTGAATTTCATGATTCACCATCTTTCCTTCAACCATCCTCCTCGCTCTCTCAACTTCTTCATCTTTTCCTTTGCCTTTGCAACCTCTCTCTTTCCATACGCCTAGATTCCAAACACTCTTGTCTACTTTCTTCATCTCCCTGACTATCCCACTTTTTCTTTGCTAACCTCTTTCTTTCCTGTACCTCCTCATTCCTCCACCAAGTCTCCTTGTCTTCCTTTCTCTGTCCACTGGATACACCACACACCTTTCTACCAGTTTCCCTCAGTACTTTTGCTGTACTTTCCCAGTCATCTGGTAGTTCTTCCCTACCGCCCAGAGTCTGTATCAACTCCTTCCTGAACTCTGCGCGACCTTCTTCCTTCTGTAACTTAGCTAATTATTGCAGCACAATTGTGATAATGACAATAAGATTAGTTCCCCACAATGCAAGAAGGTACTCTGTACTGCTGTGATTGAACACTGTGTTTGACTGCATACCCCCTAATGCTGCCACTCATTTTGCCACTCAGTGTTTTTTTAACTGCCCTGAGTTCTGTTTGGTGACATCATAAACATACCCTCTATACACATCATCAATCGATATCACAATGTTTAAAACAACTTCTACGCCACTCTGTGGAGATTTTTATTAAAGGAGTCATTGACTGCACTTTTCCCACATGTTGACAGCTTCCACAGGTCTTAATGAAATGTTTATGGCATATATATGTTATCCATCCATCCATCTTCTACCGCTTTTCTGGAGGTCCGGGTCGCGGAGGCAGCAGTTCAAGCAGAGAAGCCCAGACTTCCCTCTCCCTAGCCACCTGCTCCAGCTCTTCAGAGAAGATACCAAGGCGTTCCCAGACCAGCTGGAAGACATAGTCTCTCCGCCGAGTCCTGGGTCTGCCCCGGGGTCTCCTCCCATTGGGACGTGCCTGAAACACCTCAAGTGGGAGGCGTCCAGGAGGCATCCTGATCAGATGCCCATACCACCTCAACTGACTCCTTTCAATGTGGAGGAGCGGCGGTTCTACTCTGAGCCTCTCCCGGATGACTGAGCTCCTCACCCTATCTCTGAGGGTGAGTCCAGCAATCCTACGGAGAAAGCTCATTTCAGTCGCTTGTATCCGCGATCTCGTTCTTTCGGTCATTACCCAAAGCTCGTGACCATAGGTGAGAGTAGGAACGTAGATTGACTTGGCTTTGCCTTAGAACTAAGCTCCCTCTTCACCACAACAGACCGGTACAACGTCCGCATCACTGCAGATGCTGCTCCAATCCGTCTGTCAATCTCTCGCTCCATTTTCCCCTCACTCGTGAACAAGACCCCAAGATACTTAAACTCCTCCACTTGGGGCAGGAGCCTGTCCCCAACCCAGAGAAGACAATCCACCTTTTTCCGGCTGTGGACCATGGACTCAGACTTGGAGGTGCTGATTCTCATCCCAGCCGCTTCACACTCAGCGGCAAACCGTCCCAGCAAGAGCTGTAGGTCATTGCTGGATGAAGCCAACAGGACTACATCATCTGCAAACAACAGAGATGATATCCTGTGGTCACCAAGCATGACTCCCTCCATTCCCTGGCTGCGCCTAGAAATCCTGTCCATAAAAATTATGAACAGGATCGGTGACAAAGGGCAGCCCTGGCGGAGTCCAACTCTCACTGGGAATGACTCCGACCGAGTGTTGGCAATACGAATCAAACTCTCACAACGGTCGTACAGAGACCGAATAGCTCGTAACAACAAGCCCGATACCCCATACTCCCGAAGCACCCCCCACAAAAAACCATGAGGGACGCGGTCAAATGCCTTCTCCAAGTCCACAAAACACATGTAAACTGGTTGGGCAAACTCCCACGAACCCTCGAGAATTCTCGAGAGGGTCAAGAGCTGGTCCGATGTGCCACGGCCAGGACGAAAACCACATTGCTCCTCCTGAATCCGAGGTTCGACCAACGGCCGAACTCTCCTCTCCAGTACCTTGACGTAGACCTTCCCAGGGAGGCTGAAGAGTGTGATCCCTCTAAAGTTGGAGCACACCCTCCGGTCCCCTTTTTTGAAGAGAGGAACCACCACCCCGGTTTGCCATGCCAAAGGCACTGCCCCCAACCTCCACGCAATGTTGCAGAGGCGTGTCAACCATGACAGCCCAACAGCATCCAGGGCCTTGAGGTACTCAGGGCGAATCTCGTCTACCCCCGGGGCCTGGCCACCAAGGAGATTTTTAACCACCTTGGCGACCTCAGCCCCTGTGATAGGCGAGTCGTCCCCCTCGTCCACAAACCCTGCTTCCTCTGTGGAAGGCGTATCAGTGAGATTGAGGAGATCCTCGAAGTATTCCTTCCACCGCCCGACGATATCCCCAGTCAAAGTCAACAGTGTCCCATCCGCACCATACTCAGTGTGGACAGGGAGCTGCTTTCCCCTCCTGAGCCGCCGGACAGTTTGCCAGAATCTCTTTGAGGCCGACCGAAAGTCTTGTTCCATGGCCTCACCGAACTCCTCCCATACCCGGGTTTTTGCTTCAGCAACCACCCGAGCTGCACTCCGCTTGGCCTGCCGGTACACCTCAGCTGCTTCAGGAGTCCCACAAGCCAACCAAGCTTGATAGGACTCCTTCTTCAGCTTAATGGCCCCCCTCACCACTGGTGTCCACCACTTGGTTCAGGGGTTGCCACCACGAGGTGCACCGACCACCTTGCGGCCGCAGCTCTGGGCCGCTGCTTCAACAACAGAGGTGGAGAACATGGCCCATTCAGACTCCATGTCTCCAGACTCCCTTGGAATGTGGTTGAAGTTCTTCCGGAGGTGGGAGTTGAAGACCTCCCGGACAGGGGCCTCAGCCAGACGTTCCCAGCACACCCTCACTATGCGTTTGGGTCTACCAGGTCTGAATGGCAACCTCTCTTGCCATCGGATCCAACTCACCACCAGGTGGTGATCAGTTGACAGCTCTTCACCGCCCTTTACCCGAGTGTCCAAGACATACGGTTGCAGGTCTGATGACACAATAACAAAATCGATCATCGACCTGTGACCTAGGGTGTCCTGGTGCCAGGTGCACATATGGACACTCTTATGCTTGAACATGGTGTTTGTTACGGACAAGCTGTGGTTAGCACAGAAGTCCAGTAACTGAACACCACTCGGGTTCAGATCGGGCAGGTCGTTCCTCCCAATCACCCCCCTCCAGGTTTCACTGTTGTTGCCCACGTGTGCATTGAAGACCCCCAGTAGGACAATGGAGTCTCCAAGAGGAGCACCCTCCAGCACCCCAGTCAGAGACTTCAAAAAGGGTGGGTACTCTGAAACATCATTTGGTGCATAGGCACAAATGATGGTCAGGACCCGTTTCCCAACCCGAAGGCGCAGGGAAGCAACCCTTTCGTCCACCGGGGAAAACTCCAATATAGAGGTAGCAAGGTGGGGGGATACAAGAATACCGACCCCTGCTCGTTGCCTCTCGCCCGGGGCAACTCCAGAAAAGGCCAAGCTCCAGCCCCTCTCGAGAAGACTGGTTCCGGAACTGGAGCTGTGTGTTGAGGTGAGGCCGACTATATCTAGCCGGTATCTCTCAACCTCGTACACCAGCTCAGGTTCCTTCCCCACCAGAGAGGTGACATTCCACGTACCAAAAGCCAGTTTAGAAAGCTTGGGATCAGTCCGCCATGGTCTCCGCCTTTGACCGCCACCTAATCCACCTATATATGTTATATTTTCTTTAATGATTTTTATTATTGTAGCATCATTGTGCATCATCTTTTGCCGTCTTCCTTAGAATGGGTCTTTTCAGTGCATGTCTCTTTAAATGCCCAATAGCTGCAGTTAACGCCACCCTACCTCTTCCATCACTGTTGCTGATTATAGCTGGCTAGGTTCTAGCTCGGATAGTGAGCTTGACCGGTTCCTGGAGTACAATAAGCCCAGAAACATTTGTGAATGAGTGCTAACCTGCTAGCTTCAGCTGGGAACAGATCAAGTCAGCACCCAAATTGGCCCTTGGATCTGGTGCCGGCGTGAGAAAATAAAATAAGAAAATAAATAAAACAAGAAAATAAATAAGGGTAAAGTATATGATCAACTGTTGTTAGATTAACAAAGATTCAAGTAGGGGTGAAAAGAATTTATAGAAAATAGCAATCCTGACTATCAGGATTGAAGCGGTCTGTGTGCCACCTCCTCGCCGCTGAGGTGAGCTGTGTCGGGGAACAGTGATAGACTCACACTACCTAGCATGCTAGTGTCAAAAGTTCAATGTAAAGTCATGAAAATATAACAAAATAAGCCAGAATGACAAGATATATTATCGACTGGATTAGTGAACCATGGTGAACAGGGATGTCTATTAGGGTGACTGAAGTTTAAAGAAAATAACAATATAAACCACGCTTGGTAAGCTGACTTCCTAGCATTGATAGCTCCCCACTCACGTTTGCAGACAGACAGCTCGGTTGGCCAGTCACTGTTGCCAACTCCCACTCTCTGGGAGCGAGTTTCACTCTTTTACCCTTTGTCTCATACCACAAACCTTACTTCTCACTCCAAAACTAGGAAAAATTATGCCAATAGTGTGTCGACTTCCTTCAGATTTTTACACAATAAAAAGCTCTCAAGGCACCCCTGTCAAGGTATGGTTGACACTGACTGTCGTGGCAAGCAGACTGAATATGTTCTAAATCTTATTCTAAGGCATAGAGGTGTGTGTGTCTTGAAAAAAATGGAAATACCACAGTTCATAAGCATGTATTGAACCCTGGATGGCTTACCAAATGGGTTGGTATTATACTGAGAATTGTGGCCTACTGGTGTAGAAGTCTTTTTTTCACTTTTTATTTAAGGGTAAACTTTTCTATATAACAGAAAAAAGAGAATGAAATACTTAAATAAAATACATATGTATACACACACATTTATGTATATGTACATGTACATTCATAGACATTTCCATATATCGATAATTAAAAAGAAAAAAAAAGGCGGACCAAAGGCACCTAGGGGAAATGGCACAGTATTCATTGTATAATATTTAAACAAGAATGAAAGCATTTAATGAAGTATATATAATATATATAATATATATATAATATATATATATATATATATATATATATATATATATATATCATAAAGAAAAAGAAAAAGCATCCTCAAAGTGAATAGTGAATAGACCATTTCTTTCATTTTGATATAAAATTTTCCCCCTTCTGTCACGAGCTGAGTACTGGAAGTTTCTGCCATGCTCAGTCTTTTGGCGTTTTTCTCTGTATTTATTTATTTGTTGTAATTTGTGCCTTTTGAGTTTCAGTATTCTCATTCAGTTTTCTATTTTTCGGTTTATGTTTCAGTCTTGTTACGCTAAAGGTTTGTACCATTTGTAATTATTTATCAGTCTGCATTTGGTGATGTTTATTCTTTATATTCTTACTGTGGTGTTCTTTCCCAGGGTTGACAGCTGTCAGGTGGCATTTCCACTTTTGTGCTCTGTGTGGGCATCACCCTGTCAGCTGTCATGTCCATTCGCTTCTCTCTCATTTCTCCCAGCTGACCCAGATTATCAGTTAGTGTTTTCTCCTGCCCGCTCTGGTATCCACACCTGTGCCATATTATGTTGTGCCTTATTTAAGACCGGGGTGCCTCGCTTTCCTTGCTCCGGTCTTGACTCTTGTGTCCTCTGTGATCACTTCTAACGCAAGTTTAAACATACTCTGTCTTCGTCTCTTTACTGTGTTTATCTCCTCGTGTTTTTGAGTTGTTTTATGCACCTTATGTTTTCCAATAAACCTCACAACTTCACAGTCCAGCGCGTAGGTCTTTCTCTCTGCCCCGAGGGGCAATTTATGACATCTTCAAGCACAAAGAAAAAGTTATCTTCTCCATCTTATATATTTCCATTACTACATCCATCCACTGTTTAAGTGTTGGAGCTTCAGGTTTATACCAGTTCTTTGTAATTGCTTTTTTGGCTGTGATAAAAAGAATTTTACACAAATACCAATCTTTTTTATCAATTACATTCTCATTCAACAAACCAAAATACATAACCTTTACATCTTTAGGAATTTCATATCCCGAAATTTCCTTTAACGCCAAACCAATCCGGTCCCAAAAAACCTGATTTTTTCCACATAACCAAAATATATGTGAATAACTAACACACATGTGCCCACATTGTCTCCAGCATGGTTGTTCTACTTTTAAGTGTTTACTATTAATACTTGGAGTATGAAAAAAGAATCTGACCTGGTTTTTCCAACCATCTTTCCTCCATTTCCTTGAGCTATTTGAAGAGTGTTGTGTTATCCACATAGAACGCCACTCATTCTCTGAAATTTTTATAGTTAATTTATGTTCCCATGTAGTTTTAATGTAGATCAGAGCTATTCAATTACAAAATCAGTTGGGCCACAATTTGAAATCAAGACATGTAACTGGGCCACACATGTTGAATGACAAATTTCAAACCAACACAGATCAATATGATGAAAAATATGCACTTTTTATTCATTGTCTTGGTTTTAAATGTGCGCTTGGCACATGACAAAGGCACATCAAAAGTGCATAAAAACACAATAACAGTGCTGGGGTTGAGCAGAACTTGAAGTAGTAGAAATGTTTTTCCTCTTGAATAACAATTAAATAAATAGAATGAAAAAATAAAATTCTGTAAATAACCATTTTGGTCACATCTTACTCAGGCATATCACAAAGTGCATAAAAACTCAGTGTGCACTGTTAGCATTAACATTTGTTTCCCTTTTGAAATAAAATATATTACATCCTGGTCATAACTGACCTTGACACAGCACAAAGTGCATTTAGCTGAATAAAAAATGAACTGTCAAACATTTCAGTACACAAACCCCCCAAGAAAAGATTGATAACATTAACAAACATTGCACATCCACTGCTGTGGTTTGTTTTGTTTTAAATTCCCTACATGTGAGTAGGAACCTCTTTTTATAAATACACATTTCATTACATACACCTATCAGTCAACCAAAAATTTCTAGTAGAGTTAAGAATGCAAAGAGCACCCACTTAAGAACTTGAGTAATGACTTCACTCTTGAAGGTTTGAGGTTTTTCTCCAAAATTTGTAATACTTTTCTAATAGTTTTCTACTTTTTTCTGTAAGTTTATCTAAATTTGAAACAATTTTCCTCAAATGTGTAATTTCCTCTTATAAAATTGACTTTTCTTGTATATTTGAGATTTTATTATAAATTTGTGGATTATTTTATGGCTAATTTTTGTCTATTTTTTCAAATAAAATTACTATTTTTTTTATAAATTTGAAACAGATTGTGGTAAAATTTTGACTTTTTTTCCTTATGCAGTTTACATTTTTGACCGTAATTTTGCAGAGCCAGAACTGAACAATAATTTAACTGTGATTTCAAACAAAAAAAATAATAAAATTATATTTAATGAAATAAATTAACTTAAATGACCAAATATGCAGTTATTTCTGTTATAATATTTCTATATATTTATAGTTTTTTAGAACTCTCCTCACCACCCAGACAGCAGGAAAAACCTCCCTTATTTTGAAATCCAAATGTTGGCACGTTTAGTTTGTCTGAAGGCTGTTGATGGATTAAAGTCATTGACTTGGTGAATTTTGGTTATCTTAACTTGCCACGTACATAATAGTGAACATAAATTAGTTAATATTGTCGTGGCTGGTGAAGTAAATTCTCAGCGATTCATCAGTCACTCTTGGCTGTCCCTGCATATGAAGCCTAACCACACCTGTTTGCTAAGCAACTCTTCATTATTTTTCCCGTTAGCAGCAGGTTAAAACCACCATAAATGCCTCCACTGCTTACATATCTCTTCTGATTTTTTTTCCACATTTAAAGTACTTTAATATACTCATGCTTCTCTCGGACAGTGAAGCTAGAGAGACACTCTGCCTGCTGACTGGAACGCTCACGTGGGCGGGGCACTTCTGAACTCCGCGTGGATGACGGTCACGCGCGTTGTTTGTGTGTGCGCTTACGGACTGTCATTTCTTCATATTTTTTTCTTAAATTTATATTTCCTTGACGTGGCCTGGGCCACTTGGAGGTTGCTTCTGGGCCGCATATGGCCCACAGTCTGCTAATTGAATAGGCCTGATGTAGATGGCATTATAATTTTTCCTCTTCTGTAAACCCTGATATAATTTAGAGGTTGGTTTCTTAAATATTTGTTTATAGGATTTACATAGAATATCTATGACTTTATTCCCTTCCTGCGATAATTCATACTCTCTTTTTGTCATAGTAATCTCTGAGCTGGAGAAATATAAAGAAATCCCTATTTTCTAAATTGAATTCTTTTTTCACTGCTTCAAAATTCTTAATTTTTTTTCCATGGGTAAATGTACATAGTGCTGTTATAGCCTTATTCCACCACTGTTTGAAATAATTATCAGTCACACCTGGTTTAAAGTTGGAATCTAAAGCTGGCCAAGATAGTAAATTTAACATCTTTCTCCATTTTATTTTGTCAATAATTTCCCCCCAAATTTTAAACATTTGTTTGATAATTTTTATTATTGCTTTCTTCGTGAACAACTTTGTTGTCTTTATTAACCCAAATAATGCTTGAATTGGAAAGTTTACTGTAGTTGTTTCTTATATCCTTCCATTTAGCTTGGTATTGTGGACAACACCAGCAAACTAAATATTAAAAAAAAATAAATTAAATCACCCTTTATTGTCATTCAACTGTACAACCAATCATGTACAGTAGAATGAGATTGTGCTTTACCTATCTACTGTGTTAATCACACACACCCCAAGTTGTAGAATCAGAGGGCCGCTGCCATGCAAGGCGCCCCACAAATTTCCCTCCTCCATTCCATTTTTGCTGAGCACCCAAGCTGTTCGGCAGGCAGTTCCATTGTCTTCGGCATGACCCGGCCGGGATTTGAACCCCTGCTCCCGGGTGTGGGGCGGATGCTCATACCAACTGAGCCAACACTCCCGGTAATATCTCATAAATATCTCATTTGAAGCAGAATAAAAATATTCTCTCAAGTTTGGTAGGGACATTCCCCCCTTATCGTTATTCAGCAGGAAATGTTTTGGTATCTCACCCGAGTTTCTTACCTGCCAAAGAAATCAAGATATCCATTTATCCCACAATTTAAATTGTTCATTGGAAATTAACTGTGTGATGGCCTGAAATAGATATAATAATTTTGGTAAAAAGTTCACCTTAATTATTTCAATTCTCATACCAAAATTAAGTATACCAGATGACCATCTCCCGATGTCCTTTCTGATATTACTATTAATCTGGTCATAATTTATTTCAAATGTTGTAGCATAGTCTTTTGTGATTATCAATCTCAAATATTTAATTACTTTTGCATCCCATTTATTATTGTATTTTCTGCTCAATTCTTCATTTGGAAAATAATTAAAAGAAAAAAAAATCTGTGTTTTAGATATGGTTAACTTATAGCCTGAAAAGAGGCCAAAATTTTCTAATTTTGTCATCACATTTGGAAAAGAATTATCTGAATCCCGAAGGAAAAGAATTACATCATCAGCAATTAATCCAATAATGCGTTCTTGTTTTCCTATACTAGTGGGGATAGTGTACTAGAGGTTTCTTCCTGTTAAAAGGGAGTTTTTCCTCTCCACCGTCGCCAAGTGCTTGCTCACAGGGGATCACCTGATTGCTGGGGTCTTTCTGCAACTGTGGGGGTTCCCCCCTACAGTTGATAGTGCTATGAGATGACTGTTGTTGTGAAATGGCGCTATATAAATAAAGTTGAATTGAATTGAATTGAATTGAATTGAATTGAATTGAATAGTGCATACCTGTGCATGCCCGTAGAAACCAAGTGTAAGCAAGCATTTCTGGATTCCTGCATTTGATCTTTGACATGGTTGCCATGGCAACAGTAACCATGGTGATGTCTGTCTGAGCTTTGACATGGTTGCCATGGCAACAGTAACCCTGGTGAAACCTGCCTTTGATCTTTGATGATGTCATAGCAAGTCCTATGATCGTGTGATGCCTGCCTTTGATCATACACAGACACACACACACATTTTCTTGAATCACTCTATACTATGGTGAAAGAGAGATCATAGGAACATCATAGGCGATCCTATGATCTTTTAGCGAGTCCTATTTAATCCTAGCTGTGGAATTTTGATATAAAGTTTGAATGCACTGTATTGCCGTTTCTTTCAGTCCTAATCGCTCCGTACTTCATATAAGAACCTCCAATTAACTCGATCAAGAGGCCTTTTGGCGTCAAGACTAACCAATAACGTGCTCAATTTCTGTTTCTGTATTAGAGCCATTATATGTATGTTCTCCTGAAATTATTGTGGGTCTGACCACCCTTTATAATCCCACCTGGTCTACATCAATTAACCCCTTGACGCCTGTCGTCGCGAATTCGCATCAAACCGCTCTCCGCCCCAAATGCAACCAAAATACCATCTGTATTCCTCCACTTCCGTTGGAGCACTTCCAACATATACCTAGGAACCTTTTGCAAGCATTAGTTCCTCGTAGGAACGGTCAGAGAACGGAGCACCATCCATTTCCTGATTGCTAGGGTTAGGGTTAGGGTTAGGGTTTATAGTTTGGCAGTCATTGAGAGTTGAAAATCTGAAAATAACTTTGTTGCATAAATAAAAAGACTCTTCATACTTGAGATTGGAACAGATACTTTTTTTACCATTTTTTTTACCATCCATTGCCTGTTGTCGCTAATTTGCATCATACCTAAAATTATATCTATTTTATGTGCTATAGTCAAATTAACTTTCTCAACTTAATTTAGCATCTACTTGAAAGCAAAAACACAAGTGAATTTTTTTTTCATAATTGGAAATAAATTCAGCGTTAAGGGGTTAAATCTGCCATAAAAGTTTTAAATCTTTTAGAAATAACTGAAGTAAATTGTTTATAGTCAACATTTAAAGTTGAAGTAGGTCTATAAGACTTGCAGAGTTCTTTATTTTTCCACTCTTTTGGATGACTGATATTACTTGCTTCCTTCCAGGATGGAGGTAATTTTCCTTCTTTCAAAGTTTGATTTTATGATTTTAACATCAAGGAAATTAAAACATCTTTAAATTTTTTATACCATTCATTAGGGTATCCATCACTACCTGGCGATTTGTTAATTTTCAGCTTTTTAAATGCCTTATCCAACTCTTTTTTTTTAGTAATATCAGAATTTAACATTGCATTTAAATTTTCTCCAGTAGACGGGAGGTCTAAAGAACTTAAACTTTTTTTTTTAAATCTCTTTTTCATTTATTGCTACTGGTTGTGAATATAATTTTTTTTATAATATTCCTTAAAAATAATTTCTAGCTCTTCAGGTTTATACATAAGGTTATTTGTTTTAGGATCTCTAATTTTATGTATTGTATTAGAAAACTGCTTTTTCTGAAGATGTCTAGCTAAATATTTCATAGCTTTAGGGCCTGATTGGTAACAAAATTGTTTGTTAAATTTTAGTTTCTCTCCAGCTCATTTCCCAAAGTCTCATCTATTTCTTGTCTCGTTTGTATAATTTGTTGAAATATTTTTCGTCCTTATTCTCCTTATATTGATTCACCAATACTTTTAATTATTAATCAACTTTTATAGTTTTCTGTTTTTAGCTTTTTTGATATGTTGCCCTCGCTATCATTTCCCTCTCATAACCGAGCCTTAAGATTATACCCCATAATATGGTATTATATATTTGGTCGTCTTCATTATCTTTTTTGCAAGTGCACTTTTCCTCTTTAATTCATTAACTGCAACCTAGTATTTTAAAATATTCTTTTTAATTTCCACAAGGTATTTTTCTGTGTGTAGTTGAGAATAAATTGTAAATATACAGAATTATGATCAGACAAATAAGCTACTCCCAATCCAGCATTTTCTATTCTATATATCGCTCTTATTCATTAAAAATAATCTATTGTTGTATATATTGAGTGAAGGGCAGAGTAAAATGTTAGTCTCTCTGCAGGGATGTAAATCTCTCCAAACATCAATCATTCCCAGTTGTTTTTAATGAGGCATTGATAAGTCTTGCCTGGGATGTTCCTTTTTTCTCAGTATTAGTTGATCAAGCCCCAGATTTTCATTTCAATTCAATTCATTTCAGTTCAATTCAATTCAATTCAATTCACATTTATTTATATAGTGCCATTTCACAACAACAGTCATCTCATAGCACTTTCACTGTAGGGGGGACCCCACAGTTGCAGGAAAAACCCAGGCAATCAGGGCGATCCTCTGTGAGCAAGCACTTGGCATCGGTGGAGAGGAAAAACTCCTTTTAAAAGGAAGAAACCTCCAGCAGAACCAGCTCAGTGAGGGGCAGTCATCTGCTGCGACTGGCTGGGGGATGAGGGACAGAGAAGATGAAAAGACAGACATGAAGAGAGCAAACAGCACGATGGGGACTCAATCTATGGAGAGAACAAACAGATATTAATGACCGACAAAAAAAAAAAAAGAATTTCATTGAGAGTGAAAAAAAGAGTGAGGCCCCCGTGCATTATTGGAGGTCCCCCTGCTGACTAAAAACCTATTAGCAGCATAACTAGAGGGAGGGTTCAGAAACACATGATCCCTCCCTAATTGTAGGCTATATCAAAAAGGTAGGTTTTAACCCTATTCTTAAAAACAGAGATCGAGTCTGATTCCCGAATCCAGATTGGCAGCTGGTTCCACAGGAGAGGAGCTTGATAACTGAAGTGCTCTGCCTCCCATTGTACTTTTTGGAGATTCTAGGTATTACAAGTAATCCTGCATTTTGGGAGCGTAGTGCTCTGTTAGGATAATACGGTAGTAATCAGATCTTTTAAATAAAAAGGAGCCTGACTGTTTAGAGCTTTGTAAGTAAAGAAGAAGGATTTTAAACTTAATTCTAAACTCTATGGGAAGCCAATGAAGGGAGGCCAGAACCGGAGGAGATATGATCTCTCTTTCTAGTACCTGTTAAAACTCTTGCTGCAGCATTTTGGATCAGCTGAAGACTTTTTAAAGATGTGTTAGGGCAACCTGATAATAAAAAATTACAGTATCTAATCTCAGAGCTAACAAAAGGCGTGGATCCAGTTTCTCAGCATCAACTCTGAGACAAGATGCTCCTAATCTTGGCATATTATGCTAATGATAGAAGGCAGTCTTAGAACAAATTTTAATATGTGAATTGAAAGACAGATCTTGATCAAAAATAATTCCAAGGTTCCTCACAGAGCTATTAAGAGAAAGTGTAACCACATCCAAACTGAAAGTTTGATTTGGAAAGGTATTTCTAAGGTTTTTTGGACCAACAAGAATGACTTCAGTCTTATCAGAATTTAATAGCAGGAAATTACAAGTCATCCAAGCTTTGATTTCCTTAAGACAGGCTTCCAACTTGGCTAATTGATTACTATTATCTGGCTTCATTGACAGGTATAATTGTGTATCATCTGCATAACAATGAAAATGTATAAAGTGCTTTCTAATAATGTTGCCTAACGGAAACATATATAAACTAAAAAGAGTAGGGCCTAGCACAGATCCCTGTGGAACTCCATGACTAAGCTTTGAGTTGAAAGAAAACTCAACCTATCGGAACCTATCAGATAAATAGGATCTAAACCACTGCACGAAGTTCCATTAAGTCCAACATAGTGTTCTAATCTATCAAGTAGAATATTATGATCGATAGTATCAAGAGCTGCACTAAGGTCTTAAAGGACAAGTACAGAAACAAGTCCATTATCAGATGCGATAAGGAGGTCGTTAGTGACCTTCGCTAAGGCTGTTTCAGTACTATGATGGATTCTAAACCCAGATTGAAACTCTTCAAGTAAACCATTTCCCTGCAGGTGGTCAAGTAATTGCGTAGCAACAACTCTTTCTAAGATTTTTGAAATGAAAGGGAGATTAGAGATTGGTCTATAGTTAGCTAAAGCTCCTGGATCTAGCGTTGGCTTTTTGAGTAAGGGTTTAATTACAGCTGTTTTAAAAGCCTGCAGTACATGGCCTAAAGTTAATGAAGAATTGATTATATGAAGAATAAAGCTACCAATAAGTGGGAAGACCTCTTTAAATAACCTGGTAGGAATAGGGTCTAAAAGACAAGTTGAAGGCTTGGATGAGGAAATTATTTTGTCTAACTCTAGAAGGTTAATTGGAGTAAACTCATCCAAACAGATATCAGTTGAAGGAGTTGTAGTAGTTACTGTATTTAAGTTAACGGTGGGAAGAATCTGATTGATTTTATCTCTGATGGATGAAATTTTATTATTGAAAAAGTTCATAAAGTCCTGACTAGTAAGCTCTAAGGGAATGCTAGGATTGACAGAGTCTTGACTCTTTGTCAACCTGGCTACAGTACTGAAAAGAAACCTGGGATTATTCTTGTTCTCTTCGATTAATGCAGAATAATAACTCGTTCTAGCTTTTCTAAGAGATTTTTTATAAATTAAAAGATGATTTCTCCAAGCTAAATAGATTTCATCTAAATTAGTGGAGTGCCATTTTCTTTCTAATTGACGAGTCTTCTGTTTTAAGGTACGAGTTTCTGTGTTTAATCCAAGGAGTTAGGAAAATCTCTTGATTAGACTTTTTCTTTTTAAGGGGGTCACCAAGTCTAGAGTCTGATGCCGAGAGAGCTTGTAACAGTAAATCTATACACCATGCGTATCAATTACAGAAGGAGCAAGCTGTCTATAGCTTATTTCCGTGTGTTGACACATGGAATAGAGGAAACAATCTGCATAAATTTGGCAACAGCATCAATCTGAGAGGCATCTACTGTAGTATTATTTTCTTGGGAACCAAATAGTCAGGAAAGAGGTAAAATCAAATGGAGTTAACAGACAATGGGTCTGACAGTACAGGGTATGAGGAGACACTACCAGATGTCCTATTTCTATCTATGCATATGTCAGAACAAGGTCCAACGTATTGTGGGAGATAATGAGTAGAATTTTCTACTTTCTGGGAAAACCCAATCGAGTCTAATATTGAATTAAATGCCACATTAAGGCAATCACTATCTACATCTACATGTATATTAAAGTCCCCTACTATAATTATTGTGTCTGATTTCAGCACTGAATCAGCTAAGAAATCAGCAAATTCGGATAAAAATTCTGAGTAGGTTGATGGAGGACGATAAACTATGGCAAATAAAATTGGGTTTAGCCTAAAATTGCCCAGGGCGGCACGGTGGTGCAGTGGTTAGCACTGCGGCAGCACAGCAACTCACCCTTGGCCGGGGGATCCTGGGTTCGATCCCAGCCCCCGACCAATAGTGATCTGTGTGGAGTTTGCATGTTCTCCCCATGTCTGCATGGGTTTACTCCGGGATTTCTCCGGTTTCCTTCCACATGCCAAAAACATGCAAGTTAGGTTAATTAGCATCAAACTGGGGATTCTAAATTGTCCTTAGGTATGACTGTGAGAGTGAATGGTTGTCTGTCTCTCTGTGTTGGCCCTGCGATGGACTGGCGATCTGTCCAGGGTGTACCCTGCCCCTCGCTTAAGATGCTGGGATAGGCTCCAGCCCCCCCGCGACCCGAAACGGATTAAGAGGAAGAAGATGAATGAATGAATGAATAAATGAATGAATGAATGCTAAAGTGCCAAATACTGAGGACCAGGCCCTCAAAGGAATTATAACATGTTTTTTGCTTTACATTAATCAGTAATTTGGAATGGTAAATTGTTGCTACTCCTCCTCCACGACCAGAACTTCTGGGATTTTGACAGTTTAAATAACCAGAGGGAGTTGATTCATTTAAACCAACGTAATCCTCTTGTCCTAACAAAGTCTCTGTAAGGGATATTAAATCAATCTGATGATCAATTAACAGATCATGGACCTAGCAGAGGACCTTGGGAGTTAGAGACCTAATATTTAACAAACCACATTTAATTTTTAAATTATGAGGAGGAACAGAGGCCAAATCATTAAATTTAGAGGTTTCATGTTTTACCAACTTTTTGCTTAATCACTTTGGGATGCTTATATATTATATTTTTATTTGCTTTGGAGGGGGCAGACAATGATTCTCTGATGGGGAAGACAGGGGCTAAGTTGAAGGGTGGCCGATGAAGAGGAGCTGCAGAGAGGCGTGTAAGACTGCGACTCTGCTTCCTGGTCCCAACTCTGAGTTGTTGCCAGATGATGCCAGATTGTTAGATAAATGAGACGCACCATCCAAAGTGGGGTGGACACTGTCTCGTCTCAAAAGACCAGGTTTTCCCCAAAATGAGCTCCAATTGTCAATGTAGCCCACTTTGTTTGCAGGACACCACACAGACAGCCAGCGGTTGAAGGATGATGAGCGGCTAAACATGTCATCACTGGTCAGATTGGGGAGGGGCCCAGAGAATACTACAGAGTCCGACATTGTTTTGGCAAAGTCACACACCGATTCTACATTAAGTTTCGTGACTTCCGACTGCCGGAGACGGACATCATTAATGCCGGCGTGGATAACAATTGTGGAGTATTTACAGTTACTTTTAGCCAGCATTTTCAAATTTGACTCGATGTCCCCTGCTCTGGCCCCAGGAACGCATTTGACTATGGCCACTGGAGTCTCTAGGTTCACGTTTCTGACTACAGAGTCGCCAGTGATCAGAGTTTTTTCCTCAGCGGGTGTGTCGCTGAGCGGGGAAAAATGATTAGAAACGTGAACAGGTTGGTGGTGTACCGGGGCTTTGCGATTAGGCTTCCTTCTCACCGTCACCCACCCAGTCTCCTCGCTGCTAAGGAGAGCCGGAGGACCGCTAACGGGGCCTATGCTAGCTAGCTCCGCTGCAGCTAGGGGTCGTCCGTCGAGAGTTACTGGCGCAGACGGTGTTGCAATACAGCGGAGCCGGGATTCCAAATCAGACAACCTCGCCTCGAGCGCCTCAAAAAGACAACATTTATTACATTTACTGTTATCACTAAAAGAGGCAGAGGTGTAGCTAAACATCTGACAGAGAAAGCACACCAGAGGAGGAGAGGAAGGAGAGCTAGTAGCTATAGCTAGTGGCTAACCCAAAGCTAACAAAAACACAGATGAAAGGTGAACAGAAGGCTAAAGAGGGTGATTAGGTGACATGGAGTGCGCACACAGGTGCAAGAGGCTTGATAAACAGAAGTGAGAACTAATGGTAAATGTAAAAAAGTGGTTAAAATGCAATTAAAAGCAAAAACCTCAGGAGATTGAGGAGAGCAAAGCACACGGACAGACAATAATACAGGAAGTGACGATACGTTACCACAAGTGACGTTGCCAACAGCCCACAATCCACAATTTAAAATTGTGTTGAAATCTCCTGCACAAATAAGAATCTCTTCACTTTCTACAGCTAGTATATCAAACAACAAGAGGTCACAAAAGACCCCACAACAACGTCCAAAGAACTGCAGGCCTCACATGCCTCAGTTAAGGTCAGTGTTCATGACTCCACCATAAGAAAGAGATTGGGCAAAAATAGCCTGCATGGCAGAGTTCCAAGACAAAAACCACTGCTGAGAAAAAGAAGGTAAAAGTTCGTCTCAGTTTTGCCAGAAAACATCTTGATGATCCCCAAGACTTTTTGGGAAAATACTCTGTGGACTGACGAGACAAAAGTTGAACTTTTTGGAAGGTGTGTGTCCCATTACATCCGGCGTAAAAATAACACAGCATTTCAGAAAAGGAACGTCATACCAACAGTAAAATATGGTGGTGGCAGTGTAATGGTCTGGGGCTGTTTTGCTGCTTCAGGACTTGGAAGACTTGCTGCGGTAAATGGAACCATGAATTCTGCTGTCTACCAAAAAATCCTGAAGGAGAATGTCCAGCCATCTGTTCGTGACCTCAAGCTGAAGCGTACTTGGGTTCTGCAGCAGGACAATGATCCAAAACACACCAGCAAGTCCACCTCTGAATGGCTTAAGAAAAACAAAATGAAGACTTTGGAGTGGCCTAGTCAAAGTCCTGACCTGAATTCGATTGAGGTGCTGTGGCATGACCTTAAAAAGGCGGTTCATGCTCGAAAACCCTCCAATGTGGCTGAATTACAACAATTCTGTAAAGATGAGTGGGCCAAAATTCCTCCACAGTGCTGTAAAAGACTCATTGCCAGTTATCATAAATGCTTGATTGCAGTTTTTGTTGCTAAGAGTGGCCCAACCAGTTATTAGGTTTCGGGGGCAATCACTTTTTCACACAGGGCCATGTAGGTTTGGATTTTTTTTCCCCTTAATCATAAACACCTTCATTTAAAAACTGCATTTTGTGTTTGTCTAATATTTAAATTTGTTTGATGATCTGAAACATTTAAGTGTGACAAACATACAAAAAAAAGAGAAATCAGAAAGGGGGCAAACACTTTTTCACACCACTGTATGTGGTCATCACTGCCATGTTCAAAAACCGGAAGTCGTGGTGTAGAAGTCTTATTAAAACCAACACGGATGAAAACATTATTTCCTTGGTGTAGAAGTCTTATTACCTTCACCAAGGAGGTAATGTGTAATCTGTGTTGGTTTGTTTGTCAGCAGGATTACACAAAAACTACTAGACAGATTTGGATTAAATTCTCTTGGACTATGGATGAACCCATTAGATTTTGGTGATGATCTGAGAGTGCATACCTCCACCAAGTAACATGTTTCGGGACCCAGGAGACAGACACTGACACGGGTAAATTAGTGAACAATAATCTTTATTATAGTGAAAGGGTGTGTAGTGCAAATGTGAGAGCGTGGATAGTATCCTGGTCACTGGAGCTGAGCACTCTGGACAGAGACCCGGCAACCTTGGGAGAAGCACAGGTTACGTCCTGCTGAGAACCAGCGGGCCGTGCACGTGGAGGTGAGGCGTCCGTGAACGTGCTGAGGCTTCCACCTGTGACTGTGGCGAGGATAGGTCTTCCAGAGACTCCGGCTGTGACACCACAGACCGGGACGATGACAAACCAGCTGAAGACAAGACCAATGATTCCACAGAATGTGGTGACGATGATAATCCAGCTGATGACAAGACGAGTGACTCCACTGAGCGTGGTGACCATGACAATCCAGATGATGACGAGGTGAGTGATTCCACAGAACGTGGTGACGATGACACGACAGATGACGATGACACAAACTCCACCGGTAATGGTGGCCAGTACTCCTGTAACTGATACAGTAACAATTCAGGAATTTGTGGAGCAAGACGTACCGGTAGTCGTGGTGGTAGCGAACCGCTACGTGTGCGTGTTGGCGTTACCCCGTCAGCTGGGGACGCAGGTCCGCCGCCAAGGGGGTCCACCTGTGCACAGGGGTAGAGGTTGGGTGTAGAGTAACAAACAGTTCTCTTACGTGCTTGACTTTGAACAGAAGTCCTAGGCGAGGCAAGAGAGGTTCTTGACGAGGCCAGAGAGGTTCCTGACGAGACAGATCCTGACGAGGCAGCTTCTGACGAGACAGACTCTGACGAGACAGTTTTTGACAAGACAGATCTTGACGAGGCAGACTCTGACGAGTCAGTGTTAGACTAGATAGTTCTTGACGAGACAGTTTCTGACGAGACAAGAGAATACCTTGACGAGGCCAGAGAGTGGAGTTCTGGTTCTTTTTCTGACGAGGAGGACAGACGACTCCGTACTGAGCTGTCAGCAACGCTGGCTTTTAACAGCTGCTGATTAACACCTGTGGATCTGTGCGCAGCTGGAGATAATGATGCCAATGACGGCCCAGAGGCCGCCATGACACCAAGAGCCTTATTTGTATTTGTGCAGCAGGATTACGCAAAAACTAGTAGCTGGATTTGGGTGAAATTTTCACCAGAGGTGGTCCTTGGGCTACAGAGGAACCCATTATATTATGGGGATGATACGAGAATGCATAAATCTGCCAAGGCTCTTATCTTCTCACAGTGTGTTAGCAACAATACTCCAAAAGTGATTGACAGACTTTGATGCAATTTTCACCACAACTTGCTCTTGGCCTACACACAAACCCATTACATTTTGGAGGTGATCCATGAGGGACAGAAGGAACCTTGGCAGAGGTATGTGTTCTGAGTGCTTTTCTAGTTTATTCTGGTTCCTTTTGAGAGGCTGTGACTTTAAGAGAATGGAAAGGAAAGCAAAAAAGAAAACAAGAAGTACAAATATTAAAGTGATAAGGCCATGAAATTAGGGTCCAACAAATAGTTGTGTTTTCACATTTTAATCAGAAAAGTTGTCGTATAAACAGCTGGCTTGTATCGGCTAGTTTTTGCTTTTTAGGTTTACATGTTCTCGAGCCCCCCCCTCCCAATGTTGGTGATTTAACATTCAATGTACTACAGAATGTCTGGTAATCTCTTTCTCTGATTTGGGCTGGTCAGTTGGAGGTAAGACCCTGCAGGTTTTACCTCCAACCAGTGTCGTTAACAGGTGACATCACTGAATTTCCTCCCATTGGTGATCAGTGAAAACACCTGCTGAAGAGACTGGGTAGAAGAGAAAACCTGCAGGGAGCCCCAGCTGAAACAAGCAAAAAGAGACATCGCCAAAGACCAGCCCTAGTCAAAAGGGAGCCCAGTCTTAGCAAAGAAAACATTTAATTGCACGTTTTGTCACTCCGAGAAAACGTACACAGGCACATAAAAAAGATTTTCGACGTGCAGTGGGTACGTGGCATTTACAGCTTTAAAAAAGATGTCTAACGGCAGTTTTTTTTTACTTTTATTGTCTTTCAGCATCAACCAACTATCCTGGACTTTAATCCCTAACCCCAACCACACAGAAACCTTTCATTAGTGGAGTGAATGAATGAATGAATCTTTATTTATTTTCGGATAGTACAGGTTAAAAGAAACTGAATAATATAACAAAGGGGGAAAGAAAATCCAACAAGGTCAAATTAGACAATAACTCCTCTGATTATACAATTCAACGTAAGTTATCCGAAATGGGTGATGGCTGAAGCCGCAGCTTATATTGCCCACCCATATTCCATCCAAGAATTCAAATGAGAAAAGGAGAAGAGAAAAAGAAACAAGACAAGAGCGATTACAATTCAAAAAACAAAGCTAAGACAAGATGTGACAGAAAAAAAGAAAAAAAACTAAGCTAAGCTAAGCTAAGCGATTACAATTCAAAAACAAAGCTAAGACAAAATGTGACAGAAAAAAAAAACAAAACAAAACTAAGCTACAACACAACACAGGCTGGATATGTCAATCCTTATGTGATTTTACATGTCGTCTTGTATATATGTTTGGAGCATTTCTTCCTTTAGTTTTTGTTTAAATTGTCCAAGCGTTGTACATGATTTTAATTCAGGTCAAAAATCGTTCCATAATCTGACTCCTTGCACTGAAACACAGTGTTGCTTGGTGGTAGTTCTCACTGAAGGTTTTTGAAATATACATGTTCCTCTAAAATGGTATTGATTCTCCCTTATTTGGAACAACTTTTGGATATTTGCGGGCAGTGATAGATTCTTCACTTTAAACATTATTATTGCAGTTTTAAAGTCAACCAGATCTTTCAACTTTAGAGCTTTTAATTTAAGAAAAAGTGGGTTTGTTGGTTCCCTGTAAGCTGCTTTGTTTATTATTCTAATAGCTCTCTTCTGAAGCATAAAGAGTGGGTATATGTTTGTTTTATATGTATTTCCCCATACTTCAGTACAATATGTCATGTATGGGAGTATTAATGAATGATACAAGGTATATAGTGTGGGTTGATTCAGCAAATATTTCACTCTGTGTAATATTGCAATTGATTTGGATATTTTACCTTTAATATAATTAATATGTGACTTCCAACACAGTTTATTATCAATTATTACTCCAAGAAATTTAGTGAAAAAACAAAGTAAGGAAAAAAAAAAGCAAAAGGGAAAAAAATCAGTCACAGACGAGAGTGGGAGTCGAACGTGAGTGTTTTTGTGTCAGTTGCCTGAACGGCTGTGTAGGTAACCATCCGCCATCCCCCTCCCACCAACCGAATGAGCGCTGGGAAGCCAAAGTAAAAGATGCATTGTTCTGCGCATGCGCGGTGAGGAATGTATGCGCAGTGAGTGAGCTTGTAAAAATGTACTGAGGCACATTTTTTGGGGGATTTAACGTGCAAATGTATGCTTTTAGAGGGGTGGGAAAACGTTTATTAAATACGTTTTTTACTGAGACCGGATTGTCAAAAGGATTGTCAAAAGGATAAGATAAGATAAGATAAGATAAGATAAGATAAGATAAGATAAGATAAGATAAGATAAGATAAGCCTTTATTAGTCCCACAACGGGGAAATTCCAGGATTGCAACAGCACAGGGATAGCAACACTCAGAGCAACAATCAGAAGGCAAGGAAAAAAAAAAAACAAAAAAAAAAAAAAAACAAGCAAGAGCAGCTAATATACTGTACATATGTACATATTACTATAAAATATATATATACACACACACACACAGACACACAGTGCAGAGCATTGTAGCTGGATGGAATAAATATATGAATATATGAACACACAGTGCAGAGCATTGTAGCTAGATGGAATAAATATGTAAATATATAAACACCCACAGTACGGAGCATTGCAGCTAGGTGGAATAAATATGCAAGTATATAAACACACACAGTGCGGAGCAATGTAGCTAGATGGAATAATATGTAGATATATAAAAACACAGTGCGGAGCATTGTAGCTAGATGGAATAAATATATAGATATATAAATATAAACACACCCAGTGCAGAGCATTGTAGCTAGATGGAATAAATATGTAAATATATAAACACACACAGTGCAGAGCATTGTTGCTAGGTGGGATGAAACAGCATAACCGTCTATTTAGTTATCCTACATGGTATGATTATGTGCCCATACATATTCTCACCCTCCATAGCGACCGGTATGTTCCTAGTTGTATGCCGGAGAGGACCATTGTGTAAGTCTATTGCATCTTTTGCATTCAAAAAAAAAACAAAAACAAAAAAAACAAACAAAAAAAAAAACAAAACTATTAGTTTGTTACGTCTTTTTGCTATCTCTGCGAGCAGCCCTGCTTAGGTTGTACAGTCTGACAGCCGTTGGTAGGAAGGACCTACGAAACCTCTCGGTTGTGCACCTGGGATGATGTAGTCTGCTGCTAAATGAGCTCCTCAGTGCATCCAGTATGTCCTGCATAGGGTGGAACTCGGACTCCAGCAGAGATGACAGTTTAGCCACCGTCCTTCTCTCTCCTATCTCCTCCATCGGATCAAGGCGTTGCCCCAGGACAGAGCTAGCTTTCTTAATCAGTTTGTTCAGTCTCTTCCTATCGGCTGCAGTAATGCCACTGCCCAGCAGACCACTCCAAAAGTGATGGCTGATGCCACCACCGTGTCATAGAATGACTTCAGCAGCGCCCCTTGTACACCAAAAGACCTGAGTCTCCTCAGCAGGAACAGCCTGCGCTGTCCCTTCTTGTAGAGTGCGTCAGTATTGTGTGACCAGTCCTAGTTTATTGTTTCAGATGAATACCCAGGTACTTGTAGGATGTCACCATCTCGATGTCTGTTCCCTGTATATTTACTGGTGCTGTGAGGGGCTGCCCATGCCTGCGGCAGTCCACCACCAGCTCCTTAGTTTTCCTCGCGTTGATCTGGAGGCAGTTCCGATGGCACCAGTCCACAAGTCCTGGATAAGCCCTCTGTACTCAGCTTCATCTCCGCTGGAGATGAGACCAACGATCGCAGAGTCATCAGAGAACTTCTGTAGATGGCAATGTGTTGTGTTGTGTGAGAAGTCCGCAGTATAAAGAGTGAACAGGAAGGGAGCCAGCACCGTTCCCTGGGGGGCCCCCGTGCTACTGATGATCGTGTCGGAAACACAGTCCCGGGTTCTCACAAACTGAGGCCGGTTCGTGAGGTAGTCCAGGATCCATGATGACAGGTGCTGGTCCACCCCTGCGCGCAGCAGCTTGTCCTTCAGGATCATCGGTTGGATGGTGTTGAAAGCACTGGAGAAGTCAAAGAACATGATCCTCACCATATTCCCGGGCTTCTCCAGGTGGGACAGAGAACGGTGAAGGAGGAAGATCACCGCATCCTCCACCCCAATGCCATGCTGGTAGGCAAACTGGAGTGGATCCATCGCTGGTTCCACCAGGGGGCGGAGATGAGCAAGGAGCAGTCTCTCCAGGGTCTTCATCAAGTGGGACGTCAAGGCCACCGGTCTGAAGCTGTTCAGGTCTTTGGGGTGGGAAGTTTTTGGTACAGGTACCACACAAGATGTTTTCCCACAGCTGTGGTACCTCCCCAGTTTCAGGCTCATGTTGAAGATATACGTCACAATCCCACACAGCTGGTCTGCGCAGGACTTGAGGAGCTTTGCGCTGATGCCGTCCGGTCCCGACGCCTTCCTCGCCTTGATCTTCCTCAGCTCCGTCCTCACCTGGGTCTTGGTCAGGGTCAGGATGGGGGCTGTGTGTTGGGAGTGGGGGGGGTGTCGGTGGAGTGGGGAGTGGGTAGCAGGACTTGATTTCTTAGAGGCAGCAGTGGTTGTTGTGCAGACAGGGGGGAGGGGCGGTTGGTCAAATCTATTGAAAAAACAGATTCAGGTTGTTCGCCCACTCCCTGCCCCCCGTGGCCTGGGGGGAGGTATTCTGGAGCCCCGAGATGGTTTTGAGGTTTCTCCCAGACCCCGCTGATGTCGCTCTGTTGCAGCTTGTCCTCCATCTTCTTCTGAAGCTGTCCTTGCCTTCTCTGATCTTTCTCCTCAGCTCCCCTCTGTACGGACTTCAGCATCTCCCTGTTCCCCCGACCTGAAGATCCTCTTCTCTCTCTCAGAAGTGTTTTTATCTCAGGGTTGATCCAGGGTTTGTGTTTGAGTGACGCCGTATGGTCTTGGTGGGAACGGATTTGTCCACACAGAAGCTGAGGTAGCCCGTGAAGGTGTGAATGAGGCCATCGATGTCCTCTACACTGTGGATCGCAGAGCTGCTTCCAAGGGCAGCTGGCTTCAAAACAGTCCTTTAGAGTGTCCATTGTCTCCTCAGACCATAACTCACAGTGTGCATGGCCGGAGGGTGTCTGTGCACCTAGGGGTTTGTACACCGGTCGGAGATGAACCAAGTTGTGATCCGATCTCCCAAGTGGGGGGAGTTTGTGATGAGGTGTACGCCTCCTTAGTGTTTGCGTAGAACAAATCCAGTGTTTTTATTGTCTCTAGTGTGGCATGTGACATACTGGGTGAAAGTGGGCAGAATGGGAGACAGTGAAACGTGGTTGAAATCGCCTGAGATGAGGAGAAGAGCATCTGGGTGTTCTGTCTGCAGCCTGCTGGTTACTGAATGGATGACGTCACGCGCTGTCCCAGCGTTCGCCGTCGGATTTGCATAAACACCAATGCAGATCACGTGTGAGTGTTCTCTCGGGAGATATGTAGGCCTCATGCTAACAGCTAGCAACTCAATGTCTTTGCTGCAGTGTCGTTGTTTAACAGTGATATGTCCCGGTCTGCACCAGTTGTTGTTAACATACATTATCACTCCACCGCCCCTAGTTTTGCCACTCTCTGGTGTTCGGTCAGCTCGTATCATGTGAAAAACCCTCCAGCTCAATGTTAGCATCTGCTGCTAGTTCAGTTAGCCACGTCTCAGTAAACAAAAGGAGAGAGCACTCCCGGTAAGTGCTATCATAACGGGAGATAGCCGCTAGCTCATCTAACTTTCCCCAGTATCGACCGTACATTTCCCATGACAACAGATGGAAGGGAGGGTCTGTACCTTATATTTTTTGTCCTCCGCCTTACTCCAGCCCGGCAGCCGCGGCGTTTTCGCCTCAGTTCTCTCGGTATGTCGAGTTTTTCCAGTGGGACCGGGTGGCGGTTAAATGCTAGCAGCTCTTCCCTGTTATATCGTATCCTGCTATAAACAGTGGCTCCGTCCACCGGCTCAGGAGACATTTGGGACGATCTGTGTGTCCGTGATATAAGTGGGGTGAAAAAAAAAAAAGTGATCAAAAGAGAGAGGAAGGGAAAAAAAAACTCGGAATCGAGCCGCTGTTGCAAAAGGCAGCCGACTGGTGTGGCGCCGAGTGTGTCATGATCTAACCCTAATAAAGACAAAATGGAAAACAGGACTAGCGGTAGCTCCCAAGGCGATCTAGGACAAGTATGGAACACTATGGAGAACTAAGATTCAATGTTACTCATGGCAATCTCTTCTTGTGGGTTTTATGGATCCAGGTGGCTCAGCCTTCAACCCTTAGAGGTTATTGCTGTTGTCAACAGTATGGCATAGGATTGCTCCCACTCTGGATAAGCATCCTTTTTACATTGGAAGGCTCGTGGTTTTTTTTACAACTTCTGGTTCTGAAATTAATCAAGAAGACATGTGATGTGAACTTGTGTTGAACTTTTGGAAAGTTATTGAGAATTAGTATTTATTATTAATTATACATTTTGCTCAAACGAATCCGTCATGGACTATCACACCACTGTCACACACTTTACCCTGTGGTGTGAGGAAAACCACCTGAGCATCAATGTCAGCAAGACAAAAGAGCTGATAGTTCGTCTCTTCAGCTCAGCACCGCACTGTCATTCATAACCAAACAACTGAAATCGTGGAGAGTTTCAAATACCTTGGAGTAACATTAGACAATAAACTCACCTGTGATCAGCACACCATGGATATCCAGGAAAGAAGCCACCAAAGGCTGTCAGATATTTGTAAACTCACAGGAGTGAGTGTTGCTTCTCGTCTATTACTGTTACTCTATCAAAGCATCATTCAGCCAATTTTATTGTATTGTTCCACCTGTTTTTTTCAGCATGGTTTCTGTTAAAAATAGGACCAAACTCATGAAGGTGACCAATACTGCGGCGAAAATAATATGTCTTTCCACATCCAACCTCACTGAACTCAATAGTAGAGCCATTACATGCATGACAATTTCAATAAATCAGGACTCGACACACCCACTCAGTGAGTATCTATTCTAGCCCCACTGTCCTCAGGGTGTAGGTGCAGGGCTCTGAGGTGCAGGAGGAATCGCTTTGGAAGAAGCCTGATTCTCTCAGCCATCACATACCTTAACAGCAGACCCCACTGATGTTGTCTAGACTATTTCTGTGTTGAAGTACCTTGTCTATTGTTGTTGTTGCATTTGTTGTCAAATGAGTGCAGTGCTGTGAAAAAGAATTTCCTTTTGGGGACAATAAAAGTCAAAAGTCAGTCATGGTTATAGTTTGTTACATGCAGTATTATATTTGGTAACGACTCAAAACCATGATCAAGCAGAAAAACTGTAACATGTCACAAGGGAATGGTCATTACAAGACAATCAAAACTAAACACGTAAAAAGTACAACAAAACTAAATAGACAGGATAAAAATTTGGAATTTTCATGCCAAAGCTGACATCCAGAAATGAATTGTGTTGTTTCTGGAACAGTTCCAAAATCAGGTAATTATCATAAAATAAAACATCTTCCCTTTAAGCTTGTTTAGTTAATCGGAAACTTCTTCAAACTGCAAAATTTCTGAGTAAATGTCAGAGCTTTAATAATTCATCCGTCAGTGAGGATTTAGGTGGTGCATGAACATGCAGTGGCCTCCCCTCTCTCTTCACGTTTGTGCTGTTTAGTGTCATTTTAAATTACACCTAAGTGTATATTCATGTGTTTAATGTCCACATATGATGTTGTGCACAAGATACAGTCGCCACACCCTTCTGGAGATGCAGAATATGACCAATCACTACGTCCTGGATTGGAGCGTAACGCTGTAATGCCTCTGTAATGCCTCCTTCCTTCCCCACCTGGGTCTCACTGATCACATCACCATCTTGCTAAGGCCTGCATACAGACCCAAGGTGAAAGCCATCAGACCAACTAAAAAGCAGGTATACAGTCATGTGAAAAAATTAGGACACCCTGCATAAGCCAGTGTGTTTTTTTTTTAACATATTTGGACATAAGGCTATTTAATATCAATGTTAAAAATACTGGGAGATTCATGTAATACTACTAAACAATTAAAAATGTATTAGACATTTTTCAAATTTTCTGTAAAATGTAATTGTAAACAAATAGTGAGGAATAAATTAAGATCCCCCCCACCCCATCTTTTTTTTAGGATACCCTCACATTGATTCCCGCTTAAAATGGCTAAAATAAATGTTAAAAAATGCAAATAAAACAAAAACAAGGTTAGACATTGATATGTGACCATTTCTTAAAAAAGAACTGAATATTTAATGGGGTGTCCTAATTTTTTCACATGACTGTACGTGTGGCCAGAGGGGGCCTCTGATGCTCTGAAAGACTACTTTAGCACTGCAGACTGGGACATTTTCAAGCATACAGGCACTCACAGTGAACATACAAGTATAGGGGAATACACTGAGGTTGTTGTAGCATACACAGCTAAATGCATTAATGATGTCACTCAATGCAAAACTGTCACTGTTCATGCTAACCAAAAGCCATGGATGACAGCAGAGGTCCACAGGCTCCTGAGGGCTCGGGATACAGCCTTCAGGGCTGGTGACACCGCAGGACTAACAACAGCTTGGGCCAACCTTTCCCATGGCATCAAGGAAGAAAAACGACAGTACAGCAGGAAAATATCCAGACACTTGAGCAACACCAGAGATGCACGTTCTCTCTGGCATTGCATACAGACCCTCACCAATTACAAACTTTCACCTCAGACCTGTGTGAGTGACATCGCACTGCTTAACACCGTAAGGACTTCTTCGGCTGCCTTTGAAGCAACAAAACAGCACATCAGCACAGAAGACCACTCTTCCCCTAGACGAGCAGACTATAAGTCTGGATCCGGCTAGCATGAAGAGGACCCTCTCCAGGATCAACCCACACAAGGTAGCTGGACCAGACAACATACCAGGTCACGTTCTGAAGGACAGTGCGGAGGAGCTCATGAATGTTCTGGCCGACATCTTCAACATCTCCCTGAGTCAAGCTGTTGTCCCCCCATGTTTCAAAACTGCTACCATAATGCAAGTCCCAAAGAAGCCCGTTCCCATCCAACTCAATGATTACATAGCACTGATCTCTATCATAACGAACTGCTTTGAGTGGCTGGTCATGTAGAACATCTAAGACCACCCTGCCACCTCCCACAACCCATCTCAGTTTGCATACTGGTCAAACAGATCCACAGAAGATGCCATCTCTGTTGCTGTCCATCCAGCCCTCACCCACCTGGACTCAGAGAACTCCTATGTATGAATGCTGTTCTTGGACTTCAGTTCAGCATTCAACACAGTCATTTGCAGCATCCATCCATCCATCCATCCATCTTCTTCCACTTAATTCTTTTCGAGTCACGGGGGGGTGGGGGGTGGGGGGTGGAGTCTATCCCAGCATCTTTGGGCGAGAGGAGGCAGGGTACACCCTGGACAGTTTGCCAGTCCATCGCAGGGTCAACACAGAGAGACAGACAACTATTCCCTCTCACAGTCATACCTAAGGACAATTTAGAATCCCCAGTTTGATGCCAATTAACCTAACTTGCATATTTTTGGCATGTGGGAAGAAACTGGAGAAATCCCGGAGTAAACCCACGCAGACACGGGGAGAACATGCAAACTCCACACAGATCACTGTTGGTCGGAGGCTGGGATCAAACCCAGAATCCCCCGGCCAAGGGTGAGTTGCTGTGCTGCCGCAGTGCTAACCACTCCGCCACCGCACTTCATCCGCAGCACCTAATACAAAAACTCAGACACTTGGGACCCAAAACCTCTCTCTGTAACTGGGTGCTGGACTTTCTCACAGGGAGGTCACAGAATGTGCAGGTTGGCAGTAACACCTCCAAGACCATCACACTGACCACAGGGGCCCCACAAGAGTGTGTGTTCAGCCCACTTCTCTTCACTCTGCTGATCCATGACTGCGTACCAGCCTACAGCACCAACCACATCATCAAATTTGCGGACAACACAATGGTGATGGGACTCATCACAAACAATGAAGAGGCCAACTACAGAAATGAGGTGAGCCAACTGGTCCAGTGGTGTAAAGACAATAATCTCTTTCTGAACATGAGAAAAAAACAAGGAGATTGTGGTCGACTTCAGGAGAGGACACACACAGCATCCCCCTCTAATCATCAATGGAGCAGCTGTGGAGAGGGTGAGCAGCATTTGAAGTTCCTGGGGGTGCACCTCTCTGAGGACCTCTCCTGGTCCAACAACATCACATCACTGGCCAAGAAGGCTCAAACTCACCTCTATTTCCTCCACAAACTGAGGAGAGCATGAGTCCCACCCCCCATCATGTGCTCATTCTACCGGGGCACCATTGAGAGCATCCTTACCAGCTGCATCACTGTGTGGTACGGAAGCTGCAATGCCTCCTGCCGGAAGACTCTACAATGCACAGTGAAAGCAGCCAACAAGATCATTGGTGCCTCTCTGGGCAGAGGGGCCCACAGAGCCATCAACATCGCAGACAACACCTCCCTCCCTCTTCAGCCCCCTGCCCTCAGGGACAAGGTACTGGAGTCTCCAGGCCTGCACCACAAGACTGCTAAAGAACTTTGTTCACCAGGCCATCAGGACACTGAACTCTGCCCACTTCCTCCCCCCACACCCTCTGCCCCTGGACCATAACACACTCACCCACACGGAAACTGTACCTCAGCGGTTTGCACAGAAGGACTTGGCACACCAGCGGTACTACATCTGCTGCTGTATGTCTTGCACCTTACTGCAACCATTTGCACAAATGCCATACCTGCTACTGCTTGTCATTGCAATACTGATTATGCGCAGATCAATCTGTCACTGTCTTCACCTGCACTACCCCACTGAACTCACAATTTACTGGTATTACGGTTTACTGTACATAGGATTGCTGTGTTTTTACCTTTTTTTGCACTATGAGTAGCATTACTGTACATAGGTTGTTATTGTTTTCGATCCTTATTCCTTCTTTGTCTTATATATTGCGCACACCACTAGAGAGAGAAAGGGCATTTCAATTCTACCGTATGTCCTGTACATATACAGTGGTGTGAAAAAAGTGTTTGCCCTTTCTGATTTCTCATTTTTTTTTGGTATGTTTGTCATACTTAAAAGTTTGAGATCATCAAACAAATTTAAATGTTAGACAAACATAACCAAGGTAAACAACAAAATGCAGTTTTAAATGAAGGTATTTATTATTAAGGGTAAAAAAGAAATCCAAACTTACATGGCCCTGTGTGAAAAAGTGACTCGCCCCTCGTTAAAACATACTGTCAATTAACTGGGTTTATCACATCTTGGAAAGCAAAGTTCAATTTATCTAGCCTTACCCAGGCCTGATTACTGCCACACCTGGTTCTCAATCAAAAAATCACTTAAATAGGGCCTGCCAGACAAAGTGAAGTAGACCAAAAGATCCTCAAAAGCTAGACACATGCTGCAATCTAAAGAAATTCAAGAACAAATGAGAAACAAAGTAATTGATATCTATCAGTCTGGAAAAGGTTAAAAAGCCATTTCTAAAGCTTTGGACTCCAGCGACACCACGATGAGATCCATTTTCCACAAATGGCGAAAACATGGAACAGTGGTGAACCTTCCCAGGAGCGGCAGCCGACCAAAATTACCCAAAGAGCGCAGCAACGACTCATCCAAGAGGTCACAAAAGACCCCACAACAACATCCACAGAACTGCAGGCCTCACTTACCTCAGTTAAGGTCAGTGTTCATGGACTCCACCATAAGAAAGAGTCTGGCAAAAATAGCCTGCATGGCAGAGTTCCAAGACAAAAAACACTGCTGAGCAAAAAGAACATAAAGGCTCATCTCAGTTTTGCCAGGAAAACAGTTTGATGGTCCGCAAGACTTTTGGGAAAATACTCTGTGGACTGACGAGACAAAAGTTGAACTTTTTGGAAGGTGTTGTGTCCCAATACACTCCGGCATAAAAGTAACACAGCATTTCAGAAAAGGAACATCATACCAACAGTAAAATATGGCTGGTTGTAGTGTAATGGTCTGGGGCTGTTTTGCTGGCTTCAGGGACCAAAAAATCCTGATGAGGAATGTTTGGGGGGCCATCTGTCGTGGACCTAAGTGGAAGCGCACTTGGGTTCTGCAGTAGGACAATGATCCAAAAACACCTGCAAGTCCACCTCTGATTGGCTTAAGAAAACAAAATGAAGACTTTGGAGTGGCCTCGTCAAAGTCCTGATCTGAATCCTATGAGACGCTGTGGCATGACCTTAAAAGGCAGTTCATTCTCGAAAACCCTCCAATGTGGCTGAATTACAACAATTCTGTAAGGATGAGTGGGCCAAAATTCCTCCACAAGCGCTGTAAAAGACTCATTGCCAGTTATCACAAAGGCTTGAATTGCAGTGTTGTTGCTAAGAGTGGCCCAACCAGTTATTAGGTTTCGGGGGCAATCACTTTTTCACACAGGACCATGTAGGTTTGGATTTTTTTCCCCTTAATAATTAACACCTTCATTTAAAAACTGCTTTTGTGTTTACTTGTGTTATCTTTGTCTAATATTTAAATTTGTTTGATGATCTGAAACATTTGTGTGACAAACATAAAAAAAGAGAAATCAGGAAGGGGGCAACCACTTTTCACACCACTGTAGAAGTACTGACAAATAAAAACCTTTGAATCTGAATTTACTTTTGCTTTTTCAATGAGTAAGCCATAAGTTTCCTCTCAGAGTAAGAACAAATATTTATTTAATTATTTTCTGCTGATAGCAATGAATTGTTAAGTCCTTGAAGATAGTGGAGTGTAGAGCAGAAGGTTAGAGAAGAAGCAGGCTTGGCAAATGATCCCGTGTTGGAAGAGAGTAATAGAGCATTGAGTGTGTACAGGTGGGAGAACTAGCGCAGAACCGATGTCTAGGGAGGTCTGACATTCCCATGAAGAGGAGTCGTTCCACTGGAGTCTTTTCAAGGCTGCCTCTTAATGAGCCACAGGTTGGAGTAATCAGAGGAGGTACCACTGATTGAACAAGCGCCTAGCGGCTGCCCGGCCTTGGATGCACTCTGCAGAGCGTGCCCAAATGCCAAGTCACGTTTCGTTACCTTGTATTCATACATGTGTAATGACAATAAAGTTGAATCTCATCTCATCTCATCTCAAGCAGTGGTGGAAATGAGTACACAAACCTGAAACACTACAGTAGCAAGGTCAATGTTAGATGCTTCTGAGAATTTCTGTGAATGTTATGTGCCACAGCAACCCCCCCACACTGGAGTATTCCTGTGAGACAATGGTCATCATTTAAAGAAATGACCTTCATTCTTTCTTATCAAATCTGTATGTAATTTTGAAAGGAACTTTGATCCATTTAAAATACACGATGCATGCTGTTAAATACAGTACTTGAAGCTAGTAAAAATAATAAACTCCATGAAATCACTTAACCAGCAAGGAAATTCACTTTTCAAGAAAGAAATGTAAACGGCTTTATTTTCTGGATTTTTTTTTTTTGTATGTTCAACAATGTTCAATTACTTTTCCAGCTGAGACACACATTTTGGCACGTTATACATCAAAATAGGATTTGTTTTCTATCTATAGTCAACATCAAACAGCATCAACTATGTTTAACACTTCTTCATGTATGCCTCTATCACATTTTTGCCATGATGATTGTCAACTTGAAAGTCCGTGTGAATCATCGGCATTGTGTGTGTAGTTGGGGTCAGTCAGGTTTATGGGTGCAGTGATGAGTTCTTTTGCACAAAGACTAGTATCTCATTTAGGAATGATGCTTTCTGCTGGTGACTGTTGCTTATCTCACAGTTCTACAAAAATTGTACTTTTTTCACATTCTACAAGAGTTATGTAGAGCTTTTACCATCAATATTTGACATAAAAATCTGTGCTTTGTAAATAGTAGTAGCTACTAGTAGTAGCTGGTCCGATTAATTTTACATTAAAACATTTTCATTTTAAATCTGATGCACTATTGTCAATTTGTACCCCCATAGATCACCACCCTATCGTGGTGGGGGGTTTGCCTGCCCTAATGATCCCAGGAGCTATGTTCGGGGAAATTTGCCTCTGGTAGGGTCTTCCAAGACAAACTGGTCTTGGGTAAAGGGCCAGACTAAGAGTGATTCAATATGATGAATGTAAAAACAACGATTCAGTGTACCCCACTGGGGTTACTGGGTCCCTGCCCTGGAGCCAGGCATGGGAGGGACTCAATGGCGAGTGTCTGGTGGTTGGGTTTCTGCCCATGGGACCCGACCGGGCTCAGCCCGATGGAGTTACATGGGTCCGCCCTCCAGTGGGCTGACCACCTGCAGGAGGGACCATGGAGGTCCGGTGCAATGTGGATCAGGTGACATTTGAAGGCAGAAAACTTGGCGGTCTGATCCACGGCTTTCGAAATTGGCTTTTGGGATGTGGAATGTCACCTCTCTGGTGTGGAAGGAGCCTGAACTGGTGCACGAGTTAGTATATATATAGTTAGGCTCACCTCAACGCACAGCTCTGGTTCTGGAACCAGTTTCCTGGAGAAGGGCTGGAGCATGGCGTACTATGGAGTTGCCCCAGGCGAGATGCGATGAGCAGGGGTGGGCATTCTTGTATCCCCCTGCCTTGCTGCCTCAACATTGACGCTCCCCCCAGTGGACAAAAGGGTAGTTTCCCTACGCCATCGGGATGGGAAATGAGTTCTGACCATCATTTGGGCCTATCTCCACCTCCATAGCTGAAGCAGCTGCCCAGAGCTGTGGCTGCAAGGTCATTAGTGCATCTTGTGGTGGCAACCCCTGAACCAAGTGGTGGACACCAGTATGAGGGGAGCCATCAAGCTGAAGAAGGAGTCCTATCAAGCTTGGTTGGCTTGTGGGACTCCTGAAGCAGCTGAGTTGTATCGGCAGGCAAAGAGTAGTGCAGCTCGGGTGGTTGCTGAAACAAAAGCTCGGATGTGGGATTAGTTTGGTGAGGGCATGGAACAAGATTTTCGGTCAGCCTCAAAGAGATTATAGCAAACCGTCCGGTGGCTCAGGAGGGGGAAGCAGCTTCCTGTCCACACTGTGTATGGTGCGGATGGAGCGCTGCTGACTTTGACTGGGGACATCATTGGGCGGTGGAAGAAATACTTTGAGGATCTCCTCTATCCCATTGGCATGCCTTCCACAGAGGAAGCAGGGCTTGAGGACGAGGGGGATGACTCACCCATCATAGGGGCTGAGGTTGCCAAAGTGTTTAAAAAATCCTTTTGTTGCCAGGCCCAGGGGGTGGATGAGATTTGCCCTGAGTACCTCAAGGCTCTGGATGTTGTAGGGCTGTCATAGTTGACACACCTCTGCAACATTGCATGGAGGTTGGGGACAGTGCCTTTGGCATGGCAAACTGGGGTGGTGGTTCCACTTTTTCAGAAGGGGGACCACAGGGTGTGTTCCAACTTCAGGGGGATCACACTTCTCAGCCTCCCTGGGAAGGTCTGTTCCAGGGAACTGGAGAGGAGAGTTCATCCATTGGTTGAACCTCGGATTCAGCAGGAGCAATGTAGTTTTTGTCCCGGCTGTGGCACATCGGACCAACTCTTTACCCTATCGAGAATCCTTGAGGGTCTGTGGGAGTTTCCCAACCAGTTTGCATGCATTTTGTGGACTTGGAGAAGGCATTCGACCGTGTCCCTCATGGTTTTTTGTAGGGGGTGCTTCGGGAGTATGGGGTATTGGGCTTGTTGTTACGAGCTATTTGGTCTCTATACGACCATTGTGAAAGTTTGGTTCGTATTGCCAACACTCCGGCGGACTCATTCCCAGTGAGAGTTGGACTCCACCAGGGCTGCCCTTTGTCACCGATCCTATTCATAATTTTTATGGACAGGATTTCTTGGTGCAGCTAGGGAACGGAGGGTGTCATGCTTGGTGACCACAGGATCTCATCTTTGCTGTTTGCAGATGATGTTGTCCTGTTGGCTTCATCCAGCAATGACCTACAGGTCTTACTGGAATGGTTTGCTGCTGAGTGTGAAGCAGCTGGGATGAGAATCAGCACCTCCAAGTCCGAGTCCATGGTCCTCAGCCGGAAGAAGGTGGATTGTCCCCTCCCGGTTATGGACAAGCTTCTGTCCCAAGTGGAGGAGTTTAAGTATCTCGGGGTCTTATTCATGAGTGAGGGGAGAATGGAGCGAGAGATTGACAGATGGGTCGGAGCAGCATCTGCAGTGATGCGGACGTTGTACCAGTCTGTTGTGGTGAAGAGGGAGCTAAGCTCTAAGGCAAAGCCGTTGATTTACTGGTCAATCTATGTTCCTACCCTCACCTATAGTCACGAGCTTTGGGCAATGACCGAAAGAATGAGCGGCTGAAATGAGCTTTCTTCATAGGATTGCTGGTCTCACCCTTAGAGATTGCGTGAGAAGCTTTGTCATCTGGGAGAGGCTCAGAGTAGAACCGCTGCTCCTCCACATTGAAAGGAGCCAGTTGAGGTGGTTTGGGCGTCTGATCAGGAGGCCTCCTGGACGCCTCCCACTTGAGGGGTTTTGGGCACGTCCCACTGGGAGGAGGCCCTGGGGCAGACCCAGGACTTGCTGGAGAGACTACGTCTCCAAGTTTGTCTGGGAATCCCTTGGTATCCTCTCTGAAGAGCTGGAGCAAGTGACTGGGGAGAGGAAAGTCTGGGCTTCTCTGCTTAAACTGCTGCCTCCATGACCCGGACCTCCGGAAAAGCGGTAGAAGATGGATGGATGGATGGATGGATGGATGGATAGAAAAGCCTTTGTTGGTAATAACAGCTTCCAGATGCCTCCTGTATGGAGAAACTAAGCACAGGTGTTGCTCAGGAGTGATTTTATTCCATTCCTCCACACAAACTGTCCTCAGATCCTGACAGTTCCATGGTTGTCTCCTATGAACTTTGATCCTCAGTTTGTTCCATAGATTTTCTATTGGATTCAGGTCAGGTGACTGACTGGGCCATTCTAGCAGCTTTATTTTTCTTCCCTGGCACCAGTTGAGAATTTCCTTGGCTGTGTGTATGGGATCATTGTCTTGCTGAAATGTCCACCCTTGTTTCATCTTCAGCATCCTGGCAGATGGCAACAGGTTCTTATCAAGGATGTCTCTGTACATTTGTCCATTTATGTTTCCTTCAATTATGTGAAGTCTGCCTGTGCCATGTGCTGAAAAACACCCCCACACAATGATGCTTCCACCTCCAAACTTCACTGTTGGTATGGTGTTTCTGGGCTGTGGGATGTGCAATGCCATTTCTCCTCCAAACATGTTGTGTGTTGTGGCATCCAAAAAGTTCAATTTTGGGGTCACGAGCTAAGCACTGGAAGTTCTGCCATGCTCAGTGTTGTGGCTTTTTTCTCTGTATTTATATATCTGTTGTATTTTGTGCCTTGGGTTTCTATATTTTTGTATTGGTTCTTATTTTCTTGTTTATGTTATGGTTTTGTTACTCTTATTTTGTATTAGGTTGTATTTATTTCTCCATCTGCATTTATTGATATTTTATTCTTTGTTTTTCGGACTGTTGTGTTCTTTCTTTGGATTGACAGCTGTCAAGTGGTGTTTCCGGGTTGTGCTCCATGTGGGCATTGCCCTGTCAGCTGTCAGTTCTCTTTGCTCTCCTCTCATTACTTCCAGCTGATCCAAATCATTAATCATTGTTACCCTTTTGCCTGCTCATGTGACCCCCACACCTGTCATTACTTATGTTATTTGTTCTGACCCCATTTAAAGACTGCATTCTCTTTTCGTTGTTGCCGCAGTCTTAGTTTAACTTCCTCCTCGCCGCCAGAACCCCTTCTTCATTCTGGTTTGTGCTGTTCCAATAGCTGTAAGTGTACCTTGTCTTCTGTTTGGATTTTTGCTTTATGCACTTTGGAACTTTTGTATTTTGTTATTAAATGCCACAAACTGCAGTTGGCGCGTGGGTCTGTCTCTCTCTGCCGTGAGGTGCAAATCATGACATTTGGTCTAATCTGACCAGACTATTTTCTCCAGTATTTTACTGGCTTGCCCAAATGTTGTGCAGCAAACTTTAAATGAGCTTCAACATGCTTTTTCTTCAGCAATGGAGTCTTGCAAAGTGAGCGGGCATAGAGCACATGCCGTTCAGTGCATTACTTATTGTTTTCTTTGAAACAGCAGCACCTGCTAACTTCCAAGTCTTTCTGAAGCTCTCCACGAATAGTCTTTGAGTCTTGGGTAACTCTTCTGATGATCCTTTTGACTCCTCTGTCAGAAATCTTGCAAGGAGCTCCTTGGGCCTCATGTACAAAGACTTGCGCAGATTTCCTACTGAAAGATGACGTATGTTTAAATCAAGAAAACATTGCAAGCAAAAAAAAAAATCCAGATGTGTTTTAACAGTGCATACGCAGGAATCCAAGCAGATTTCCTTTGTACATCCCAATCTACTTGAAATTGAATGCACGTGGGCTTCCAGGAAAGATCACTTCGTGAGCGGCTGTGCAGTTAAGAGCTCGTATCAGTCTTTATATTCAAACGCCATTTAGAACACGTAACTCGAGTCATATATATAAAATATTTTAGAAATGAGTGGCGGAAATATACACAGAAGCCGCAAAAGCACTAAGAAGTCACCTACAAAACAACTTGAAGAAGAGGGAGCCACCGAGCGCAGCGAAAGTGATTCTGAAGACACCACAGCGGTGAAAATGGACCACGACCACACCGAGGCCCTACAGGCGGGGTTAGCCAGCATTAGCAAAGATATAAAAGAGCTGCAACAAAATCTTCATGAGGAGTTGACACATTTTAAAGACGAAATAAAGAAAAAAGTGATACAAGAAATTGCATCCCTCAGACAAGATATGGACCATAAATTCACAGAATGCAACAAAGAAGTACAGGACCAAAAAGCGAGTATAGCCGAGGCCCAGGGTCGCATATCTGAGCTGGAAGAGTGGAACACGGAGGCTAATGAGATGCTGCTAAAGATGCTAAAGCAGACAAGCTACATGCAAGATAAAATGGTAGACCTAGAAGCGAGGTCTCGGAGAAATAACGTTCGCATCTTTGACCTACCGGAAAAAACTGAAGGAAGCTCCGTGAAGAACTACCTGGAACAGTTATTAAAAAGAGTGCTGGAGATCTCCGGCGATTCAGTCTGCAGATCCAACGCGCTCACAGAACCCCGCTGCAGGAACCGAGGGCAGGTGCTCAACCGAGGGCAACAGTGGTTAATTTTCAGACATTCGAAATCAAGGACATAGTGCTAAAAAAAGTGTGGCAGAAGAAAATTAAAGTGGGTGATGCACGCATTCAGTTTGACCATGATTATCCTGCTGAAATTGTACAGAAACGCAGAGCATATCGTGACATAAAGAAGACGCTAAAAGACAGGAACATACGCTTTCAAACTCCATACACGAAAATACGAATTTATTGGAGTGATGGAGTAAAGAGTTACAACAACGCTGGGGAAGCTGCACGGGACGTAAGAGCGAGGGGATTCCAGCTGGACATGCCGAATAACACAGACGGCAACAGTGAAGGAGAGAACCGCAGAGCGTCGGGATGGCAACGAGTGAGAGGCGGAGAGACGAAGAGAGGCGGCGGGACAGCTGTGTCCCCAAGCTGGGATACAGTGCACCGAGTGAAGGAGAAACTGCGTGAATTTCAAAGATAATAGCAACGAGGAAGACGGACAACTTCAGGATTAAGTAACAAAACTACAATGGTAAGACTCGTGTGTAAAAGTTGGAGATGAAGAATCAAAATCTCCACATGGGGTAAAAGAACAGCGTTCTCACCCACTGCTATATAGACTCAACTCTACTCATAAAAACAAGAGAATACATTTTTTTATGAATATATAATAAGAGTTTTGTAATACTGTATGGCCTTATGCTTATTTTTTTTTAAATTTATAATAGACTGAGAGTTCATGTGTAAATGTTGGACTTAATTAGACTGAGGGGGAATTCATCAGTAGAATGGTTTTCTCAGTCTAAGGATGGGCCCTTATTGAAGAAGAGGATTTCCTATCCACCTACCAACAGGGGCACGGGGGGAAATCAAGAGACCCCCAGGAGGAAGTTACTTATGGTTTATGTTCTTACTGTGATGTTCAAATGTGTGCATAGTTCTGGTTCAAACTGCTCGGGGAAGCACATGAAAACATGGTTTAAGTGTTATGATAAAAAATAGTCTTAAGATTATATCGCTAAATGTAAATGGTCTAAATACACCTGTAAAGAGAGCAAAAGTCCTAACAAAAGTGAAGAAGGAAAAGGTGGAAATTACATTTCTGCAAGAGACTCACTTATCTCAAAAAGAGCATGAAAAATTTAAAAGATTAGGATTTAGAAACTCATTTTACAGCTCATGCAAACAGGGGCATAAAAGAGGAGTCCTGATATTAATCTCAAATACAACTAAGTTTGAATTTGGAAAAGAAATCAGGGATAAAGAGGGACGATATACTGTATACTGGTGAAAGGGAAGCTGGAAAATGAACCTGCCACTCTGGTAAATGTCTACGCTCCTCTGAAAGTGATAAACATTTTTTTCAAAGTTCTCTTTGATAACATTGCAACAGAAACAGAGGGAATTCTAATTTGTGGAGGGGATTTTAACATAATTATGAATCATAGCCTGGATACAACAAGTTTAAAGAGAAACAAAAAACATCTGACAAAATTTTTAAAACTGCAACTAGAAGAGATGGGTATGATTGATGTTTGGAGGAGTCTCAATCCATATGAAAAGATTATACTCATTACTCGGCCACCCACAAGGTCCACTCGAGGATAGATCACTTCTTTATAAATATAGGTGACAGGTATAGGGTAGATGAATGCAAAATAGGAGGAGCTGATATTTCAGACCACAATGCTGTGTATTTAAAGATTCAGTTAAATGCCCGAAAGAGACAATGTGTTGGAGACTCAATGTGGGAATACTCAACAACAAAGAACTGGTAGAGGATATAAAAAAAGAAATCAAACAATATATCAAAGAAAACAATAACGGGGAAGTGGATCCAACCATACTATGGGATGCTTTGAAGGTGGTTTTTCGAGGAAAACTAATAGCAAAAATGGCTTTATTGAAAAGAGCAAGATTGGAAACCTATAAGAAATACTCAGAGAAGTTAAGGGAATATGAGAAGAAATATCAAGACACAAACGATCAGGAGACATTTCAACAAATCAAGGATACCAAAAAGAAAATAGATGATATACTACTGAATGAAACTGAGAAAATAAACTTATTCTTAAGACAGAATTATTATGAAACGGGCTCGAGATCTACAAAATTATGAGCAAAACATATAAAAAAACAACAGGCGATAAATACAATACACAAAATTAAAGACCCACTAACTAAGGAGATAATTGATGATCCAGAAGAGATAGAAAGAATATTCTACCAGTACTATAAAAAATTATATACGCAGCCACCTGCTGCAGAGGAGGATGGAATGAGATCCTTTTTAAATGATTTGGATTTACCGGCAATTGGCACCTCACAAAATAATAGATTAATAGCCAAAATTACAGAAAAAGAGGTAGAAGAAGCAATAAATTCATTAAAAAATAATAAATCTCCAGGGAGTGACGGATATCCAGCAGAATGGTACAAACTGTTTAAAGAAGAACTAATTCCACTGCTCCAGACATCCTTTAATTGGACACTCTCAAAAAATAAAATCCCACCAACATGGTCAGAAGCAATAATAACAGTCATTCCCAAAGTGGATAAAGATAAGAATGAGTGCCACAACTATAGACCAATCTCAGTGTTAAACATAGATTATAAGCTGTATACAAAAATAATAGCCAAAAGATTAAACACATTTCTGGCAGAACTAATAGATGAAGATCAAACAGGATTTATAAAGGGACATAAAGCCCAGGACAATATTAGGAGAACCTTACATATTATAGAACAGACACAAAAGAAAAAACAAAGTACAGTCTTGATGAGTATAGATGCCGAAAAGGCATTTGATTGTGTGAATTGGAGATATTTATATTTGGTGCTAGAGCGGTTAGAATTTAATGAAAAATCAATACAGGTGATTAAAACACTTTACAAAGAGCCTATGGCCAGAATAAAACTAAATGGAAGCTTAACTAGTAAAATACATCTGCAAAGATCCACAAGACAAGGATGCTGTCTATCACCGGCTCTCTTTGCCATTTACATTGAACCATTGGCTCAAGCGGTTCGACAAAATGAGAAACTTAAAGGGGTCACAATCAAAGTTATAGAACATAAAATTGGACTTTTTGCTGATGATGTAATGATCTTCCTCAAACAACCAAACACAACACTTCCCATAGCGATGAAGCTCCTTGAAACATATGGCCATTTATCAGGATATAAAATAAATATTTCTAAAACTCAGATACTTACAATTAATTGGCTTACAATTGGCTAAACTGTCATCTCTGCTGGAGTCCGAGTTCCACCCTATGCAGGACATACTGAATGCACTGAGGAGCTCATTTAGCAGCAGACTACATCATCCCAGGTGCACAACCGAGAGGTTTCGCAGGTCCTTCCTACCAACGGCTGTCAGACTGTACAACCTAAGCAGGGCTGCTCGCAGAGATAGCAAAAAGACGTAACAAACTAATAGTTTTTTGAATGCAAAAGATGCAATAGACTTACACAATGGTCCCCTCCGGCATACAACTAGGAAAATACCGGTCGCTATGGAGGGTGAGAATATGTATGGGCACATAATCATACCATGTAGGATAACTAAGTAGACGGCTGTGCTGCTTCATCCCATCTAGCAACAATGCTCTGCACTGTGTGTTTATATATTTACATATTTATTCCATCTAGCTACAATGCTCCGCACTGGGTGCGTTTATATTTATATATCTATATATTTATTCCATCTAGCTACAATGCTCCGCACTGTGTGTTTATATATCTACATATTATTCCATCTAGCTACATTGCTCCGCACTGTGTGTGTTTATATATCTACATATTTATTCCATCTAGCTACAATGCTCCGCACTGTGTGTTTATATATTCATATATTTATTTCATCCAGCTACAGTGCTCTGCACTGTGTGTCTGTGTGTGTGTATATATATATTTTATAGTAATATGTACATATGTATATTAGCTGCTCTTGCTTGCTTGCTTTTTTTTTCTTGCCTTCTGATTGTTGCTCTGAGTGTTGCTATCCCTGTGCTGTTGCAATCCTGGAATTTCCCCATTGTGGGACTAATAAAGGCTTATCTTATCTTATCTTAATTATACACCCTCAATAACAATTCAGAAATCTTATAAACTTAGCTGGAGTATGAGGCAAATTAAATACTTGCGAGTAACATTAACAAAAGACCTCTCTGAACTATTCAATATAAATTATGAAAAGGTATATCAAGATATACAGAAAGATATAGAAAGATGGGCAACCCTACCACTGGACTTTAATTCAAAAATCGAAATAGTTAAAATGAATATACTACCCAGATTTCTCTATCTATTCCAATCGTTACCAGTAGAGATCCCTCCAGACCAATTTATAAAGTGGGACAAAACAATGTCCAGGTTCATTTGGGGAGGTAAACGACCCAGAGTTAGATATCAAACTCTCCAGCTTTCCAAAAACCTAGGTGGAATGGCATTACCAAAATTAAAGGAATATTTTTATGCTGCTCAATTAAGATCTTTGTACTGTTGGTGCAATCCAAATTTTGTAGCAAAATGGAAAGATATAGAAAAAGTAATATCAAATATTCCGATTCAAACTGTGATTGGAGATAAAGACTTATATAAGAAACTGAAACATGAAATGGATTCAATCAGTGAGCATACATTAGACACGTGGTTTAAAATTTTAAAAAGATACAAGATTAAGGAAGACATAAAAATTCTGAATTGGGTAGGATATGATAAAAATTTTAAACCAAATCAATATGATCAGAGATTTAAAAGATGGACAGAAAAAGGAGCCACAGCTTGGTGTGTTCAAGAAAAGAAAGGAAAGTTGGAGAGTTATCAGAATTTAAAAGAAAAATATGAATTGGGGATCTCTGATTTTTTCCAGATATCTCCAACTAAGAGACTACTACACAAAAGTAATCCGGGTGGATCCCTCCAAAGAAGTCAATGATGTGATAAAAGTCATAATTAAAGCATATAAAGAAAACTAAAAGAAATTTACTGTATATCATCAATGTATAAGGCATTAAACCTAAATAATAAACATACAACCGAGTATATAAAAAAGAAGTGGGAGAAAGAAATTGGCATAGAAATCACAAAAGATGAATGGCAAAATATATGCAAGACTCACCACTCATCCACCAGTTTGCGGATTTGGAGGGAATTTGCCTGGAAAAACTTAGTGCGTTACTTTATCACACCAAAGATGAAAAATAAATGACTCAACCAACCTCAGAAATGTTGGAGAAAATATGGAGAATACGATGTGGATTACACACATGTTTTTTGGAAGTGTAAGAGAATAACTGTATTTTGGGAAATGGTAACTGAAATGTTACAGAAGATAATAGGATACAAGATCCCTATGACCTGTAAGATACTTTATCTGTGTGATCTAACAGAGGCAAACATCTTTGGGAGTGATAGATATCTTGTCAAAGTATTGTTAGTAGCGAGTAAAAAAAGCCATAACAAGGAATTGGTTGAAGAAAGAACCACCTACAAAGGAGCAAAATTGGGCTGTTATAGAAGACATCTACATAATGGAAAAACTAACACACAAACTATGACTACAAGAAGCAGAATTTGATGAGAAGTGGGAAAAATGGACAATTTACAAATTCCGAAATGGCGATAAATAAGTGGACTTCAAAGAAATAATGTGGACTATGAGGAGGAACAAGAGCTAATGTCGGACTCGAGCAGTGGATGTTATTGATTTGTTTTTCTGTTGATGTTGCTGTTACAGGTTTCTTTCTTTTATATATACTTGTGTGTGTGTGTGTGTGTGTGTGTGTGTGTGTGTGTGTGATTTAAGCTGAAAAACTAATAAAAATCTAAGTAACAAAAAAAAGAAATTGAACGCACGTGAGGAAATACTGGACTACTCCCTTGACACGCCTCCATTTAAATATGCAGTTACATGCAAATAGATATGCAAATAGATATATACAATTATTTAGCTTTTTGTTCTTATTAAAGACAAAAATAGAAAGGAGATGTTTTTACCTTCTTTACATGTTTCGACTGTTCACTGCAGCCTTCGTCAGAAGTGTCAGCTGATTGCTGCCAGGTGTCATTTTATCAGCTGACTTTCGTAGGAGGGGACAGCCCAGCAGACCTGTCAGATCCACGGAGCCGGCCCCACTTTCTGCTGTCTGATGGTCTCTGGAGAATGTGATCCCAGGTGTGGGAAAGGATACAGGCCCCTTCATCCCGGTTCATGCTATCTTTTCCCCGCTTCCTGATTTCTATGGCTTCCTTGATCCAGTGTTTGTGTCTGTTGCTCGCCGATCCAATAATTTGTGCGTTGTCCCGGTCCATGATGTGATTATTTCTTTTGCAGTGATCTGATATTGCTGATTTTAATGTTTCTTGTTCTGCCTTTTCTTTTTGTGATCTTGTGAGTCTTCCTTGTGTTTCCTTCTCACATTCCTTCTGGTGTTCTTTATTTCTTGAGATGAATGATCTTCCAGTTTCTCCGATGTAGGTTTTGTTGCATGATCTGCATGATATTTCATATATTACATTGCATTTTTTGTCTTGTTCTATTTTGTCCTTGGGGTGTACTAATAACTGTCTTAATTTTTTGTGTGGTTTTACTGCTATGTTTATTTTGTATTTTTTAATGATCCTTTGAATTGGTTCTGTTATCCCTCGGATGTATGGTATAGTTATGGTGTCCTTGTTTTTGATTTCGGCTTTTGATCTGTCTTGTTTCCTGTTTGTTTTCTTTGTTTTTGACTTGCTGTTTCCCTTTGCTTATGGCCCATACTGGATATTGTCAGCGTGTGAGTGTATGTTTTATGTGGTTTTCCTCCTCCTGTCTGTCTTCATGGTCTGTGATGATGGTGGCCCGTTCATATAACGTCCTGACAACTGATAGTTTGTGTGCTGTGGGGTGTTCTGATGTCCATAGTAGGTATTGATCCATGTGGGTTGGTTTCCTGTAGACTGTGATTTTTATACTGCCGTCATTGTTATGGTGAATTTTCATGTCCAGAAAGGCTATGGTGCCATTTTCTTCCTCTTCGTGTGTGAATTTTGTATTCCCAGTGCTGTCCGTGCTGTTCAGATGATCAGTGAGTTCTTGTGTGTGTCCTTTCCTTATTTTCTCCAAAATGTTGTCCACGTATCTCTTCCAGAGGGTGGGTTTACATTGTGTAGGTGCTGTGGTGATGGCTTTTTTTTTCAGATCTTCCATGAAAAAGCTGCTCATGATGGCTGATAGTAGGTCTCCCATTGCAAATCCTTCTTTTTGTCTGTAGATTTTTTCTCTGTATTGAAAATAGGTGGATTTTGCAACAAATTGTAATAGTTCAGATATGTCGTCAACTGTGAGATTGGTGCGTCTTTTTAGGGTTCTGTCATTTCTGAGGCATTGTTGCACTATGTGTAATGTGACATCAACAGGTGTCTTTGTGAATAATGAAATGACGTCATGTGAAATGAGGATCTCGTCTGATTCTATTTTCACATTTTTGAGTTCTTGTGCCAGCTCTTTTGAGTTTTTGCAGTGGTATTCTGATAGTCCAAGGAGGGGTTTGATGATTTCAACCAGGGCTTTTGATAAGTTGTATGTAACTGATCTGATACTGTCTATTATTGGCCACAGTGGGATATCCTTCTTATGTATTTTTGGGGTTCCATAGATCCGGGGGGTGATGCTGGCTGTGGGTATCAGGTGATCATATGCGTCCTTTGTGATTTTTTTTTGCTTTCTAATATGGGTTTAAGAAAGACTTTTAGCATTTTTTTCTTTTCTTCTGTGGGATTTGTTTTAATGATTTCATATGTACTGCTGTCTGCCAACATGGTTTCCATCTGTTTTTCATATGTTTCCGTGTCCATTACTACTGTTGTTCTGCCTTTATCTGATGGGAGGATTGTGATTGTTTTATCTGTCTTGAGTGAGTTTAATGCTTTTTCCTCTTCTTTTGTAACGTTGCTTTGTGGTAATTTGGCCGTTTTGAGGATTACTGCGACTGCGTTCCGGAATGATGCTTTTTCCTCTTAGTCCTGGATTTTTTCACATGCGAGTTCTGTTGCAAGGATGTTTTCCATCCATCCATCCATCCATCTTCTACCGCTTTTCCGGAGGTCCGGGTCGCGGAGGCAGCAGTTCAAGCAGAGAAGCCCAGACTTCCCTCTCCCCAGCCACCTGCTCCAGCTCTTCAGAGGGGATACCAAAGCGTTCCCAGACCAGCTGGGAGACATAGTCTCTCCACCGAGTCCTGGGTCTTCCCCGGGGTCTCCTCCCAGTGGGACGTGCCTGAAACACCTCAAGTGGGAGGCGTCCAGGAGGCATCCTAATCAGATGCCCATACCACCTCAACTGACTCCTTTCAATGTGGAGGAGCAGCGGTTCTACTCTGAGCCTCTCCCGGATGACTGAGCTCCTCACCCTATCTCTGAGGGTGAGTCCAGCAATCCTACGGAGAAAGCTCATTTCAGCTGCTTGTATCCGCGATCTCGTTCTTTCGGTCATTACCCAAAGCTTGTGACCATAGGTGAGAGTAGGAACGTAGATTGACTGGTAAATCGACAGCTTTGCCTTAGAACTAAGCTCCCTCTTCACCACAACAGACCGGTACAACGTCCGCATCACTGCAGATGCTGCTCCAATCCGTCTGCCGATCTCTCGCTCCATTTTCCCCTCACTCATGAACAAGACCCCAAGATACTTAAACTTCTCCACTTGGGGCAGGAGCCTGTCCCCAACCCGGAGAGGACAATCCACCTTTTTCCGGCTGAGGACCATGGACTCGGACTTGGAGGTGCTGATTCTCATCCCAGCCGCTTCACACTCAGCGGCAAACCGTCCCAGCAAGAGCTGTAGGTCATTGCTGGATGAAGCCAACAGGACAACATCATCTGCAAACAACAGAGATGAGATCCTGTGGTCACCAAGCATGACACCCTCCATTCCCTGGCTGCGCCTAGAAATCCTGTCCATAAAAATTATGAACAGGATCGGTGACAAAGGGCAGCCCTGGTGGAGTCCAACTCTCACTGGGAATGACTCCGACCGAGTGTTGGCAATACGAACCAAACTCTCACAACGGTCGTACAGAGACCGAATAGCTCGTAACAACAAGCCCGATACCGCATACTCCCGAAGCACCCCCCACAAAAATCCACGAGGGACGCGGTCAAATGCCTTCTCCAAGTCCACAAAACACATGTAAACTGGTTGGGCAAACTCCCACGAACCCTCAAGAATTCTCGAGAGGGTAAAGAGCTGGTCCGATGTGCCACGGCCAGGACGAAAACCACATTGCTCCTCCTGAATCCGAGGTTTTTCCATCCATGTTTTCTTCGTGGGGTATTTTGGCTGGTGTGATGGCGAAATTCAGTCTTCTGCTCAGCACTGTTTTCTCCGTGTCCGTGAGTGTGCATTTTGATAAGTTTTTGATCCACTTAGTGTTCGTTTCCGTGTGTGCTTGTCTTCGCTCATTCTTCCTTTCTGTGAGTTTTTTTTAGTTTCTTTAAATAGCAGTTTTTTGTTATAGTGAATTCCTGTTCGTGTGCATGTTTTAATTGTGCTTTTATCTGCTCCTGCGTTTCCTGGTCAGTTGGGTAGTGTTTCTTGAAAATGTACATTTCCTCCTTGATCTGGTTGTTGATTCTGTCCACTTTGTTTGCCGTCATTCTTATCCGTTCTTTGATCAGGTCTTTCCGTGCTTTATTGATAATTTTCTCTGCGTTTCTGGTTGGGATCGGATTTTTTTATGTTGAGGCTTGCTGGCGTGACATCCTCATCTCTGCAACGGAGGTTAAATTTCAGGTGGTTTCTGTAGCGTGCCCGTGTTTTCTCCAATTTCTCCAGCTTTAATAAGAACAAAAAGGTAAATAATTAAAAGAAGACAAAAGGAACCTACTTGAGATATATACAAGCCCTGCTCGTTTGATTCTCCTGTATCCACGATAAAAATAATGGATTTAATGTAATTTCACTGACTGTGAGTTGGAGGCACTCCTCAATGAGGTAGAGGTGTGTAAAAATGTTTTGTCTGGCACGCTGTCCTCTTGCATTAGCACTGGGTACAGGTAAATCAATACCCTGCTCATAGCCCTACAAGATTAGTTTATTGTTTTCCTTTATTCAGACAAAGATGAGAAGGAGATGTTTATTTAACCTTGACATGTTTCGACTGATGTCTGCAGTTGTCCTCAGAAGCGTCAGCTGATTGCTGTGATTTGTGACCAATTTACATGGATTACACACACTACTATTGGAAATGAATGAAGTGCGCCGGGGAAAGGATGACACTGTTGTATTTCAGACTTTACGCATGTGTTTATTGACATAACTACAGGTACATCTCAAAAAATTAGAATATCATGAAAAAGTTCAATATTTTTTGTCACTCATTTCAGAAAGTGAAACCCATATATTATATAGATTCATTACACAGACATATTAATAATATTACATTATTACATAAAATTAATTAAAAAAATAGTTTTTTTTTAATACAAATGTGGACCAACTGAAAAGTATGTCCATGTAAACATTCAATACTTGGTCAGGGCTTCTTTTGGATTAATTACAGTATTAATGTGGCGTGGCATGGAGGTGATCAGCCTGGGGCACTGCTGAGGTGTTATGAAGGTCCAGGTTGCTTTGATAGTGACCTTCAGCTCGTCTGCATTGTTGGGTCTGGTGTCTCTCATCTTCACTTGACAATACTCCATAGATTCTCTATGGGGTTTAGGTCAGGAGAGTTTGCTGGCCAGTCAAACACAGTGATGCCATGGTCATTAAACCAGGTTTTGATACTTTTGGCAGTGTGTGTGTGGGGGGGGTGGGTACCAAATCCTGCTGGAAAATGAAATCAGCTTCTCCATGAAACTTGTCAGCAGAGGGAAGCATGAAGTGTTCTTAAATTTCCTGGTAGACGACTGCGCTGACTTTGGTCTTGATAAAACACAGCGGGCAAACACCAGCAGATGACCTCTGTTCAGATAAAAGTAAATTTTGCATTTCATTTGGAAATCAGTCTGGAGAAAGAGTGGAGAGGCACAGAATCTATGTTGCTTGAGGTTTAATGTGAAGTTTCCACAGTCAGTGATGATTTGAGGAACCATGTCATCTGCTGGTGTTTGTCCACTGTGTTTAATCAAGACCAAAGTCAGCGCAGTTGTTACCGGGAAATTTTAGAGCACTTCAAGCATTCCTCTGCTGACAAGCTTTATGGAGAAGTTGATTTCATTTTCCAGCAGGACTTGGTACCCCCCACACTGCCAAAAGTGTCAAAACCTGGTTTAATGACCATGGCGTCACTGTGTTTGATTGGCCAGCAAACTCTCCTGACCTAAACCTCATAGAGAATCTATGGAGTATTGTCAAGAGGAAGATGAGAGACACCAGACCCAACAATGCAGACAAGCTGAAGGTCACTATCAAAGCAACCTGGACCTTCATAATACCTCAGCAGTGCCACAGGCTGATCACCTCCATGCCACGCCACATTGATACAGTGATTAATCCAAAAGAAACCCCGACCAAGTATTGAGTGTGTACATGAACATACTTTCCAGTCGACCAACATTTCTATTTAAAAACTATTTTTTAAAAATAAATTTTATGTAATATTGTAATTTTTTGAGGAACTGAATTTGGGGTTTTCATGGGCTGTAAGCCATAATCATCAAAATTAAAATAAATAAACACTTGAAATATATCACTCTCTGTGTAATGAATCTACGTATATGATATATGGGTTTCACTTTCTGAAATGAGTGACAAAAAATATTGAACTTTTTCATGATATTCTAACTTTTTGAAATGTACTGGTAGAATGCTGTGAAACTGTAGTTTAATCAACAAAAAAAGGAAGTCAGTTACTTGAACCACTAACTTGTAATGAAGCCTTCAAGACGGGGTGATATGTGGGGTGCACAGGCACGTTGCGCATGAGGTGGATTATTTAGGACAATTACATGAATTTATTCACTAAGAAGCCACCCATCCACACAGTGCCAGCTTGTAGTTTGTTCCCAACAATGCTCTTCATTAGAATGACTGAATCGTGCGATGAACCAGGCCACCTTGCAACAGTGTTGGTTAGTCACATTTGCGCATCACATATAATAAGGTATGAATGTGAGAGTGAATAGTTGTCTGTCTCTGTGTTGGCCCTGCGATGGACTGGTGATCTGTACAGGGTGTACCCTGCCTCTCGCCCAAAGATGCTGGGATAGGCTCCAGCCTCACCCTTCCCACCCCACGACCCAAAAGGATTAAGCGGAAGAAGATAGATGGATATAATTTGTACATTTATAGAATGGAAATGTTTCCTGTTAACATACACATATCCATCTTGTGAAGGTGATTCTATAGCAATGTGTGTGCAGGCCATAGCTCCAATTAAATTAGGAAAACTGGCTGTTGCTGCAAATTACTCTTTGATGCTGGCCTGTTCAACTGCATTGTATGGGAATATGATGTACCTCAGTGACAGCCGGATATGCCATCCCACACACCTAGCATAGCTCGGCTCAGGGTTGACTGGGAAATTCCCGATGGGTCTGCTAGCTTCCTCTGGAATGCCCCTGTTGCCAGGAACCCCAGTGTTGTCAGCATCTGCACTGGGATGGGCAGTGCATGGCTTCTCACCATGTTGCACTCCAAGAGCGACCGTAGCTCTGAGCACAGTTCCATAAAGACTGCCCGTGGAAATCTAAACCAGCTGACAAGCCAGTCATCATCCTGAGCCAGAAAATCTTCTCTGTCTCTAAATACCCTTTCTCTTCTCACTGCGCAATTTACAAAATCCTCTAATAATGCTAACGCCATTGTTGTTAGAGGAATTTTCAGCACTTCTTTGTGCTTGCTTTTACAGCCACTCATCTAATTGCGCACACTTGGATGTTTGTTCATCATGTGTCTCTAGTGTGTACAATAATTTTCACTTCATTATCAATCTCCCACATCACCTCTAAGTGTCACCAACAGACCAATAATGTTAGAAATGTACGTACGCCAACCATAAAGTTGCCGTGGGGCAGTGCATATTCCCACAGTCATTTCATTTTTGATCCATCTGAAATTTTCTATGGAGAAGGGTGTCTGCCATGTTTTTGTGCATAAGCACCCTTTGTACATGAGGACCCAAATCATGGCCGGTTTATGGTAAAATGATGTTCTTTCCCTTTCTGAATGATGGCTCAAACAGCGCTCACTGGAACATTTAGCAGTTTAGAAATGTGCCTGTAAACAATGTCATCATTATGTTTTCCAACATTAAGGTTGCAAAGGACTAGAGAGAGCTCTTTGCTTCTCCGCATCATGAGTTCTTTGTAGTGTGACAATCTGATATTCACAGTCCTTTTCAAAGGCTATCAGTCAGGACTTAACCAGCTGAAATTAATATGCAGTGACAGGGGATGGGATGGCTTCCTAAATTCTGATGGATTTCAGCTAGTTTCTTGGCTTTCTGTGCCTTTTTGCACCTCGTTTTCTTCATGTGTTCCATACTTATTCCCTGTATCAAATCAAAATCAAATCAAATCAAACTTTATTGTCATATTGCTGTACATACAACTGTAGTGCAGGCAAGATGAAATTGCGTTTCTCTCGGCATCCATATAAGAAGCAGCATGATTAAGACACACTCCCACATAGCTCCACCCCCCACCCCCACCCCCCATCCATTCACACATCCCTGAGACATACTTGGGGGAAAAAGAATAACTAACTATAATATACAAAATGTCCGTAGGTGCAGTAGTGTGTATGAGAGATTCCGGGTCAGCTGTTCAGCATCCTGACAGCTTGTGGGAGGAAGCTGTTGATCAGTCTGGTGGTTCTGCCTCTGATGCTCCGGAATCGTTTACCAGATGGAAGAAGTTCAAAGTGTTTATGCAGAGGGTGAGAACGGTCCTTGACAATGTTCAGTGCCCTGCTCCTACAACGGTTCTGAAAAAGTTCTTGGACAGAGGGGAGGGAGACTCCAATTACCCTCTCCGCCCCCTTGACTATCCTCTGCAGGGCTTTTTTGTCTGACATACTGCAGCTGGAGTACCATGTAGCAATGCAGTACGTCAGAACACTCTCCACCACACCTCTGTAGAAGGTCCTGAGGATGCAGATGAGGAGAGAGGCCTGTTTGAGTTTCCTCAAGAAGTGTAGTCTCTGCTGAGCCCGCTTCCTGATCTCCAAGGAATTCTTGCTCCAGATCAGGTCCTGCGAGATCTGCACTCCGAGGAACTTGATGTTCTCTACTCTCTCCACTAAACGGCCACCGATGCTGAGGGGGACGTGCTCAGGCTGTGACCGCCGGAACTCGATAATCATCTCCTTCGTTTTGTCCACGTTGAGCACCAGATTGTTCTCCCTGCGCCAGCCCTCCAGGTCTCTCACTTCTTCCCTGAACATTGATTCCTCATCCCTCTGAATAAGTCCCACCACTGTGGTGTCATCTGCAAACTTAATAATCTGGTTCCCCTCGTGTTTGGATACACAGTCATGTGTTAGAAGTGTAAACAACAGTGGACTGAGTACACAGCCTTGAGGGGATCTGGTACTCAGCGTGACAGAGTTGGAGATGTTGTTTCCAACCCGGACAGACTGAGGTCTCTCAGTCAGGAAATCCAGGATCCAGAGACATGTGGCGGTGTTCAGACCGAGAAGGAGTAATTTCTCCATCAGTCTCTGGGGAATAATGATGTTGAATGCTGAACTGAAATCAATGTACAGGAGTCTGGTGTAGGTGTCTTTCTGGTCCAGGTGGGTGATGACAGAGTGTAGGGTGGTGACTATAGCATCCTCCGTGGAGCGGTTTGAACGATATGCAAACTGGAGCGGGTCGTGTGATGCAGGGAGGCAGGCTGTAATGTGTGGTTTGACAAGCCGTTCAAAACACTTCATCACAATTGGTGTCAGTGCAACAGGACGATAGTCATTCAAACAGGACACCACTGGTTTCTTTGCCGCCGGTACAATGATAGAGGTCTTGAAGCATCTGGGAACGATGGCCTGACTCAGGAAGATGTTATAAATGTCAGTCAGGACATCCGCCAACTCGCTCGCGCAGTCTCGGAGCACACGTCCTGGAATGTTGTCTGGACCTGCAGCTTTGCGGGGGTTGACTCTGGTTAGGGTCCTCCGTGTGTCCGCTGTGTTGATGGTAAAAGCTGGTCCGACCGATGGTGGGGGTGGGCCGGCCCTCCCTCTGATTGTCGAGTTTGATGCTTCAAAACGTGCAAAGAAGTCGTTAAGCCTGTCTGGAAGCGAAGCGTCGTCATCATCGACCCCCTGCCTAGACTTAAAGCCCGTCAGTGTCCGAACTTTATTAAATATAACACAATTGCCTTGATTTCTTTGTATGTATGAATTACTTGATATCTGGTGAAAATTTCAGGTCAGTGGCTCCATCAGAAATATATTTAATGAGAAAAAAGTTGATTTGTTCAATGCTTATTTTCCCCACTGTAAGTCGGCCAGTGGTCAATATTGATTGTTTCCTTTGGGTTTTTTTTTTCTGTCTATTCCTCTGAATACCAACCAGATAGAAATCTCAGTTCATCTAGTAAAGGTCTCCTTACTCTCCCAAGAACTTGCTCTAGATCAGCTCATAGTGCCTTCAGTAGCTATGGTTCCACTATATGGAATTCACTACCAAAGGACTTAAGGTCTGCTTCATCTGTATCTTTGTTTAAAAGCAAATTAAAAACAGACCTCTTTTCAATAGCCTTTGGTTACTGTGAATGTGACTTTAGTAAATACTGTTTGAATATTTGTACTTTGTATATGCTACTGTACTTTTGTAAACCGGAGTGGTGACCTAGAGGTAGAGCATCTGCCCCACAACTGAGAGGCCGGGGTTCACGTCCCAGCTGGGTCATTCAGAATCAGAATCAGAATCAGAATCAGCTTTATTGGCCAAGTATGCACAACACATACAAGGAATTTGACTTTGGCTAAAAACTTGCTCTCGTTGTTCAGGTGGAGGATTTAAATAAGGATTCAATGACAACAGAGTATGTACAGTAAATTACAGTCTGTCCACGTTTCTATAAAAGGATGCAAATATATACAGGAATATATGCAGTTATTTACTCAGACTAACCACACTTTGCAGAAATATATGAAAAAATATACAGTCACACAGTATTTCAATGTGAACTCAGATTCAGTGATATAATGTGAATGAAGTAAAAAGCAGTGTGAGAGTTATGTGCAATGTAATAATGGATGAAAAGTCATGAGTACAGCAACAGGTAGGACTAGGTGAATGTTAGGAGTTCATCAGAGTGATGGCTTGAGGAAAGAAACTGTTCCTGTGACGGGTGGTTTTGACCTTCAGTGATCTGTAACGACGACCAGAAGATAGAAGTTCAAACAGTTTGTGGCCGGGGTGTGATGGGTCAGCACAGATGTTTCCCGCCCGTTTCCTGGTTATGGACCGATATAAGTTCTCAATGGAGGGTAGGTCGGTACCAATGATCCTCTCCGCAGACTTAATGATCCGCTGCAGTCTGGTCTTGTCCTGTTTAGTGGCAGATCCAAACCAGACAGTGATGGAAAAGCAGAGGACAGATTGGATGATGGCGGTGTAGAAGACAACCAGCAGCTCCTGAGGCAAATCAAACTTCTTGAGCTGATGCAGAAGTTTGATTCCAAAGACCATATAAAATTGGACGGCCAATTTTATATGGTCGTCCAGCTTGGTGCTCAGCAATAATGGAACGGAGGAGGGAAATGTTGTTTTTCCAGCTACAGGGGGTGCACAAGCCAGTGTACTCCCTGTGCCGGTCTCAAGCCCGTATAAAATGGACAGGGTTGTGTCAGGAAGGGCATCCGTTGTAAAAACCCTTGCCAAATCAACATGCGGATCATGGCACTATATAAGGTGATGATACGCTGTGGTGACCCCGAAAGGGAGCAGCCAGAAGACAAAAAAAAAAAAAAAATGCTACTTTTGTTGAGCACATTGAGCACATTGAGTGATCTGTAATTCCATACTTTTAAATTCAGACGAGACTGAAGCTATATTTGTTGTGTTGGGTTCTTTTATAAATAAAGACTGCTGCTTTGGGTGAACACGGAGCCTCCTTTATTGACTGGCTGGAACACATTAACACACGAACTCCGCCATATTATTCTCTATCATGCTGTACTCCTGACAACATCCGGTCTGTGTCGCCCCCTAGTGGCTCCACATATGTAATACTTAGATTACACCACATCCCCCTTACTGAAGCCAAGTTGACCCCTTTTAGCTGAAAACACAAAATACATTTTTATTTCCGTTCCCTTTTGTCAACTAACTATGACAGCATAAATTTAACACATCACCCCGTTTAACAAATCTGTAACATTTCTTTTTTTTTCCACACTGTTGCCATGTAAGAACATATTATGCAAAGGCCTCTTATTTTCTATTTAAGGAAGGCATTTTTAGAACTCAACTCTGCTTTCACGAATATTAACATGAAACTCTACAGATCCAGTCTCTTTGGTTTTATCACTTCTCTACCAGACCTGGTTCTAACAACACCTGGTGTTTCCTGTGCATTGGGCTCAGAAACAGTTTCTGTAGGAGTGTCTTTTCCATTTGACTGGGTCTGTTGTGGTTCCATCTCAGTCTTTGGTATCGACATAGGCACAAGATGAGTGCGATTCCTCCTGATTGTCCCTTGTGGTCCACTGATGACATAGGACCGTGGAGTTTTGTGGACAGATGTCACTGTGCCCTGTGCTTTTGCATCTGTAATCCAAACAGAGTTTCCGGGTAACAGTTTATCCAAATCTCTCGTTCTGTGTCTTTTGTTGAAACATTCTGTTTGCCTCATCCGTCTCTCCTTTTCCACGTGACGAATTTGTTGCAGATTCGGCACGCATGGCTGCAAGGCCTCTGGAAGCATTGGCAGGGTGGTACGAAGCCTACGCTCCATGAGAAGCTGTGCTGGGCTGTAGCCATTTGCCAACGCTGTGGTTCTGTAGGCTAACAGTGCTCGGTATGGATCACTGGCTTTTTTAATTAGGTTTTTGACTGTTCTGACAGCTCTTTCTGCCTCACCGTTACTTTGGGGGTACCTGGGACTACTGGTCACGTGCTCAAAACAGTACTCCTTTGCAAAGTCTTCCATTTCCTGACTTGCGAACTGCGGGCCGTTATCCGTGATCAGTATCTCTGGTATTCCGTGACGTGCAAACATAGACTTTAAATGCACAATGACATTGGCAGAGCGAGTTGGGCTGAGCTGGGCAATCTCTATATACCTAGAGAAGTAGTCCACTAATAACAGATAGTTTTTGTCTTGTAGTGTGAACAAATCAGCTCCCAACTTCTGCCATGGCCTTTCTGGTAAATCTGTGGGCATTAAAGGCTCTCTCACATTAACTCTTTCCTGTATGCACTTTCTGCATTTGAGTACAATTTCACTAATCTGGTTGCTTAAACCTGGCCACCATACAGCCTGACGGGCGCGCTCTCTGCATTTAACCACCCCCTGGTGGCCCTCATGTATCTTGTCCAAAACTGCATTTCTCATGTTAGCGGGGATAACTAACCTTGTGCCTCTCAGTAGTAGTCCGTTATGCACACTCAAAACGGCTCTCTCAGACCAGTAGTGCTTCACCGCTCCCTGTAGCTGGTTACGATCCGGCCAGCCTTCTGTGCAGTATTTCATGACTTGTGAACAGACGCTGTCGGACTGCAGTTGCTCTTGGAGATCTGCAAGATATTTGCTGCTTGTAGGGAGTCCCTCTAGCACAGAGTCAACATAAATGTTAGTGTCCTCCATAAGATCTGTGTCTGTGTGAGTAACACTGTTTGTGAGCGGTAAGCGTGAGAGCGTGTCGGCAGTGGTGAGACTTTTGCCCGGGATGTGCTTTATAGTGTATGAGTACCTCATTAGGCGCATACGAAATCTCTGTATACGCGGTGGAAGCACATCCAAAGCTTGTCCTCCCAGTAGACTCACTAGTGGCTTATGATCAGTTTCTAGTTCAAAGTGCAGACCCAGGATAAAGTCATTGAATCTTCCGCAGGCCCATGTGAGAGCCAGCGCTTCTTTTTTCCAGCTGGGCGTAGCGCTGCTCTGTAGGTGTCAATGATCGAGAAGCGTAAGCAACTGGTGACCACACATCTCTCTCCTTCTGTAGCATGACTGCCCCCAATCCGTATGAAGAGGCATCTGCAGATATTTTCTGTGGTTTGTTTGGGTCATAGAGCTGCAATACAGGAGCAGAGGACAGTTCTTGTTTGAGATTACAAAACACATTTTGTTGTTCATGCCCCCAGTACCACATGTTCTTTGTTGAAAGCAAGTCTCTCAATGGTTTGTCCTTTTCAGAAAGGTTCGGAATGAACTTCCCCGGCTGGTTCACCATTCCAAGAAAGCTCCTGAGCTCACTCACGTTGCTTGGCTCTTTCATGTCCTGAACAGCTTGGGTTTTGTCTGGATCTGGCCTCATTCCTTCTGCTGAAACAATAAACCCAAGAAATTTGACCTCTCTTTTGCCAAACTCACATTTTGACATATTCAACGTAACGCCGGCTTTCTCCGCGCGCTTCAAAACAGCATGCAGTCTTGCGTCGTGCTGCTCCTTCGTGGATCCCTAGACCAGGATATCGTCCACGTGACAGACGACTCCGTCGAGACCCGATGTAACCTCAGTCACCATCATGTTTTGGAAATGTTCAGGAGCACTGGAAATACCAAATGGCAAACGGTTGAAGTGGTATCTGCCAAATGGCGTAATGAATGTGGTGAGAAAGGCCGACTCTTTAGACAGTGGTATTTGCCAAAATCCCATATTTGCATCGAGCTTTGAAAAGTACTGAGCACCTGTGAGCATGCCTAGCGTTTGGTCCACAGACGGGAGGATGTATCTTTCGCGACACACTGACTCGTTTAAAGGTGTCATGTCCACACAGATACGCACCTTTTCTTTGTCCTTTTTGGGAGCTACAACCATGCCACAGCACCAATCTGTTGGCTGCCCCACGCGACTGATGACTCCCAACTTTTCCATCCTCTCGAGCTCTTCTTTCACTTTACCCATGAGCGGCAGTGGCACACGCCTTGGCACCTTGAGCGAAAAGGGCTTAGCATCAGGTTTCAGTTTAATTGTGTATGGCTTTTGAACAAGCCCAAGTCCATCGCATAACTTGGGGTACGCTTTTCTCACTGTCTCTTGGGCTATAGTGTCAACTCTGGCAATTAGTTTCAGTCTCACGGAAGCTGTTCTACTCAGTAGTGCCATGCGCAGATTTTTGACAATATAAATTTTCTCAGTAGCGCTCTTGTCACCGTATGTAATAGTCTCTGTCATAGACCCCGGTTAGTGCAGTTCCACCCGGTCCGTAGAGTGGTTTTTGTGCCTTTTCCAACTGTTCATTTTTCTTCTTGAAGATTTCAAATGTTTGGTCAGAAACCGCTGTGACGTCCGCTCCGGAATCTAACTTAAAAGTCACTTTATTTCCTCTCACGTTTATGTCTGCCAGCCATGGATCCTCCCCTAGATCCACTTCACCCAGAAAAAGTCCATCTGCATTGTCAGTGACCTCATTCACAGTTGGGTTGGACCTACAGACTCTAATATAGTGTCCACGTTTTTTACAGTTATGGCATTCCGCGTTTTTAGCTGGGCACTGTACTGCTGCATGTGCTGGTGCTTTGCCACACTTGGAACAAACTTTACTGTCTTGTTTTGTCTGCTGAGGCCTTGAGGACTTAATCTGTTTTTGTTCCTTGATTATGAACTTGTTTGGCTTGGCTTTTCTGATGTGTACCGCATCCACGGCTGTTCTGTTAATGCTAGTTTCACCTCTTAGGTCAGTTTGTTGTCGTTTTATTTCTTCAGATTGTCTTGCCATTGTTATAGCTTTAGCTAGGGTAAGATCTTTGTCAAGCTGCATTCTTTCTGACAGCGACGAATCTTTCAGACCCACTACAAGCCTGTCTCTCAAGAGGTCATCATGAAGTGCACCGTACTCACAGTTTTCTGCCAGTGCATAGAGTGCTGTTATGAACGAGTCTACTGGTTCTGCCGGCTGTTGCACTCGCTTGTTGAATTTTGCTCGTTCATAAATCACGTTCTTTCTGGGAACGAAATGTCTATCAAAGGCTGTTTTAACGGCATCGTACTGCTGGCGCTGCACACTCGTTAGCTTGAGCCCTCTTAGCACGTCGTCAGCCTCATCTCCCATGCAATAAACCAGCGTATTTACTTGGTTCGCCTCAGCTGAGTTATTCAGGTTACTTGCCAGTCTAAAACGCTCAAAACGTCTTATCCACTTTTCCCACTCTTGGGGTCTCGCAAAGTCGAAGGGCTCCAGTGGTTTAATGGTGAAGGTTGCCGCTGGAGTAGCCGCCGCCATTACTGGATTGGCGCAGCTGCAGCTCTTTGAACTTCGTCTGGCATAGCCGCTAGCCGGTTGCAAAGCTGACTTTTCTCACCTCAAAGCGCACCAACTTCTGACACCATGTTGTGTTGGGTTCTTTTATAAATAAAGACTGCTGCTTTGGGTGAACACGGAGCCTCCTTTATTGACTGACTAGAACACATTAACACACGAACTCCGCCATATTATTCTCTATCATGCTGTACTCCTGACAACATCCGGTCTGTGTCGCCCCCTAGTGGCTCCACATATGTAATACTTAGATTACACCACAATATTCAGCTATAAAAACATAAAACATATAGTTGTTTTCCCTTCATCCACAATTCTGCTTTTCTTCATTTGCAGCTTCTTCCAGGGAAGGAGCTAAAGTGATGACATGGCCTTCATCTGTCTGTCTGTCTTTCTGTCCGTCCATCTGCCTGTCCCCACTTCATGAGAATTACTACTCCAGGTTATCTAAGATAAGATAAGCCTTTATTAGTCCCACAGTGGGGAACTTTCAGGCACTACTCCTCCTTCTCCTCTTAGGCAGTTCCCTTAATGTTCACCATACTCACTCACAATGATCCTTAGGTGGGTCTGCATCGAGATTGAACTCATGGTCAAGGTCATTGTCAAAGATCAGGAGAGATGGGCATTTACAATTTCATAAAAGTCGTTACTCCTCCTAGACAACTGCCCCACTGTTTGGCAAACTCGTGCACAATGATCCTCACATGGGTCTGCATCTAAGCTGTGCTTAAAGCTATGGTCACAAATATTCTCACGAACAATGGGTTCAGAATCAGAATCAGAATCAGGTTTATTGCCATTGTTCATGTAGTACACAAACTAGGAATTTGTCTCGGTGCAATGCTGCAACATTAAACATGATAAGATAAAAGAAATAAACTATACATGCAATAAAGTGTAGAATAAGAGTAAGTGATACTGGTCAGCAGTTAAAATATATTAGCGAGCAGCAGATACTGTGGAGAACTATATAGTGCAGTCGGTAATGCAGGAAGAAAACAGTGATGATTGACATGAGTCTGGTTGAGCTGCTGTACATAGTGCACGAGAGTCAATAAGTCACTTAGTGTTCAGCAGTCTGATGGCAGAGGGGAAGAAGCTGTTCATGTGACGGGAGGTTTTAGTCTGGATGGACCGAAGTCTTCTACCAGAGGGGAGGGGGGCAAACAGTACGTGACCAGGGTGTGAGGGATCGGCTATGATCCAGCCAGCACGCCTCCGGGTCCTGGAGATGTACAGATCCTGGAGAGATGGGAGCTTGCAGCCGATCACCTTCTCAGCAGTGCGCACGACACGCTGCAGCCTTAGTCTGTCCCTGGCAGTGGCTCCTGCGTACCACACGGTTATGGAGGTGGTGAGGATGGACTCGATGATGGCTGTGTAGAACTGCACTAACATCTTGGTGGGTAGCTTGAGCTTCCTCAGCTGCCGCAGGAAGAACATCCTCTGCTGGGCTTTTTTGATGAGTGAGCTGATAGTCGGCTCCCATTTGAGGTCCCTGGTGATGGTGGTGCCTAGGAAGCGGAAGGAATCAGCAGTGGTGATGGGAGAGCCTGAGAGGGTGAGGGGGGGCAGAGGGGTAGTGACTTTCCTGAAGTCTACAATCATCTCCACTGTCTTCAGAGCGTTCAGCTGCAGGTTGTTATTGTTGCACCAGGACGCCAGCTGGGCCACCTCTCTCCTGTAGGCGGACTCGTCGCCGTTGGAGATGAGCCCGATGAGGGTGGTGTCGTCCGCAAACTTGATCAACTTGACAGACTGGTGGCTGGAGGTGCAGGAGTTGGTGTAAAGGGAGAAGAGTAGGGGGGAAAGTACACAGCCCTGGGGTGATCCGGTGCTGATGCTAGTAGAGTCTGAGACAGTCTTTCCCAGCCGCACATGCTGCCTCCGGTCCGTCAGGAAGTCGGTGATCCACCTGCAGAGGGAGTCAGGCACGTTGAGCAGGGACAGCTTGTCCCGGAGCAGAGCGGGGCGGATGGTGTTGAATGCGGAGCTGAAGTCCACAAACAGGATCCTGGCGTAGGTTCCCGGGGATTCGTAAGAATCTCCCAGTTCCTACGAATTCTGGAGTTCGCAGAGATTCATGGAGGTGGGCATAGTTTCTTACGGCTGTCGTTCATTTTGTAAGAGCAACTTCAAAGATTCAAGATTCAAAGATTCAAAGATTTTTTTGTCAATACTTCTATACATACAGGAGAGTTGAAATAACGCTGTTTCTCTCTCTATTGGTGTGCTCAGTATATAAGAAAAAAGGAATAAGGATGAAAAACAACTTGAGACACTCTTGAGAAATGAGGTGCTTTTCTGTCATACAATGGCCCTAGAGTTCTTACGTTCTTTGTAAGGGTCCCGTGGCATCTTCCTATGGCATACGTACTGCCATCTTACAAAAATTTTTGTGCAGCTCACGGCACTCTCAAGTCATTGGTAGGAAGATCTTAGGGCTTTCGGCACATTTTTTCAGCACAAATGTCACAGGAAGGAGGACGTACTTCCATCTTATGAACGCTTCACTACTGCCTTATGCACGCTGTACGAATTTCCCTACGGCCTTTCCTATGACCGATTTAAGGGGCCCGCAAGAACAACTTAAGATGTTCTTGAGGCATACTTATGGCCAACCTCTTGCATAGTTTTTACATTGTTCCTGTGGCATTCGTATGGTCGCCCTACAATGAGGGGTTTTCATGAGGTGTTCGTAGAAATCTTGGACAAGACCATCGACCTGGCCACGAACTTACAAACGGTCCGCAAACATTGGATTTCTCCTACGGCCACCTTAAAAAGGCCATAGGAGTCCAAAAATTTTCTGTACGGTTTTCACAGCTGTTCGTAAGGGTATTTGTGACTGTAGCTCAAGGTCAAGGTCAGGAGTTCTTAGCAGTCTCACTGGGATTTAATCAGGCCAGAATGAGCTACTCCGTCATTGACAGTCTAGCTCTATTTTATGATGAAAATTGTTCCATTTTGTTTTCATTTATTATGATTACAGAAAAAGTGCTTCCTTGACATCAACAAGCGTGTAAAAATCCTGCAAAAAATGACTGGATCCAGATCTGATCTGGCTTAGCCACCACAGTGTAATCAACTGGCAATGATGTGCACAGACATTTTGGGGGACAGGTGCTCAACCAAAAAAAAAAAGGGCACTCCTAAATACTGAAAAAAGTAAAGTTACATATAGTAGCACAAATTCTTCTGAACTTACTTGGTATATCAATTTTATTTTAATTCCTATACACTCATGGAGATATTTAATACCCCATAGATTTCCACAAACTATCAATGCACAGAGACCATGGTCTTCATAATTAATTATGTATTTACAGGACAGGAATGGGCAGAATCTATTGAAAAAAATAAATATCTTGTTCAAAATAAATAAATCTTAGAAAAAATTTACTTTCTTTTAATAAATAAAATATAAAAATCTCCATTCAAATAATTAAATTGCAAAACATTAAAAAATGCCATTCCCCTTGTCAGTACAATGAGCCAAAATCCTCCTCTCTGTTAACCTGCCGCCCTCCATAACCATAAAGACTGTAAGGATAGTTTATACAGAGCAGCTTACTATATCAGTGAGAGGAAAGGAGCAAATGTATGAGAAAAATAATGAAATTTTGAGAAAAAAGTTGCAAATTTGTGTGGGGAAAAGGTAACAATTTTATCACAAAAGATGTCAAATTTATAGGAAAAAAGTGTTAAATTTACTACAAAGGTAATAAATTTGCCAGAAAAAGTTGCAAATTGTGTGTTATAACTTTAAAAACCTCACTAATGTGAGAAAATTGGACATTTATGAGAGGAAAAAAAAACTCAAAAACATATAAAAATGTTCTAGAAAACTAGCAAATTTTTTCTTGTAAATGTGCCACTTTATTGTTGTAAATTTAGGACTTTTTTATGGAAATGCATTTTTTTTTAAGTTGTTTTATTTCTTCACAAAAATATCATTTTTTTTCTCTTAAGTTTAAGACCTGCTTATAGTAAATTCATCATTCATCATCTTAACCCTTAGATGCATAAGCGGGGTGACAATCACCCCAGAGGTTTTTTTTTTTTGCAATATCTTTGTAATTTTAATTTTTTATCATTTTACCTTCCATGTATTCCTCAAATAGGTTGTGTTTGACAAGAGGCCATTTGGATTTGTATCTAATTGTTATATTTTTTTAAGTAATTGCATTTTTTGTATCAGTACCACACTTTTCCATATGTGGGGTCAAAAATGACCCAAAGCTTTTCCCCAGCTGTCCCCTTTGGAATCTCACCACGGTTATCAGTAACACTGTAGACGCTGCAATTAGCATGTCAGACTGGATGCCGAGGGTAAACAGATGAGGACAATATAGTGTATACAGTGAGGACAATGTATTTTTAGATGCATGGGTCAAAAATGCCCGAGCGGTTGTTTTTTTTGCAATATCTTTGTAATTTTAATTTTTTATCATTTAATCTTCCATGTATTCGTCAAATAGGTTGTCTTTGACATGATGCCATTTGGATTTTTATCTAATTGTTATATTTTTTAATTGCATTTTTTATATCAGTACCACACTTTTCCATATGTGGGGTCAAAAATGACCCAAAGTTTTTCCCCAGTTTGGTGACCAAAATATTATAATAATGATAATAATAATAATAATAATCACCCAAAATATAATAAAAATAATCATCTTTAACCAAAATGAAAGAAATTTCTTAAGTTTACAGCATAAAACACACACATTCTAGTTGGGGTCATTTTGACCACACTCATGGAAGAGTGTTGGAATTGGTTGGTCATGCATCTAAGGGTTAACACCAAATTTTCCTTTGCTCTGAATCCCTCATCCCATCCTTTTCCTTTCTTAGCCCTTCTTCTAGCATCCTCTCTGCTCATCATTCTCTTCTGCTTCCTCCTCTTCTCCATCTCCTGAACTCTCCATGCCTCATTCCCTCTTCCTCTCTGCAGGGTGTTGATGGAGAGGATTTCGAATGTCAGCCGGAACAGTGGTCATCGCAGGAGGAATTCTGGCTGCAGTCATCTTACTGACGATCGTCGCTGTGTTGTGTTTATGTAGGTTGCAGGTACGATTGTCTTACTACAACTTTTTGCATGTCTCTTACACTCCTCTACTAAAGTATTGGAACAGTGAGGCCAATTTCTTTATTTCTGCTGAAGACTGAAAACATTTGGGTTTGACATCAAAGCATGAATATGAGACAAGAGATCAGCATTTCAGCTTTTATTTGGAGGTGTCTACATCTGGATCTGATCCACAACTTGGAAGATAGAACTATTTGTAACAGAACTCCTCATTTTTAGGGGAGTAAAAGTATTGGAACAGGTAGACTAAAATTAAAGTGAGTAATATTTAATACCTAGTAGCATATTCTGTCATAAGTGAGGGCCCTCTGAGGCAGAAAGTCAGGACCCAAACACTGGACTCCAGTTTAGAAAATTTATTTTGAGAGCTGGTCACCCTGATGCAGCTTGAGGGCTCAAAATGGCAGAACACAAAATGGCAAAAAACAACTAAACAGGCAAGGCAGAATAAGCTTGGCAGGAACTGAAATGTGGCATCACATCGGACGACTTTAGGATGTCGCCCCCAGCTAAGGGGCGCTGTCCCTTAAATAAGGCAGAGATAATTAACTACATAATAAACAGCCGTCTGGTAGCCTTCCAAAGTTTGCAGGCCACCAGACTGGAAAAAAGGCAGGTCAGGGGGCCTACCCAAGTCCAAGGGCCCCCGGACTGAAGAACACAGCGGGTTGGGGGACCTACCCAAGTTCTTGGACTCAGAGACTGGAGTGCATAGTGGGTCAGATGGCCTGCCACAGTCCCTAGGCCACCAGATCATAAAACAAGTAGGGCCAGGGGGTCTACTCAAGTCCAAGAGCCTCCAGACCGGAATGCCTGATGGTGCAGGAGCACAGAGCTTGGCACAGGCAATTAAGGGAGCTTTTAGGTCTACAACAGGTGACTGAGGTGCACTGACGTCAGCAGCGGAAGACGGAGGCACACCGGCCCCAGCAGCAGACGACGGAGGCGTGCTGGCCTCTGGAACAGCAGGAGGAGGCGGACTATCCTCTGGAACAGCAGGAGGAGGCACACCAGCCTCTGGAATGACAGGTGGAGTTGCACCGGCCTCTGGAACAACAGGTGGAGGCGCACCAGTCTCTGGAACGACAGGTGGAGGCACACCGGCCTATGGAATGACAGGTGGAGGTGCACCAGCCTCTGGAACAGCAGATGGAGGCGCACCAGCCTCAACCGCAAACGACGGAGGCTCACCAGCCTTTGGGACACATGACGGAGCGAGCCAATCATCGGCAAAGCCAGGTGACAAAGGCTCGAGAACCTCCAGCCCCAACATCTAGGAATCCATCCTCGAAACAGCCACCTCAGATGGGGAGGAAAAAACAATACCTGGGTCGCTACAACTGGTGGCAGTAGAGCTCAGCAGGGAAAGCCCAGGAGCAGATGGTACCTGCATTCGGGTCCTCCCATTAAGAGCTAGGAAAGCCCTCTCTAAAAGTGATGTTAAAAATACAAAGAACAGGACTTGCCTTAGCTCTTGCTCTACTGCCGACAAGGACATCGGTGACTCTGCTGCTGCAGTCCAAGCAGCAGGCGTGGTGACAAATGAAACAGGGGTGACAACTGGCAGAGTAGCAGGCTTAATGACAGGCAGGCAAGCAGGCTTGATGACTGACAGAGAATCAGGCTGGGAGGCTACAGCTGCTTGGAACACGTACAGTATATGGAGGCTGCAGCTGCAGACGTGCTGACAGGCGAGGAGGCAGTTGCTGACAGAACCCCAGACGTGATGCTCGGGAGAAAGGAGAGGGAGGCACAGGTGAGGATGGTTGGATGGGAGTGACAGCAGAGATGACAGCAGAGAGAGGGGGAGGGAGCTCAGTGGTGGTAGGTGGCTGTTGCTGAGCCCCCTCACCAGGAACAGGGCAAGACCTATCATTGAATGATATTAAAAAATGAAAAGGTACTTGCCCTGGTTCCCACTCTGCTGCCACCGGAAAGTCAGGCAAGTCCACCCAGGAGCTGACGGAACTCGTCCGATGGAGAGCTTCTGCCTGATGATGTTGATCAACAACAGAGACAAGACAAACTACAGGAGCAAGAAGAGCCACCTGGCCATGTGGTGTGGAGACAGCAATCTCTCTGAATATGGAGAAGACGAAGGAGATTGTTGTGGACTTCAGAAGAGCGCACACCCACAGCAACACCAAGTTCCTGGGTGTGCACATTACAGAGGACCTCTCCTAGACCACCAACGCTGTATTACTGGCCAAGAAAGCTCGGCAGTGTCTCTACTTCCTCCGCAAACTGAGAAGAGCCAAAGCCCTGGCCCCATCATGTGTACCTTTTACAGAGGCACCATTGAGAGCATCCTGACCAGCTGCATCACCGTGTGGTACGGCGCCTGTACAGCGTCCTGCCGTAAGCCCCTCCAGCGCATAGTGAGAACAACTGAGAAGATCATCGGTGCCTCTCTCCCCTCCCTTGAGGCCATCCACAGCACCTGCCTCACCTGCAAAGCCCTCTGCATTGCAGGTGATCCCATCCACCCATCACACATCTTCTTCAGTCTGCTGCCATCGGGGAGGAGACTGCGGAGTCTCCAGGCCAGGACCAGCAGACTCAAGGACAGCTTCATCCACCAGGCTGTCAGGAAGCTCAACTCTCTCCCTGGTCTGCCCCCTCTCCCCCTTCTTCCCCCTTCTCCCACCAATTTTGGACTCTGACCCCCTCCCCCCTTTTCAACAAAAGAACTCTGGCATCCCCAGGTACTGTTCACTCCTACACACGCACGCACTGATTTTAGGAGCTTCAAAAACTGAACTCTGTCATCCAGGAGCTGTTCACTCCAATACACGCAACCACACTGATCTCAGGGCTGCACCAGTCACTTTATGCAGCAATGGACTGCTCTCTTTTCATTTGTAGCATTATCATGAGGTGGGGACACCACTGATATGTATATGATTATTAATAATTAATAACTGGAATTAATAATTATTAATAACTCTTGCAATACCTTGTTTGCAACACTAGTTGGGGCACCATCTACGTTTTATAGAGGTGGAAACTCTTATGAACAAAGACTTGAGCTGAAGAATTTGGCAATCGTTAAGTTAAACCTTAGTTAATAATTCTATTGACAATATTTGATCAGTCTCATAATCTGGGCATCAGTTCTTGACACTCTGTGATTCTTAAAATCTGGACAGAGAGGATACCGATGAAGAGGTTAGTAAATTTATTACATAAAACCCAAAATGACAATAGACATCTGTATAGCTTGTAGAATGGGAAGATAACCAAATTAGCATGAACAGTGGTAATTTTGCATATGTGAAGTGTCATGAGGCTGAGCGCAGTGTGTCACCGTTTTCAGGCTCTTAATTTATTTCCGATTATTTTCTGTATTTGTCCAGTGTTGTGTTATTTTTCTATGCGTTGGTTTATGATGTCTCTTTAATGGTTTATTGTTCTGCTAGTTATTTATGTTCTTAGCACTATTGTTCTTTTGTCAGTTTCTGTAGTTTAGGAGTTATATTTTGCTTTTCTGTGACATGAGTGCCCTACCTCCTTTTCCAGACACTCCCACCCTGTCATCTGCTCACTAGTCGTCTCAGCTGTGAGTAGTTGCGTAATCAGGTCAGCTGCTCTCTCATGCTCCCCGCACCTGCTGCCTATTGTTCTCCTGCTATTTAAAGACTGTCATGTTGTTTCCTCACTGTGGCAGTCTTGCTTAACTGTCTTCCTCATCACCACCAGAGCCCAATTCCCGCTCTGTTGAGTTTGTCGGGAATCATCTTAGTCTGTAATTTTTTTCCTCAGTGTCTGTTCTTGGACTTTGTTTTTGTGCACTTTTTGGGACTTGTGTTTTTGTGTGTGTAATAAATTCCACTAACTGCAGTTCAGCATGTGGGTCTCAGTTCTCTGCCCTGAGAGGCAATTCATAATATGAAGAAACAGCAATATTTACATATTTACAGGTCTTGCATATGTGGAATAAGGGTGAAATGAAAATAGTGGTAAAAAATTAAGTGGAATGCATAGTTAAGGAAAAGAGAATTTTGAAAAAAAAATTGTTATGTAAAAGAAAACAGATTAACTTTACCTTGTGTTCAAAAAGGGATGGTCATTACAGAAAAAGGTTATGGCTTTCCTTGAAGCTAATGCTATTAACTGCCTTACTCTCGTGGCGTTGCTTGGTTCCCAAGAGGCTTGGAACAGGACAAAATGGTCGAGCCTTAGGAGGAGGAACAGGCGTGGGAGAAATGACTCTGGGTAGCCCGGCTTTGGTCCAACCTGGGCTGGAGATGAGCCTTGGTGGCAATGGTTCACCCTGCTGTCCTGTGCACTGGAGTCTCGGCCTGGAAATCCTCGGTGAGGTGGGGCCTGGTTCAGGCCCGGAGCTTGTGTCTGCTGGAGGTGGCTGGAACAATGGATCTCCTCTAGGCCTGCATTTTGCAGTGTAGGATAGCCAGAAGGAAGCCTTAAAAATGGAATGAGCTCTAAAAAGTGTGATCATGCTTGACTTACAGAAAAATTAAGATTTAAGAAGAAAATCATGGCTTGGTTGGCTTTAGAAAAGAAAAAAAAAATGAAGATTACTTTCACTAGTCATGAATTGCTGGAGAAGGTGATGACGTTTTAAAGTAAAATCCAAAAAGTATCAAAGTTCAGGTAGTTAAAGCATGTTCGAAAAAGGGAAAGCTTCAAGTGTTGATGATGGATTGAGCCGTCGCCAACGACGGATCTCCCGCCTTCTGGCTGCATTAAATTGTAAGGGGGTGCTTGTGACGGCGATGACTGATGAGGCTGATGCGTGAAGCACATGGCATATCGCAGTCGGGACAGATGTACATAATTGGCTGAGTGGATGACACCGACTGCTGTAGACGTCTCTGTTGCTGGGTGGCACCATGACGTGCTTTATGGCGGGCATCCAAAAGGGCAGTTCTCTCTCTCTCGAAGAGGTCAACACCTTCATGGCAGATCTTTCGCCAAAGGGGACGGTTCTTGGCCTGCATTTCCCATGTCATAGGATCAATCCCACACGACTTGAGTGAGGCTTTGAGCACGTCTTTATACCGCTTCCACTGACCACCCCGTGACCTCCGCCCTTCGTCCAACTGGCCAAATAATAGGATTTTAGGAATGCGCTGATCTGTCATCCGAACAACGTGGCCGGTCCAGCGCAATTGGGAACGTATGATGAATGACTCGATGCTGGTGATATTGCACCAGCGGAGGACTTCTGTATTGGCAACTTTGTCTCGCCACGTGATTCCACACAGCTTCCTTAAACACCGCATGTGAAACTGTTCAAGTTTCTTCACATGGGGGCGATAGGTTGTCCACGACTCGCGCCCATAGAGAAGTGTAGATAGAACAACGGTGCGATAGACCTTGATCTTGGTGCTTAGATGAATACCACGCTTCGACCATAGATGATACTGTAGGCATCCATAGGATGCACTAGCCTTGCTGATGAGGTGGGTAACTTCATCATCAATCTTAGCGTTCTGCAAGATGGTGCCCCCCAGGTAGCAGAACTTGTCAACTGCCTTGAGGGGTTCACCACCGATGGTAATAACAGGATTTATTGGGAGCATACCAGGATGAGGTTGATGTAAAACCTCTGTCTTCTTGATAGTTATAGTGAGTCCATAACGATTCGTTGCTCTAGCAAAATGGTCATTGATGAACTGTGCGTCTTCAAGAGTGTGGAGCAATGAGTGCACAGTTGTCAGCATAGAGAAGCTCTCGCAGCATCATGCATGACGTCTTTGTTTTAGCCTTTAAACGTTGCAAGTTGAATACATTGCTGTCAGTGCGAAACTGGATCCGGACCCCTGTCGCAGTCCTTGAAGGCATCAAGGAGCATTGCAGTGAAGATGATACTAAAGAGCAGCGGGGCCATAACACACCCCTGCTTAGTGCCATTGATGATAGGGAATGGATCAGAGATTAAACCACTCTCAACCACCCGCCCGACCATGCCATCGTGGAATGAGCGGATGACATTGACGATCTTAGGAGGGCACCCGACCCTGGCAAGCAGCTTCCACAGGCCCTCTCTCCCAACAGAATCGAAGGACTTAGTCAGGTCTACGAACACTATGAACAAATCACAATTTTGTTCTTGGCACTTCTCTTGTATTTGCCTGGCTGCAAACATCAGGTCAATGGCGCCTCGTCCTGCTCGAAAGCCGCACTGACTTTCGGGAATGATGCTGTCAACAACAGTGATTGAGGCGGTTTATGATCACATGTGCTAGAATTTTACCAGCGATGGCGAGGAGCGGTATTCCTCTGTGGTTATCGCAGCAGTGGCAGTTTCCCTTATGCTTATACAAATGAACAATCATTGCATCCTTGAAGTCTTGTGGAACCGCCTCCTGCTCCCATATGGTGGCAAATAACTGGGCGAGACGGGTGATGATGAGGTTACCGCCACATTTACAGATCTCCGGCGGGATACCATCTCCACCAGCTGCCTTACCACTAGACATCTGTTTGATAGCATCTTTAATCTCAGTAACCGTCAGTGGGACATTCAGCTCCTCCATGATAGGTCTCTGAGGAAGCTGTGCAATGGCTTCATCAGAGATCACAGATTGGCAATTCAGGACACCATTAAAGTGTTCTGCCCAACGCTCCAGGATGAGAGCCGGCTCCCTTATGAGCATCGGACCGTCCAAAGAGTACATTGGCATACTGCCCTGTGATGTGGGACCGTAGACCGCCTTCAGGCCATTGTAGAACCCTTTCACATCGTTCTTGTCAAAAGCTTCCTGAAGGTCCTCAGCTCTAGTAATCCACCACTGGTCCATCATACTATGCAGCGAAACCTGCACTGTCTGCCGGACATGGTGGTAGGTGTCCTTCTTTGCAATCGACCTCTTATCATTCACATACTCAAGATGGGCATAGTGAAGACGGTCCAACAATTGGATGGCTGCTACATCATTTTCATCGAACCAATCCCAATGCTTGCGTTTGGTGAAGCCGAGCACTTCCTCCGCCGCTTCATAGATATTATCACAAAGTAACGTCCAAAGTCTGTCAACGGTCTCAAAAAGGGCATTGTCAAAGTCAGTAAGTTTCGTGACAAGTTGCTGTTTCAGTTGGGTCCTGGAATCCAGTGAGCCGAGCTTGGCCACATTGAGCTTCTTCACAGGTGTCTTCCAGACCCTACGCCGTTGGGGGCTTAAAGGAGAACGCGACTCTCGACCGCAACAACCGGTGGTCTGAGAGACATGTTGTTCCCCTCATTGCTCTGGTAAGGTGCACATCCTTGATGTCCCGCTGTTGTGTAATGACAAAGTCAATCTGATGCCAATGGCCTGAACGCGGGTGCATCCATGTGGATTTCAGTTTGTTTGCCTGTTGGAAGAACATGTTGGTAATAAATAATTGATGCTGGGCGCACAAGGAGAGGAGCGAGGTGCCGTTGGAATTCTCCTTTCCAACACCATGGTGGCCAATATCATTCTCCCAGGTGGTCCATGAGGCTCCTACGCGAGCGTTGAAGTGTCCTAAGACCACCAACTTGTCAGTATGAGGAGTGGCTTGAATAATACGGTCTAGTTCCTCATGGAACCGTTCCTTGCTCTTGTCTGTGTGTGTCATAGTTGGTGCATACGCACTAATGCATGTTATGTACCCAGTATCAAGCTTCAGGCGGAATAAGTTGATCACTGACCCCATGTGGTAGAAAGTCAAGCAGGTTGATGTAACATGTCTTGATGGCGGAGCAGACTCCTGACTGTCGTGCCTCATCAATCTGCAATAGAACTGCAATAGAACGTGTAGCCAGACCCATGCTTAGTGATCTCTGTCGAGTCAGGCAACCGAGTCTCACTAAGGGCAGCTATTGCAATGTCGTAACAAAGTAATTCTTGTGCAACAATGGCTGTCCAACGTCGCAGGCTGTTGTCACTGTCTTGGAGGGTACGGACATTCCAAGCGGCTATGTTTATTGTGTTTTTCACTTTCTTCAAAAAGCTTCAAGTGTTACCTTCAGTCAGATAAGAGCTGGATTAGAGGCCTTCAGGCCTCTGAGGATAGAGAGAGGGCCGATGACCTCTCTCCTCAGAAAAGAGCAGCAAAAGAGAAAGAATTCTGGGTAGAGACGTGATAAAGAGGTATTCGCCCCTACCCCCAAGGCGGTCCTTCTTCTTCTTCTTTTAGATTTGATTGGTTACTTATTAAACATGTGCCAATTGTATGCATGTCACATGGGTAAATATTTACTCTTCTTCTTCTTTTAGATTTGATTGGCAGTTGACAACCAGCTTACAGGTGCATTACCGCCACTGACTTGATTATCATCACTATATTTTTGTATAAGGAGTTCTGAACAACTCCTTATGTGCAAAAAAATTATCCGTCCTTGGACTGGGTCTGAGGTGCGGCCGAATAGCCCATAGTGGTCCTGAGGGGTCAGCCAATCAGGGCTTTGCATGACTATCTCTACTGCCCCTTTGGTAAACTTGATCGTCCCAGTGGGAAGTGAAATGCTCAGACATTTATCACAAACTAGACACACAATATAAAAATACCCCATCTGAATTTTCTAATCTATGAGGGTTCATAAGTAAGAAAAGCATGCATAAATAAAACATTTATGACAACAGATAATGCAGCAACATTGTAAGCACATTTAGGAAGTCTTTAGGAAAAATTCCTGTTCTGCAGGAGTTTTACTGCTGTGGTCGTAAAATAATGTCTCGGTGGGGGAGTTTGTTTCCTGCTTCTCTCTTCTCCATGTCAGGGATCTGTGTTGAAAGGAAGGAAGAGAGGGAGCAGGGGTGCTGCATATGGTCCTCCATCACAGCTGGCTCCTGTTGGGGGTGATGAAACTGGGCAGAGGTTAGACAGTTCGTTCATAAACGAAGCAAAGTTCCAATTTTAGTGTTTAATCCAGCTTGACTCTGCTACACACTACATGCCACTTTAACCCTCTATGTACCCTGATATGTTCCGTAAGTGACTACATGCTGTCTTAATTTTTAAAATTTTTTTTTTAATCATATTTAGTTATTTTTCACACCCTTAGAAAATTCACGCTTTTGCATTTGGTCTTAACGCACCTTCAATGATATATGTCTGCAACTAAGAGCAAATTGTTAAAAGTTAAAATTTAAAAGTTAATATTAATGTTCATCTCAGGCCTTGTGCCAAGCTTGTAGTCAAAATCACTAGCAAGAAGATTTACTTCACTTGTAGTATGATAAAGGGCATTATCAGTTTAAGTGACACTGGCAATCAGAATCATCTTTATTGTCATAAGTATGAGTTGTCAGGTCAGGCACTGGTTTGCTTGCTACCGGATAACCATGAAAAAAGGTACTACCTGTCTCATGGGTCGGGCAGTCGGCGACTCAACCAGCAGCCCCGCCCTTCCGAGGGCATGAAGGGTGAAACTGGGCATCCTGGCAGAACTAAAAACAATATCTGTCAAAGGTCTGTGGTGGACCACTCTCAGTTACATAGGGTGAGACTGGACATCCTGGCAGATAAGCACATCTGTCGCAAGGTCTTTGGTGGACTTTTGCCAGTTGGTGCATCATGACATGCACTACACAAAGAGCAGAGATAAACAAACCTATCATCTGGTCAGTCACTGCAGTACTCAAATACTTTGCAAGCAGTTTCATGAAATGGTCAGTCAAAAAGCAACTCACACTGGTTCGGACGTCGCCCGAGTTAACAAGGTCAGGAGTTCTTAGCAGTGGAAGGTGAAGGACAGAGCTGCGTGGAGGAATCTGATCAGACCTAAATGAAACAGTCACTGGCAACGGTTACATGGGCAAAATTTCACCAATCTGACTACAATTCAGATCAGAATTTTACTGTTTACATGGATCCTGAAAAAGCTGATCCGATTAGGACGTGCGTTTCCATGTGTCACACGTTTGAAGGGAATAAATCATTTTGACATGTGCACGTCGACATTTCGACATTCCGAAAATAGTAGAAGAAGAAGCAACTTCCGGTGTTAGCAAGCCCCACTTCGTGTCGAAATTGACCTGTATTGTGTTATTCAGACTGTACTTTTGCTTCTGCTGGTCTCTGTAATGAAACTTCAAGTGCATACTTCTGCATGATGAACAGAGGGAGACAGCAGGATGATACAGACCAGTTTTGTTTTACTCCCGCTATGTCTTCCGCTAGCTACTGCTAAGGCGGAAATAAGTCACGTCGACGTGCGGCTGGTGTACAGACATGCGCAGTAAACATATTTTCTGCTCTACACTACCGTTCAAAAGTTTGGGGTCACTTAGAAATTTCCTTATTTTTGAAAGAAAAGCACTTTTTTTCAATGAAGATAACTTTAAACTAATCAGAAATACACTCTATACATTGTTAATGTGGTAAATGACTATTCTAGCTGCAAATGTCTGGTTTTTGGTGCAATATCTAGATAGGTGTATTGAGGCCCATTTCCAGCAACTATCATTCCAGTGTTCTAATGGTACAATGTGTTTGCTAATTGCGTCAGAAGGCTAATGGATGATTAGAAAACCCTTGTGCAATCATGTTAGGTCTGCAATGCTGTAATTGCTGCAAATGGAGAATTATTTGACGAAAACAAAGTTTGAAGGAAAAAAATATTATTTCAAATACAAATCATTATTTCTAACCTTGTCAATGTCTTGACTTTATTTTCTATTCATTTTACAACTCATGGTGGTAAATAAGTGTGACTTTTCATGGAAAACACAAAATAATCTGGGTGACCCCAAACTTTTGAACGGTAGTGTACATTCGGAATAAGTGTTTTCATGCGCACCATTCGGATTAACAATCGGCATAACCCACCCCTCTCAATTGGAATGAAATTTTGATCCAAATGAGCGTGATCGGGTTAGAATATTCAGACTGGCGTGTTTACATGAAGCATTTTTATTCCGATCAGGTTTTTAATGCGGTTACTTGTGTCCATGTAAACATAACTATTGTCGCCCCCAACAAACTGCTATGATGATGGTGATGATGAGTATTTTTAGTTAGCTTCTGGTTGGTGGTTGGTTTTCTTTGCACTGATATTTGATGTTTAATGTTTAATGTTTGGTGTTAGATGTTATACTTCATATTCATAATTCCTACTTGGTGTTTTCCTTGCTGCACCGTGGGTCTCAGAATAACGTAATTTCAATTCTCTGTATGTGCTGTACATATGGCAGAATTTACAATAAAGTTGACTTTGACTTTGACTTGACTTGACTTGAGCTGGCACTGGGTCAAAGGAGGAGGAAATGGAGGCCTGGAGCGCCTCCACTGGGGATGAGAAGCTGGCTCTTGTGTCGCTCGGCGCCGGTGGGAACCATGTCTACCAGTGGATGGATGTGGTCCTTTCTCCTTCGACTCCTCTCCTGCCACTGGTGACAGCTTCACTAGCCACGGAGGATCCACTGCAGGTTGGTCATGGAGCGCAGGAGTCCGGCGAGCTGGGGGTATCATCGCAGGGTGGGAAAATCCTCGATTAATTCCTCGGCCATTGCAAGGAATGTGAGTGCTTTCTCCAGCATGCGGGAGGTGCGGGCATACTCAATGAGGTCCGTGATGCTGGACCAGTAAGTCCACGGTGAAAACAAAAATCCCCCCCTTCCCCCAGGTGCTGCGCATCACATTGGAACACACTGGCAGACATGCTCCCTGTTCATTCTTTCATTCTCCTAAAAAAATCCTACATTAAAGGTCTGATGACACGTTTTTGACTTCATCTAATTTTTCAACACATAGCACAATATGACGAAATAGGTTGGTCTGTGCAGTTCTAAGTCAAACAGGCTTTTTTTCACGCGAATATCTGACGTTTTCATGAGCGCTACGTCACCAATTGCGTCAGTGGCTAGAAAACCCCCTGGCCATGTTGTAACGTCATCGACAGAACACAACGCTTTGCTGCCCATTGTACACCCAGGATGGAAGCGGTAGAAAACATCAACGATGGTTCCAGCACATGTAGTCTGGAATTGGTTTGTGCTGTCCAATCTTCAGACGATTATAGTTCCAAAGAATGGGACGACAATGAAGAATCTGGGGGCATCAGACTGTATAGGTTTGAGCTGTGCCAAGCGGGCATTGTGCCAAGCAAGTCAGACTCAGAGAGTGACGGTGGAGAGGCACACATGCCCGCCACAGCAGCAGCAACAAACACACGGCAGGTGAACACCAAGTGTTATTCTTTTGTTACAGATATTGCAACAAATTATTTGTTCATAAATATAATCTATTTAAACCCGGTTTTTCAATAAAATCATAGCAGTGTATTCTCTGTGGCTCAGGCATCGGGTTTATTATGTATTATATTTTGAGTTCTTGTTGTTTTTGTTTTGTACATGTGTTTTATGTGCGTTTGACCCACTTTCAGGTGGGAACTGTCCAAGATTCGCCGGTTCGACCATGCACCCTCTCACTTTGACAGTCACCTGTTCATGTTTTGTGTGCATCATCTGCCGTGCTGCCAGCCAGCCAATATTGCCAACACGATCACGACGTGTTAGCCACTCCACACAGCTGTGGTTCTGTTGCGCCCCTTGAAGCGATGTCGGCCTTGGGGCGCAACCGTGGTTAACACGTCTCCTCTCCATGTTCACTGGGTGATGTCAGCCTCGAATGCCAACTGTAAGTGTTTCTGTTTATTTTTGTAAGTCTTCACCTTTTTAGGAACTATTGTCATCATTCTTTGATGACAATAGATCCCGGTATGACATCCCGGAATGTTTCCCGGAATGATGTCGTCATTCCGGGAAACATGATCAGCGGGAGTTTGAATCGGCTGGTGATAATAAGGGAGGGGACATGGCCAGACCAGTGAGCGTCAGCATGTGATCACAGAAAGTAGGTCAAAGCTGAGCGTAAATCCATTAATCCTTGCCCGCCTTGTGCACTCCTCGTGCACTTTTACGCAAGAGGAGCGCACGAGGAGGCTTATGACAGTTGTAGCTGAAGCGTGTGATGTGGTCTTTCATGGCCTGCTGTTAATCTAAGCCTGCGACACAATGCGAAGGCATAGCCGTAAAATTAAAACAAGAAACCAGAGAGACTGTGAGCTACAAAGCTGCTGTCATTCCAGTCAACAACACCGGCATCCGGTCTGTCGCTTACGCCATGGGGGTGCTGCCCTTAATTTGGTGGGCGACACCACAGTCCAGTCCGCAGCTGTGGTTTTTTGATGATAACTAGTTTATGCTTGCGCGGTTGTAAATATTATATTGATCATCGACAATGACTTTGGATTTACACAACATGCTAAAAAATGTCAAAAATGTGTCATCAGACCTTTAATGCCTAATCTATAGACTCCAACAGTAAGTCCTCAAACAAAATGAGAGTGTGGATGGAATAAGTAAAACTAGCGTGTGATCATCATATAATTAAAACGGCGGGCAATTATGACTGTTACCACTCTCTTTATTAACCCTTTGACTTTCCGGCTGTCAAAACATGTGCGTCACCTGCTGCCTATGTCGCAGGTCCGCGCTTGTCACGTGATGTGTCCCAAAAGCACAGAAAACCCAGTTATAACAAGCATTTCAAATCACAAGATGTCAGACACGTATAGCTTACTGCTCTTCACTGGAGGTCTGGAGGACTTCACCCAAACAAGCTGCCTCAAAACATCATTTCCGGAAACGCGAAGAAGAGATTGTAAACAAAGGCTCCATCTCAACATATATTTCCACACTGAGGAAGCGTTTGCTCCAAATTTTGCCAACTACAATTCTAAAAACAGATTATTTAGCTTCTGAAGGGAAATATTTACCTTTTGTGACAGCAGAAGACGGTCTGAAGTGTGTACACTTTCGTCTGCCATTGACAGAGCTGCATGTGATGACAGAGAACAATAGCGCCGGTTCAGCAGCGTAATGTAACCGAAATTGAGGTGCAATAAATCATAAGATAAATGAGAGACTTTCTGGACGTGGGAGAAAAAACGAAAATGACTGGCAGAAGACGAAATAAGTGTCATGATTACAATAATTATCAGCTCATGTGCAAGATGCTACACCAGGGAATGCACACAACACAGAGAAGCAAAGTTTAAACACAACTTTATTGAAAAGAGTGAATGCAGGATTAGCGGAAAAACACCTCACTCACCAGAGGGGAACCCAGACTGTAAGGAGGGAGACGAGAGCAGGTTAGTATGAGGAGGGAAGCAGAGAATAATGAATAATAGGAATATTCTTACGAGTGGGAGCAAAGAGCCCGACGGAGAAACCCAGTATGGCAAAGATGATTTGGAGAGGAAGCTGCAGATGAGAAGGGCTGGCGAAAAGTCTGACTGGATGGAGTAGGCGATCTGGAGAGAAGACGATGATGACGGAGCAGGTGAGCGTACAACGAACTCCGGGGACACACCACAGAGATGGCAGCAACCTGAGAAGGTGAAAGAGAGAAAAAGGTTCATATCTGGGTTCCTAGACAGTTAAGACTTCACTTAATTAATTTTCTTATGGCAGTATACCCAACGAGCCAGTACTGGAGCATTCACAAACTGGTTCCTTTAAACGCTGGCAGCGAAAAGATAGCAGGTGCGTCCACTCACGCAGGTGTATTGATTACCTGCGGAGCCTGGGAACCTCCCACAGGAAGAGAGGGGGAGCGCGCTCACCTGATCATAACAGTAAGGACTGTGGATGATGAAAATGGACGAATGAAGACACGACGAGCAGTAGGTCTGATTGGTTTTTATCTGTTTGTATACATTCTACTGATTTTCTGGTTCATATACTTTGAAGCTAGCACAAAAACAAAAACGGTGACAAAAAGACAAAACCATCCTTTGTGTAAATACTGTATGTCTGTTATCAATTCCCTTGTAGGGCAGGACAAAGGCACCACACGCCGGCTGTGAGTTTGCAAGTTTATTAACAGAAAAACCACAAAGGCACAAACAAAATCAAACCAAACTTAGAAGGAGACTGAAACACAGGTCAGCAAAATAGCTTAGCTAAGGCAAGAGTAATTACTGGCTAACCTGGAGACTAAGCTCGGGCAGCAGGTCAGCAAAATAGCCCAGCTAAGGTGAGGATAATTGCCGACTAAACCTGGAGACAAACGGTTACACACGTAGCATACAGAAAGAACTTACGTGTAGCATCTTGAGAAGAAAGTAGGACGAGCCCCTAAAATAGGAGTCAGAATCCATTAACCAAAATGAACAACAGGTGTGGGTACCTGAACGGACAGGAGAAAGTGATGATATGTGATTAGGATCAGCTGAGTGAGTGAGAGAGGCAAACCAACCTGACAGCTGACAGGGCGCGCCCACACAAAGCTTCACGCCCCTGACAGCTGTCAACAGTAAAAAGGTAAGCTAGTGAAATAAAGGATAAAATAACATACCAAATAAATATACATAAATACAGAATAAAAATGTAACACAAACAAGATAATGACAAGCAGAACAGGAACACAAAAACCCAAACAGGCATAAATAGCACAGATAAGTAAATAAGCAGGAAAAAAGCCATGAAACCGAGTCTGGTAGAAATCTCCAGCACTTGGTTCATGACAAAGCCCCCCTCTCAAGGGGTGGATCCCAGACACCCCATGGTGACGCCAACAAAAAGACAAGAGCCCGTCCCCTCCAGCAGGAACCACACTGACCTTCCACGGGTGGGTGGGGGGGGCAGGCTAGAAGGGAACAAAAAAAACCCCGCTTAGGACCCACACCAGTCAAAAAAATCCAAAAAACAATAGATTTCCCCCCTCCTCCTGGACCAAGGTGCTAGAAAGTTCAAGGGGGCGACCCAAGTCCCAGGCCTGGCGGTCGGCGAGGTAATCCGAGTCGGGTGGCCTGCCAGAGAACACGGGCCACCAAACCCAATGGCTTAGTCCGTCAGGCGGTCGTCCAGAGTTCTAGGCCTGCTAGATGGCCCAATGAACTGAGGCGAGTGGCCTCCCAGAGAACATGGGCCACCCCACTCTGCGGCATCGCCTGCCGGGCAATCTGCCTGAGTTTTTCCAACCACCCGAACAGGAGGGGTGGTCCAGGAGGAGGCCGCCCGATGGGAAGGGCAAGCAGTGGGCTGGATGGAATTGGGGAACTCGAGATGATGTCTGGCAGAGGAGAAGGGGAAATCATGACAGTGTCCGGCAGAAGAGTTGGAACCAGGATGACGCCAGGCGGGGGATGGGGAGCCACGGTGGTGACTGGCAATGAAGTGGGAACCACAATGCCCGTGGGCTGACCAGCAGCACCCTTGGTGGTCCCAAATTGGAACAATGTAGCACCCACGGTGGTTCCGGGCTGGAGCGTTGCAGCACCTGCGGTGGCTCCGGGCTGGAGCGTTGCGGCACCCGCGGTGGCTCCGGGCTGGAGCGTTGCGGCACCCGCGGTGGCTCCGGGCTGGAGCGTTGCGGCACCCGCGGTGGCTCCGGGCTGGAGCGTTGCGGCACCCGCGGTGGCTCCGGGCTGGAGCGTTGTGGCACCCGCGGTGGCTCCAGGCAGGAGCGGAGCTGCACCCTCGGTGGGTCCAGGCAGGAGTGGAACTGCACCCTCGGTGGGTCCAGACAGGAGCGGAGCTGCACCCTCGGTGGCCCCAGGTAGGAGTGGAGCTGCACCCTCAGCGGCTCCAGGCAAAGAGGAAGCAGCACCCATGGAGGTCTTGGGCTGGGACGTCACTCTCGCGACAACCTCAGTGAGGGGAGGTGGACCCACGACGATCCCAGATTGTGGGCCTGGATCCACAGAGATGTCCGGCACCGGTGGATTATCCTCGGTGACTCTGGGAGGAATCTCAGACAAAAGATGCATAGACGCAGGGCCAGGGTCACCGGTGGCTGTGGAGCTCGGCGAGGTGAGCTCAGGTGCAACTGATGGTTGCACTTGGCTCTCTCCACCTAGAGCCAGACAAGATTTCTCCAAAAGAGGAACAGAGACAACGGAGTGTACTTGCCTGTTCTGAAGCTCCACCGCCATCCAGGACTCCGACGATCCAGGTGACAACACTTCAGGTGTAGTCTTCCCGGGATCCAACTCCAATTCTGCTACGGCAGCCCCTGCAGCATGCATGATGGCTAAAGAAGCTGGCGACCCTCCAGGCGTGATGGCTGATGTTTGCGGGATCTCGGATGAGGCGATAAGCGCTGATGGACTGCCAGGCGTGGAGGCTAACGCTGAGGGACCCAGGGCTTGCCTCATGGATGGTATCAGGTCCTGCAATGCTGAAATCAGGAGGGTCTTTGTTGGCTCAGATCTCTGCCCTCGGGTAATGCTCCTGTTCCTTCCGGAGTATAGCTGTATGACTGTCGCCAGGTCCTCCGGAACCACTGACCTCTTCTTCGTCTGCTGGCTCCCTCCTGAGACCCACGGACAAACAGAGAGAACAGGAGAGGACACAGGAGAGGCAGTTGAAGAGGAGGAGATGGCTGCAGCAGCAGGCAGGTAAGGCTCAGCCAAAATGGGTGACTGCAGCTGAGCCCTCTCACCGGGAACAAGGCAAGACAATTCATTTTTGGATGTAAAAGAATGAAAAGGTACTTGCTTGTGCTCCTTTGATGTAGTGGTGGCTGCTGCAGATGGCCTAGAATCCTCCTCACTACTGGCTGCGGGGGCCGGGAGCACCAGTGCATGCGCTGGTCGGTCCAGCAAAGCAGGCATGCCAACGGGCAGAGCTGGACATCCTCCCTCTGCTTGATCTGCACATTCAGGGAGGAGCTATGGTTTATACTGCAACAGCAGGTCCAGGGCTTCTACTCAAGATGGCGACCGGGATGGTCACACTTTTTCAGTGCTGAGACAAAGTCACTGATTTTGCCATTAAAAGTGGCTGGCCTGCAGCGATCGGCGCTCGTGGCGAACACGCACGGGCTGAATTGCCACCTCCGCTGGATTGCCCTTTAATCGCCTTTCTCCAGCGACTTCCTGCGCCTTCCTGAAGCGATTGCTAAGCTAACACTAGTTAGCTTAATGCTACCTGAAGCGATTGCTAAGCTAACACTAGTTAGCTTAATGCTGGCGCCAGTCTCTAAATAACTAACCTACAGCGATCGGATATACCTCCGGTGGATTACCCCTTTGATCGCTTTTATCCGGCCACTGTGAGTAAACTGACCAGCGATTCCAGCGCTTCCTTGTGATTCACTGATGTGCCCTACCTGAAGCGATTGCTAAGCTAACGCTAGTTAGCTTAATGCTGGCGCCAGCCATTCCACCTAACACCAGCTTGAATCAAAGCCCAGCTGCGAGGCCCAGCGGAGATACTACCAGGCAGGCGGCTATTTGTTGACGGGGCTCAGCAGAGATTTCACCCAGGCAGACGGCGGTAGGCGGCGGTGCCCAGCGGAGGACTTACCGTGACTGCAGCGGCGGTGTGCGACGAGACTACCCGAAGCGATTGCTAAGCTAACGCTAGTTAGCTTAATGCTGGCGCCAGTCATTCCACCTTACTCCAGCCTGAATCGAAGCCCAGCTGCGAGGCCCAGCGGAGATACTACCAGGCAAGCGGCTATTTGTTGACGGGGCTCAGCAGAGATTTCACCCAGGCAGACGACGGTAGGTGGCGGTGCCTAGCGGAGGATTTACCGTGACCTCAGCGGAGCTCGGTGGCAGCAGCGGTGTGTGACGAGACTCGGTTGGAGGAGCGGGACGGGAGACCAGTTACGGCGACTATGAGCAACGAGACCAGCAACGGAAGGGGCTAGTTGGCTAGCTGAGGCCCAGCTGGATTCGAGGACGATCGGATCAGATTCTGGCGATATAAGCAGAATTTATTTTACTATCCACAGATTTTCTTTTTCCTTCTTTCCAAGAAAGACTGAAGATGGCTGCCACCGGATTAAAAAGTGGGCTGATGGGCACCACTAATAAGCCTTCTCTACTTCTCTACTTCCTCTTCGTTTTGTCTTTGTGTGTCTGGACCTGCAACAAGAAGGATTTTCCGACAAACTCAACCAAAGGTGAAGTTAAAAAGTTTTATCTGTATGGATTTGGGCTTGGACATCTCACCCTACACTCTATGTGGTCTTTAAAAGCCCTGAGCAAAAACTTCCAAATTAAGGCAAACATGGCTGTTAATCAAAAATCACAATATGGCAGAGGATATACAGTTAAAGTTCTGTTAGTTCTGCTACTTCTGGCAGGAGATATTCACCTTAACCCTGGACCTGCCACTATTAAACAGCAGACCACTGGGTTAGCACAAAACCGAGCTGTACAAAAGCAAAAACAACATTTATTTTTCCAAACTGTTAATCATGCACGAGTTCTTTGGGACACCAAGGCTAAACCAAAGGGGATCCTCGGCGGTCATTTAAACATACGGAGCATAATCCCCAAAAGAGATGAGATTTCGGTGTTGCTGTTGGACTCAAATCTGGACTACCTTTGTCTCTCAGAAAGCTGGCTACACAGTAACATAGACACTAATATGATCGATATTGTGGGCTACCAGTGTTTTAGAAAAGACAGGCAGGTAGGGAGGGGAGGAGGTGTTTTAATTTACATCAAAGAGAAATATAAATGTCAACTGGTTGATTTGAATACTTCACTTGAATGTTTAGCTGTTAATGTATGTCTCTCTCCGGTAATGAATTTCAACATTGCAGTAGTGTACAACCCACCGTCACACAACTCTTCCTTTTATAATGAATTAAGTGATCTGGTTAAACAACTTGAGAAGAACAGAGAAACAATAATTCATGGTGACTTTAATATCAACTGGTCTGATAAAAAAGACAAACAAAAACTGAAAAGCCTCATGACTAAATTTAATTACCAGCAAATCATCAAAGGACCCACCAGGATAACCAAACAATCCAGAACACTTATTGACATGGTATTTACTAATAAACCAGAACGAATAACCAGAACCTATAATCTTGTAACTGGTCTCTCAGATCATAACATGGTTCTTGCTGTCAGGAAACTTACTAAAAAGCGACTACAGTATTTTGGGGGAGTCGATATTGACAAATCAAATTTTATTATCCCCAAATCAAAAAATGAGGAGTTTGAACATTACTTAGAGAATCAAAATTGGGAGCAGCTCATGTCAACATGTGAAGTAGATGATTGTTGTAATTTTATAACTGCAACAATCACAAAGTCTATAGAAAAATTTTCAAAGCAAATTAAAAGTAGACAACAGAAGATTAGCCTACCATGGTTAAATAATGAAATAAGAAAACTTATGAAGAGGCGAGACTATGCACTGAAAACATCACTAACCTCCAAACTACAAAATGATCACCTTGTGTACAAAAGTTTAAGAAATAAAGTGGTACATGAGCTGCGAAAATCAAAAATATCTTATTACAATAAACTGATAGATCATGCAAAGGGTAACAACAGTTCCCTATGGAGGCATTTAAATAACCTAACTAATAAAAAAAACGATCAGAAGGGGGTAAAGGAACTTAGAATCAATGGCAAGACCGTCAGTGACAAGGCTACTTTGGCAAATGAATTTAATTCACACTTTGTGGGCTCTGTGGAAGACTTAACAAAAATTTTTGTGCTGCCAAATGTGCTCAACAACACAAATTCCATACTTCCAACAGATACTTTTCACATCGATGAGGTAAATGAGAAGTTAATTGCTGGTATTGTTAAAACACTGTCAAACTCAAAAACTAATGATATCTACAATATGAGCACCTCCTTTCTCAAAATGCACAGCAAAATATTAATCAAACCACTGACTCATCTCATTAATCTCTCCATTAGGTCTAGTACATTTCCATCTGGCTGGAAAAAAGCTGTCGTCATACCAGTTCATAAATCAGGCAGTAAAGATGATATATGCAATTACCGCCCAATCTCTATTTTACCAGTCCTATCTAAGGTTCTTGAAAAAGTTGTAGCTACACAGCTGATAGACTACTTACAAGACAGTCAACTTCTTCATCCACATCAATTTGGTTTTAGACCAGGATACTCAACAGAAACAGCAAATTGTTGCCTTATTGAAAACGTCAAACAGTCCTTGGACAGGGGTAATGTGGTAGGAGCTGTTTTTCTAGATCTCAAAAAGGCTTTCGATACTGTAAACCACAGTTTGCTTTTATCCAAAATGGTATCTTTTAACTTCTCCCCAAATACATTAGAATGGTTTGCATCTTATCTCCAGAATAGAGAACAGTGTGTAAAAGTTCACCAGGATAAATCCTCATTTTTAAACAACCGCATGGGTATCCCACAAGGGTCCATTCTTGGTCCTTTACTTTTCAGCATTTTTATTAATGACTTGCCGTTACACTGCTCAGCTGCAACATGCCAACTTTATGCAGATGATGCAGTTATTTACACAGCTGCCAAGACTCCAGCACAGGCTGCAGATGTACTGTCTACAAGTATGGTTGATGTCCAAGAGTGGCTCCTCAAGAACCATCTATTGCTGAACCTTCAGAAAACAGTCTCAATGTGCTTTTCAATCAAAAAATGTAACCTGCAACATTTTAAAGTTAATATACATGATCATGACATCAGTTTAGCTACAGAATTCAAATACCTTGGCATTGTACTAGATCCTCAACTCAAATTTAATCTTCATATAAAGAAAATTTCAAAAACAGTAAAAAAAAATCTGAACTGCTTTAAATTAATTAGATATTACATACCTTACGAAGCAGCTGCACTGTATATGCATTCTATGGTTTTTTCTCATATATCATACTGTTTGACAGTCTGGGCTCAAGCAGCCCCTTCCACAATAAGACATATAGGTTCATTATATAATCAAACCCTAAAAATCTTGGACAAAAAGCCCATTAGGTGGCATCACTGTAATGTTTTAAAAAAATACAACCTATTGAGTTTTGAGAGCTTCATTGACCTCTGTCTTCTGAAATTAACGTTCAAATGTTTCCATAAATCAGCACCCGAGCCACTTGCTGGTTTCGTCCAAAGACAGGACAGCAGCAGAGCCACCAGGAGTTCTGTTAACAATAACTGTAAAATATTCCACCGCAGAACCACATTTGGACAAACAGCTTTCTCTATAAAGGGCAGTCACATCTGGAACACAATGCCAAATGAAATTAAAATAATAACGGACTTTAAAACATTCACTAAAAATGTTAAAAACTGGCTGAAAAATAAACAAGAATGTACTCATGTATGAATTATTTGTCTGCAAAGTGAGAGTGAATGAAGGGAAGGAATAAATGTGTTTGTTTATAGTGAGTGACGGAGGGAGGAAGGCCTGAAATAGGCAAATGTGAGTTATGTTATATGTGTTAAATGTGAGTCAGGCTGTTATATTTGTGTATTTATAATATTTATAATATTTATGTTAAATGTGAGTCAGGCTGTTATATTTGTGTATTTATAATATTTATAATATTTATAATTGTGTATTTATAATTTTTCTGCATTGATGTATGTGGTTATTGTGTATATTTTTTATCTTGATTCTTTTTTCTAAAGCCCATCCAGGGACAAGAGTTGCAAATTAGCTAATAGCTATACACTCTATGTGCAACACATCAGATTGATTGTCTTTGATTAATTGTCTATGTTTATTGCACTGTCCCTGTCAAATAAACTAATCTACTACTACTTCTGCCGACAAAACCCGCTGGCATTCTTCCAATTCTTCCGCCAATGGTTTGGGCAATGGTTCGGGAGGAGAAGGCAGGGCTGCTGCTGCTGGAGAGCGGCGAGAGGCTCGGGGCTTTCGCGACCGAGACCGCTTTTTCGTGGGCACAGGCGGAGGTTTGGAGAGAATTTCCCCCAGCCCGTGGAGCATGGACGGTGGGTTAGTTATAGAGAGGAAAAGGTCTGTGAGTTCCAGATGGCTCCACAGGCTGGGGCATGCTTCCAGTACTTGTGCTGCTCTAACCCAGCATTCCTGCACCTCCTCAGGAGTGCAGGAAACATGAGCCTCCGATACGATGTTATGTATTATGCCAAGAGCCCAGCCCTACTCCTCACTAAACCCATTTTGACTATAGTCAGGGAACGCTGCCATGCCAGCGGAAAAAACACAAATTTAGAGAAAAATACGGGAGGGAAGGAAAAAGAAAGGCAAAACTCACAGCCGCTGGTACCGACACTGGCAGCGTCCTTCTGTCATCAATTCCCTTGTAGGGCGGGACAAAGGCACCACGTGCCGGCTGTGAGTTTGCAAGTAACAGAAAAACCACAAAGGCACAAACAAAATCAAACCAAACTTAGAAGGAGACTGAAACACAGGTCAGCAAAATAGTCCAGCTAAGGAAAGGATCACCGCCGACTAAACCTGGAGACAAATGGTTACCCACGTAGTATACAGACAAAGAACTTACGTGTAGCATGGTGAGAAGAAAGTAGGATGCTGCACCATAAAATGGTGCAGAGCCTCTAAAATAGGAGTCAGAATCCATTAACCAAAATGAACAACAGGTGTGGATACCTGAACGGACGGGAGAAAGTGAGGATACATGATTGGGATCAGCTGAGTGAGTGAGAGACGGAGGCGAACCAACCTGACAGCTTACCGGGCACGCCCACACGAAGCTTCATGCCCCTGACAGCTGTCAACAGTAAAAAGGTAAACTAGTGAAATAAAGGATAAAATAACATACCAAATAAATATACAGTACATAAATACAGAATAAAAATGTAACACAAACAAGATAATGACAAGCAGAACAGGAACACAGAAACCCAAACAAAAAATGGGAGAAATCTCCAGCACTCAGTTTATGACAATGTCCAAAGTCCACTTTTGACCAAAAGTTATTTTATTCGATACGGCTGCCGTTGCATTATGCAAATTAGATGCATAAGTTTACTCCTTTCTCAAACTTTGGATCATAGTCTACATCTTTCTAATTGACAGTAAGCCATTATCTCTTACCACATTCAAGTTAGAGCCTTTGGAATTTGTCATATCTAAACTGAATATTTTCTTTTTAAAAAACTTGCCCGCCAGAGGAAGGTGAGCTGACGGAAGTACTGCTGCGCCATAGACAGATAGCAGGTTAAAATAAGATCAGCGCATGCCGTTTCCTGAGCTCCGGAGCTGCACAATGTCAAAACACGCCACTGAAAAATCATTAAACAATACGCTTCTGATGATAGACCTCCGTTTTCCTGATCAAAAGCGGATTCTCATGGAATGCACTATAATAGTAATGCACATTAGATTGCGTGCCGCCACACCTCTTTGAAATTACTCTCTTCCTCCCAGCGCAGAGCAGGCGCAGTGTCTACTGGTAATTTGATGGTGTGACACAAGGCGTAAAAAAACAGACAGTTTGCTGACAGAAACTAACAAAACCAATGGCACACGTCGGAAAATCTGTTGGAAAAGTGTGCAGATGACCATGAAAATAGGGCCCTATATATTTGGGATCATAAGCAGATCCTTTGTTTCTTTCTCCAAACTTTCATCACTTTGTCTCATCAGTTCATCAAACTTTGTCCCAGAATTTTTGAGGCCCATTTCTTGAATTTTTGGGGGGCAAATTCCAGTCTGGGCTTCCTGTTCTTCTTGCTAAACAGTGGTTTGCATCTTCTGATGTAGGCTGTGTACTTTAGTTAATGAAGTCTTGTGCAAACAGTAGACTTGTTTTAGGGTTTTTCTTTAAAGCTCTCACAATGTTTCTGTTGTCAACTGCTGATGTTTCCTTTGGTCTACCTGTTCAACATCTGTCCCTTAGTACAGTACACCAGTGGTTTCTTAATTCTTCAGGACATTACAGATGGTTGTACTGGCTATGGCCAATGTTTGAGCAATGGTTCCGATTGTTTTTCCATCTTCTCACAGCTTCACAATTGCTTGTTTTTCACCCATAGACAGCTCTCTGGTTTCCATGTTGGTTACACCTCTATTAATAAATGCAGTCCGCACAGGAAAAACCCAAATCTGAAACTGAGAGTAGACATTCAGTACTATTAATTGTTTGAATGATAAGTGTAATAGGACACAACTGGGCAAAAAAACCCCCCACCTGTCAACCACATGCTCCAATAATTTTGTTCACATGAAAAATGGGTGGGTTCAAGCAAAACGATCTATCTTCTATGTTCTGTATCAGATCCAGATGCACATATCTGGAAATAAAAGCTGAAATGTTGATCTCTTGTCTCACATTCATCTTTTGATGTCAAACCCAAATGTTTTCAGTCTGCGAGCAAAAATAAAGAAATCGGCCTCACTGTCCCAATATGTTTGGAGGGGAGCATATGGTTCCTGATTTCAGAATGACGAAGCACGTGGGAGTTCCATAGCCACAAAAGATAAAACACAGGAGGAATTTTATTGGTGGAAATAAATCATAATTAACCTTCAAAGGCTGGTCCACTGTAGTTACTGTATCTTGTCAGAAAAGTATGCCAGTAATTGGAGGAAAAGATTGTATGTTTTGAGATGACCACATAGTCTTTATGGAAATGGAGGAAGCAGGATCTGCTACACTCATTAGGCCTTATGCAAGAGCAGGGCTTGACATTAACACCCACCAACCCGCCAATGGTGGATGGATTTCACCGGTGGGGGGTAAGACAGCCTCTCCCCCTACCCACTTTGGCGGGTTGTAGTTTTCTCAAGTGACATCTAAGTAATCAGCCTATCACAGTGTGAGACTACGAAACTACAACTCCCATAAGCACTAGCTGCACACACACAGTGTATTCTCATTGGTCCACTGTCACAGTGGACGCTCCAGTGCCAGTCTGGTACACGGGAGAAGTCGCTGACAGATTCTAGCATGATTATTTTTAGAGCAAGAAGCTCCTGTTTACTGTCCACAGTTGTGCAGATTTAAGTTTTTGTGTGACAGAAAAAGTGACTAAATTTTATGTTGCTGTAAAGAGCAAATGAAGCGTCTTCTAAGGTGAACTTTCATTTATCTGTGATTATCCATGATATCTGTGATATGCAGCTATTTCATTGAAGTAAAACCTCTAATTTTGTATTTTTAATGTGCTGGTCCAAGGGTGTCAAATGTGTGGCCCATGAGCCAAAAATGGTCCGCCAGGGGAACTGAGTTTTTCTCTGAATTTACAGTTTTCTGTCTAGTAAATTTCTGACTTTTTCTACTGATTAGAATTGTTCATATAAATTTGAGACATTTTTCTCCTTAAGATGAGACTTTTTTCTCAGGTAGTGTGGATGTAGATTAAATCCATCAGCAACTACTAATGATGTACAGCCCTGAACGGTTGTCCCAATTCCTAGAAGTAATTTTCATAGAAATAATTTTCAACCCCTTGAAATCAAGGGCCAAGGGGTAAGAGTAGGCAAAGGGGAAGAGGTAGGGATACAAATGAGAATTGGGATGGACCCCAAATCTACCTGTACTTCACTCTCATATTGCAAATATTTTTCTTGACTGTTTTACAGCATTTACTGCTGTTAAGAAATAAGTCAACAGTGTTTGTCTTGCTAGTTTAATAAGGGTCATTTACATTTAAAACTGTGGCAAATTTAGTTCAAGTAAAATTTGGCATGCGATAGTCAAATTTGATCATAATTTTCCAGCCATAAAATTGTGGCTAGTGAAAAGGCTGAATGGCTAGTAACTTTTGGAAAATCACTAGCCACGGTGGCCAGTGAGCAAAAAGTTAATGTCAAGCCCTGGGTAAGAACATGTTATTATTAGTAAGTGTAAGTCCCATGTTCTCGGTTAATAAGTCGTCTTGGTACGAACGAACTACTCCAGATTCAGCAGACACTCATATGTCTTACAAAAGTGCATAAAAATTCCACATAACAATGGTGAATTACACACGTGCACGTTCACGAGTATTGAAGATTTGCAGAACTGACACCCTAAAACTACTATATAAGGCCACGCTTCCTTAGCGTACGCTGTTAGACATGGCTGTATTTTCTACAGTTACATACCATATTTCACCCAGTATGAGACTGTAAAATATTTTTCTAAGGAGTTACTGTAATTTCTGTTGCATTATGGAAATTTTTCTTGAATTCAGCTGTAGCATCCAATCATTTACTGTACATTACTGTGCTTTTTGAAAATACAGTTTCTTACTGTATTTAGCCTACTGTAACAGCTTTAGCGCACTTTTTTAAATTAAACAGTAATCTGTACAACAAGATTTTAATTCAAAGCCATTTATCATTTTTGTATAGTTGATCATGATATTTAGATTAATAAGCCTTCATTTAAAGAAGGAACTATTGTATTGTTTTCAATTACAGTACAATATACTGTAGTACTATAATCCTAAATTACAGTAATTTGCCAGTAAGTTACTGGCAACACCCCTTGTAATGTCTAACAGTGTATGGTCAAGAGTTTCAGTCACAAAAAAGGCTTCAAAGTCTAAGAAAATTTAAAAAAAACTTCTCAGGCAATCCTGGAGTTCTTATGTCTGAGGCTGCTTTCACACCTACATGTGTTTACTTTGGTCCGAATCAGTTGACAGGTTTGTTTCTTTGCATCATTTTCTCCTTGGTTCGGTCCCCTTTCCCGCAGGGAAAAATCCAGGCAGATTAATATGAGGTACATCAAATCATGCATGAATCCCGTGAAAAAGGGTTTTCTTGTCTGATTATTCTGGTGTTTGTGCAGTGGGATTCACTTTATTCATGCGTTTTTGTTGGTTACCTTGCTGATCCTTTGTGTGTGTGTGGCCTTTCTTTTTTGTTTGGACGTTCCAGTATTACTGCTGTAAGAGGGAGGAGTCTGACAAGGGGGAAGAGGAGGAACCAGAGCTTGCCACCATGTCTCCGTCCCGCCCCTTGGCTCTGTCTGCTCCCCCAACGCCGCCGACTCCAGAGCAGTTCAGCGATGAGCACGAGACCTATCCCCCGACCTTCCTCACAGAGGCAAATGGGCCCGTCAGCTACTCCCCGCCTCCTCCGCCGCGCAGGTGCTACCGCTCACACGCCTTCTGCCCATCCTGCGCCCGCTGCTCACTGCCCTTCTATCTGCAGCATCCAGAGAGGCTGTGCAATGGTGGCCGCAGGATCAGCTACAGGACTGTGCACCAGCACGACCTGGATCTGCCCTTAGACCTGGCCAGCTTCTACCACAAGCTCGATTTGATCCGCCAGGTCACCATGAAGGACAGAGTCAGCCACAGCATCAGCACTGACGTGTAGAAGCAGGAATTATTACTCAGTAACATAAAAAAAACACTCAAGCTTTTGATAAATGGCTCTCAGTGATGCTTCCTCACAGCCGTGTTGTTGGCCTGCACTTCCAAAGCAATTTCTAATGGGAGAAGGCACCATGAAGGATAAATTGTGTTTCTCAAAGACTTGCAGGGACTTTTGGTCAGTTTTGACTCAAAAAAAAGATTATTTTGCAAACATGTGGGTCGTTCTTGGACAATTAGCAAGCTAAATAGCTAATCAAAATATGCTACTCAAAGTATCCATTAAAAGTTAAATTGTAAAACACTTATTTCAGAAACCTGAACACACATTTTGTTTGTTGGAATGCTTCACACAGGAATAGCTCAGTCGATAACTGATGTTTTAAATATCTATTATTATATACAGTGTATTTAGAATTACATGTGCTGCAACATTTGACCAGATTTGTTCAGTTGTGGAAGCCATAAATTAAAAAAAAAATGAACTGCCCTTTACAACGTCCCAGATTCAGAAGACAAAACAGAGGATTTCACTTGACATTACCGACATAAACGAGAATTTTAAAGAACATGAGCTGCACAAACAAAACAAGCCAGCTTTAGAGGCAGAGCACACACACACACACACACACACACACACACACACACACACACACACACACCCCAATCCCTCCAGGATTTCACAGTGTTGCGATCGTGCCAATTCACGCAAAATTAAGCTGTCATCGCATCTTTTGCGTGACCTTGCAACTTTGTCCAATCACCACAACTTCCCCACAATTTTGGCCAGTCCTCATCAACTTCGGCCAGTTTCACCGATCAGATTTGTCCCCAAGTAACACTCAGACGCTCAGTCTCGCCAATCAAATGTGTCGCTGCACCGTGCTCACTTCCATGTTTACAGTGAGTATTAACAGAACACATCAGCAAACAAACGACGCGATTTAAATAAACACTCACCCACGACTTGTGCCCACACGTCCCTTCGTCCGTCTCCCCCGGCCCGCTGGTGAACGTCTCCTCGAGTCTCCGTGCTGACCACGTGTGCGAAGTGCCGGGTTTGTGCTGAACAAAGTCCACCTGCCTGAAAACCACCCCACTGCGGGAGCGCATTTGAGGAGAGACGCCGTAAAACCAAAAACAAAGAGCAAATCTAACACTACAGCCAGTGTTGTAACATTTTATATGTCTTTAGAGGTAAAATCATTACGACATCTGGTCAATGAGCTTTAAAGCTGTGAATCTCCAGTCTGTACACAGACCAATACACGCCCCCGGCAAACACCCAAGGAGAGCCCCTCCTCCTGGTAAAGGAAAGATCAGTACCTGATGAGACACGTGTGTCAAGACTTGCAACAGATAGACAGACAGGTAGGAGTCATTCATGGAAAGAGACAGAGTATTGGCTGTAATTTTTTGCAGAAAAACAGACTTCGATAGACAACACAAAGCAACAGAATAAATTATTTCTTTTTCCCTCTGTCGTTGGTACCGAGTGGTTGGTCACTGCTGCCGTTAAAGTCTGTAATTGCTGTTGCACAAAAGAGTTTTTCTGTATAGCAGAAATTTCTGCTTAATTTACGAATCACTGTTTAATAGGAAATTTTTGACAATCCTGTGCTTTTGTTGTGGTGTTATATAGAATATCATTGCAGTAAACTATTGGGAAAAAACCATCTGCTTTAAAATTTGTAATTCTTCCCACGACTTTTAGTGCAAAAAAACCTCTCAAAACATCGCAACTTTTATCACAACTTTTAAAAAAAAGCTCCCGCAAATTCAGGCGTTTTGTCATGACTGACATAGTAATCAGCCCACGTGTGAGATGCAGCAACAAAGAGACAATCAAACAATAATACACGTTTGAGGTTCTTTGTTAAATTGCAAAAATCCTCACACAGCTACAGAAACAGTCACTCGCCAGAGGAAGGAGCCTGTGGAGAGAAGACGAGAGCTGTGAGAGGAGGAAGGGAGTAAGGGAAAGTGGGCGAGCCAAATTACCACTTACGTGGGCTCTGAGGGAGCACCGGCAGGACTCCAGCGGGGAATAGACGAACCAGCAGGGTGGGGAATGAGCTGGTGGTGCCTGACCTGGTGGAGGTTAGCTGTCGGTGAATGGTGATGTGGCAGGAGAGCGCGCGCAGTCCCAGCAACACCCGCACAATGGCAGCAACCTGAACAAGGAGAAAAAGCACAGGGTAATAACTTTCCTTCACCAGTGTGAACACGACTTGCTGTCTTTTGCAGCAGTATATCCAGACGAGCCAGCGTTGAATCACTGAAGGATGCCTCCTTAAAGGCCAAATGTCACGTAATTTTTTTTTCTAAATGACAACGAATTTAGATAAAATACACATAGCTTAAACCAAATATTCATACCGGAGACCATATCACCCACCTGTATTTACATAATTGCACAAAATACACCAGGTGAAGGCCCCACCTTGCTTGCTGGCTTGTGACAACCAGTCCAGACCACGCCCATGTTTTTGACATCACCAGTTGTACCCTGGCTGCCCTGCCTATCCACATTCACACTTATCAACACTGGACAATCATGACGGAAAGTGACAGCGATTGTGAACAAATTAGTTTAGTTTTGTCTTTTTTTTTTTGTCAGTGGTTCAGACAGTAACAGAGGCACTGAACCTTACCGGTTCGAGCCGTCCGAGACGGAATCAGATGCTTTGTCTGATGACAACAGTTCCACCGATGACCAGAGAGCAGAACCAGTGGAAAATGTCATTGAACTGGACATTAATCGCCTCCAGAATTGCGAAGCCGGAGGGGGTCTGTTGAGGGCGCCCCATAAATATTGATTTTTCGGAAGCCATTATTATTACAGTGGAGGAGAGCCGCTGCTGTCAAGAAATTGACCAGATCAATATGAAAATGGAGGCGCATACCTGTCAAGGGAGACGTTTTCGCCGTATTTTGGTGCCAAGCGCGGCTGTGGGGGACGGCAGAGTGGTTTGGGACACTTTTCTGGGAAATGTTTTAAATGTAGTTCGTGTTGTTATTGTCAAATATTTTAAGGAAAATACGGGGAAAATGCAATTTTAGCAAAAACGGGCGTATTGCCATTTCTGTACGCCCAAAAGAAAAAATATACTGGAAAAAAAACTGAGTGTGTTGAGGAGCAGTCCTGTGTGTGATCACTCACAGCTGGGGCGGGCTGATCGCTCAGCGGGAGCAATTCTCACTACTGTTCGAAGTGTGGAGTCACTCATTAGTTTAATTGTCTGGGCGGGCTGATCGCTTAGCGTCAGCTATTCTCACTACCATGAGAAGTCATTAGGACAATGGTTTAACACGTTGAGCTGTGCAGCGGTTGCGGAACAGACAGATCCCAGAGAGGTGTGCCTTGTTGCTCCGCCGTTCCTTATAGCCGCTTTTTACGGTGTTGAAGTACGGCGAAAACGTCTCACTTGACAGGTATGAAAACATTTCCCAGAGAAGTGTCCCTTATTACCCAGCTGTCCCTGATAGTCCCGTTTTAAGGTATGGGTGAAATATCCAATTTTTTCTTTCTTGTTGCTCACTTCAACCTTCCAGTCTCCATATAAACAATCAATTGAAATACCCCAAGCATCAAACTAGGGTGCAATCGATTTCGTCACTTCCGCCTTCTTCCCCAGGCGATTCCAGGGGCCGTGTCAGGCCAAGCGCGGCAGTTTTAAATTAACGAATATTCCGTTGTTACTGAAGCATATGCACCAAGACCCGAACGGATCGGTTCCCTTTTATATCTAGTTTCAAGATATTTAAAGTACCCTGTTACGTGACATTTGGCCTTTAAGAACGCTGGCTGATGAGTGGGCGCAGGTGTGTCTTCTCACTCAGGTGTGTTGATGAGCTGAGGAGAGATGAACGGGAAGGAGGGGGCGCACTCTTGCTGCCCATGACACGTTTTGGGCCGCAGCAATCATAAAAACATCCTGCGAAATCCTGGAGGGACTGATATTACAACTGGTATTTTTTTTTTAACTACTTAATCACACCTTCTTCTTCTTCTTCTTCTGGTTGCTCCATTTAGGGGTCTCCACAGCAGATCATCTGTCTCCATCTCACCCGATCTCTTGCGTCCTCCTCTGTAACACCAACCCTCTCCATGTCCTCCTTCACTACACCCATGAATCTTCTCTGTGGTCTTCCTCTTGTCCTCCTGCCTGGCAGCTCCATCTTTAACATCCTTTGTCCAGTATATCCACTATCCCTCCTCTGCACATGTCCAAACCATCTCAGCCTTGCCTCTCTTACTTTGTCTCCAAACCGCTCAACATGAGCTGTCCCTCCTAGTCACTCCCAATGAGAATCTTAGCATCTTCATCTCTGCCACTTCCAGCTCTGCCTCCCGTCTTTTTGTCAGCGCCACCGTCTCCAAACGATGCATCAGAGCAGGCCTCACTACCGTCTTGTAAATCTTCCCTTTCACTCTTGCCGCTATCTTTCTGTCACAAATCACCCCGACACTCATCTCCACCCACTCCACCCTGCCTACACTCTCTTCTTCACCTCTCTTGTGCATTTTCCATTGCTTTCAATGGTTGACCCCAGGTATTTAAACTCATCTACTGTACCTTCACTACCTCTACTCCTTCCATCATCACCATTGCACCTGCCTCCCTCTCATTCACACTCATGTATTCTGTCTTGCTTCTACTGACTTTCGTTCCTCTTTTCTCCAGAGCATTCCTCCACCTCTCCCGGTTCTCTTCCACCTGCTCCCTACTTTCACTACAGATCACAATGTCGTCTGCAAACATCATGGTCCAAGGAGACTGCCGCCTGACCTCATCTGTCAGCCTGTCCATCACCATGGGAAACAAGAAGGGGCTCAGAGTCAATTCCTGATGTAATCCCACCCCCACCTTGAATTCATCTGTCACTCCTACAGTGCACCTCACCACTGTCTTGCTGTCTTTATACATGTCCTGCACCACCCTCACATACTTCCTTGCCACTCCTAACTTCCTCATACAGTACCACATTTCCTCTCTTGGTACCCTATGCTTTCTCTAGATCCACAAAGACACAGTGCATCTCCATGTCATCTGGGCCAACCGCCTTTCCATTCTTCATCCTCTTCAAAGCTGCCCTCACTACTGCCTTGCTAATCCTCAGGATTTCCTTGTTCATCATCTTTCCTTCATCCAGCCTCCTCTCTCTCTCATTTTTCTTCATTCATTAGTTCATTACCATTTCCATCCGATTCCAACAAATTAATCACACCCATTTTTCGAAAATTAATTGTTGTTAATCATAATTTAAAAATGTGAGCAAATTAAATTTAGCATATGCAAAGAAAATCAAATTCTTTCTTCACTGAGTGGCAGCAGAAAATTCGTAACTGCTGTAGGTTACGCCTGCTCACTTGTGATTGGCGTCGCCACACATGTCATTTGCACAACATCCACCCAGTCAGATTCGGGTCTCATGGATACACTGCAGCAGGCTCACACACAGCCTTCACTGAGGCAGCTCAAAGGGTGGCCTTCTGGAGCTCATGGAAAATGACACAGAAACTACTTCTGTTTTTGCTTATCACAGTACAGGTCATGTTCATGATGATACTAGAATTTGAAATTAATCCACAGAAAAGGCAGTCACCCAGCCAGTGTGTCCATGTGGGCCCCACCAAAGGTTAAACTGGGCTGTTTTATGGGTCCCATGTGGGTTTGTCCATGGGGGTCCATGTTGGCTACATCTGTGTTTGCCCACATGGACTTTACCTGTGGTGTAGATAGGCAGGTAATCTGTTTACTCACTTTAACCCCATCAGGACCGCACGGCTTCAACGTGGGTGAGCAGCTTTCAGTAACGCTTGTGCCACGAACAAACTTACACGCTAAAATGTCTGAAATGTTCACATTTTTTTTCTCAAAAATTTATGAGAAAAAAGTGAAAATTTAATAGAAAAAAGTTGCAAATTTACAAGGAAAAAAATAGCAAAATTATTTGAAAAGAGGTACAAACTGGCAGCTTGGTGGCGTAGTGATTAGCACTGTGGCAGCACAGCGAAAAGGTCATGGGTTCGATCCCACCCCTGACCATCAGTGACCCTTCTGTGTGGAGTTTGCATGTTCTCCCCTTGTCTGTGGGTTTTCTCCCACAGGCCAAAGACATGCAGGTTAGGTCAGCTGGGGATTCTAAATTGTCCTTAGGTATGACTGTGAGAGTGAATGGTTGTGTCTCAAATTAATGAGGAGTCGAGGTGACGTTTTATTACAACACGAGCCAAGAACAACAGGAGTCACTTATCGCCAGTCTGAGAGCCACAGCGAAGAGACAATATGTCTCCCTCTCCAGGTTTATATATTCTAGATGATGTCACCCCCCCAGAGGCGGGGCAACACCCCCTCTACCCTAGGGCACCGCCGTAATAATGGGATGGGATGGACTGGCGATCTGTCCAGGGTGGACCCTGCCTTTCAGCCAAAGATGCTTTGATAGGCTCCACACACCCCCACACCACCTTTCCCCCGCCGACCTGAAAAGGATTAAGCGGTAGAGGATGGATGGATGCATGGAGTTACAAACTTAGAAGAAAAATGTAGCAACTTTACTAGAAAAAAGCTACAAATTTATGAGGAAAAAGTTGCAAATTAAAAAAAGGAGTAAATGTATGGGTAAATACATTTAAAATTTATGAGAAAAAAGTATGAGGGAAAAGTTGCCGGTTTAAGGTGCGTTCACACCAAACGCGAACAGGCAAATTTTTCGCATGGCACAATTACATTAAAAATCAATGTAAACACGCCGACAGACATGAATAGTGAGATGCAGACAGGCGAAGTCGTCTTTCAAACTTCTGCAGCTGTGTTCAACCTGCAGTGGAAATTCCCAAAATAACGTCATGCTTAGGTTTACATTATCCGACTGGGGGCTCACCTGAAAACGTCGTCTCGAGCCTCCAAAGCTTCACAGATGATGGGTGTTCACGTTGCTAGCTTGCTAGGACATCCGTGGCCGGAAACCCGGGGATAAATAACTCCAAAAACCCGATTCAGCTGAAGAGCTCTCGGTCCTCCTGTCTCCCGGTGAGTGAGTTTCATTTTCTAACTAGTTTACTCTGCAACGGTGATAATTTTACTCTGGTGACAGCAGCTAGCTAGCAAACGTGCAACTATGCAAATTTGCGCGTACTCGCATCTTCCCATTCACTTTGTATGGATTTGCACCGCTCGTTCGCGTTTGGTGTGAACACCTTTACAGCAAAAAAAGTTGAAAATTTTTGAGGAAGTTCCAAATTTACAAGAAAAGTGTCACAAATTTATGGGAAAAAGTCACAAATTGACAAGAAAATAGTAAATTTACTGCATGAGAAAATAAATTAAAAAATAGTAAAACAAGTAAAGTCCATGTGGACAAACCCACATGGGACCCATAAGACAGCCCAGTTTTAACCTTTGGTGGGGCCCACATGGACACGCTGGCTGGCGTAGTTTGCTCTGCCGAGATAGTTCAGCGACTCTTTCTGACTAGCCATGTTTGCATTCACTAATGTACATTTACCAGCCTGTGAGCTGTTTTTTTGTGCTATTTTGAATTTGATTCAAATGTGTTTCTGTAGCCCCATTTCCCACCAGCCGTCTCATAGCACTTTGAGCTTGAGTGTAAACTGTATGCTGTCAGTATGCAAGTGTTTCGTGTTTGTCTGCACATCACCGATGATATTTTAAAGGGCTTTTTTCTGACACAGTTAACCATTTAATGATTGTGATTCCTGATGAAACTTTTGCTCTCTGTTATACTTGCTGAAGACAGAATATGAAATGATGATGGCTGACGCACGGGCCAAGCCAGCCAATCTCAGCCACGTTCTGCTGGCTGCCTGCAGTAAAGCTCCACTACCCCCCACTGTTGTGAAAGGCACTGATGACGTCAGGACAAGATGGCAGCTCCCAAATCAGTGAAGCTGGAGCTTTGCTTTTGTACCCTGGATGGGAGGGGTGCCACGTTGTTCATCTTTATTTTGTAGTCTGTGGCTGTAGATAGATGCTGTACTCTGAGGCCAAATTTGTAAACTGTAATATAGAGGATGTAGGAAAACATGTATATAATCAAATGGTTCAGTCGTATATCTTGTTGATAGTACAGTAGAAACTGGTATATTTTACGAACTACTCTTGGTTGAAGAAATGACTGAAATCTTGGATTTCTTTTCTTTTGTCACAAATTAACCCTAAAGTAGAGATTTCTGGACTAGAACTGCTCAGTTGGAGCAAAGTTTCACTCTGTCTAATGTACAATAAATGAATTAATTCTGCTTTCAAAAGTCCTACATTCTGAATTTGTTCATGTAGCACAACACCAGAAGTTGTGCTAGAATTTATTGTTGTCCATGGTCTTGGTGGACAGGGTTAAAATTCTGTCATAACCTATGTAATCCATCATTTATTATATATATCCTTAGTACAGTTTGGAGGATAGTAAACCCCTCCGCAGAGAAGGGCAGGTGAGTGACTTAATTCACAGACTCAGTTCAAAACTGGAGAAAAGGACCAGGGAGGTTTGCTGTTTACTGTCAGATTTTGATTTGTAAACAGACACTAAATCCCCACCACCGCCTGAAGACCTCAGGGAATTAAAATACGAGCAGTGACATGCCAGTAGCTCAGAAAAGACACTGGGCTCACCATGAGAGATCCATGTTTCAGTCACGCAGAGGAAATCAAATCCCAGAGAGTAGAAGAAATACTTTAGGATTAAAGTTTTACTTATTATTGATCTAGCACTCACCAGACCCATCCTGATGGCTGCCAGGTCCGGAGCAGCAGCGGCAGCAGCAGCAGGTGGAGCGTGCACCAACGATCACAGTTTCTGCAGACTGGCCCTCACCAGCGCAGGTGTAGTGGACAGGGGTGTGGGGGTTGGATCACCTGATCGCAGCTGAAAACAGCTGACCAGCCAGGAGTCAGCAGAGTACAGTGAGCACCACAAAGCAAAGAGGAGAGGTACTGATCCCTGTTGGGCCAGGAAATCCTTAGGAGCACTTCACAAACCACCACACACTAACACTGGTGTCTGCGACGTTTCCTCTGGAGAGGTGGGGTTGGAGCTTGGTAGCGGTAAGCCAGTATTCCAGATAGGAGTGAAAGCCTTTTGTGGTCTAACTGCATGAGTAAGTCAGCAGACACATGTAGCTCCAACATTTCTTTGCAATTATAGACCAGTAGTGAGTAGATATTTTGTGACACACAGAAACCGCAACAAAAACATAAGCAGAACAAATATGCCATTAACGCAATCCATCAAAATGACAGCTGGCCTTGAAAAATTTCTGAGGATATTTAGTTAAGCTAAGGTCACAAATACCCTTACGAATGGCTGTAAACACCGTACAAATGATTTGTAGACCATTTCGTACAGCCTTTTCAAGGTGGCGGAAGGAGAATCCAGCGTTTGTAGATCGTTAGTAAGTTCGTCACCAGGTCAATGGTCTTGTCCAAGATTTCTACAAACACCCCACGAAAATCCCTCATTGTAGAGTGGCTGTACGAATCCCATAGGAACAACATAAGAACTACGCAAGATGTTGCTCATAAGTATGCCTCAAGGACACCTTAAAGTGATACTGTTATGTCGGCGGTAGGAACCAAAGGATGAGACCAGGTGCTGAACTGAACGCACGTTTATTTAACAGGCAGTGCAACCTAACCACACCTAACCGCTACGCAGAAGAGACGGCCAAGAGACCGTTCTTCCTGCCTGCAGCCCTTCTTATAGTCATGGGTGGTGGCGTAACTGGAAGGTGGAGCCACCACCCGGTACCACACAAATAAGGGCACTAAATATACACATATCAATAAACCATATAAATAACTATATAACAGACACTTCACCAAAAATCAAGTTTTTAATTTCAATAGAGTTAACTTGTCTGTAACATGGATTTTATGAGTTACAAGGTATATCAAGAGCAAAATTGTTCAAACGTCTCATGTTTCGAGACCCATCTGGATGCAGCGGCAATATGGCCGCCTAGTCATCTGCATACCGGAACTGTGTACAAGATCTGTGTACCAGATTTCCGGATTTGGGGACTGGAAGTGACACAAAGTTCCGTGGAAAGGACGCCCTTGTGTGAGCTGGAACTGGTGGCCCTTCTTTGTCCATTGGAGGAAGAAAGAGCAGCTGCAAAGGTCTAACTTATCAAACATGCACCGATTGTATGCGTGTCTCATGGGTAAATATTTACGCTTGTCGCTGAGCTGATTATAACAATTGAATATTTTAGGTGGTATTGTAACATGTACTGTTCGCGTTTCAGATGTAGTTGTGGCTTATTGCACCAATGCTCCTCAAAACTCAAACAGGACCGTAACAAGGACCCCAACAATCAGAACCGGGAGACCAGGAAATGTTCTGACACCGGCCCCACAGGATACCAGAGTCTGGACTGAGGCGTCCTCTGAGGAGCTGAAGGTTGGTAAATATGTGCAAAAAATATGCAATTTATTTGATAAATATGAGGCTCTTTCACCCTCTTAGCTTCTAATTTGTCCCTCCCAAATATGAAATCAATTTGCAACTCCTTTTCTAAACACTGGCACGTCTGTCATGTAAATCTGCAATATTTTTCTCTTAAATTTTCCACTTTTTCTTCTTGTTACCTTTTTTCCTCTGAAATTTGCTTTGTTACGAATGTACACCTTATTTCACAGAAGTTTCCAATGTTTTTCTTTCTAATATGCAGGTTTTTGTCTTGTAATGTGCATTAAGTTTCTCATGTTTGCATCCTTGTCCTCTTTAATCTGCAGGTCTTTTTTTTACTATAAATTTGCAACATTTTTCCACATAAATTTATAGTGCTCTTTCTCTAAATTTAAGGCTTTTTTTAAATTTCAAACTCTTTTTCATTAATCTGGGGCTTGTTGTGAATGCATAGCTTTTTTCCTAATAATTTTGCACTTTCTAAAATGTGCAACACATAAATTTGCCAATTTTTAATTTAGAATTTTTTTCTAATAAATTCACAATTATGGTCTCATAAAAAACATTGCTATATATTATACTTATTTTTCTCTCATTTTGCAGAGTTTTTCCCTCTTTGATTTGCATTTTTTTCTTGTGTAACGAGCAGCACCTGGTGGTTGGGTTTCTTGGTTCCTGCAGGTGTAGGAAAACATTAAGAAGGGACAGGTGTGCACGTGGATTTGATTGCTTTCTCCTGTGGGACGCCACAGTGAGCAGCCAGAGTTTAATGGGTAAGTGATTTTATATAGTGAGATTTGTTTGTTTTAGGATTTGGTGATAGTGTGGAAATGTGAAAATGACGAGGCAGAGTTTATCTCACGAGTTCAGGTTTATTCACATCTTCCAACATCAGCAAAAACAGAAAGAGAAAGAAACCCAGACATTCGTCCTTTAAATACCCCAGGACCTTCAAAGCTCACCGTCACATTGTATTTAATCCCCAGTCACAATGCATCTTCTCTTAGATCTTATCACCTCCCCCCAAAGTCTCTGGCAGCCAGGAAATCCCCCAAGGCCGTCTCTTTGCATACCAAAGCCTAAACTTTCACATCCTCCTGTTATCTCCAAGGAGACTCAGTCCTTTGTTCGATCTGATATGTGAAGCCTACAGTGGCATACATATGAAGCATAAAGTGATATACATATGTGCATATATGTCCCACAATAGTTTTAATTGACTCTTGTATTGTGTAGTGGCTGCTGCGTGTTTTGTGACAGGGATGGTCCCTAGAAGATGTGGGTTTCCATGGTGTTAAGTGGAAACTGAATTTGGTATGTCATTTACTGGATTTTGGGGACTGTGTTGTAGTGGTGTGTATTTTAAACATTTTTAATTTTTGTGTGCATCATAGCATTTCCCATTGTGGATTCTTTTGGGGAAATTGAGAGATGTACATTAATTTAGTTGGTATTTTTATTATGTATTTGAATGTTTCAGTAGTGTTATTAGTGTGTTTTTATTGATGTGATGTTTCTTTTATAGTGATGACCAGGATACCCATCACTGTTTCTGCTGTCCTTTTTGTTTCAGTGCCTTTTTCTCAGTAATTGTAAGTAAAAAAAAAAAAAGTGTTTAAGTAAAGATCTGGTTGATTTATTCAGTTTTTGACTGTTTAGATGCAACACTTGTATATCAGTAAATTGATTCTGTCATACATGTGACAGTTTTTCTGTCCACTGAATAGGAGCAGAAGAGCCACAGGTTTGAGACCTCTGAACTAGCTGAGCTACCTTGCCAGTTTTACCATCTTTTTTTTTTTTATGGTTCCGATCCAGAAATGTCTTTATTCAGCGACTGCCATCTGCTGCTGCCAGCACCCTCTGCCACCTTAGACCAGATAAAGGATGCATGTTGAGTCTCAGAACTGCATTAGAATTGCTGTTGGTTAATATTTGTCTCCATCCTCCCTGTTTTTTTTTTTTTGTTTTTTTTTTTTAACCAGGAAAGAGAAAGTAGAGTGAAACTCTTCTGGCTGCTGTACATGACATGCTGGAGTCAGAAGCCGAAGTGAGAAGAAACCAACCAACCATCCATCTTCTACCACTTTTCCGGAGGTCCAGTTTGCAGAGGCAGCAGATCAAGCAGAGAAGCTGACTTGCCTCTTCCCAGCCACCTGCTCCAGCTCTTCAGAGAGGATACCGAGACGTAGAAACATCAGAGTGTAAATTTATGGTGTCTTAGTGATGGGAAGGCAGGCTCCGGAGCTCCGAGCTTATCCAGGAAATATTTGGCAAAGCGCATTTCGAGGCGTGCATTGTGATGTATGTGACATCGGACCACGTGACTAGGTCAGGAAGCCGTTCATGATTTTGCACGCAACATGAAATAAAGTGAGCAGCGATACCCAGTGGAAATCCCCGTCCCTCACGTTTTGTGTTGTCATGTTTGACTGTGTAAGGGATTTGTCACAGCCAATTTTCACATGGAGGCAGCACCAAAAACACGGACTTCTCCCGTCTGGGTTGAGCGCAATTCTCCCATTAATGCATTTTCCACAAGTGGTGGATATTTAATGCAGCTGAGGTGATGGCTTAGCAGTAAAGCATCTGCACTACAAGTGGGAGGCCTGGGTTTGAATCCCAGCTGTGTCATTTTATTTTTATTTGCAAGGTGAAGTTTCTGTTGTTTTCAAAAAGCTTGGATCATTATTATGCATCGTTATGCTGAGAAACTATTGCTGTTGCGCCCTGCATGAGAATAAGGCCAGAGTTGAATATACTGGGACAGTATGACTGTTGAAAATTTATTTCTTAATAAAAATGGATAAGTAGTGCAAGCACATTCACTGTAGTCACCTGTTTTATTTTTTTGCCTTATGATCATTGATATTCTTAAGACACTGCATTTATTGAAATGAAAAAATACACAAACCAATAATACCCTTGTAAAAATCTGCATGTTGTATACATTTTGTCCACTAGATGGCCTGGTAGAGAAAATGAAGTCCCACATGAGGCCTCATCTATGAGCCATTTTGATGAAAGGCCTCAAGTCCTCCAGAAAGCCTCATTTGGCCATCACTAGTGTGTCTGCATGTTTGAAGTTTTTGAAGTATTTTACTGGAAAATAAACATTTGAAGAGTCAGAACTTGGTTTTTAACAACAGTGTTGTTAGATGTGATTGCGTTAGAGCTATGAAATATTTAATCAATCTCTGCTCACTGCATCTTCAGCCTTTCTGAGCCTTAGGTGTGCTGAACTACAGCTTATAAACGTTTTAAAATGCACCAAGGTTATCATGTTTAACAAAGGTCTGGCATTCACATACAGTCAGGTGATACAGTCTGGACACCCTATTAAATGTTCATTTTTTTATTTTAGCCATTTTAAAGGTGAAATTCATAACTATTTTATGAAAACATTTTTTTTAAATGCATCAAAACATTTAGAAACTTACACAATGCAAGTCTTAATGTTCAAAAAAATCAGTATATTGATTAAAATTTTTTTAATTTTTTTATGGGTCATAAATAATATCTTTACATTCCAGAAGATTTTTTTTTTTTTTTTTTTAGACAGAAAATTTTTCTGTCCAGATTTCTAACCCAATGCAATTAATCTGTCGCATGCTATTGCATTTCCGGATCAGTGAGGGTTGCCAGAGGCAGCCATGGCCGCTTCTGAAAGGAACAGCTCATTCCGTCATCCTTCTCAAGTAAGAAGTAATAAACAAAGGAGCAAGCCCAGAATAAATATTGGTTCAGCTTTTGGTTGCTGGTGCAAACTGAGGAATCACAAAGGTTTGGAACTCCATACTGAAGTCGCCAATTTGCTGTTCGACCGCTAAGCTAAGCTAACCAGTGTTTGCATAGCTATCTGTAACCTACATTTTGTCTATAGGATGTTCCTGTTATTGACTGTGTGATGATATCAACTGGTGTATGGTGATGGGATAGACCACAGGAATTGCTCGGTAATCCTTTCCAAACAGTAATTTTTACACTCTGGTCTAGTGTAGCTACAGTTAGCATTAGCTCCCGATATGTAGGAAGGAACTCCATTTTTTTTCTAACGAGCGTTTTTAAAAATACATTAGTTTTACATTGTGTTCGATTATCTCCCACACACTTGTGGCCATTTATCTAAAGAAGCCATTTTTGCACGTTATTTTAATGTCTAATTGCTGGAATCAAAATTAGTTTGATACGTCGAACAAAAGATTTTTTTGTTTACGTGATCAAACGTTTTTGAAGTTTATAAAATAAGTTGCTTTGACACTGTGTTAGATGATATTCTCCAAATGTATTCCCATTGTCTTTTGAAAGCAGAAACGGAGCAAAAACCTTCTCCGGTTCAGCTTAGTTGTCATCTTACATATATACTGTATATATACAGTATACACATCTCATAGAGGTCGTTTGCGCATTGGCAAGTTATCGGCTGGATGTTGGCATGCCAAGTTGCTGACTGTGGCCTAACGTATGTGAGCTGTTGGGGTTGGTTCTCTGGCCTGTGCTCTGAAGTCCAACCTCTCCTATCTCCTATCTATGCCTCCCACAAAGACAACATCATCCTAAAGTTTATGGATGACACAGCAGTGATGAGACGCATCACTGGTGATGACGAAGCATCCTACAGGAGAGAGGTGGCCAACCTGGTGTCATGGTGTGAGGACAACAGTCTCACCCTCAACATGGACAACACAAAGGAAATGGTAGTGGACATGAGGAAAGGGAGGAGGAGACCCCATCGGCCACTGTTCATCCAGAAACTTGAGGTGGAGAGAGTGAGCAGCTTTAAATACCTGGGCATCCACATCAGCGAGGACCTTAAGTGGACACACAACACCACAGAGCTGGTCAAGAGAGCTCAACAGCGACTGCACTTTGTGAGGAGGCTGAAGAAGTTCGGCATGTTTTCCAGGATCCTCAACAATTTCTACAGCTGCATCATCAAGAGCATCCTGACCAACGGCATCACTGCGTGGGATGGCAGAACCACTGCCCTTGACCGCAAACGCCTGTAGAGAGTGGTGAAGACAGCGGAGAAGATCATCAGGACTCCACTCCCCTCTCTGCAGAGCACCTACCACCGCAGAGTCCAAAAGAGAGCTGACGTCATCCTCCAGGACCCCACCCACCCCCAACACAGACTGTTCACACTTCTACCCTCAGGTCGGAGGTACAGAAGTGTGAAATGCCGGACAACCAGACTGAAAAACTCCTTCTTTCCCACTGCCATCAGACTCATGAACAGACAACAACTCCCAAAACTCTGTAACACAGCTTTGCATATAGGAATTCACACACCGGCTATTAAATTTGCACACTGCTCACCTGTACAGTAGATATAGTATCAGCTGTCTGATGTCCATATCATCTCTGCTGCTACTTACCAATAATTTGTAATTATGCACTGCTTGTTGCACACTGTACATAGGTTCATGCCATCTCAGGTTCACATCATCTGATATCAAAATACCACTATCACTTTAGTCATCCGGTGACTTCATTTTCATTCCTCTACTGCCTAACTGTGTGTTGGTGTATGTGTCTTAGCATCCATCAGTACTAGGATTGAGTTACTGTTAGTGTGTCATGACCTGTTAGAATTGTTGTTTCTGTACCTTTAACTTGGCATTCGCTCGGAGAGCAAAGTAAGAATTTCATTGCTCAGGAAATGTAGCATTTCTTAACTGTGCACATGATAATAAAGCCTTTGAATCCTTGAATCTCTTGAAATACAAAATTTACTTTTATCTGAACACAGCTTATCTGCTGGTGTTTGTCCACTGTGTTTTATCAAGACCAAAGTCAGCACAGTCGTCTACCAGGAGATTTAAGAACACTTCATGCTTCCCTCTGCTGACAAGTTTTATGGAGAAGCTGATTTCATTTTCCAGCAGGACTTGGTACCCCCCACACATTGCCAAAAGTGTCAAAACCTGGTTTAATGACCATGGCGTCACTGTGTTTGATTGGCCAGCAAACTCTCCTGACCTAAACCCCATAGAGAATCTATGGAGGATTGTCAAGAGGAAGATGAGCGACACCAGACCCAACAATGCAGACGAGCTGAAGGTCACAATCAAAGCAACCTGGACCTTCATAACACCTCAGCAGTAACACAGGCTGATCACCTCCATGCCACGCCACATTGATACTGTAATTAATCCAAAAAGACCCCCGACCAAGTATTGAGTGGTACATGGACATACTTTTCAGTCAGCCAACATTTCTATTAAAAAACAATTTTTAAAAAAAATTTTATGTAATATTTTAATTTTTTGAGAAACTGAATTTGGGATTTTCATGGGCTGTAAGCGATAATCATCAAAATTAAAATAAATAAACACTTGAAATATATCACTCTCTGTGTAATGAATCTATATAAGATATGGGCTTCACTTTCTGAAATGAGTGACAAAAAAATATTGAACTTTTGAACCTGTAGATAGATTTTTTCTTTTTTTAACTGTTGGATTAAGAGCATCTTACAAATGGGGACGCTAAAATGTCTTAAACTTTTCATTGTTAATGAAAATACAAGGTGGCGGTACACTTGGTGTTCCAAGGATGTGGAACTAAAAATCTTTTTCCTGTTCTTGAATCAGGTCCAGTGCTGCAGCAGGAGTGAACACGGCACACAGCTAAAATCCAATTCCATTTCTCTACCCACTCTTTGTCACTAACAGTATATATTTCCATTAGTAGACCAAACACACACATTGTAGCATATTTTTAATGTTTAAAAAAATGTCTACAAGTTCAGATTGTCAGATTTTCAGCAATTTTTATTTCTTTAGACTGTTTTTTTATTTTTAAAAATTTGGACATTGGTATTTTGTACCTTACTGTAAGAAGCTAGGGCAACACAAACTAGAGACAATGAAAGATTTGAAGTTTGTGTCCAGTTTCTTATATTATTTTTCTATATTGCTCTCCCAGATCAGCTCCATGGACCATGCTGATCCAGTCCACTCAACAGTCAGATGCTTACATCTGACTTTGTTTTCAAATTCTGATATTTGGGAGACAGACTATTTCTACTTTTGAGAATATTGCCAAAATTTTCTTTTGCCCATCCATCTATCCATCCATCCGTCCATCCTCAACAGCTTTTCTGGGGATCCGGGTCATGGAGGCAGCAGTTCAAGTAGAGCAGCCCAGACCTCCCTCTCCAGCCACCTTCTGCAGCTCTTCAGAGGGGACGCCAAGGTGCTCCATGCCAACTGGGAGTCTTAGTCTGCCCCGTGGTCTCATCCTCGGGGGACGTGTTCCAAACACCTGAAGTGGGAGGTGACCAGGAGGCGTCCTGATCAGGTGCCAAAACCACTTCTGCTGGAGGCTTCCTATTGTTAAAATGGAGTTTTTACTCTGCACTGTGGCTAAGTGATCCTCACAGGGGATCAGCTGATTGTTGAGGTCTTTCTAGAATTGTGGGGTCTTTGTCCAACACTTCAATGTTCTATGAGCTGACTGTTGTGAATTGGTGCTATATAATAAAGTGTAAAGATATGCAAGAGTGTTACAGCATATCTGCAAAAAACACTCTACCACCAGCAAAGTCATTAAAGTCAGCTACAGTTTTGCCATGATTACATTATCAAAATTATGTAATTTTCAGGTTCAAACATGTCTGTGAAACATTAGCATTAGTATAAATTATTACTAATTATATGACAGTAATTTAAAAAAAAAAATTGACGAATGGAGGTAAACATCAAAGAAGACTCGATTAAAATCACTGGGCACTAGACCGCAAAAGATTCGTCGCTTGACAGGATTTCACTGGCTCGTAATCACAAAGACACTGATTTCCACACAGTCTGCTGCTGCCTGTGAATACTTGTTTCCAGCGCCTTTTCTGTTTCTACATGGCAACGCGTGCAATGTTATCATGAGGCAACAGTGAGTGCGACACCTACTGGCCAGGAGGTCAAAAGTAATGTATTGCACCTTTAAGTAGGAATAAAGGTGGGGATGTCCTAATTTATTCCTCACTGTTTCTTTAATAAAATTTTAAATACTTCTGTTTTGTTATGTGAATCTCCAGGTATTAACATCAATATTATGTCTAAGTTTAAAAACACAGGGTGTTCTGATTTTGTCACATGATGCACTTGTGGCCACCTCTAAAAGTAAAGCAATTTCACCACAATCCTTCCACATTTTAACCCTCACATACTGACCATATATTGTGACAGTATCTCCTCATAATTAAATATTTTTAAACCACAACTCACTGATTAATTCTTAACCTCAAAGGCTACTACTGATGTACCACTGACAGATTTCATAATGCACACAGAGCTGAAAGGCAGGAAATCTTTATTTCACACAACATAAAATGCTCACAATGGCTTATTGTGAAAATGTGTGTTGTGATAGTTGGAAGGCACGAGGTAACACATCCAGGCTGCACACGCGCCATCTGCTATCTGCAGCAGGACGCTGCACAGCCAGGTCAGTTGTGTCCATTCTGTCCAGTGCAGGCTTCAGGCTGAGACATGCGGATTGACATGTCCCTCTGGACAAACCGAAATTCTTTGTCCACTGTTCAACCTTTTTTCTACTCTGCTCCGGGACAAGGACGGTGAGGAACATTGCCCAATGAGCCACAACAACGTCTGAAATGGTACATGTTACAACACTGCCTTAAATATTCAATTATTATAATCAGCTCAGCGACAAGAGTAAATATTTACCCACGCAACACGCATACAATTGGTGCATGTTTGATAAGTTAGACCACTGTCTGCAGCGCTGCCCTTTCTTCTGTTATGTTGTAATCTGTAGACAATGAGGACGCCAGGAATGGAGCTGAACACTTCTTTATTATTATACTGAATCCCCTGACCAGACACCCAACCACCGGAAGAGACCGCCCCCCTACCTGCAACCCCTCTTAAACCACCTGAGCTGGCGGAACCGGAAGCCGGAGCCGCCACTCCGTACCACACAAATAAGAGCTCCAACATAAATAACTACATAATACCCCCCCACCACCACCAACCGTAGCAAAATGCAAAACACACACACCATCAGCCCACCCCGATTTGGAACCCAAATCATCTGCTAAACATAACTAAACTAAAAATCACCAAAAGCGGCCTATTACATTCACACAAAACAACTAAAATTAAGGGGGACAGGTAGACTGCCATTCTACCCCCACATGCTGAGGCGGGTTATTCTGCCGCCTATGCTATATAACAGTCCAGTAAAAAAACTACTACCATGTCTCCTATATAATATAATACCAAAACAATCCCCAAAACTATCAACACAGAACAAAGTTTAACAAATAGAACACATCCATGACTCAATGAGGATGACACCCCCCCACCCCCCCCCCCCCCCCCCCCCCCCCCCGACCCATCACCATCAGTCCACCCCTGGAGGCAGTCCGCTTCCCGGACCACAGCTGGTCGCCTCACTCCTGAAGCGTCTTCTCCTCCACATCTCCGAGCGCTCCAGCCATCTGGGGCCATGCCTTTCCACCTTCCTCGGGGCACACCGTAGCTCCTTAGCATGGCACCACGAGCAGAAGATAACCATCATGCCGCACATCGATCACCTGCAGCTGACCCTGGTACCGCTCCATCCTACTCTTTCCCTCACCCACCTGGACCTCGCTTCTGCCCGAGCCCAAACCCAGTCCGCAACTCCAAGAGGGGCCTTGCATGGCCTGCAGTGTTTCTGCCTGGCACTCGCTCCTCCAGTGCCACTCGGTCCTGCCCCGACTGCTTGTAGATCCACTGCTGCCCCTGCCCCTGTGGTCCCGTGTTCACCAGTCCTCCACGGCCGTGCTCCGGGAATGCCTGAGACCATTGTTTGGGCATCGCTCGCCGCTGCAGATCCTCCCCCGTGCCGCCCAGCACCCACATCCAGGGCAGCTCAGACACTGGCACCAGGGCCCTCCCGCGGCGACCCTGAGTGCGACACGGCCTGCCCACTTTCCGGAGTGCTCAGCAACTGTTCATCCCACACAGCTTCATCTCTAACTCTCGGAACCAGTCGGTCCCACAGTCCACAGCCTGACCACTCTTCCCCAGCGCCACTCTTGATGGAAAATCTAAGGCCATAAAATAGGTTGCAGCCCATGATATTAGAACCGTAGGCCGTCACGATGAACTCCACATCGGCCATCTCCACTGATTTGTACTGAGCCATCAGTGTGACGGTACCCACCGTGGTCAATTGTCCTCCTCCATAGCCACAAAGTGACACTGAGACACATCCAATCCTATAGTGGGGAAAACATTCTCTGACTGTAGGCCAATTCAGCACCGAACTCTCCGCTCCCGTGTCGTCCAGCATCGGTACTGGAACTCCATCCAGAACCACCGTGCAGCATGTGCGCCGACAGGTACTCGGGGACACTGTGTGTATCACTGTCGGGGTGGGGGGAGTTAAATTCCTGGACGGGCTCTCCTGCTCTGCTGACTGGCGTACTCTTGTGAAGTGGTGTAGACGGCCACGTTTTCCGCAGCGCTTCCCTCTTGCCGCACACTTTCTAGCCTTAAAGCGGTGCTTCATGGACTCACACCCCATACACCTGTTCTTCCCGGGGCAGACCTCATCCATGCAGTGTTGGCCTCCTCCACGTCGTCCTCGATGCTCCCATCATTGTCCGGGTTCACTACCTGTGCAGCCATGGGGGATCTTGAATTTCCCGCTGAAAGGCGCTCGCTTAGCTCCCGAGTTAGCTTGTCCGCAGATTCCAGATGTAGCGCCAACTCAACAGTCCTAGTCAGCATCAACTCACCCAGGAATGAAAGCAGCTTGGAGCGGACCGTAGCACAGTTGGTGTGTTCCGCCAACTGGTCACGAACCATTTCTTTCTCCAACGGCCCGAACCGGCACTCAGCGGCCAACTGCCTTAAGTCTGACATGAACCGCTGGATGGGTTTGCCTACCTGTTGGCAGCACTGTCTGAACTTAATCCGTCTGACGATGACGTTTGTCCAGCTCCCTAAAATGGCAGGCCATTAACTCGACCACTTGTTCGTAATTGTCCACGTCTCCAAGCGTGCCCAAAATTCTCTGTCCCTCCATTCCCAGGTTGCGTACTAACAATGCACGAGCCCTCAGCTTCTCCATTCATCCCAGACCCAACGCCACCATGTATGTCTGAAAAGCCTCGTGCCACCGAGGTACTGACGGTTCCCCCAGGAGCTCCAGGAATGGCCGAATAGGTGTTCCACACACCTCCATATGTTTACCTCTTGTCACCAAATGTTATGTCAGAACTTGTAGACAAGGAGGACTCCAACAGTGGAGCTGAACACTTTTTTATTGTAATATTGAATCTCAGTGCAACCTGACCCTGGCATGCAGCTGCTGGCAGAGGTAAGGCAGAAGAGACCCCCCCCCCCCCCTACCTGCAGCCCCTCTTATACCACCAGAGCTGGTGGAACCAGAAGCCGGAGCCACCACTCTGTACCACACAAATAAGAGCTCCAACATAAACAGTATATGAACCATCAACACTACACAATACCTTCCTCCAATGAACAAAGAAAGGCCGCCAGTTCCAGCTCCAGCTCACATGAGGGCATCCTTTCCATGGAACTTTGTGTCACTTCCGTCCCCAAATCTGGAAATCTGGTACACAGTTCCGGTACACAGGTGAATCGGCTGCCATATTGCCACTGCATCCAGGTACTCTTGCATGTTTCTGTTTTTTTGCTGTGAAGTTTCACCAATGATGCACTCGGCTTCACTCCTTTCACTCTCAGTGAAATATTTTTGCTGGTCATTAACATCTGTTTGTTCTCTCCCACAGACTGAGTCCCCGTCGTGCTGTTTACTCTCTACATGTCTGTTCTTTTCTTCATCTTCTCTATCCCCTCACCCCCCAGCCAGTCACAGCAGATGACTGCCCCTCCCTGAGCCTGGTTCTGCTGGAGGTTTCTTCCTGCTAAAAGGGAGTTTTCCCTCTCCACCTTCGTCAAGTGCTTGCTCACAGGGGATCGCCTGACTGCTGGGGTCTTTCTGCAATTGTGGGGCTTTCCCCTACAGTTTGACAGTGCTATGAGATGACTGTTGTTGTGAAATGGCGCTATATACAGTAAATAAAGTTGAACTGAATTGAATTAAGCCCTTCCCCCTGCAAAAGGCGAGTTGAAATGGAATGTTTTTGGTGATGTTGTAGAGACTGGGTTAATCATCTCAGACTGGATGCAGAGGGTAAACAGAGGAGAACAATAGCTAGGGACATCATGGGGAGATAGCAGGAAGAAGGAGTTGTGGTGAGAAAGGATGAATGTATTGTGATGTTAAATGTCATGCAAATGTGAGATGAGCGGTTGGTATAAAAGGAGAACCCATGGTGTATTGAGACATGCTTTTCCTGTGTATGACTGACAAGAGAGTGAATAAAGTCGTCTGCTTCATGAATCAGTCTCGTTATTTACACTCTCCACACTGGTGACCCTTTGACGAATTATGGAACATGAGGCAAGAACCCCGGAGTCGGCCCAGATGGGAAGCCCCAGCAACGCGGCAAGCATCCCAGAGACGGCCCGGACAGGAACTTCCAGCAACGCGTGCGCTGTTTCGGTCAAACTACCGGACTTTTGGCTGCACACCCTGCGCTCTTGGTTCCACCACACCAAGGCTCAGTTCGCCCTCCGGGGAATAACGGCAGATGACACCAAGTATTACTATGTGGTCACAGCGCTGGACGCTCGCACGTCTCAGCAAGTAGCAAGCCTGCTCGAACAGCCTCCAGCCCACGACAAATACGAGGCTCTCAAGGCTGCTCTCAAGGCTGCGCTCTCTGCTCTCTCTTGCTGAGAGAGCAGAGAGGCTCCTGAGGCGCTCCGAATTAGGAGATGGTTCGGCGGTCAAACTGATGGAGAAGATGTTGGCGTTGATGGGCACGGACGACGGGCATTTTCTGTTTGCCCACCTTTTCCTCCGGAACCTCCCAACAGTGGCCAGAGCGGTTCTTGCCAATTCGCCGTTGCTGGCCGCACGTGACTACCGTGCGCTAGCCCAGGAGGCAGATCGGATCATCCTCAGCACCAGAGCCCTCACAGTGAATGCGGCGGCGTCGGAACCCAGTGAGACGACCAGCGGAGGCGAGGAGCCACCGACGGTAGTGGCAGCGGGGGCCAGGGAGCACCAGAGAGACACGCTCTGCTTCTACCACCACTGCTTCGGAGAGAACGCACGCAGATGTGCGCCAACATGCCAATTCAAGTGCTCGGGAAATGCCAAGGCCGGCAGTCAGTAGCAGCTGCGACCGCCGGTGAAGAGAACAAGCTGCTCTACGTGACGGACTCGTGCTCGGGGAGCCGCTTCCTCGTAGACACCGGAGCTCAGAAGAGCATCATCCTGCCGTCCTACGCCGACCAGCTGGCAGGACCTAGCGGCCCCGGGCTGGTAGCAGTAAACGGCTTGGGCATTAAGACTTTTGGTGAGACAACACTGACTTTATCCCTATACGGCCGTATGTACGAGTGGACTTTTGTCATAGCAGCACTGAGTATCCCAATCCTGGGAGCTGATTTTCTGTGTGCACATGGGCTACTAGTTGATGTGGCTAACAGGCGCCTGGTTAATGCACTGTCCTTTGATTCTCTCCCACGTACAGCTCGAGGGGCCGGGCCAATAACACAAGCCAACGTCACAGCTCCAGGTGGGAAGTTCCACACACTGCTCACTCAGTTCCCAGCACTCACGGTCCCGACGTTTTCGGCGGCTATTGCTAAACACGGGGTGGAACACTTTATCACCACCACCGGGCCGCCCGTTTTCGCACGCCCTCAGCGCTTGGACGTAGCTAAACTGGCCATAGCGCGCGAGGAGTTTGCCAACCTGGAAAACCTGGAAAACCTGTTTGATCGCATCATCAGGCGATCAAACAGCCCATGGGCATCCCCGCTACACATGGTCCCTAAGGCCGAGGGATCGTGGCGACCGTGCGGTGATTTCCGCAGATTGAATAACGCCACAGTGCACGACCGCTACCCGATTCCCCATATTCAGGATTTTTCCGTTCACCTCGCCAGAGCACGCATTTTTTCTAAAATAGACCTGGTCCACGGTGACCACCAGGTCCCAGTACGCGAGGAGGACGTACCCAAAACAGAAGTAATAACTCTGTTTGGCTTGTTTGAGTTTTTACGCATGCCCTTCGGATTAAAAGGAGCAGCACAGACATTCCAACGCATGATGGATGCGGTGTTGCGCGATCCCCCGTTTGCGTTCGTCTACATGAATGATATCCTGGTGGCCAGTGTGTCTGAGGACGAACACATAACCCACCTCATGACGGTTTTCCGGAGGTTGGAGGAGCACAGGTTAATAATCAACCTGGTGAAATGCCAGTTCGGCGTGACGGGGATTGATTTTTTGGGGCACCGCGTCTCACCGGAGGGAGCGATACCCTTGCCCGACAAAGTGCGCGCCGTGGCGAATTTTCCCCGGCCTCAGACGGTCAGGGAGCTGCAAGAATTTTTGGGGATAGTTAACTTTTATAACCAGATCCTCCCCCGCGCAGCTCAACTCATGCAGCCATTGTACGCCGCTCTCAAGAGACGGAAACCCGCGGATCGAGTCAAATGGACTCCGGAGTGAGAGCAGGCATTCTCTGAGGTTAAAGCAGCCCTGGCAAACGCCGCACTGTTGGCACACCCAGACCCGGCGGCCTGGATAGCGCTCACTACCGACGCCTCGGACGTGGCCATAAGGGTCGTCGTGGAGCAACATGTCGCTGGTTCTTGGCAGGCGGTCGCTTTTTTCAGCAGGGCTTTGCGCGACAGTGAACGTAAATACAGCGCATTCGACAGAGAGTTGCTGGCTCTCCACCTGGCCATACGCCACTTCCAGTTCTGGCTGGAAGGGCACAGCTTCACCGCATTCGTGGACCACAAGCCACTGACGTTCGCGATGGCCAAGGTTTCGGAACCACGGTCGGGCCGGCAGCAGAGACAGCTGGCCGCGATCTCGGAGTTTACGACCGATATTCAGCATGTGTCGGGTAAACTGAATGTAGTGGCGGACTGCCTCTCGCGTGCAGTACTGGCCCCAGTCTGCGTGGGGATAGATTATACAGCCATGGCCGCAGAGCAGATTAGCGATACGGACGTGCGTGCGCTCCAGTCTGGACCAAAAGGGTTAAGGCTGGAGAGCAGAGTACTGCAAGATGGCAAGCCCCCCCTAATCTGTGACGTCTCCACGGGACGCCCACGCCGGGTGGTCCCAGTCGCGTGGCACCGCCACGTGTTTGAGTCAGTTCACGCTCTGGCACACCCAGGAGTGCGCGCTTCAGTCAAAATGGTGGGAGCGAAGTTCATGTAGCCAGGCCTGCCCAAACAAGTGAAAGAGTGGGCTGCAGCCTACATGGCGTGCCAACGAGCCAAAGTACACAGACACACGAAGGTTCCTTTGGAGCCGTTTCATATACCGGCTAAGAGGTTCGACCATGTTCACGTGGACCTCGTGGGCCCCCTCCCACCATTGCAGGGGTGCACGCACCTTCTGACAGTGGTGGACCGCACCACACGCTGGCCAGAAGCAGTCCCGCTGGCGGCAACCACATCTGCGGACGTGGCGCGTGCTTTTTTGATGACATGGGAATCCCGTCGGACATCACATCCGATCGGGGCCCTCAGTTTGTTTCCGACCTCTGGTCCGCGATGGCCCGCAGCCTGGGTGTTGCAATTCATCGCACAACCGCATACAACCCACAGGTCAATGGGTTATGCGAGCGTTTTCATAGGTCACTGAAAGCAGCACTCAGGACTTCGCTGACAGATGCTAATTGGGTAGTCCGGTTGCCATGGGTTTTATTGGGGTTGCGTTCTACACCAAAAGAGGATTAGGAGGCTTCCCCGGCTGAGCTTGTTTTTTCTCAGCCACTGCGGCTGCCCGGGGAATTTTTGCCACATAATCCCGTGCCGGACAGCTGCCCGTCTCAGCATTTGCAGCATAGTGCAGACACAGGCATGCTGCCGGGTCCGGCCCACCACTGTTTTCCACGCGCTTTTGTGCCAAAAACTTTGAAGAACGCGGCGTTCGTGTTTGTCAGGCACGATGCCCACCGCCCTCCATTGCGCCCACCCTATGATGGCCCGTTCAGAGTGCTGGAAACAGGGGACAAACATTTTTTGTTAGACTTGGGGGGTTGTCGGGAGAAAATATGCATAGACAGACTTAAGCCCGCTTTTGTAGTGACGGACGAGCAAGTGATGTTGGCTCGGGCCCCTCGGTGTGGAAGACCCCCACTGAGAACTCCCCAGGTAAACGATTCATCAGAGCAGCCACACAGGCAAATCGAAGTTTCCTCCCCCCTCGCCATGGCCCACCCGCAGACAGACACATCCCCAGGAGTCCCCCGCCGGCACAGCAGTGCCGCGGAGGCATTAAACCCCTGTTACAGCAGATATGGGAGGAGACTGAAGCCAAAAGAACGTGAGGACTGAAACGTTGTCTGAGATTGTGGGGGGGGGGGGGGGGTGTAGAGACTGGGTTAATCATCTCAGACTGGATGCAGAGGGTAAACAGAGGAGAACAATAGCTAGGGAGATCATGGGGAGATAGCAGGAAGAAGGAGTTGTGGTGAGAAAGGATGAATGTATTGTGATGTTAAATGTCATGCAAATGTGAGATGAGCTGTTGGTATAAAAGGAGAACCCATGGTGTATTGAGACATGCTTTTCCTGTGTATGACTGATGAGAGAGTGAATAAAGTCGTCTGCTTCATGAATCAGTCTCGTTATTTACACTCTCCACAATGTAACTATTCGTGGTGCTGGCACGTGAGTAGTGTTGAGTCACTCAGGACTCTGTGGTCTAACTGACTTTATCTTCCAGGTTAGTTAGCATTTTTCAACAAACTGCTTTGAAAACCTGACCCAAATTAAAATAACCATTAAACTGCATTTAAGGACCGATGCAGTTTCAGTCATTATCCTGGGCCACCGTGCATACAACTGGGCATGTCCTTCAACCGGTAATTCTTTTAATCGAAAAGGATTAAGCGGAAGAAGATGGATGGGTGGAAATTATTCTGATAATGTAGTGCTAGCTACTACTAGCCTTGTGGCGTGTGGTTGGGCCTAAAAATCATGATTCTGGTGTTTGAAGGGGGTGGGGGGAGTGAAAAGATTTTGACATGAAATTGTAAGACAGTGAAAGTTTTTTTGTAGAAAAAAGGACATAAAATACCATTTTAGACATTGTAGATTTGTTTTTATAGGGGATTTATATCCACTGGAGGGTGTCTTTAAGTTGTTCTTGAGGGCCCCTTACAGTGGTTGTAGGAAACGCTATTCATACAGCATACATAAGGTGGTAGTGAGGTGCTCATAAGGTGGAAGTACGTCATTCGTGCGACATTTGTGCCGACAAAATGTATCAAAGCCCATAAGATCTTTCTACCAGCGACTCGAGGGCGCTGTGAGCTGCACAAAAAGTTTTATAAGATGGCAGTAAGTATGCCATAAGAAGATCCCAAGGCTCTCGTACGAAGAACGTAACAACTCTAGAGCCATCGTATGACAGAAAAGTACCTCATTTCTCAAGAATGCCTCAAGTTGCTCTTGCAAATTGAACGGCAACCATCAGAAACTATGCCCCCCTCGATGAATGTCTGCAAACTCCAGAATTTGTAGAAACTGAGAGATTTTTACGAACCCATCATTTGTAATAATCTTTGTGACCGTCAGAACTGTTATGTCCTTAATCTGGTATACAAAGAGGAGGCTGAAGATACGATCGGACGTAGCTTTATTATAAATGTGAACCACAGCACAGGTGCTCTGTACAGTCAAGGGGTCGACGGCGAAAGAGGACGTGCCTCCTCCGCCCAGGCCCTTTATACCCGGGGCGACGTCACCACCGGAAAGGAGGTCCGCCACTCCTGCCTATTCCCCGGTTGCCCCGGCTGCCATATTACTTCTTACTATATACATAACAAGAACCAATGGAAAAAACTTTTCACTTGGCATTATTACCATAAAACTTCAAGAAAAATACAGCGTAAAACAAAAATAAGCTTGGTGGAGTCAAAAAGGGTCTACTTAAAAAAGTTTCTTTAAAAGGGCACAGCTTAGATGACACAAAAGTTTAAGTAGCCAAAAAAGGAGGGAAAAAGTTAAGAGTAAGACCATTTCTGGCTTGAGGCCAGCCAACAGTCAACTAGGAGTTGTCCCGGGAGAGTTCTGTTATCAACCCTCAGCCTGCTCCAAATGATGGTTGGTTCACACTGAAAATGACCAATCCAGTTCAGTGTAGAGACACAGAGGAGGGATAAAAGCAGATACCTAGCCAGTCATGAATGAGGTACACTAACTTTCTTTGTTTGAAACAGAATCGTAAATGCACTGTTAAAGAACGATTCCTAATATTGAAAATATGGCTGGGCGATATGGCTTTTAACATGTATTTAACATGTATTTGGGGCGTTATCGTGATACATGATATATATCACGATATCTTGAGATCTCCTCAAGATATCATGAGATCACACACGTAACTGCACAGTGGCGCAGTGGTTAGCACTGCGGCAGCACAGTTTACCCTTGGCCGGGGGATTGTGGGGATCGTGGGATCGTGGGATCGTGGGTTCGATCCCAGCCCCCGACCAACAGTGATCTGTGTGGAGTTTGCATGTTCTCCCCGTGTTGCGTGGGTTTACTCCGGGATTTCTCCGGTTTCCTCCCACATGCCAAAGACATGCATGTTAGGTTAATTGGCTGTTCTAAATTGTCCCTAGATATCTGTTTCCTATAGGCCCTTAGAATAGAGGGTTAGTATTAATGAAAGCGCTTTGAGTGGTCTTTGTGACTAGAAAAGCGCTATATAAGTGCAGGTTAGTTAGTTAGTTAGTAACTGAGTGGACACATCTTAAAGGGCAGTACATGAAAAGTGCCAGATTAATATATAAAATAATATTCAAAAAATTCCTCCATCCACATCATGAACTGAATCACCACCAAAATCTAATAATCTGTTCCCCGTGCCATTACACACCTTTCCTGAAAATTTCATCAAAATCTCTTCATAACTTTTGGATTTATGTTGGTAACAGACAGACAAACCAACCAACTGACACTACCGAAAATATTACCTCCGTCCTCCCTTGGCGGAGGTTCCAAAACAAAACAAAAAAGGGACTCAACACAATAAAAAGTATATTAAGCAAGAATTCTAGAGAAAGATATTTTAAAACCATGTACAGCCGAGGACAAAATTGTTGGTACCCCTCTGTTAATGAAAGAAAAACCCACAATGGTCACAGAAATACTGTAACTTGAATCTGACAAAAGTGGTAATAAATAAAAATTCTATGAAAATTAACCAATGAAAATCAGGCAATGCTTTTGAATTGTGGTTCAACAGAATTATTTTAAAAAACAACTCATGAAACAGGCCTGGAAAAAATGATGGTACCCCTAGAAAAGATTGAAAATAATGTGACCATAGGGACATGTTTAACCAAGATGCGTCCTCTAATTAATATCACAGGTGTCTACAAACTTGTAATCAGTCAGTTGGCCTATTTAAAGGGTGACAAGTAGTCACTGTGCTGTTTGGTGACATGGTGTGTACCACACTAAACATGGACCAGAGGAAGCAAAGGAGAGAGTTGTCTCAGGAGATTAGAAAGAAAATTATAGACAAGCATGTTAAAGGTAAAGGCTATAAGACCATCTCCAAGCAGCTTGATGTTTCTGTGACTACAGTTGCACATATTATTCAGAAATTTAAGATCCACGTGATTGTAGCCAACCTCCCTGGACATGGCCGCAGGAGGAAATTTGATGAAAAATGGAAGAGACGGATAATACGAATGTAACAAAAGAGCCCAGAACAACCTCTAAACACATTCACGGTGAACTCCAAGGTCAAGGTACATCAGTGTCAGATCGCACCATCCGTCATTGTTTGAGCCAAAGTCGACTTCATGGGAGACGACCAAGGAGGACACCACTGTTGAAAACAAATCATTAAAAAGCCAGATTGGAATTTGCCAAACTGCATGTTGACAAGCCACAAAGCTTGTGGGAGAATGTCCTATGGACAGACAAGACAAAACTAGAACTTTTTGGCAAGGTACATCAGCGCTATGTTCACAGACGCAAAAATGAAGCATACCAAGAAAAGAACACTGTCCCTACTGTGAAACATGGAGGAGGTTCTGTTATGTTGTGGGGCTGCTTTGCTGCATGTGGCACAGGGTGTCTTGAATCTGTGCAGGGTACAATGAAATCTCAAGACTATCAAGGTATTCTAGAGAGAAATGTGCTGCCCAGTGTCAGACAGCTTGGTCTCAGTCGCAGGTCATGGGTCTTGCAACAGGATAATGACCCAAAACACAGCTAAAAACACCCAAGAATGGCTAAGAGCCAAACATTGGACTATTCTAAAGTGGCCTTCTGTGAGCCCTGATCTAAATCCTATTGAACATCTGTGGAAGGAGCTGAAACATGCCGTCTGGAGAAGGCACCCTTCAAAGCTGAGACAACTGGAGCAGTTTTCTCATGAGGAGTGGGCCAAAATACCTGCTGAGAGGTGCAGAAGTCTCACGTGACAGTTACAGAAATCGTTTGATTGTAGTGTTTGCCTCAAAAGGTTGTGCAACAAAATATTAAGTTAAGGGTACCATCATTTTTGTCCAGGCCTGTTTCATGAGTTTGTTTTTTAAAATAATTCTGTTGAACCACAATTCAAAAGCATTGTCTGATTTTCATTGGTTAATTTTCATAGAATTTTTATTTATTACCACTTTTGTCAGATTCAAGTTATTTCTGTGACCATTGTGGGTTTTTCTTTCATTAACACAGGGGTACCAACAATTTTGTCCACGGCTGTAAATTAAAGTCCACTTTTTCTGTTTGGTCATGTTTCTAATAATAAGGGTCATGTCTTTGGCAGTATAATTTGTGGCCCCAGTTGTGATCTATTCCTATTTTGCACTTTTGTTGCATGGGATAAATTTTGTAAATGAAGAAGCCATATAGTAATTTTCTTAGGGCTGGTTCCTTTATTTATTTATTGTAGGGGCTACCTGGGATGTACAGTGGATTTTGATACATTCTTCATATTATAGTGGATGACATCTCAAGTGGTAAGCCAAATTAATGGTAGTGTGACATAATTTGCACAACTGTATTTTGTTCAGTTTTTACCACTGCCAGAGAATGGAGCTTGTGCATTTTTCTCCTTTTGTTTGTTTGCTGTGTAGTATGTGAGTTTGGGGGTGGGTGGACACTGGGGCTTACCGTAGCCGATGTCTGACACCAGATAGGATGACGTCAGGCGGGCAACTGCTCTGTATACAGTATATGCTTGCGAATGTAGAACAATAAAAGTGTTCGTTGTTCGCAGTATGACGGCTCATGTCTCGCTATTTTCAGGCATAATATTTGGCGACAAGAAGTAAAACCATGGGAGTGTGCGTGGGACCACTACATCCGTTTCTGGAATCACCAGGCAAGCCGCCTACACCGTGGCACCACTGGCTCGACTTGTTTGCCAACTTTGTCGACGAGGTTGGCCTGGGTGTCACTGACGATGAGAGACGGAAGAATATTCTGATTCACTGTCTGGGCAAGGAAGGACAACGGGTGCTCCGCGCTGTGGTCCAGATGGACTCTCTCGAAGACTGTGTGATCCTGATGGACAAATTTTACGGCGAAAAGTGCAACGTGACGATATGAAGATACAGATTCTTCGGCTGCTACCAAAAAGCGGGTGAGTCAACCCAGCATTATGCTACAGAGCTCCAAAACTTAGTGAGCAAGTGTGCCTTTGGAAGATGAGCTAATCTGTGACAAGCTAGTATACAGCACGGACAATGAGTTGCTAAAGGAGAAGCTATTGCTAACCACGGACAATTTTATGCTAAGCCAGGTGACACAGATGGCAAGCCAGATGGAATCTGCCGCCCAGCTAACAAAGCAGCTAACAGCTAACGAATGACTATCCCCCCGGTGACCCCAATACTGCAGGCCGATAGCAACACTGCAAACTGCCCCGGGCAGACTTCCCTGCGGGAATGGTACATGGCATAGACAGGAGCAGGAGAACAGATGCTGTGCGGCAGCTATGGTTCACCTAAACACCGGACATGCTTACTTGCCTGCCCCGCTAAAGGAAGAAAATGCCATCGCTGCAAACGTGCTAACCATTTAGCCAGAGTTTGCTGCTCAGCCCCTGTGAGGATCAATACCCACTCGATGGGCTTAGCCATAGTATGTGTAACAGGCGCCAAGAACTGGCCGCTAAAATGGCACATCATCCAGTTGGACGGATTCGACATATTGCTTCTAGTGGACTCGGGTGCTGCACAGTCTTTACTGCTTGTGGTCACAGTAAGAAAACTTTTCCCCAGAAAGAATATTGTTGCAAAGGCTGAAAATATGTTTGGCTATGGACATGTGAGAATTGGCATGGTGGGAACTGTTAGCTTTTCAGTGACCTGTGGCCCGAAGATGATTCCAGCAGTCACCTTGCAAGTATCATGCAAAAGGGCTGACCTGCTGGGTATTGACTTATTGGGCGAGTTGGGGATTTCCATTACAGACCCAACGGGCTCTGCCATGCTAACTGTTTCGCCATCTTGGCAGTACTGCTGGCCAGCGCTATTCGTGGGCCTGGGTTGCATAACCGCTTTTAACCACCGGCCACTCATCGACCCAAAAGTGGTGCCAAAGATCTAGCCTTTTCGCCGGCTATTCCTCGCCCTGCACAATGACATCACGGCTGAGCTTAGAAAACTGTTGGATGCCAGCATCATTGAGAGGGTGGACGCCTCACCGTGGATCTCTAATATAGTGGTGGTGAAGAAAAAGTTGAGCGGTATATGACCATGCATTGATCTCCATCTTCATCATTCAGGCGGTGGGTGATGACTGTGTGTCTCTTTTTGGCCAAAAAGATTAAATAATCATTTTGCTCGCACTTGGTTCTCTTCTCTCATTTTTTTCAACTTGCCATCACAGCATTTTTCTTACAACCACTAAACTAACGTCATACTAGCACAGTCAGTAGGAGGACCTAGACACTCACAGAGGAATACTCCCCCCCGTCTAATAAATGCACACTTCCTGGAAAATATGATCAATCAAAACAAGAGCACTCTGAGGTGAGTGCAATATCCCCCACCTCCGTTTTCTTTGAAGATCCCAATACTTACTGATGGAGAGCAGTTTTCAACTTTTCAATATAATTACTGTGGCAGGACCAAATTATGATAACCCCATCATCCACAAATATATAGCAAAGTATACAACCCATAGTTCTAGGTCAGGATCCCAAAGTGAACCTGTATAGCAAGCTTGGTGACCTTAGAAAGCTTTACATGTTCTATAGTAAGAGGGCATAGGGAGTGTCAGCCTTGACCTTTGACCTTTTGACCCCAAACCCATAGTCAGAGGTCATGGTCTCAGAGTGAACCTATGTACCAGGTTTGGTTACCTTAGCTTTCTTTGTTGTTGAGATATAGTTTATAAGCTATTTTGATGTTGACCTTTGACCTCATGATCCCAAAACCATAGTCACACTTCAGGGTCACAGGGTGAACCTGTGTACCAGGTTTGAAGACCCTAGCTCTACTTGTTGTACAGCAAAAAGGCATAGGGAATGCTAACCTTGACCTTTGACCTTTTGACCCAAAACCCATATTCAGAAGTCAGGATCCCAAGGTGAACCTGTATACCAGGTTTGGTGGCACTAGCTTTAGTCGTTTTATAGTAATACTAAATGTAGCATCATTTACCATAGTGCAACTGCAATGTTAACTTTGAACTTTGACCCCCTGACCCCAAACCCATAGTGAGGTGAGGGTGTAAGTCATCCAAGATGTGTATTAGATACCATTACTGTACTGTGTTTAGAAGATTTAGGGAAAAATCTGACCTTTGACCTCAAGGTCATCCGATGAGAGTGAAATTGCAATAGATGCATCATGAGAGTGTATCAAACCATGGCACCAAGTTTCAAAACAATGGGAACAAAACTGTAGGAGGAGTTGACTTCACAAAAGTGGGACAGGCAGCTGGACAGATGGACGGACCCTTAACATAATCCCTCTTCGCCCAAAGAGCTCTTCGTTTGACCGCAGATAAAAAATTCACTACCCAGTCAGCATGTCCATGTGGGCCCCACTGTCGGTTAAACCTGGGCTGTTTTATGGGTCCCATGTGGGTTTATCTACGGGTTCCATGTTGGCCCCATCTGTTTGCCCACATGAACAGCTTTCAAAACTTTGCTATTTCCCCCTCATTTGATCAAATTTTCTTGAAAATTTGAAACTTTCTCATAAATTTGGAACTTTTAATTACTGTAAGCTTGCAGCTTTTTCTCATACATTTTTGATTTTTTTCTTGTAAAATTGCAACTTTTTTCTCATAAATTTGCAACTTTTTCTTGCAATTTTGGAACTGTCTCATAAATTTGCCACTTTTTTAACTGTACTCTTGCAACTTTTTTCTCATAAATTTGTTACTTTTTCCTTTTAAATTTGCTATTTTCTTGTAAATTTGTGAGTTTTTCCCATAAATTTGGGACATTCTTCTTGGGAATTTGGAACTTTCTCAAAAAATTTCATCTTTTTTTATGATAAACTTAAAATTTTTCCTCATAAATATGGAACTTTTTTCTCATAAATGTTCAGTTTATTTACTCATATATTTACTACTATTTTTAATTTCCAACTTTTTCAGATTTTTTCCTCATAAATTTGTGACTTTTTTCCTTATAAGTTTGCTAAATTTTCCTGTAAGTTTGTCTTTTCAAATAATTTTACAGTTTTTCCTTGTAAATTTGCAACTTTTTCTCCTAAATTTTCACCTTTTTTCTCATAAATTCGCTAAAAAATTTTTTGTAAATTTGTCACTTTTTTTCTTACAAATTTATGAGAAAAAATGTGAAAATTGATGACTTTTTTTCATAATTTTATCTATGGGACAAGTGTTACTGAAACCTATATTAAAGCCATGTGGGGGCCGGTGGGCTTACAGCGGGTCGACAGAGGTAAAGTCCATGTGGGCAAACACAGATGGGGTCAACATGGAACCTGTGGACACACCCACATGGACAGCCCAATTTAGACCTATGGTAGGGCCCACTTGCACATGCTGTCTCGGTAGGACGTCAAGTCTCATAAAAAAAGAGGCACACACTTCGTGTGAAATATAATTTAATTGAAATAAATGTCAGTACCATCAGGGTTTCAGTCTGTCAGCTGATTATTATCAATACAAAATCTCCTTAGCTTTTGTACAAAGAGGTATCAGTGATATAAAAACAGTACATGATGGTTTAAAAAATACATCTACACGTCTGAAAGCATTTACTTCAAGTGTCAGGATCTTTCTGTCCATGTTTCCTCCGCACGCAGAGCAGAGCTCGTTTCAGTCGACTCAGTAAGTAACTGTCGGCGGGCATCAGGAGCGTCACACTACATAAAAATGTGCTATGGCTAATAAATCCATGTCCGTATCCTGCAGGAGTGCTGGCATGGTTCCAAATAACAGTGGGGTATTTCGTTAACTTCTATTGTGCCATGCCAGACACTAAAACTTAAATAGTAGGTCAAAATCACTATCTAAATTCAACATTCTACATGCAGTATATTCAGTTGAGAAATAATTTAATAGATCTTTTTTACTGCAGCAATTAAAAAATGACAGGAGTGGGCTGCTAACCGACAATGTGGACCTGTAAGGCTGTTTGGCCCCACTCTGTCTCCAACTCTAGATCAGTATAACATCCTGACAAGCAGAAACCAATCTATCCACAAGTGTGAAATTCTCTTACCAAACATTCAATTGGTTATAAAATTTAACTTCATTCGGATTGTTTTGACGGTCACCAGACAGGTGAGTTTTTCCCCCGTTATTCACAGTAACTGCTGCACAGCTGAATACATTTCCTCATAGTGGAGCTGGTGGTTGGCTGTGGCATCCTGGACTAGGAGGCTGGAGGTCGGACCGCGCGGCAGGTGTGGCAGCATGCCTTGCTGTAGTACCAGTGGCTACACAGGTTGAACTTCAGCGCCAGCAGGCAGTTGGATCCCGACCGATCCTGACAGTTCTCATCTGGGACACAATCAGAAACAAAGTCAGGCTTGAAGGATAATAATAATAACAGGGCTTGCAGTTCACGTCCCGATCACCAAGTGTCACAAAGTGTCATGAAGGGGTTGGATACATTTAAAACTGTATGTAGTCATTAAAAGTGGCATTTTATGTTGAATTTGGAGAAACCACTTGCCATAGTAGTTGTGTTGAGCTATTTAAATTGTTCTTGTATAATTTGTTTATTGCAAACAACTGCTAGTTTTATATTTTGCTAATAAACCTAATTTGCAGTGGGGGTTGAATAATTTCAGTTGCAACTGTAGCTCCTGGGATCATTAGGGTACGCAAACCCCTCCACCAAGAAAAGGTGGCAATCCACACAAGGCTAGGCTAGAGATGAAAAGGAAAACTATACCTCTATATTAGAACTTTTTACATTTTTTCTCTATTGGACAAACCAAAGATCACTGCATTTTACTTGGTTGTGTGTGGATGTGTCTGACACAAGGTGATGGTGACGGCAGGCTGATCAGTAAGTGGCCTATCAACTGTCACAATGCAAATCACAGGGCTATCATTTTGATTTTTACTGGCTTCACATGCAGTGTGGGCTTCACCTCAAGGTTAGGCAGCAGAGCAGGAAAAACTAGGCTGTATTTACATATAAATTACATTATACTGTGAAATTAAAATTTAACAAACGCCCATTTTTACCACTTTTTTACATCCACATTTTAAGCCCAAATTGTTGAAATGTGTCAAACTACCCAACAAAGTGGGACAGTTATAAATATTACTCATATGCGCCACTCATTGCTATAGGTTGGAATGTGACATCACCCCGTATTGGATTCCTGGATCTCTGGGTTTACTTTGAGAGATGCTGCAGTGAAGTACAGACATATATGCTGCCCTTCTGTGCTGTGCCAGAAACAGGGAAGATATCTGTATGCTACTGACATGTTCTGTTCTATGCTTCAATAAATACACCTGATGGCTAAAGAGAAAACCGACTCAAGCATTGTTTATCCTCTCCATGCCAAAGGAAGATGCTGCAGCTCATCGGCTTTTAACAGACAGTTTTAGTACAATGTGCACGGGTGGCACACATGACCAAAGTGCACCGCCCTTCATGACGGTCGCTATTAAGAAGAACATCTTCTGCAGGAACACGACACACTGCTTACTAACAAATTACGTGGCATTTACACATTCTAATACGAACATGTTCTTGTCTCTTAAGGTTATTGGTGACATAATGTACTACTGACTGATATTTTTTGTTACCGTCCATTGTTATGCTATTTGTCATACTGTTCTTCATCTTCTAGGGCCGGGGTGTTAATCATGTCACTTGTCCATGGTTGTCTAGGTGTGAAATAAATCTCTGTAGATCCGACAAAAGCAGTTTTTTTACACCCTACCCAGAGTTTAACTTCAGTCCTTCTGGGATTTCGCAATGTTGTGATCGCACCAATTCACGCAAATTCAACCAGTCCCCACAAATCTTTGCATGACCTTGCAACTTTGTCCAATCACCACAAATTTTTGCCAATCATAGTCAACTTTCGCGAATTTCATCATCAACATCAAATTTGTCCCCAAGTAGCGTTCAAACACGTACATCATGAGTGTAACCAATCAAATGTGTCATTGCACCATGCACTCTTCCTGGTTTACAGTGAGTATGAACAGAATACTTCAGCAAAAAGAGTGTGTGATTTAAAAAAAAACCCAACTATTCACCCATGAGTTTTCAGACTCTGTCCCTTCCTCTGTCTTCCCCGGCCTGCCGGTGCCCGTAAACTCATGTCTCCATGCTGACCGTGTGTACAAAGTCCTGAGTTTGTGTTGAGAAAAGCACGCCTGTCCTAAAACATCCCTAAAAAGTCTTCAGGTGATCCAAAATGTTGCAGCTACAGTTTTAACAGGTACTAGAAAGAGAGATCACATCTCTCCAGTTCTGGCCTCCCTTCAATGGCTTCCCATAGAATTTAGAATTCAGTTTAAAATCCTTCTCCTCACTTACAAAGCTCTAAATAATCAGTTATTTAAGTTTTAAATTATTATTTATTTAAGTTATTTAAGTTAGTTATTTAAAAGATCAGATAGTACCTTATCATCCTAACAGAGCACTACGCTCCCAAAATGCAGGATTACTTGTAATACCTAGAATTTCTAAAAGTACAATGGGAGGCAGAGCTTTCAGTTATCAGGCTCCTCTCCTTTAGAACCAGCTACCAATCTGCATTCAGGAGTCAGACTCGTTCTCTGTTTTTCAGAATAGGGTTAAAACCTTCCTTTTTGATATAGCCTATAATTAGGGTGGGATCAGGTGCCCCTGAACCCTCCCTTAGTTATGCTGCTAATAGGTTTAGACAGCTGGGGGACCTCCAACAATGCACTGGGCTTCACTCCTTTCTTCATTCTCAATGAAATATTTTTGCTGGTCATTAACATCTGTTTGTTTTCTCCTATAGATTGAGTCCATGTCGTGCTGTTTGCTCTCTACATGTCTGTTCTTTTCTTCATCTTCTCTATCCCCTCACCCCCCAGCCAGTCACAGCAGATGACTGCCCCTCCCTGAGCCTGATTCTGCTGGAGGTTTCTTCCTGCTAAAAGGGAGTTTTTCCTCTCCACCTGCTGGGGTCTTTCTGCAATTGTAGGGTTTTCCCCTACAGTCTGACAGTGCTATGAGATGACTGTTGTGAAATGGTGCAACAGTATATAAATAAAATAGAATTGAAAATAGAAAAACATCGCAATATACGATATTGTGATATTAAACGTGTCACAAGATCATTGTGTTAGCCCTGTTTTCATTACAGGAAGTGGCAAATTTGATGAGAAAATAATAATAGTGACAGTCTAATGCTTAAAAAATTATAAGGCTGCTGTGACTGTGGAGGGACTAAATGAATGAAATCAGTCCCTGGTTCCTGTAGTGGAAACTGGGCTATTGCACCGTGGCCCAATTATCATGATAATATTGCGTTGCAGCTACTCTTGTGATTCCCATCCCTAGTTAGGTAGAAATATTGCTATATCTTTTAACTAATACAGGGAGCCACTTCCTGTAAAACTGAACAACACAACAATCTGAGAACTGACACACTTACAAATAGCAGCACTACGAAGACAGTTTTGGAATGAAAGTATTACCTGGCGGCTCGGTGGGGCAGGGTTGCAGGGTGCAGGTCTGCTTGGCCACCGGTTTGGTGAGGGGGTCACACCCTCGCACGAGCTCTCTGCCCTGGTAGCATTTCACATCCCTCATCCGTACCCCAATGCCACACGTCTTAGTGCACTGAGTAACCAAAAGACCAAAAGCATAACATGACATACGTGTCGTGAGCTGCACAGACTGTTTGTCTGATGTCTCAGATGAAAAGTAAATGAGCTCACCTCAGACCACGGGGTGGTGTACCATTTGAAGCATGGCCTCTCAAAGCAGGTGTTCTCCTCTTCAGGTTTCTCACTGCCTCCACACGCCTCATCGTCAAAGATCTGGAATTTGCCTCCACTGATGCCAACACACAAGACGATCCTGTGCTTTACACCGCGACCACAGGTGGTGTTACACTAAAGAAAATAGCATTAGATTTGCAGGACTTCCAAATAATATTAGGACAAGAAGAATATGCAAATGTTATGAAATGAAGCATTTTTCATTAGACGTGTGGAAATGAACCAGAGACCTCTAAATATGGACTGAAATCATCTGTCAATACCCAGCCAGCTTGTGGGCCCCACTATAAGTCAGTTAAATCTGGGCTGTCTTATGGGTCTCATGTGGGTTTATCCATGGGTTCCATGTGAGTCCCATCTGTGTTTGCCCACAAGGACTTTACATGTGGTACAGGTGAGCAGCTAATTTGCTTACCTGCATTAAACCCATCAAGGTCCCATTTGGGTCTAAGGCAGGTGAGCAGGTTTCAGTGGCACTAAAACTCCAACAAAAAAGTCCCAAATTAAGTAGAAAAAACTGACAAATTTATGAGAAAAAAATGTGAACATTTATGAGAAAAAAAGTGATAAATTTACAAAAAACAGTAGCATATGTGTCAAAGGCCTCCTCGTGCACTTTTACGCGACGCACGGGTGGGGGGGGATGGATGGATTTATGTGCAGGGTTAACACCACAACACATTTACTGACGTAAAGACAAACAGTTTCAAAAAAGGTGAGGACGTACAAAAATACACAGACAGTGGGCGTTCCTGGGCCAACATCGCCCAGCGAACGCATGAGAAGAAAGGGTTTAACCACAATAGCATCCCAGAGCCGACATTGCTCAATGGAAGCAGGAGTATCCACGGCAACAGTGGAAGTGGCTACCCTTCGTGGCACATAGTATCCACACGACTATGTGCATCAATGGACAATTCAATGGACCAGCAATGCTTGACTGGCAAACGTCGCTTAAGTACAAGCATTGCTGGCTCTACAAATTGAGCACACCTGGGCGAGGCGCAGGAAAATAAATGACAGGAGTGGAATCAGCTGGCTGTCAGGAGAGACAGGGGGCATGGTCGGACCGGCTGAAGCTAGTCAGTGCCCACAAAAAAGTAGGTCAAAGTGGCTGTCTAACAGCTGCCGGCCAGACAGTGGCTATGGGTAAGGAAACAAGGACAAAAGACATAGAAAACTGAAATGATAGCACAACACACAAATATACCGGTAACCCAAGCCACAGAGAACAGTCAGAACCGAGCCTAAGAACAACACCGGCTCTGTTCGTGACAGACACCCCCCCCCCCCCCCAGGGGTGGATTGCAGACACCCATGGTAACATAATGAAAGGACCCCCCCCCCCCCCCAAACACACACACAATCCCCAACAGGAACAACAACCTGAACCCAGGTGGGAGGTAGGGGGAACAGGAAGGAGGGAATACAATACCCCGCCCAGGGCCCACAGTTAACCCTCCCCCCCCCCCCCACGTCCAAAGGCATGGAGGCTCGGGAGGCCACCCAGAGTTCCATGCCCAGCAAGCAGTCCGGCAAGTAGAGTCCGGTGGCCTGCCAGAAAGCACGGGCCATCTGGCCCAGAGACTCAGTCCCTCCGGCAGTCGGCCAGCATTGTAGAGCCACCATGATCAAAGAGGTGGAGCAGGAGGTGGCCTGCCCACCAGGAGGCTCACTGGTGGGTGACCAGACCGTAGGGAGGGAATCCCCACGGTGTCGGACAAGAAGGAGAAGGGGACCATGGCGTCCTTAGGCTGATCCGCTGCACCCGCGGTGGACCCCAACCGAGCCAACGCTGCACCCGCAGTGGACCCTGACCGGGCCAACACTGCACCCATGGTGGACCCCAACTGGGCCAACGCTGCACCTGCGGTTGGAGCTCTGCAGCACCCACGGTGGCTCCTGATTGGAGCTCTGCAGCACCCGCGGTGGACCCTGACTGGAGCTCTGCAGTACCCGCGGTGGCTCCCAACTGGAGCTCTGCAACACCCGTGGTGGGCTCTAGCTGGAGCACCATTGCACCTGCGGTGCGTCCCCATTGGGGACCTCATTGCTCCCGCGGTGACCTCCCCAGCAAGGGAGGTAGGACTCTCCATGGCCTCCAGCGCTGAACCTGGATCCTCGGCGGCCTCAGGTGGAACTGGCTGCTCTCCGACGACCCTGGCAAGGAGCTCCGAAACCGGAGGGAGAGAGAAAGAGGCCGAGTCAGGGTCGCTGGCAGCGGCAGAGCCTGGTGAGGTGAGCCTGGGAGCTGCAGCGAGCTGCCCCTAGCCCTCCTCACCATGAGTCGGGCAGTGTAACTTCAACAAAGACACGGGAGACATTATGGAGCACACTTGCCTGAACTCGGGCTCCAACAGCATCCAGGACTCCGGCGATTTAGGGTGCACAGGTTCTGTAGGTCTGGGAGGTGCTGCACCAACGATGACCTCCACCGGGGCGGCTGGACTCACATTGTAGTCGTCTGCGGATGCCCCAGGTAACGGCGGACCCTCTCCGGTGACACTAGTAAGGAGCTCAGGGAGGACAGGAAGGGTCACCGGCAGTGGCAGAGCCCGGTGAGGCAAGACCCAACGCAGCTGAGGGCTGCACCTGACGCTGAGTCAGGGCTGCACCTGACTCTCCTCACCAAGAGCCAGATAAGATTGCTCCAATTTACAGGGAAGAGAAACAAATGAGAGCACTTGCCTGGACTCGAGCTCCACCGCCTTCCAGGACTCCATCAATCCCGATAATGCCATTTTAGCTCCAGTCTCATGAAGGTCTAGCTGGGTGGATGACTCTGTTGCAGCGGCCTCTGCAGCAGGCATGATGGTGATCACATCTTTCAGGACCCCAAGCGATGTCCCCCATGCTGGTGACTCATCCGGCATGGCGGCTGGGGGCTGCCTCTCCGCTGAACCTGGATCAGGATCCACCAGGGCCTCGGGTTCCTCCTCTGCTTGGCGACTTGGTTCGAGAACCGACGAACTCACAGAGGCACACAAGGAAAACACGGAGAGGACAGGTGAGGGGTCATCACATGCCACTGGCGGCAAGAACTCAGGGAACTGCAGAACCTGAGTCTCTTGGCCAGAGAACAGGCAAAATTGCTCATCAAAAACAGGCATAGAATGAAAAGGAACTTGCCTGTTCTCCTGGTCTTTAATGTCTCCAGCAGCGTCAGAGGCAGTTTTATCTCCCTTCGTGTTCACAGTGGCTCTGGGCTCCTCAAAATACGGAGGAGAAACATCCAAGGCAGGCACAGAGGTGGATGGATCTGGGGGGAAAAACTGCAGCCCCCACATTGGTGAAGGTAAAAGTCACAATGGAGGTGGCTATTGGTAAGATAGCAGGCTGGTGTAATGGTCATGCAGCAGGGCTCTCCTCCCCACGTGACGAGAGGCTCGCTGACGTGGGAGCAATAGGGTGCTTCTGGCGAGCCCTCCGGGGTCAGCGGCGATGAGAGGAATGAGGCCGCTTGTTCTCAGGTTCCTCCAGTGAAGGCTCCTCCTCTGTCCGGAATTCTCCTCCCGGAAAGCACGATGGCATAGGAGGAATGGGAGAAACAGGAAGACAAACAAGATCGGCAGCTGACAATTCATCAGGAATCAGGCAAGCAGCTTCAGGTGACATTAACAGTGACTGAATAAGCACTTGCCTGAATTCCTGGGGTGTGATGACGTCAGCTGTCAACTCCGTGGTCGGGGCATGCTCGTCCTCCGGATGAAGTTCCGACCTCCTCGGGAAATATTTCTCCAACCTCTCAGCCAACTCCGGGAGAAGCCACAGTTTCGCCTCCAGGAGGAGATCAGTCTCTGCCAGGACAACCTGTCTTTGTTTCTCCTGCTCCTCCGGGGACGGAGTGGACCACGGCTCGGGACAAAGAGGCTGGGCTGTCGTCGGAGTGGCTGGAGGCTTCTTCTGATGAGAGTTCCTGTTCTCCTCGGCTGACAGTTCGGGCACCAGATAATCTGGAATTCTAAGTACCGTGCTGGGCAGCAAGTCACAAATGCGGAGAAACTCTGTAGTGTCCAGGGGAAGAAGGTGGAGTGGCCGCGGGGGGCTCGAACGCTGGGAGATCCTCGTCCAACCCCTCGCGTGGTACAACGAAGATGTCCTGGAGAATCTTCATCGCCTCTGGATGGTTCCAGAGGTTATCCCTATTCATTACCTTCACCGCCATGTCCTGAGCCTGTTAAGCTGTTTCGGAGGAACAGGGCTCTAGTGTCCATGAAAGAATCTCCTCCAGGAAACACAGCAAGCGCAGCTCCCTCTCCAACAACTCAGCCATGGCGTCTGGGCAACAGGTGAGTGGAAAAAGAAAAAATAGCTCAAAATGAAAACAGATGTGTGGGTGCAACCTGCTAAATCCTACACTGGTTCGTCCGTTCTGTCAAAGGCCTCCTCGTGCGCTTTTATGCAGTGCAGCGAGGGGGGGAAGGATGGATGGATTTACACGCAGGGTTAACACCACAACACATTTATTGATGTAAAGACAAACAGTTTCAAAAAAGGTGAGGACGTACAAAAATACACAGACACTTACAGTACAATGGATGTTCCTGGGCCGGCATCGCCCAGCGAACGCATGAGAAGAAGGGGTTTAACCACAATAGCGTCCCAGAGCCGTCATCGCTCAACGGAAGCAGGAGAATCCACGGCAATAGTGGAAGTGGCTACCCTTCGTGGCACACAGTATCCACACGACTATGTGCATCAATGGATATTTCAACGGACCAGCAATGCTTGACTGGCAAATGCCACTTAAGTACAAGCATTGCTGGTTCCACAAATTGAGCACACCTGGGCGAGGCGCAGGAAAATAAATGACAGGAGTGGAATCAGCTGGCTGTCAGGAGAGACTGGGGGCGTGGTCGGACCGGCAGGAGCTAGACAATGCCCACAAAAAAGTAGGTCAAAGTGGATGTCTAACAGCTGCCGGCCAGACAGTGGCTATGGGTAAGGAAACAAGGACAAAAGACATAGAAAACCCAAATGATAGCACAACACACAAATATACCGGTAACCCAAGCCACAGAGAACAGTCAGAACTGAGTCTAAGAACAACACCAGCTCGGTTCATGATACATACAGTATGTATTAGAAAAAAGTCACAAAATTATCAGGAAAATTAAGCAAATTTACAAGAAAAAAGTCACAAATCTATGAGAAAAAATGTGAACATTTATGAGAAAAAAGGTGATAAATTTACAAAAAAACCCAGTAGCACATGTATTAGAAAAAAGTCACAAAATTATCAGAAAAATTAAGCAAATTTACAAGAAAATAGTCACAAATTTATGAGGAAAAAATTGGATATTAACAAAAAAAACCTAGCAAATATGAGTGAATAAATTGAAAATTTATGAAAATGGATGAAAATGGACAAAAGAAAGCAAAAAAGTGGAGTTGAAAAGTTTAAAGTTTAAGCAGAAAAAGACAAAATGTTAACATAGATGCCACTGAATGTATTAAAATAATAATGTACAGTAATGCTACCCATGGTGCAAATAACTGTAAGAACACAGCAATCCTATGTACAGTAAACCATAATACCGGTAAACTGCAAGTTCATTGCGGTAGTGGGGGTACACAGTGACAGATTGGTCTGCACATGATCAGTATTTCAATAACAGACAGCAGCAGGTATGGCATTTGTGCAAATGGTTGCAGTAAGGTGCAGAGACATACAGCAGCAGATGTATTACTGCTGTCAGTCTTTCTGGGGCGACCGCAGTGGCAAGTGAAGACGATCCAGGGCCACGGACAGCGGGGTCATTTAACCTAGAACCCGGATTATCAGGGTCAGGAGAAAAGTTCTTAGCTGGAAGGGAGTCAACACGCTGGTAAGGGGTGGTATCATCGAAATCCTTACTGGAGGATGGATCCTGGTCTCGGCCAAGAATTATAGTGTCCAAATGTCTCTCCGCTTCCTCAGTTTTGTATAGATTGGAGATACGCTGCTCCAGAACAGTAATCTTCTCGGCTAAGGTGGCGCAACTCTGACAGCCAGCTGACAGGGTAAGTGACGCCATGACAGACATAAAAACTTGCTGAATTTAGGATCTGTTAAGATCCCAGCTCTAGTTTAAAAGATAAAAATGAAGTTAAAAATATCCACGGTTTAAAATTATAACAATAAAATGAACAAAATTAAAATAAATTGATGTAAAAGTCTGTGAGAATGTGGATCGTCCGAGTTATCATTCAGACGCCAGTGCGTGACAAGCATCTGTAGTGCTCGGTAGAGCACCCTTTTGCTGCTATGACCTGCTGCAAATGTGACGCATAGCCAGACACCAGCTTCTGGCAGCGGTCCTGAGGAATCTTAGCCCATTCCTCATGGCCAAAGACCTCCAGTTCACTAATATTCTTGGGTTTGTCTGCTGCAAATGCCTTTTTCAAATCCCACCAGAGATTTTCAAAGGGGTTCAAATCAAGTGACTGTGATGTCCACTCTAGTATCTATGGGCATTTGATCCTATAAATTTATGTCTTTCAAGTAAACGTGTTTACTTAAAAGTTACTTAAATAAGAGTTTTTATTGTATATATATACTGTATATATATATATATATATATATATATATATATATATATATATATATATAGAGAGAGAGAGAGAGAGAGAGATTTTTTCCTTGTAATTTTGTGGCTTTTTCCACAAAGTTTTGCCCCTTTGGAAAATTTTGAGACTTTATTATGTTTTGCCATAATTTTAAAGCGATTCTCTTTCTTTCTTTCAGAGTTGTTGATCCATATTGATTTGCTACCATCCCACAGCTGCTGCTGATTTGTAGGCTGCACATCCACCACGCTCCATGCATGCATCCGCTGTTTCATGCTGAGCACCCCAGACTGTGACCACACCGTCCTAGTGTTGCAGCAAAAATTGAGACTGAGCCCAGGCTCTGTTTTTGATGATCCTGTGACTCGCAGCCTCAGTGTCCCGTTTCCTTAGCTGACACGAGCATCCCCAGTTGAGGTCTGCCACTGCAGTAGCCCGTCTGCTCCCAGGGTCGATAGCAGCATGCCTGCAGAGATGCTCTTCGGTACACTTCACTTGTTTGCTGCTGTCTTTTTGTCACCTTGAGCCAGTCTGGCCATTCTGCACTGACTTCTGGTTTCAACAGCGTATTTGGGGCCCAGAAACCTGCTTTTCTTTGAATCCTTTTCCATAAAAACTAGCAATAGTTGTGTGTGAAAATGCCTGTAATTAGCGTTTCTGAACTCCTCATACTAGACTGACTGATTCTAGTTTCCGTCATCCCAGCCAGCGTGTCCTTGTGGGCCCCACCAAAGGTTCAACTGGGCTGTCTTATGGGTCCATGTAGGTTTGTCCTCGGGTTCCATGTTGGCCCACATAGACTTTACATATTTACTTATTTTCAACTCATTTTCACATAAATTTGCAATTTCCCCATAAATCTGACACTTTTTTAAAAACTGAAACTTTCTCATAAATTTGTGTCGACTGGTTAGAATATTCAGCCCACGTGCAAGGTTCAGCAACAAAGAGACAAACAGTAAACACGTTTGAATGTTTTATTAAATATCAAAACCCGCTCTGCAACAGAACAGTCACTGGCCAGAGGAATGGGCCTGTGGAGAGAAAGTGAGAGCTGTGAGCAGAGGAATGGAGATAGGGAAAATGGGTGAGCCAAATTACCACTTACGTGCACTCCAAGGGAGCACAGGTCGAACCCCAGCGGGGAATAGACGAACCAGCAGGGCAGGGAACTGCAGGTGGAGTCTGACCAGACAGAGGTTTCCTTTGTGGGAAAAGTTGTGGTAGGAGAGTGCATGCAGCCCTCAGTGACACACCTACATGATGGCAGCAACCTGCACCAAGGAGAAAAAGCACAAGGATAAATAACTTCTTTACCATTGTATACAAGACGACTTGCTTGTCTGTATGGTAGTGTACCCAGACAAGCCAGCATTGAATCACTGAAGCGAGCTTCCTTAAATACGCTGGCTGATAAGAGGGCGTAGGTGTGTCCTCTCCCTCAGGTGCGCTGATGAGCAGTGGAGAGATGAACGGGAAGGAGAGGCGTGCTCTCGCCGCCCATGACAGGGCCCCCCCTTCTAGGAGAGCCTCCTGGTGGTCCACAGGGCTTACCGGGATGGGCCTGATGGTAGGAACGGAGCACCTCTTTATCCAAGATCCAGGCTGAAGGAACCCAGGATCGCTCCTCTGGGCCGTAGCCCTCCCAATCCACCAAATACTGGAGAACCCAGCCCCGACGGCAAACATCCAAGATCCAGTCGACCATGTGGGCAGGGTGACCGTCGAAGATCTGGGGAGGAGGAGGCGGCTTCGGGGGTTGGCGGGGGACACACAGAGGACTGACCGAGAGGGTCTTGATGTGGGAGACGTGGAAGGTTGGGTTCACACGGAGCGTGGGTGGGAGGCTCAGCCGAACCGAGGCGTCGTTGATAATTCTGGAGCCCGGGAAGGGCCCGATAAAGTGAAGAAACAGCTTCTTGGATGTAGTCTTCAAGGGCACCTGACTGGCCGCCAACCAGACCTGCTGTCCCACTGCGTACTTGGGTGCGGGCATCCGATGTTTGTCCGCCGCCGTACGGTTGCGCTCCACAGAGCGGGTAAAAGCGGCACATGTGGCCCTCCAGATGTGCCTGCAGCGGCGAGCATGCGCCCCCACCGAAGGAACTGCGACCTCCCGCTCGGCCATAGGCAGTAGTGGAGGTGTGTACCCCAGTGATGCCTCGAAGGGAGTGAGCCCTGTAGATGAGGAAACAGCCGTGTTCATGGAATACTCCACCCAGGTCAGATGTGAACTCCACGATGAAGGGTGCTCAGCTGCCACGCACCGCAAGGTGGCCTCCAAAGACTGATTGGCGTGCTCTGCCTGCCCGTTGCTCTGTGGGTGGTTCCCCGAGGAGAGGCTCACCGTGGTTCCCAAGGTGCGGCAGAAGGCCCTTCAGACTTGAGATGTAAACTGCGGTCCCCGGTCAGACACGATATCCACTGGGATGCCATGGAGTCAAATAACGTGATCCGTCAGCAGGATGGCCGTCTCCAAGGCCAAAGGAAGTTTGGGAAGTGCCACCAGGTGGACAGCCTTGGAGAAACGGTCTACGATAGTTAGGATCACAGTTTTGCTGCGGGAGAGGGGAAGTCCAGTGACGAAGTCCACGGCGATGTGGGACCATGGTCGACCAGGGACGGGGAGGGGATGGAGGAGTCCAGATGGGGGGGGGGGGGGGTTCGGACTTGCCCTGGACACAGGTCTGACAGGCCCGTATGTACTCCTGCATGTCCCGCCGCAGCGTGGGCCACCAGAACCCCCGCCAAACCAGATCGATAGTACGGGTGATTCCAGGATGACAGGCAAAGTGGCTGGTGTTACCCCAGTGGATGACATCACTGCAGAGGGTAGCGGGGACGTACAGGCGATCCGAGGGGCACCCTGCCGGTACAGGCTCCTGAGACTGGGCCTGACGGACCCTTTGCTCGATATCTTACGTAAGGGCACCAAGGACACATGAAGAGGGAACATTGGGTTGGGGAGGGGAATGGGGAACTACCTCCTTGGAATCAAACTGGCGCGATAGCACGTCTGGTTTAGTATTCCGAGAACCAGGCTGGTAGGTGATGGTAAAGTTAAACCGATGGAAAAATAAAGCCCAGCGGGACTGCCTGGCGTTATGTTGGTGGGCCAAATGCAAGTACTCAAGGTTCTTGTGATCGGTCCACATGACAATGGGGTGCATAGCTCTCTCTAGCCAATGTCTCCATTCCTCTAGTGCCAATTTAATGGTGAGCAGCTCTCTGTCTCCTACGTGATAATTCCTCTCGGCCGGCGTCAGCCGATGAGAGAAATACGCGCATGGATGGAGCTTCTGGTCGGAGGATGTGCTCTGCAAGAGAACAGCGCCCACCCCCGAATCAGAAGCATCCACCTCAAGGACGAACTGGAGCTGCGTGTCGACCTGGGCCAAGATTGGTGTGTCAGTGAGCAGGCCCTTTAATTTAAAAAAGGCCTGCTCCGCTGCCTCGGTCCACTGAAAGGGGACCTTAACGGAGGTCAGCTGTGTTAAGGGCAGTGTGACCCCACTATAATTCCTGATGAACCTGCAATAAAAGTTGGTAAACCCGACGAAGTGTTGAAGCTCCCTGGAGGAGTGGGACGTTGGCCAATCGAGCACTGCCCTCACCTTGGCCGGGTCGGCAACCAGTCTCCCCTCAGCTACTATGAAGCCCAAGAAGGAAGTAGATGTTGTGGAGAACTCACACTTCTCTGCCTTAACGTAAAGCTGGTTCTCCAAGAGCCATTGTAAAACGGCCCTAACGTGGACCTTATGTTCCTCTGGCAAGCGGGAGAAGATCAAAATGTCATCCAAATAGACAAACACAAATTGATAGAGCATATCGCGGAGGACGTCGTTAATTAACTGTTGGAAGACAGCGGGGGCGTTGGTGAGCCCAAACGGCATCACCAGATACTCGAATTGCCCCAAGTGTGTTTTAAATGCTCTCGTCCACTTGTCCCCCTCACGAATGCGAATGAGATGGTACGCATTGCGTAAGTCTAATTTGGTAAACACCCGTGAGCGCTGAAGGAGCTCAAACGCGGAATTCATCAAGGGCAGGAGATATTTGTCCTTGACTGTTATGGTGTTGAGCTCACGGTAATCGATACACGGGCGGAGCGAGCCATCCTCCTTGCCGACAAAGAAGAACCTGGCCCTGAGAGGAGCCGAAGATGGCTGAATGAGGCCGGCATTCAGCGACTCTTTAACATACTTCTCCATGGCTGAATGGCAGCTTCGGCAGAGCCGGCTGAATGGCAGCTTCGCCCCCGGGATGAAGTCTACAGCACAGTCGTAAGAGCGATGAGGCGGCAGTGACAGCACTCTTGACTTGCTGAAGACCTCCCCTAAATCATGATTAGCTCGGGGAACGAGGCTGAGATCTGGCGGCTCGACCGGAGGAGGAGAGACTGGGGGAGATGGAGCACATTCGGCTGAACTTAAACAACTGGCCAAACAAAACGGGCTCCAGGAGGAGATGGAATTCCGCACCCAATTTATCATGGGGCTGTGCCTCCGGAGCCACGGATAACCAAGAATCATTGGGGAAGATGAATCTGGGAGAACTAGGAACGTTAGTTCCTCCCGATGATTCCCGGACAAGAGGATGGCAACCGGCCGCGTGCATTCGGCGACCACCGCGATCTCGATGCCAGATATGGCGTTAACACGTCGCTGGGGGGACATTTTATAAGTGGGAATACCCAGGTCCCGCACGAGCCGGGCCGACACGAAATTGCCCTCTGCCCCTGAATCAACTAACGCCATAACCCTCCTCTTGACCCCCGGCAATTGCACGAGGGCCGGAATAGAGAAATTGCAGGAGAGAGTAGACTTGGTCCCACCCGCCAGACCCCCAACGGTTACTGACGGGCTGCACCTTTTTGGCCGCCGGGGGCACTCGTCCCGACCGTGCTCCGGGGAAGCAGAGTACAAGCACGTGCCAGCTCTCCTCCTTTGCCGACGCTCAGCCCTGGTTAAACAAACCTGGCTGAGATCCATCGGTTTGGGAGGAGGGCTGGTCCCCCCAGTGTCAGTCCCTGTGGCAGGCACTTGCCCAGCAGACCAGCGGAAAGAGGCCTGTCGCTCCTTCGCGCGCTCACGGTGGTGGTTGTCCAACCCCACAGCCTGATCAATAAGACTATCGAGCATCTCAGGAACAGCATAAACCGCCAAATCACCGTGGAGATGGTCATTCAACCCGTGATGGAACGCGTTGCGTAACGCAACCTCATTCCATCCCGAGTCTGCCGCTTTGACCCAAAACTCTAGAGTGAACTCGGCCACAGACCGAGCCCCCTGGCGGAGAGTCATAAGGTGGCTCATAATGTTCCCCTGACTCTCGGTGTGGTCGAATGCGCGACAAAAAGCGGCCACAAATTGGTCAAACGTGTAACTACGGCCCTCAGGACTGTCTGCTGTGGCCTAGGCCCAACTAAGGGCCCGGTCCTGCAGCAGTAGGGTGAAAAACTGAATTTTCGCGATATCTGTGGGGTACTCCCCCACAACCTGCTCCAAATACATCCGTACCTGGTGTAAAAACTCCTTACATTTCCCCACCTCCCCTGCGTATGGGGCAGGTGAGGGAACGGAGGTGGTACGGCGAACTGGTGGATGAACCACAGGAGCAGGCTGAGGAGGAGGAGCCAGCGGAGCTGCCCCAGCCAAATGACGCGTGATGGTATCCAATTGCTGCATCATAGTCTGCAGCTGCTGGTTCATCACGGTGACCTGTTGCTCGGTCGCTTCTAAGCGATCCATAGCAGATTGTCTCCCTGTTGCACCTGCTGAGCCGAGGTTAAGGCTGGCTCATTCTGTCTTGACTGGTTAGAATATTCAGCCCACGTGCAAGGTGCAGCAAAAAAGAGACAAACAGTAAACATGTTTGAATGTTTTATTAAATATCAAAACCTGCTCTGCTACAGAACAGTCACTCACCAGAGGAATGGGCCTGTGGAGAGAAAGTGAGAGCTGTGAGCAGAGGAATGGAGATAGGAAAAATGGGCGAGCCAAATTACCACTTACATGCCCTCCAAGGGAGCGCAGGTCAAACCCCACCGGGGAATAGACAAACCGGCAGGGCAGGGAACTGCGGGTGGAGTCTGACCGGGTGGAGGTTTCTGTTGTGGGAAAAGTTGTGGCAGGAGAGTGTGCGCAGCCCTCAGCGACACACCTATACGATGGCAGCAACCTGCTCCAGGGAGAACAAGCACAAGGATAAATAACTTCTTTACTGTTGTGTACAAAACGACTTACTTGTCTGTATGGTAGTGTACCCAGATGAGCCAGCGCTGAATCACTGAAGCGAGCTTCCTTAAATACGCTGGCTGATAAGAGGGCGCAGGTGTGTCCTCTCCCTCAGGTGCGCTGATGAGCAGTGGAGAGATGAACGGGAAGGAAGGAGTGTGCTCTTGCCGCCCATGACAAATTTGGCTTTTTATTTTACTGTAAACTTGCAACTTTTTCTCATAAATCAGATTTTTTTTTTCTTGTAAATGTGCAACTTTTTTCCTCATAAATTCGTTAATTTTTCTTGTAAAATTTGTTCATGTCAATAATGAGTTTTAATTCAACTCAAAACTCAGTCATAGAGTTCCACAGGGATCTGTGCTAGGCCCTACTCTTTTTAGTTTATATATGCTTCCCTTAGGCAACATTATTAGAAAGCACTGTATTCATTTTCATTGTTATGTAGATGACACAAAATTATACCTGTCAATGAAGCCAGATGATAGTAATCAATTAGCCAAGTTAGAAGCCTGTCTTAAGGAAATCAAAGCTTGGATGACTTGTAATTTCCTGCTATTAAATTCAGATAAGACTGAAGTCATCCTTGTTGGTCCAAAAACCCTTAGAAATGCCTTTCCAAATCAAACTCTTAGTTTGGATGCGGTGATTCTTTCTCTTAATAGCTCTGTGAGGAACCTTGGAGTTATTTTTGATCAAAATCTGTCTCAATTCACATATTAAATTCGTTTCTAAGACTGCCTTCTATCATTTGCATAATATTGCCAAGATTAGGAGCATCTTGTCTCAGAGTGATGCTGAGAAACTGATCCACACTTTTGTTAGCTCTAGATTTGATTATTGTAACTCTTTATTATCAGGTTGTCCTAAAATATCTTTAAAAAGTCTTCAGTTGATCCAAAATGCTGCAGCAAGAGTTTTAACAGGTATTAGAAAGAGAGATCATATCTCTCCGGTTCTGGCCTCCCTTCATTGGCTTCCCATAGAGTTTAGAATTAAGTTTAAAATCCTTCTTCTTACTTAAAAATTAAATCACCCTTCATTGTCATTCAATCATGTACAGTAGAATGAAATTGTGTTTCTCTTTATCTACAGTGTTAATCACACACACATATATAGAATCAGAGGGGCCACTGCCGTGCAAGGCGCCGTCACAAATTTCCCTCCTCTATTATTGCTGAGCATCAAGCTGGATGGCAGGAAGTTCCACTTTTTATACGGTCTTCAGGATGATCTGGCCAGGATTTGAACCCCTGCCTCCCAGGTGTGGGGCGGAAGCTCTACCAACTGAACCACCACTCCAATTGAAACATTTATTTATTTATTTTTTTTTGCTGGTCATTAACATCTGTTTGTTCTCTCCCATAGATTGAGTCTCTGTCGTGCTGTTTGCTCGCTACATGTCTGTTCTTTTCATCTTCTCTATCCCCTCACCCCCCAGCCAGTCACAGCAGATGACTGCCCCTCCCTGAGCCTGGTTCTGCTGGAGGTTTCTTCCTGTTAAAAGGGAGTTTTTCCTCTCCACCATCGCCAAGCACTTGCTCACAGGGGATCGCCTGATTGCTGGGTTTTTTCTGCAACTGTGGGGGTTTCCCCTACAGTTGAAAGTGCTATGAGATGACTGTTGTTATGAAATGGTGCTATATAAATAAAGTTGAATTGAATTGAATAAATTTGTTAATTTTTCTTGTAAAATTGTGGCTGTTTTTCTGGCAAATTTGGTAATTTTTTCTTGAAATTTTGGAACTTCCTCATAAATTTGTCTTTTTTTTAACTGTAATCCTGCAACTTCTTCTCATAAATCTGTTACCTTTTACCTTGTAAATTTGCTATTTTCTTGTAAATTTGTGAGTTTTTCCCATAAATTTGTGACATTTTTCTTGTAAATTTGGAAGTTTATAAAAAAAAAATCAACTCTTTTTTTACTGTAAAGTTGCATTTTTCTCTCATAAATTTGTCACTTTTCTTGTAAATTTTCAATTATTTACTTATATATTTGCGACTTTTTCAAATTCTTTTCTCATAAATTTGTGACTTTTTCCTCATAATTTTGCCTGTGGGGCAACATGCTCACCCACATTAAACCCATGTGGGGCCCAGCATGGAGCCCATGGACAAACCCACATGGGACCCATAAGACAGCCCAAGTTTCACTTTTGGTGGGTGGGCGAGAACATTTTTCTACTCACCACTTGTCCCAGTATCATGTGCATTAGACCGGCTGTTTCTTTTGTGCTCGTTTACTTTAATTTGCCAGAGCTTACGTAACATTCTATCACTTACTATCCCGGGTTTGTTTGTGTTAGTTTTATGTTACAATTCACATCAAAGTATTGAATTAAGTTAAAGCAAACATAGCCTTAAGTAGTGATGTTACGCTTGACCCTGGCCACTCAACACTGATTTGAGCGGTATAAAGCAGAAGTGTCATGAGAGTGTATTGAGCGCTGTTTCAGCACACACACAGTCACATGACCGTTGCAAGCAAAGCCTCGTTATGTCGGTCACATCACGTGACTTGACGGCTCATGGGAAGTTTTAGAGGGTTCTATTTGAATTAGTTGTTTTTGTTTGCTTTTCATTGTTTGTTCCTGCCATCCAATTTTGAATAGATCTCGGATGGCCAAATGCTCAAAAGAAAGTGTTGAGATTTTTTTCAGGTCTTCCACTCAGACACACTTCTGACACTCAGTCAGCAAATGGCACTTTTTATTAGATGTTTCATAACACTGTGTTGATCATGAAGCTATTGTCTCAAAAGGCCTCAGTTTCACCATCACTAGCCTTAAGTTACTTTAACTCACTTTATTAAGTTGTAGAGTTTAATATTTGTTTTTTCTTTAAACTCACTTTTACCTAGTGATGGGATGGCAGGCTCCTGGCGCTTCAAGGGTGCTCCAAGCTTGTCCAGGAAATATTTGGCAAAGCGCGTTTCGAGGCATGTATTGCTGACGTCGTACCATGTGACTGGGTCAGGAAGCCATTCATGATTTTGCACACAACATGAAATAAAGTGAGCAGCGATCCACAACGGAAATCCCCGTCCGTCATGTTTTGTGTTGTCAATGTTTGACTGTGTAAGGGATTTGTCACAGCCAATTTTCAGATGGAGCCAGCACCCAAAACACAGACTTCTCCTGTTTGGGAACAGTTTGAGTTCATTTCTCCCATTGATATATTTTTCACAAATAGTGGATGTTTGCTGTAACAGAAGTGATGGCCTAGCAGTAAAGCATTTGCTCCCCCTGCAACTGGGAGGTTAGGGTTCAAGTCCCAGCTAGTTCATTCTTGTAATTTAATTTCTATTTGCAATGTGAAGTGTCTGTTGTGTTTCAAAGAGCTTGGATCATTATGCTAAGGCACCACTGGGCCCTGCATGAGAATAAGGACAGAGGTGAATATACTGGGAAAGACAGTATAAGACTGTTGAAAAGTTATTATTTCTTAATAAAAATGAATAAGTAGTACAAGCACACCAGGTAACACAGGCAGATTCACTGTAGTCACCCCAGTTTTATTATTTCTTTTTTTCCCTTATGATTATTGATATTTCTTAAAATGGAAAAAATACACATTAAACCAATAATGCCCTTGCAAAAATCTGCAAGTTGTTTAAGTTTTGTCCACTAGATGGCCTAGTAGAGAAAATGAACTTTCACTTGAGGCCTTGTCTATAGGAGCCATTTTAATGAAAAGCCTCAAGTCTTCAAGAAAGCCTCAACTTGCCATGACTAAGTAGTAGCTTAGAGGTAAAGTCTTTGGCCTGCAACTGGGAAGCAGGGGTTGCTGGGCCAGTCTTATAATTTATTTTTATTTGCATGGTGAGGTGTCTTTTGTGTTTCAAAGAGCCTGGATACAACAATAACACATCATTATGCTGAGGCACTATTGTGCCCTGCATGACAATAAGGACAGAGGTGAATGTACTGGGAGAGACAGAAACTTGTCTATCCCTCACTCTACAAACTTGCAGTGGCCTTCCTTTGCACACCTGCATCCTCTGTGCTCTGAGAGAGTATTCTCCAAAGCTGGAGAAATAATCTAAAAAAAAAAAAAAGAAATCACCTTAGTCCAAAGACTGTTGAAAAGTTATTATTCTTTAATAAAAATGGATAAATAGCACAAGCACATTCACTGTAGTCATCTGAGATTTATTATTTCTTTTTTCCCTTATGATCATTGATATTTCTTAAAAGACACTGCATTTATTAAAATTGAAAAAAATACACATTAAACCAATAATGCCCTTGCAAAAATCTGCATGTTGTATACATTTTGTCTACTAGATGGCCTAGTAGAGAAAATAAAGTTTCACATGAGGTCTTGTCTATATGAACCATTTTGATGAAAGGCCTCAAGTCTTCTAGAAAGCCTCTTCTGTCCATCACTACCTTTACCTTTTTCCCATCCAACATGCAGGAATTGTGTGGGGAGGGGCCTGCACTGAATTTCCTGGTTTAAATAGGTTTGAGTGAAGTCACATGACATTATTGGTTCAAAACATGAGGAGGTGTTTTTTTTTTTTCCTTTCTTTTTTTCTCTTAACGGGAATTTTTCTTTAGTTTACTTTTGGAATTTATTATATTTTGTTAGTATTATACATTTCAAAATTTCATTTAGTTATGTAAATGAGTTTTGCTACTAAGTTATTTAGTTTATAGTTTTTGGATCCTAATGCAACATGAAGGTCCAGCCAAGGTAATCAGTGGTGTAACTGGAGAGTCTATTTAGAGCCATTTGGAATGTCCCTCTGAAGAGAGAGGCGAGGCTGTGCTGCCATTAATTATGTTGAGTTTTTTGAGTCACATTTTGCCTTATTTAACGTTTTCTGAGTTTTAATGGAGAACACTGTAAATAAAGCTACACCTCTTGGATTCGAGAACTGCTTTCTGAGTCTGTTTGACTGCCACCTTCCTTGATGTTTGTGCCTGACTGCTCTGCATGGCGCCCACATGGACATGCTGGCGGGGATGTGACAGTTCAAAAAGTCTGCTCGTCTGTCCTTGGGGATAATCTGATGATTATAAATACTGAACATGTTGCTCCTGCAGCACAGTCCTGCCTTATATTATCAAGGCAGATTCAAGGCAGATTTGCACAGTCTCTTGCATAGTTAAATAAAGGTTAAATAAAAAAAAAATCTAAGACTAGGTTCACAAAGTGACTCAAATCCAATTTTTTAACCCAATGTGACACGGATTAGGACTGTTTGACTGCAAAAATCTGACAAATGGTTCTAATTTGTTAATGCTTCCTTAGAGGGCGTATAGAGATTTGAACCAGAGACCTACAGTGTCTCTGTCTTTAACATTTGCCCATAGGCCATTTGATGGCTAATTGATGTTGATTGTTTGTTAAATGTTGTCTGTGTGAAGTCCTCACCCTCTCCCAGTCTTGGCTCAGCCAGTGTGGAGCACAGTCTCTCTCCCCACAGGGGTGGATGGCCAGCGGCTTGTTCGCCGCCGAGCACTGGTTCTCTGGAACCACACGACCCTCCGGAGCCTTACAGTACACATGACGCACCATCTTCCCCTGGCTGCACAAGCCCGAGCACTGCAACAAACAAGGGTCAAAGGTGACACTGATGGTCCATACTTGATAAATGGCTGAGAGTACGCCAGCTCTGCTGACTGAAGCTGAGATCCGTCACTGACAACAAGTCAGATCAGGTCACCTTTTGCAAATTGTTTAACAAACAAAATCCAGTCCCATCCCAGCCAGCATGCCCATGTGGGCCCCACCAAACATTAAATCTGGGCTGTCTTCTGGGTGCCATGTGGGTTTGTCTACATGGACTTTAGCTGTGGTGCAGGTCGGCCGATAATCTGGTTACCTGATTTACACCCACACAGGTGAACAGGTTCCAGTAACACACGGGAAAGTAACACATTTATGAGGAAAAAAAATGTGAACAGTTTAAGAACAAATTTACAAAAAAAGGAGCAAATTTATGAGAAAAAATTTCAAAATTTTAAGAAAAAAAATAAAGTTCCAAAAAAGGAGCAAATTTATGAGAAAAGAGGGACAAATTTACCAGAAAAAAGTTCCAAAAAAGTGAAAATTTAGTAAAAACAAAAAAACATTGCAAATTTACAAGAAAAAAGTGTAAAATTATTCGAAATGAGTTACAAACTTACAAGAAAAAAGACAATTTTATGAGGAAAAATTCTGAAAAAGCTGCCAATTAAAAAAGTAGCAAACTTAAGAGGAAAAGTTGTAAGTTTACACTCAAAAAAAGTAGAACTTCTTTGAGAAAGTTCCTAATTTAAAAGAAAAATGTTGCAAATTTATGAAGAAAAAGTCACAAAATTACAGTAAAAAGTGGCAAATTTATGAGAAAGTTCCAAAATTACAAAAAAAGTTAGCAAATATGCAAGAAAAAAGTCACAATTTTACAAGAAAAACTGACATGTTTATGAGGAAAAAAGTTTCAAAATTACAAGAAAAAAAATCACACATTTATGAGAAAAAGTTGCAAGTTTACAGTAAAAAAGAGTTGCAAATTTATGAGAAAGTTTAACATTTTCAAGAAAATGTATCAAATTTATGGGGAAAAAAGTCACAAATATACAAGAAAACAGCAAATTTATGGGGAAAAAAGTTGAAAATGGGTAAGCAGGTAAAGCCCATTGGACAAACAGATGGGGCCACCATGGAACCCACGGATAAACCCACATGGGACAGCCCAGATCTAACCTGTGGTGGGGCCCACGTGCACACACTGGCTGGGAGACCACTGGCACTATGGGCATACAGAAAACATAATGTTTGTGACGCGCACGCTGCAAAGCCACTCACAGGCCCCCACTCAGACACGGTCCAGTGGCGCTCGCAGGGCGGGCCGGTGCAGTTTTTGACACTGGGCGGTTTGGTCGTCGGGTCGCATGGTTTGGTCTCATCAGAGCAGCGGACATCACGGCTCACCTGAGCTTTGCGACCACATTTGGCAGGACACTGAAGACAAAGCATAGGAATGTAAAACACTGACAGCATTAAAGGTGAAAGAAACAGAATGTCACTGAGTTAACACACCACTCCTAGCCTGAGATATTCTTCTCCGTTAACCCTACGGTAAGCTCATGGCGAGCCCTATGTGCGTGGACGACACTGTTGTCAGCAGTTTTACGTGTACATTGGTCTGAAGGTGTTGTTGCACTGCCAAAATGGGTTTGTTTTGTGTATTTGTTATGGTCCATGAGCCAGGTCATAACAGTGGGGTGAGGATGATCATACAAATATTCAGCTGTAACTTCCTCAGTATTCATCTGAATTTGGACCATTGTCTATGTGCCTTGCTTTGGAAGTGGTGCTGCAGTGAATAAATAGAGACAAGAAATGGAAATGTCTAGGAGGAGATGAAACAGACCAATCATAGCTCTTACGGTCTGTGTTTCCACAACAGGTAGCTAAGCCTAATTTATGCTTCTGTGTCAAAAGGACAGCACAGCTACGGCTTAGCCGCTAGCATGGAGTCTGCTAGCGGAGGGAAGGTGGAAGAGGAGGTGATGAAGACCAACATTAGGAGGTGTGACTTCAGAAACTTCAGTTTTGTCTTGGTTTAGAACGGAGCTCTAGGGCAACATCCAGTGATGGATAAAAATACAGAGTGCTCCTTTAATAAGAATAACAAAGGAATAATATTTGTAAAAGACATTCAGAGGAGAGCAGCTTTAGTTTGTGTGATGACTGCCACATCATATAGGTGTCTTTTTATAACCTTCTGAACTTTTCTTTATTCTGCACCATAGCTGGAAGCTAAAATGTTACCTATGAAGTTAATGTGGCACCCAGGCTACAGTGCATTCATTATTAAAGTGTCTGTGACACGATTTAGGAACTACGGATCAATATTCAGTATGAATTTATTTTCAGTCGTCCATATAGTTGGTTCTTTTGACTTAGAATGCTAAATAAGTGGAAAAATATTTCCAAGTGAATTCAAATTTAGCGCCGTGTTGTACTAACGCGATATCCTGAGACTCGCCTCATTTCCGGATATGACATCATGAGGTGAAGTTCATCTCGGCTGATCTGTGTGCTGTCAGTGTAAACAAGCTGTTTAGCTTCTATATCAGCGAAGAAATGCCGAAACGTTGCGTGGTGGCTGAGAGTTCTAATTGCTCCAGTGAACGTACAAGCCTGTTGTCATTCCCAAAAGATCCAGATCTTAAAAAAAAGGGCGAAGCAAGTACAGAGAACAAGGGACAAATGGAAACCAACACCATCTTCTGTACTCTGTAGCAATCATTTCACTGCAGACAGTTTTGAGGAGGCGCCTGCTATACAGGAATCTTTAGGCTTGAAAGTTCGTTACAAACGGGTTCTAAAACCGACTGCCATACCTACGGTTTTAAACAAAAACCCACAGCTCAAGACAATATCAACATATCAAAACAGCACAGAGAAGCAACAGAGTCAAAACTCACCTGGAAAAGAGTTTGTATAATTGATTTTTTTTTCCCACATAAGGCAATCGTGATTTTATTATATTTTTAATTGCCAAAAGTAAAATCCTCCCCTATGAATTTTGAAGCCGAGTGTTGACTTTACTCCAAATGGAACGACTTTGTGTTAACCTGTTGAACTCTGTTCAACTTCCCTAAAAACGCCTAAAAATAACATGCCCAAAGTAAATCAAAAGCTGTTCTTCAACCCTTTGCAGCATCTTCATGGGGTTGGTCTCATTTAAAAGAAAACACTCTGAATTTTTTGGCAAAACAGTCATAATCTCTCTAAGTGCTCCGGCCACTGAGTAACAAGAAAGTTCGCCTGGGTGTTTTTTTTAGATACAAATGCTTGCAAATAACATACAGCTGTCAGATACTGGCTGGAAAACACAACAGAAATGTAGAACCAAGTGCTTTCAAGCTCAGGTCAAAATTTTGTAAAAATTCCACAAAAAATGAATATATTACATAGCTTTTTTCTCAGGTTGTAACAAGGCTGTGTCTGTACTGGAAGACCGGAAATACAGCTTTTTTTTCAGTGCGCACTGAAACGCACTAAAATGCAGAGACGTGACCGCCTGCAGAATTCACAGAGTTCAAGTTAAAAAACATTATATTACTTTTTTCAGTTTTCATTTTTATAAATCTCATTGCCTCCCGAAACTGAACATCTGAGCATTTTTTTTAATTTCCCCAAACACCCGATCGGGGAAATTAAAAAAAAAAAAAAATTGAAGCCAAAATTTCTGTAAACCAAACGATTAAATAACGATTGCCTTATGTGGAAAAAAAAATCAATTACGCAAACTTTTTTCTGGGCGAGTTTTGACACTGTTGCTTCTCTGCACTGTTTTGATATGGGCGATCGCCCACAGATCACTACAGAGTACAGAAGATGGAGTTGGTTGCCATTTGTCCCTTGTTCTCTGTACTTGCTTTGCCCATTTTTTAAGAAGATCTGGATCTTTTGGGAATGACAATAGGCTTGTACGTTCACTGGAGCAATTAGAACACCCAGCCACCACGCTACGTTTTGGCATTTCTTCGCTGATATAGAAGCTAAACAGCTTGTTTACACTGACAGCACACGGATCAGCCGAGATGAACTTCACCTCATGACGTCATATCCGGAAACGAGGCGAGTCTCAGGATATCGCGTTAGTGCAACACGGTGCTAAATTTGAATTCTCTTGGAAATATTTTTCCACTTATTTTGCATTCTAAGTCAAAAGAACCAACTATATGGACGACTGAAGATAAATTCTTACTGAATATTGATCCATAGTTCCTACATCGTGTCACAGACACTTTAAGGTGTGTTCAGACTAATGTGAAAGGGCGGCGTGAATACATACAAAGTCGATGGAAAGAGGCAAGCTCCCAGTCTTTCTGTTGCCAGGTGAGTGTCAGTCACATTTTCAAACTAGTTTACTCTCCAATGTTCATACTTTTACTCCAGTGACGGCAGAATGTCAGAGCTAGCACTATCCCTCGGACATTGAACGTGCGAATGCGCGATATCGTGTGTGCTCGTGTCTTTCCATTGACTTTGTATGGATTTGCGCCTCCTGTTTGCATTTAATCTGAACACACCTTTAGGGATTAAATAACAGTTAGTTCTGACCAAGCAATTTGATTGGACAATCAGAATTCCAGAAGTTGCTATAGTCCATGTTAACTGCATTCCAACGTTTCACTGGCTATGTATCACTCTACTTCAAAGGCATTCTAGTAATTGTTAATTACTAACAGTAATTTTCTGTCAAGTCTGCATACTTGAGAATTGCAATACTGTGTTGGATACCTTAATTTCCACAGTGAGGCACTGTTTGCAAAGAAATTACACATTCATGACCTGGAAGTGCCACCTTTTGTAAAAAAAAAAACTTTATTGAGTTTACAAAGGCTGCCCTTGTATAAACGTCATGAAGCCACACACGTGGACAAAATTGTTGGTACCCCTCTGTTAATGAAAGAAAAACCCACAATGGTCACAGAAATAACTTGAATCTGACAAAAGTGGTAATAAATAAAAATTCTATGAAAATTAAGCAATGCAAATCAGACAATGCTTTTGAATTGTGGTTCAGCAGAATTATTTTAGAAAACAAACTCATGAAACAGGCCTGGACAAAAATGATGGTACCCTTAACTTAATATTTTGTTGCACAACCTTTTGAGGCAATCACTGCAATCAAACAATTTCTGTAAATGTCAATGAGACTTCTGCACCTCTCTGCAGGTATTTTAGCCCACTCTTCGTGAACAAACTGCTCCAGTTGTCTCAAGTTTGAAGGGTGCCTTCTCCAGACGGCATGTTTCAGCTCCTTCCACAGATGTTCAATAGGATTTAGATCAGGGCTCATAGAAGGCCACTTTAGAATAGTCCAATGTTTCACTCTTAGTCATTCTTGGGTGTTTTTAGCTGTGTGTTTGGGTCATTATCCTGTTGCAAGACCCATGACCTGCGACTGAGACCAAGCTGTCTGACACTGGGCAGCACATTTCTCTCTAGAATACCTTGATAGTCTTGAGATTTCATTGTACCCTGCACAGATTCAAGACACCCTGTGCCAGATGCAGCAAAGCAGCCCCACAACATAACAGAACCTCCTCCGTGTTCTTTTTACCTCCGCCAAGGAGGTTATGTTTTCATCGGCGTTGGTTTGTCTGTTTGTTTGTTAGCAAGATAACTCAAAAAGTTATGGACGGATTTTCATGAAATTTTCACAGATTGTCAGAAATGGGGTATCCTACAAATGATTAGATTTTGGTGGTGATCCGGATCACCGTCCAGAAGAAAACCGCCATTACGGAAAATGCCATTTTCATCAATAACTACTGAACCACTAATCCTATCATTGTGAATCCAATTGCTAGTCATATGTTTTCATGGTCAAGGAATCTGAAAACGTACACACAAACACTGTATGGGGGGAACTGTGGCACTTGGCGGAGGTCTGCGCTCTCCGAGTGCTTTTCTAGTCTTGGTATGCTTCATTTTTGCGTCAGTGAACACAGAGCTGATGTGCCTTGCCAAAAAGTTCCAGTTTTGTCTTGTCTGTCCATAGGACATTCTCCCACAAGCTTTGTGGCTTGTCAACATGCAGTTTGGCAAATTCCAGTCTGGCTTTTTTAGGATTTGTTTTCAACAGTGGTGTCCTCCTTGGTCGTCTCCCATGAAGTCGACTTTGGCTCAAACAACGACGGATGGTGTGATCTGACACTGATGTACCTTGACCTTGGAGTTCACCATGAATGTGTTTAGAGGTTGTTCTGGGCTCTTTTGTTACCATTCGTATTATCCGTCTCCTCCTGCGGCCACGTCCAGGGAGGTTGGCTACTGTCCTGTGGATCTTAAATTTCTGAATAATATGTGCAACTGTAGTCGCAGGAACATCAAGCTGCTTGGAGATGGTCTTATAGCCTTTACCTTTAACATGCTTGTCTATAATTTTCTTTCTAATCTCCTGAGACAACTCTGTCCTTTGCTTCCTCTGGTCCATGTTTAGTGTGGTACACACCATGTCACCAAACAGCATAGTGACTACTTGTCACCCTTTAAATAGGCCGACTGACTGATTACAAGTTTGTAGACACCTGTGATGTTAATTAGAGGACACATCTTGATTGAACACGTCCCTATGGTCACATTATTTTCAATCTTTTCTAGGGGTACCATCATTTTTGTCCAGGCCTGTTTCATGAGTTTGTTTTTTAAAATAATTCTGTTAAACCACAATTCAAAAGCATTGTCTGATTTTCATTGGTTAATTTTCATAGAATTTTTATTTATTATCACTTTTGTCAGATTCAAGTTCATTAACAGAGGGGTACCAACAATTTTGTCCATGGTTGTATTTCACATCTGTTTAAAAAATAGGCAGCATTAGAGTTGGATTTATTGTTTTGATTCATTCATTGCATTCCTTTTATGTTCCGCTGTGGTGGCAGCACATCTCTGTGGCTCCTCCTACTACTATTGTTTAGTGGTGTTTCTTTCTTGTTTGATTATGACTAGAGCACCAGTGAAAGCTGTTTATAAAAGGTCAGCTCTGCTTGGATTACAATTGACTGCTAAATATGGAATTAAACACTCCATTCCTGCAGAGCTGAAGAAGGCATATCACAGGTGCAGGGCTGGAGCTAAACAGAGGGCTAGGCAAACAGCTAGGAGGAAGAAATACAAGCCAATCCTACCATCGATCTTCTTGGGTAATGTTAATTCCCTTCTTAATAAGTGTGACGAGCTGAAGGCACTTGTGAAAACACAGTGAATTTACCGTGAATGCAGCTTGATGTATTTTACGGAGAGCTGGCTGAATGACAGCACAACAGATTCCTGTGTTGACATTTCCAGCTTCACTACAATCCGTGCAGACAGAGACGCCGGAACGCGCAGAAAAATCAGAGGTGGGGTTCTGATTATTTATGTGAACGGTCGATGGTGTAACCCAGACCACATCGCAGTGAAGGAGAGATTCTGTTGAGGATGTGGAACTTTTGGCTGTTAGTCTATGACCATATTATGTGCCAAGAGAATTCTCACACCATGTCACCATTGTTGTTTACATCCCTCCATGCTCTGTGCCTGACGTAGTATGTGATGTCATCTATGGAGCTGTTGCAAGAATGCAGACCCAGCATCCTGAAGCATTCTTTGTGGTTTCTGGAGATTTTAATCATGTCAGCTTCTCCCATTTAACTGGATTTGTACAGTATGTTGACTGCTCCACAAGAGAGAAGAAGACACTGGATCTGCTGTATGCAAATGTTAAGGAGGCGTACACTGCTGCAGCCCTTCCACCTGTCGGTAGATCAGACCATAACCTGGTGTATCTTCAGCCCTGTTATAAACCATGTGTCCAGAGGCATCCTGTAATCACTTGGACATTTATGAAGTGGTCACTGGAGGCTAAAGACACTCTGAAAGCCTGCGGTGAATGTACAGACTGGGATGTTCTGCTAGACACAGAGGGTAATGGGGGGGTCTGATATTGACAGGAAGGTTGACTGTTTTATCAGCTATGTCAGCTTCTGCAGAGACATGGTTGTACCAGCACGGACTGTGTGCTGTTTTCAAACAATAAACCCTGGATCACCTGTGACATCAAGCAGCTCCTTAGCTTTTAGGGATGGTAACTGGGAGAAGTGCAGGCTGGTACAGCAGGAATTAAGGAGGACTCTAAGAAAGGCTAAAGAGGACTATAAAAAGAAGGTGGAGAAGAAACTATAGCAAAACAACGCAACAGAGGTGTGGAGGGGTATGAGAACCATCACCGGCTATAAACAGAACTGCCAGGCTTTTGTAGGTGATGTGGCAACAGGTTTGATTCAGCAGCCAGGGCTTCATCCACTAGCTCTGTTCCACCTTCATTCCCCTCTACCTCTCCAGTAGCAATTCCCCCACCCTCACTATCTGGTTCTTTCCGTTCTTCTCCTGTTTTCCCTGGGCACTGCGGCTGTTCTGATACTATTGCTTCACGTGCTCCTCCACCTGATCAGTTCTTTACAGTGGATGAAGTGAGGATGGAGCTGAGGAGGCTGAATCCAGGAAAGGCTGCAAGACTGGATGGTGTGTGCTCCCAGCTGCTGAAGGTTTGTGCCGACCAGCTCGCTGGGCTCCTCCAAAAGCTCTTCAACATGAGCCTGCAGACAGGGAAGGTGCCGGTCTTGCGAAAAACATCATGTCTTGTGTTGGTTCTCAAAATTGGGCATCCGGCCGAGCTTAACAACTACAGACAGGTGGCTCTCACATTTCATGTGATGAAGACTCTGGAGAGAGTGTTCCTCCACCACCTGACACTGCAGACTACATCTGCACTAGACCCCTGCAGTTTGGGTACCAGGATCACATTAGAGTGCACGATGTCATCCTTTACCTGTTCTCGTTGTACTCGGGCATACTCCTACTTGGATGAGTCGGGGGGCCAAGTGAGGATTATGCTCTTTGACTTTTCGAGTGCTTTCAATACCATCCAGCCTTTGTCGTTGAGAGATAAGATTGAGAAGATGGGGGTGGACTGTTCCTTTTTTCCTGGATCACTGACTGACAGGAAGACCACAGTTCGTCAGCCTTGGGGGCTGTGTCTCAGGGATTGTGGAAAGTAGCATGGAGGCTCCGCAGGAGACAGTCCTGGATCCGTACCTGTTCACCCTGTACACATCAGACTTTAACTACAACACAGAGTCATGCCACATTCAGAAGTATTTTGATGATACAGTCATTGTGGCATGTGTGCAGGGGGGATGGGAAATGGAGTACAGAGACCTGGTCGGTGCCTTCAGTGTTTGAAGTGAGAGGAATGGCCTGCATTTGAACATCTCTAAGACCAAGGAGATGGTCGTGGATTTTCGCAGGTGCAGGCCTCCCCTGCAGCTTCTCATTATTCAAGGTGAACTGATTGAGACAGTACACACTTATAAATATCTGGGTGTGTATCTGGACAGTAATCTGGAGTGGTCTGCTAACATGGAGGTGCTCTACAGGAAGGGACAGAGCAGATTGTTTTTCCTTATGTCTTACCAGACTGTGGTGGTGAGTGTCATTTTTTCATGCGGCTGTTTGCTGGGGAGGGAATATGACAGCAAAGGACACCAGACGACTGGATAGGCTAGTTAAGAAGACTGGCTCAGTGGTGGGGAGGAAATTTGATCTGCTGGGGGCTGTGGTGGATAGGCGGATAAGGGACAAGTTGCGCATTTTAATGGACAATGCCAGCCACCCCCTTTATCATATAAAGGGGGTGGCTGGGGATCATATCTCTGGGGATCATATCTTGGTAGGACAGAGAAGCGGCCGCAGTGAGCGATTGATCTCGCTGAGCTCGTGGACTGAGAGGTTCAGGAGGTCCTTTGTTCCAACAGCCATCAGGATGTTCAACAGTATCCTGTAAGGTAGAGATCCCTGACCCCCTCCCCATCACCAACACCACTATTACCAGCATGCACACACATGCATGGGGATACACATGCTCTCATGTGTGTGCATATAATATGCCTGCCAGGTTGTCTGGAATGGACTAAATGCAATGGCACTGGTGTTATGCATTATTTTATTGTATTTATTGAGATATTTTGGTTGATACATTTTTAATGGTGATTTGTTGTATGTACTGCGAGCCATGAGATTCCTGACTTTCCCCATGGGATTAATAAATCTATCTTATCTATCTATCTATCTATCTATCTTGATTAACAAACCCCAATACCTTTGTGGTGATGGACTCTTTATTTTATTTGAAAATGCCAAGAAAAAGCAAGCGAAGTGTGCCGAAGCCAAATCAGTAGCATGCTAACTAGCCAGCGGCATTGGCCACATTTTGATCTTGACCCTTCTGCGGTACCAACTCAACAGGTAACTGGTATGTATTATAAACACTGACTTTTCTGAAATGTTAGAAATGACTGTGTCTGAAATGACAATAGACGTCTTCATGCTGATTGAAATGCTTAGCAACAGTTACTGGTTGCATTTAGAAGGGACTAGTTTTTCCTCAGCTGCACAAAATAACTGGGTAAACTAACAAATCCTAATATTTTGTCCAGTATTGCTGTCATTTAATAAATAGTGCTTGTGGAACTGTTGTATAAAAGCAATATTACACTCAAGATCGTACGGTATCAGTGAATATAGTAACTGCGGGTATGATACATATCACACCCGCAGTTACTATATTCATTGATACTGTATGACCTCAAGTGTAATATTGCTTAATTATAAGATGTGTGTATATGTTTAGATTGTCCACAGAAAATGTGTTTTTTCTTGTTTTGAATCAGTGGAGGTATATAAAGTTAGCTTTGCTCAGGTGGTCCTGTAGACTACAGGAGGACTACTCTCCCGCCTTCATGTCTAACTGGCTACATTTATACTTAAAATAATCCATTTGAATTAGAGTCAACTAAAAATTGCTTTTGTCACAAAAAAGATGTATAGATACAAATGGTATATAGGAAAAGTTATTAATCAATATACTATTCAACCAATTAAATACTTAGTATACACCATATTTAACAAGTTATTAAGAGCTTGGCAAAAGTGACTTTATTAAAGAAGTTTAAAATTTATTTGAAGAGCAGAAAATTTTAATTTTTTTATAGTCTAACCCAGGGGTGTCCAAACTTTTTGCAAAGAGGGCCAAATTTGGTCAGGTGAAAATGTATGGGGGCCGACCATTCAATCTGACATTCCTCGAACCATTACCATTGTAAATTGCCATGTAAATATATATGTATATATATATCACTTTGCTGTCTGCAGCTAGGTTGACATTGAAAATGAGAATCTGTTGTCAACTGCATTACCACCAGGATAGTTAAAGGTTAAAATAATAATAAATTACATACAAATAAACTATTTTATGAAATTTGACTGAATATTTTTAGAAACGTGTATTTATTGATTTTGTTTCAACAAATCACATCCCAGTGCATTTTGACAAAGAATAGTATAATCAAATTATATGACAGAAATTTGACAAAACTGTGGTTTGATCATCACAAAAAAATCAATTCACTGAGACTTTGGAATTTATTCTCCTCAGAAGAATAAAAAAAAATGTACCTGCATTAATGTGAAGGGTGACACTGGTGTTTCGACTGCAGCAAGGTTGCCAGGTCTGGCTCAAAAGCAGTGGTTTTGATGCGCAAGATGTCACGCAGGTGAGAGTCACTTAGTCTTGTCCTCACACGGTTCTTGTTAATGTTCATAACCAAGAACGTCTTCTCGCACAAGTATGTCGAGCCAAACAAGCTCAGCATTTTCTTAGCAAATGTTCGAATCTCTTGGAACCTGTCTTTGTCCAGCTGGCGGTAAAAATCGACGAGAGGCAGTTGTTGGTTGCGACCGTGACACTCCGCGTCACACTGCAGCTCAATAAGCTCCAGCTGCAGGTGGTCTGGAGCGTCATTAGGATCCACGGAAAAAGGAGTGGAAAAAAGTGTGATCTCCTTTTCAATAGCTGCAAAATCCCTGAAACGCTGTTGAAACTCCTCAGTCAGAGATGAGATGTTTTCTGCATACCTCCTCATTTGCGCACTGATATTGTTTTCTGGAAAACTAGTCATCATTTCCTGCAGTGATGGGAAATGTGTGGTATTGGGCTGCGTTTGTGACAGGTGCCTTTGGAAAAGTAGCAGATTTGTCCGAAAAGCTTTTATGTATGAATACAGTTGGCTCACCACTGCATTTTGCCCCTGAAGGCTCGTGTTCAGCGTGTTCAGATGTCATGTTATGTCAACTAAAAATCCAAAATCAGCCAGCCAAACAGGATCGCAGAGTTCTGGCATCGGTTGTCCCTTTTGTGCCAAGAATAGTCCGATTTCCTTTCTGAGAGAGAAGAATTGCTGCAGTGCAGACCCCCGACTGAGCCATCTTATGTCATTGTGATACACAACATCTCCATATTCAGCGTGGATGTCGAGTAGAAACTGTTGAAACTGGCGGTGGCACAGGGCTCTGGAGCGAATATAATTAATAGCCTTTATCACTGGTTTCATAACGTGATCATATTTCAGATGTTTGGCACATAGAACTTGTTGGTGAATAATACAGTGGAGTTTTATAGCTTTGCCGCCTTCTTCACTGACTTTTTTACAGACTAGCATTGATAGCCCACTTTGCTCACCAACCATGGCAGGTGCGCCGTCCGTAATAATCCCAGTGATTTTATTCCATTGCAGTTTCATGTCATTCACGGTGGAACAAACAGCAGCAAACAAATCTGTTCCTCTGGTTTGGTCCTTAAGGCTCTGAAGGTGAAGGAGCTCTTCACTCACGTTCATTTCATTGTCCACTCCTCTCAAAAAAATCAGTAACTGAGCGGTGTCAGATGCATCCGCGCTTTTGTCGCAGGCTAACGAAAAAAAGTCAAACTCCACTCCTTTTGCCTCTAACTGTCCCTTGATGTTAGATGAAATTTCTTCAATCCTCCGTGCCACAGTGCTACGACCCAGGCAGACATTGGCAAACTCTTGCTTTTTCTCAGGACAAATTTTCTCCACCATTTTCATCACGCAGTCTTTAATGAATTCACCCTCAGTAAAAGGTTTACAGTGCTTGGCAATCAGCATTGCCACTTCGTAGCTTGCCTTTGTAGAATTTTCATTTGTGTCACGGGCTCTGGTGAACAAATGCTGCTGTGCTGTCAAAACAGCTTCCAGTTGCTTCAGTTTTTCGGCGCGTTCGTTCACCGTTAGCTTGTCGTAATTAGCATGTTTCGTCTGGTAGTGCCTCTTAATATTGAACTCTTTGAAAACAGCCACAGTCTCTTGGCAAATTAGGCAGACACAGTTGATTCGTATGTCAGTGAAAAAATACTCCGATTTCCACTTGTTCTGGAAACGGCGGCCTTCGCTATCAACTTTCCTCTTTTTATTTCCAGTTGCCATTTTAGAAATGAGCTAAAAACATACCACAGGGGTAAAAGTTCACACAGGGGTCACGCGACGAGAATGCGGCCACAGGTCTACTGCCACCCTCTGGTGAAATATAAAATTGCTGTTTTTGGTATGTGTGTATTGTGGGAAACTGTTCTGGCGGGCCACATATTATTGATTTTATGACAGGACGCTTCGGGCCGGTGGAAATTTGGACATGGGCCGGATTTGACCCGGGGGCCGGACTTTGGGCATGTCTGGTCTAACCAGTTTTGAAATGTGATTTTTAAATGTCAGTGTTAATCACTAATAATCTTCAGCCTGGCTGCTGACTCCATGTACATTTACGTTGCGAGATCAGTGCAATTAAAGGAATGGTTCTTTGTTAAGTAATAAGTTTATACCTGCAACAAAGTTGGTAAGCACAGTGAAGCACGCATAATGTGACACACGCTCTGGTCTGGACTGATTTGTGGTTGGGTTGGTCCAGACTTTGAGAGCCCGGCTTTATACAGTGTCAGTCAGCTGCAGCACCTTGGAGGAAAGTCAACTTCACGTTGACTAGAAGTAGTGTTCATTTCGCCAACAAAAAGTGTGATGAAATATGTTCATCAACGAACCTTTTTTACAAGACTAATACGAGACGGGACAGGACAGGATGTAAATAGAGGTCACGTGATGCTGACTGTGACTAAATATCACATGCAATTTCACTGACTAATAAAGATGAGGCAAAATTTAGTTTAAGAGATAAAAACTTTGCCGAACTCTCTCATCATTTGTATTGACGAAAAATGACGAGACAAAATATTATAAAGTTATATTGTTGGATTATTATTTTGCAGCATTTCCGTTTCCTTCCTAACTGTGTGTGGCGTAGGCACTTTGGGGTGCCTTTGGTTTCTTTTCCTGTCCCGCGCCATTTGGAAAATGCTAAAATCCAGTTGCTTCTGATTCAGTGGGAGTGTATGGACAAAAGGACATGATGGTGATAAGATAAGATAAGATAAGATAAGCCTTTATTAGTCCCACAGTGGGGAAATTACAGATGCAGCAGGGGATTGTCTTCACTGGGTTTGGAGGAAAAGAAGGTCAGATCTTTGGACATATTTTCAATACACTGATGAGGAAAAAGTGACGGAATGTGCTGTGGAAATAGAGGGGGAGAAATGCGGCTACAAAATCAAGGTAAAAAAACACCACAAATCTAAAGAGATACCTCAAGGCTTTCCACCGACACACTGAGGTAAGTAAATATGATATTGTTAGCATTAGCATTAATTTTGTGTTTTAGAAAGCCCCCGTGAACTAAGAGACCGTGGTGCCATGTTACATACTAATGTTAAAGTAACATAAACTCTGTGTTACTGTTCATTAACACGAGTCAAAAGGAGCCTATATGGAGAATGAAATGATGGGCCAGTGATTGCATTTTTTCCACATTTTAATAGCTCACACATGCCTTAATAAAATGTTTGTGGTATATTTTGTTCACATTTTCTGTAATCTTTTCAATTATTGAAGCAAATTTGTTTTTTATTTTTCCTGGGTTTCTATAAATGCTCTGATTTAAGGCCTGTCACTTTAAGAACCATCCTTCATCGTTTCAACTCTGCCCTCCCTCTTACGTCAGTTAGCCATTATAGCTGACTGGCTTTAACCCTTCCAGCTCGGTTGAGCAGCGCTGTGGTTCACTGATCCACAGTCAATGGTGTATCTCACGTCAGTCCTGTCTACTTCTCAATAAATTTTGCTGTGTTTCCACAACAAATCGCTAGCACCGCGTGCTGGACGATCGCCACAACCCGAGGCACGCTACCGAGCCAAGGGATCTCAAAGTGCAGTGTGGCTCTGTGGGACCCTGCTTTACTTTGACAGCCAGCTGACAGCTGGAGTGACTATGCTGCCCGTGAGAGCAGAACGGACCCACGGAGAACAGTGGGGTTGCTGGACGTGAGAGCCAGCAGCATCTGGTCCTGGGACATTTTGATTGTAGGGAACCGGAGGCTTTGCTATGATTCTGTGGCCGATTGCCTGTATCTTGGGCTTGTGGCTTGCACGGCCAGCTAAAGGTAGTCTATTAGCCCCTGAGATATTAGCCCACGAGCTAACACTGTTACCAGTTCACTCGCTGTAAGCACGGCTTATATTGTTATTTTCTTCAGATCTTAGTCACCCTAATAGCCATCTCTGTTATCATCTGGTTCGGCTGTGAGCCTTGCATCACTGCGACTCATCCCCCTGTGGTATCATTGTGATTCCACGACGGATTACATGTACCGGTGTTATGCTGATAACTCCCCCGCCAATCCGGTGGAGTTCTTGGCATAACATCGGCCAGTAGTCCTGGCCCTGGCCCATAAAAGCAACCGGTGTGCCGTTGCGGGCGATCCACCTTGGAATTACAATGAAACCACTCGGCGATGGGCCGGAGTGAACCAGGTGGTAACAGGGATGGCTATTAGGGAGACTAAGATCTGAAGAAAATAACAATATAAGCCACACTTACAATGAGTGTCCTACTAACAGAGCTTGTGGGCTAATAGCTTGGGGGCTAATAGGCTACCTTTAGCCACTACCACTTCAATCTACAAGACAGTCAGCTAGGCAGGCCAATAACAGAGCAGTGGGCGGGTCTCAAGGACGGCAGTGAGTGGGCTTTTTCAACAGCTGATGTATACAATTTACCTGGAAGAGTCAAAAAACCTTTTGGGGAGTTTCTCTGAGAGAAAAATGAGATAAAAGTAGTGTGCTTTTTTCAGATAGATGACTTTTTGGAAAATTCTGGCCTAATTACATGACCAGTTCCTAAAAGTGCCTAAAAGCGCACGAGAAGCATGTGATTTTTTTTTTGTTACTTATTTGTACCCGTAGGTAGATTTGTTTTGCAGTCTGGTGACAAGCCACCAGCTGCCGGTCACTGTGTGCGCAAGCGCCCCGTATCCCTAACCTGCATGTTTTTTGGCATGTGGGAGGAAACCGGAGAAATCCCGGAGTAAACCCACGCAACACGGGGAGAACATGCAAACTCCACACAGATCACTGTTGGTCAGGGGCTGGGATCGAACCCACGATCTCCGCGCTCCCCCGGCCGAGGGTAAACTGTGCTGCTACAGTGCTAACCACTGTGCCACCGTGATGTGGTCTTTCATGGTCTGCTGTTTATCTAAGCCTGCGACACAATGCGAAGGCATAGCCGTAAAATTAAAACAAGAAACCAGAGAAACTGTGAGCTACAAAGCTGCTGTCATTCTAGTTAACAACACCGGAGTCCGTTCTGTCGATTACGTCATTGGGGTGCTGCCCATAATTCGGTGGGCAGCACCACAGTCCAGTCAGCGGCTGCAGTTTTTTGATGATAACTAGTTTATGCAGGCGCTGTTGTAAATATTATATTGATCATAGACAATGACTTTTGGGTTTACACAACATGCTAAAAAATGTCAAAAACGTGTCATCAACACTTTAATGTTAACACAGCGATGCGTTGGTACTGTATATTTGCTGAATTAGACTGGGCATTCCATGTCTGGATGTATTTCCAAATGTATACCATCAGAGCAAGCTCTGCAAAGCTGGATACAAATACAAACTTCAACGATTAAAACTAGACTAAAATGTCAACAGTTTTTGTTGACTAAAACTAGACTAAAATGTCAACAGTTTTCGTCGACTAAAACTAGACTAAAATAGTACTGACTGACTCTGACTAAAACTAGACTAAAATGTACAGACTTTTAGTCAACTAAAATGTGACTAAACTAAAAATGGATGGTCATGACTAAATATGATAAAAACTAAAATGAACATTTGATAAAAGACTAAGACTAAAACTAAAATAAAAAAGAGCTTCCAAAATTAACACTAACTAGAAGTAATGAAAACACCACTGAACATCCAGCACTGAGCAAAACACAGCAGGAAAGGTTCAGAAGGAACTCAAACAGACTTCATCGCAATTATTAATGATAAAGCAAGTTTTTGTTTCAGATGAGACAATGACGGCAGATGTGTTTTCTTGCTGAAAGTGGGAATGTGACTGATGTCAAGTGCAGGAGCTGCTATCTCCTCTTTCAGTACTGTGCATAGCTTTTGAATCTTTTAATGGTTCTGAGTACTGGCCCATACTGGCCTGCTTTCACCTCGCTGATGAAACACATATTTGTAGTTTTGCTTGTACTATAACTTTGACTAAGTGTATTTTCACACCTGAAAGTTTGAAAGGTCCACCCCGAGACTCGTGCTTTTATTCCATTTTGTCTTTGTTTGGTACAGTTAAGTTTGGTTTCACACCAACCAAACACCATTACGTGACACACTTACGTCCTGTTGTCATGATGATATTTGTGTTGGTAGTACAGGTTGTGGTAGTTAGCAAACATGATACTTATCTTCTGAAGAGTTTTCTGCAGCTCTGGACACACCAATAATGGCACCGTAAGCTGAAACTGGGGAAGACCCCACCACATTAAGAGGCCAACTAACTTAGTAAGGCTACAGTGTTATCCAGATTGTCATTAAAAACCACAGTTGTCTTCATCAGTCATGATGATTTTTCAGGTGGCTCTTCCAATCTTTCAATCCTCCTTCATCAATCCTCACTGAAACTATCTGGTAAGTTTTTCCATTTATATTATTTTTGACTATTGACTGTCAAAATTGACTCATCAAGCCATATTTCAATTAAAATGAGTTGCTTCCTCTTCCCAAGTAATATCACAGCTCATGTGATCTCTTTTCGACTGCTGTAACTTCTTTTTTTTTGTTTGGCCTGAAACCTATCTGAAAATTGCTTTAAAACATGTAACTTTCTTGTTCCAGGTAGGAACACTGAAAAGACTACAACTCTGTGATTCTAATCTCAGTTCCAACAGCCAGTCTCAGGGTGCTTTAATTGTTGCTGGCTACAGTTGGCTGCTGGGACTCTGGTCATTGTCTCCATTATTGTAGTCCTTTTAGTGTTTCTACCAAGAACAGAGCTGTTGCAGGAAATGCAAGCCTACTCATGCTATGGGGGAAGTGACATGCTCCTAGTCAAAGGTTGATGTACCATCAAAAATAATTTTGGGAAGCTTATTTAGGTAAAAATCTTAATAATATTGCTTTAATTAACCAGACCAAGGTTCAGTTTGATTTGGATCGAGACTATAAAATCTTGGATCTTTGGTCTGGACTGTGGTCACAAACATAATTTTGGTATGACTGGAACTGAAAAGTGTTCAAGTCCAAACCAAACGGGTTAGGTGTGAAACTATTTTAGACAAATTGATTTATTTGTAGTCTCTGCTATCTTTAGTGTTGTTTTTAATACATACCTGTTTTGGCTACTGTGTACTGTGGTTTTATGTTTGGCCTGTGATTGCTGATTGAGGATTTAGGTTGGATTAGATTAGATTAGATTAGCAAAAATATAAATAAACAGCATTGCAGTCTTTTAAATGTTTTGGTTTGATTCCACACTAATCAGACCTCTGCCCACTCGGCCACCTCCCATTGTGGGCCACAGGCAGGGCTCTTGCAGGCTCGTCTTTCCACAGGCCTCTCCAGGTCAGCCATAGTGCAAAGATCACTGTAGACAGAACTGTCCAGGCCTGGAGAGAGCATCTTCCAGCAGCGTACCTGGCGAAATTGGAAACCCTCCCCACATGTTCTGGAGCACTCGCTCCAACTGCTTGCCTCCCACCTAGAAGAAGATATTAATCTCATCTAAATCAGGGTAAAGAAAGCAAGACATGTTAGAGCTAGAATGATGAGAGTTTCATTAAAATGACCATACCTGGGTTGGCATTCTCTGCCAATGCAAAAGTTGTGAACTGGCTCAGGTCTTCTCAGGGCATCACAGTACATGTCGTGGACCTCAACACCATCATAACGGACACATGCGACGATGGACTTCGACACCCCTGTATTGTAAACATTGTGCACTCATTCATAAACCCTATTTCAGAAGCAAGAAGACCAGGATATCCATCCATCAGTCCTTTCACACATCTATGTTCTACTGATTGTCCCCTCAGACACCACCTGCAGTAGTTCTAGTCCAGCTGGGAGACACATTTGGGTTTCTGTCCAACATGTCCAAATGGAAATAGGTGCCATCCCCTCTACACCATGTGATGGAAAAAAAAATACACTGACCAGTAGAACTTTCGAAGAGTTGTGTGTTATGAAGGGATAAAGCCACCGATTGTCATTCTTTTTAGTAGCCACAGCAATGTCATCATTTGTGATTACAAGCTGTTTCCAGTCGCTTCAGTCTGGAGTGACTCAGGAGTTAATCCTCCTTTTTCAAGCACATAAGGTTTTCATGAGCATTTATGATTTTAATTGGGTTCCATGCAGGACTTTAATATGGCTGGATGGAATCACAGTAATAATCCATCCTGACTGCCCAAATCATCTTGACACTACCTTCACTCATCAATAAGCTGTTGCCCATTGATTGATTGCACCGCCTTACTTCAGCATTTCTGGGCTATGTTGACATCATGATGTTATCATATAAATATTTGGCACAACTGGATGGTGGTGTTTGGATTATAAACTTTTTTTTTGTTTGTAGGTCAGCGGTAATGTCAATCCTTTCAAGTTTCTAGCCTTCACAGATTACTTCAAAAGGTATTTGTACTCAGTGCTTTATAAACAAACCTATCATCTGGTCAGTCACTGCAACAGATACTGGTATCAGTTTGTCTTGGCCTGTCTTTGCCACTGATAATACCTCTATCTGCCAAGAATGTGCCGCTAGTCCAGCAAAAGCTCGCGGAACTCAAATACACTACCGTTCAAAAGTTTGGGGTCACCCAGACAATTATTTTGTGTTTTCCATGAAAAGTCACACTTATTTACCACCATGAGTTGTAAAATGAATAGAAAATATAGTCAAGACATTGACAAGGTTAGAAATAATGATTTGTATTTGAAATAATAATTTTTTCCTTCAAACTTTGCTTTCGTCAAAGAATCCTCCATTTGCAGCAATTACAGCATTGCAGACCTAACATGATTGCACAAGCGTTTTCTAATCATCCATTAGCCTTCTGACGCAATGAGCAAACACATTGTACCATTAGAACACTGAAGTGATAGTTGCTGGAAATGGGCCTCTATACACCTATGTAGATATTGCACCAAAAACCAGACATTTGCAGCTAGAATAGTCATTTACCACATTAGCAATGTATAGAGTGTATTTCTGATTAGTTTAAAGTTATCTTCATTGAAAAAAAGTGCTTTTCTTTCAAAAATAAGGAAATTTCTAAGTGACCCCAAACTTTTGAACGGTAGTGTACTTTGCAAGCAGTTTCATGAAATGGTCAGTCAGAAAACAACTCATACCAGCTTGGACGTTGCCCAATTTAACAAGGTCAGGAGTTCCTGGCAGCGGAAGGCGAAGGACAGAGCTGCGTGGAGGAATCTGATCAGACATGACCATTGTCGCCCTGGACAGACTGCTATGATATGATGTGATGGGTGTTTTGCTGGTGTTGCTGGTTTTACTCTACCAAGTAGCAAAACTGCAGGACTCGAAAGCATGGCTTGTCATGAGTTTCAGTAGAAATGTGCAAATATTCATCAGCATTATTCACAGAAGCACGTGACTGGCTGACACTTCAGACAGTGTAGGTTTTCTCAAGTTAAGAGGGTCCGTAGCATTGGTGTACTTTCGTTTATAGCCTGAAACAGCTCTGGTCTTGGCCCTCCATGGCACATGATTTGACATCCAATTCCAACTGTGTGTGTGTGTGTGTGTGTGTGCGAGCGCGCGCATCTCCATGTACCTATAGAGCACGTCATGCTGCAGGGCTCCTGTGAGGAAAGTTTCCAGCGGTACATATCAGCCTCACTTGGCTTTAGGTTCTTCTGGTATACCCTTTGATTCCCCCTGTCACACACAAAAGAAACATTTATCATTTTTAATGAACATTAGTTGTGTTTTGTCGACACATATGCAACTGTGCGTGCACATGTGCAGAGGTAGTGTGTTGTGGTGCAGTAAAAACCCTCCATGCCACAGTAATATGCCTTCACACACAGTCTGAGCGAAGTAGCCTTTGGAAGGACATTTAAGGATACCCAGGAGTAATCACAGGCTGAAACACATCCTCTGAGATTGTCTGCTGGGCCTCAGACATCCTCAGAGCAATATCTGATTTATGGCCCACATCCCAGCAGACGCACTTTTTTAACCTCATCACATAAAAGTCATATGTGCATTCTTGACATAACACTGGCCACTCCTCTTTTGTCCATCACCAGAAAAACTTTCAGCCTTGCTGAGTTATACTTCTGTGGCATCCCTCCATGCGAGCCAGACCAAGTACTGACCTGCAGTATTTCCTCGCCAGAGGTGCCGGCAGTCTCTGGATCATATTTCTGACTTTTCTTGATTTATTTGCTATTAAAGCAAATGCGACTGAACACCCTCCACATCTTCCTCCTCTGTGCTACTCTGCTCAGCTCGTTTCCTCCCTCTCAGAGGAGAGGGCATGGTCATCATATGGTTTATAGTTGCTTGCTGCAGAATGGGTAACCCATGAATTACAATTATGACAACTTGCCACATCCACCTGTCTACCTGCCCAGCAGTATACTGTATATCTGTCTGACTGCTGCACTGACCGTATATCTACCTGTCTGTCAAGTTTGCAGACTTGCATCCTGCCTCCCCCCGACCCATTACAGAAACGGCAAAAGCAACAAAAGTGGGGAGTGGTAATGACCAGGCAGTGCAGCCAGGTCAGTCAGGCAGATGTTAATATAATGGATTCCTTCACATACCTGAGCAGCAAAGTCAGTAGCGATGGAGATGCTGAAGTGGATGCTGAGCTTAATGCTAGTGAAACATGGAAAAGTAGAGCCAAAATCACAAATAAACTGAATCTTTCCCCTCTAGAAAGGCTTGAGAAAGAGCTTGAAGATAAGATCAAGGTAAGACAAGTCCTCCTGTAACAGTTTATACGTCTTTGCTCGTAAACTGTTACAGAGCAACGGCTGACATTCGCTGGACACATTTTAGGTCTTCCTGAACATGGCCATCCAAAGACTGCCATGAATTGGATTCCACTGGAAAAGAAGCAGAAGTATGGGAGGCCAAATACACATGGTGGAGAACAGTCCAAGATGAACTGAATTATGTCAACATCACCAGGTGGAATACTGAAAATTTCGCAACTGATCATAGATGATGGGACCAACTTGCTGCCAAATGTGCCCAATAGCAGAAGACAAACTCATTCTAAGTCCTTGGGTACACTAATTGCAACCAGTGCTGCACAATTAATACACATCTGTTCAAATACTGACAGTAAAATTAATATCTTTGAATTTTGAAAGTAAGTCAGAGAAGACTTTAAAAGGGTCATTGACACAACAAAAGTGTTTTGGTTAGTTTTAACCTTCTGAAATGTGTCTATTGGAAACATGATTATCAAAAATTATCAAAATACTCACTTCTCTTAAGAAAACATACAGCCTATATATGTTTTTATTTCTCTCCTAGAAGCCATTTTTAATTCTTCTGGGTTTGCTTCACAATGTCAGTAAATGGAAACCGTCATTAAGAGGTAAACAGTACTAGCCTTAATTAGGGATGGGAATTTAGAACAAGTAAATTTTTTGAGCCCACAGAATCATGCATCACTGATGTTATCAGTTTCTCTTACCGATGCTGCGGGTTTAAACACTTCCGTATTTTTTTTTTTAATGGCATGCATCATGACGTCACATGCTGCTGTTAACAAACAATGCCATGATGCCATTAATAAGGCAGGATAACGGTGGAAGCATACGGTAAACACAAGTAAACACATCTCTTGATGCAGCAGCGTGGGCTAAAATGAAAGACTGCAATGTGTTTGACAGTCTATGAAGTGTGCCCACACCTGATTCCCAAACAGGAGCACCTCCGTTAGTGACGTGATATTAGCATATTATTATTTAGTGCAATGCTAGCAGCCTTGCAGGCTAAGTTTAATTTATTTTTTAACTCACAAAACACAAACTACACTGAAAAAAATGGAATTGGTGGGTCTTTGGATATACAACAATGAAATTAATAGATACAACACATTTGAATCATATTCCCACTATGAGCATGATTTGATCACAGTCTTTGTTTTTACAAAAATGTTGAATATACTAGTTTCTTTTGTATTAACAGAAAGTAACTGAATTGAAAATGTTAAAACAATCCAAAAATTCAAAAACAGTTCAAACAAAAAGTCATGTTTGGCCACCACCGGAAGTAAAATGGCTATTTTGGGGCATCCAGGCTAAGACCCTGCAGGTTTTCTCTTCTACCAAGTCTCTTCAGCAGGTGTTTTCACTTATCAGCAATCAGTGGGAAGAAATTCAGTGAAATCTGCTGTTGAAGACACTGGTTGGAGGTAAAGCCTGCAGGGTCTTGGCCCTCCAAGGCACATGACTGGACACCCCTGATTTAAGCGGTCCATACAATACATTTTTGTTATGGTAATTTAAAAACAGCAGCATGGTGGCCTAGTTGATAGAGCATCTGCCCCACAACCAGGAGGTCTGTGAGTTCAAATCCCAGAATGGGGCAAGGAAAGTTAATGCACAGAGCTACCAGAGGACTGACACCCTCCCCTTCACCACTCACAGTAACTGTTTGGCCTAGGGTCAGTGAAATGGAGATAGGCACCGCCCCATGTCCCACATGCTGTGGAAGGAGGGGTTAACAGTTTTACACAATCAATTAGTATTACGGTAACTGTAAAATATTATGTTTAGACAACATGATTCTTTCAAACAGCATGACGTGAATGAGATACTTTGATTTAACAAGCAATAATAAACAGAGGAGGAGGAAAAGTATATCCGTTGGACACATTTGGATCGTGTGGGACCGATGTACACATTAAAATCAAGTAAAGTCAAAGAACTTTTTTTCAGTGTAAAAATGTCTGATATTTAAATATGTGCTCACTCAGCTCATATTTGCGCTGCTCATTTAGCTGCACAAACTACGCACCAAACCACCATTGCCTTCAATTTTTCTCACCAACGCCAGATCCCTCGCCAACAAAATGGATGAGCTGCGATTGGCGATCTCCTACAATCGCTACGTCTGCGACTGTTGTATTCTGATTGTGACCGAATCATGGCTGGTTCCATGCATTCCTGACACTGCTGTGGAGTTACCTGGCTGAACTACACACCGCTGATTCTGATAAGGGAAGGGGTGGAGGGCTCTGTGTTTATGTGCTTCAGACTTGGTGTAATAACAGCAGGATAATTCATAACCACTGTTCACCGGACTTAGAGGCCACGTCCTTCCTGTGTAGGCCTTTTTATCGTCCCGCGAGCTAACTTAGCTTAGCACTCAGTCACCACCAGCACATTGTCAGTAGGCAGCAAAGGGATCACCCCCACGCAGTCCACATTATTGCAGGGGATTTTAGCAATGCATGCTTAAAGACTGTACTCACCAAATTCCACCAACATGTTAAGTGTCCCACAAGAGGGGAAACACTGAATCATGTTTACAACAACATTAAGCATGCCTACAGAGCCACCCCCTCCCCCACCTTGGACAATCAGACCATCTCTCTCTGCTTCTAATACCTGCCTACACCCCTTCAGGAAAAGTTCCCCCAACCAAACAATTAAAACCTGGCCTGAAAAGGCTCTCCTCCAGTTACAAGACTGCTTTGCCTGCACTGATTGGAGCATCTTTGAACAGCAGGACGTCAGTAGTCATGAAGTGTTTTGGGCGACTGGTGTCCCAGCACATCAGGGACTGTCTTCCCCACTCCTTCGACCCCCACCAGTTCACCTACAGCGAGAACCGGTCTACAGAAGACACCATTGCCACCACTTTCCACAGAGCGCTGAGCCACCTGGAGAACCCATGGAGCTACATGAGGATGCTCTTTGTGGTCTACAGCTCAACTTTTAACACCATCATCCCAGACATCCTGATCAACAAACTGCACCTCCTCCAGATCCCCCCCACCTGCTCCTGGATAAAAAACTTTCTCACCAACCACCCACAGTCAGACTTGGCCCCTACCACTCCTCCACACTGTCTCTTAGCACTGGCTCCCCCCAGGGCTGCGTGCTAAGCCCTCTACTGTACTCCTTGTACACCTTTGACTGTATTCCAACCCACCCAATCACCGTCATCATGAAATATATGGATGACACCACCTTGGTTGGGCTCATCACCGATGACGATGAGAAGGCATACAGGGTGGAAGTAGAGAGCCCATGGCGGTCCGCTATCACAGCGCAAAATAGCAAAGCAAAATAATCAGCTAGTGCTGCATTCATTCATTGCTCTTCAGCTGCTTAATCCTTTTCAGGTGTTTTTTAATATTTCATTAAAAAAGCGAATATTTGTGATCCAGAGTAGATATCTGAATATGCTGGCCCTTTGCTCCTGCTGGCGGCTTTTCATCATGGCCCTGTACTCACCCACTGTCAAACGGCGGCCCTCCATGATGCAGGTCCATTTGGGCCTGGGATTGTACTTGTAGTCGGGGTATATACAGTATATATATATATAATTGAATGCCATTTAGAGAATCTGCTGCTGTGGTGCCAAGCAAACAACCTGAAACTGAATGTCCAAAAAAACAAAGAACTCATACTGGACTTCACGAACAGCAGACAGGACTCCCCCCCCCCCCCCCCCCCAACACACACACACATAAATGGTGACTGCGTGGAAAACGTCTCCATCTTCAGGTTCCTGGGCACCCACATCTCCTCTGACCTCTCATGGACTGTCAACACCAAGGCCCTGGTGAAGAAAGCCCAGCAGCAGCTGCACTTCCTCCGTGTCCTGAGGAAGAACAACCTGGATCAGAAGCTGCTGCTGGACTTCTATCACTGCTCAGTGGAGAGTGTGCTTACGTACTGTCTGGGTGTGTGGTACGCTGGCTCCACGGTCGAGAACAGGTAACCAGTGCAGAGGGTCATCAATACCACCCAAAAATTATCGGCTGCCCTCTGCCCTCCCTGGAAGACATCTCCGGATCCTCCTGTCTAAGAAGGATCAAGGCCATAACAGGAAACCCCCACATCCCGCCCACCACCTGTTCAACCTGCTTCCCTCTGGACAACGGTTCAGATCGATCAGGTCCCACACCTCCAGACTGACAAACAGCTTCTTCCCCTGGGCCATATGAACTGCAAACAGGCCCCACCCACCTCCCTCCGAACGCACACATGCTCAGAACTGAGGACCTTTTGATTATCACAATAACTCACCTTTGCACTCCGCACTTTCAGGTTCATTGACTCATCCGTGATACCACTACTGTGTATATTTTCCATAATCCTTGGGCAATTTTACTCAATTGTGTGTTCAGCTGTGTGTCTGTACTCTGCACTCTTATTTACATAGCTCCACCCCCGTAGCCACTATCATACCTGTGTACATTTCCATAATCCTGGGCCATTTTATTACCTCCGCCAAAGGGGGCGGTTATGTGATCATCGGTGTTGGTTTGTTACCTCCGCGAAAGGGGGAGGTTATGTGATCATCGGCGTTGGTTTGTTTGTCTGTTTGTCTGTTTGTTAGCAAGATAACTCAAAAAGTTATGGGCGGATTTTCATGAAATTTTCAAAGATTGTCAGAAATGGGGTATCCTACAGATGATTAGATTTTGGTGGTGATCCGGATCACCGTCCACAAGAAAACTGCCATTACAAAAAATGCCATTTTCGTGAATAACTACTAAACCACTAATCCTATCATTGTCAATCCAATTGTTGTGAATCCAATTGCTAGTCATATGTTTTCATGGTCAAGGAATCTGAAAACGTACACACAAACACTGTGTGGGGGGAACTGTGGCCGCCATTACGGAAAAGGCCATTTTCGAGAATAACTACTGAACCACTAATCCTATCATTGTCAATCTAATTGCTAGTCATATGTTTTCATGGTCAAGGAATCTGAAAACGTACACACAAACACTGTATGGGGGGAACTGTGGCTGCCATTATGGAAAAGGCCATTTTCGTAATAACTACTGAACCACTAATCCTATCATTGTGAATCCAATTGCTTGTCATATGTTTTCATGGTCAAGGAATCTGAAAACGTACACACAAACACTGTATGGGGGGAACTGTGGCGCTAAACAGCCATTACGGAAAATGCCATTTCCGTCAATAACTACTGAACAACTAATCCTATCATTGTGAATCCAATTGCTTGTCATATGTTTTCATGGTCAAGGAATCTGAAAACGTACACACAAACACTGTATGGGGGGAACTGTGGTGCTAAACGGCCATTACGGAAAATGCCATTTTCGTCAATAACTACTGAACCACTAATCCTATCATTGTGAATCCAATTGCTTGTCATATGTTTTCATGGTCAAGGAATCTGAAAACGTACACACAAACACTGTATGGGGGGGAACTGTGGCCGCCATTACGGAAAATGCCATTTTCGTGAATAACTACTGAACCACTAATCCTATCATTGTCAATACAATTGCTAGTCATATGTTTTCATGGTCAAGGAATCTGAAAACGTACACACAAACACTGTATGGGGGGAACTGTGGCCGCCATTACGGAAAATGCCATTTTCGTGAACAGCTACTGAACCCCTGCTTGTCATATGTTTTCATGATCAAGGAATCTGAAGACTGTATGGGGGGGGACTATGGCGCTTGGCAGAGGTCTGCGCTCTCCAAGTGCTTTTCTAGTTTTCATTTTGTTTTTATTTTTATTTTACTTTTATTTCAGTCGTGTGTTTAATTGTGTGTTCTGTAACCGTGTTTTATCTAATCCTTCTCTCCTACAGTACTTTATTGGAAAGTAGCCTGGTGGAGCAACCACAATTTCGTTGTACTGTACTTTGACAGTAAAGCCTAATCTATTTTAGTCTTGTGGCATATATACTAAGTTCATATTTCCCACAAATGTATGGCTGTATGTGTATTGGGGGTTTCACGTCTCGCGGGACAAAGAAGGTCTGAGTCTGCAGAGATCTACAGGAGATGACGAGGAGGTGCGAGTTTTGGCCTTTGTCTCAGAGAGGATGCCCCAGGAGGAGTCTCGGAACATCGAGGGATAGGAGACGGACATCAAAGAGTTGCATTGTGACTGGGAATTAAATGCCATGTGATTGTATGTTTGCTAAAGCACCATGTGACTTAGGCAGTATAAGAGTGTGGTATATATATATATATATATATATATATATATATATATATATACCACACTATATATAAATTCGGTTCCGGGTCAGCTTCCGGCCGCGATGTTTGAAATGAGCTGAGAATTTTAAGTAAAACCGTCAAAAATAAGGACTTTTGTTGGCCACCAACAAATGTGGGAACACTCTTACGACAATCAGCGCTGACCCGGTGAAGGTTCTGGCGGCTCTGGCCCGTTTCAGACTTCTAAAGACCGCTTCTCCGCCTCTGCTGCTACCCCAGAGATACGACTGCAGTGAGAAGGTATCCATGAAGTTGGGCTAAAGGTCATTTGCTTGGATTAAAGTAAATACTGGTGTCGTCTACCGTTATTCCCCGGAGGGCGAACTGATCCGAAGTGAGGTGGAACCAAGAGCGCGTGTGTATTAATTCGCACAAGAGTGCACTTACAGACTCTATCACGCTAATGCTAAGCTAACGCTATTGCTAAGCTAATGCTAAGCTAATGCTAAAGCTAATGCTAAAGCTAATGCTAATGCTAAGCTAGCGCTAGCCCCGCCAATCTAATGATCAGCCTCGCTGAACGGCACCCCTGTTGGGCTTCAAAGCTACCTCGGTAAACCTAAGTTGGTGTGCTATATACATGATAGTATCTTGTTAGATAACTGTCAGTAATGTCTCCTGGACTAAATGGACTAATGTCAGATATGGCTGGAGACTACCATGGTGACGACCATCCCCAGCATGGGCCAACTTCAGCACTTCCACGTCAGAGGCCCGTCTGTGAGCTGTTGTGCTTTATGCAGAACAACATGGGTAATGTCCCGAAGACCTATCTTGTGAAATGGGTTGGCGACTTCGACGATGTGAACGAGGTTAAAAGAGCAAAGAAGTTGCTGTTCGAGCAGTGTCCAGCGGGAAGCTCGCGGTTGAAGAAGAGGACCGGCTACAACCAGAAGAAAGATGACATTGGCGACATCTACCACAAGCTGAATGAGGCTGGTCAGCTGGCACCACAATACGTTGCCCTGAACCTCAAGAATTTGCCACCAGCTTCGTTGGAGTCATTTGACCTTACCAGGCTGTCTAAGGACGTGTGCCGTGTGATGTCCCTTGGAGAGAGCCTTGCTACCGTGTTCACAACGATATCTGCTATCCAGGACGGCGTGGCGGCTATTAACTCCAAACTCGACGACACACCCTCTCCAGCTGACGTCCTGATCGTGGAAGGCGACGATGAAGCTGGCAGTACTCAGAGTGCTGCCATCACCACCAGCGATGGGGAGAACGTGGTAGCAGCTGACGTCCACACCCCGATCGCCAATGTAGCCCGTGGTCCTCCACCGTCCGCCACGGCCAACGGGGAGATTGCGGACAAGGCCGCTAGCTTTAGCAGAGGCCTGTTCTGATGTCGCTGTCGGCAGCAGCCCTTCTGGGGTTGCCAAAGCTGCCAAAGTTGCTGTAATTACCGAAGAGCGCGAGGATGGGTTCGAGGAAGTTGTGAGTCGCAGTTCCAAGAAGAAGAAGAGATCATATGCTAATGTACTTCAATCGTCTGACAACCAACCGACTGCCAAGCAGACCACGAACCAGCTACAGGTTGTCAACATGACACGCCCCCACTCACAGTTACGCGTTGTACCAAAGTCTGGTAGGTGGTCTGGCAGGCATCAGGGTCAAGGTCAAGGTCATAAGAAGCACCAAGTCTTCATCAGTCGACTTGACCCCACCACCAGACCCCATCATGTACGCTCCTACATCGAAACCCGTGTTAAATAAATGACAATATCAAGATTGAGCAACTAGAAACCAAGTATGATGGTTATGCCTCTTTTAAGATCACATGTCCTGCCAGTTGCAGCAAGAAGTTGCTTGACAAAAATGTGTGGCCATCTGGTTTATACCTTTGACAGTTTTTTGAGAGGAAATGATCTACATGTGATTGTCATTATTGTGTTTGTCATTATACTCATTCAATAGTAGGACCAACCTTAGAATATGTTCATTCAACTGCCAGAATGTAAAAACTTCATCCAATGAGATCTCCAGTTTATGTGATAACCATGACATTGTGTTGTTGCAGGAACACTGGTTGTTCGAAAACGAATTGTCTATTCTGAGCAGATTACATGGTGACTTTATAGGACAAGGTGTTTCTTTTATGGATACGGAAGAACGTGTTATCTTAGGTCGCCCCTATGGCGGCGTCGGTATCCTATGGCGGAAGTCACTTGCGAACAGTTGTGTTGTGAAAACTTACGATTGCCTAAGAGTTACAGGTATTGAAGTCAACCTGGGTGACTTTCACTGTCTTATATTATGTGTATATTTCCCCTATGACAGTGCTGAAAACTTGGATGAATACTTGCACTGCCTGAGTCTTGTTAAACGTATTACCGAGGACTTTCCAACTCCATATGTGTTCACAATTGGTGACTTCAACGCTAATACAGCACGTTCAAGTTGTTTTGGAGACGAACTGGTGTCTTTTTGTGAGAGTTACTCCTTACACATCTCGGACAGGATTATCTTACCAGGTGATACCTTTACTCATGTTAGCATGGCTCATGGCTCTACATCATGGCTTGATCACTGTGTGACTACATCCTCAGGCCATGATAACGTGTCCAATATCAAAGTTCTGTTTGACTATGTGAGTTCTGATCATGTATCTTTATCTACAGATATTGAGGTTTCTAGTGCTGTAAGTGGCCCCCGGGAAGCTCCCTCAGCCACAACGGGCAGTAGAACATACAAATGGCGTGATGCCACAGCGTCAGACCTGTCCAGATATAAGAAACTTACTCGTAGGAAACTCTGTAACATCCGTGCTCCTATGGACGCCATCAGGTGTCACGACCGTAACTGTGCGGCACAAAGGGACGATATCAACATGTTCTACAGTGATATCGTTGATGCTTTAAATTACTGTGTGAGTGAATGCATTCCTAGTCACAGTGTGGCCACCCAATATAACGTCCCAGGCTGGAATGATGTCGTTAGCGAGGCTCACACAGCTGCTCGGGATGCTTTTTTGTGGTGGAGGAGTAATAGCAAACCACGTTCTGGTCCAATATTTGAAAACATGAAAAACTGCAGGGCTAGGTTCAAATATGCTCTACGAGCATGCAGGCGCAATGAAGAAAGTATCAAATGTGACCAGCTAGCTAATCACATGAGTGAACTGAACATGGTAGAATTCTGGAAACAAATGAAGGCTATGAGCTCCCACCGGTCTGTCAGATCAAACACTATTGATGGTGTGACTGGTGACGTTAATATTGCTGAAAAGTGGAAATGTCAATATGAAGCTATTTTCAACTCAGTCAAGAATGTTTCAATGAAGGATTCTGTTATGCATGATATTCGTCTGTATAACGACATGTTTGATGCCTCTGATATTTCTGCTGTTACTCCTGTTGAAGTTGATTCACTGATCAAAGTTCTCAAGAAAGGCAAATCAGCTGGCCCTGACTGTCTCACCAGTGAATGCCTCATCAACGCTGATTTCAATTTGTGTATTCTGTTGTCATTGTGTTTTAACTGTATGTTTGTTCATGGTTACATGCCAGATATGTTGATGGACTCTGTTATTATTCCTTTGGTGAAAAACAAGTGTGCCAGTCTTTCTGATATGAACAACTACAGACCTATAGCTATTGCAAATGTTATATCTAAACTGTTAGAGGGTTTGTTTCCGAACAGAATTGAGGATTATTTGTGGACAAACGACAATCAGTTTGGTTTCAAATCAGCTCTTTCAACTGACAAGGCTGTTTACCTACTCCATGAATTTGTTGACTACTTCAGAAGCCATTCCACTAGTGTCTATGCTACGTTCCTAGATGCTAGCAAAGCTTTTGACAGGATTAACCACTGGTGTTTGTTCAGAAAACTGATCGATCGAGGTATTCCTATTTACATTGTTAGCATCCTGCTTTACTGGTACAGAAGGCAGTCTATGGTTGTTAGATGGGGCAATGTCACCTCATCCAAATTTCATGTGACCAACGGTGTTAAACAAGGTGGTATACTGTCACCCTTGTTGTTTAATGTCTATGTTGATGATCTCAGTGTACTGTTGAACAATACTAATGTGGGCGGCTCCTTTAACGGTGCACTGTTAAATCACATTTTCTACGCTGATGACCTCTGTTTGTTAAGTTTGTCTACTGCAGCAATGCAACATCTCCTTTCGGTATGTGAAAAATTTGGTGAAAAAAATGACATCCTGTTCAACTGTACTAAATCTATGTGTATGGCTTTCAAACCAAAGGGTGTCAATACGTCGAATCCTGTTATGCCACTTTGTGGTAATAGCTTGAACTTTGTTGAAAAAGTCAAATACCTAGGTGTGTGGATTGAATCTGATAAGACCAATGTTGATTGTAACAGGCATCTCAGGAAACTGTACGCTCAAACAAATTTACTGTTGCGTAATTTCCATAGATGTTCTCCTGATGTCAAATGTATGTTGTTCAAGACCTTCTGTACCTCAATGTACTGCTCGCCTTTATGGTTTAATAGCAATGTTGCTGTTAGGAACAAAATCCGCATTGCATATAATAACTCCCTAAGAAGGTTGTTAGATGTACCACGAAGGTCGAGTGCAAGCAAGATGTTTGTGTCTGTGAACATTCCGTCTTTTGGCGAATTGATACGTAAGAATGTTTACAGTTTTTTGAGAAGGTTGCTGGCATGTAACAATCATCTTATATCAGCAATTGTCAACTCGTCACTCACACTTCATTCCAGCATTTGGAAGTGGTGGCGTTCCATTTTATACTGAGCCCATTATTGTATGTTATTGTTGTTACAAGAGCGCCGAGTGTCTGCTGATCTGTATATACTTTTATTTATTTATCTATTTTCTACTCGTTTTAGTTTTTGCTCTTAATATGAACCCTGAGTTTGAAATAAACGTTTGAATTGAATTGAATATATATATATAGTGCATATAGATTGTATATATTTAAAAAAAGCATGCAAAAATTACAACCAGGGAGAGCATGCATATTTTTGTGATCACTTCAGTATTCCATTTATACTGCTTTTATTTATAGGCAGTGGCTATGGATATGGAAGCTGTATCCCTATAAAAAAAATTCTGTTGGTATGGAAGCGTTGACAGTCTGATAAAACCCTTTCAGATTAACTTCACACCAACTGCTTCTGTGGCTTAGGTAGATAGCATGTTGGCCCTTCTGTGATCAGAAGGTTGCTGGCTCCTGTCCTGCTATCGGCACCTTGTCCAAACCATTTTACTTGATATGAGATGAAATATACACTTAAAATGAAGAGGTTAACCTTAGTATTTGGGAGTGGATAAGGTTAAAAAGGTTGTAAATATATATTAATAAAAATTCTGACACAAATAAATACCTCAGATTTCTGTACCAATAGCCTGCTGCTTTTAAGAAACGCATTAATAGAATGTACTGGCCAATCAGATTCAAGCCATATCTGTAACACAAATTCTATGGGTACCGTACTGTATTCATAGCCACTGCCTTATTTATATTGCTTTTCAGCATTTAAAGATAAATGTTACAAGGCATAAATGCCCATTTTTCTAAGGAAAGCATGTTTACAGTCTTTTATATTTGATTTTTTTTATACCTTTTTAAGAGAAGAAACACTGTTTAAAGTCAGAAAAATAAAACTCCTGCATTGATGCTGAAATCCTGTGAAGGTCTGCTTTTTTCGCCACATGGAAAACTGATCAAGAATTAATAAGGGAATTGATAAAGAATCAGATCGATACAGTACATGTCATTCTTAAATATTATTTTAGCTTAGTTAAGGTTGCATTTTCTCAAACCAGGATCCAAGGCAGTTAGCTGAAGCTAACGGTTTAGTCACCCATTCATGCATGTTTCTGTGCTTATTATGCTTCAGCAACTGGTCATATCCTTTTTTTTTTCCCCTTGTCCCGTCAGGCAGCTAGGTAAGCAGAACAGAGATCTGTTACCCTTATTGTGCCAAAACAGATATACTTTGCAAAAAGGAGCTTTATACAGTACCTAACTATGTACTGTATATTGTTGCACACTCCTCCTGTAATAACTTTGAATACTTTATTTAATCAGACCTGCGACCGTATGTCTTGGACACCCGAGTAAAGAGAGGTGCAGAGCTGTCAACTGATCACCACCTGGTGGTGAGTTGGATCCGATGGCAGGGAAGGAAGCCATTCAGACCTGTTAGACCCAAACGTATACTGAGGGTGTGCTGGGAACGTCTGGCTGAGGCCCCTGTCCGGGAGGTCTTCAACCCCCACCTCTGGAAGAACTTCCGGGAGAATGGGAGAATGGGAGTCTAGAGACATGGAGTCTGAATGGGCCATGTTCTCCACCTCTGTTGTTGAAGCAGCGGCCCAGAGCTGTGGCCGCAAGGTGGTCGGTGCATCTCGTGGTGGCATCCCCCGAACCAAATGGTGGACACCAGTGGTGAGGGGGGCCATTAAGCTGAAGAAGGAGTCCTATTTAAAAAAAAAAAAAAAAAATGTAACCTGCAACATTTTAAAGTTAATATACATGATCATGACATCAGTTTAGCTACAGAATTCAAATACCTTGGCATTGTACTAGATCCTCAACTCAAATTTAATCTTCATATAAAGAAAATTTCAAAAACAGTAAAAAAAAATCTGAACTGCTTTAAATTAATTAGATATTACATACCTTACGAAGCAGCTGCACTGTATATGCATTCTATGGTTTTTTCTCATATATCATACTGTTTGACAGTCTGGGCTCAAGCAGCCCCTTCCACAATAAGACACATAGGTTCATTATATAATCAAACCCTAAAAATCTTGGACAAAAAGCCCATTAGGTGGCATCACTGTAATGTTTTAAAAAAATACAACCTATTGAGTTTTGAGAGCTTCATTGACCTCTGTCTTCTGAAATTAACGTTCAAATGTTTCCATAAATCAGCACCCGAGCCACTTGCTGGTTTCGTCCAAAGACAGGACAGCAGCAGAGCCACCAGGAGTTCTGTTAACAATAACTGTAAAATATTCCACCGCAGAACCACATTTGGACAAACAGCATTCTCTATAAAGGGCAGTCACATCTGGAACACAATGCCAAATGAAATTAAAATAATAACGGACTTTAAAACATTCACTAAAAATGTTAAAAACTGGCTGAAAAATAAACAAGAATGTACTCATGTATGAATTATTTGTCTGCAAAGTGAGAGTGAATGAAGGGAAGGAATAAATGTGTTTGTTTATAGTGAGTGACGGAGGGAGGAAGGCCTGAAATAGGCAAATGTGAGTTATGTTATATGTGTTAAATGTGAGTCAGGCTGTTATATTTGTGTATTTATAATATTTATAATATTTATGTTAAATGTGAGTCAGGCTGTTATATTTGTGTATTTATAATATTTATAATATTTATAATTGTGTATATATAATTTTTCTGCATTGATGTATGTGGTTATTGTGTATATTTTTTATCTTGATTCTTTTTTCTAAAGCCCATCCAGGGACAAGAGTTGCAAATTAGCTAATAGCTATACACTCTATGTGCAACACATCAGATTGATTGTCTTTGATTAATTGTCTATGTTTATTGCACTGTCCCTGTCAAATAAACTAATCTACTACTACTACTACTATCAAGCTTGGTTGGCTTGTGGGACTCCCGAAGCAGCTGAGGTGTACTGGCAGGCCAAGCGGAGTGCAGCTCGGGTGGTTGCTGAAGCAAAAACCCGGGTATGGGAAGAGTTCGGTGAGGCCATGGAACAAGACTTTCGGTCGGCCTCGAAGAGATTCTGGGCTGCATGGTGGCGCAGTGGTTAGCACTGTGGCAGCACAGTTTTACCCTCGGCCGGGGGAGCACGAGTTCGATCCCAGCCTCCGACCAACAGTGATCTGTGTGGAGTTTGCATGTTCTCCCCGTGTTGCGTGGGTTTATTCCGGGATTTCTCCGGTTTCCTCCCACACGCCAAAAACATGCAGGTTAGGGAGTTAAGGGGCACTTGCGCACGCAGCGACTGGCAGCTGGTGGCTTGTCACCAGACTGCAAAACAAATCTACCTACGGGTACAAATAAGTAACCAAAAAAACCAAAAAAAACCAAAAAACCTATCCGGCGGCTCAGGAAGGGAAAGCAGCTCCTTGTCCACACTGTGTATGGTGCGGATGGGACACTGTTGACTTCAACTGGGGATATCATTGGGCGGTGGAAGGAATACTTCGAGGATCTCCTTAATCCCACTGATACGCCTTCCACAGACATGATAACAAAATCGATCATCGACCTGCGACCTAGGGTGTCCTGGTGCCAGGTGCACATATGGACACCCTTATGCTTGAACATGGTGTTCATTATGGACAAACTGTGGTTAGCACAGAAGTCCAATAACTGAACACCACTCGGGTTCAGATCGGGCAGGCTGTTCCTCCCAATCACCCCCCTCCACTGTCGTTGCCCATGTGTGCATTGAAGTCCCCCAGTAGGACAATGGAGTCTCCAAGAGGAGCACCCTCCAGCACCCCAGTCACAGACTCCAAAAAGGGTGGGTACTCTGAAACATCATTTGGTGCATAGGCACAAATGATGGTCAGGACCCGTTTCCCAACCCGAAGGTGCAGGGAAGCAACCCTTTCGTCCACCGGGGAAAACTCCAATATAGAGGCAGCAAGGTGGGGGGATACAAGAATACCCACCCCTGCTCGTCGCCTCTTGCCCGGGGCAACTCCAGAAAAGGCCAAGCTCCAGCCCCTCTCCAGGAGACTGGTTCCGGAACCGGAGCTGTGTGTCGAGGTGAGGCTGACTATATCTAGCCGGTATCTCTCAACCTCGTACACCAGCTCAGGCTCCTTCCCCACCGGAGAGGTGACATTCCAAGTCCCAAAAGCCAGTTTAGAAAGCTTGGGATCAGTCCGCCAAGGTCTCCGCCTTTGACCGCCACCTAATCCACATAGCACCGGACCCCCATGATCCCTCCTGCAGGTGGTGAGCCCACTGGAGGGCGGACCCATGTAACTCCTTCGGGCTGAGCCCTGCCGGGTCCCATGGGTGGAAACCCGGCCACCAGACGCTAGCCTTCGAGCCCCTCCCCCAGGCCTGGCTCCAGGGTGGGGCCCCGGTAACCCCATACCGGGCGGGGTACACTGAATCCTTGATCTAGAATTTATCATGAGAGTCTGTTGGATCGTTCTTAGTCTGGCCCTTCACCCAGGACCAGTTTGTCTTGGGTGACCCTATCAGAGGCAAATTGCCCTGGACAACATAGCTCCTGGGATCACTGGGGCATGCAACCCCCCCCCCCCCCACCACGATAAGGTGACGATCCATGAGGAGGAGGGATCATTCCCAGTGAGAGTTGGACTCCGCCAGGGCTGCCCTTTGTCACCGATCCTGTTCATAATTTTTATGGACAGGATTTCTAGGCGCAGCCAGGGAATGGAGGGTGTCATGCTTGGTGACCACAGGATCTCATCTCTGTTGTTTGCCGATGATGTTGTCCTGTTGGCTTCATCCAGCAATGACCTACAGCTCTTGCTGGGATGGTTTGCCACTGAGTGTGAAGCGGCTGGGATGAGAATCAGCACCTTCAAGTCCGAGTCCATGGTCCTCAGCCGGAAGAAGGTGGATTGTCCTCTCTGGGGTGGGGACAGGCTCCTGCCCCAAGTGGAGGAGTTTAAGTATCTTGGGGTCTTATTCACGAGTGAGGGGAAAATGGAGTGAGAGATTGACAGACGGATTGGAGCAGCATCTGCAGTGATGCAGTTGTTGTACCGGTCTGTTGTGGTGAAGAGGGAGCTTAGTTCTAAGGCAAAGTTGTCGATTTACCAGTCAATCTACGTTCCTACTCTCACTTATGGTCACGAGCTTTGAGTAATGACCGAAAGAACAAGATCGCGGATACAAGCGGCTGAAATGAGCTTTCTCCGTAGGATTGCTGGACTCACCCTCAGAGATAGGGTGAGGAGCTCAGTCATCCGGGAGAGGCTCAGAGTAGAACCGCTGCTCCTCCACATTGAAAGGAATCAGTTGAGGTGGTACGGGCATCTGATTAGGATGCCTCCCGGACGCCTCCCACTTGAGGTGTTTCAGGCACGTCCCACTGGGAGGAGACCCCGGGGCAGTCCCAGGACTCGGTGGAGAGACTATGTCTCCCAGCTGGTCTCGAAACGCCTTGGTATCCTCTCTGAAGAGCTCGAGCAGGTGGCTGGGGAGAGGGAAATCTGGGCTTCTCTGCTTGAACTGCTGCCTCCGCGACCCGGACCTCCGGAAAAGCGGTAGAAGATGGATGGATGGATGGACTTTATTAAAATTATTTTACCCATGAAGGACCCGACAGGATGGGGAATGGGGAAAGGAAGTGTGCGGAGGGGGGAAGAAAAGAGAGAGGAAGAGACAAAAAAGACAAACAAAACCAACAACTAAAACAAACAGAAGACAAACTGCTTTCTCCACCAAAGAGGACTCAACACGAGTCTGTTATCCACACCCGTTAAAGGGGAGACATTTGTGCATGTGTGTCTGTGTGCATGTATATGAGAGCGCGGGCAAAATAAGTGTGTGCATGTGAGTGGTTTGTCAGGAAACATACGAAGAGAGGGACTGGTCGCAGCAATTCTCCGCCACCCTGGAAACCCCGAGCAGGCAAGGCAGCGCCACCAACCCCCACAGGGCACAAATGCCTGAGGCCCCAGGAACACCAGGCATCCGCCCCCGGCGGGACAGCCAAGGGAGGCAAGGCCGCCAGGCGGCTGGTACAGCGGGCCCACAGCCCCTGGGCCCGCCAACCCCCTACCCAGAGGGGCCAATGCCAGCCCCCGAGCCCCAAGCACCAGAAGGCCAGCGCCCCCACCCCCCCCAGGCCGGAGACCGGCCCGCACCAGTTTTTCTTAATAAATTCATATCGCCTTGGCGAGGCAGTAAAATTTCTGGCGCAGCGGGCCGCCACCAAGAAATGTTACCATAGGAAACCCTGAAGTGTGTGAACTACCATGGTGCAGTTAAAATTGGGGGGATGGTGGTTGGAGCACCACTAGCCACTGCGATAGGGAGTGCCCCCCCCCCCAAGCCCTCAGTGTCTAAAAATGCAATTAAAATTGAGGTGAGGGCAGCCCCACTGCACATCAGAGGTGTCCACTTCACCAACACAGTGTGGCACACCCCCGCCCCAAAGCCCTAAGTGTATCCAAAAAGATGCATATTCCACCCAGAATCGGGGGGGGGGGGAAGACTGGGAGGAAGGTGGTCCAAAAGTGAGGCCACTCTTCCCCAGAAACCAGCTTGCAAACTGGTTCAGGAGGCCACCCACTGCCCCCAAATCCCAACCCAGGGCAAATACCACCAGGCCGAGCAGCCCAGGACCTACCAGCGTCGTGCCTCCAGCACCACAAACATGATGGAGTAGTCACACCCATTCCCACTCATCTTGCACACACAAACATGTACAACAACAATAATCACAATAGTGAACAATGGGCCGGACCCATACGGCACCCCACATATGCCAAGCGACACCCCCAAGTGCCCACCGCAAGCCCACCGACCACCCACCCCAGACGCACACCAACAGCAGCAGGCCGCCCCACAGTCATAGCCACCTCGGAGCGGCCCGACAGCAACACGGCCGCCAACCCATGCCAACGGCCCCCCTGAACCCCCACACTCACCTGACGCCAAAGACCCCAGGGGCAATATGACAAAGCACCCCGCCCCGTGATACAATGGCAGGGCGGCCGGGACAAGCAGACCCCAAATCACCAACCCTCATGACTCTAGGTGGTCCGCCCCACCCCGCTACCCAACAAGGTTGCCCCACCCATTCTATGTAGAACTTTATACTGTTTGAGTTTTTAGTCATCTTAAAAGTGTTTAAACATATTTGTGTCTGGAAGCTTTCCTCCTTATTGATTCATAGGCCTGTCTCCCATTTTGATATTGGAAGAGGTACTGACTCATCCAGTTTTGATAATAATCCGTGTATTTTCGATATCAATTTAGGGGAATGAAGATTTAGAAACTCTGCCACCTTAACTGGTACCTCTAAATCTGTCTGATTAAGATTAAATCTTGCTTTTATTATGGATTTAAGCTGTTGGCATTCAAGATACTTTTTATCACTGATGTCGTACTGTGACACCAATTCCTGAAATTGGATAAAATTTACACCTTGAATAAGATGCGCTAAGTTTTTCATTCCCTTCTCTTGCCATAGTGGAAAATTTAACGTCCTATTTTGTCCATTTTGAAACAAACTGCAATCTATTGGCTAAGAAGTAATTAAAAAAAAATTGGAAGATCTAAACCTCAGCACTCTGTTGCTTTTTTAAGCATTTTTAGACTCGTGATGGTTTATCCTTCCATAAAAATTTACTTATATTTGAGTCTAGCGACTTAAACCAGGCCATAGATGGCTGGGTAGGAATCATGAGAACAAATAGTTAATTTTAGTAAGGACCATCATTTTAACGGTTGCGACTCTTCCCATTAGTGATATATGTAGTGTCCTCCAGCACGTAAGGTCTTGTATTGTTTTTAAAAGGGGAGTGTGATTTAGTCATAATAACTCTGAGAGCCTGGGGGAAATATCTATTCCTAAATATTTAATATTACCTGATTGTATTGGAATAATGGATGTATTTGAGAAATTACAATTTATAGGTATTTATAGAGTAGTCTGATAATGATGAAAATTTATCAAGAAGCGCCACTGTCTGAAGATGAGATCTTTGTGAGTTTCTAAGGAAAATCAATACATCATCAGCATATAGACTTATCTTGTGTTCGTTTTCTCCAGTTTGGAGACCTCCGATGTCAACATTCTGACATATGACTGCTGCTGCTGGTTCGATAAAGATGGTAAAAAGTGAGGGAGAAAGTGGACAACCCTGCCTAGTACCTCTCTGGAGATTAAAGCTTCGGGAAGTCTGACCATTTATTCGGACAGACACAGTTGGACAGCTATATAGTGTTTTAATCCAGTTTATGAAAGATGAACTAAACCCGAACTTGTTTAACACCATAAAAAGAAATTTCCAGTCAACACGGTCAAAAGCTTTTTCTGCATCCAGGAACAAAATTGTAGTTTCTAAGTTATTAATCTTGCAGTAGTCTATTAAATTAAATAGCCTGCGTGCATTATTAGCCAAGTGCCTACCCTTGATGAAACCTGTTTGATCTGGGTGTATAATAACCGGAATTATCCTTTCCAGCCTTTTGGCAAGAGCTTTGCAAATTATTTTAAGATCGACATTCATAAGTGAGATGGGACGGTAGCTGGATGGAAGTGTAGGTTGTTTTCCAGGTTTAAGGAGCAGGATAATACTAGCCAAATTCATATTTGGAGGGATTACATTATATTTATTTGGTTCACCATTTTAAAAAAAGTAGGTGCCATCACAGGCCAGAATTCTTTATAAAATTCTACTGGAAAACCATCTGGTCCCAGAGCCTTGTTGTTTGGGATGTGCTTCAGTGCCTCCTGGAGTTCAGACACCAGAAGAGGTGCATCCAGAGCTGCAATCTGTTCATTATTTAATCGTGGTAAGTTAATATCATCCAAAAATTTATTTATCTCTGAATCAGATGGGTTAATCTGAGATGAGTAGATGTTTTCATAAAACTTTCTGAAGGAGTTATTTATTTGTTCAGGCTCATGGGTAATATTTACAGTCATATCCTTAATAGAGTGAATAGTTGTTTTTTCTTTGTTCAATCTAAGCTGGTTTGAGAGATATCGCCCTGATTTAGTACTGTGTTCAAACTTCTCAAGACACAATCTTTGTATTAAAAACTGTGTTCTTTTGTTTATAATTTCTTTTAATTCAGGTTTTAATTTTCTTTGATTGTTAAGTGACTGTTCCTGTGGAGAAACGGCACAGGTCATCTCCAGTGATTTAATTTTCTGTTCTAACTCCTGTACCAGTGCTTTTTCTTTTTTATTCTTATACGAACAGTACAAGATTATTTTACCTCGCATGACCACTTTTGTTGCTTCCCAAAGAACACACGGGGATATTCTTGGCACATCATTATACTCCAGATATGATTCCCACTCTTTATTATTAAAGTAGTTAATAAAGTCTTTGTCTTTTAGTAGTGATATATTAAATTTCCAGCTCCTAGTTTTCCTTGTAGCTTTCCTATTTACTAGTGTAAGAGATACTGGATGGTGATCGCTAATAGCCTGATTTGAACATATTTCAGTGTCTGTGACGTCCCTCACAATAGACTTACTGGCTAAAAAGAAATCTAAAGGTGAATGTGAACTATGAATTGATGAAAAAAAGTGTATTCCCAAAGAGTTGGGTGAAGAGAGCACCATTCATCGCAAAAACCAAAATCATTCATGTATTGTTTGAAAGTATCAGTAGCCTGCCATTTTCAATAATTCCCCGATGCACTGAGCCTGTCGATTGCAGGGTTTAATACCAGGTTGAAGTCTCCTCCTATTATGAGTGTAGTGTCCAAGTGCTCAGATAGAGAAGTGAAGAAAGTGTGAAAATAGGATGGGCCATCAACATCTGGGCCATAAACGCTGGCACTACATAGATCCAAGTTTTGAACTGAGATTTTTAATATTATAAATCTACCTTCCAGATCTGCTATTGTATTATTCACAACAAAGCGTATTCTTCTATTTACCAATACAGCTACCCCCCTTTGTTTAGAATTAATGCCGACTGAGTAAATGTGGGGGAATTCCGGAGAGGTGAGCGCATCTACAAACGACTTAGAAACATGTGTTTCCTGTAATAAGACAAAGTCTGCCTGTAGATAGCCTCTTCTCCCTGGTACCAATTCCACGTATGTTCCATGTGACAAACTTAAATGTGGACATGTTTTCACTAACTGGTTTTGTGCAAAAGGCTAACTAAATGTGCCTATGTGATTATATGTCCGTAATGTATGCATTTGTGTGTATATGTATGTTGTGTATAAAATATATACCTACGCATGTATGCTTGGGTGTGCGCGCATGATGTCTCTGTTCCATTTGCTTGCAATTGCAAGAAAATGGGGTGTATGGACTTGGGTGCATGTACTTAAAGTTATTTCCTATAAACCAGAAGTATGAAAGAAAACAAACATAAAGGTTAATAAATGGTGAAAAAAATGCAGATAACACACAACAACGACCTAACAACTTCAACAAAATTAGCTACAACAAACAACTTCAGCAGAAAAGAAAAAAAATCCTTTTGACAAATGTTAACAAATTAAACTGAGATCGAATAACAGACCTGCGCACAATCACACTCTTTTTCCACCTGTAGCTAAGAAAACAAAATAGGTTTTACAATAACCAGGATGTTATAGTTTCATTCATAAACAACTTGCCATCTATATACAATCTATCCACAGAGACAATAGCTTGTTACCTTCTTGGATGTTTTGTTTTCTTATGGGAAAAAGCTTCCTTCTCCTTTCCAAGAGTTCCTGTGGAAATTGATCATTTAGACCATAATTGGTGTTTTTAAGCTGCCTGCCCTGCCTCTGTACCAAAGTTTTTTGCTTGAAATGCCCAAATTTAGCAACAATAGGTCTGGGACATTTATTCTGGGAATTTTTTTGCCCAATTCGGTGGACTCGGTGGGAGGTAATTGATTTTGTGACTTCGGAGGATAGTTTCAGTTACGTTGACATAAATTCATGGACCAGCTGTTCTGGATTTTCATTATTTTTTTTCAACGATTCCACAAAAAACAAGGTTATTTCTCATGCTGCGTGACTGCAGAGTGAGAACTGTTTCCTTCATTTTTCTGTTTTCTCTTTCAACAATGCCAAGCCGCGTGGTTAGTGTGTTTACTAACTTTTTCAAGCTATTGTAGCTGATCATATCCTATCGACTACTGAAATCACACACCCCAGCAGACCAGTGATGCATTATTTCGTTCATTCTTTGAGACAAACCTACATTAGTTGGCTCAGGGTTGATGGAAGCTAGCAGCTAAGATTAGCAATAGTGACATAAGAGTGAGAGTTAAATGTGATTTATAAACGAGATTTAAAGAGACATGCACTGAAACCAGACATTCTGAAAAAGGCTGCAAAAGATGATTTGCAAGGATGTTGCAATAATTAAATAAATTGTTACCAAAATATGTCACAAACATTTCATTAAGACCTGAATCAGCTGTTAAAATGAGGAATAATGACACCTTTAACTTCAAGATGTCACTTTCACTTGCGACTGGTGTTGTACTTCAAGTTTCCAACAGGTGCTTAATGATCATTTTGAATGGGTGAATTTGATTGTTTTGTTGCTGTAGCACATTTGTACATCACATCTGAACAATAGGTAAATTATTTTGATAAACCAAGACATCTGATGAGGTCACCTTAAGCTCATCGATATTGTGCTGGACAGCACTATAAATGTACTATTATCACCAACTGTGGTTTTAAGAACTAATTTATGCGTTACATGCTCTGTCTTGAAATACCTGGTTCTATTGTTGCGGTTGGAGGCCTTCCCACCATTCTGCACAGTTTTGTTGTGGTTCACATCACCGGTGTCGTTGCGTTTGTGACTCAGGGTGAACTCCAGTGTCTCGTTGAGATCAAATGGCCCACCTCGTTCCAGGCTGCTTAGGCTCACCTCTGCCGGTTCCACCTCGGCCGAGAACAAGCTGTCTACCTCCGTCAACAACTGGTTGGTTGAAATGTTGATGAGCAGATCATCAGGACCAATCCGGCCATCCAGCAGAACCCTCCAGATGAGGTTTCGTGAGTCTGGCTCACCATCGAGGGCTGGGTTGGCAGTACTGCCTGTGTGGTTGCTGTTGGCTAATGAGAAAAGCAAAAGAAAACTCAGCTCTGGGACAGAAACATCAGTTTTCTAAGACAAAGCATGAAGACATTTTTCTAATTGAAAATATTGTAACTCTTTGTGTTAAGGCCTTATACGTAATAAGAACTGTTATACGTACCTGTTTGTGTTCTCCACTGTATTTCTTACAACTATTCTTGTGTGACTATCAACCCACTTCTCCCTTACTTAGATCACATTTGTTCCCCATTAGGGGAACTGAGCTGCGACAGCTTGCGACTAGTTGGAGAACGGCATTCACAAGGGAGTTTCCAAAGTCTCCCCAAATGTTCACAGGGGTTCACAATTTCCTCTTGTGAGTCGCAGGGCCATGCCAAAAGTCTATGCCAGGGTACTGGAGAGGAGAGTCTGACCGTTGGTCGAACCTTGGATTCAGGAGGAGCAATGTGGTTTTCGTCCTGGCCGTGGCACATCGGACCAACTCTTTACCCTCTCAAGAATCCTTGAAGGTTCGTGGGAGTTTGCCCAACCAGTCTACATGTGTTTTGTGGACTTGGAGAGGGCATTCAACAGCGTTCCTCGTGGTCTGTTGTGAGGGGTGCTGTGGGAGCATGGGGTATTGGGGTTGTTGCTATGAGCTGTCCGGTCCCTATATAACCTTTGCAAGAGTTTGGTTCATATTGCCAACACTCAGTCGAACTCGTTTCCAGTGAGAGTTGGATTCCGCCAGGGCTGCCCTTCGTCACCGATCCTGTTCATCATTTTTATGGACAGGATTTCTAAGCGCAGCCAAGGATTGGAGGGTGCCATGCTTGGTGACCACAGGGTCTCATCTCTGCTGTTTGCAGATGATGTCGTCCTGTTAGCATCATCCAGCAATGACCTACAGGTCTTACTGGGATGGTTTGATACTGAGTGTGAAGCGGCTGGGATGAGAATCACCACTTCCAAGTCTGAGTCCATGGTCCTCAGCCGGAAAAGGGTGGATTGTCCTCTCCAGGTTAAGGACAAGCTCCTGCCCCAAGTGAAGGAATTTAAGTATCTCGGGGTCTTATTCACAAGTGAGGAGAGAATGGAGCAAGAGATTAACAGATGGATCGGAGCAATATCTGCAGTGATGCAGATGTTGTACTGGTTTGTTGTGGTGAAGAGGGATCTAAGCTCTAAGGCAAAGCTGTCGATTTACCAGTCAATCTATGTTCCTGCCCTCACCTATGGTCGTGAGCTTTGGATAATGACTGAAAGAATGAGATCGTGGATACAAGTGGCTGAAATGAGCTTTCTCCGTAGTATTGCTGGACTCACCCTTAGAGAAAAGGTGAGGAGCTCAGTTATCCGGGAGAGATTCAGAGTAGAACCGCTGCTCCTCCACATTGAAAGGAGCCAGTTGAAGTGGTTTCCTGGACATCTCCCATGTGAGGTGTTTTGGGCACGTCCCACTGAGAGAAGACCCTAGGGCAGAACCAGGACTCTGGCCTGGGAACGTCTTGGTATCCTCTCTGAAGACCTGGAGCAGGTGGCTGGGGAGAGGGAAGTCTAGGGTTCTTTGCTTGAGTTGCTGCCTCTGTGACCCGGGTGGATAGGTGGATGGATGGATGGAGTCGCAGGGTCTCCCTCCCGTGTCACAGGAATTTTAAACATGTTCAGAAACTTTGTGTAACAAATTTTCTCTCAAAAAAATTTGTGATAATTTTGTGGCCGGGCATGAAGAAATGGAGGGGTCGGTGATGCACAGACAGGCAGCCAGCAGCCCACACTGGCTCCAAATCCCAGCAATCAGATCACCGGGGAGCTGCCGCTCCCTCTCATCTACCCCCGGCATGTACACATTGATCTCTTAATGAGTTTTTTCTTTTAAACACCAGCTCTCTTGTACTTTTTTCCTTTTGGATGTTCATTGTTTTGCATAAAATGAATATTTAATCGTTTAATAATATTTTTTTCCTGAGACTTGTTCTTTTGGAGGTCTCTTCCTGTTAAAAGGAGCTTTTTCATTCTCACTTAAAGTGTTGTGAAAAAAGTATTTGCCCCCTTCCTGATTGCTTATACTTTTGCATATTTGTTACACTTAAATGTTTCAGATCATCAACCAAATTTTAATATTAGACGAAGATAACCCGAATAAATGCAAAATGGGTTTTTTATATGATGATTTCATGTATTAAGGGAAAAAAGCTATCCAAACCTACCTGACCCTGTGTAAAAAAGTAATTGCACACCTTGTTGCATCATGAATTAACTGTGATTAACTCAATTTTTTGGAAAGCTGACTTCAATTTCAGTAGCCACACCCTGGCCTGATTACTGCCAGATCTGTTAAATCAAGAAATCACTTACATAGAATCTGTCTGACAAAGTGAAGTAGGCTAAAAGATCTCAAAAAGCAACACATCATGCCACGATCTAAAGGAATTCAAGAACAGATGAGAAACAAAAACCCAGAAGAACATCTAAAGAACGGTAGGCCTCACCTACCTCAGTTTGGACACTGGTCCGTGATTCAACAAAAAGCGACTGGGCACAAATAGCATCAATGCAAAAGTTCCAAGGCAAAAGCCACTGCTGAACAAAATGGACACAAAGGCTCATCTTACATTTGACACAAAAACACCTTGATGATCCCCAAGACTTTTGGAAAAATATTCTGTGGCCTGACGAGACACAAGTTTAACTTTTTTAAGGCATGTATTCTGATAGAAAAATTCCATATTATCCACATTATTATTGTTATTAATAATGTATTATTATTATTAATATGCATCATGCCTTTCCTATTTCATGTCTGATGTTTATATGTGCATTCCATGCAGGATAAGTTCATACATTCCTTTATATTATTCTTCCATATTATATTCATATTATATGTCTGATATGACTTGTCATTCATGTATGGCCTTGAACAGCCCCAGTCTGCGCGTGAGTGTGCCTAAGTTAGCAATTTTAATCCCCAGCTGTACTGATACATTTTTGGATGTCTAGTTCTGTGTGACTGAGAATGTACTGGCTCCTTGTTTCCTGGGAGCAAAGATAAGAACTGTTACACCCTGTCTTGCCAGATGTACTCAAGGACAGTTTCTCCATCTTCCCATGGATAACACAGCTTTAAAAGCTAGAACAATGAATGGCTGATTCAGAGGTATGGATGGTCAGACTTGGGGCTGCCTCTGTATTTCTCCCTCATGAGGAATAAATGTACTTATATCTAAATTTTCTGCCTGATTTTTGACTCAGATCAATTATAGTGAAAATTATTCTAACATGTCCCATTACAGCTGACATAAAAATAACACAGCATTTCATAAAAACAACATCATACCAACAGTCAAACATGGTGGTGGTAGTGTGATGGTCTGGGGCTGCTTTGCTGCTTCAGGACCTGGATAACCTGCAGTATTTGATGGAACCATGAATTCTGCTCTCTACCAGAAAATCCTGAAGGAGAATGTCCAGCCATCAGTCCGTCACCTCATGCGCAAGCCCTCCAATGTGGCTGAATTAAAACAATTCTGCAAAGAAGAGTGATCCAGAATTCCTCAACAGCAATGGAAAAGACTAACTGCCAGTTACTGCAAACGCTTGATTGCAGTTGTTTCTGCCAAGGGTGGAACAGCCAGTTTAGGGGAGGCAATTAATTTTTCACATAGTTCCAGGTAGGTTTGGAAATTTTTTTTCCCTTAATATGTAAATGAAATCATCATTTAAAAACATTTTGTATTTATTCTGGTTATCTTTGTCTAACATTAAAATTTGTTTGATGATCTGAAACATTTATGACAAACATGTAAAAATGTAAGAAGGGGTCAAATACTTTGTCACAGCACTGTACAAGTAAAAAAGTGCTCATTCATCGGGGTCCCCTGATCAATGGTGACTGCTAATGTCATAGACTGGTGCAATATACATGAACAGAATTGGATTTATTGAATAAAGATGTTTATATTATGTCACACACACACACACACACACACACTATGTGTGTGTGTGTGTGTACATGTGTGTGTGTGTATATATATATACTGTATATATATATATACACTGAAACATTATTTTGGTAATATGTAATGCTGCCATCCCTTGTGCTTTGTGGCACTTTTAATTAAGAAATTTCAACATTGCTGAAGGATGGGAGCAACATGCAGAAAGTGTTTCTTAAAGCGCCCCAGTATATTGTGTGTAGTATGACATCAGTCTGTGAGGCATATGTCATATGTAGAGCCTTTCAACCACCTCTCCATCTCAGCTCACATCCTGAAGTGGTGGTGTAATGGCCTTGGAGTCAGCTGAGCAAGCTAAGAGCCCACAGGAAGTGCCATTACTGCTCATGTTTGTGATACAGTCTCTCTTAAAAGGAGAAAACACCATGAAACTCTGAATTTTTCATCTGCTGCTGATTCTCTTTATGTATTAGTGCCATAAATAATGGAGAGCTCCAAAGGGATGTCTCAAACACATCCAGAGAGAGAGAGCAAAATGGAAAATTCAGTTTAAACTCTAGTGATACTTTACCTATGGACTATAGGTCTTACATTTTATAGAGTATAGGTCTTACATTTCATAAAGTATAGGTCTTACATTTTCATCATACATTTTTAGATGTTTATATCTTACTGCTGTCAAGATTCTTAGGAACGATGGGTTCGTAAGAATCCCCCAGTTCCTACAAATTCTGGAGTTCACAGACATTTGTGTAGGGGGGCATAGTTTCTTATGGCTGCCGTTGAATTTGCAAGAGCAACTTGAGGCATTCTTGAGAAATGAGGTGCTTTTCTCTCGTACGATGGCCCTAGAGTTCTTACCTTCTTCGTAAGGGTATCTTGGGATCTTCCTACAACATACTTACTGCCATCTTATGAAAATTTTTTCTGCAACTCACGGCACTCTCAAGCCATTGGTAGGAAGCTCTTACTGCTTTCAGCACATTTTGTCGGCACAAATGTCACATGAATGACGTACTTCTGCCTAATGAGAGCTTCACTGCCACCTTGCACACACTGTATGAAGGGGGATTTGTACAGCATTTCCTACAACTGCTGAAAGGGGCCCTCAAGAACAACTTAAAAGTGCACTCCAGCGACTCTAAAACCACTTAAAACTACCTCAAAAGCAAATGTGTATTGCCCAGAATAGTATATTATGGCTTTTTATCCACAAAAACACTCTCATTGCCTTAGAATTGCTTGGAAAGAGACTAAATCTTGCACCTACTTAAGTAGGCTTGGATCTATGAATATTCTAATTAGCAGTCTGCAGGACTTGCACGTGATTGTGCAAATCAATCATTCAATCAATATGGTCTTGCACAGCCATATTCAAATTGCCTCCGCCTCTCTGCCTCTCTCCACTCTCTCTCTCTGCTGCTACCCCAACCCGCTCTGCCTCAGTCCTGCTACTCCTTGGCTCCACCCTCTTCCCCTGAGGTAGCCAAGAGTATCCGTCTGATTAGTTAATGTTATAATCAACCCGGCTAAGCAGGGATAGTTATGTAGCTACTAACGGTCTGTCCAAATCTGCCTTTTTTTTATGTGTGTGTGTGTGGGGGGGGGGGCTTAAGCAGACATTCACAGCAGAGGGACACACCTTGGGAGTTTGGAATGATTTTGCTCTGGATATGTCTTGTAAATCAAAAGAAACACGTTACAGACATGTTAACAACAGAAAAAAACTGATTTTTGCCAGAGTGTCACTTTAAGGTGTTCTTGAAGCATACTTATGGCCAACATCTTGCATAGTTCTTACATTGTTCCTATGGCATTCGTATGGCTGCCCTACGATGAGGGGTTTTCGTGGGGCGTTCGTAGAAATCTAGGACAAGACCATTGACCTAGCCATGAACTTACGAATGGACCACGAAAGCTGAATTCTCCCGCAGCTGCCTTAAGGTTGTACGAAATGGTCAAAAAAATTGTTCGTACAGTGTTCGCAGCTGTTTGTAAGGGTATTTGTGACCGTTGCTTTAACTAATATCTCAGTTTTGTTTTGTCTGTCTTGTGATACACAATATATCTCAACATTTTGAAATCTCCTCTAAATTAAAGTATAACTAGACCGTCAATGACGCAGTACCTCATTCGGGCCTGACGAAATCTCCCCAAGAGTGCTCAGATCTCCTGACCTTTGATCCTGACCTTGACCTTGACTAATCTGGATGCACACCCACCTGAGGATCATTTTGTGTGAGTTTGGTGAGCGTTGGGGCCACTGCCTAGGTGGAGTAGTGATTCTCGTGAAACGTGAATGGACAGACAGATGAACGGACACAGTTAAAAGTCTCGCGGCAGCATTTTGCACCAATTCTAGTCGGGCAATGGAAGCCTGGCTAATCTCAATATACAGTAATCAAGGCATGAGGTTATAAAACTGTGAATCACTGTCTCTAGATCTTTCTTTGACAAAATGGACTTAATTTTCAAAAGCTGCCTCAACTGAAAAGGATTTTAATGCTGCAATTATTTGACTGTCAAACTTAAAATCTGAGTCCAATTTTACCCCCAGGTTTGAAATGATGGATTTCTCATAATGAGCCAGGGAGCACAGGTGTACAGATGAGAATATTGGTGCCACCAGGTCCAAACAACCAGGGTGATCAGCCTGCCTTGTGTTAGATTTAGACAAGTGTTTTATTCTAAAGATTAAAGAGGCAACTGTCATGAGTCTGAGCTCAAACTCAATTTATTTCTGTATTTTCCTTGTCTGTTACCATAATGTTGTCAGTTTTCTATGCTTTGTCATGCTGTGGTTCTCACGAACCGCAAATAAGACACCATAGGCCACCGATGAGCTTGCATAATTTATTAAGGAACACAAATGACAAAATAAGGAGCCACGGGGGGCAAAAACACAACTAAGGTTATAACTAGACACGGGCTACAGAGTCCCAGAGAAAACACTTACTGTGAAGAAGATAGACGATGAATATCAGACGAGAATTGTCAGACGATGTCAGACGAGGTCGCAGCCCGGAGTAACCAACGCTGCTCCCTTAAATAGGGCCAGGGATGAAACAGCTGATGAGGCAGTCATCAACTCCATTGATTCCAGCTGTCACAGCGAGCTCCGCTCTGACAGCCGGAAGCCCCGCAGAGACGCTGTCAGAATAAGAGCCCTGCGGGACCATAAGAAATACTACCGAATGGGAGAAAAATACTGCATGACCCGAGCACGGACGAGATCGGCGCTCAGGCCATGACAGTACTCCCCCACCCGAACGACGCACTCTGGGAGTAATAGTAACATCCAAGCGCCCCCCCTCCCACCCATCCAGAAGGAAACGAAAATTCACCCAGGGCGGGTGAAGGGAGGAAAAAGGCTTGGCGGGCAAGAATCAAAGAAAAGACACAAAAAACAACGACCAGGGCCAAAAACAGAACAAATACAGGCATAGTGTACAACAGAGCAAGGAAAAAAAAAATACACTCCAACATGAATAGGCAAAGGACAACCAGGACAATAAATGCAAATAACAGAAATACCAGGCCAACAGGCCACAAATAGAAATACTACATCCATAGACCAAGATAAACAGGCCCAGAAAAAAATAAAATGGGGGCCACACATCATCCCTCAAACAGGGGAAGGGAGAGAAAAAAAAAAACACGCTAACTAGCGGCGAACACATACAGTACCATGAGAAACAATAACTGGCAGAGGCAACACCAAGGCATATCTCAGACTATCGAGGAGAAAAAAAAAAAAACCACACGCAGAAGAGCAGCGATAAACAGTTCAATATAGTCCAAGACTTCAAACGAAAACACCCCTACTCACACAGAGGAGGGAGGAGAGGGGGAACAGGAATGACGATAGGCAGAGCGCAATGGGGAAAAAACAACAAGTTGAGGTGGCCTGCCTGCGTCTATCATCCAGATCACAAATAAGGGTAAAAGGAAGAGTCCGGGTGGCCTACCCGAGTCCCAGGCCAGGAGAGATAGAACCTCTGGCGGCCGAACTAGGTCGCCCAGTAGAAAGTTCAATTCGTCGGGTGGCCGACCCAGAACGCCAAACCGGCGAAAAAGTTTCCCAGGCGGCCGACCCGCATCATTAGGCCAACAGGACCACAGGGGAGAGTTCGGAGACGGCCTCCTTATGGCGAGGAGCGGCGAGGGACAGCTGAGCCGATTACGGGAAATCCCTGCGGCACCCGATGGAGGGAAAAAGGAAGCGGGGAAGGAACGAGAGACCAGTCCAGCAAAGATCAATGGAGGGTCTGCAGCTCCACCTCTGAACTTCACCAGAACAGGCGCTGTCCTCCTGTTGGACCCCAGGTGAGCCCGAGCTGCACCCATGATGGACCCCGACTGGGTCGCAGCTGCACCCACGATGGACCCCGACTGGGTCGGAACAGCACCAAGGATGACCTCCAACCCCGAACCTGGAACCTCCAGAGCAGAGACCAGGACCGACTCATCACTGGCAACCCTGGGAGAAGGCTCAGGAGAGGGAACAGAACCGGAATCAGGATTGCCGGCAGCGACAGAACCCGGCGAGACAAGCTCGGATGCAGTGGACGGCTGCACCTGGCCCATCTCCCCGAGAGACAGGCAAAAATGTTCCAGAGTAGAAAGAATCAGAATCAGAATCAGAATCAGAATAAACTTTATTGCCAAGCATGTAAAAAACACACGAGGAACTTGACTTGACATTGGTGCGCATGCGCGCGACACAACGACACGGCAGCCATAATAGGCGCCTCATCAAACAGAGATAGATAAGAAGGGAGGGGAAGGGAGGGAACAACACAAGGGGGGAGGAGAAAAAAAACATCGTTATCAGAATACAGCTTATTTTTTAAGCAGATTATGATTACAATGAAAAAAAAATCTCACAATAGCACAGAGCAACAACTCAGAATTTCACAAGACACAAGAGAGCAGTGTACAGTATATCTTTAATCAGTTCATGAATCAATGTGTGTGCGGTGTTGAGCAGTGTTGATGATAATAAGAGAGACCCAAGGACCCTTGGCAGAAGATGTTTTGTCTGTCTGGCGCCCAGTCTTATCTGGCGCTGCAGCTGGCTGTCCAAGGCCTTGTGCTCATGATTTTGAAAAAACACAGTCTGCAGACAGCCAGGAGGAATTTTCATGGGGAAATAATAATGCCAAATAGGACTGATCACAGAGAAGACTTGTATTTCTTCTGTAGATTCAGTACATTAATCCTTCATTGCGCAGCTTTGAATTCGTCGTGGAAAGACCTGAGCGAACCCATGATGTAATCCACCTTACGAGACAGTTCTCCAGTAGTCGCTATCAGGGTCTTCTCCAGTTTCTCAATTTGTTGGATGCACCTCGCCTGGCCAGCATTTTGATAGGTTGAATCCATCTTCAGCAATTTGCGGTAAACCAAGACAATTCCCGTCCCAATCAGAATTATCCCAATCACCAAGATTACGAAGATAAACAAATCTTCAATATCTTCGATAGAGAGATTAGAGAGACACAGCATTTTCCAATTACCTGTGTCACATAGATAGCCCACTGGAGCCGTTCCAGCGGGGCAGACAGCTTCCCCCGGAGCACTTTTCCTTGTTGAAAAAATAGTGTCAATTGTGTTCAAAGCCCAGCTTATTAACTCCATAATTTCTTTTTGGCGGTCGCAGTTAGACGCAGACAGACAACAGCAAGCTGGGATCCAGTAGTAGGAGGGGAGGAAAAGTCAGCAGGAGAGAAGAAAAAAGCGTCTGCTCTCTTGGGAGGGCGGAAGTAGAAGGAGACAAAGTAGAGCACTTGCCTGATCTCGAGTTCCGCCGCCATCCAGGACTTCGGCGATCCGCGCTCAGGACGAAGAAGGACGTCCTCTGGCTCCCACTTGGCTACGGTGGGCTCCGCAGCCGGCATGATGGTGTCCGCAGCCTGAGGACCCTCCAGCACTGACGTCCACGCCGACGACCCGCACGGCGTGGTGGCAGGAGATCCTCAACCTGCTGGATCGAACCACTCCTCCATGGAGACCCGGAGACGCTTCGTCATCAGTGCAGGCTCCAAGTTGCAGTCCGACCTCCTCCTTTGCCCGTGACGTGGCTGCGGGACTGGATCCAAATTCTCTAGGGCCGCAGGCTCCTTCCTCGTCCAGCGGTGTAGTCCTGACCGTGGGGAACGCTCAGGGGAAGGAGACACAGAAGCAGCAGGTTCACTATTAATTACTGCAGCAGGTGGAGGGAACTCGGGGGACTGTAAACCTCATGCTCCACCCCCAGGAATCAGACAAGGTAATTCACCCAGTGAGGGAAAAGAATGAACGTGCACTTGCCTGCTTCGCTGAGGATCGATGGGACCCGCTGCAGTGGACTTGGTTTCCCTCTTCCCCCACTGGATGGAGACGGAGGGCCCCCCGGGAAGACGAGAAGGAGCCTCTCGCACCGGATCAGGACCGGGAGCAACCGGAGACAGACTCGAGGAGTTCACAGCAGCTGGAGGGGGCGTCGAGGAGGGGGGAGGAACAGCCGAGGTGAACTGGGATCGAGGAGCTGACGGAACAGTGGGGACAGATGACCCGGAGGTGGAGGCGGCTGTCTTACTCCTCCGACGAGACTCAGAGGCTGCAGCTGGCTGGGAGATAGAGTTTTGTGCGGCTATCCAGAACTGGATCTGGACAAGGTTCTCGCTGAGGTTTGCAATCTGGGTGGTGACAACGTTTTCCGGCAGAGGGCGAGGCGAAGGTGAGGTCAGGGCAACGCTGCACCTGCACGGAAACCGAGGCGAGCAGGTCAACGTATTCAGGGTATTCGTACAGTTCTGGATTCCCATCCAACAGCCTAACCACCGCCGTCACATGCTTCAAGATCTGTGCGGGTTGGAAAGCGGAGTCAGCTGCAGCCACTTGGTCCCGGATGGTAGCCGCTATCAGCTGTAAATCCTCCGAGGGAATCCCGACTGATGTCTCACTCTGTTGGGAAAAGCCCCTAGGTGGTGCGAACTCCTGGACTGGATCTGGAGCAGGAAAGGGATCCCGAAGCGAGGAGCGAGGATGCCTCCTCTTCGGCTTCCTGCCGGAGTTTCCCTCCAGCCCACGGAGCTTCTTCCTGAGTGCAGAGATGTCCGCCATCCTCGCCGAGATTTCAGGGTGGTTGGAGTAGCGAGGATGGCGGTTAATGATCGCCTCAGCGAGGCCCAGGTACCAGCGTGCATTGCTGGGAGCGTCATACAGGCGAGCGGTAAAAAGGACTCCATCTATCTCGTCGAGGGCCTTCACCAGCTCGTAGCCCAGGCTCTTAGCGTTGCCCTTGAGAGGCGCCATCTCCCAGCGCACTGGTACGAGAGCAGGGAAAAAACTCAAGTCCAACTCAAACTCACGGTCACCGGCGTCTCAGTCTGGCTGTGACCTACTGTCATGCTGCGGTCCTCGACACCATAGGCCACCGATGAGCTTGCATAATTTATTAAGGAACACAAATGACAAAATAAGGAGCCACAGGGGGCAAAAACATTACTAAGGTTATAACTAGACACGGGCTACAGAGTCCCAGAGAAAACACTTACTGTGAAGAAGAAGATAGATGATGAACATCAGACGAGAATTGTCAGACGATGTCAGACGAGGTCGCAGCCCGGAGTAACCAACGCTGCTCCCTTAAATAGGGCCAGGGATGAAACAGCTGATGAGGCAGTCATCAACTCCATTGATTCCAGCTGTCACAGCCAGCTCCGCTCTGACAGCTGGAAGCCATGCAGAGACGCTGTCAGAATAAGAGCCTTGCGGGACCATAAGAAATACTACCAAATGGGAGGAAAATACTGCATGACCTGAGCACGGACGAGATCGGCGCTCAGGCCATGACATGCTTATCTTGGGTTTTTGTTCCTTATGAGCCCTCCTCTCTCAGACACTCCCACTGACTGTTCACAGTCTGCCTTCCTGCCACCTCAGCTGTGGACAGTTGGGTTATTAGCTCACTTGCCTGCTCAGCCCACACCTGTGGTTTATTTGTCTGACAAGTATTTAAGGACTCTTCATTCATTGTTTCACTCCTGCAGCATTTCATTGTGATGGCCAAATGAGGCTTTCTGGAGGACTTGAGGCCTTTCATCAAAATGGCTCAGATAGACGAGGCCTCATGTGGGACTTCATTTTCTCTACCAGGCCATCTAGTGGACAAAACTTATATAACATGCTGATTTTTACAAGGGTATTATTGGTTTCATGTGTATTTTAAGAAATATCAATGATCATAAGGCAAAAAAATAATAAAACTGAGGTAACTACAGTGAATGTGCCTGTGTTACTTGGTGTGTTTGTACTACTTATCAATTTTTATTAAGAAATAGCAAATTTTCAACAGTTTTATACTGTCCCAGTATATTCAACTCTGGCCTTATTCTCATGCAGGGCACAATGGCAATAGTGCTTCAGCATAATGATGCGTGATAATGATCCAAGCTCTTTGAAACACAAAAGACACTTAACCTTGCAAATAAAAATGAAATTACAAGAATGACACAGCTGGGACTCGAAACCAGGCCTCCCTCTTATAGAGCAGATGAATTACCGCTAAGCCATCACTTGAGTTACATCCTGCCTGTGGCCCTGGAAGACCCTACTCTAGTGCCAGCGCGGAGCCGTACCTCAGCTGCCACGCCGGGCAAGCCACCAGCGTGGTCTCCTTCATTTGGGGAGACGTGGACTGCAATTACCATCATGCCTGCTGCAGAGGCTGCCGCAGCAGAGTTCGTACACGAGCTGGACCTCCTAGAGACCAGGCCTGAGACATCGTCGTCTGGATCGACGGAGTCCTGGATGGCGGTGGAGCTTGAGCTGAGGCAAGTGCTCTCTTTTGTCTTCCACTTTTCTGTCTTAGAGAGATCTTGCCTGGCTCTTGATGAGGAGAGTTGGGTGCAGCCATCAGCTGCACCTGAGCTCACCTCACCGGGCTCCGCTGCTGCCGGTGACCCTGACCCTGTATCTCTCCCTGTTTGTTCCGAGCCTTCTCTCAGTGTCGCTGGGGAAGATCCTACTTTGCCAGATGTCTCCAGGTCCAGGCTCACCACCGGAGGATGTCATGGGTCCAGCTCCCCACGCTGAGGTCATCGCCTGTGCTCCATCCCAGCCAGGAACCTCCATGGGTGCAGCTTCCCCTCTGCCCTAGGCCATCGTGTGGGTCCCTCCTCAGACTGAGTCTCCGTGGGTGCTGCGTCCCGGCTGGGGACCCTCGTGGGTGCTACGCCCCAGCTTCAACCCGATTTGGGTGCTGCGTTCCGGTATGGGCCCACCATGGGGGCTACACTCCAGCCTGGGGCCCACCGTGGGTGCAGCGTTGGCCCAGCCCGGGCCCACAGAAGGTGCAGCATTGCTTCAGCCCGGAGCCACCACGGGTGTAGCTATGTCCCAGTCCGGGACCCCCGTGGGTGCAACCATTCCTCCACTGCCAGACACCATCGCGGTCTCCCCCCTCCAGCCCTGCTTCCTGTCATTGGGCCTCCCCAGGAGGGAGCCATCTCCTGGGTCACCCCTAGGGTCGTGGTGGTTGAAAAACTCAGGCTGGCCGCCTGCCGGGAGACTGAGCCGCTGGGTTGGGTGGCCTATGTTCTCCGGCAGGCCACCCGACTCATACCACCTGGCCATTTGGCTTGTCTGAGACTTTGGCCGGCCACCTGAACAGTTGGGTTCTTTGGCCTAGGGGAGCCCAGGGGCCCGGTGTAGCATGGGTGTGGGTCCTGAGCGGGCCCCAGACTTTAGTTCCCCCCAAAACCTGTTTCCCCCCACCTCCCTCCAGGGGTAGTTTTTTGCTGTACTCTTTCTTTTTTTGGGGGGGGGGGCTTTTTGGTGTTGCCTGGGGGTGTCTGGTCTCCACCCCTCGGGGAGGGGGGGGCTCTGTCATGAGTCTGAGCTCAATTATTCCTTCTGAGCTCAGACTCAGATTTCTGTATTTGTCTGCTACCATTATGTTGTTTGTTTTCTGTGTTTATCTTGGGTTTTTCTTCCTTATGAGCCCTCCTCTTTCGGACACTCCCACTGACTGTTCAGTCTGCCTTCCTGCCACCTCAGCTGTGGACAGTTGGGTAATTAGCTCACCTGCCTGCTCAGCCCACACCTGTGGTTCATTTGTCTGCCAAGTATTTAAGGACTCTCCACTCATTGTTTCACTGCTGCAGCATTTCAGTAGCCACGGTTACATGGCCAAAATTCCTTCAATCTGATTACAATTCAGATCAGAATTTTACTGTCTACATGGATCCTGAAAAAGGTGATCCGATTAGGATGTGCGTTTCCATGTGTCACACGTTTGAACGGACTAAATCATTTTGACATGTGCACGTCGACATTTCAAAAATAGTAGAAGAAGAAGCAACTTCCGGTGTTAGCAAGCCCCGCTTCGTGTCTTTCTCTTTTTGAAATGGAGCTGTATTGTGTTATTCAGCCTGTACTTTTGCTTCTGCTGGTCTCCGTAATGAAGCTACAAGTACATACTTCTGCATATGATGAACAGAGGGAGACAGCAGGACGATACAGACCAGTTTTGTTTTACTCCTGCTATGTCTTTAGCTAGCTGCTGTAAAGGTGGAAATACGTCATGTCGACATGTGGCTGACTTACAGACATGCACAGTAAACATATTTTTGCCCAACCTTTGCAATAAGTGTTTTCATGCGTGCCATTTGGATTAACAATTGGCATTACCAACCCGTCTCAATCAGAATGAAATTTTGATCTGAATGAGCGTGATCGGATCAGAATATTCAGATTGGCATGTTTACATGAAGCATTTTTATTTGGATCAGGCTTTTAATCTGACTACTTGTGTCCATGTAAACATGGTCAGTGTCTAACTTGGATTTGTATGGACTACTCCTTTCTTCTCATCTCCTCCAGAGCAATCTCAGCTCTGGAGTGTCATCCCTGTAAGTTGCTTTGTTATTTTTGTGTTTGAGAACTGTTTTGGATTTTTTGTTCCCTTTTGTTAATAAATGTCACACTACAGTTCAGCGCGTGAATCTGTCTCTCTTTGCCCGAGGAGCGTTGATGACAGCAGCTTTTAGTAGTTATAAATGATCACGGTGAAGTTATATTCGGCTCCATCAGCACACACAGCCTGTTTCTTCAATAGTTTAAACACCATATGACCCAGTCACTCAAAATGCTGTTACTTCTGCTGAATAGGGCACACCTCTTTTTTATTTGAGTTCATAACTTCATATATTTTTTTAATATTATTTTAATTTAAAAATTGCATTTTTTAATAGCTTTGAGGTCATGTGATCAAATCACTCAAAATCAGTGCGGAAAAGTACTGTTACTTCTGGTGAATGGGGCACACCTCTTTTTATTTTATTTTCATTTATTCATATATTTTATAATATTGTTTTTAACCTGTTGAACTCTGTTCAACTTCCCTAAAAACGCCTAAAAATAACATGCCCAAAGTAAATCAAAAGCTGTTCTTCAACCCTTTGCAGCATCTTCATGGGGTTAGTCTCATTTAAAAGAAAACACTCTGATTTTTTTGGCAAAACAGTCATAATCTCTCTAAGTGCTCCTGCCACTGAGTAACAAGAAAGTCCGCCTGGGTGTTTTTTTTAGATACAAATGCTTGCAAATAACATACAGCTGTCAGATACTGGCTGGAAAACACAACAGAAATGTAGAACCAAGTGCTTTCAAGCTCAGGTCAAAATTTTGTAAAAATTCCACAAAAAATGAATATATTACACAGCTTTTTTCTCAGGTTGTAACAAGGCTGTGTCTGTACTGGAAGACCAGAAATACAACTTTTTTTTTCAGTGCGCATTGTGACGCACTAAGATGCAGAGACGTGACCGCCCGCGGAATTCACAGAGTTCAAGGGGTTAATGAACCCACTGCAGACCTATGTATTGCATTTTTTTTTAAAATTGCATACAAAAAGGGGGCGATAAGATCAAGTTAAATTTAACAAACTTTATTCAGTTTAGAATTGTCCGGGTTGGGGACAGGCTCCTGCCCCAAGTGGAGGAGTTTAAGTATCTTGGGGTTTTGTTCACGAGTGAGGGGAAAATGGAGCGAGAGATCGACAGACGGATTGGAGCAGCATCTGCAGTGATGCGGACGTTGTACCGGTCTGTTGTGGTGAAGAGGGAGCTTAGGTCTAAGGCAAAGCTGTCGATTTACCAGTCAATCTACGTTCCTACTCTCACCTATGGTCACGAGCTTTGGGTAATGACCGAAAGAACGAGATCGCGGATACAAGCGGCTGAAATGAGCTTTCTCCGTAGGATTGCTGGACTCACCCTCAGAGATAGGGTGAGGAGCTCAGTCATCCGGGAGAGGCTCAGAGTAGAACCGCTGCTCCTCCACATTGAAAGGAGTCAGTTGAGGTGGTATGGGCATCTGATTAGGATGCCTCCTGGACGCCTTCCACTTGAGGTGTTTCAGGCACGTCCCACTGGGAGGAGACCCCGGGGCAGACCCAGGACTCGGTGGAGAGACTATGTCTCCCAGCTGGTCTGGGAACGCCTTGGTATCCCCTCTGAAGAGCTGGAGCAGGTGGCTGGGGAGAGGGAAGTCTGGGCTTCTCTGCTTGAACTGCTGCCTCCGCGACCCGGACCTCCGGAAAAGCGGTAGAAGATGGATGGATGGATGGATGGAAACTTTATTCAACCAGTCAGGCAACCCCACTCATAAATTTGCAACAAATCAGCATAAGTAATGGTAGGCCTTCCTATTATGGCCTGTAATAAAACCAATAAAACCAAAACAAAATTAAAAAAAGAACTTAACACAATAAAAAGTGCATTAAAGGAAACCAACCGGTTCCAAGGTTGTCATAACCAGGAGCGGCACTGGGGTTAAGCTCCCAGTGCTCATAAAATGCTCCTTACGGCGTGCGTCTCGAAAAGCCTCTAAGTCCAACTCCTAGCCTGCCCGTGTGGTTTAGTCTCTAAGCCCAGCGGAACAGCTTTTACTAATAGGAGAAGGGGCGAGGGCGGATCTCTGGCGCCTTAAAACCAGATGCTTCGGGTAGATGGTGGCTTGTCAACCTGGGAAGGTAGCCCATCTAGGGGAAGGTAAACCCTGATTTCAAACCTCCGCTGCCTTGCGGCACACCCGGTCACGGGAAAGGCTTCGGGAGTCAACCCTGAGGAAAAATCCGGAGTCGGAGCCCCTAAGGCAGTTCTCTGTTGTGCTCAACATCGTTCTGGCAGCTCCTGCGACGGCGCTGGTGCCAAACTATAGCAGCCCTGCTGTTCCTTTGGATTCATCAGTGACGTGGAGAGGGGGGACATGCTGCATGGGTAACATCTTGTCCTCCATATCTTCCTGCCCAGGCTTGAATCCTACCAATGCCCAACGGTGGAAGGTAGAACACCGGTGCGCATCGGCCTGTTCAGCCACAGGTGGTGCTGTTCCAGCAGAGTAGATGTTTAGGATTCTCTTCCATGGTCATCATAGACCGACGGAGGCCGACGAATGGAAACCAGTACTGGTCATTATAACAACATTAATCCTGCTTCAGGTATTCCTTATAGACCAAAAATGTGTTTATTCAGTAAAAAATAACCCCCTAGAGTCAGTGTATTGAGTAATTTTATCCCATGAAAACTGCTCGGTCAAAACCAAAGGGGAGCAGCTATCGCCAGCTGGAAGTGACATACACTCGTTTCCAGCTTTACCATGGACGAGTAAAACGTGTTTACTGCGGTTGAGTAAACGTGTTCAGCAGATGCTTGGTCAGTCGAGATCTGAGTTAAACAATGCAAAATCTGCACAATTATATACTGCACAAACCATCCTTGGAAATGGCCTTCATTGATGGCATGTTCCACAGGTACTTCCGGGGACCAGCAGCTGAAGGGGACCTGACGAACAGGTAAGTTCCCAGTTAAGTAACTTCAGAACATGTTGAATAAATATTGATATACTAGAATTTTATTTAATTAAATTATATGTGGGTAGATTTGCTTGTGCTTGGTTGTAAAAAATTAAATAAAATTCTGATGTTAAAACTTTGTTGACTGCTACACTGCAGCCCAGTCAGTCGCACAAAGCAACGACTGTGCGTCACTACCGTGCTGAAACTGGCCATGGAGGAGGCAAGATGTCTCTGACCATGACTGACTGACAGAGCAGTGACTTGAAACTCTTGTGTATTTGAGAAGAATTCATGACAAAAATTACAGGACGGAACCACTAGTATCATATTTGATCCTTTGAAACAGCTATTGATTAAAATTCACTACAGGTACCTGATATGTAGTGAATGTTGTGTGTGTGTGTGGCCCGTGTGGCTTGCCGTACCCGCCCTGGGTCTGACGTCAGGTGGGCTACAGCCAGACTGTATATAGTTATGTGTTCTCTAATAAAGAGTCAGTTTGCTGCATGACATACAGTAAGTCTGATTTCGACTCTGATTCCAGACATAACATTTTGGTGACGAGGAGAAACTATGGGGGTGTATGGGCTACCTCCACTATTATCACCATTTCTGGAACGTCCGGGAGAGCCAGCGATCCTGTGACCGAACTGGGTGGTCATGTCTGAGGGTTACATCGTGGTGCTGGGCTTAAGTAGACTTGACGGAGTACAAAGATGAGCACTTCTGGCCCACCATCTTGGCAAAGAAGGTCGGAAAATTCTCTGTATGTTGGGAGAAACGGAGTCTTATGCGGACGCTGTCGGGCAGCTGGCTGAATATTTTGTTGAACATATGAGGACCATGAAATTGCGGGTAATGGAGCTGTTGGTGCCAAAAGAAGCTAAGCTAGCTAGCTCAGGGAAGCTAGCAGCTCAGTCAGTGTCTATGGGAAAGTTAGCCACGAAGCTAGGTATGCGCCAAAACCAAGCTACGAGCTGCCAGCCAGACTTCGAGGTGGAACCGGGGCCACGAGTGGAGGAGCCCCCGGTCACCGAAGATGGCAAGCCAGCCGAGGAGCTCAGCACGTTGGAGTCGGAGCAGCAACAGCTGGGCGCAGAGGCAGCGCAGTGGAGTACCTTGGACAACGGTGCTGGGTGCATCGACGAGGCACTTGGGTCAATGAGTGACACCGACGAGGGTGATGCTGAAAGTCCTGGGAAGCAGCAGCAACAGCCAGACACAGACAGCACAGCGGAGCACCTCGGACAACAAAGAGGAGGTGCCAGGCGCCACAGAGGTTGGGCAGGACCTCAGTGCCTGGGCTCAGAGCGCCTTGGACGAGGGTGCTGGACATGACGGCAAGGTGCCTGAGTCAATGAGCGGCGCCGACGAGCAAGCATTAGTTCGCCCCGGAGTTCGGCCACAGGGGGCCAGAGTGTTTGGGGCTACAGCGGCGGCAGCTGCAGCAGTGTTGAAGGCGGTCGGGAGCGGACCGACAGGCACGGAGGGATGACATGCCGGGCAGCAGCACTGCGTCTCCAGATGAGAGAAGCGGCTGAGGGAGTGGAAAGGAGACATTTTCGCCCGGGAGGTCGGTTTTGATCCTGGGGGCAGGCGGTGGCCAGGAGCACATATGCCGTGGGGCTGCCCTGGGCCTCCGAACCGGTTTTTATCCTTGGCTACCAGCGGATATTGGTGTGACATGAACACTGTAATGTCAATATGTTTGTACATTTGCATGAGTGTATGTCATGACGTGGGATTATTTTGTGTATTTTAGTTAAAAAAAAACCGGAGAATCTTATCTGAGTTGTTTTGGGTGAATGTGTTAGGTCATTATAGTTCTGTCATGAACCGAGCCAGTGTTCTCCTGTGGGCTAGGTTCTGATCATTCTTGGTGGCTCAGGCATTGGTGTTGTCATGTGGTGTTATGTTTTGATTTCTCGTCTGTGTATTGTTTATTTCCATGCTTGTAGCCACTGCTCTGGCCGGCGATCGTTAGGTAGCTGTTTGACCCACTTCCTGGTGGGCGCTGTCTAACATTCGCCGGTCCGACCACGCCCCCCTCTCTGACAGTCAGCTGTGCGCCCCGGTAATCAACTTTCCCGCGCCTCGCCCAGGTGTTGCCAATTTGTTATGCCAGCGGTGTTTGTACTTAAGCAGCTCTTTGCTAGTCAAACACTGCTGGACCATTGTATGCACTCATATCGTTGTTCGTCACCGTGTGACCGTCACGTCGTGAAGGGTTATTTGTGTATGTGCTTGCTGGCGGACTTGGACGACTCGAACTGTTCCTGCACGGTGAGTAAGAGCTGTCTGCATTTCTGTTTAGAGTTGTGCTGCTACGCTTGTCTGCAGTGTTTCCCCCTGCGGCACAACTACTACGCTTTGGCACTGTTGCCCAGCTCTTCTCCTGTGCCAGTCGAGCATCCTGGAGAACTCTAAGTTTACCCGAGCGTTTTGTCCTGTCTGTTTTTGTGGCCACGGTGCACAGTGGTCTTCCCGCTGCACGCAATCTGTGTGAGCCTTTTTGTGCACAACCGTTACATTTCTGTAAGTCTTTATTTTTGAACTGTTTGACATTAATAAATGTGTGTTTGGTGTAACCCTGCGCTTAAATCCATCCTTCCATCTCCTTCTCCGTGTGCTTTTCCACAGCGCACGGGGAGTTTATGACAAGTTCAGTGTTCCCTGTCGTTTCTTAGTGTGTGATTCGGGTCCTAAATTGGGGTGGGTCTGAACTGTGTGTATGTGTTTTGCATTTTTGTAAGGGGGGGGGGTGATGTGTAGTAAATGTGTGTGTGTGGCCCATGTAGCATGCCGTACCTGCCCTGGGTGTGATGTCAGGTGGACTACGGCCAGACTGTATATCGTTGTGTGTTCTCTAATAAAGAGAGCTACGTTACAATGCTGATGCAAATTAAGGCATCTATGGAACAACATAGTGCAAAGTGGAGCTGATGTTTCTTTGATCCACCATTTGTTTGTGCTGATCTGTCCCTTGGAAGCCTACTGCTGTGGCCTCCACTGCGTAGAAGGCCACAGAGGCGTGGATCCTGAGCCATCATCCAGGTGAGGGTGAGGCACACCAGCCGCCCAAGCCGAGAGGGATTTTTTTTTTTTTTTTGTTACTTATTTGTACCCGTAGGTAGATTCGGTTTGCAGTCTGGTGACAAGCCACCGGCTGCTGGTCGCTGCGTGCGCGAGCGCCCTAAACCTACATGTTTTTGTATGCGGGAGGAAACCGGAGAAATCCCGGAGTAAACCCGCGCAACACGGGGAGAACATGCAAACTCCACACAGCTCACTGTTGGTCGGGGGCTGGGATCGAACCCACGATCTCATGATCCCCGCAATCCCCCGGCCGAGGGTAAACTGTGCTGCCACAGTGCTAAACCACTGCGCCACCGTGCAGCCGTGCAGGGATACACAAGTTGTCTGTGTTCCATCCACATGCAAACACCTGAGGAGGACTGCAACCCCATGCCACCACCCCGGTATGACCTGCTATCAGGTTCAGGTTCAGGTTCAGGTTACTTTATTTGTACCCGTAGGTAGATTTGTTTTGCAGTCTGGTGACATCCATATTTACAAACCACAATTATATTCAACGTAAACACAAACACAGGCACACATGAAGCTGCTATACCATAGCCTTTGCCCTTGGAGGATCTCTACTCCACACTACTGCTGTTTGATAGCTGTCAACATCCAGTCAGCTGGGCGTGACGCCACGCTGCCATCACGGATTAAGATGGCTCTGCTGAACGCTCGCTCCATGTCAAACAAATCGTTTTTCCTGAATGATTTGATTGGAAAAGAAAACCTGGATTTTCTCTTTCTGACTGAAACATGGCAACAACAGGATGAATTCACTCACCTGAAGGAGACCTGCCCTACAGACTGTGCCTTCATTGTAACCCCTCGCCTGAGTGGACGCGAAGGTGGCCTGACCGTCATTTTCTGCATCCGCTTCAAAAGCCTGTCTGTGAACTCTGAGCGTTTATCTTCATTTGAACTTCAGATATCAAAGATAAGTGCTTCAACTCCTTTTTATTGTATTTTAATCTACCGGCCGCCCGACCCAGCTGGTGTGTTTTCATCGGAATTCTCAGAATTCTTATCTTCCATTATTAAACTAGAAAAAGTTTTAATTTTGGTGATTTTAATATACATATAAATGATATGTCTTCTAATGCTGCTGCAGACTTTTTAACTATTACAGAGGCTCACAATTTCAGGCAGCATGTCTCTGGCTCTACACATAAAAAGGGGCATTCCTTGGACCTTGTCTTTTCACTGAGACTGAGTTTGGACAATGTTTAAGTGGAGGATGTTTGTGTCAGTGATCATTGCTGTGTTTTCTTTGAGCTGTCAGTTAATGTGAAACAGCATGAATGTAAAGCATTAAGACAGAGGCTGTGGATAGATTTATTTCAGCTTTTGATACTCAACTTGTTGCAGGATGTGAGGATGTAAATTCTATGGTGAATTGCTTTAACCAACAGTGTTGATTGATACTTGATAAAGTAGCTCCTATTAAATACAGCTATATCGCTCCTAAGAATCAGAATCAGAATCAGAATCAGATTTATTGCCATTGTTCATGTAGTACACAAACTAGGAATTTGTCTCGGTGCAATGCTGCAACATTAAACATGATAAAATAAAAGAAATAAACTATATATGCAATAAAGTGTAGAATAAGAATGAGTAATACTAGTCAGCAGTTTAAATATATTAGCGAGCAGCAGATAATGTGGAGAACCATATAGTGCAGTCGGTAATGCAAGGAGAAAACAGTGATGATTGACATGAGTCTGGTTGAGCTGCTGTACATAGTGCACGAGAGTCAATAAGTCACTTAGTGTTCAGCAGTCTGATGGCAGAGGGGAAGAAGCTGTTCATGTGACGGGAGGTTTTAGTCTGAATGGACCGAAGTCTTCTACCTGAGGGGAGAGGGGCAAACAGTACGTGACCAGGGTGTGAAGGATCGGCTATGATCCGGCCAGCACGCCTCCGGGTCCTGGAGATGTACAGATCCTGGAGGGATGGGAGCTTGCAGCCGATCACCTTCTCAGCAGTGCGCACGACGCGCTGCAGCCTTAGTCTGTCCCTGGCAGTGGCTCCTGTGTACCACACGGTTATGGAGGTGGTGAGGATGGACTCGATGATGGCTGTGTAGAACTGCACTAACATCTTGGTGGGTAGCTTGAGCTTCCTCAGCTGCCGCAGGAAGAACATCCTCTGCTGGGCCTTTTTGATGAGGGAGCTGATGGTCGGCTCCCACTTGAGGTCCCTGGTGATGGTGGTGCCTAGGAAGCGGAAGGAATCAGCAGTGGTGATGGGAGAGCCTGTGAGGGTGAGGGGGGGCAGAGGGGTTGTGACTTTCCTGAAGTCCACAATCATCTCCACTGTCTTCAGAGCGTTCAGCTGCAGGTTGTTGTTGTTGCACCAGGACGCCAGCTGGGCCACCTCTCTCCTGTAGGCGGACTCGTCGCCGTTGGAGATGAGCCCGATGAGGGTGGTGTCGTCCGCAAACTTGATCAGCTTGACAGACTGGTGGCTGGAGGTGCAGGAGTTGGTATAAAGGGAGAAGAGTAGGGGGGAAAGTACACAGCCCTGGGGTGATCCGGTGCTGATGCTGACAGAGTCTGAGACAGTCTTTCCCAGCCGCACATGCTGCCTCCGGTCCGTCAGGAAGTCGGTGACCCACCTGCAGAGGGAGTCAGGCACGTTAAGCAGGGACAGCTTGAGCAGAGCGGGGTGGATGGTGTTGAATGCGGAGCTGAAGTCCACAAACAGGATCCTGGCGTAGGTTCCTGGGGAGTCCAGGTGCTGCAGGATGGAGTGGAGGGCCAGGTTGACTGCGTCGTCTACAGACCTGTTGGCTCGGTAGGCAAACTGCAGCGGGTCCAGGAGGGGAGTGGGGATGGACTTGAGGTGGGGCAGGACCAGGCGCTCAAAGGACTTCATGACTACAGAGGTGAGCGCTACAGGTCTGTAGTCGTTAAGTCCAGTGATCCGTGGCTTCTTGGGGACAGGGATGATGGTGGAGGATTTGAGGCAGGTCGGCACGTGGCATAGCTTAAGGGGGGTGTTAAAAATGTCTGTGAAGACAGGAGCCAGCTCTTTCGCACAGTGTCTCAGGGTGGAGGGAGACACGCCGTCCGGACCGGGGGCCTTGCGCGGGTTCAGTCTGGAGAACTGTTTGAGCACGTCCTGCACACTGATGACAAGGGCAGGGGGGGAGGAGGGGGGGGGCGCCTTTGATGAAGTAGGGACCGTGGAGGCTGTGGAGCTGGAGGGAGGGGGGGAGTTGGACACAGCTGACGAGGTGTCAAAACGGGCATAGTGTTGGGACAGTCTTTGACAAAGGGCTTTGTCATCCTGACCTTTAGGAGCCTGAGGCCGATAATTGGTGATTTGCCTCAGTCCTCTCCACACAGAAGCCGAGTCGTTAGCAGTGAACTGCTGCTGGAGTCTCTCAGAATACACAGATTTAGCTCTCCTCAGCTCTCTGTTAAACCGATATTTAACCTCCCTGTAGCAGTCCCTGTCTCCACTTTTCAGCACTGCTTCCTTCTCCTTCCTGATCTGTCTGAGCTTAGCAGTGAACCAGGGCTTGTCATTTGAGTACCTCACCCTGGTGCGCGATGGAAGAATGTTCTTCTCACAAAAGTGGATATATGAGTTCACAGTGTCCGTGTACTCATCCAAATCATGCGTGGCTCCTTTAAACATGCCCCAATCAGTTATTTCCATGCACGTTTCCAGCTTCTCCTCAGCTTCACTGGTCCATTTCTTCGTAGTGCTCACAACAGGTTTAGTGAGCTTTAGTCTCTGTCTGTAAGTGGGAATGAGGTGGACCATCACGTGATCAGATAGTCTGAGCACAGCGCGGGGAACAGCGCGATATGCGTCCTTAACTGTGGTGTAACAGTGATCCAGCGTGTTTTTTCCTCTGGTGGGGCATTTAATAAACTGTTTGTAGCGGGGGAGATCGTGGCTCAGATTGCTCTGGTTAAAGTCGCCAACCACAATAACCAGAGAGTCCGGGAAAGTGCGCTCCGTATGTTGGATGTGATCCGTGAGCGCGCGCTGAGCTTCGCGCGCGTCCGCGTCGGGAGGGACGTACACAGCGGCGAGGATGAATGAAGCGAACTCTCGCGGGGAATAAAATGGCTTGCAGTTAATAAAAAGAAATTCCAGGGCAGGAGAACAGTGTTTGGAAATTACCGTTACATCAGAGCACCAGCTGCTGTTAATGTAAAAGCAGACTCCTCCTCCTGTGGTCTTACCGGAGAGCTCTGTGTCACGATCAGCACGAAACAGCTGAAATCCCTCGAGGCGCAGCGCGCTGTCCGGTGTATTTTCCCTGAGCCAGGTCTCAGTAAAACAGAGGGCAGCTGAGGTAGAGAGGTCTTTAAAACGCATCAGCAATCTTAGTTCATCTACCTTGTTAGAGAGAGAATTGGCATTGGACAGAAATATGCCAGGCAAAGCCGTGCGCGTGCCTCTCCTGCGGAGCCGTACGAGAGCGCCCTCTCGTCTTCCTCTCTTTCGCCGTCTCACTTTTTGAGCCAAGCAATGAACCAGATCGGCGGCAGGAGCTAAAAAAACTGGGAGTAGGTCCGTGGGAGTGAAAGTCCTGATATTTAGAAGCTCTTCACGGGTAAAGAAAGGTAAAGCTCTTCACGGGTAAAGAAACCATGCCCTTTGGTTTGACACAGTTGCTTGACACTATTAACTCCATTGTCTCACCTGATTTAGCCATGGATCCTGCTTATTCTAATGCTGAATGTAATGACTTTGCAAATTTTATGGTGAGTAAGGTGAATGATATTAGAGCAAGCACTACACCATCTGCTGAGGACCTTACCCTGAATCAGGCCCCCTCTAACACGTGATCCTTATTCACTCCAGTCACGCTACTGGATGTAAATGGTCTTCTGGCCTCTATGAAGCCCTCTTCAAGCTCCTTAGATATCCTCCCAGCGTCCCTGTTTTTTCAAAATATTTGACTGTATCGGGCCTTTAATTGTTGAAATTATAAACTGGTCACTTTTATCAGGCACTGTTCCCAGTTCTTTCAAACAAGCAATGGTTGAACCCAAATTAAAGAAACAAAACTTAGACCCTATAGAACTGAACAAATACAGGCTATTTCAAAGCTCCCCTTCCTATTCAAAATGCTTGAGAAAGTTGTAGCTGAGCAATTAACTACATTTATGGAGAGAAATAAAATTATTTAACTGCTGCCTTTGACACAGTGGACCATCATGTTTTAATTTCCCGTTTGCAGCACCTAGTGGGCATTTGTGGCACTGCTCTTAACTGGTTTAGGTCCTATCTGGCAGACAGGACTTTTAAAGTTAGCATGTCTGGGTTTGAATCTTCTTCTGCTCCTCTGCTATACGGGGTCCCACAGGGGTCAGTTCTAGGGCCCATGCTTTTTTCTTTGTACATACTTCCACTGGGTTCCATTTTTAAAAAGCATGGTATCTCCTTCCACCTGTATGCAGATGTCAGATATACAGTATGTCCCTTTAAAACAAAAAGCTGCCTCATCAGTAAACCCACTTCTGGCATGCATTGAAGATATCACGTCTTGGATGGCCCTAAACTTTCTAAATTTTAATGATAAGAAGACCGAAGTGATGGTGTTTGGACCTAGTCACCCCTGTGAGTCCCTTCCTGTATACTTGGGCCCCCTTACTCCTTATGTTAAATCCACAGCTAGGAACCTTGGTTTTATCATGGACAATGATTTTAAATTAGACACTCAGATTTGTTCTGTGGTAAAATCCAGCTTCTTTCATCTAAGGCTGTTTAGCAAAAGTAAAACCCATTCTCTCTAGAACGCACCTGGAAACAGTAATCCATGCTTTTATTTCATCTCAGCTGGATTACTGTAACACACTTTATGCCAGTGTCAGCCAGTCATCTCTTTCCCATCTGCAGCTGGTTCAAAACGCCGCTGCTCGTCTTTTAACAGGCACACGTGGAAGAGATCACATGACACCCATCTTAGCTTCACTCTACTGGCTGCCCGTGTATTTTAGAGTTCATTTTAAAATTCTTTTATTTGTTTTTAAATCCTTGAACGGTCTTGCTCCGCCTTACCTCTCTGAGCTTCTGCATCCCTACGCTCCCACCCGGTCCCTTAGGTCAGCTGAACAGCTGCTTTTGGAGGTACCAAAGGCGAGGCGCAAGCTCAGAGGGGACAGAGCCTTTTCGATCATGGCCCCCAGGTTATGGAATGATTTACCCCTGGACATCAGACAAGCACCTTCACTGTCCATTTTTAAAACACGTCTTAAAACACACTTTTACTCCCTGGCCTTCGACCCAGTATGAGACATTGATTTTATTGAATGAAATGGATTTTTATTTTATTTTACTTTTTATTTTATTTATGATTTTTTTTTTTTTTACTGCAGTTCTTGTGTTAGCGCCCTTTGTGTTAGTGTCCTGCTTTTATGTTCTCTTGCTGTACAGCACTTTGTGTAGCGAGTGTTGCTTTTGAAGTGCTTTATAAATAAAGTTGATTGATTGATTGATTGATTGATTGATTGATTGATTGATTGATAAAACAACACTTAAGTCACCTAGGCTCTTCTCTCCAATCCAGCCTACATAGCCTGGGTGTTGTTTTTGACAATGCCATGTCACTGGACTGCCATGGTAGGCAACTAGTCAGAAACTGCATTTTTCATCTAAGGAATATAGCAAAACTTAGACCTATGGTCTCAACACCTGAACTGGAAATGATCCATCCATCCAACTTCTTCCGCTTAATCTTTTTCGGGTCACGGGGGTGGGGGTGTGTGGCTACCCCAACATCTTTGGGCGAGAGGCAGGGTACACCCTGGTCAGATCACCAGTCCATCACAGAGAGACAACCATTCACTCTCACAGTCATACCTAAGGACAATTTAGAATCCAGTTTGATGCCAATTGACCTAACCTGCATGTTTTTGGCATGTGGGAGGAAACCGGAGAAATCCCGGAGAAAACCCACGCAGACACGGGCAGAACATGCAAACTCCACACAGATCACTGTTGGTCAGGGGCTGGGATTGAACCCAGGATCCCCTGGCCAAGAGTGAGATGATGTGCTGCCACAGTGCTAACCACTCCGCCACCGCACCGCTGGAAATGATCATTCGTGCTTTTATCTCGTCTTGTTTAGATTATTGTAATGCCCTTTTTATGTGTTTTAATAAAACTCCTGTTGCCCGTCTTCAGACTGTGCAAAATGCAGCAGCTGAGCTTTTAACCCGGACTAAGAAAAGGAAACACATTTCCCTGGTTTTATTGTCCTTTCACTGGCTGCCAGTTGCTTTTAGATTTAATTTTAAGATTTTAGTTTTGACTTTTAGTGTGATGATCAGGCGAGCGTACTTCCCCTCCCCTCCTGTTCCTGTTTCCCACTCCGGAAGACTGGACACACCTGTGTGATTACACACCTGCTGCATCTGATGAGCCAGTGTATTTAAGATCCAGCGTCTGGAGAGGTCATCGCTGGATTGTCTGGGTTTGCAGCCACAATTTATGTCAAGTTCTGTCTCGTTACTAAAGTTATCTGTATACTTACTTTGTGTGTCCTGCTCCTCAGGTTGCTGCCACCCGCAGGTGTGTCTCCGGAGCTGATCATGCTCGCCTGACCAGGAAGATCAGGACGTCCACCCAGATCTCTCCCTTCCCCTGTCCCGTGGTCCTTGCTGGAGTTCCCTGCTGGACTCCGCTGCACATGTTGTAAGGGTGCTTTCCCGCATTATTCTCCCTTTGGAGAATCTGTCCCTTATTACCTCTGTCTGCTCTTTTCCGTAGGCTACGTGCGCTCCAGGGGGCACCTGTCTTGTGGAAATTTAAGATGGCATTTTTGTTTCGTTTTTCTTGAATGTTGCATTTTTATTTTCTGTGAGTTTTCAATAAATTTGTGAAACTTTTCATTGGAGTCTGAGAGACTGTTCTGGCAGCTCTGCATTTGAGTCTAACCCTGATCTAAATCATGACAGAATGATCCAGCCAGGATCAAGGCTCAGCAAGCGCTCAGCCAGGCGAACAGTCAGCACTCGAGCGTTTAGGTGCCACGGAACTCCAGGTCACGTTTCTTTCTGAGCAGCTCCAAACTATCACTCAGCAATTGGCGACTGTTTCCGAGCACCTGTGTCAGCTTTCTTGTGCGGAGACTCCTCCTGCACCTGCTGCCCCAGCAACTGTTACCATCTGCAAGGAACATCTCTGTTCCCACACCTGCCCCCTATGGGAAGGAGGTAGGGGATTGCATGGGGTTCCTGCTCCACTGCCGGTTGTATTTCCAGCAGATGGAGGGGGACTATAGGGATGATGTGTCCAAAATACATTTCATGACCTTGTTGTTGTGGGGCCGGGCGCTCAAGTGGGCACAGTCCATCTTGAGCAGCCCGGAAGGGCCCCTTTGTTCATTTGAGCGATTTGTGTGAGAGTTCTCAGGGGCTTTCGACCATTCAGAGAGTGAGGGGAATATTGTTAGCCCACTCATGGGGCTTCGGCAGGCGGATCAGTCTGTGGCCAATTTCTCTACCGAGTTCTGGGTTTTGTGGCGGATTCCAGCTGGAACGACGTTGCCCTGTGCAACGTGTTCCTCTCGGGTCTGTATTCACACCTCCGGGACGAGCTGGATATCCGTGCGTCTCCCTCCTCCTTGGATGAACTCATTGCACAGGCTGTGGCCCTCGACAACCAATTTAGGGAATGAGCGAAGGAGTGGAAGGCTACTGTCTCTCCTCTCACTTCCCGGCCGGCTGCCCCTCCCCTTGGTGCTGCTCCACTGGCCCCCTCCGAGCCGATGGCAATTGGTGGGTCTCATCTGACTCAGGAGGAGCATTGGCGTCGAGAAAAGGAGGGGGTGCGTTTCTATTGAGGGTCCCAGGTCATGATGTTTCCAAATGTCCCGTGAGGCCAAAAGACCTGGACCATCAGTAACCTTGGGGGGGTCTGGCGGGAGGTTCCTCGCAAAATCCTCCCAGTCGTTTTGAACTTTTGGCCCTCATTCAGTTACTGGGGGCCGAGTTCAAAACCTCTGCCCTGGTTGATTCAGGGGCGGAGTAAACTTTTATCCAACAGGCCATGGTGCTGAAATTGCAGATACCCACCAGGAATGTTCCAACACCTTTGTCGGTCTCGGCAGTTTCGGGCAGTACCATATCGGCAATTACCAAGCAGACTGAGCCTATTTCGGTCATTCTGTCTGGCAATCACCACAAGGTTATTCAGTTTTATGTTGTGCCCCAATCTAACACCACCGTGATCCTGGGGTATCCGCGGCTCTGCACTCATAACCCCATTATTAACTGGAGTCAGGGCTCCATTTCGTCCTGGAGTCCCTTCTGCCTTTTGTCATGTCTTTGTTCAGCCGCATGTTTGCCTTCGCTCCTGATCTCCTCCCCTCCGGCTGAGACGGTGGATCTCAGCTCTGTCCCCAAGGTTTATCATGACTTAGGGGAGGTCTTCAGCAAGTCTAGGGCCCTATCTTTACCACCTCACCGGGGCTATGACTGTGCTATTGATCTCCTCCTGGGCGCGCGGCTGCCATCCAGCCGGCTCTACAGTTTATCAGGGCCGGAGAGGGAGGCGATGGAGACCTACATTAAAGACTCCCTGAGCGCCGGCATAATTTGCCCTTCGTCCGCTCCACTCGGCGCAGGGTTCTTTTCTGTGAGGAAGAAGGATGGGTCTCTGCGGCCGTGTATTGATTACCACAAGCTTAACGCGATTACCCGGAAGGATAAGTATCCATTGCCTCTCATTAACTCAGCTTTTGAGTTACTCCAATGGGCGTGTTTTTTTGCCAAGCTCGACCTCCGTAATGCGTATCATTTAATCCGCATTCAGGAAGAGGATGACGACGTTTAAAACACCTTTGGGCCATTTTGGATATTTGGTCATGCCAGTTGGGCTGACCAACGCCCCTGCTACCTTCCAGCGGTTAACTAATGACGTCCTACGAGATATGGTGAACCAGTTTGTGTTTGTTTATTTGGACGATATTTTGTCATGGGGGCAAACAAGACAGTAATATTTTCTACTTTTAGGCACATAATTTCAATAAATCAACCAATAAATCCAAGCACCTAACACCTCCACCCCCACACACATGCAGAAACATACAGACAAAATATGGAGAGGATGTGTTTACATATTTTTCCACTTCAAGAACTGCTTTCTGTACGTAAACAATAAAATTATATCTGACAGTCTGGGAGACCATTACGACACCTGTAGGGGGTACTAGAATGGTGGTTATTTCTAGTGTTAGGAGTGTTGGTGGAGAAATTATTTCACAGAATTTCCTCCCACTAATTGCTGATCACTGAAAACATCAGCTGAAGAGACTGGATGGAAGAAAAAACCTACAAGGACTTAACCCTCCGTGACATGTGTTTGACATCCATGATCTAAAGAAAGCATATGATAGGGTGTCAAGAGGAGCAGAAAAGTAGCTGACTTGCAGTAGTTAATCAGTCTTTGCTGAGCAGTAGAAAACTTCTGCTCTGGCAATCAGGGACCCTTTACACAGCACAGAGATCTTTGAGAGATTGAGCCAACTTTTGATCAATGAGATAATTTGGGAGATCCTTGTGTGTTTTGGACTGAGTCAAACCTTGAGGAGATCATGGCGAATGTGGAGATCATTGAATGTCATTGATAGTTAAAAAATTGTCCAGCTCTCTCAACGATCTCTCATTGACCTCCATCCCTGTGTACCGCTGTGGATAAGGGGCAGATTCTAACTTGCATGGAGAATAGTGACCAATCAAATAAATCAGCTGCACAGATGTCAGACTTGTAACGTCTGTAGATAAGTCAGAAAACATGAAACATACATGCCAAGCATGCCATCGACCCTTTAAGACAAGAAAAACCCTCAAACACAGAATAAATAGTCATAACTCAATATTAACTCCGCTACACGTGATGCAGATTGTAAAATTGTACAACTGTTCTATTGCTAAAGAGTGAAAATCATTGTAAGTTGTGAATGCATCTTGTGTAATGTAAATTGAAAATACACAGGTAAACATTGTAACCTGTAGATTATTACAGTACATAAAACAATTTATCCCTGTAACCCCTACCTCCAAATTTTGGTGCTACTGCTCCATCTGGATTGCAGTCGATTTCTGCTGTCTCCTCATACACCTCATTGGTCTCTTGACCTTTTGACCTGTCATCACCACCTGCATCCAACTGGCCCCGAGGGGCTACATCATCATACATGCTGCTGTTAGGGGTAAGCAGACCACGCATTTCCACAGATGCTTCACCGCCTGATGTGTCTGATCCAGTGTAAACAGGAGGAGGCGGGACCGGTGGCAGGGAGTCTCGAAGGACGGTGTATTCATAGGTGATGTAGGGTGTGCGGCCATTCTGGTTCCACACCTGTGAAGACAGTGAATTATGTCAGGATTGGGTGTTTTAACTCCCCCCAACACTAGCAACACTAGCAACACAAGGGAGAGAAAGGTGAATCGAGAATGTCAGTCATACCAGGATATTAATGGCCTGATCAATTGGGCCTTTGGCAACTATGTATTCTATCCCAGTCTCATACACATCCATGGGCCGTCGGTACTTGAAGACAGTTCCTGCTGCATGGAAGTTCTGAGGACTGTCCACCTTGTAGGCACCATTAAAGAAGAAGTTCCCTGCCTGGTCAGTCACAGCTGGGGATTGACATGGAAACGGTAGTCAAGTCTTTATTTTGTCTTGATTTCAGATTTAAGCATCACAAGGAGAAAAGAAGGATGTACCCAGAACATTGGCTGATTTCTTCCTTTCAATGATCTGAATGTCCCAGGATCCTTCAGGGATTTGAGTGATGAAGGAATACCCTTGGCAACAGAAAATAGAAGATGTCTATTCTGTTGTCAAATGAAGACAATCCCTTCAAAGAGTTTATTAGTTTAAAGAGCAACTGGAATTATAGAAAATCCAGTTCATAAATATTTAGAAAAATGGTTCAATCAACTACCTTATCAGCTCAAATCAAAAACAAAAAGCATGCCATCACCAAACAGAGATGAATAGTATTAATAAATTGCATTTAAACAGCATAGCACCTTTCATAAACCCATGTATGCCTTTACATCTTCAGGGAAGAAAAAAGAAGCCACCAGTAGACTAAGGGCCATATGACAGCAAACTTGTCAACAGTGCGCATTTATGGTCTTGTCCAAGTCCATTTTACTATTACAGGGCAAAACCAAATTTTGCGCCAGGCTGTAAGTGCAAAAAGGCTGTCCTAATGCTCTTAATTATTCAGAGGTGTGTTTTTGGTGTAATGTGCAATAAATTAATTGCTGTTTTTGAGTTTCTCCCCTTTAATACTAGAGGCACGAGATCTAAGGTTTAATACTAATATGACACCTTTTAAATGGGAGGACTGTTTTGCGCTGGGGACAAAGTGGGTTTTTTTCACAAAGTGAGAATAAGGTTGAGGACCATCCACAGCCCTGCTCACACTGGGGATGAAGGTTCATAAAATAGGTTTTAAATAATACAGCGTAATTTATTGAGCCCTATTTTGATGGTCATCAGCGACTTTGTTAGTTTCTGTCAGCGCATTGTCTATGTTTTACACTTTGCGTCACACTATCTAATTACCAGCAGACAGTGCACCCGCTTTGCGTTGGGAGGTAGAGAGTCATTTTAAAGAGGTGTGATGGTGCTCTGTCATATATCTGCAGATAAAGGTGGAAGGAAGGAATAAGGGCGCAGGCAGGACTTCAGTGCAATGATGATTCATTAACAAAACTCAAGGGAACACAAACAAACAGCAGCACGGGGACTGAAAACACAACTAAACTGAAGAGGGGAAAACACACTCATGGGAAACAACGAAGGCCACAGAAAAAACCACAGGGAAAACACGACCAGGAATAACGACGATGATGCCACACCGAATACAGACAGAGACAGACATATATCTACTTCTTCTTCTTTTGGCTGCTCCCTTTAGCAGTCTCCACAGTGGATCATCTTCCTCCATCTTGCCATATCCCTTGCATCTTCCTCTGTAACACCAACCCTCTCCATGTCCTCTTTCACTACATCCATGAATCTTCTCTGTGGTCTTCCTCTTTTCCTCCTGCCTGGCAGCTCCATCGTCAATGTCCTTTGTCCAATATACCCACTATCCCTCCTTGGCACATGTCCAAACCATCTCAGCCTCTCTTACTTTGTCTCCAAACCACTCAACCTGAGCTGTCCCTCTGATATAATTGTTTCTAATCCTGTCCCTCCTAGTGACTCCCAATAAAAATCTTAGCATCTTCAACTCTGTCACCTTCAGCTCTACCTCCTGTCTTTTTGTCAACACTGCCATCTTCAAGCCATACATCATAGCAGGTCTCACTACCGTCTTGTAAATCTTCCCTTTCACTCTTGCTGCTATCCTTCTGTCACAAATCACCCCTGACACTCGTCTCCACCCACTCCACCCTGCCTGCACTTTCTTCTTCACCTATCGTGCATTTTCCATTGCTTTGGATGGTTGACACCAGGTATTTAAACTCATCTACTTTCATAACCTCTACTCCTTCCATCATCACCGTTACACCTGCCTCCCTCTCATTCACACTCATGTATTCTGTCTTGCTTCAACTGACTTTTATTCCTCTTCTCTCCAGAGCATACGCCCACCTCTCCATGTTCTCTTCCACCAGCAACCTACTCTCACTACAGATCACAATGTCGTCTGCAAACATCATGGTCCATGGAGATTCCTACCTGATCTCATCTGTCAGCCTGTCCATCACCATGGCAAACAAGAAGGGGCTCAGAGCCGATCCCTGATGTAATCCCACCCCCACCTTGAATCTATCCGCCACTCCTAAAGTGCACCTCATCACTTTCTCGTTGTCTCATACATGCCCTGCACCACCCTCACATACTTCTGTGCCACTTCCTCATACAGTACCACACTTCCTCTTTTGGCATCCTATCATATGCTTTCTCTAGATCCACAAATACACAGTGCAACTCCTTCTGACCTTCTCTATACTTCTCCATCAACACTGTTAAAGCAAACATTGCATCTGTAGGACTCATTGTTGGCCTGAAACTGTACTGCTGCTCACTGATTGTCACCTCTCCTCTTAACCTGGCTTCAACAACTCTTTCTCATATCTTCATAGTGTCGTCGTCGGCCTCCGTCGATCTATGATGACCATGGAAGAGAATCCTAAACGTCTACTCTGCTGGAACAGCACCGCCTGTGGCTGAACAGGCCGATGCGCACCGGTGTTCTACCTTCCAGCGTTGGGCGTTGGTAGGATTCAAGCCTGGGCAGGAAGATATGGAGGTCAAGATGTTACCCATGCAGCATGTCCCCCCTCTCCACGTCACTGATGAATCCAAAGGAACAGCAGGGCTGCTATAGTTTGGCACCAGCGCCGTCGCAGGAGCTGCCAGAACGATGTTGAGCACAACAGAGAACTGCCTTAGGGGCTCCGACTCCGGATTTTTCCTCAGGGTTGACTCCCGAAGCCTTTCCCATGATCGGGTGTGCCGCAAGGCAGCGGAGGTTTGAAATCAGGGTTTACCTTCCCCTAGATGGGCTACCTTCCCAGGTTGACGAGCCACCATCTACCCGAAGCATCTGGTTTTAAGGTGCCAGAGATCCGTCCTTGCCCCTTCTCCTATTAGTAAAAGCAGTTCCACTGGGCTTAGAGACTAAACCACACGGGCAGGCTAGGAGTTGGACTTAGTTGTCAGAGGCTTTTCAAGACGCACGCCGTAAGGAGTATTTTATGAGCATTGGGAGCTTAACCCCAGTGCCGCTCCTGGCTATGACAACCTTGGAACCCTTCATAGTGTGGCCAATGAGTTTATGCCTCTGTAGTTACTACAGCTCTGAGCATCACCTTTGTTCTTGAAAACTGGTACCAAAACACTTCTTCTCCATTCCTCAGGCATCCTGTCACTCTCCAAGATTGTGTTAAACAATCTGGTTAAAACTTCCACTGCTACCTAAATATCTCCATACCACCACGGGTATGTTATTTGGACCAACCACCATTCCATTCTTCATCCTCTTCAAAGCTGCTCTCACTTCTGCTTTGCTAATCCTCAGGACTTCCTTGATCATTACCTTTCCTTCATCCCTCCTCCTCCTCTCTCTCACTTTCTTTATTCATCAGCTCTTCAAATTACTCCTTCCACCTTTTCAACACACTCTTGTCATTTGTTAGCACATTACCATTTCTGTCCTTAATCAATCAACCTAACCTGCTGTACATCCTTTCCAGCTTGATCTCGCTGTCTAGCCAATCGATACAAGTCCTTTTCTCCTTCCTTAGTGTCCAGCCTCTCATACAATTCACTATATGCCTTTTCCTTTTCCTTTGCCACTTCTCTCTCTGCCATGTGCCTAGATTCCAAATACTCCTGTCTATTTTCTTCATCTCCCTGACTATCCCACTTTTTCTTTGCCAACCTCTTCCTCTGAATACTTTTCTGTATCTCCTCATTCCACCACCAAGTCTCGTCTTCCTTCCTCTATCCACTGGATACACCACATACCTTTCTACCCATTTGCTGTACTTTCCCAGTCATCTGGTAATTCTTCCCTACCACCCAGAGCCTGTATCAACTCCTTCCTGAACTCTGTGCGACCTTCTTCCATCTGTAACTTCCCCCACTTAATCTTTAGCTCTGCCTTCACTCTCTTCCTCTTCTTGCTTTGCAAAGTCATCCTACAGACTACTCTCTGATGCTGTCTAGCTACATTCTCCCCTGCTACCAACTTGCAGTCTCCTATCTCTTTCAGATTTCTCCTTCTGCATAAGATGTAGTCCACCTGTGTGCACCTTCCTCCACTCTTGTAAGTCACCCTATGTTCATTTCTCTTCTTGAAGTCTGTGTTCACCACAGCCATTTCCATCTTTTTGGCAAAATCCACAACCATCTGTCCTTCCACATTTCTCTACTTACGACCATACCTACCCAGAACCTCCCCATCACCTCTGTTTCCTTCACCTACATGTCCATTAAAGTCCCCTCCAATCAACACTCTCTACCCCCAGGAACACTCTCTACCACTTCATCCATCTTAATCCAGAATTCCTCTTTCTCTTCTACCTGACATCCAACTTGTGGGGCATACACACTGACAACATTCAACATCACACCTTTGACTTCTAGCTTCAAACTCATGATTCTGTCTGACTCCCTCTTTACCTCCTGAACACTCTTCACATACTCATCAAGTTATTCCTACTCCATTTCTCTTCCTATCCACACCATGGAAGGACAGTTTAAATCCTCCTCTAATGCTCCTGGCCTTGCTTCCCTTTCATCTTTTTTTTTAACACATAGTATATCTACCTTTCTTCTCTCCATCATATCAGCCAGCTGTCTGCCTTTACTAGTCAAAGTCCCTACATTTAACGTCCCTACTCTCACCTCCACACTTCTACCTTTCATTTTCTCTCTCTCTCCCCTAACACACCTTCCCCCTTTCCTCCACCTCGATCTTTGACCAACAGTAGTCCATTTTTCACTGGCACCCTGTCGGTTAACACTGGTGGCAGTCATTAACCCAGGCCTCGACTGATCCGGTATGAAAGTCTCATTCGTCATGAGCCGCATGTTTGATTTGGCAAAGGTTTAATGTTGGATGCCCTTCCTGACACAACCCTCCCCAATTACCCGGACTTGAGACCGGCACAAGGAGTACACTGGCTTGTGCACCCCCTGTGGCTGACATATATATATAGGGGAGCTAATAATCACACGAATGCAAGACAGCTGGGGACAAATCAAGAGCTAAATAGTAACACATGAGGAGCAGGCCACAGGAAAGGAAAACACGAGGGACTGGGAACTATAGATAAACAAGAACACAAAGAAAAAACACAAGACCAGACAAGGGATGGACAGAAAACAAAACCAAGGACTGGGGAAACACAAAGACAACACTGGCCACGGCCATCATCGAGTCCATCCTCACCTCCTCCATAACTGTGTGGTACACAGGAGCCACTGCCAGGGACAGACTAAGGCTGCAGCGCGTCGTGCGCACTGCTGAGAAGGTGATAGGCTGCAAGCTCCCATCTCTCCAGGACCTGTACATCTCCAGGACCCGGAGGCGTGCTGGCCGGATCATAGCCGATCCTTCACATCCTGGTCACGTGCTGTTTGCCCCCCTCCCCTCAGGTAGAAGGCTTCGGTCCATTCGGACTAAAACCTCTCGGCACATGAACAGCTTTTTCCCCTCTGCCATCAGACTGCTGAACACTAAGTGACTTTTGACTCTCGTGCACTATGTACAGCAGCTCAACCAGACTCATGTCATTCATCACTGTTTTTCTGTTGCATTATTGACTGCACTATGTGGTACTTCACATTATCTGCTACATGCTAATTTTTTAAACTGCCTTGACTAGTACTACTCATTATTACTAGTATTATTATTATTATTAGTTATTATTACTTATTTTTCTACACTTATTGCACGTTTCTAGTCCTTTAGTTTTTTAGTTTATCCCTTTTTCTCATTATGTTTTTAATGTTGCAGCATGGCACCGAGACAAATTCCTAGTTTGTGTATCACATGAACAATGGCAATAAACCTGATTCTGATTCTGATTCTGATTCTGATTCTGGCAACAGGGAATGGCACAGGACATCAAACAACAACCAAAGACTGGGGAACACAAAGGACCAAAATAATAACTAGACGGCACTCAGAGAGCGCATACCTCCACCAAGGCTCCATTTCTCCCTCCCTTTGTCTGTCCATATCGCCATCCATTTGTACATTGCGAGATAGGGCCTTGGCGGAGGTATTCACACACGGATCACCTCCATCATGTAATGAGTTCATCTTTGGGCCAAGGGCCACCTCTGGTGAAAATTTTATCCAAATCCATCCAGTAGTTTTTGAGTATTGTTGCTAACACTCTGTGAGAAGATAACAGCCTTGGCAGAGGTATGCATTTTGAGATCATCACCAAAATCTAATCATGTATTCAGTGTGCCATTGCACACCTTTCCTGAAAATTTTAATGAAAGGCGCTATATAAACGCAATCTATTATTATTATTATTATTAACAGGCAGAGAAGCAACAGCAAAAATATGACTACATTATATGACTACATAATAATAATAATAATAATAATAATAATAATAATAATAATAATAACAAGACTTTCATAATTGTATTGACCAGGGTGGGCAATTTCACCCTAAAACAATATCATGACTTATTGAATCTTTCAGGTTGGTTTTTTTCTTTTCTTTTTTTCCTCCTCTGTTCTCCATTACAGTTTACTGACAAGGTTCATAATTATTAAGCAATATTACACAACCATGCGGTATCATACCATTTTTTTGCAGTTATCAACTACAAATTCACATAGTATATTATCTACCACAACAAACTTGTAAAAACATAACCATGACAAAGGCACAAACTCTCACCTGGCACGCCGACAGATATGGACATGTTCCTCCAAGCGCTTGCTTTCAAATTTTGATCATGATATCCTTTTAGTGTCAGATCAAAGAGTACCAGGTTGTTTGATGCAGCAAAGTTCAACCTCTCCACTGCACGTCACCTCCCGCTCTCGTCTTCCTGTACTGACATCCTATGTCCCGCCCTTCCCCAGTTCTGATTGGCTGCTTAGAAAGGTCTAACATTGATGAGCGCAGCTGTACAATAGTATGACAAGTTGAACTTTTTTCAGCCCTGAACACTGCGACAAAAGTGGCCACCGCTCAAAGCTATTCAGTGCTGCACTGTACTATATAGAGAATGAATAGAAAATAGTTGCCCACAGCAGCAAATACGAGTTTGTTGGACATGCCTCCTAATACTTTTTCTGCAGTGTTTGGCTTCCAGGTTGCTGGGGCGCGTGGCATATGGTGTGGCCACACACGTAACTCAGTGGACACGTCTTAAAGGGGCAGTACATGAAAAGCGCCAGATTAATATATAAAATAATATTCAAAAAATTCCTGCATCCACATCGTTATCCGAATCACCACCAAAATCTAATCATCCTTTCCCCTTGCCATTACACACCTTTCCGGAAAAATTTACCAAAATCTGTTACTAACTTTTGGAGTAATGTTGCTAACAGCCAGACAAACCAACCAGCCAACAGACAAACCAACAAACCAATTCCACTAAAAACATTACTTCCATCCTCTCTTGGCGGAGGTAATAATAACAACAATACAGGGGGAAAACACAGTTAAACCAAAATTAAAAAAAGTGATGAATGTAACCCCATGCCCAGATCATGACAGTACCCTCCCTTTAAGGGGTGGGTTCCATACACCCCTTGAAAACAAAAAATATACCAAAAGCGGGCGGGAGAAGAGAGACAAATGAATGGCGGGAAGAAATAAGTTCAAAACCAAAGTGAAAAAAAGAAAAATGTCAATCGGGCAGTTGGCCAAAGTCCCTGGGCCACCACTTAGGAAAACACAGTATGCCGAGGGGGCAACCAGAGTTCAAGGACCCCCAGGCCAGAGAGTGCTACGGGTCAGGGGGTCTACCAAAGTCCCAGGATCCCCAGACTAGAGAGCAGGACGGGTCAGGGGGCCAACCAGAGTTCATGGACCATCAGACTGGAGAGCATGACAGGTTGGGAGGCCTACCGGAGTCCATGGGCCACCTGACGGAACAGCATAAGGCTGCGGGAGCATCAAGCCCAGGAAACAGCAGCAGGGGAGTTCTGAGCTTAGAAGACAACAACAGCAGAGCTCTGAGCTCTGGAGACAGCAACAGTGGAGCTCTGAGCTCAGGCAACAGCTGCTGAGGAGCCCCAAGCTCAGGAAGCTGCAGCTGAGAAGCATTGACCGCGGGAGACAGCAGCTGAAGCACATTGACCGCGGGAGACAGCAGCTGAGGCACATCAACCTCAGGAGACAGCAGCTGAGATACGTCAATCTCGGGAGACAGCTGCTGAGGAGCGCTGACCTCCGGAGATGGCTGCTGAGGAGCGCTGACCTCGGGAGATGGCTGCTGAGGAACGTCAATGACAGGAGATGGCTGCTGAGGAGCATCAAGCCCAGGAGACAGCAGCAGGTGAGTTCTGAGCTTAGGAGACAACAACAGCAGAGCTCTGAGCTCTGGACACAGCAACAGTGGAGCTCTGAGCTCAGGCAACAGCTGCTGAGGAGCCCCGAGCTCAGGAAGCTGCAGCTGAGAAGCATTGACTGTGGGAGACAGCAGCTGAGGCACATCAACCTCAGGAGACAGCAGCTGAGATACGTCAACCTCGGGAGACAGCAGCTGAGATGCGTCAACCTCGCGAGACAGCTGCTGAGGAGCGCTGACCTCGGGAGATGCTGCTGAGGAGCGTAGATGACAGGAGATGGCTGCTGAGGAGCGCTGACCTCGGGAGATGGCTGCTGAGGAGCGTCAACGACAGGAGATGGCTGCTGAGGAGCATCGACCACAGGAGACAGCTGCTGAAGAATGTCGACCACAGGAGATGGCTGTTAAAGAGCGTCGCCCACAGGAGATGAATGGGGACTGCTAAACAGTGACTGGGGAGCATTGAGCACAGACAGAGACAGTGACTGGGATGTGTTGATCACAGAGAGAGACAGCAACTGCAGAGCACTGACCACAGAGACAGCTGGAGCTGATGCGTGCACCTCGGAGACAGCTGGAGCTGACATGTGCACCTCAGAGACAACTGGAGCTGATGTGTGCACCTCAGAGACAGCTGGAGCTGATGCGTGCACCTCGGAGACAGCTGGAGCTGATGCGTGCACCTCGGAGACAGCTGGAGCTGACGTGTGCATCTCAGAGACAGCTGGAGCTGACGTGTGCACCTCGGAGACAGCTGTTGGTGACGTGTGCACCTCGGAGACAGCTGGAGCTGGAGCGTGCACCTCGGAGACAGCTGGAACTGATATGTGCACCTCAGAGACATTGGGGCTGAAGCGTGAACCTTGGAGACACTGGGGCTGGAGCGTGCACCTCTGGGAGAACTGAAGCTGGAGCGTCCACCTCCATCCCTGACGCAGTCACCTCAAATGAGGAGGAAGAAACACAGACAGATGTCAGGTGCATACCACAACCACCAGCAGAAGAGCTCTGTGGGGAGTGCTCAGAGGCTGATAGGAACTGTAACTGCGTCTCCCCATTAGGAGAAAGACAAGTCCTCTCTAAAATTGATGTTGAAGAAAAAAAGAGGACTTGCTCTAACTCCTGCTCTTCCGCTGGCGAGGACCCTGGCGGCTCTGCTGCTGCAACCATGATGGCCCCAGGGTGAGCTGCAGCCAAAGCAGCAGACGGGATGGGCAATGGAGAACCAGATGTGATGGCTGGTGGAGAAGCAGATGTGGAAACAGAAGCTGGTGGAGCAACAGGCATGGAGACAGCAGCGGCAGACGTGGAGGACAGTGTTGCAGCTGCTGTGGGATCTGATGTTGAAAAGCTTCACGGGGCTGTAGTGGAGTGGGGAGGTGTGGGTGCAGTAGCTGGGACAGCATGCCAAGAGGAGCGGCATCTCCTAGAGCGAGGGGAAGAGGGCGTCACAGTCAGGGTACACTGCATCATTGGCGCAGACCCTGGCATCTCCGGAGAGAAAACAGAAACAAAACCTGCCCCCCCCCACCCAAAAGGCCAACAGAACAAACCAGGGCGGGAGGTGGGGGAAACCAGGTTAGGAGTGGTTAATCAAGAAAAGATAAACACCACAATACAACACCATGAACACAACACTTTTCACAAGCTCAAAACGAAACTAACCCACCCCATCCCCAAGAATCCCACAGTTCAGGGGGCCAGCCAGAGTCCAAGGCCCAGCGGGCAACCTGCAGAATAGTGTCAGGTGGCCTTACAGGGCATACGGGCCACCTGGCAAAGGAAATCAGTCTTTTGGGCGGCCTGCCCATGTGGTTAAGCCACCAGAACCGGAAGGACAGATGAGGCGGCGACCTGCCCACCGGGAGGCTGAGAGGTGGATGGCCAGACAGAGGAAGTGGAACCCCTGTGGTCACTGGTGGTGGAGGAAAAAGGATCCTGACAGTGCCCAGCAGAAGGTGGAGGAACACCCACAGGGCCTCCAAAAGGAAAAGGACGACCCTGGTGTCCCCAAACTGCCTGTGGCACCCTTGGTGGTCCCGAAGTAAGACTGAGACTCTGAAGAAGCTGCGGTGGACCCAGGCTGGGCCACAGCTGCATCTGCGGTGGTCCCGGCCTGGGACAACATTGCACCCACAGTGGACCCTGACCGAGCCATGGCTGCACCCACGGTGGAATCCAGCTGGACCCCTGCTGCACCCATGGTGGGACCCGGGTGGGCCACTGCTGACCCCAACGCCATCTTGGACATGGGCCAGCTGACCCATATGAGCACCCAAATGAGGAGGCAATTGATTACGGGCACCCTGGACTGGAACTGGGTACCCCCAATGACCACCCCAGCAGGAACCTCGGTGACCTCCAGTCGCAAGCCTGGATCCCTGGACTTGTCCGGCGATGGTGGACTCTCTCCGGCGACCCTGAACGAGGACTCGGATAGAGAGGAGGAAGGGTCAGAGTCGCCGGCAGCGGCAGAGCCCGGCAAGGCGAGCTCAGATGCAGTGTGTGGCTGAAGCTGGATCTCCTCATCTAGAGCTAGGAAAAAATACTCTACCTATCACCTGGTCAGTCACTGCAACAGATACTGCAGTCAGTTTGTCTTGGCCTGTCCTTGCCACTGATAATACCTATATCTGCCAAGAATATGCCGTTAGTCTAGCAAAAGCTAGTGGTACTCAAATACTTCGTAAGCAGTTTGATGAAATGGTCAGTCAGAAAGCAACTCATACCAGCTCGGATGTCACCTGGATTAACAAGGTCAGGAGTTCCTGGCAGCGGAAGGCGAAGGACAGAGCTGTGTGGAAGAATCTGATCAGACCGAAATGAATGTCATGAAATGTCATTGTCGGCCCCGACAGACTGCTATGATGATGATGATGATGAGAAAGGAGAAAGACAAAAGAGAGCACTTGCCTTAGCTCAAGCTCTACCACTGTCTAGGACTCCGGTGATCCGGGTGATGTCTCTTCAGGTTCGGCTTCCAAGAGATTCCGCTCGGGTGCTGACTCTGCTGTGGCGGCCTCCATAGCAGGCATGACGGTCACCGCAGTCTCGATCTCCCCAGCTGCCATGATCCACGTTGGTGAGATCGCTAGTCCATCGCAGGGCCAACACAGACAGACAGACAACCATTCACTCTCACAGTCATACCTAAGGACAATTTAGAATCTCCAGTTTTGATGACAATTAACCTAATGCATGTTTTTTTTGACATGTGGGAGGAAACCGGAGAAATCCCGGAGTAAACCCATGCAGACACGGGGAGAACTTGCAAACTCCACACAGATCACTGTTGGTTGGGGGCTGGGATCGAACCCAGGATCCCCCGACCAAGGGTGAGTTGCTGTGTTGCCGCAGTGCTAACCACTCCACCACAGTGCCGCCCATGGGAAAATACACAAAATATACAAAATGTCCAAATAACAATCACAGTAGAGGATGGATGAGACAACCCGCTGCAAACCTCGTTGGCTTGGAAGGAATGCCAAACGCGTTCCAAGAAGGCAGGAGCGGAGGGGAAAGGCACAAAAGGAATGACTTACGAATATGTTGGAGTGGAAAGGCTCTAAGATACAACAAAGTAAGTCCAAAGGAAAGAAGCCAAACATTGGTGAGTCAGGATGTCCAAGATTGACTGAAGCTGCCACACTGACTGATCACACTGCCTCCCCATAAGTACACAATACACTAACAAAGGCAAGTGGACACAGCAGTGTGGCAAGCCCGTGCATGATTAATTGGAAATGTGTGTGTATGCATGTGTGAGTGTGTGTGTGTGTGTGTGTGTGTGTGTGTGTGTGTGTGTGTGTGTGTGTGTATGTGTGCAAGTGGTGATACCATACAGCTGGTGAATGTCTGGTGAGGAGGAGGCGTGGCTGTAGGACTGGCACAGAGCAAGGCTCAATCTACCAGCTGGAATTAATAAGCAATAATCAAAACCTACAGCCACAGGTTGTGGACGGGGTTGAAAACAACCCCGAACATGACATATATTTGCCTGTAAATTTACAATTTATTCATTCATTCATCTTCTTAGCTGCTTAGTACTTTACAGGTCATGGAGGGGATCTCAGCATCTTTGAGCTAGTTAAGGGATTGTGACAGGCTTTTACAAAATCAGTCCATCAAAATAATAGACACTGATAATTTCTAGCCCTGGTGTAGGAACAGGCATAAGTGCGCATTTACTCCTTTTAAACAACACCGCTGAACCCTCCCTTAGTTATGCTGCTAATAGATTTAGACAGCCGGGGAACCTCCAACAATGCACTGGGCTTCACTCCTTTCTTAACTCTCAATGAAATATTTTTGCTGGTCATTAACATCTGTTTATTCTCTCCTATAGATTGAGTCCCCATCGTGCTGTTTGTCTCTACATGTCTGTTCTTTTCCTCTTCTTCTCTATCCCCTCACCCCCCAGCCAGTCACACCAGATGACTGCCCCTCCCTGAGCCTGGTTCTGGTGGAGGTTTCTTCCTGCTAAAAGGGAGTTTTTTCCTCTCCACCATCGTCAAGTGCTGCTGACAGGGGATTGCCTGATTGCTGGGGTCCTTCTGCAGTTGTGGGGGTTTCCTCTACAGTTGAAAGTGCAATGAGATGACCGTTGTTGTGAAATGGCACTATACAAATAAAGTTGCATTGAATTGAATTTAAATAGCAGTAGATAATACACCACTGACTTGAGACCTGCTTTTTGTTGATCAAAGGCACATTGACAGAGAATGCACCATAGTACAAACATGTTGAACTTCGCACCAAGCCCCACCCACTTCAAAACAGTCCCCTCTTATGAGTGCAAGCCATGATCACAGTCAGTTCCTAATTAGGTAGTGATGGCGCATAGCGTAAAAATACTCAATGTGTTGACAGAAACAAACAAAAGCATCTGTGCAAGTCACAAAATGTGTCGCAAATGCTTTAGAGTGACGTAATAGGGCCCTCTTTTTCACATGTGAAATTCACGTGATTTTTTTTATAGGATATGGACTGTTCATTTTAATAAACTACTAAATCTATGTATGCATGAACATACAATAGCAACAAAAAATCATTCAGTTTCCCATTCTGACCTAGTGTATTACATACAACTGACCAACATATGGCAGCTTATCCAGGGACCAAAAATCCAGATTCTGTCATCCTGATTTTGTGGTACCTGGATCACGATTACTGTATAGTGTCTTGAAAGTCTTTGGAAAAACCATGACAAAATCTACAGGGTCAGTTTTTATTTTCTGGAATAGAAAAAAAGAGGGATTCCAAAAAATCTGAATAGTTATGATCTGGATTAGAAGTTCTGAAATACTGGACCCATGAGACCTGCATATATTGACTTTGGAAGAAGGTTGTAGGCCACCTAAGCAATAAGTTAGAAGTTATGCTGGGTCAGAAAAGTAAAACAGATACTGCAGTAGGTTCTTTCAATGTGAGGCTAGGCAGTAGCTCTGCAAAAAATTGTAGGACAACTGACACCAGAGGTTTTACCCAAATTCGAAGCCCCTCTTCGGAAGTTTCCAGTGACTCTGCTGCAGCTGCTGCCATCCCCCTGACAGACACCACACTTATCCAAAATGTTGGAGGAAAACAGAACACCATCACATCCTATTGGCTGTGTGACAAAATAGAAAGGGGAAAAAATTGAAATTTGTTTAAAGTGCACATGAATTTGTTATTAGTCTTAGTGTTGGTAGTCCATTCCCATTTACAGTGGTGTGAAAAAGTGTTTGCCCCCTTCCTGATTTTGTCATGAACTGAGCCGGGCTGTTCTTCAGGCTCGGTTCTGACCGGCTGTGGCTCAGGTTTATCTGTGTAGTTTTGTATTATGCTACCTTTTGAGTTTCTTGTAGTTTCCATTTTACCCTTGTTTATTTCCCTACCTGCAGCCACTGCGTTCTGGCCGGCAGCTGTGAGGCAGCCTCCTTTGGCCTACACTCGTGTGGGCGCTGTCTGATACTTGTCGGTCCGACCACGCCCCCTCTCTCTTGACAGCCAGCTGGTCCCACTGTGGTAATTACTTTTCCCGCACTTCGCCCAGGTGCACCCTATCTACCGTTGCCAGCAATGCTTGTACTTAGGCAGCTTTTGCCAGTCAAGCATTGCTGGACTAGTGGATTGTCATTGGGATTGCTAGTGCCACCGTTCACTGTAGTCTGCCCGCTGCACGTCCCATCGTGTGAGTCTGTAAGTGAACCAAGTCTTCCTTTTGTATGTCAGCTTTGTGTTCGAACTGTTTGTTTTGTGGTCACGGTACACTGTGGTCTGCCTGCTGCATGTCCCATCATGTGAGCTGTTAAGTGTACCCTGTAACCGTTTTTGTATCTCTGCTTTTTGTGAACTGATCCTTCTTTTGTTAATAAATGTGTTTGTGGTGTAACCTGCACTTAAATCCGTCCTTCCCTGTACTCCATGCGCTGTGTAAAAGCGGACAGGGAGGACCTTGACAGATTTCTAATTTTTTTGTATGTTTGTCATGCTTAAATGTTTCAGATCATCAAGCAAATTTAAATATTAGACAAAGATAACACAAGCAAACACAAAATGCAGTTTTTAAGTGAAGGCGTTTATTATTAAGGCTAAAAAAAAAATATCCAAACCTACAGTGCATCCAGAAAGTATTCATAGCACTTCCCTTTTTCCACATTTTATGTTACAGCCTTATTCAAAAAGAGATTAAATTCATTTTTTTCTTCAAAATTCTACACACAATACCTGATAATGACGTGACAAAAGTTGGTTTTTTTTTGAGATATCTGCAAATTTATTAAAAATACAAAACTAGAGAGCGCTCTGGAGCAAGTTTTCATCCAGGATGTCTCTGTACATTGCTGCATTCAGCTTTCCAATCCCTCAAGGATTTTGCAGGATGTTTTTATGATTGTTGCGGCCCAAAAAGCCTGAATTCACGGGAGCTTTTTTTAAAAGTTGCGGTAAAAGTTGCGATGTTTTGAGAGGTTTTTTTTGCACTAAAAGTTGTGGGAAGAATTACAAATTTTTTAGCAGATGGTTCTTTCCAGTTTACTGCAATGATATTCTATACAGTGCATCGGGAAAGTCTTCACAGCGCTTCACTTTTTCCACATTTTGTTATGTTACAGCCTTATTCCCAAATCAATTATTTTTTTTCCTCAAAATTCTACACACAATACCCTATAGTGACAATATGAAAAAAGTTTTTTTTGAGATTTTTGCAAATTTATTAAAAATAAAAACCTAACAAATCACATGCACATAAGTATTCACAGCCTTTGCCATGAAGCTCAGAATTGAGCTCAGATGCATCCTGTTTCCACTGATCATCCTTGAGAGGTTTCTACAGCTTAATTGGAGTCCACCTGTGATAAATTCAGTTGATTGGACATGATTTGGAAAGGCACACACCTGTCTATATAAGGTCCCACAGTTGACAGTGCATGTCAGAGCACAAACCAAGCATGAAGTCAAAGGAATTGTCTGTAGACCTCTGAGACAGAATTGTCTCGACGTACAAATCTGGGAAAGGGTACAGAAAAATTTCTGCTGCTTTGAAGGTCCCAATGAGCACAATGGCCTCCATCATTCATAAATGGAAGAAGTTTGGAACCACCAGGCCTCTTCCTAGAGCTGGCCGGCTATCTAAACTGAGTGACTAGGGGAAAAGGGCCTTAGTCAGAGAGGTGACCAAGAACCCGATGGTCACTCTGTCAGAGCTCCATTGTTCCTCTGTGGAGAGTGGAGAACCTTCCAGAAGGACAACCATATCTGCAGAAATCCACCAATTAGGCCTGTATGGTAGAGTGGCCAGATGGAAGCCACTCCTTGTCACGGGCAGCGAGAGGGCACCCCTCCCATTCTGCCTCACATTCACCAACTCATCACTGCACCTGAGGCAGAAGACACACCGGCACCCACTCATCAGCCAGCGTACTTAAGGAGGCTCCTTCCGCGCAGTCAACGCTGGCTCGTCTGGGTATACTGCCCGTATATAGGCAAGCAAGTATAAGTTATAAGTGTGAACCACAGTCTGGACAAATACCACCAGCGGCTAAAAGACACGACCCGTCAGTAACCATAGGGGGTCTGGTGGGCGGGACCAAATCTACTCCCCTCAGCAATTTTTCAGTTTCGGCCCTCGTGCAATTGCCAGGGATTGAGAGGAGGACTATGGCGCTGGTTGACTCAGGGTCAGAGGGTGATTTCGTGTCTGCTGAGCTCGTTAAGCAGGTGGGTATTCCCACACGTAAATTGCCCCATGGCCAGAGGATCACAACTATATCTGGCCGTGAGATCGCGGTGGTCGCTCGTAGCATGGTGCCTATATCCATGCTCCTTTCCGGGAACCACCGGGAGGTACTGTCATTCCTGGTTCTCCCTGTATCATCTTCCCCAGTGGTTCTAGGTTACCCGTGGCTCTGGAGGCATAACCCCATGATTAATTGGGACAAAAACACCATCTCCACCTGCAGCCCGTTTTGTTTGGCCCATTGCATGCGTTCAGCTGAATGTTCCCTATCTCTGTCCGTTTCTTTCTCTCTGGCCGAGCCACTGGACCTCAGCCTTGTTCCCCGGGCATATCATGATTTAGCTGAGGTCTTTAGTAAGTTAAGAGCATTGTCACTGCCGCCTCACCGCTCTTATGATTGTGCTATTGACCTCATCCCAGGGGCGAGGCTGCCGTCCAGCCGGCTGTATAGCATTTCTGGCCCGGAGAGGGAGGCAATGGGCCAATATGTGAACGAATCCCTGAACGCCGGCGTTATACATCCATCTTCGGCTCCACTCAGAGCCGGATTCTTCTTTGTCGGGAAGAAGGATGGCTCACTGCGCCCTTGCATCGACTACCGGGAGCTTAATGCTATCACCATCAAAGATAAGTACCTTTTGCCTTTGATCAATTCAGCATTCGAGCTCCTTCAGAGCTCACGGGTTTTCACCAAGCTAGACCTCAGGAATGCATATCATCTGGTCTGCATTCGCAAGGGCGATGAGTGGAAGACGGCTTTTAAAACACACCAGGGGCAATTCGAGTATTCAGTGATGCCATTCGGGCTCTCTAACGCCCCCGCCATCTTCCAGTGGTTAATTAACGACGTCCTCCGCAATATGCTTTACCAAATCATGTTTGTCTACCTTGATGATACTGTTATTTTCTCCTGCTCACCAGAGGAACATGAGGTCGGCGTCAAGGCCGTTTTACAATGGCTCCTGGAGAACCAGCTTTACGTTAAAGCAGAGAACTGTTAGTTCTCCAAAACATCTACCACCTTCTTGGGCTTCATCATGGCTGAGGGGGAGCTGATTGCTGACCTGGCCAAGTGAGGGCAGTGTTAGATAGGCCAACTCCCCACTCCCGTAAGGAGCCTCAACGCTTCCTTGGGTTCACGAACTTTAACAGCAGGTTCATCAGGAACTATAGTGGGGTAGCACTGCCCCTGACGCAGCTGACCTCCGTTAAGGTCCCCTTTCGGTGTACTGAGGCAGCTGAACAAGAGTTTGTCAAATTAAAGCGCCTGTTCACAGAAACACCTATCTTGGCCCAGGTCGACACGCAGCTCCAGTTCGTCCTCGAGGTGGATGCATCTGATTCGGGGGTTGGCGCTGTGCTGTCACAGTGCATGCCCTCCGATCAGAAGCTTCGCCAGTCCAGATATTTCTCTCGTCAGCTGACGCCAGCCAAGAGCAATTATGACGTAGGGGACAGAGAGCTGCTTGCCATTAAGTTGGCATTAGAGGAGTGGAGGCACTGGTTAGAGGGGGCCATTCACCTCATCGTTGTGTGGACTGACAACAAGAACCTTGAGTACTTGCGGTTGGCCCGCCGACTGAATGCCAGGCAGGCTCGCTGGGAGCTATTTTTCCAGCGATTTAATTTTACCATCACTTACCGGCCTGGTGCCCGGAACACCAAACCAGACACGCAATCGCGCCAGTTTGATTCCGGGGAAGTAGCCTCCCCTTCCCCTCCCAAACCATCATACCCCCTTCGTGTGTCCTTGGAGCTCTTACTTGGGATATCGAGCGGAGGGTCCGTCAGGCCCAGTTCCAGGAACCTGTGCCAGTAGGGTGCCCCCAGAACCGTCTGTACGTCCCGGCCACCCTCCGCAGCGATGTCATCCAGAGGGGTCACAGCAGTTGCTTTGCGTGCCATCCGGGCATCGCTCGAACTGTGGACTTCGTCCGGCAAGCATTCTGGTGGCCCACGCTGCAGCGGGAAGTGCAAGGATATGTGAAGGCCTGTCAGACCTGTGTGGATTCTTCTCCCCCATCGGGTCTCCTCCAACCCCACCCCATCCCTGGTCGTCCGTGGTCTCATATTGCCATGGACTTCGTCACCGGACTTACCCCCTCCCGTGGCAAGACAGTGATCCTGACCATCATGGACCACTTCTCCAAAGCGGTGCATCTGGTGGCCCTCCCGAAGCTCCCTTTGGCCTTGGAGACGGCAGTCCTCCTCACTGAGCACGTGATCTGGGTCCATGGCATCCCTATGGACATTGTGTCTGACAAGAGTCCACAATTTATGTCCCAGATTTGGAGGGCCTTTTGCCGGACCCTGGGAACAACTGTGAGTCTCTCTTCTGGAAATCATCCTCAGAGCAATGGGCAGGCGAAGCACACCAATCAGTCCTTGGAGGCTGTCTTGTGGTGCGTAGCAGCCGATAACCCATCCTGGAGCACACATCTGACCTGGGTGGAGTACTTCATGAACTCTGCAGTATCTTCAGCAACCGGACTCACCCCGTTTGAGGCGTCGTTGGGGTACACGCTGCCTTTCCTACCCATGGCCGAGAGGAAGGTCTTGGTTCCATCCGTAGGGACTCATGCTTGTCACTGCCGACGCGTCTGGAGGTCGACTCGGGCCGACCCAGCGAGTCAGATCCCTCTTAAAGAGAAATCGAAGAAGCTGTCTCCCCGCTTCCTTGGACTGTACACCATCTCCCGGGTGATCAACAACGCGTCGGTCCAGCTGAAGCTGCCCCCGACCCTACGGGTGAACCTCACTTTCCACGTCGCCAACATCAAGCCCCTCTCGGCCAGTCCTCTCTGAAAATTCTCCCAAAATGTCTCTCAAAATTCTCTGGTCTGATGAGACAAAGATTGAACTCTTTGGCATGAATGTCAGACATCATGTTTGGAGGAAACCAAACGTGGGGAGGGCCAATACCGTCCCCACAGTGAAGCATGGTGGTGGCAGCATCATGCTGTGGGGATGTTTTTCAGTGACAGGAACAGGGAGACTAGTCAGGGTAGAGGGGAAGATGAATGCAGCAATGTACAGAGACATCCTGGATGAAAACCTGCTTCAGAGTGCTCTTGACCTCAGACTGGTGTGACGGTTCATCTTTCAGCAGGACAACGACCCTAAGCACACAGCCAAGATATTAAAGGAGTGGCTTCAGGACAACTCTGTGAATGTCCTTTAGTGGCCCAACCAGAGCCCAGACTTGAATCCAATTGAACATCTCTGGAGAGATCTGGAAATGGCTGTGCATCGACGCTTCCCATCCAACTTGATGGAGCCTGAGAGGTGCTGCAAAGAGGAATGGGTGAAAATGCCCAAAGATAAGAGTGCCAAGCTTGTGGCATCATATTCAAAAAGCCTTGAGGCTGTAATTGCTGCCAAAGGTGCATCAAAAAAGTATTGAGCAAAGGCTGTGAATACGTATGTACATGTGCTTTCCTAGTTTTTTTATTTTTAATAAATTTGCAAAAAAAAAAAACTTTTTTCATATTGTCATTATGTGGTGTTGTGTATAGAATTTTGAGGAAAAAATGAATTTAATCCATTTTGGAGTAAGGCTGTAACATAACAAAATGTGGAAAAAGGGAAGGGCTGTGAATACTTTCCAGGTGCACTTTATTACAATACAAGAAAAGCACAGGACTGTCAAACATTTCCTATTAAAAACAGTGATTTGTAAATTAAGCAGAAACTTCTACTATACAGAAAAAACTATTTTGTGCAACAGCAAATACAAACTTTAACACAATATCCATTACAACAGCTAAATTGCATTGAGTGCATGTGGAAGAGTAGAGATTTGGAAACTATTGGCAGTACCTTTATTTGAAAACTCCCTGTGGTCCCCAACCACTCGGTAGTGAGCGGAGAGAAAAATAAATAATTTATTCTGTTAGTCTGTATTGTCTATTGGAGTCTGTGTTTTTCTGAAAAAAAATTACAGAGAATATTCTCTCTCTTTCGGTACCTAACTCCTACCTGTCTGTCTGCTGCACGTCTACTGCACGTCTTTTCACACACACACTTGTTTCTTCAGACACACATATTTCTTTGTTTTTTTTGGGGGGGAGGGGCATTTGTCCGTGTCCAAACCAGAGATTCACAACTTTAAAGCTCATTCACAAGATGTAGTAATGTAGTAATGATTTTACCTCTAAAGATGTATAAAATGAACACACACTGGCTATAGTGTTAGATTTGCTAGCTTGTTTGTGGTTGTATGGAGTCTCTCGTTACGCACGCTCCCGCGACGGGGTGCTTTTGGAACAGGTGGATGTTTTTCAACACAAACCCAGCACTTCGTACACGTGGTTAGGATGGAGACATTCACCAGCAGGCTGGCGAAGGTGGAGGAAAGGACGGTGTTAGAAACCTTGCGGGTGAGTGTTTTTTTTAAATCACACACTGTTTTTTGTGTTTTCATCTGTAAACACGGAAGTGAACGCGATGCAGTGATGCATTTGACTGGTTAGACTGAGCATTTCAGTGCCACTCAGAGACAAATTTGATTGGTGAAAGTGGTGGAAGTTGATGAGGATTGCAACATTGCAAAATCCTGGAGGGACTGGCTTTCCCTCTATCCTGACTAGTCTCCCAGTTCCTGCCACTGAAAAACATCCCCACAGCATAATGCTGCCACCACCATGCTTCACTGCAGGGATGGTATTGGCCTGGTGATGAGCGGTGCCTGGTTTCCTCCAAACATGACGCCTGACATTCATGCCAAACAGTTCAATCTTTGTCTCATCAGAGCAGAGAATTTTGTTTCTCATGGTCTGAGAGTCCTTCAGGTGCCTTTTGGCTAACTCCAGGTTTGCTGCCATGTGCCTTTTACTAAAGAGTGGCTTCCATCTGGCCACTCTACCATACAGGCCTGATTGGTGGATTGCTGCAGAGATGGTTGTCCTTCTGGAAGGTTCTCCCATTTCCCGAGAGGAATGCTGGAGCTTTGACAGAGTGACCTTTGGGTTTTTGGTCACCTCCCTGACTAAGGCCCTTCTCCCCCGATCGCCCAGTTTCGACAGCCGGCCAGCTCTAGGAAGAGTCCTGGTGGTTCCGAACTTCTTCTATTTACTGATGATGGAGGCCACTGTGCTCATTGGGACCTTCAAAGCAGCAGGAATTTCTTTGTACCCTTCCACAGATTTGTGCCTCGAGACAATCTTGTCTTGGAGGTCTACAGACAATTACTTTGACGTCACGCTTGGTTTGTGCTCTGACATGCACTGTCAACTGTGGGACCTTATATAGACAGGTGTGTGCCTTTCCAAATCATGTCCAATCAACTGAATTTACCACAGGTGGACTCCAATTAAGCTGTAGAAACACCTCAAGGATGATCAGAGGAAATAGGATGCACCTGAGCTCAATTTTGAACTTCATGGCAAAGGCTGTGAATACCTATGTACATGTGAATTATTAGTTTTTTATTTTTAATAAATTTGCAAAAATCCCCCCCCCCCAAAAAACAAAACTTTTTACATATTGTCATTATGAGGTATTGTGTGCAGAATTTTGAGGAAAAAAATAATTTAATCCATTTGGGAATAAGGCTGTAACATAATAAACTGTGGAAAAACTGAATCACTGTGAATACTTTCCGGGAGTGAAAGTGAAAGGGACTGAATACTGTACATGGCCCTGTGTGAAAAAGTGATTGCCCCCCTGTTAAAACATAAATTAACTGTGGTTTATCACATCTTTGGAAAGGTGAGTTCAATTTCTCTAGCCACACCCTGGCCTGATTACTGCCACACCTGTTCTCAATCAAGAAATCACTTAAGTAGGACCTGTCTGACAAACTGAAGTAGACCAAAAGATTCTCAAAAGCTAGACATCATGCTGAGATCCAAAGAAATTCAGGAACAAACGACAAACAAAGTAACTCAGATTTATCAGTCTGGAAAAGGTTAAAAAGCCATTTCTAAAGCTTTGGGACTCCAGTGAACCACAGTGAGAGCAATTATCCACAAATGGCAAAAGCACAGAACAGTGGTGAACCTTCCCAGGAGTGGCCAGGCGAATTACCCCAAGAGCACAGCGATGACTCATCCAAGAGGTTACAGAAGACCCCACAACAACATCCAAAGAACTGCAGGCCTCACTTGCCTCATTTAAGGTCAGTGTTCATGACTCCACCATAAGAAAGAGACTGGGCAAAAATGGCCTGCATGGCAGAGTTCCAAGACAAAAACCACTGCTGAGCAAAATGAACATAAAGGGTCGTCTCAATTTTGCCAGAAAACATCTTGATGATCCCCAAGACTTTTGGAAAAATACTCTGGACTGACGAGACAAAAGCTGAACTTTTTTGAAGGTGTGTGTCCCATTATATCTGGTGTAAAAGTAACACAGCATTTCAGAAAAGGAACATCATACCAACAGTAAAATAGAGTATGGTGTGATGGTCTGGGCTGTTTTATTGCTTCAGGACCTGGAAGACTTGCTGTGGTAAATGGAACCATGGATTCTGCTGTCTACCAAAAAATCCTCAAGGAGAATGTCTGGCCATCTATTTGTGACCTCAAGCTGAAGCGCACTTGGGTTCTGAAGCAGGACAATGATCTGAAACACATCAGCAAGTCCACCTCTGAATGGCTTAAGAAAAACAAAATGAAGACTTTGGAGTGGCCTAGTCAAAATCCTGAACTTAATCCAATTGAGATGCTGTGGCATGACCTTAAAAAGGCGGTTTATGCTTGAAAACCCTCCAATGTGGCTGAATTACAACAATTCTGCAAAGATGAGTGGGCCAAAATTCCCCCACAACACTGTAAAAGACTCATTTCCAGTTATCACAAACACTTGATTGCAGTTGTTGCTGCTAAGGGTGGCCCAACCAGTTACAGTGATCCCTCACTTATCGCGGTTAATGGGTTCCAGAACCGACTGCGAAAAGTGAAAAACCGCGAACCCCTAATGACGTCACCCATAAATAATACGTACGTTCATTCTCTCACTCTCTCTCTCATATGATACGTGTGTGTGTGTAAGTGTACATACATACGTAGATGTGAATAAAGTGTACATAAATATGTTTTTAGAACTCTTTTATTCTTATAACAAGATACGTAACTCAAGATGAAGATGATTTACTGCACAGGTTAATGAGAGCTTTACTGCTCCTCAGGTGACGCCTCATCGTCAGGTGCTAGAGGCGCAGGATCGTCGAGGGCAGCTTCCTATAGAGCTGGAGAAGCTGCAGGAGGCGGCGTAGTGGCTCGACGGGAAGACTATTTCGCACAAAAAGGCACGAGAGAACAGCGAAAAGTTCCACGCTGCGAGACTAAGCAACACGAGCGATAAAGAACAATGAATGTGGTCTTCCTTCGCTGGGTATGGGCGCTCGGCAAGAAGAAAAGCTGGGTAAAACGTCTCGGCCAATCAGCTTGCGAGATTCTCGAGCCGAGCCAACACGAGAACAGCGAACAGAGAGGTGGATTTTGAGTTGTGCGGGCTCTCCGTGTTGATACCTGATGTTCTAATGTAGTATCCCTGCCTTCTGCTAGTGCCCGCCCATTTTTTCTCAATTTTGAATTTTTGATGAATATTTTTGAAAAATCCGCGATGCACTGAGGGCGCGAAAGGTGAGGCGCGAAGTAACGAGGGATCACTGTATTAGGTTTAGGGGGCAATCACTTTTTCACACAGGGCCATGGAGGTTTTGATCCCCCCCCCCCCCTTAATAATAAACACCTTCTTTTAAAAACTGCATTTTGTGTTTACTTGTGTTATCTTTGTCTAATATTTAAATTTGTTTGATGATCTGAAACATTTAAGTGTGACAAACATACAAACAAATGAGAAATCAGGAAGGGGGCAAACACTTTTTCACACCACTGTATATAAATGGGAATGGGAAAGGCCTAGTATTTATTTATATTTACAGTTGCAATCAAAAATCATTCGACCCCCAATGCATTTCAGCTTTATTGGCAAAAATTTTAAATTTTCAGGTGTTTGCAGTAAACAAATTACACAAGAACAGTTTAAACAGTTAAATAAAACTAACATTTCAAGGATTTTATCCAAATTCAACACTAAATCCTACTTTCAATGACTACTGCAGTCTCAAAATTATTTAAATCCCTGAATAGAATTCCGTGTAAGAGTACACATTTCCAAATCCGGTGTGGTCTCAAGCACACCCAGTGCAACCAGTCAAGGGCTTCATTAGTTGCATCAGGTGTGCTTGAGCTATAATGCCTCAAACACCTGGACTGTTGACAGTGATGTTTGATTGCATGTTAGAAAGATGGCCAAGTAAAGAGAATTGTCCAAAAAGTTCAGAGAGGAAATCATATGGTGTTGTTTAGGTTTATTTAGTTGGAAAATTTAGCACTTGGGCTGCTCAATTTATTTTTTTTCTTTTGTATTTTTCTTATTGTGTTTAGTCATTTATGTATCAGTATTCTGTTTTCTTTTTCTTTTCTTTTTTTTTGGGGGGGGGGGGTATTCCGGTAGTAGAGGGCATTTATGGACCTGATAACAGCATACTGGCATGCACTGATGGGATAATTCATTTGTTGCTTTTAGGCTTTTTGGGACAATGTACAATGTATACAATGGGACAAAATAAAGTTGGACTCACCTCACACTTACCATCCACACAGACGCCATGATAGCTGCTGTACTTGCAGGAAGTGCCATCCCGTGCTGCCACCATCACCTGCCTCTGGCCGTCTGTGGTGGTACAGTGGAGGTCGCAGGGGTTGCTGGAGATGTGCACGTAGTCATCTGGAGACCAAATGTCAAATTCACAGTTTTATACTGACAAACAATGAGAATTTTTACCTAAACTCTCTGTTCCTAGTCATTGCTGGAGATGGCAGCATGACTATATCTTCTAATTTAGCACTATAATTGAAGGATTTAGATAAGCTCTCTTTCTTGAAAGCAGTCTCCCAAAGTCTGTTTAGGGGTCATTATTTGTAGATTACATAATAGTTCAGAAGTTGTGTTTAACTTTTGAGTCAGACAACAAAGGCCTTGTTCCCCTCTGCTGTTTTTAATAAGGTAAAGAGAGGTTGTTAGAGCATTTTACGGGTGTTATTACCGGGATAGAGAGGTTTCCATTGGTAGTTCCTCCCATTGTAAAGGTGGGAGTTGAAGGACCAGCACTGCTCCTCTCTGAAGCTCCTCCCAGTGGCAGGGCATTCCTGCACAGCAGAGATGAAGTCTGATTCACAGTATGTTGCACAATTAATTTCTGTTATTTGAGTAGGGATGGATTACCATACCTGGATTAGTTTTTAGCAGCTACTGTCAGTCATAACTGGAAACTGCCCGCTTTACCCACAATCTAGAGGACTGTTTGTTTTAATAATGAAGTGAATGTCGAGGACTCACTTTGGTGTTGCAGAGGTGGTATTTCTTAGCAGTTCCCGTACAGGTCATGTTGTCCTTCCCAGCAGCAGCTTTCTTTCTTTAGAGAGGCAGCAACCATTTAACAAAAAAGCAATATATTAAAGATTAAATTAGATAAATACTGTGAAAAACTGATAAATATCAGGTGAGTGCTTTGTGAGTTATCAACCAGGCATTTTATTTTACAGCTAAAGCTCTAATTTAATTATTTAATTTGAATCCACACCTTAATCTGCACTGTGTTTGATGGCAAGTGTATATACTACTGACAGTTTGCAGGATTTATTGAAACACAAAATAAAATGCAGTTCATAAGCTGGAAACAAAAGGCTAAACTGAGACAGACACGGCAGGACTGGAACAGAAGCATGGCATCATGCCGAGTGACTTAATGACGTCGTCCCAAGCTAAGGGGAACCATCCATTAAATAGGGCAACATAAATTAACCAAATCATAAACAGTCGAGGATAATCAAGAACTTAACAGGACACAACCTAGCTAGGTAAAACACACACACACACACACACACACACAAAGCCAGAAATAAACCCAAACCCCTAACACACACTACCACAATCCCAAGGCCACCAGATCACAAAACAAAGCGGGTCAGGGGGTCCACCAAAGTCCATAGGGCCCCAGATCAGAGAACAAGATGGCGCAGGGGCCCAAACCAAAAGTCTAACGATGAGGTGTGGACTCGATGTGCCTGCTGGCTGATGAGAGAATCCAGGCAGAGCTATGGGGCTGAAAAGTTCATAGACTGAAAAGTTCATATAGTAGTCAATTTTTTTTTTTTTTTATTTAAGTTTTTGTAAAGGGTATACAGGTCATTACAGCATTGCATTGTTTACATTTTCATCACATGTTCCCTTATTTTTTGCTATTTGACAACATTGGTAGGATAGTTATTACAACAACCCCCCCCTTTTTTTTTAAAGTGAAAGAAAAAGTGAAGTTAAGGAGAATTAAATAAAAAACAAACAAACAAACGAATAAACAAACAAACAGAACAGCAAAAAACAAACAAACAGAAAATTAAGTAATTAAAAGTAAAAGAGCAACTGAGTAGCATTGGAACAAAGAGCGGAACCATTATTGAAATGGTATTTGTCAAAGATTAAATCTAATGGAAGACACATATGCGATCCAGGGTTGCCAAAAGTTTATGAACCCATCCATGTCCTGTCTCAGTGCGAATGTCAACTTTTCCATCGAGTAAATGTCTTGAATCACGTTAATCCAATCTTCAGGTGTAGGACAGTCCTTCAGCATCCATTTTTTAGTTAGGGCTTTTTTACTTGCCAATATTAAAACATTGAATAAGTATTTATCTCCTCGTCTTTCCAGTGAGTCCGGTAATAAACCCAAATACAAAGTTACAAAAGAAAAGGGAACTGTTATTTTGAATATTTTCCCCAATATTGTCTGTACGTTGGACCAATATTGGTGGATAACTGGGCATGACCAAAACACATGAAAATGATTTGCAGTCTTTTCACCACACAAGCGCCAACAGTTCAATCCCTTATGGGTAAATTTGTTTTGTGCAGGTGTTCTGAAAAATCTTACCAAGTTTTTCCATCCAAATTCTCTCCACTGCAGGGATGAGGTACTTTTCCATTGCTGTTTATTTAGCTTTTCCCATATTTCCAGTTGTAAAGTGAAATTCCCCTCTTTTTCCCATCTCTCTTTTATATACGATGTGTTGTCTCCTTTAAAGTCTTGAAGACCTTGGTATATTTTAGAAATGTATCTGATCCCTGGGATCCCTTTATATGCCATTAAGAAGACCTTCAGAACACCTGACTGGGCCCTTTCCAAATCCTCCTTTTTAAGTATATTGTTTATGTGGTGTCTAAGCTGAAAGAACCTGTAAAGATCTTGATTTATTAGACCTTGTTTTTTCAAATCTTCAAAACTTCTTAAAGTTTGCCCCTTAAAAAAATTGTAATATTTTATCAGCCCTTTCTCTTTCCACTCTTTAAATCTAGTGTCTGTTTTATTGGGGGTAAAGTCTTGATCATAGGCAATCCATTGCAGAAGTCGATAGGGCTCTTTAGCTTGATTCTCTCTGACTATCTTAAACCAAATTTTTAGCGGGGTCTCTATCCACGGGTTAGTGTTATTCAGGAGTTTAGTTAAGGCATTGTTCCCTATTATCGCCTGTAGGGGGATGTCACTTGTTATTTGGCATTCCATCTCCTTCCATTGTGCAGTGTAGACTGGGTTACATATCTCTACTAAAGTTTTAATTTGTGCAGCTATAAAATAGTCCCTGATATTTGGCAGTGCGAGCCCACCTTTGTCTTTGTTTAGCTGTAGGGTTCTATATCTGATTCTAGGTCTCTTACCCTGCCATATGAATCTTGAGATCCTTCTGTCCAGTTCCTGCCATGTTTTTTTGGGAATTTGACCACATGTGGTTATTTTTCAACAGTCACCACGTCGGTGCACACAGTTCTTCCATCGTGTTGCAGCGCTGGAATCCCTGTGCTTGAAAAATAAATTACATTTGGTCAAATTTGACAACTATGAACTTTTCAGCCTATGAACTTTTCAACCCCGTCACCGGCGGAGTGACCCAAAATGAAAAAGTACACCAGGAGGTCTCCGAGCTGACGGCTGGTCACAGGGATGATGGTGAGTGTTTTATGATTTTAAACATCTTTTACGTTATATATCAGTGAAAACATCGGCATGTCAACAACATAACGGGATAACGGGCCGCCTTCCTGTAATGAACCCACCCACCTTGAGGTGGTACTCAATTGTATTGGAAAATGACCTATACTGTGTCAGGCCGAGTAGAGTCGGGGCGAGTTGAGCTGAGTAGGAGCTAGTGGCTTTTGTCTGACACCCTGTACTCTGGAACTAGTTAATCTGAAGTTAAGGAACATCTCAGAAAGCCATTGACCAGATTATTTTAGTCTTGGTATTATTTAAACCTTGAATGAGAAACCAATCCAATTAAACTAGTTTAGTCTCATTTAGTTTTCCATCATCTCTGCTAGAGTCCGACTCCCATCCCATGCGGGACATGCTAAGTGCACTGAGCAGCTCAATTAGTGGCAGGCTGCTCCATCTAAAGTGCATATGGGAGATGTTCTTCCAACCTGCTGCTAACACACACATATATGTATATATATATATGTATGATAGGTAGATAGATAGATAGATAATTCTGATGGAGCCATTGATCTGAGATTTTCACCAGATTTCAGTAACAACCCAAGTAGTCCATACATACAAAGAAATCAAGGCAACTGTGTTCACAAAACAAGCTATAAAGCAAATTGGAAGCAAATTGGAATGACACATGGAATAAGTATTGAACCAATGAAGAAACCAGCTGAAATCCATCAGAATTTAGGAAGCCATCCCATCCCCCATCAGTGCATCAGAGTCTGATCAGATGAGACCAAAATTTTACTTTTTGGATGCCACAACACACAGCATGTTTGGAGGAGAAATGATACTACATATACCATCATGGTGTGGGGGTGTTTTTCAGCACGTGGTACAGGCAGGCTTCATATAATTGAAGGAAAGATGAATGGACAAATGTGCAGAGACATCCTTGATAAGAACCTGTTGCCATCTGCCAAGATGCTGAGGATGAAACGAGGGTGAACATTTCAGCAAGACAATGATCCCAAACACACAGCCAAGGAAACTCTCAACTGGCTCCAGAGAAGGAAAGTAAAGCTGCTAGAATGGCCCAGTCAGTCACCTGACCTGAATCCTATTGAAAATCTATGTGACATAACGTTCGGCTCAGGAGACGCACACACACAGGCTCAGAGTAGTTCAAACTGTTTATTAACAACAGGGATGTTTGGGTGCGTGTCTGCGGAATGTTAATGTGTTGGTGGTGGCGTCTGCTTCGGACCCAGAGGCAGGAGACCGTTCAGCCGGCAACCCTATGGGAGAAATCAGACACAGGGTGATGAGCACACACCAACACGGGAGGAGAATAGGCGAGGGAGAAAAGCTTACTTGTTTGGGCAGATGACTGGCGCTTCAAGGATGGAAGCCCGGGAGACAGCCACCTGCAGGGCTCGGTGCAGCAGTGAGGAGAGACGAGGGACGGGATTGTCCGCCGCCGAGGAATCCACCTGTGCACAGGGGAGCAGACTGGAGAGATGAGGTAAGTGAACTTCTTACCGGAGATGAGGATGCTGAAGAGAATGTGGTAGAAGTCCATACAAAGGAAATGAAGTCTACGGCTTCAGGCCGACGCTCAGGGCGAGGCGGCTTTTATCCTTCGCCGCTGACGAGTAGCAGGTGCGTGAGCAGGTGGCGCCGCTGATGAATGGCGCGGCGTGACAGTACTCCCCCCTCTAGCAGCGCCTCCTGGCGATGGCTTATCCGGGTGCGCTCGGTGGAAGTCCGCGATGAGCGATGGGTCCAACACAAACGACGGGGGCACCCACTGTCGATGCTCGGGCCCATAGCCCTCCCAGTCCACCAAGTATTGCAACCCACGACCCCGGCGCCGGGAGTCCAGGATGGAGGAGGCGGACCAGGCCGGAAGGCCACCAATCATCCGGGGCGCGGGTTGCGCTGCAGGAGGAGGGCAAAGGGGGTCAGTAACCGCCAGTTTCACCTTCGACACGTGGAAAGTAGGATGAATGCGGAGGGAGGGGGGAATAGCCACGCGCACAGCCACCGGGTTGATGATCCGGGTGATGGGGTAGGGACCCATGAAGCGCTGCGCCAGCTTTCTCCTCTCGCCTTTTAGAGTGACGTCCTGGGTGGAAATGTAAACAAGCTGCCCAACTCTGTACGCCGGGGCAGGTCTCCTACGCCAGTCCGCCACAGTCCTGTTGCGCTCCGCTGTGCGCAATAGCGCATGGCGCGCGGCAGCCCAGGTGGAGCGGAACTGCCTGAGATGGGCCCTGACTGACGGGACAGTTACTTCACTCTCCTGCTCCGGAAACAGCGGGGGGTCGTAACCCAGGGACGCTTTGAAGGGGGACATCCCTGTAGCAGAAGAGCGAGCGGTGTTGTGGGCATATTCAACCCAGGCAAGATGGTTGCTCCAGGACGCGGGTTTGGATCTGGACACACAGCGGAGCGCAGCCTCCAGCTCCTGGTTGGTCCTCTCACACTGCCCGTTGGATTGGGGGTGATGGCCAGAGGAGAGGCTCACCTTGGCTCCGATGGCGTTGCAGAAAGACCTCCAAACCTCAGATGAAAACTGGGGGCCCCGGTCCGAGACCACGTCCACCGGAATCCCATGCAGCCTGACCACGTGTTGGACGAGGAGGTCCGCCGTCTCCAGGGCAGTAGGGAGGCCTCGCAGGGGGACGAAGTGCACGGCCTTGGAGAAGCGGTCCACGATGGTCAGGATGGTGTCATAGGAGTTGGAGATGGGGAGTCCGGTGACGAAATCCAGAGCGATGTGCGACCAGGGCCTGCCAGGGACGGGCAGGGGCTGGAGCAGACCCGCTGGAGGGGCATTTCCCGACTTGCAGGTGGCACAGATTGGGCAAGCCCGGGCGTAGCGGGCTGCATCCCTCCGCAGGCCTGGCCACCAAAAGGACCGTTGGAGGAGATCTATCATCCGGGAGGTGCCAGGGTGACAGGTGAGCTTGGAGGTGTGGAGCCAGTGGATGACCTCTCCTCGGACCGCGGATGGCACGAACAGCCTCCCCTCCGGTCCGCCGCCAGGGTCAGGTTCCACCTGCTGTGCCTTCCGGATCTTGCTCTCAATGTCCCACGAGATGGCTCCCACGACGCACGACCTGGGCAGGATGGAGTGGGGCGCCTCCTCCGACTCCACGGGGGCGAACTGCCTGGAGAGGGCGTCAGGCAGGACGTTCTTAGAGCCAGGCCTGAAGGTGATGGAAAATTGGAACCTGGCGAAGAACAGGGACCAGCGCGCCTGGCGGGCGTTCAGGCGCTTGGCAGACCGTAAGTATTCCAGGTTCTTGTGGTCCGTGAGGACCACAAACGGCAGGCTTGCCCCCTCCAACCAGTGGCGCCACTCCTGCAGGGCGAGCTTGATGGCCAAGAGCTCTCTGTCCCCCACATCGTAGTTTCTCTCCGCCGGGGACAAGCGCCGGGAGAAGAAGGCGCACGGTCGCTTGGCGCCATCGTCCGGTGACCGCTGGGACAGCACTGCTCCCACTCCCGTGTCCGAGGCGTCTACCTCAACAATGCACTGCAGCGCGGGGTCGACCTGGCGAAGGACCCGGGAGGAGGAGAATTCTGCCTTCAGCGCCTCAAAGGCGGCAGCAACCTCTTCGGTCCACCGGAACGGGACCTTCGGGGACGTGAGGCGGGTCAGTGGTCCCACGATGGCACTGAAGTTGGGGACAAAGCGGCGGTAGAAATTGGCGAAGCCAACAAATTGCTGCACCTGTTTCCGAGATGCAGGTATGGGCCATTCCACCACCGCCTTTACCTTCTCTGGGTCGGGGAGCACCTTATCGTGGGCGATGATGAACCCCAGGAAGGATGTACTCCTGGCGTAAAATTCACACTTTTCCGCCTTAACGTACAGACGATTCTCCAGCAGCCTTTGGAGGACCCGCCTCACGTGGACCTGGTGCTCATCCCTGGACTTGGAGAAGATGAGAATATCGTCCAGGTAGACGAACACGAAAAGGCCAATGAAGTCCCGGAGGACGTCATTAATGAGGCGCTGGAAGACTGCAGGAGCGTTGGTCAACCCGAACGGCATCACCAGATATTCAAAGTGGCCGTTCGGGGTACGGAAGGCCGTTTTCCACTCATCTCCCTCCCGGATCCGGACGAGGTGGTAAGCGCTGCGTAGGTCCAGCTTGGTGAACCAGGTCGCCCCCTGGAGGGAGTGGAAAGCAGTGTCCATGAGAGGCAGGGTGTAACGGTCCCTCTCCGTGATATTGTTGAGGGCCCGGTAGTCGATACAAGGGCGGAGGGACCCATCCTTTTTCCCCACGAAGAAGAACCCTGCCCCCACGGGTGACGATGATGGGCGGATAATCCCAGCACTTAATGATTCCTTCAGGTAGGCGTTCATCGTCTCCTTCTCCGGCGCAGACAGGCTGTAAAGGCGACCAGAAGGTAAGGGAGCCCCCTGGCGGAGGTTGTTGGCGCAGTCATAGGGCCGATGAGGGGGAAGAGACATAGCTTTCGCTTTGCTGAACACTATACCCAGGTCGTGAAATTCTGGGGGCACCAGAGACAGGTCCGGGGGTGCAGCGTCCGTAGCAGGGGGAGGAGCGGACGGAGAGCAGGCAGCGGACTGAAGGCAGGTGCCCATACAGAACGTACTCCATGCCGAGATCCCAGCTGATTTCCAATCCAGGACCGGATTGTGAAGGCGGAGCCAGGGATACCCCAGGATGACGGGCGACACAGAGTTGGGAAGGACGTAACAGGTCATTTCCTCCCGGTGGTTTCCCGAGATGATGACCGGTAGGGGAACAGTTTGATGTGTCACTCTCCCGAGGGTGGCACGGGAGAGGTGGATTAGGGAGATGGGAGTGTTGAGTGCCTGGCAGCGGATGCCCAATCGGGTTGCCAGGCTTTGTGAAATGAAGCTGCCTTCTGCGCCCGAATCCACCAGTGCGTGGGTGAGGTGCCCAGTAGGGTTATGGCAGAAACGGATGGGCAGCTTCAATTGAGTAAGTGATCCTAACCGATTGACATCCGCGAGGCTTCCAACAGTGACTCGCGGACCCCACCGACTGGCTTTCCGTGGACAACGCTCCACGGTGTGTTGGTCGCCTCCGCAATACATGCAGAGGCCCAACTCACGGCGGCGTTGTTTCTCCACAGGGGAAAGTTTAGTCCAGCCCGTCACCATCGGCTCCGACTCCTCGGGGCGCGATGCTGGCGGCGCCGCCAGGGGGCGAGCTTGGAACAGGTGCGGCGAGGCTCCACAAGGGCGAGAAGAAGAAGACCTCCGCCCCGAGGAGCGCTCGCGCAGCCTGTTATCCAAACTTATTGCTAAGGATGTCAGCTCCGCTAGCGTCCCAGGGATATCCCGACCAGCCAGTTCATCCCTCAGATCACTATTGAGGCTGCGGAGGAACAGGCCACAGAGGGAGCGTTCCTCCCAGCCCAATTCCTCCGCCGCTACCCGGAAGTCGACCGAGTGGTCCGCTGCCGACCGGCTTCCCTGCTGGAGAGCGAGAAGCCGATCGACCTGGACCGTTTCGGTTTGTGAGTGGTCAAAGACCTCCAGAAAGCGCCTCACGAATTGGTCATAGGTGAGGGTGGCATAACTGGGCCTCGCCATTACGGCGTAGGTCCAGGTTAACGCACGCCCCTCCAGAAGATTCCCTATGTAACCAATTCGGCTGTGATCCGAGGGAAAATCTCCGGGCACACGGTGGAACACGGACTCACACTGCATAATAAACCCCCGCGCTCCGCCGAGCTTACCGCTAAAGCGGGCGGGGGTCGGAATCGGCGTGAGCCGAACCGGTGCCACTGGAGCCGGCTGGACGGCCGCTGGAACAGCAGGAGCCGCGCCACCCTGGTGAGTCGGGAGGAACGGCTGTTGGGGGTCCAAGCGGTTCAATCGGTTAGTCAGTTCTAATAATTGATGAAGAACCACCTGTTGCTGATAAACAATCTGATCCACCCGAGCCTCGAGGATGGTAAACCGGTGTGCGAGCCCGCCGTCCACCGAGCCGCTCTGCTGAAGCCGTACTGACATAACGTTTGGCTCAGGAGACGCACACACACAGGCTCAGAGTAGTTCAAACTGTTTATTAACAACAGGGATGTTTGGGTGCGTGTCTGCGGAATGTTAATGTGTTGGTGGTGGCGTCTGCTTCGGACCCAGAGGCAGGAGACCGTTCAGCCGGCAACCCTATGGGAGAAATCAGACACAGGGTGATGAGCACACACCAACACGGGAGGAGAATAGGCGAGGGAGAAAAGCTTACTTGTTTGGGCAGATGACTGGCGCTTCAAGGATGGAAGCCCGGGAGACAGCCACCTGCAGGGCTCGGTGCAGCAGTGAGGAGAGACGAGGGACGGGATTGTCCGCCGCCGAGGAATCCACCTGTGCACAGGGGAGCAGACTGGAGAGATGAGGTAAGTGAACTTCTTACCGGAGATGAGGATGCTGAAGAGAATGTGGTAGAAGTCCATACAAAGGAAATGAAGTCTACGGCTTCAGGCCGACGCTCAGGGCGAGGCGGCTTTTATCCTTCGCCGCTGACGAGTAGCAGGTGCGTGAGCAGGTGGCGCCGCTGATGAATGGCGCGGCGTGACACTATGGAACAAACTGAAGATCAGAGTTTATAGAAGACGCCCATGGAACCTTCAAGATTTGACAGTTTGTGTGGAATAATGGGCTAAAATCACCCCTGAGCAATGCCTGCACCTAGTTTATACAGGAGGCGTTTGGAAGCTGTTATTACCAACAAAGGCTTTTCTACTAAATATTAAATTAATTTCATGAAGTGTGTTCAATACTTATTCCCTGTGTTATTCCATTTTATTAAATATAACTTGTTTTGTGAACACAGTTGCCTTGATTTCTTTGTATGTATGGATTACTTGGGTTGCTACTGATATCTGGTGAAAATCTCAGCAGCTTTTTCCTCTTAAAGGTCCCATTTACTGCACTTTTCCCACATGTTGACAGCTCCCACAGGTCTTAAGCTCAGGTCACAAAGATTCTTACAAACGATGGGTTCGTAAGCCTCTCCCAGTTCCTACGAATTCCGGAGTTTGCAGACATTCAAATTAAGAGACCATTGCAAAATCTTTTCTAAATTAGCATCTCTACAGTGCATGCATGGCAGCCATTCAGTTTGAGCATCTGTTGGATTCCAACACAAGGACACCTAATCACGAGGGAGGTACTGATTAGGTGATCATCTAAGCATGGTAAGATGCATCAAAGCTGTGAATAAAAATCAGAGTTATTACACAAATACAGATGTGAGTTCTTCCTAAGTTGCAACTTAAATATTGTAGTGCTTAAGAATGAACATGAACTTGTTTTCTTTGCATTATTTGAAGTATCTTTTTTGTTGTTTTGGCCAGTTGTCATTTTCTTAAATAAATGGCCTAAATGGCAATATTCTGACTTGCAATTTGGGTGTGTTGTTTTCAGTAGGTCAGAGAATAAAATGGCTGTGGCACAGGTACAGTGTGGCCGACTACTGATTGGAAGGTCGGGTTCGATTCCCGCTCTGTCTGCAGTCTGTATGTCGAAGTATCCTTGAACAAGACACTGAACCCCCAGCTGCTCCTGGTGGGTCAGGCCAGCACCTGTGCATGGCAGCTCCGCCACCATTAGTGTGTGAATGGATAGCAGGATCTGTAAAGCACTTTGGTCATCCAGAGATGAGTAAAAAGCGCTATATAAGTGAACACTGTTTACCATTTTACTTAAACACATACATATAGATAGTAAAACCAGATAAAGTGATCATTTTTCAGTCGTCTCTTTGGGATCTTATTTTTTCTGGAGCTGTACGAATATACTACTGAAAAATTTAACTGCTCACTAGCACTGTAAATACCATTAACTATTTTACTTATTTTTAAAATTAAGAGATGTGTCCCCTGTCTTCTGGAGTCAGTGAGAACGCTGATGAACAGACGAGCTCCATGGCTCCCTCATCTCTATCTCTCAGCACTTCTGATATAAAGGTTCTGGGTAAGCATGCCAAAAAGTACAAGGCCAAAGCTGAGCGCTCCAATGTAATGGTTATTGGACAATGACGTCGCCTATGGCTCTTCCTCTGTTAGCAAGCACGATGGACCTGGTCCCTGCTTCCATATCCAGGTCCATGCTGGCAAAATTGGTAGGAATGTCCTCAACTGCCTGCTGCATGATAGCATGGCTGGAAAGAGGATCAATGATATCACACATCCTCCAGGAACCACCAGTCGAGGGAACCAAGGGTTACATAATAATAATAAAAACAATGCATCAGATTTATATAGCGCTTTTTCATAAACGCTTTACAATGGATGCATTATTCATTCACTCCACAGACAATGGTAAGCTACTACTGTAGCCACAGCTGCCCTGGGGCAGACTGACAGAAACATGGCTGCCAATCCAAGCCAACAGCCTCACTGACCATTTATACACATTCATGCTCAGTGTCATGGACACTGGAGGCAAGGCGGGTACAGTGTCTTGCCCAGGAACACAACAGCAGGATGTCTGGGGAGAGTGGGATTCGAACCGCCAACCCTCTGGTTATTGGACAACCCGCTCTACCTCCTGAGCCACTGCTGCCCACATTTCCCTACTCCATTCCATTTCTGCTGAGCACCAAGCTGGATGGCAGGAAGTTTCATTTTTATATGGTCTTTAGCTTGACCCGGCCGGGACTTGAACTCAGACCTCCCAGTTGTGGGGCGGATGCTCTACCTCTAGGCCACCATTGCTTTTGACCTTATGGGTCTTAGTACTGCTCTTTAGTTGTTTTATGTCCAGTCAAGTTTAAGCCATTTTTTTTTTTTTTATTGGCTACCCCTTTTAAAAAGAAGTTTTGAACATCAGGTTAGTGGCGCTGCTGTGTCCGTATACAGTAGGGTCATATTAGGCTATGCCCTGTCTGTGAAACAACACATAGATATAACAGAAAATGAGATGCATTTTGGTGACACATTACAGTGTGTTTTTATGTGTAAATGTGTACAGTCCTGCCATCTTGCAAGTACAACTCTCACATTGAGATTGGACAAAGATAAACTATTTAAAGTAGATCAGAAACTGATAGTTCCCAACAAATAGCAAATGCTGGCTGTGGAGGCATGGTATTATGGTATTGTTATTTATTTTTGAGGTATGATCAAATACAGTACATAGTTTAGATTGACTGACCTCTGTTTGAGGCAATGTCTCTCCTGTGACATTACTCCCCCTCCACAGGTGCGAGTACAAGCTGTCCATTTGGCCCACTCCCCCCACCAGTACGTGGTCACCTCCAGCTCCTCCTCCAGGCTGTTGGAGCCCATGCCCTCATCCTATAATCACACACATGCAATGCACAAATAGAATTCTTTTCCAAATCATAATACATACATATTCACAGTAATTATGATTTTAAATATATAAGAGCATTATTTCAATGAGAACACTGGAAATCAAATTGTGCTTTGGTGTCCAAAGGGTTAGGGGCAAATTACAATAACTTTGTGTTAGCATGTTGTGTCACTGATTTAGTTAAAGATGAGACATCCAGTCAGTGCATCATTTCTGTTTTTGTTTTGTTTCAATTTTTTTGATTTAGCTGTATATCCAGGGCAGCTCGGTGGTGCAGTGGTTAGAACTGTGGCAACACAACAAGAAAGTCACAGGTCCGATACCACCCTTGACCATCGTGGGTTCGACCCCCCGCTCCTTGACCATCGGTGACTCTTCTGTGTGGAGTTTGCATGTTCTCCCCGTGTCTGTGTGGGATTACTCCGGGTACTCCAGTTTCCTCCCACAGGCCAAAAACATGCAGGTTAGATTAATTGGCATCAATTGGGCATTCTAAATTGTCATTAGGTATGATTGTGAGAGTGAATGGTTGTCTGTCTCTCTGTGTTGGCCCTGGGATGGACTGATGATCTGTTTGCGGTGTACCCTGCCTTTTGCCCAAAGATGCTGGGATAGGCTCCAGGCCACCATGACCCGAAAAGGATTAAGGGTAAATGATGGATGGATAGTTGTACATTCATTCATTAGGAAAAGCTAATATGACGTAATGTTATATATTTACCTGTAAGAGTGCCATCCATTCATTTTCTACCGCTTTTCCTGAGGTCTGGGCCAAGAAGGCAGCAGTCTAAGCAGAGAAGCTCAGATTTCCCTTTCCCCAGCCACCGATAGCAAGGTATTCCCAGGCCAGCTGGGAGACATAGTCTCTCCAGCATGTCCTGGGTCTGCACCAGGGTCTCCTTCCAGTGGGATGTGCCCAAAACAATTCAAGTGAGAAGTGTCCAGGAGGCATCCTAATTAAATGCCCAAACCACCTCAAATGGCTTATGTCGACGTGGAGGAGCAGCAGTTCTACTCTGAGCCTCTCCCGGATGACTGAGCTCCTCACCCTATCTTGAAGGGCGAGTCCAGCAACCCTAAAGAGAAAGCTCATTTCAGCCACTTGTAACCGTGATCCCATTTTTTTGGTCATTACCCAAAGTTCATGACCATAGGTGAGAGCAGAACATAGATTGAAGGTCCACATCACTGCAGATTCTCCTCTGATTTGTCTGTCAATCTCTTGCTCCATTCTCCCCTCACTTGTGAATAAAACTCCAAGATACTTAAAGCCCTCTACTGGGGGCAGGACCTTGTCCCCAACCCAGAGAGGACAATCTACTCTTTTCTGGCTGAGCACCATGGATTCAGACTTCAAGGAACTGATTCTCATCCTGGCCACTTCACACTCAGTAGCAAACCACGCCAGTAAGACCTGTAGTTCACTATTCGATGAAGCCAGCAGGACAACAGGCACTGTCCCCAGCTTCCACACAATGTTGCAGAGGCATGTCAAAAACAGCTCCACAACATCCAGAGCCTTGAGGTACTCGGGGCAATTCTCAACCTCCCCCAGGGATCTGCCACCAAAAAATTATTTAACCACTTCAGTGACCAGGTGGTGATTGGTTGACAGCTCTGCACCACTCTTCACCGAGGTCACAGATCTGATGACATAATAACAAAATCGATCATCCACCTAGGGTGTCCTGGTGCCAAGTGCACACATAGACACCCTTATGCCTGAACATGGTGTTCATTATGGACAAGCTGTGATTAACACATAAGTCCAATAACTGAACACCACACATGTTCAGATCGGGCAGGCCATTCTTCCCTAGGAATGGCCTGCCCAGCGCAGGAAAACAACCCTTTTGGATTACAAATAAAGCAATAAAATCATTTTTAAAAAAATCCAATTATAGGATTATAGCTGTGCACAAGGATAGGTAATTCAGCTACAAAATGGAAGTATTTATCATGTTAAGTCTTTAACTTGTGTTGGTTCTCTGTGTCAGTTAGTCAGCTCTCAGGTGAGCGTCACATAGACTTCCTTAGGTGAAGTGTAGCTCTGAATGATATTGAAGTGTAGCTGCCAACAATACTCTTCATTTGCTGCTACTTTGGTGAGCTTTAACTAACAACTGTCAAAGTCAAAAACAGCTCCACAACATCCAGAGCCTTGAGGTACTCGGGGCAATTCTCAACCTCCCCCAGGGATCTGCCACCAAAAAATTATTTAACCACTTCAGTGACCAGGTGGTGATTGGTTGACAGCTCTGCACCACTCTTCACCGAGGTCACAGATCTGATGACATAATAACAAAATCGATCATCCACCTAGGGTGTCCTGGTGCCAAGTGCACACATAGACACCCTTATGCCTGAACATGGTGTTCATTATGGACAAGCTGTGATTAACACATAAGTCCAATAACTGAACACCACACATGTTCAGATCGGGCAGGCCATTCTTCCCTAGGAATGGCCTGCCCAGCGCAGGAAAACAACCCTTTTGGATTACAAATAAAGCAATAAAATCATTTTTAAAAAAATCCAATTATAGGATTATAGCTGTGCACAAGGATAGGTAATTCAGCTACAAAATGGAAGTATTTATCATGTTAAGTCTTTAACTTGTGTTGGTTCTCTGTGTCAGTTAGTCAGCTCTCAGGTGAGCGTCACATAGACTTCCTTAGGTGAAGTGTAGCTCTGAATGATATTGAAGTGTAGCTGCCAACAATACTCTTCATTTGCTGCTACTTTGGTGAGCTTTAACTAACAACTGGTTAATTTGGGTGGAAAACTAAGTTTCTGGTTCAGGCCAACCCTCATTTTCAACTTGCATCTATAGGTGCTTTTTGGACAGAGAAGTTTCAGTATGGACCACTCCATCTGTTTAATGTTTTCCTCTTCAGTTCCTTGTTGGATGACGAATATAGGAGTTTAGAGGAAGATAGACTGGTTCTAGTGGCTTTAAGGTCGTGTTCCTCCAAGACCTACACCAGTTCTCAAAAGATTTGTTCTGGCCTTGGGTGAAAATGTGCTTTAAGATGGAGTTTTGGGCATTACAGAGCCCGGAATTTGTTTCTGAGCTATACAACAGATGTATAGGTTGTGGGATTGGAAGGATGCTCTCAATCTATCCACCTTCCTTCCAGGCTTACTGCTCTGTTTTTGAACGTTTCATCCTCCATTCTGATGACTTCTGAGACCACTAGATTCAAAGATTTTTTTTTTGTCAGTACTTCTATACATACAGGACATACAGTAGAATTGAAATGCCATTTCTCTCTCTTAGTCGTGTGCACAATATATAAGAAAAGAAGGAATAAGGATGAAAACCAACAGCAGTCTATGTACAGTAATGCTACTCATAGTGCAAATAAAGTTAAAAAATAAAAACCAGCAATCCTATGTACAGAAAAAAGTGGAGCCATAATCCCCATAATTGCAAGTTCAATGCGGTTGACATGATTCAAGCTAAGCAGGTCTCAAGGAGCAGAAACCACAACAGATTCACAGGTAAAGTTTTTTTTTTTTTTTCAGGTAAAGTCTTTTGACACTGTTTTTTGTACAGAGGTATCTCATCATCTTATCTTCAAAGTATATGAACAAGAAATCAGTACAATATAAAAAGAAAAACCAAAAAAACAGAAAATTCTCACTTACTTTTGACAAAGGGGGGCTGGCTGGCTGGCTGGCTGGCATGGCCGCTGCGTATTCACCAATCATGGTTGTTATTTTGCATTGTGTCGGTCATGTTAAAGTCTCTACCACATCTACAAAGTCTTATGATTATCCCACATAAACTTCGCTTGTATCCCGCGGCTATTTTTCCGCGTACAAAGCCGATAAAAGTGATGGTGACCGATCGTGGACATGTTAGCTTTCTGGGCTATAATACTAAAAATAGGAAAAGGAAATGAGTTCTTCTTTGGTGTATTATGTGTCATCCACTGAGTCCTCCAACGGATGTCTGCCACCTTTTGAAAATGGCAAATTAGTACAAATCAGTACAAATCTACATCAGCTTCTGTGTGGACAACACCGTACCAACCAAGATCATACGGTGTTGCTCGAACAACAAACCCTGGATCAACCCTGAGATAAAAACACTTCTGAGAGAGGAGAAGAGGATCTTCAGGTTGGGGAACAGGGAGATGCTGAAGTCCGTACAGAGGGAGCTGAGGAGGAAGATCAGAGAAGGCAAGGACAGCTTCAGGAAGAAGTTGGAGGACAAGCTGCAACACAGCGACATCGGCGGGGTCTGGAGAAACCTCAAAATCAATAATAAAACAATATCAGTCGCTATGGAGGGTGACAATATGTATGGGTACATATTCATACTATGTAGGATAACGAAGTATACGGTTATGCTGTTTATTCCATCTAGCTACAATGCTCCGCACTGTGTATATATATTTATATATTTATGTGTACAAATGTATATTCACTGCCCTTATTTTCTTATCTTCTAAATTATTGCTCTGAATGTTGCTGTCCCTGTGCTGTTGCAATCCTGGAATTTCCCCATTGTGGGACTAATAAAGGCTTATCTTATCTTATCTTATCTTATAACAACAGAAAAAAGTGGGGTTAAGAGACACAAAATCCCTCCTTAAACGTAAGCTATATTAAAAAGGAAGGATTTTACCCTATTCTTAAAAACAGAGACCGAGTCTGACTCCCGGACCCAGAGTGGTAACTGGTTCCAGAGAGAAGGAGCTTGGTAGCAGAAGGCTCTGCCTCCCACTGTACTTTTGGAGATTCTGGGCACCACAAGTAAGCCAGCATTTTAGGAGCGTAATGCTCTATTAGGATGGTAAGGTAATATCAGATCTTTTATATATTGGGGGGCCTGATTATTAAGAGCTTTGAAAGTAAGAAGGATTTTAAACTTGATTCTAAATTCTATGGGAAGGCAATGAAGGGAGGAGAGAACCGGGGAGATGTGATCTCTTTTTCTAGAACCAGTTAAAACTCTAGCAGCAGCATTTTGAATCAACTGAAGATTTTTTAAGGATACTTTAGAACAACCAGATAATAACGAATTACAATAATCTAATCTAACTAACTAACTACTAACTAACCTGCACTTATATAGCGCTTTTCTAGTCACAAAGACCACTCAAAGCGCTTTCATTAATACTAACCCTCTATTCTAAGGGCCTATAGGAAACAGATATCTAGGGACAATTTAGAACAGCCAATTAACCTAACATGCATGTTTTTGGCATGTGGGAGGAAACCGGAGAAATCCCGGAGTAAACCCACGCAACACGGGGAGAACATGCAAACTCCACACAGATCACTGTTGGTCGGGGGCTGGGATCGAACCCACGATCCCACGATCCCCACAATCCCCCGGCCAAGGGTAAACTGTGCTGCCGCAGTGCTAACCACTGCGCCACCGTGCAGCCACAATCGGGAGCTGACAAAGGCGTGAATCAGTTTCTCAGCATCATTCAGAGACAAGATGCTCCTGATTTTGGCAATATTGCGCAGATGATAGAAGGCAGTCTTAGAAACAGTTTTAAGATGTGAATTAGACCCTGGAGAGACTGCTCCTTGCTCCCCTCTGCCCCCTGGTGGGACCAGCGATGGATCCACTCCAGTTCGCCTACCAGCACGGCATTGGGGTGGAGGATGCAGTGATCTTCCTCCTTCACCGTTCTCTGTCCCACCTGGAGAAGCCCGGGAATGCGGTGAGGATCATGTTCTTTGACTTCTCCAGTGCTTTCAACAGCATCCAACCGATGATCCTGAAGGACAAGCTGCTGTGTGCAGGGGTGGACCAGCACCTGTCATCATGGATCCTGGACTACCTCACAAACCGGCCACAGTTTGTGAGAACCCGGGACTGTGTGTCCGACACCATCATCGGTAGCACGGGGGCCCCCCAGGGAACGGTTTTGGCTCCCTTCCTGTTCACCCTTTATACAGCGGACTTCTCACACAACACAACACACTGCCATCTACAGAAGTTCGCTGATGACTCTGCGATCGTTGGCCTCATCTCCAATGGAGATGAAGCTGAGTACAGAAGGCTTATCCAGGACTTTGTGGACTGGTGCCATCGGAACTGCCTCCAGATCAACGCGAGGAAAACTAAGGAGCTGGTGGTGGACTGCCGCAGGCAAGGACAACCCCTCACAGCACCAGTAAATATACAGGGAACAGACATCGAGATGGTGACATCCTACAAGTACCTGGGTGTTCATCTGAACAATAAACTAGACTGGTCACACAATACTGACGCACTCTACAAGAAGGGACAGCGCAGGCTGTTCCTACTGAGGAGACTCAGGTCTTTTGGTGTACAAGGGGCACTGCTGAAGTCATTCTATGACACGGTGGTGGCATCAGCCATCACTTTTGGAGTGGTCTGCTGGGGCAGTGGCATTACAGCAGCCGATAGGAAGAGACTGAACAAACTGATCAAGAAAGCTAGCTCTGTCCTGGGGCAGCGCCTTGACCCAGTGGAGGAGATGGGAGAGAGAAGGATGGTGGCTAAACTGTCATCTCTGCTGGAGTCCGAGTTCCACCCTATGCAGGACATACTGAATGCACTGAGGAGCTCATTTAGCAGCAGACTACATCATCCTAGGTGCACAACCGAGAGGTTTCGCAGGTCCTTCCTACCTACAGCTGTCAGACTGTACAACCTAAGCAGGGCTGCTCGCAGAGATAGCAAAAAGACGTGACAACCTAATAGTATTGAATGCAAAAGATGCAATAGACTTACGCAATGGTCCCCTCAGGTATACAACTAGGAAAATACCGGTCGCTATGGAGGGTGAGAATATGTATGGGTACATAATCATATCATGTAGGATAACTAAGTAGACAGTTATGCTGTTTCATCCCATCTAGCAACAATGCTCCGCACTGTGTGTGTTTATATATCTACATATTTATTCCATCAAGCTACAATGCTCTGCACTGTGTGTTTATATATTCATATATTTATTCCATCTAGCTACAATGCTCCGCACTGTGTGTGTTTATATATGTACATATTTATTCCATCTAGCTACAATGCTCCGCACTGTGTCTATATATATATGTACATATGTATACTTGCTGCTCTTGTTTTTTTCTCTTGCCTTCTGATTGTTGCTCTGAGTGTTGCTATCCCTGTGCTGTTGCAATCCTGGAATTTCCCCATTGTGGGACTAATAAAGGCTTATCTTATCTTAAAGGACAAATCTTGATCAAAAATAACTCCAAGGTTCCTCACAGAACTGTTCAGAGTGAGAGTGGCGGAATCTAAATTAAGGGCATAATTTGAAAAGGAATTTCTAAGATGTTTTGGGCCAACAAGAATGACTTCAGTCTTATCAGAGTTTAATAGTAGAAAATTACAAGTCATCCAAGCTTTGATGTCCTTAAGACAGGCATCTAACTTGGCTAATTGATTACAATCATCGGGCTTCATTGACAGGTATAGTTGTGTGTCGTCTGCGTAACATTGAAAATGTATACAGTGCTTTCTGATGATATTGCCTAACGGGAGCATATACTGTAAAAACTAAAAACAGTAGGTCCCAACACAGATCCCTGTGGAACTCCGTGACTGAGCTTAGAGTTGGAAGAAAATTCATCATTGATGTGAACAAACTGAAATCTATTGGACAAATAAGATCTAAACCACTGCAACAGAGTTCCACTCAGTCCAACAAAGTGTTCTAATCTATCAAGTAGAATGGCATGATTGATAGTGTCAAAGGCTGCACTGAGATCCAAAAGAATAAGAACAGAGACAAGTCCATTATCAGATGCGATCAGAAGGTCATTAGTGACCTTCACTAAGGCAGTTTCAGTGCTGTGATGAGCTCTGAACCCAGATTGAAACGCCTCAAACAAACCAACTCCCTGCAAATGGTCAGATAATTGTGCAGCAACAACTCTTTCCAAGATTTTTGAAATGAAAGGCAAATTAGAGATTGGTCGATAATTGGCCAAACTCCTGGATCGTGCGTCGGTTTTTTGAGTAAGGGTTTAATTACAGCAGTTTTAAAAGTCAGTGGAACATAACCCAGAGTTAAAGAAGAATTAATTATAAGAAGAATACGGCTACCAATAATTGGGAAGATAATTTTAAATAACCTGGAAGGAATAGGGTCCAAAAGGCAAGATGAAGACTTAGATGAGGAAATTATTTTATCCAACTCTAAGAGGTCGATTGGAGTAAACTTATTTAAGCAGATATCAATTGAGGGAGTTGTAGTAGTTAATGTACTTGAGTTTACGGTAGGAAGAATCTGACTGATTTCATCTCTAATAGATAAAATTTTAAGATTGAAAAAGTTCAGAAAGTCCTGACTAGAAAACTCGGGGGATGCGAGGATTGACCAAGTCCTGGCTCTTTGTAAGCCTGGCTATAGTGTTGAAGAGAAACCTGGGGTTATTCTTGTTCGCTTCTATTAATGCAGAATAATTGCTTGATCTAGCTTTTCTAAGAGATTTTTTATAGATTAAGAAATGATTTCTCCAGGCTAAGTAGAATTCATCTGAATTAGTTGAACGCCATTTCCTTTCCAATTGACGAGTTTTCTGTTTTAAGCCACAAGTTTCTGAGTTAAACCAAGGGGTTAGAAATCTCTGGTTAGACTTTTTCTTTTTTAAAGGGGCTACCAAATCTAGAGTCCAATGCAGAGAGGCAGTAACACTATCAACCATGCTATCAATCACGAATGGAGCAGACTCTCCACCTTTTATTTCTGTTGTTTCTGTTGTGTTGACCCATGGCATAGAGGAGATAATCTGCAAAAACTTGGCAACAACGTCACTCAGAAAGACATCTGCTGTAGTAGTACTTTTCTTTAGGAAACAAGTGATCAGAGATAAAGAAATCAAAAATTAACAGACAATGGTCAGACAGTACAGGATTATGAGGAGATACTACCAGATTTTCGATATCTATACCATAAGTCAAAACAAGGTCCAATGTATGGTGGAAATGATGGGTAGAATTTTTTACTTTCTGGGAAAACCCCATTGAGTCTAAAATTGAATTAAATGCCTTATTAAGACAGTCACTCTCTACATCAACATGTATATTAAAGTCCCCTACCATAATTATTCTATCGGATTTCAACACTAAATCAGCTAAAAATTTGGCAAATTCAGATAGAAACTCTGAATAGGCCGAGGGAGGATGATAAACTATGGCAAAGAGAATTGGGTTCAAGCCAAGATTGCCAACAAGCCCCACACTGAGGACCAAACCTTCAAAGGAATTAAAACGTAATTTTTGCTTAACATTAACAAGTAATTTAGAATTGAAAATTGCCGCCACTCCACCACCATGACAGGAACCTCTGGGGTTATGACAGTTTAAATACCCAGAGGGAGTTGATTCATTCAGACCAACATAATCATCTTGCCCAAGCCAGGTCTCTGTGAGGGATAGTAGATCGATCTGATGATCGATTAATAGATCATAAACCAGAAGAGACTTAGAAGTTAGAGACCTAATGTTTAATAAACCACATTTAATTTTTAAATTTTGGGGAGGAACAGAGGCCAATTTATTAATTTTAGGGACTTGAGGCTGGATTTGAATTTTACCAACATTTTGTTTAATCAATTTGGGATGTTTATGCATTCTATTTTTATTAACTTTTTTATTAACTTTAGAGGGAGCAGAAAAAGGTTCTCTAATGAAGGAGACAGGGGCAAAGTTGAAAGGTGGTGGATGAGGAGGAGCTGCAGAAGTGCGTGTGTTTTTCAAGTTGTGTTGTATTTGTCCTGGGTTACAATATTTAGGGCAACGGGAGACAGACACAATCTCTGTAGGATTATAAATCAAAGGCTGATCCAAACGGTAAAGACCACCTGAATTAATGTGATCGATACAAGAAGTGGGAACAGAACCAGAAAAGGGCAGTTTGGCAAACCCAGAAGCTTCAGAGTGAGTAAACACACCAAGTCCCAGTCACTGTACCAAAAAACATTGAATGGAATAGAATAGATTGTCTCTTAAAACACGTGCACCAAGTCTATTTGGGTGGATGCCATCAGGCCTCATAACTGATGGGCGGTTCCAAAATAAGTTAAAACTGTCAACAAAACCAATGTTAAAAATAGGACAAGTAAAACACAGCCAAGAATTAAGACTGAGAGTTCTGCTAAAACGATTGCAGCCTCGTCTGAGAGGTGGCAAAGGCCCAGAGATGAGCGCATGTCTGCCACAGTTCATAAGAGTGAACAGAAGGCTCCTGAAGTCACTTTTTAAAATCTCTGATGCTTCATCTGGGATGTTATTGCATCCCACATGCACAACGACAGTTTGTACGTGGGGGTAATCATTTAGCAGGTCAGGGATAAGAGCCTCAACGTCAGAGACTCTAGCCCCGGGAAAAAAATCAAGTGATGCAGTACCTGCTTCTGACGTTCCTCATGATCGAGTCACCAATTACCAGCGTCGTCTGGGGTTTTTTTGTCAGTGGATTCTGATGAGGAGAGTAATTTTGTAGAGGGTGATGTTGTTGTTGCGAAGACGGGGTGATGTGCTCTCTTCTATCTGGAGCTGGTGTGTAATTTGACACACCCAGGGTGGTCTTTATCCGAGGTTTGCGGTCATGAGCCGCCGCTGAAGAAGAGGAGGGAGGACGAGGGGCATCCACAGGCGGACGGCCAGCGTCCAGGTGGGGAAAATCCTCCAGGGAAAGGATATCAAATCTGTTTTCCAAGGACACGGAAGACAAGAGGTGCGGTCCATTCTGGTCGATCGACGATGGTTGTTAGCTGGTCGAACCAAGGTCCAGGGCGTGCATTGAGGATGAGAGGGACCAACCGAGGCTTTGGGTTTAGCCCCGAGACGAAACCAGTGTTTATTGCTGTGGTCATGGACGTCTGCAGAGGCTGGAGCAGGGGTAGAGGTGGATGGAGAAGCGTTGAGCTCACCCAAGTAAGTAGCCGTCTCTCCCAGCTGCGAGTCGGTAGCTGGAACCGATGTTTGCTCGAGAATGATGGTGTCAAGGTGGTCTTCGACCTCCTGAATCTTATAAAGGTTGGAGAGCCTCGTTTCCAACTCAGAGACCTTACCGAGGATAGATAAACAGCGGGTACATGTCGGAGAAGGAGCCATGGCGTTCCAGGCACTGAGATGGATGGATAGCCCGCCAGCTAGCCAAAAATCCAGCAGCAACTCTCTCGTGTCTTTGTGTTTCTGTCTGTTTATTCCTGTAGTGTGTCTCTTATTAACCAGGGCTCTGTAGGAATACTCGGACTAAGACTGGACCAACTTTTTTCTCTATTTTAGCCCCGTCTTTTTCTAGTTTTCTTTTCTTTTCTCTTCCTCGGGCAATGGAGATCAACAGAGGTGGGGACGGATGCATTGTTTACACACACGAACAGCTGATCGCATTGAAGAGGCCGGCGCCTGGAGCGCTGCGGCCGGCAGTGGCAGTGAAGCCCCTCAGCCTGGATGAGCTGAAGAGGAGACGCCGCGGGCGAAGGGCTGGAGTGAAGGTGAGGAGGAGGAGGAGGGAGCAAAAACCGGTTATACTGATGGTCATCACCGGGATCGTGCGATTGCTGGGAAATAAAACAGATGAGCTTACAGTGCTGGTCAGGACGCAAAAGGAGTATCGTGAGTGTAGTATAATGTGTTTTACGGAGATGTGGTTACACTCACAGATCCCGGATGTAAACGTAGCGATACCTGGCTTCAAGACTATAAGGGGGGACAGAGACGTGAAAAGCAGCAGGAAAAAGAGAAGAGGAGGATTGGTACTTCTTGTTAATGAGCGGTGGTGTCATCCTGGACATATTTATGTGAAGGAAAAGTGCTGCAGCCCAGACATTGAACTGCTGGCTGTGAGTAAGAGACCTTATTATATGCCATGAGAAATGACCTGTGCCTTAGTAATTATCGTCTACGTCCCTCCGTCAGCTGATGCAGCGGTGGCCTGTGACGTCATCAGCTCCACTGCAGCCACATTACTGGAGAAGCACCCAGATGCATTCATGGCCGTCACAGGTGACTTTAATCATGTCTCAGTAGGAAAAACACTACCAGACTTTCACCAGTTTGTTGACTGTCCCCCCAGAGAAAACAAAACGCTGGATTTACTGTATGCCAATGTCAGAGATGCATATAGTGCCACAGCTCTACCCCCCATTGGCAAATCAGATCACTGCATGGTCATGTTAACACCCAAGTACGTTCCCCTTGTGCAAAGGCAGGCTGCTTATACAGGGACTGTGAGGAGGTGGACACAGGAGGCTGCTGATGCACTTCAGGACTGCTTCGAGATGACAGACTGGAGTGTACTCTGTGAACCACATGGGGTGAACATAGACAATATGACTGACTGCATCACAGAATACATTAGATTCTGTGAAGACATGACCATGCCAGCTCAGACTGTACACTGCTTCTCCAACAACAGACCATGGGTCACCAGTGACCTGAAAGCACTTCTGAACAAAAAGAAGAGAGCTGTTAGGGCTGGAGACAAGGCGAAGATGAGGGGAGTGCAGCATGAGCTCAGAGAGATGCTGAGGAGGTGCAAGGACAATTATAGGAGGAAGTTGGAAGATAAACTCAGGCAAAACAACACTAAAGATGTGTGGAGGGGAATGAAGTAAAAAAAAAACTGGGTGCAAGGGGAGAGTCAGGCAGCCATCTGGGAGCCAGGAGAGAGCTGAGGAACTGAATCTGTTTTTTAATAGGTTCAACTCACAGTCTGTCACCCCAGCAACACAACCAGACCCCCACACACTCCTCCCCACCCACCCTCCTGTGCAGAACCTCTCTCCATCTCCCCCCTCCTCCTCCTCAGGTGGCACCAGGACCCTCCCTCACTTCACAGTGACTACAGACCAGGTGGAGAAACAGCTGGAGAGACTCCGTCAGTGGAAGGCAGCGGGCCCTGATGGCATCTCCGCCAGGACCCTGAGGACCTGTGCCAACCAACTAGCTCCGGTACTGAAACACCTGTACAACCTGAGCCTGAGTCTGGAGAGAGTACCGGTGCTGTGGAAGACATCCTGCCTGGTTCCTGTACCCAAGAATTCATCTCCATCGGACCTGAATGACTATCAACCAGTTGCCCTCACATCTCATGTGATGAAGGTCCTGGAGAATCAGAATCAGAATCAGAATCAGATTTATTGCCATTGTTCATGTAGTACACAAACTAGGAATTTGTCTCGGTGCCATGCTGCAACATTAAAAACATGATGAGAAAAAGGGATAAACTAAAAAACTAAAGGACTAAAAACGTGCAATAAGTGTAGAAAAATAAGTAATAAGTAATAATAATAATAATAATAATAATACTAGTAATAATGAGTAGTACTAGTCAAGGCAGTTTTAAAAAATTAGCAAGTAGCAGATAATGTGAAGTACCACATAGTGCAGTCGATAATGCAACAGAAAAACAGTGATGAATGACGTGAGTCTGGTTGAGCTGCTGTACATAGTGCACGAGAGTCAAAAAGTCACTTAATGTTCAGCAGTCTGATGGCAGAGGGGAAAAAGCTGTTCATGTGCCGGGAGGTTTTAGTCCGAATGGACCGAAGTCTTCTACCTGAGGGGAGGGGGGCAAACAGTACGTGACCAGGATGTGAAGGATCGGCTATGATCCGGCCAGCATGCCTCCGGGTCCTGGAGATGTACAGGTCCTGGAGAGATGGGAGCTCGCAGCCTATCACCTTCTCAGCAGTGCGCACGACGCGCTGCAGCCTTAGTCTGTCCCTGGCAGTGGCTCCTGCATACCACACAGTTATGGAGGAGGTGAGGATGGACTCGATGATGGCCGTGTAGAACTGCACTAACATCTTGGTGGGTAGCTTGAGCTTCCTCAGCTGCCGCAGAAAGAACATCCTCTGCTGGGCCTTTTTGATGAGGGAGCTGATGGTTGGCTCCCATTTGAGGTCTCGGGTGATGGTGGTGCCCAAGAAGCGGAAGGAATCTGCAATGGTGATGGGAGAGCCTGTGATGGTGAGGGGGGGCAGGGGGGTTGTGACTTTCCTGAAGTCCACAATCATCTCCGCTGTCTTCAGAGCATTCAGCTGCAGGTTGTTGTGGCTGCACCAGGACACCAGCTGGGCCACCTCTTCCCTGTAGGCGGACTCGTCGCCGTTGGAGATGAGCCCGATGAGGGTGGTGTCGTCCGCAAACTTAATCAGCTTAACAGACTGGTGGGAGGAGGTGCAGGAGTTGGTATAAAGGGAGAAGAGTAGGGGGGAAAGTACACAGCCCTGGGGTGATCCAATGCTGATGCTAACAGAGTCTGAGACAGACTTCCCCAGCCGCACATGCTGTCTCCGGTCCGTCAGGAAGTCGGTGATCCACCTGCAGAGGGAGTCAGGCACGTTGAGCAGGGACAGCTTGTCCTGGAGCAGATCGGGGCGGATGGTGTTGAATGCGGAGCTGAAGTCCACAAACAGAATCCTGGCATAGGTTCCCGGGGAGTCCAGGTGCTGCAGGATGGAGTGGAGGGCCAGGTTGACTGCGTCGTCCACAGACCTGTTAGCACGGTAGGCAAACTGCAGCGGGTCTAGGAGGGGTGTGGTGATGGACTTGAGGTGAGACAGGACCAGACGCTCAAAGGACTTCATGACTACAGAGGTGAGCGCTACAGGTCTGTAGTCGTTAAGTCCAGTAATCCGTGGCTTCTTGGGGACAGGGATGATGGTGGAGGATTTGAGGCAGGTCGGCACGTGACATTGCTTAAGGGAGGTGTTAAAAATGTCTGTGAAGACAGGAGCCAGCTCTTTTGCACAGTGTCTCAGGGTGGAGGGAGACACACCGTCCGGCCCGGGGGCCTTGCGTGGGTTCAGTCTGGAGAACTGTCTGTGCACGTCCTGCTCACTGATGACAAGGGGAGGGGGGGGGAGGAGGAGGAGGGGGGGGGGGCCGCTTTTGATGAATTAGGGGCTGAGGAGGCAGTGGAGCTGGGTGGAGTGGGTGAGTTGGACACAGCTGACAAGGTGTCAAAACGGGCGTAATGTTGGGACAGTTTTTGACAAAGGGCTTTGTCATCCTGACCTTTAGAAGCCTGAGGCCGATAGTTGGTGATTTGCCTCAGTCCTCTCCACACAGAAGCCGAGTCATTAGCAGTGAACTGCTGCTGGAGTTTCTCAGAATACACAGATTTAGCTCTCCTCAGCTCTCTGTTAAACCGATATTTGACCTCTCTGTAGCAGTCCCTGTCTCCACTTTTCAACGCTGCTTCCTTCTCCTTCCTGATCCGTCTGAGCTTAGCTGTGAACCAGGGCTTGTCATTAGAATATCTCACCCTGGTGCGCGATGGGAGAATGTCCTCCTCACAGAAGTTGATATATGAGTTCACAGTGTCTGTGTACTCATTAAGATCATGTGTGGCTCTTTTAAACATGCCCCAGTCAGTTATTTCCATGCATGTGTTCAGTTTCTCTCCAGCTTCACTGGTCAATTTCTTTGTGGTGGTCACAACAGGTTTAGTGAGTTTCAGTCTCTGTCTGTATGTGGGGATGAGGTGGACCATCAAGTGATCAGATAGTCCCAGCGCAGCGCGGGGAACAGCGCGATATGCGTCCTTTACTAAAGTATAACAGTGATCTAGCGTGTTATTTCCTCTGGTTGGACATTTAATAAACTGTTTGTAGCGGGGGAGCTCGTGACTCAGATTGCTCTGGTTAAAATCGCCCACCACAATAACCAGGGAGTCTGGAAAGTTCCGCTCCGTAAGTTGGATAGAGACTGGATAGAGACTGGTCTTAGCCCACCTGAGGCCGCAGGTGAAGACGTGGCTGGACCTTCTGCAGTTTGCATATCAGCCCCATTTAGGAGTTGAAGACGCTGTCATCTACCTGCTGCAACGAGCACATCTGCACCTGGATGGTGGAGGAGACACTGTGAGAATCACTTTTTTTGATTTCTCCAGTGCCTTTAACACCATCCAGGAACTGCTGCTGGGTGAGAAGCTGAGGGTGATGGGGGTTGACAGCTCTGTGATCTCCTGGATTACTGACTACCTGACAGGCAGACCACAGTTTGTCCGGCTGGGCAATGTCTTGTCTGGAGTGGTGGCTTGTGATACGGGAGCTCCACAGGGGACTGTGCTCTCTCCTTTTCTCTTTACCTTGTACACCACTGACTTTCAGTACAACACAGAGTCATGCCACCTGCAGAAATTCTCTGACGACTCAGCTGTTGTGGGGTGTATAAGAGGAGGAGAGGAGGGGGAGTACAGGAAACTGGTAGACAGATTTGTGGAGTGGACGGAGCAGAATCACCTGAGGTTGAATGTCAGCAAGACCAGAGAGATGGTGATTGACTTCAGGAAGAGGAAGATGCCTATCTCAGCCACTGCAGATTAGGAGGGAGGATGTGGGAGTGGTTGAGGATTACAAATATCTGGGTGTCAGGATCAGCAGCGGGTTGGACTGGAGATCCAACACCGATGCTGCGCACAAGAAGGGGATGAGCAGACTCTACTTCCCGAGGAAGCTGAGATCCTTCAATATGTGCAGCAGGATGCTGGAGCTTTTCTACCAGACCGCTGTCACCAGTGCTATCTTCTTTGCTGCTGTCTGTTTGCTGGGGTAGCAGTATCAGGGCCAGAGACACCAACAGACTTGACAAGATTATCAAGAGGGATGGCTCTGTAATTGGTCTCAGATCGGAGACCTTTGAGACAGTAGTGGAGAGGAGAACACTAAATAAACTGCGATCCATCATGGACAATCCTGATCACCCCCTTCACAACACACTAGACAGACAGCAAAGCACTTTCTCCAGTAGACTACTACAGCTTCGCTGTCAAACGGCCAGGTACAGGAAATCTTTCCTGCCACATGCAATTTCACTGTACAATAACTCACTATGATGTTATATTCTGGTCATAACAATGCTGCCACACTGCACCTTACAGACTAACTGGTACCTCACATTTCACTCTGGTCCTGATAGTTCTTCTTTGTATAATGGGATGATTCATGTGTTTATATGGGTCATCATATATTAAGCTATGATGTACTGTATATAGGTTTTATAGTCATGTTAGTTTTTACTTTCCATGGGTAATCCCTTTGTCATGTGTGTGTTACTGTTGCTTGGTTGTCTACTGTCATGCTGCTGTTACACTGTAATTTCCCAGTTTGGGATCAATAAAAAATGATGGCGGCGCGCCTAGACGCAGCGGCCCCTCTTGGCATCAGCGAGTGTGAGAGTTTTAATCATCCCAGACGTACATTCTGTAAAACTTACAACCGTGAGACCTTATTAAACATCAAGGTACTGCACGCTGCAAGAATCGCGGCGAACGGTTGTGATTTGGACATTCTACGCCAGCATGGAATTTTGGCGGAGTCCCCGCTGGAAGCTACCCGGGAGAGGAGGAAGCGGAAGCGGAGCGAGCGCAAGCAAAAGCGAGGAAAAAGGGCCGGGATCCATGCTAGACTAAAGGCTAACCCCTCCAGACCAGCGGTACCATCGCTTCTTCTATCAAACGTCCGCGCCCTCGAAAACAAGGTAGACGAGCTGCGTTTGCTGAAAGAAACCCGGAGAGAATGGAGGGACTGCTGTGTGTTTGTTTTCACCGAGACATGGCTCCACGACAACATTCCTGACGAGGCCATTCAGCTGGAAGATATGGCGATGTTCCGTGCTGACAGGGAAACGGCGAGCTCCGGTAAGAGCCGGGGGGGTGGGCTATGCATCTATGTTAACAAGAACTGGTGCGTTAATGCCACATTAGTGTCTAAACACTGCTCTCCGTTGGCGGAGTTCCTTATTGTTAATTGTCGGCCTTTTTATCTGCCGAGGGAATTCAGCAACGTGTTTGTAGTTGGTGTTTACATAGCGCCGAGCGCTAACGCTAAAGCTAATGCTAAGAAGGCACTCGGGGTACTGCACAATGCGATCAGTGAAATCCAAACGTCACACCCGGACAGTTTTGTGGTGGTTGCGGGGGATTTTAACCACACCAGCTTAAAGACTGTGCTCCCCAAGTTTAAACAATGTGTAGACTTTAAGACCAGAGGAGAGAATATGTTGGACTTAGTGTACACAAACACAGATGCATATAAAGCGATACCCCGCCCCCATCTCGGCCGTTCTGATCACATGTCCGTGATGCTGGTTCCTGCCTACAAACCTTTATTGAAGCGCAGCAGGCCAGCAGTGAAACAAATCAGGATTTTGCCAGAGAGTGCAACCTCTGCACTGCAAGACTGTTTTCAGCACACAGACTGGAAGATCTTCAAAATAGCAGCCTCCCAGGAAGACAGGACAGATGTGGAGGAGTATGCTGATTCGGTCATCAGCTACATCGCAAAGTGCACAGAGGATTTCATTACAGTGAAGACCATCACTATGCAGGGTAATCATAAGCCCTGGATGACTGCAGAGGTGCGCTCGCTGCTTAAAGCCAGAGATGCAGCGTTCAGAGCGAAGGACAGGATTGCCCTCCGCTCAGCCAGGTCTGCGCTTTCAAAGGGAATTAAGGCGGCAAAGCGCGCCTATGCGCAGAAAATCCAGGGACACCTCTGTGACACTAGGAACACCAAGCAGATGTGGCAGGGAGTTCGGACACTGACGGGCTTTAAGTCTAGGCAGGGGGTCGATGATGACGACGCTTCACTTCCAGACAGGCTTAATGACTTCTTTGCACGTTTTGAAGCATCAAACTCGACAATCAGAAGGAGGGCCGGCCCACTCCCACCATCGGTCGGACCAGCTTTTACCATTAACACAGCGGACACACGGAGGACCCTATCCAGAATCAACCCACGCAAAGCTGCAGGTCCAGACAACTTTCCGGGACGTGTGTTCGGAGACTGCGCGAGCGAGTTGGCGGATGTCCTGACTGACATTTATAACATCTCCCTGAGTCAGGCCATCGTTCCCAGATGCTTCAAGACCTCTATCATTGTACCGGTGGCAAAGAAACCAGTGGTGTCCTGTTTGAATGACTATCGTCCTGTTGCACTTACACCAATTGTGATGAAGTGTTTTGAACGGCTTGTCAAACCACACATCACAGCCTGCCTCCCTGCATCACACGACCCGCTCCAGTTTGCATATCGTTCAAACCGCTCCACGGAGGATGCTATAGTCACCACCCTACACTCTGTCATCACCCACCTGGACCAGAAAGACACCTACGCCAGACTCCTGTACATTGATTTCAGTTCAGCATTCAACACCATTATTCCCCAGAGACTGATGGAGAAATTACTCCTTCTCGGTCTGAACACTGCCACATGTCTCTGGATCCTGGATTTCCTGACTGAGAGACCTCAGTCTGTCCGGGTTGGAAACAACATCTCCAACTCTGTCACGCTGAGTACCGGAACCCCTCAAGGCTGTGTACTCAGTCCACTGTTGTTTACACTTCTAACACATGACTGTGTATCCAAACACGAGGGGAACCAGATTATTAAGTTTGCAGATGACACCACGGTGGTGGGACTTATTCAGAGGGATGAGGAATCAATGTACAGGGAAGAAGTGAGAGACCTGGAGGGCTGGTGCAGGGAGAACAATCTGGTGCTCAACGTGGACAAAACGAAGGAGATGATTATCGACTTCCGGCGGTCACAGCCTGAGCACGTCCCCCTCAGCATCGGCGGCCGTTTAGTGGAGAGAGTAGAGAACATCAAGTTCCTCGCAGTGCAGATCTCGCAGGACCTGACCTGGAGCAAGAATTCCTTGGAGATCAGGAAGCGAGCTCAGCAGAGACTACACTTCTTGAGGAAACTCAAACAGGCCTCTCTCCCCATCTGCATCCTCAGGACCTTCTACAGAGGTGTGGTGGAGAGTGTTCTGACGTACTGCATTGCTACATGGTACTCCAGCTGCAGTATGTCAGACAAAAAAGCCCTGCAGAGGATAGTCAAGGGGGCGGAGAGGGTAACTGGAGTCTCCCTCCCCTCTGTCCAAGAACTTTTTCAGAACCGTTGTAGGAGCAGGGCACTGAACATTGTCAAGGACCGTTCTCACCCTCTGCATAAACACTTTGAACTTCTTCCATCTGGTAAACGATTCCGGAGCATCAGAGGCAGAACCACCAGACTGATCAACAGCTTCCTCCCACAAGCTGTCAGGATGCTGAACAGCTGACCCGGAATCTCACATACACACTACTGCACCTATGGACATTTTGTATATTATAGTTAGTTATTCTTTTTCCCCAAGTATGTCTCAGGGATGTGTGAATGGATGGGGGGGTGGGGGTGGGGTGGGGGGTGGAGCTATGTGGGAGTGTGTCTTAATCATGCTGCTTCTTATATGGATGCCGAGAGAAACACAATTTCATCTTGCCTGCACTACAGTTGTATGTACAGCAATATGACAATAAAGTTTGATTTGATTTGATTTGATAAAGTACATCTATCTATCTATCTATCTATCTATCTATCTATCTATCTAAAAACAGCTAAAATAGCTAAAAACAAGTTAGCTGAAAGCAAGCTAAAAACAGCTAAAAGGCTAAAAACAGGCTAGCAGGAAGCCTAGCCCAGTAAAAAGCAGCCCAGCCGGGGATCGGACCTACTCGCGCGTCCGAACGGGCTTTTAGGCGAGGCCAATACTGAGCTAACAGCAAACAAAGACTAGTAACAACAAACAGAGATTAAAAAAAATTAAAAATGAGATCAATAAAAGCAAACAAAAGCAGAGCAAATAGTACTCTGATGTGACGGAGAGATCTGATACTACCCTACTATCCTAACAGAGCACTATGCTCCCAAAATAATGGATTACTTGTAATACCTAGAATCTCCAAAAATACAATGGGAGGCAGAGCCTTCAGTTATCAAGCTCCTCTCCTGTGGAACCAGCTGCCAATCTGGATTTGGGAGTCAGACTCGATCTCTGTTTTTAAGAATAGGGTTAAAACCTTCCTTTTTGATATAGCCTACAATTAGGGAGGAATCATGTGTCTCTGAACCCTCCCTTAGTTATGCTGCTAATAGGTTTAGACAGCCGGGGACCTCCAATAATGCACTGGGCTTCACTCCTTTCTTCACTCTCAATGAAATATTTTTTTTTTTTGCTGGTCATTAACATCTGTTTGTTCTGTCCCATAGATTGAGTCCCCATTGTGCTGTTTGCTCTCTACATGTCAGTTCTTTTCTTCCTCTCTATCCCCTCACTCCCCAGCCAGTCACAGCAGATAACTGCCCCTCCCTGAGCCTGGTTCTGCTGGAGGTTTCTTTCTGTTAAAAGGGAGTTTTTCCTCTCCATCGTCGCCAAGCGCTTGCTGACAGGGGATCGCCTGATTGCTGGGGTCTTTCTGCAATTGTGGGGGTTTCTCCTACAGTTGAAAGTGCTATGAGATGACTGTTGTTGTGAAATGGCGCTATATAAATAAAGTTGAATTGAATTGAATTGAGGAGATTTTTTCGTGGACACAGAAGCCCTGTTCCTCCTGGGCCGTTCGTCAGGCTCGGGACACTGCGATGAGGGTGATGGAGCGAGACAGCCTCTGGGATCATCCCAAGGTAATGGAGATTCTCTGGGACATCTTCACTGTGCCATGCAAGCAGTTGGATAAGGATCTCCCAGCACTCGAGTTTCTCGTGGCCACTCCGCTCTCTTCTCCGGATAATACAGAGCGTCTCAGCACGGGCTACTCACTTCTCAGCACGGGTGACTCACTGCCCAGTGCGGCGCTTCGTATTCCGGATTATCTGGTGCCGAGCCGTCCATGAAGAAGAAGAGGAGGAACTCCCGCCGGAAGAAGCTTCTGGCCTCACCGACGACAGCCCAGCCTCCTCGTCCCAAGCCATGTCTCGCTCTGTCCCCGGAGGAATTGGAGGAATGCAGGCTGGCTCTTCAGGCGGAGACGGACCTCATCCTGGAGGTGAAGCCGTGGCTCCTCCCGGAGATGGACGAGAGATTGGAGGAATTTTCCCTGAGGGAGGGGGAGCCGCAGCTCGAGGAAGAACACCAGGAGAGGAGAGGAGATGCCTCGGAGGCTGCTGGGGACGTCCAGTGCCAGGAAAACAGGTAAGTTTTTCCTCATTTAACTTTTTCTGTTGATGAACAATGTTGCCTGCCTCATGGTGAGGAGGGCCCGGGGCAGCTCGCAGTAGCCCTTGGGGCCACCTCACCGGATTCTGCCGCTGCTGGCGACCCTGACTCAGTTTCTTTCTCTCTCCCTCCGGGTTCGGAGCTCCAGGCCAGGGTTGCCAGAGAGCAGCCAATGCCTCCAGAAGCCATTGAGGGTCTGGATCCAGCGCCGGGATCAGGGAGGAACCCTACCTACCCCGTTGGGGAGACCACTGCGAGAGCAATGAGGTCCCTGATAGGGACCACCGCAGGTGTAACGGTGCTCCAACCGGAGTCCACCGCTGCAGCAGCAGAGCTCCAGCCGGAGTCCACCGCCGGTGCAGCAGAGCTCCAGCCGGAGTCCACCGCCGGTGCAGCCATGTCCCAGACCGGGACCAGTGCGGGTGCAGCCATGTCCCAGACCAGGACCAACATGGGTGCAGCCATGTTCCAGACCGGGACCAACACAGGTGCTATGGTCCCCCTGCTCAAAGCCTCAGGGGGTGGGGGGGGCTCCTATCCCTCGGGTTGGCCACCAACCTCTAAGGTCCCCGGTGGATAAGCAACCTCTTCACCTGCCCCCCTGGTCCAGGTGGCTCAACCACACTGGTCGGCCGTCCGAAAGACTTGGCTCTCAGGTCGGGTGGCCCAACGGTCCTGGCAGGCCGCCTGGCACTGTTCAGCGGGCTGCCTACTGGGCTTAGTTATCTGTCTCTGTGGGGGGGGGGGGTTCCTTGGTTGTATTTTTTGTTTTCGGCTGATGGTACTGGGGTGTCTGGAATCCCTTCCGCATCCACGGAAGTTTTACATGTAAATCTGGTCCTCGGGAAGTGAGTAAAAAATTTTGTGACCCTCACTACCACCAAAGTTGCCCATCCCTGCTTTAAAGTGACCAAGCAAACAACATTTAGTCCAAAACACTACCTACGGGTACAAATAAGTAACAAAAAAAAACAAAACAAACACTTTTCACTTATTCCCATTTTTGTCTGTAACCGCAGAAGACAGACTGCATTAAGTCTGATCACTTTTTTCCTCAGTATGAAGAGTTGTTATTATATAGGTAATATGACCCAAATACACAAATAAATAATGTCTGTACAGATTTAAATTATAACCCTCAGCTGAGGATCACTTGGTCAAACCAATGGTGTTGTGACCTTGATCTCCAGAAAAATGTGGTTCTTGTGCACTGAATGAGACTTTTAACACTGCCACAAAACACTAATTTATTTTTTCCCTTCTCTTACGATGATGTCAATTTCTTTGATGGAAAAGTTTCTCTTTTGCCTTTTTCATAAGACAAGATAAGCCTTTATTAGTCCCACAATGGGGAAATTCCAGGATTGCAGAAGCACAGGGATAGCAGCACTCAGAGCAATAGTGATAAAATAAGAATTGGTTAGCCAAAGCAATAAATAAATATACATTTATTTTTTTTTGTTACTTATTTGTACCCGTAGGTAGATTTGGTTTGCAGTCTGGTGACAAGCCACCAGCTGCCGGTCGCTGCGTGCGCGAGCGCCCTAAACCTACATGTTTTTTGGTATGCGGGAGGAAACCGGAGAAATCCCGGAGTAAACCCACGCAACACGGGGAGAACATATGTACACAGTTATATACACAGTGCAGGAGCATTGCAGTTAGATGGCATCAACAGCATTACGGTTAGTTAAATTACCCAGGAGGATATAAATATGGACCCAGACAGACTCGATAATAATTGTAATTGTCGTGTAATGGAGGGGACTATGTCTATTGTGCAAAGTTGTGGTATTTAATCTGGCCTCTATGAGCCACACCGGTTAGATTACAAAGTCTGACAGTTGTAGGCTGGAAGGACCTGCGGAACCTCTCTGTCGTGCACCTAGGATGGCACAGCCTACCGCTAAATAAGCTCCTCAGGGCGTTCAGTGTGGGGTAGGACTCTGACTCTAGCAGAGATGACAGCTTAGCCACCATCCTCCTCTCTGCTGTCTCCTCCACTGGGTCGAGGCATCACCCCAGAACAGAGCCGGCTTTTTTGAACAGCCTGTTCAGTCTCTTCCTGTTGGCTGCCGTGATGCCGCTGCCCCAGCAGACCCCTCCAAATGTGATGGCTGATGCCACCACCGAATAGTAGAAGTACTTCAGGAGTGCCCCTCGCATTCCAAAAGACGGGTCTCAAGACGAGTCTCCTCAGGAGGAACAGCCTGCTCTGCCCCTTCTTGTAGAGCACATTGGTGTTGTGTGACCAGTCCAGTTTATTCTTCAGATGAACACCCAGGTACTTAAGATGTCACCTTCTCAATGTCTGTTCATTGGATGTTTATCGGTGCTGTAGGGGGTTGTTCACAACACAAGTCATAATTTCTGGGGGCAAGACATGGGCATGACATTTAAATGATGCTCAGATCCAGATTTATCAATGAGCGAACGACCGTAGGAAGAGACTGACCAGATATGCACAGTTTCATAAATACCACGCAGACCTTTTCGTACAATCATGTTTACACCCAATTGTGTGCCGATTTCTATGCATTTTTGATCAATGAGGGCCGTTTTGTTCTCCCCAACATTAGCCCACAACCCTAAGTAAAATATCTAAATATTTTATCAGTGAGGCTGAATAACTGCAGGTTGTTTCTGCTGAAGCTGTTAGCCTGGTACTGGAAAGCTGTTGAAAAAAGGGAAAACATTTATGTTTTGCTATCTATGATTACGTTGGTTGGGGTTTCAGTTTTGTTGTTGAATTGCTGCTATTTGTACAAATGCCTGATCTGGGTTAAGCACACTTTTCCATTTAGTATGTGTAGCCAAACAGACAGGCAGTTAAGCCCCAACTGGCGATGTCCAACCAGGGGTTTGAACCCACAACCTCCGGCTACAGAATCCAGCACTCTACCTGTGTCGCCAAGAGGGTCGACACTGACATATTTTAGTAACAGACCCAGGAGCAGACAACAGACTCGGTTGTAACAACAATAATCTTTATTGAGGGTGACCGTGTGTGAATGTGTGTGGGTGCAGAGTGGGAGGAGTCTGGCAATCCTGCAGAGGAGAGAGAGAAGAAGTAGTGAGTAACTTGTTGCACACAGTTGAATATTGTGGAGTTAATTATAATCTTACGGAGCAGGGAGCGGTTGGAATGAAACAACCTGTGGTCTCGTTCTCTCCTGGTTGCTGTGGTCCCATGAAGGTGAGGAGGTGCTTGTGCAGATATACTGTATACAGTGCCAGGTGCCAGTGTAATTCATCAGCTGAGGGGAAAGGGAAAAAGTTCAGTCTAATGATTAAGGCACTGACAGGATGCTGATGGGGGTGAGGAGACACCAGCTCCGGGAAAGGGTCCTAGTCCGCTGCCAGGAGTAGGGCCAGTCCGCCAAGGAGATGGTCCACCTGTGCACAGGTATCCAAGACAAGCAGAGGTTAGATGCAGGGAGGTGAGGACAGATTGAGAGGTTGGTTACGGTGTGCCGAGTCTGAGGTGAATTACACAGCTGGAGGTGAGCAGAGCTGTACAAACGTCGAAGAGCACTTCAGCTGCATGTGAGCGTAGATGTCTCCATGCAGGAGTGGAGGGCCCAACTCGATATAAAGGCTACTTGATTGAGGAGCGCAGGTGTGGATGAAACCGCAGCTGTGAAACATAATTAATGAGAATCAGAATCAGAATCAGAATCAGCTTTATTGGCCAAGTATGCACAACACATACAAGGAATTTGACTTTGGCTAAAAACTTGCTCTCGTTGTTCAGGTGGAGGATTTAAATAAGGATTCAATGACAACAGAGTATGTACAGTAAATTACAGTCTGTCCACATTTCTATAAAAGGATGCAAATATATACAGGAATATATGCAGTTATTTACTCAGACTAACCACACTTTGCAGAAATATATGAAAAATATACAGTCACACAGTATTTCAATGTGAACTCAGATTCAGTGATATAATGTGAATGAAGTAAAAAGCAGTGTGAGAGTTATGTGCAATGTAATAATGGATGAAAAGTCATGAGTACAGCAACAGGTAGGACTAGATGAATGTTAGGAGTTCATCGGAGTGATGGCTTGAGGAAAGAAACTGTTCCTGTGACGGGTGGTTTTGACCTTCAGTGATCTGTAACGACGACCAGAAGATAGAAGAGAGGAGAGAAAAACAACACACAGCTCGAATCACCACAGTGTCCCCCCTTCCCCCCCAAGGAACACCTCCTGGCGGCTGACTCAACCTCCTCGGGTGAGACTGATGGAATGCCCTGACCATCTCCCGATCCATGATGAAGGATGCCTGGACCCACGATCTCTCCTCAGGTCTGTACCCAGCCAAGTCCACCAGGTACTGTAGGCCTCGCCCCCTGTGTCGTACATCCATAATGTGGTTGACCTTATACGCCGGACTGCCATTGATCATCATCAGACGGGGAGGTGGCTTCGATGGAGGATACAGAGGGCTAGTGAAAAACGGCTTTACCTGAGAAACATGAAAGGTATAACAGATGCGGAGAGCGGGGGAAGAGACAGGCGAACAGCAGCTGGATTGATGATGTGAGAGATGGGGTAAGGATCAATAAAGCGGGGAGAGAGCTTCCTGGAATCAGTCTTAAGGTTAATGTGTTTTGTGGACAACGATACCTTCTGCCCAACCTGATAAGGGGGGCCAGAGTCCTCCGGCATTTGGCGATCTCAGAGTTGCAATCCGCAGTGCGGCAAAGAGCAGCCCTGGTGGTCCTCCAAATCTGGTGACAACGCTTGATGTGAGACTGCACAGATGGTACAGCAATCTCTACCTCCCCCTCCGGGAAAGGGGGGGGGGGGTTCTAACCCAAGGACACCTCGAAGGGGGAGAGACCCATAGCCACAGAGGTGGCGGAGTTGTGTGCATACTCAATCCAAGGTAGGTACGTACTCCAGGACACAGGATTAGAGGCCATGACACACCTCAGGGCTGCCTCCAGCTCTTGGTTGGCTCATTTGCACTGGCCATCACTCCGAGGGTGACACCCAGAGGACGAGCTGACCGTCCCCACAGTGGCCTTACAAAAGGATTGCCAAACTTGGGAGACAAACTGAGGACCCCAGTCCGAGACCATGTCCACCGGAATCCCATGGAGGCGAACAATGTGTAGCATGAAAAGGTCGGCCGTCTCTTTGGCAGACAGGAGCTTATTCAGGGGAATGAAGTGATCTGCCTTTGAGAACCTGTCCACGATGGTGAGGATGACCGTATGTCCAGCAAAGGGGGGAAAGCCCAGTCACAAAGTCCAGCGCCACATGGGACCAAGGCTTGCTGGGTGTGGGTAGGGGGTGACGTAGCCCCAAGGGAGGAGAAGAGGATGATTTGCCAGTGGTGCACTGGAGACAGGACTGGATGAGCTCATTTATGTCCTTCCTCATCGATGCCCACCAGAAGGTCCTTTGCAGCTGCGACAAGGTGCGAGACACACTAGGATGACACATAACCTTAGAAGAGTGTAGCCAATCGATGACCTTGCCACAGACCGAGGAAGGAACATAGATCCATCCCGCAGGACCCCCACCTGGGTCAGGCTCAGTGTCCTGCACCATCTTGACCCTCTCCTTGATCTCCCAGGAGAGCACACCAACCACACACGAGGGGGAAACAATGGGATGCAGCTCCAGCAACGTCGTGTCACTGGAGAATTGTCTCGAGAGGGCATCAGGCTTGATGTTTTTGGACCCCGGGCGGTAGGTGATGGTAAAATTAAACCTGCCAAAAAACAGGGGCCAGCGGGCTTGTCTTGAGTTTAGCCGTTTAGCCATCCTGAGGTGCTCCAGTTTCTTACGGTCGGTCCAGACCACAAACGGCTGTGAGGCTACCTTCAGCCAGTGGCGCCACTCCTCCAAGGCCAACTTGATCGCCAGCAATTCCCAGTCACCCACATCGTAGTTCCTCTCAGCTGGGGACAGGTGTCGGGAGAAGTAAGCGCAGGGACGGACCTTATTGTTGGTGATCGAACCCTGAGAAAGGACCGCCCCACCCCAGAATCCGAAGCGTCCACCTCCACTAGGAACTGCAAACGTGGTTCTACCTCAGCAAGGATAGGGGGAGAGGAGAAGCGAGACTTTAGTTCGGAAAATGCCGCATCAGCCTCCTTTGACCATCGAAAAGGAACCTTGGTGGAAGTGAGGTGAGTGAGAGGTAGAGCAACCACACTGTAGTCATGGATGAAGCAGCGCTAAAAGTTGGCGAATCCCAAGAACTGCTGTAGTTGCTTGCGGGAGGAAGGAACAGGTCACTTCACAACTGCCTTCACCTTACCTGGGTCAGCCCGGATCTCCTTATGTGCGATGACAAATCCCATTAAGGTGGAAGAGGATGTATGGAACTCACATTTCCCTGCCTTGACGTAAAGTTGATTCTCCAGCAGCCGCTGAAGGACCCTCCTCACGTGTACCCGATGCTTATCTAAAGAATGAGAGAAAATGAATATGTCATCCAGGTACACAAACACAAAGGAATCTAGGAAGTCCCTCAGAACGTCAATGATGAGCCACTGGAACACCGCTGGCACGTTCGTCAAACCAAAAGGCATCACCAAGTACTCAAAGTGGCCACTAGGTGTGTGGAACCCTGTCTTCCACTCATCGCCCTCCTTGATCCAGACCAGATGGTAGGCATTGTGCAGGTCCAACTTGGTGAAAACAATGGCACCCTGAAGCGAGTCAAAGGCGGAGTTAAGGAGCGGCAAGGCGTGCTTGTCCTTCACAGTAATGTTATTTAACTCTCTAAAGTCAATGCAGGGTCGGAGAGAACCGTCCTTCTTACCCACAAAAAAACCCTGCCCCCACCGCTGATGAAGAAGGCCTGATGATGCCTGAACTTAACGACTCTTTGATGTATTTATCCATAGCCTCTCGCTCCAGGGCAGACAGACTATACATCCTACTGCATGGCAACGCAGCTCCTGGAAGGAGATTAATGGCGCAGTCGTAAGGACGGTGGTGGTGGTGGTGGGAGGGTAGAGAAAGCGCCTTAGACTTGCTGAAAACTGGAGCAAGGTCATGATATTCAGGGGGAACCGAGGTGAGGTCGGGCACGTGGGTGGCCGGGGGACTGACAGTGACAGAGGGGGAACAGGCTGCAGACTACAAACAGGTGGCTAAGCAGAAGGTGCTCCAGGAAATAACCCTTCCTGCCTGCCAACCAATAACCGGGTTGTGGAGTCTTAACCAAGGATACCCTAAAATGACTGGCAAGGCAGAGACGGGCAAAACAAAGAAACTCAAATGCTCCCAATGGTTGCCTGAAACCAAAATGGAAATGGGAGCACTCTTTTTAGTGACCCTGGTGAGTGGTTCTCTGGAAAAGGCAACCAAATTCAATGGAGTCTCCAGATCTTGACATAGGAAATTCAACCGGGTTGCCAGATTGTCCGAAATGAAGCTTTGTTCAGCACCTGAGTCAATGAGAGCTGTAGTGCAAAAGTCAGTGTGACAGCGATCAAAGCGAACTGGCAACATAAGTCGTGTAAGGGATTTAGATCTGCCCACATCCGTTAACCCCCCCCCCCCCCACTGTGGCGAACAGACCCCCCCTTTTGGCTGGTTGGGACAGTAAGCAACCACGTGTTCAGCACTAGCACAATACATGCACAACCCGAGATCGCGGTGGCACTGTCGTTCAGCGGGAGGCAGCTTAGACCGTCCCAACAACATAGGTCCCCTGGTGTCAGAGGGTTCAGAAGGAGGAAGGGCTGGAAGAGGGGGCTGAGAGAGAAGGTGCAGCTGGGAGCCCAAGCGATTAGTAAGATGGCACTCGTTGGCCTGTTCCCTTAAGCGATTATCAATATTGATGGCAACAGAGATTAGTTTGTGTAACGAGGAGGGTTTATCTAAATGTGCCAACTCATCACGAAGGCTAGGGCTAAGTTTGCGTGTAAAGATGCAACAGAGTGACGCATCCTCCCATCCCACCTCCGCCGCCACAACCCGGAAATCTACTGACTAGTCGGCCACAGACCTGGTTCCCTGCCGAAGATTGAGAAGGTGGGTGGTGAGGACGTTATCCCGGTCAGAGCGGTCAAATACCTGGGTGAACATGGATGCAAATCGGTCAGAAGTGTAGCTTTGGTAATCGGGGTGATCCATAATAGCATACGCCCAGGCTAAGACCCACCCCTCCACCAGGTTCACCACATAGCTAGTCTGGCTATGACTAGTGGGGAAATCCTCCGGTACTCGCTGAAAAACTAGGCTGCACTGAAGGAAGAACCGCCGGGCCTCGCCCAGCCTACCGCTGAAGCAGGTCGGTGTGGGGACTGGAGTTAAATGAGGAAGATGCGCCAAATGGGAGGACCGAGGCAGCGGGACAGCCGACACTCCGGAACTGGTCTGAGAGGGCAGAACTGCGGTAAGCTGGTCGAGCTGTGTATTTATTTATCTGATTCAAAATTACCTGTTGTTAATAAGTGAGTTGGTCTAACTGAGCCTCCATGATGTTCAATCTGTGTGCGGTAGCACCGTCTGCTGGGTCTGACTGACGGAGACGTACTGACATGTTTTAGTAACAGACCAAGGAGCAGACAACAGACTCGGTTGTAATAACAATAACCTTTATTGAGGGTGAGTGTGTGTGAATGTGTGAGGGTGCAGAGCGGTAGGAGTCTGGCAGCCCTGCAGAGGGGAGAGAGAAGGAGTAGTGAGTAACTTGTTGCACACAGTTGAATATTGTGGAGTTAATTATAATCTTACGGAGCAGGGAGGAGTTGGAATGAAACAGCCTGTGGCCTCATTCTCTCCTGGTTGCCATAGTCCCGCGAAGATGAGGAGGTGCTGGTGCAGATATATACAGTGCCAGGTGCCACTGTAATTCCTCAGCTGAGTGGAAAAGGAAAAAGTTCAGTCTAATGATTAAGGCACTTACAGGATGCCGACGGGGGTAAGAAGACACCGATTCCGGGAAAGGGTCCTAGTCCGCTGCCAGGAGTACAGCCGGACCACTAAGGAGATGGTCCACCTGTGCACAGGTATCGAAGACAAGCAGAGGTTAGATGCAGGGAGGTGAGAACAGATTGAGAGGTTGCTTACAGTGTGCCGAGTATGAGGCAAAGTACACAGCTGGAGGTGAGCAGAGCTGTACAAGTGTAGAGGAGCACTTCAGCTGCATGTGAGCATAGACGTCTCCGTGCAGGAGTGGAGGGTCCACTCCATATAAAGGCTGCTTGATTAAGGAGCGCAGGTGTTGATGAAACCACAGCTGTGAAACATAATTAATGGGAGGAGAGAAAAACAACATACAGCTCAGATCACCACAGACACACCTGACAAGCCACGTAGGAATGCTTTTATTAACTTTGTTACATACTCCCCCTCAGATTTTGACATTGTCCCAATGTCAGAGGTGCATTTAAGCTTTAAGGGTGTCTGCCTTCTGACTATGTTAACACCAGTGAGTCCTACTACCAACACCTCTTGTGGTGGGGACCAAGCACCACTTGCGGGACCGACACACTGGTGGTATCTGAGGAAATACAGCACCAGTAAATCCTGCTGACAGCGCTAAGTGTAGCCAAGTGGACGGGCAGTTAAGCCCCAACTGGCGACATCTGACCGGGGATTCGAACCCACAACCTCTGGGTCCAGAGACCGGCACTCTACCTATGTCGCCAAGAGGGTTGATCCACTTGGCAAGCCAAGAAGAAATGCTTTTATTGACTCTGTTACATATGCTAAACCCGGGGAAGGGGGACTTTTCCCAATCACATAAGGGGCTCACGCATTTGAATGAGCAGGCAAAAAACACTGGAATGGTTTTTGATCTTTAAAACTATATTCAAAATTCAAAGATTTTTATTTGTCAATACTTCTATACGTACAGGACATACAGGAGAATTAAAGTGCTGTTTCTCTCTCTCTTAGTGGTGTGCGCAATATATAAGAAAAGAAGGAATAAGGATGAAAAACAACAACTGCAGTTTATGTACAGTATTGCTACCTGTAGTGCAAATAAAGATAAAAGATTAAAAACCAGCAATTCTATGTACAGAAACAAACATAGAGCCATAATATCCGTAATTTCAAGTTCAATGGGGTTGACATGTTTCAAGCCAAGCAGGACTCAAGGAGCAGAAACCACAACAGATTCGCAGGTAAAGTGCAAGGTAAGTGATTTTATTTACAATGATGGTGATTATTATGCTGTCTATGTACAGTAATGCTACCCATAGTGCAAATAAAGGTAAAAGATAAAACCCAGACATCCCGTAGTGCAAATAAAGATAAAAACAACGATACAGCAGTAGCTCATGAGCGTTCGGGACGCAGTCCAGGGATGGATAATTTTTTAACACATAAGGAGTTGTTCAGAACTCCTTATACAATCTCTACATACCCTTTCTCTTCTCACTTCTCACTGCACAATTTTTAATATCCTCTAATAATGCTAACGTCATTGTTGTTAGAGGCATTTTCTGCACTTCTTTGCGCCTGCTTTTATATCCACTCATCTAATTACGTTCATTCATCTAATTACATTAATTATGTTTGTTCATCATGTGTCTCTGGTGTGTATAATCATTTTCACGTCATTATCAGTCTCCCAACATCACCTCTAAGTGTCGCCAATGGGCCAATAACAGCAGAAACTTACGTACGCCAGCTATGATGCTGCCATGGGGCTGCGCATATTTCCACGGTCATTTCATTCTTGATATATCTGAAATTTTCTGTGGAAAAGTATGTACACCATGTTTTTGTGCTTAGGTACCCTTTGTACATGAGGCCCCTGGACTCCTACACTGAGTCTGTCCTTTTCTACATTAAATACTGTGTAGAAAATGTGACAGTCACCAAAGACATCCGGGTCTTTCCAAACCGCAAACCCTGGATGACCAGTGAAGTCCAGGCTCTGATCAGAGCCCACAACTTAGCCTTCAGGCAAAGGGACAGCTCTCTATACAGCACTGCTAGAGCCAATCTGAGAAGAGGCATAAAACTCGCTAAGGACACCTATAGGAGGAAAGTGGAGGGTTCCACACAGACAACAACCCCCGACAGATGTGGAGAGGGATACAGGCCCTCACCAACTACAGGGGCCAGGGCCCCCCAAAATCAAACAGCAGCCTCATTCTGGTAGAGGAGCTTAACAGCTTCTTTGCCCAGATTGAGCACACCTCCCCCGCAAACTCATCCCCCCTTCCCCTCTCTCCCCCCCTCCTCCCCTCCCCCCATCTCTCTCTCCCCTCCTCCCCCCATCTGGCGCACAAAGTGAGAAAGCAACTGAAAGCAGTGAACCCCCGCAGAGCTGCTGGCCCAGACGCAGGAGCGGTGGTCAAAGCACGTGCAGACCAGCTGGCAGGGATCCTCATCAAGCTGTTCAACCTCTCCCTGACGCACGCCACCGGCCCATCCTGCCTCAAGGCCTCCACCATCATTCCTATCCCAAAAAAGTCCACAATTGACAGTCTGAATGACTTCACACCCATAGCACTCACGTCTGTAGTCATGAAGTGTTTTGAGCAACTAGTGTCCCAGCACATCAGGGACTGTCTTCCCCCTCCTTCGACCCCCACCAGTTCACCTACAGGGAGAACCAGTTTACAGAAGATGCCGTCGCCACCACTCTCCACAGAGCACTGAGCCACCTGGAGAACCCAAGGAGCTACGTGAGGATGCTCTTTGGGGACTACAGCTCAGCTTTCAACACCATCATCCAAGACATCCTGATTAACAAATAGATCCCCCATCTGCTGGATAAAAAAAACTCACCAACTGGCCACAAACAGTCAGACTTGGCCCCCACCACTCCTCCACACTGTCTCGTAGCACTGGTTCCCCCCAGGGATGTGTGCTAAGCCCTCGACTGTACTCCCTGTACACCTTTGACTGTATTCCAACCCACCCAACCACCGTCATTGTGAAATACGCAGACAACACCACCTTAGTTGGGCTCATCACCGATGATGATGAGAAGGCATATAGGGTGGAGGTAGAGAATCTGCCGCTGTAGTGCCAAGCAAACAACCTGAAACTGAATGTCCAAAAAACCAAACAACTCATAATGGACTTCAGGAAGAACAGACAGTATCAACCCCCCCCCCCCCCCCAACCTCCTCATAAATGGCAACTACATGGAAAACATCCCCGCCTTCAGGTTCCTGGGCACCTGCATCTCCTCTGACCTCTCTTGGACTGTCAACACCAAGGCCCTGGTGAAGAAAGCCCAGCAGTGGCTGCACCTCCTCTGTGTCCTGAGGAAAAACAACCTGGACCAGAAGTTGCTGCTGGCCTTCTATCACTGCTCAGTGGAGCACATGCTCACCTACTGTCTGGATGTGTGGTGCGCTGGCTCCACGGCCGAGAACAGAAAGGCTGTGCAGAGGGTCATCAACACCGCCCAAAAAATTATCGGCGGCCCTCCACCCTCCCTGGAAGACCTCTCCAGATCTTCCTGTTTCAGAAGGATCAAGGCCATCACCGGAGACCCCTCACATCCTGCCCACCACCTGTTCGACCTGCTTCCCTCTAGACAACGGTTCAGATCGATCAGGTCCCACACCTCCAGAATGACAAACAGTTTCTTCCCCTGAGCCATTCGAACTGCAAATAGCCACAGGCCCCACCCTTCCTCCAATCGCTCACATGCACAAAACTAAGGACCTTTTTAATTATCTTAATAACACACCTGTCTTTGCACTCTGCACCTTCATGTACATTGACCCATCCGTGAAAGCACTACTATTTATATTTTCTATAATCCTTGGGCTATTTTACTTAATTGTGTGTTCAATTGTGTGTCTGTACTCTGCACTCTTATGTACATAGTTCCACCTGCGTAGCCCCTACTATACCTGTGCATATTTCCATAATCCTGAGCCATTTTTATTTTTATTTCAGTTGTGTGTTTAATCGTGTGTTCTATAACTGTGTTTTATCTAATCCTTCTTTCTTTATTGCGCAGTAGCCTGGTGGCGCACACACAATTTTGTTGTACTGTACTACTGTACAATGACAATAAAGCCTATTCTATTCTGTTCTATTCTATTCTATTCTATTCAACAATTGAATGAACATCCTCCAAGACGGCTGAATAATATTGATTTACCAGGGGTTGTATTCATTTTTTTTTTTTTTTTGAATGAATGAATCTTTATTTCGGATAGATTAAAAGTAAAGATTAAAAAGAAACAGGATAATATAACAAAGGGGAAAAAATCCAACAAGGTCAAATTAAACAATAACTCCTCTGATTATACAGTTCAACATAAGTTATCCGAAATGGGTGATGGCTGAAGCCGCAGCTTATATTGCCCACCCATGTTCCATCCAAGAATTCAAAAGAAAAAAACAAAACAAGAGCAATTACAATTCAGAACAAAGCTAAGACAAAATGTGACAAAAAAAAAAAGCAACAACACAACACAGACTGGATATGCCAATCCTTATGTGATTTTATATGTCATCTTGTATATATGTTTGGAGTATTTCTTCCTTTAGTTTTTGTTTAAATTGTCCAAGCGTTACACATGATTTTAATTCAGGTCCAAAATCATTCCATAATCTTACTCCTTGCACTGAAGCACAGTGTTGCTTGGTGGTAGTTCTCACTGAAGGTTTTTGAAATATACAAGTTCCTCTGAAATGATATTGTTTCTCCCTTATTTGGAACAACTTTTGGATATTTGCGGGCAGTGATAGATTCTTCACTTTAAACATTATTACTGCAGTTTTAAAGTCAACCAGATCTTTCAACTTAAGAGCTTTTAATTTAAGAAGAAGTGGGTTTGTTGGTTCCCTGTAAGCAGCTTTGTTTATTATTCTAATAGCTCTCTTCGGAAGCATAAAGACTGGATATATGTTTGTTTTATATGTATTTCCCCATACTTCAGTACAATATGTCATGTATGGGAGTATTAATGAATGATACAACGTATATAATGTGGGTTGTTGATTCAGCAAATATTTCGCTCTGTGTAGTATTGCGATTGATTTAGATATTTTACCTTTAATATAATTAATATGTGACTTCCTACACAGTTTATTATCAATTATTACTCCAAGAAATTTAGTTTCGGATACCCTTTCAATCTCTACACCATTTACACTGAGTTTAGATACTAAGTTGTTGTGATGGTTGTTAAAAACTATAAATTTTGTCTTACTTAAATTGAGCGTTAATTTGTTTGAATCAAACCACAGTTTAAGCTTTCCTAATTCCTTTCCGAGTGTATCCAGAAGTTGTTCCAAATTGCTTCCACTGCATAATAGATTAGTGTCATCGGCAAACAATATTAAATCCATTTTTTCCGAGACTTTACATATATCATTTATATACATATTGAATAACAATGGCCCCAAAACTGAACCCTGTGGGACTCCACAAGTAACCTTCAGTAACTGCGAGTTTTTGTTACCAACACATATATACTGATATCTATTCTTTAAGTAACTACTTAACCAGGACAGTGCTACCCCCCCCCCCCCCATACCACAATTTTGTAGTTTCTTTAATAATAAATTATGATCCACTGTATCAAATGCTTTTTTAAGATCCAGGAATACCCCAACTGAATACTCTTTATTTTCAACGGCAGTTGATATTTTTTCAATAAATTCCATTAGAGCAAATGCAGTTGTCCTCTTGTGTCTGAACCCATATTGCTGCTCACACAATAAATTATTCTTCATTATGAAGTTGTCAATTCTCTCACAGAATATTTTTTCAAGTATCTTGGAAAATTGTGGCAATAGTGAAATTGGTCTATAGTTTGAAAGTTCCCCTCTGTCACCCGTCTTGTATATCGGAATTACTTTAGCTATTTTCATTGCATTGGGAAATATACCTGTTTGGAGAGACAGGTTACAAATATACGTCAGTGGTTTCACTAAGCATTCAATAATAGTTTTGACTAAGAGCATGTCAATACCATCACAATCCGTAGATGTCTTACTTTTAAACGATTTAACAATTTCAATGACTTCTCTCTCGTCTGTGTTCTTTATGAAAATGGAGTCTTTTATAGCAGTGTTTTTGCTTATTGTATCACCCGTAGGTGCCGTAATGGGTATTTCTCAAGCCAAATTAGGACCAATGTTAACAAAAAAGTTATTAAATTCATCTGCAGGTGAAACTGCATTCACACTCTGAGTCGTTGTATTATTTTTTGAAAAATTGGTTGGGTAGCTTGTATTTCTGTTTTTATTTCCAAGAATATTGTTAAGTATTGTCCATGTATTTTTAATATTGTCTCTGTTTTTCTCCAGTTCTTTACTGTAATAGTCTCTTTTACTACATCTTATTATACACTACCGTTCAAAAGTTTGGGGTCACTTAGAAATTTCTTTATTTTTGAAAGAAAAGCACTGTTTTTTTCAATGAAGATAACTTTAAACTAATCAGAAATACACTCTAATATCTAATATACATTGTTAATGTGGTAAATGACTATTCTAGCTGCAAATGTCTGGTTTTTGGTGCAATATCTACATAGGTGTATAGAGGCCCATTTCCAGCAACTATCACTCCAGTGTTCTAATGGTACAATGTGTTTGCTCATTGCGTCAGAAGGCTAATGGATGATTAGAAGACCCTTGTGCAATCATGTTAGCACAGCTGAAAACAGTTTAGCTGGTTAGAGAAGCTATAAAACTGACCTTCCTTTGAGCAGGTTGAGTATCTGGAAAAAAATATTATTTCAAATACAAATCATTATTTCTAACCTTGTCAATGTCTTGACTATATTTTCTATTCATTTTACAACTCATGGTGGTAAATAAGTGTGACTTTTCATGGAAAACACAAAATAATTGTCTGGGTGACCCCAAGCTTTTGAACGGTAGTGTATATGTTAACTTATTTTTGTATGTTTTATACCGCTGCTCTGCTTCTTTTGTCCTTTTCTTTAGAAAAGCTTTATATAATAAATTTTTCTTTTTACACGCCTTTTGTAATCCTTTGGTTAACCATGGCTTATCGACAAATTTATGTTAAAGCTTTTTCTTTACTAATGGACAATTTTTTTCATAAAGAGTGGTTACAATGTTCATGAATGTGTCATAGGCTTCATTTACATCTGATACATAGACTTTTGTCCAGTCCTGCTTCAGCAAGTCTTCTTTAAAAGAACTGATTGCATTTTGTGATTTGTATCTGAACGATTTTAAAATTTTTTCTGTATTGGCCTCCGTGTGGCCATGGATAAGTGCAAAGGTTGGCAAATGGTCACTTATATCATTTATCAATAATCCACTTTCTATTTTCTTATCAATAATATTAACAAACAGATTGTCAATAAGTGTAGCAGTGTGAACTGTGATTCTACTGGGATGTGTTATTGTGGGATATAGACTCATACTGTACATAGAATTCATGAACTCTGTAATTACATTTTGTTGATATGGATTTAGTAAATCAATATTGAAATCTCCACAAATTACTACCATTTTCTTACTAGTAATATTATTGTACAGCTCGACTAATTTATCTCTGAATGTCTCAATGGCAGCACGGTGGCGCAGTGGTTAGCACAGTGGCAGCACAGCAAGAAGGTCATGGGATCGATTCCACCCTTGACCATCGTGGGTTCGATCCCACCCCCAGACCATCAGTGACCCTTCTGTGTGGAGTTTGCATGTTCTCCCCGTGTCTGCGTGGGTTTACTCCGGGCACTCCGGTTTCCTCCCACATGCCAAAAACATGCAAGTTAGGTTAATTGGCATCAAAACTGGGGATTCTAAATTGTCCTTAGATATGACTGTGAGAGTGAATGGTTGTCTGTCTCTCTGTGTTGGCCCTGTGATGGACTGGCGATCTGTCCAGGGTGTACCCTGCCTCTCGCCCAAAAGATGCTGGGATAGGCTCCAGCCCCCCCGCGACCCGAAAGGATTAAGCGGTAGAAGATGGATGGATGGATGTCTCAATGCAAGTTCCCGGCGTTCTATATATACAACTTATAATTAGATTTTTTGTTTTATCTTGGTCAATCTCAACGGTAACACATTCTAAAATCCCTGGTAGTGCAAAGGACATTCCATTTACAAGTTTACACCTATACAGGTCATCAATATACAGAGCAACGCCACCACCCTTTTTCTGAGATCTGTTAATATGAAACATCTGATATCCCTCTATTGCCATCAGGGGAGCCTGCTCTTCATTAAGCCAAGTTTCAGAGACTGCAATAGCTGTAAATTTTCTGTCTAGCTGTTTTAAATAGTCCTGAATCTGTGGAAAGTTTTTGTTAAGACTTCTGCTGTTGAAGTGTATTATTGATAGTTTACCATCTAGTTGCACTTGACTTTTGAATTGCTTTTCTGTGTAATATTCACAATGATTATGAATATTATTGAAAAAGTGGTTATCAGGATCAATATCATTCTCCATCTCTTGTAGTTTATGTTCAGCATAATGGCATATTTTCAGAGTTTGAATTTCCTCACTCTGTGTCAAATGATTTCCTCCAACTGGGGATAATTGATGTCTACTCAAGTCAGTCATAAGTTTTTTTGTTTGTTTTGTTTAGTTTTTTTTTTTTTAAGTACACTGACATGGTATGTCAAAAGAACTATTCTTGCCGTGTGTGTGGATATGGATTATCATAGTCTCTTAATTTTCTTAATCAGTGTTCATCTATATTTATTTAAGTCAGTAATCTCTCTGATTATTATACTCTTTGCTTCCTCAGGTGTTCCAGTTAGTTTGATCCAAACTCTACAATTTCTTGTCCATGTTGCCTGTATCTTTGCTTTGTACATTTGCTTGCATTTGATTGATATTTGACCAAGAATTGTTAGACTGACCAACTTTGAATCACTACAGCAGTAACAATGTGCAGAGCTTGTAATGACAGTGGTGGGCCAGTGCAGAACTCTCTATAGGGGTCCCACCCCCACCTCTCACTCTTGCAACTTTGCAAGTACTGGGGATATCCTACAAAGCTTGTTCAGCTGACCCAGGCTTTGTGTAACCTCGCTTGACAAAATGGAAAGCTGCAATCAGAATTAACAGGCATCACAAAGGCACTCAACTTTCTCTGTAAGTCCTGGCTTTGTGCTTCAGGCTCTGTGGTAAGTAATGTAAATAATCATCGTCGGCCTCTGTCGGTCTATGATGACCATGGAAGAGAATCCTAAACGTCTACTCTGCTGGAACAGCACTGCCTGTGGCTGAACAGGCCGATGCGCGAATGGCAGTCCCTGTCACACAGGTCGCACTTGTGGGTGGTCTCTGTGCTGCTGGGTCTGTGGTGGTTCTTCCTGCGGGCCCTTTTTTCATCTGCTGCAGCAGTCAGTCTCTCTTCACCCACCTTAAGCTGTCTGGTCAGGGTGCCTCTCCATTTGGAGCGGTCCGTTACAAGGTCCACCCAGCGCTCTGTGTTGATCTCCAGGGCCTTCATGTCTCTCTTGCAGACGTCTCTAAAGCGCAGCTGTGGGCGGGCAATGTCTCTCCTGCCAATCGCCAGTTCTCCGTAGAGGACGTCTTTGGGGATTCTGCCATCCCCCATACGGTGAACATGGCCTAGCCAGCAGAGCCTGCGCTGCCTGAGTAGAGTGAACATGGAGGGAAGGCCGGCGCGGGACAGAACTTCTGTGTTGGGCACTTTGTCCTGCCAGGATATGTCCAGGATGTGGCGAATGCAGCGCAAGTGGAAGGAGTTCAGTCTCTTTTCCTGCCGGGCGTATGTTGTCCACGTCTCACTCCCATAGAGCAGTGTGCTGATGACGCAGGCGTTGTACACTGTACAACGAGGAAGGCCTGAAATAGGCAAATGTGAGTTATGTTATATGTGTTAAATGTGAGTCAGGCTGTTATATTTGTGTATTTATAATATTTATAATATTTATGTTAAATGTGAGTCAGGCTGTTACATTTGTGTATTTATAATATTTATAATATTTATAATTGTGTATTTATAATTTTTCTGCATTGATGTATGTGGTTATTGTGTATATTTTTTATCTTGATTCTTTTTTCTAAAGCCCATCCAGGGACAAGAGTTGCGAATTAGCTAATAGCTATACACTCTATGTGCAACACATCAGATTGATTGTCTTTGATTAATTGTCTATGTTTATTGCACTGTCCCTGTCAAATAAACTAATCTACTACTACTATCTTTGTCTTGACAGAGAGTTTGGGATTCTCCCACACTCGTGTGGTGAGGCGAGCGAGTGTGAAGGCTGATTTTCCAATCCTCTTGTCGATCTCTGTATCAAGGGAGAGGTTGCTGCTGATCGTGGACCCCAGGTACGTGAACTGATTCACGACCTCCATCTCGTAGTCGTCGATGGTGATGGTTGGTGGTGCTTACGTTTCTTGCGCCAAGACGTTAGTCTTCTTCAGGCTGATGGTAAGCCCGAAGTCCATGCATGCCTGGGAGAAGCGGTCCATCAGGGTCTGAAGCTCCTGCTGTGTGTGGGTTGCGACTGCAGCATTGTCTGCGAACAGCATGTCTCTGATTACAGCCTCGTGTACTTTGGTTCTGGCTTTCAGGTGGGCGAGGTTAAAAAGCCTGCCGTCAGATCTTGTGTGCAGGTAGATTCCCTCTGTTGCTGTGCTGAAGGCATGCCTCAGGAGCATAGCAAAGAAAATCCCAAAGAGGGTTGGCACAAGTACACAGCTCTGTTTCACTCCGCTGCGTATGTTGAATGGCTCTGAGACGTTGCCGTCGTGCTGCACTATCCGCTGCATGTTGGTGTGAAACGATTCAATGAGGCTTTGCAACTTTGGTGGGCATCCTATCTTTGGCAGGATCTTGAAAAGGCCCTCTCTGCTGACCAGATCGAACGCTTTGGTGAGGTCGATGAAGGCGAGGTACAGGGGCATGTTCTGTTCTCTGCATTTCTCCTGGAGTTGGCGGATGGAGAATATCATGTCTACCGTCGATCGCTCAGCGCGGAAGCCACACTGAGACTCGGGGTAAACACGTTCGGCAAGCTTCTGTAGACGAACGAGAACAACTCATGCGTAGACTTTGCCAACAACGCTGAGGAGGGAGATGCCCCTGTAGTTGTTGCAGTCGCTTCTCTCCCCTTTGTTTTTGTAGATGGTGATGATCTTGGCGTCCCTCATGTCCTGTGGTACTGCACCTTCCTTCCAGCACTGGCAGAGGACGTCATGCAATGGCAGCAGTAGGGTGGTCTTGCAGTGCTTGATCAGGTCGGGGGTATGCCGTCGTTGCCGGGTGCCTTGCCAGCGGCCAAGCTATCAATGGCCTTGCTGAGTTCGTTGATGGCTGGCTCGGCGTCAAGTTCGTCCATGGATGGCAGGCAGTCGATGGAATCAAGGGCTGACGGTGTCACGGTGTTCTGTCTGGAGTAGAGGTCGGAGTAGTGTTCCACCCATCTCTCCATCTGCTTGTTCTTTTCTGTGATCATCTCCCCAGTGGAGGATTTGAGGGGGGCCATCTTGCTCTGAGCCGGACCAAGTGCTTTCTTGATGCCATCGTACATACCACAGATGTTCCCTGTTATGGCAGCGGTTTGAATGTCTTGGCTGAGCTGAGTCCAGTACTCGTTGGCACAGCGCCAAGCAGTCTGTTGAACTTTGCTTCTCGCAGCCCTGAGAATCTGGAGATTCTTCTCGTTTGGGTACTTCTTGTACTCAGCAAGTGCTGAGCGCTTGGCTTCAATGACGGGGGTCATCTCGGTCAACTTGGCATCAAACCAGTCCTGTGACTTCGAGGTCTTCCTCCCAAAGGTAGCCAAGGCTGTGCGGTGGATGGTGTTTCACAGCTCTTCCCACTTCTGCTTTGCAGATTCTCCTTCTTGTGGTACACCAAATTCCTTCTCAAAGGTGGAGGCAAACTGCTCAACAAGTTCTGGTTGGGCCATCTTGCTGGTGTCAATCCGTGCCTTTCCAGGCTGTCTAGCACGATGGAATTTCTTCAGCTGCAGCTTGACCTTGCAACACACCAATGAATGGTCTGTGTCGCAATCTGCACTCTGGAACGAACGGGTGATTAGCACGTTCTTCAGTGAGGTGCGCCTGGTCAGGATCAAATCCAGCTGGTGCCAGTGCTTTGAGCGCGGATGTCGCCAGGAAACCTTGTGTTGGGGCTTGTTCTTGAAGAACGAGTTTGTGATGCACAGATCGTGATATGTGCAGAACTCGAGCAGCCGCTGTCCATTGTTGTTCATTCTGCCCACGCCAAATGGTCCTAGACAGGAGGGCCAGGAGTCGTGGTCAGCACCCACTCTGGCATTGAAGTCTCCAAGGAGGATGAGTTGTTCAGAGTTGGGGATGATCCTGACAGTTGTTGCGAGATTCTCGTAGAACTCGTCTTTTACCTCTGGTGTGGCTGTCAGTGTTGGGGCATACACACTGATGATGGTGACTGGGCCTTGAGTGGTGTTGAGGTGGAGGGTGAGGAGTCATGCAGAGCCATTGTTGCCCGGTTCCACCATCTTCAGCAAGGTGTTCTTCACTGCGAAGCCCACTCCGTGTTCCCTGTGTTCGTCACTGCCCTTTCCCTGCCAGTAGAACGTGTAGTACTTCTCTCTCAGTGTGCCTGCATCAGCCAACCGTGTTTCTTGGAGAGTGGCGATATCCACTCCCAGTCTCTTCAGCTCATTATTGATGATGGCATACTTCCTGGTGTCGTTGATGTCCTTGAGGTTAGCAGCGAGTCCTGTCATCATAGTGCGGACGTTCCAAGTTCCTAGTTTTAGAGTTGGTCTCTTTAGTTTTTTTGTCTTGCCTGGTGTGAAGGTTCTCAGCCTGCTGTTCAGATTTCTCCTCATCCCCATGCACCCAATGAGGAAAGCAAGCTTTGGCGGGACAACACCTTATTGGCTGGGGGCTGCCCAGCTTGAGGCGGGCGGTAGCTGTCCAGTGAGATCCGATGATCCCTCCCACCGTCGGGAACAACCCCTGGCACTGTGCTCTACGCCAATTGAGCGGTGGCTTATAACCGGTAACTGTCATTCCCCGTGTTTTGTCTACATCAAAGGCGAAGCTGGAGTGTCCTCTCCAGTGATCCGGTGTTCTACCTTCCAGCGTTGGGTGTTGGTAGGATTCAAGCCTGGGCAGGAAGATATGGAGGACAAGATGTTGCCCATGCAGCATGTCCCCCCTCTCCACGTCACTAATGAATCCAAAGGAACAGCAGGGCTGCTACAGTTTGGCACCAGCGCCGTCACAGGAGCTGCTAGAACGATGTTGAGCACAACAGAGAACTGCCTTAGGGGCTCCGACACCAGATTTTTCCTCAGGGTTGACTCCCGAAGCCTTTCCCGTGACCAGGTGTGCCGCAGGGCAGCGGAGGTTTGAAATCAGGGTTTACCTTCCCCTAGATGGGCTACCTTCCCAGGTTGACGAGCCACCATCTACCCGAAGCATCTGGTTTTAAGGCACCAGAGATCCGCTCTCGCCCCTTCTCCTATTAGTAAAAGCAGTTCTGCCGGGCTTAGAGATTAAACCACACGGGCAGGCTAGGAGTTGGACTTAGTTGTCAGAGGCTTTTCGAGACGCACGCCATAAGGAGCATTTTATGAGCACTGGGAGCGTAACCCCAGTGCCGCTCCTGGCTATGACAACCTTGGAACCAATGTAAATAATACAGTCATTAATTTAGATACTATTTACCTAGTAGTTAATTTAATTTATGTCAGATTATTTATTTAAGCAATATTAAATGAGAGCGAGTGTGGCGTGCGGTTAATCCCTGCCAGTGAAAATATTCATGATACCACAACGAGCTCGAGTGTATTGTTTTTGCACAACAGGTCCACAAGCAAATCTATCTATTAATTTAAGAAATCTCTGTCTGGGTGTCTGTCTGTCTGTCTGTCTGTCTGTCTGTCTGACAGTTCCGCGTCTATATCCCAAACCGCTCGTTAGACTGGACTCAAATTTTATATGTGCTGTGCTGAGGTCACGGGGGTGTGCATCCCCGAATTTTGGCCTCCCCGGATATGCAGAAGTTTAGGAGGGGACATCTTTAATGAACACCTATAGCTCTCCTATGGGCGTTCATTAAAGATTTCCTCTAGCTACGACATGCTATGACATCATAGGACTCGCTATGACATCATCAAAGATCAAAGGCAGGCACCACTGAACCAGTGGTGATGTCAAAGATCAAAGGCAGGTTTCACCATGGTTACTGCTGCCAGGGTAACCATGTCAAAGATCAAAGGCAGGCATTACCATGGTTACTGTTGCCATGGTAACAGTAACTTTCTACGGGCATGCAGAAATGCTTGCTTACACTTGCTTTCTGTGGGCATGCAGAAATACTTGCTTATACTTGGTTTCTACGGGCATGCACCGGGATGCACTAGTTTTATTAAATGACAGCAATACTGGACAAAATATGATTTGTTTGTTTAACTAGTTATTTTACACAGCTGAGAATAAATAGTCCCTTCTAAATGTTGCCATTAACTGTTGCTATGTACCAAAATACATATCGGTCACCTGTTGAGTCGGTACCACAGGGGCTGAGATCAATGCCAGTGGCTAGTTAGCATGCTAGCGATTTGGCTTTGGCACACTTCGCAAGCTTTTTCTTGCCATTTTCAGAGTCCATCACCACAAAGGTATTGTGTTTTTTTAATTGAGTCAATAAAGTCAACTCTAGCCTGTCTGCTTTGTTGAAAGAGATGCAAAATATTTCGCCGGATGTTTAAAAGGACAGGACTTCCGGATAAGAGAGAGGTGGATTGAGACTGGCTAGCTGCTTTTCAAATAGTGCCTCAGTGTGGAAATTAAAGTATCCAACAAAATATTACATGTCTCACATGTAGAGCTGGGTGATATAGCTCAAAAAATGTATTGCAGTACAATTTTGCTATATCACGATACACAATACATATCGTGATATGTATTTTGTGTACTGAATGTCCTTTAAAATTTAGTTTTACTTACATTTTTATTGTATATATATATATATATATATACAGTATCTCACAAAAGTGAGTACACCCCTCACATTCACATTTTTGTAAATATTTTATTATATCTTTTTATGGGACAACACTGAAGATATGGCACTTTGATACAGTGTAAGTAGTCAGTGTACAGCTTGTATAACTGTGTAAATTTGCTGTCCCCTCAAAATAACTCAAGACACAGCCATTAATGTCTAAACCACTGGCAACAAAAGTGAGTACACCCCAGTGAAAATGTCCTCACAAAATGTGAGGGGTGTACTCATTTTTGTGAGATACTGTATATATACTGTATATATTCATTTCACTTACAAAAAAAAAAGTAAAATGAAAACTTATGTCAGAGAATATTCTTCACAATTATTCACAGTTACAGTATGTAACTGAGCAAAGTGTCTTTTTTCCTTTACTTAACAGAATTCACATTATCAAGTAATCAAGTTTATCCACATGAGCAGAAATGTTTCAGTTTACCACACAGTAAATACTTGGTGGTCTAATAAGTGACTTGAAGATCCTTTCACTCTTATTATGAAGGGTTGTATGAATGGATAGGAGGTCTTGTTTTGAAAGTTCGCTAAGTGAGCTTGATTTTTACACCTGCAGAGTTCAGAGTGGAAATGTTTATTTTCTCCTGGCTCCGCCCCACTGAGCTTCAGCAGCCAGTAGCTGGGGAGAGCATGAAGTCACTGCTCACATTTACGTGGCAAATACTCAAATATGTGCGATACAACCATTTTATGTATTGCAGGCAGCCAAATGTACGGATACAATGAGTATATTCGGTATATCACTCAGCTCTACTCACATGTAATAAGCAACTGATATTAACTTTAATTCATTTAAAGATGATCAAAATGCAGCTGACACGGAGTGATACATATTTAGTGAAACATCCGAGTGTAATTATCGGGGAATATAGTAACTCCTGGAATCCCTATTATCTAATCAGATTGTTGGGTTGGAACTAACTGTAGTATATTATGTATGGTGATGAACGCTGGTTGGAGGGGCCCCCTGTGAATTTTTGGTTAGGGCCTGAAGAGACTCTAGGATCGCCGCTGCCTACACCTGCCTTTATTTAGGCCCCCTGCCATGGTACTTACTGTGCAATGGAAGATTAACACAATCAAAAGTAGCAGTAAAAGCAGAAACAACATGAGCACCTGTCACAGCATTGCTGGAAGTGGTACAACAACAATAAGCATAACAGAGTGTGTCACAATTGGGTGGAATCAGCAAATGAATGTCACAGCGTTTTGTGCCGAGGCTTCGGCTCGTAAAGACGTTCGGCATTTCACGCATTCCTCGGGCGCACCAGCAGCTTTAACTCAGGCTGATGGCTGTGTCGCTCTATTCAGACAGATTTATCGGAGTTACCGCTGGAATGTGCTCTGAGCTCCTTGTAAAGGTGTGAGACTGAACAGCTGCAAGAGAGGCTGAGAGACACTGGAAATACCAGACAGACAGCGTAAGTGAGAGAGGAGAGAGTTTAGGTAGAGATGAGTGACTGATTGGTGGGCTGACAGGTTAATTTTACAACTCATCACAATGCTTAGATTACTTAAACCTTATGGTCTACTTTTATTTTAGTCCAGCTTTAATATTCATTTTATCCCTGATGAATCATAATAGCTGCTACTATTAAATATACTCTTGATCTTTCCGCCATGTGCCATTTACATTGTTTTCAAAGTGATCAGACACTGTACAATTTATGTAAACACTCTGTTATGGTAAACCTCAATGTCACTAGAATGTGAGCACCATTTGGCCAGCTGCCACTGTTTGGACAGCAGAGCATGTCAAGTTCCTACTGGCCGATGAGCTTTCGTGCAAAGCCAATTCTGTGTAAAGGAGATACTTAACAGCTTTTAACAAACCTGGATTTCTTGCATTTGTTTTTGTTTCCATTCCTTTTTCTGAAACACATAAAACATAAAATATATTGACTGCAGAGATATGATTATACAAACTGAATTTTGAAATATTCAGGTTTTTTGATTAAAGCTACCGTCAAAAAGATTCTTACGAACGATGAGTTTGTAAGAATCTCCCAGTTCCTATGAATTCTGGAGTTTGCAGGTATTCGCGGAGGGGGGTATAGTTTCTTGCGGTTGCTGCTCTATTCACAAGAGCAACTTGAGGCATTCTTGAGAAATGAGGTGCTTTTCTGTCGTACAATGGCCCTGGAGTTCTTACATTCTTTGTAAGGGTGCCTTGGGATCTTCCTATGGCATACTTAGTTCATTCTTATGAACATTTTTTTGCACCTCACGGCACTCTTAAGTCATTGGTAGAAAGCTCTTACGGCTTTTAGCACATTTTCTTGGCACAAATGTCACACTAATGATGTACGTCTGCCTTATGAGCACCTCACTAAAGCTTTATGCATGCTATATGAATCTCCGGGGCCCTCAGAAGCAACTTAAGGTGTTCTCAAGAACAACCTAAGGTGTTCTTGAGGCATATTTATGGCCAACATCTTGCGTAGTTCTTACGTTACTCCTAAGGCACCTGTACAGCCACCCTATGATGAGGGGTTTTCATGGGGCATTTGTAGAAATCTTGGACAAAACTATCAACCTGGCCGCCTTAAGAAGGCTGTATGAAATGGTCCAAAAAATTTTTGTACAGTGTTCGCTGTCATAATCGGCCCTTTCAGGGCAGAAATCAAGGCCCCACTCGCCAGCTGTGAGTTTGTATATTTAATAATAAAGAACAGAAAACAATCACGAAGGGAAACTTACAGATTACAAAGACACAACGAAAAACCACGAAGGGAAACTTACAGAAAAAAGCAATCAATGAAAACCACGAAGGCTAACTTACGGGTAACAGACGACACTGAATACTGAGCAGAAAATAAACAGGAATCAGAAGGGGGGATTCCTGTCATCACAAGGTGAGGTCACAGTGAGGAAAGAACCCCGCAAGCGAGCTTAAATAATAAGACAGGGAAAAAAAACCAAATGTGGATCAGGTGTGGATGCATGAGTGAGAAAGTAATCAGAGATAACAAAACAGCTGGGACAACCTGCGAACAGATTTGACAGGAGGAAGTAACATAATGGTGCTGTCAAAATAAAAGCACAAGCCATAATGGATGAAAAACAAGAACAAATGCATAAACAGAAAATCACCAGCAACCTAGAGACCCGAGTACGACTGTGACCTGCGCTCGGAATCATAACATTCACAGCCATTTGTAAGGGTACAGTTAGGCCCAAAAATATTTGGACAGTGACACAAGTTTTGTTATTTTAGCTGTTTACGAAAACATATGCAGGATACAACTATAAAATCAATATGGACTTAAAGTGCAGACTCTCAGCTGTAATTTGAGAGTATTCACATCCAAATTGGAGCAAGGGTTTAGGAATTACAGCTCTTTAATATGTAGTTGCCTCTTTTTCAAGGGACCAAAAGTAATTGGACAATTGACTCAGAAGGCTGCAAAAGAAAATAACAAGGCTGCATGGGCTCTTCCCTCGTTAACCAGTCATCAATTAAGCAGTTAAAAGGTCTGGAGTTGATTCCAGGTGTGGCATTTGCATTTGGAAGCTGTTGCTGTGAACACACAACATGCGGTCAAAGGAGCTCTCAATGGAGGTGAAACAGACCATCCTGAGGCTGAAAAAAAAAGAGGAAATCCATCAGAAAGATAGCAGAAATGTTAGGAGGGGCCAAATCAACTGTTTGGTACATTCTGAGAAAAAAAGAGTGCACTGGTGAGCTTGGGAACTCAAAAAGGCCTGGACGTCCACGGAAGACAACAGTGGTGGATGATCGCAGAATCCTTTCCATGGTGAAGAACAACCCCTTCACAACATCCACTCAAGTGAAGAACACTCTCCAGGAAGTAAGTGTATCAGTATCTAAGTCTACCATAAAGAGAAGACTTCATGAGAGTAAATACAAAGGATTCACCACAAGGTGCAAACCATGAATCAGCCTCAAAAATAGAAAGGCCAGAATTGACTGCCAAAAAACACCTGAAGAAGCCAGCCCAGTTCTGAAACAGCATTCTTTGGACAGATGGGACTCAGATCAACCTGCACCAGAATGATGGGAAGAAGAAAATTTGGAGAAGAACTGGAACAGCTCATGATCCAAAGCACTACATCTTCTGTAAAACATGGTGGAGGCAGTGTGATGGCATGGGCATGCATGGCTTCCAATGGCACTGGGTCACTTGTGTTTATTGATGATGTGATAAAAGACAGAAGCAACCAGATGAATTCTGAAGTGTATAGGGATATACTTTCTGCTCAGATTCAGCCAAATGCAGCAAAGTTGTTTGGCTGGTGCTTCACCAATAATCCAAAACATACTGCAAAAGCAACCCAGGAGTTTTTTAAAGCAACGAAGTGGAATATTCTGCAATGGCCGAGTCAGTCATCAGATCTCAACCCAATCGAGCATGAATTTCACTTGCTCAAGACAAAACTTAAGGCAGAAAGACCCACAAAGAAGCAACAACTGAAGACAGCTGCAGTAAAGGCCTGGCAAAGCATCACAAAGGAGGAAACCCAGCGTTTGGTGATGGCCATGGGTTCCAAACTTCAGGCAGTCAGTAGTAACATTTTACTTAGGGTTATGTTTATTTGTCCAATTACTTTTGAGCCCCTGAAATGAGGAGCGTTTGTATAAAAATAGCTCCAATTCCTACATGTTTAATCATATATTTTTGTTCAACCCCTTGAATTAAACCTTAAAGTCTGCACTTCAATTCCGTCATAGTTGTTTCATTTCAAATCCAATGTGGTGGCATGCAGAGCCCAAATCATGAAGATTGTGTCACTGTCCAAATATTTCTGGGCCTAACTGTATATGTGACTGTAGCTTAGACCAAAAACATAATGGTGTTAGGTCAGGGTCCTTGTGCCTTACAGTTATAACATGTACATCTCTGGGCTGTGGAATTAATATAGCTGAGATGTGTCGCATGACAAGATGGAGAGTTACAACTGTGTTTGTGAATGGGATGGGATGATACAGCTTTTTAAATGCCCGATTCAATGCGATATTTTAAATTTGGATATCTGCCAAATCAGCCCGCTGGGAATGGTCATGCATCCTTCAATGGGCCACTCCAGGCCTGCTGCCGATACCAATACAAAACCCATATGCAGCTTGTGACCTGAAAAAATTCAGCATACTCCTTTCCATGGTTTTTCTGCAAGTGTTTAAGGTCAGACAATGTTAAAGATGTAAAACTACACTTGTACAACTGGACCTTTAAAACCTTAAAGCAGGGATGGAAAACCTTGGTAGTAGTGAGGGCCACAAAATTTTTTCCTCACTTCCCGATGGCCAGATTTACATGTAAACCTACCATGGGGGGGGGGGGGGGGGTATTATTTCCTGCAACGTTAAAAGTTTCAAAATTAAAACTAAAAATGCAATTGAAAATAAAAGCTATTCAGTGTTTTATCATATTGGAATTAAAATTACTGATAAAATTATATCTGCTCTACAATGGACTGGTGATCTGTCCAGCATGTACCCTGAGGTTCCTACTCAACACATGTGGTGATTTAAAACAAAACAAACCACAATAGTGGATGTGCAATGTTTGTTAATGCCATCAATCTTTACTTGGAAGGTTTTGTAGGAAAGGAATATTATATAATATATTAGTATGGCGGTGCCCTAGGCTGGGAGGGGTGATGCCCCGCCTACTGGGAGGTGGCGTCACCTGTACTATAAAAGCCTGAGGCAGGAGACCTCCGGTCACCTTGCCACACTCCCGTACTCGCAGTAGGGTCTCCCAATGTGTGTTATAGTTCTTAGTAATAAACATTATAAGCGTCACCTCGCCTCCTCATTATTTTGGATACTACATTTGGCGACGAGGAAAATTGGAAATGGAGAGGGCTGCTGCCAAGCTGCGCTTTGTGCTGCAGGCTCCGGGTGAGCCGTTGGTCCTGTGGACCAGGTGGTGGGCGGCCTTCGAACACTATTTACTCGCGTTAGACTTTGGCGACCTTGATAAATTATGTGCACAGGCTATCCTGGTCCATAACCTGGATGAGGAGAGCCGAAGAGTCCTGAGCACATTTGGAGAAGGTGACCTATTCGGCCATGTGACTGGGCTCATGGCAGGTGACTTTCGCACCGCTGAAGACATCGTAAGACGGCACATGCAAGTCAAACAGCGGAACCAGCAACCCGGAGAGTTGGTTCGACAGTTTGTGGCAGACCTTCGATGGCTTGCGGGTGAGTGCAGGCTTGGGACTTTGAAGGAGGAGTTGGGCCGAGGCCAGCTAGCGGAACACGCAGCCAGCCTCCCAGCAAGAGGCCTGCTAACTCATGCTGGTGAGCTAGCACCGGTAGCGGCCATGGAGGTAGCATGACAAAACGAGGCAGCGGAGTGGCTGACGAACCACCGTGGCTGCGAAGAAACTCCTCAGAAGAACGGAGCACATGGGACGACCCTGGCTTTGGATTCGGATGAGGGCAGCGATGACAAGTACACAGCCATTGTCAAAGTGTGGTCCACCCCGGGGACACCACGAGGCTATGGATGCGGATCCGCTAAGCACCGTTATTGAGCCAGGGAGTATAGGGCGAGGGGTGAGCGTTGTGAATGGTGCGGCCTGCTCCATCACTTCGCCAGAGTCAGCTGTGATTTCGTCAAGGAGGAACAGGACCCAGCGAAGGTAACACCTAAGAAGAAGGCCCCTACGGTGGTTCACACAGTCTCGCCTGACAGTGACAGACGTATTGTTTGTGACATTGTACTGGACGGGACAACGGTGCCGCTGTTGGTGGACACGGGGTCGGCGGTCTCCATCCTGAACTTGGCGACGGTAAGACGGTGCTTCCCCCACTACAGAATTAGCAACACCAACATCACCTGTTATGGTTATGGTAGCTACCCGCTGGATGTCGTGAGCTCGGTTTGGCTGTCGACGAGGTACGGAGGAGCCTCTATCTACGCCAATGAGTTCTTGGTGTCGCGGGAAGGCAATAACCTGATGGGGTGTGACATTTTCTACGGGCTCGGTTTCACCATTACCTGTGGTGAGGTGGGAGAGTGGGCAGGTGGTGGTTTGTGGGAACGACCCTTTTATGTGGGAGGTGATGATGAAGTGTGGGACTTAGGGTGGCTCACTTCGGGTGAAGAGGGATGCCACCGACACCATAGTACACCGTTAAGATGGGGATCCTGTGCCAGTGTTTGTGGTCCAGCACAGGACGGACCCGCACGTCATGGTTTGATCTCTGTGGAGGCGGAAAGGTCCAGAGAGCATGAGTTACAGTGTTCCGGTGGCTGATTGGATTCCACTGTTGAGCCGGCAGTGACTGATGCCGCTCCAACGCACCATCATCTGGAGTCCGGGGCAACACCAGACAGCGCAGACTCCAACCGTGCCGTTACCCAAGGCGAGGGACATGGCTTGAGTCAACTTGGCGATCTGCTGAGGAGCCATAAGGGAGCAGATCGCGGCGCAGACGATGGAGGAAATCAGTGAGTGCTCCCCTGGGTGAGCGTGATAATGTGCGCCCTAGGGTTGAGCCTCGGCTTGGTTGGGTGCGCAGTTCCAGAACTAGGACAGCGGGACAGGATGATCTGCGGGTGGTCTCATTAGGAATGTAATTACCTCTGTGCTAGAGTGAGTCTTTTATGTAGGCACGGGACTACTGTTGTGATTGTGGGTGTGTTTGATTGTTGTGTGAGTGTGTGGTGTAGTATCACCGATGTGTGAATGGCATAATTATTGCCCATTGTGTGAAAGTGTTTATTTTGGGAGTTTCCTGTTTACATGTATGTGTATTCTGTGGGTTTATGGGAAGGGTACCGCCATTTTCTGTGTCTATTTTCTTATGTGTTTAGTTTAGGAGGGATTATTTTAATTTGGCGAGTGGCTCATTTTTCTTTCAGAGACTCTCGTGTTTAAATAGCGGAGGGTTCCGCTAAGCCAGTGTGGGGTGAATGGATAGGCCTGTTCTCCTGTGTTAGAGTGTGATTCGAGTGTAAATTTATTGGTTGGGTAATTAGTGTGGTTGCAGTTTTTTCGGGGGGGGGGGACTGTAGGATAGGAATATTATATAATATATTAGTATGGCGTGTGCCCTAGGCTGGGAGGGGTGATGCTCCGCCTACTGGGAGGTGGTGTCACCTGTACTATGAAAGCATGAGGCAGGAGACCTCCGGTCTTCTTGCCACACTCCCGTACTCGCAGTAGGGTCTCCCATTATGTGTTATAGTTCTTAGTTATAAACATTATAAACGTCACCTCGCCTCCTCATTATTTCGGACACTACAGGTTTGTGCACTGAAGTGTTCGACAGATCATTTTTTATTCAGCTAAATGCAAGTTGTGATGTGCCAAGGTCAGTTATGACCAGGATATAGTATATTTTATTTCAAAAGGGAAACAAATGTTAATGCTACTAACAGTGCGCAGAGTTTTTATGCACTTTGAAATATGCCGGAGTAAGATGTGACCAAAATGGTTATTTACAGAACTTTATTTTCTTTCCCATTCTATTTATTTAACTGTTGTTCAAGAAGAAAATATTTCTAAAACTTCAAGTTCTGCTCAACCCCGGCACTGTTATTGTGTTTTTATGCACTTCTGATGTGCCTTTGTCATGTGCCAAGTGCACATTTAAAACCAAAGCAACGCATAAAAAGAACATATTTTTTGTCATATTGATCTGTGTTGGTTTGAAATTTGTCATATTCAACAGATTGCTGAACATGTGTGGCCCAGTAACATGTCTTGATTTCAAACTGTGGCCCAACTGATTTTGTAATTGAATAGCCCTGCAGTAGAAGATGGATGGATAAAATTATATCATGATCTAATTTTTAAAACTCTCTCCATCAAAATGATGAGCAAAGAGAAATTGCGGACAATAATTAACAAAAGAAGCCAAGAAATAGCTGTGCGGGCTTGGTAATGTCTGGCTCCCCAAAATGGGGAATTTAAAAAAAAAGTTTAAGAGGCACTGGTATAAATGAACAACAACAAAAAAAAAAAAAATCAGCAGATTACAATGACCAGTCTCTGAACTTTTATTGCTGACATGGGCTTCACCTGCCAAATGAGAATAAATGCTACAGTTCTTCAGCTGTACAATTTACTCTTGTTTAAAAACAGTCTACTTTGTACATTTAGTGCTGTTTACAGCCTATTAATCAGTTACCGGAGTGGTGGCTCAGTTAGTAGAGTATCCGCCCCACACCCGGGAGGCAGGGGTTCAAATCCTGGCCGGGTCATGCTGAAGACCCTATAAAAGTGGAACTTCCTGCTGTCCAGCTTGGTGCTCAGCAATAATGGAATGGAGGAGGGAAATTTGTGGCGGCGCCTTGCATGGCAGCGGCCCTCTGATTCTACACTTGGGGTGTGTGTGATTAACACAGTAGATAGGTAAAACACAATCTCATCCTACTGTAAATGATTGGTTGTACAGTTGAATGACAATAAAGGGTGATTTATAAATTTTATTTATAATGCAGTCTTACATTCAAAACATACATGACAACACTCCGGTGTGCAGCACACTAGCTGCGTTCCGATCGCCCAATAGTATACTCCAAAGTGGACTACACAGGGTATCCGCTATATTAACTGAGATTCCAAACCAAAGGGAGCAAGCGATCTTCAGTTCAAAGGGAACTGAAAACTGTGCAGGGAAGAAGTGAACAATGGTACATCACTTCACCGGAAGTTGACAAGAAGGTTACCCATAAGCCATTGTGCCTTAAATACGAGTAAAACAAACTATTGTTGCTAACGTTATTAACAAGCTAAACTGATGTTGTTTATTGTTTATATCAACTGATAGTAATAAAAATATATATTTGTATTAACATTTTATTCAAGAAATATAAGCTATCCACCATAGTATCAGTATGTATCCATGGTTACCGTGGTAACTCACGGAAGAGGGAGCCGACGGTTAAGATAAGATAAGATAAGCCTTTATTAGTCCCACAAAGGGGCAATTCCAGGATTGCAACAGCACAGGGATAGCAACACTCAGAGCAACAATCAGAAGGCAAGAAAAAAAACAAGCAAGCAAGAGCAGCTAATATACATATGTACATATTACTGTAAAATATATATACACACACAGAGACACACAGTGCAGAGCAGTGTAGCTGGATGGATTAAACATATGAATATATAAACACACAGTGAGGAGCATTGTAGCTAGATGGAATAAATATGTAAATATATAAACACACAGTGCGGAGCAATGTAGCTAGATGGAATAAATATGTAAATATATAAACACACACAGTGCGAAGCAATGTAGCTAGATGGAATAATATGTAGATATATAAACACACAGTGCGGAGCATTGTAGCTAGATGGAATAAATATATAGATATATAAATATAAGCACACCCAGTGCGGAGCATTGTAGCTAGATGGAATGAATATGTAAATATATAAACACACACAGTGCGAAGCAATGTAGCTAGATGGAATAATATGTAGATATATAAACACACAGTGCGGAGCATTGTAGCTAGATGGAATAAATATATAGATATATAAATATAAGCACACCCAGTGCGGAGCATTGTAGCTAGATGGAATGAATATGTAAATATATAAACACACACAGTGCAGAGCATTGTTGCTAGATGGGATGAAACAGCATAACCGTCTACTTAGTTATCCTACATGGTATGATTATGTGCCCATACATATTCTCACCCTCCATAGCGACCGGTATTTTCCTAGTTGTATGCCGGAGGGGACCATTGTGTAAGTCTATTGCATCTTTTGCATTCAAAAAACTATTAGTTTGTTACGTCTTTTTGCTATCTCTGTGAGCAGCCCTGCTTAGGTTGTACAGTCTGACAGCCGTTGGTAGGAAGGACCTGCGAAACCTCTCGGTTGTGCACCTGGGATGATGTAGTCTGCTGCTAAATGAGCTCCTCAGTGCATTCAGTATGTCCTGCATAGGGTGGAACTCGGACTCCAGCAGAGATGACAGTTTAGCCACCGTCCTTCTCTCTCCTATCTCCTCCACCGGATCAAGGCGCTGCCCCAGGACAGTGTTTCAAATGGAGAAATTTTGTGAAGGGCAGTTAACTTACTGATATTCCCTGAGAACGGAGCAGGGAGTAGGGAATATGTGGGATCAACATTTATTGCGAAGTGCGGTGTGATGACGCCGCCTTCCGGTTGCATCATCACACCGCCCTATATTCGGGGCATCCGCCATTCGGGCTTCCTCTTTGCCCAGGATGATTCCGCATACTGTGTGTTTACTGTATGGTGACCAGTCTGTTAATAAAGAGTAGCTCCAGTGCAACCCCTTCATCCACCTCCTTTATACCAGGTTTGTGAACATAACATTTGGCGACTGAGGATTAACCAATGGGGGCGTGCATTACAAAACTGCGACCTCCCTGGAGCTTCTTGGTGAGCTGCCGGTGCCATGGCCTTGCTGGTTGGAGGCCTTCCAGACCTACATCGTGGCGTTGGACCTCGGGAAGCTAGATAAGGTGAGGACGTGAGTGCTCCTTGTCCACAACCTGGGTTTTGAAGGCCAGAGGATTCTGCGGACGCTCGGCATGGTGGACACATACGAAGGTGTCGTGAAGCTACTAGCTAACCACTTTACCACACTGGACAGCATGACGGTGCGACAAATTCACTTTCGCCAGAGACACCATAGGGTCAGTGAGCCAATTCAACAGTTCGCCATTGACCTCAGACAGTTAGCTAGTGTATGCCGTTTTGGGCCGTTGCAATAAGAGATGGTGCGGGACCAATTGACCGATCACACGGGTAGCGCTGGGCTACGTGCTAGGTTGCTAACGGCGCCTAATGACTTAACGTTAGCTAAAGCAGTTGAGCTAGCCCTCCAGTTAGAAGCCGCGGATAAGCTAGCTTTGGAGCTAAACTGGCACCAGTCACAGAAGCTGCCAGAAATGACGATGATGTCGGCAAATGTGGTGGACCCAGAGGATGATGAAAGCATGGACGAGGACTATGAGGCTTATGCCGTGAGCCTAAGGTCTGCCCCGAGAAGCCGTGTTTGTAGGGGTTGTGGGTCTTCAACGCATCAATTTAAAGCAAGAGTATGCCCGGCAAGAGGGAAGCAATGCGGTAAGTGTGGGCGCTTAAACCATTTCGCCAGAGTGTGCTGGTTTCCAGCGATGTGGAGCCCGCCAAGAGAGTCAGTCCGCCCGCCTAAAATGACCATTCACTCGGTGAGTCCCAGCACCAATGGGTATTCTACAGTGGAGTTGGATGGTGTGGCTTTGCCGTTACTGCTTGACACAGCGGTGGTGCAGTCGATGCTGAATTGGGCCACGGTGAAAAAGTTCTTCCCACGTCACACTATCAGGAGTAGCCCTGTGCAGCTGTATGGCTATGGTGGGAACAGACTGTGAAATGCTAGGACTGTGAAGTTGACTGTTCACTACAAAAAAAAAAGTGATGCACGACTTCACATTCCAGGTGGTGATGCATGGTGATAACATCATGGGGTGTCACCTGTTCTATGGACTAGGTTTCGCCATCAGGGACAGTGCTGGGTCTGAATGGTCTGGGTGTGGACACTGGAATTCGCCGATCCCGGTGGACGACAACGTTGTGGTTTGGGATGAGGTGCTTTTGGACAGTGCCAGCACCGGGGCGCTCACTCCTAGCTCAGTGGAAGAACCGGACAAGCTCAGTACCCGCGCTTAGCCGGAGGTAGCGGGGGGGAAAGGGGGTGACTGGGTGGGTGAGGCATCCGGCCCGATGAGCAACTCCAGGGAGGCACCAGACTCTTTCAGCGCCCATGTTGGATTTCAGCCAAAAACGGGTGAGGGGTCCGCCACTGCTATGGAGGTGTCTGCTGCATCACCACAGCGTAACAATGGGGCCAGACAAAAGGTAAACATGTAGCTGCTGCAGATACAGCAGCATGTTAAACCAAGCAAGGTGTCGCTCCAGGTCATGGACTGGATTTGGGTTCAGGCCGATGATCGACCAGGGCAGCTGTCGGCCAGACCACAGCTGGCAAAATATTGGGCGCCACTGAGGATTGTAGTGAAGTTGGGAGCTGCATGTTTCCGGTTGACGGACGACTCAATCCGCCATGCAAACCAGCTGTGGCATGTCCAGGTAGACACTCCGGGTGGCGGGGCCACGCTGGAGTCGACAAAGGTGGTGTGGGATCTGGGCTCCTGTGTTCTGAAGATTGGTCTTTGCCTCGGGGATCTGCCGCTTCCAGGGGCGCACCTGCAGTGGGGCTCCCCCCACCCAACCCACAACCACCACGGGGAACTGCTTGGAATGAGAACTGAAAATTGTTTAGGTAGGAGCACGGCCAGACTATTGAAAAAAACAGTGGCAGAATAAACCACTTTGCCATGCGGACCATGTGGCAGTCTATCCACCAGTCCTAACCTTAGTTTGTTTTGTTGTTTTATGGTTTTTATGTTTGGAGTTCATGTTACAAATTTGGGTGGGTTTTTCAAAGTTGGTCAAAGTTGGCTGTGTTTTCTGATTTTGTAAAGGGGGAAGAATATGGGATCGATATTTATTGTGAAGTGCGGTGTGATGACTCTGCCTTCCGGTTGCATCATCGCATGGCCTTATATATGGGGTGTCTGTCGTTCGGGCTTCCTCTTTGCCTAGGATGGCTCCGCATACTGTGTGTTTACTGTATGGTGACCAGTCTGTTAATAACGAGTAGTTCCAGTGCAACCCCTTCGTCTGCCTCCTTTATACCAGGTTTGTGGACATGTTGAAGTACACTGTGGATCGGAACGTAGCTACTGTCACTGCTGCCCCTGCTAGTGGCTGAGGCTCCCTCACTCTTGCTCTATGCTCTATCACTTGCAGAGAGTGGCACTCGTTTCGATTAGAGCGCCCTCTGCTGGCAGACTCTATAACTGCATTTAAGAATGTGGTTCCAAACGTGATATAAATAAATAATTGATTTTTGGAAATGGATTGGCGGGCCACAGTGAATGAGGGGGCGGGCCACATGCGGCCTATGGGCCGCCAGTTGCCCATCCTTGCCTTAAAGCCTAAATATATTTACAATCATATAAAAAAAAAAAAAATTTTGTGGGGGTTTTTTCTGTCAAGCGGATGCCAATTTAAATGGAAATTGTTCCTTTGAATATAGCACATACAATAGATATAAATTTAGCTGTGATGCAAAATAGCAACATTAGGCATAATTGGTCATAATAGTAACTAAACACATTTTCTAGTCTCAGGTATGTAGATTATTTTATTGAACATACTATTGCTGAAACAGGGCTTTGAAATTCAATAATAACATGCTTATGAACAATAATTGCTGTTCCATCATCACAGACACAAAAAAGTCACATGAAGAGAAACAATGTTGCTCATAGACATTTGTGGAATGTGCATCTACCAGCATTAGTGAACTGCTGGTAGATGCATTCAACCTGCCTCAGCTTAATTCAGACTGGAAGCGGTTTGATGTGAATTTGTGATAATCGTCCTTAAGGGGTTGTTGTTTATATATCCATCCATCCATCCATCCTCTACCACTTATCCAGGGGTCCGGGTCACGGGTGTAGCAGTCAGGCAGGTAGTCCAGTTCACATAGCACCATAATCCCTCCTGTAGGTGGTGAGTCCCCTATTGGGGACTGCTCTTGGTCTGGTCCTTCACCCAGGACCAATATGTCCAGGGACATCCTACCAGCGACAAGTTTCCCCCAACAACATAGCTCCTGGGATCATGAGGGCACACAAACTCCACCACCACTATAAGATGGCAATCCACAGAGAGATAAATCATAAAAATCAAAATTAAAACAAGAAAGGCTTGTAATATGTCCCTTTACTGCTTTATTTCAGGCCTGAAGTCTGGAACCCATAGACATCACCAAACCCTGGGTTTCCTCCATTGTGATGCTTTGCCAGACCTTTACTGCAGCTGTCTTCAGTTGTTGCTTGTTTGTGGGTCTTTCTTAAGTTTGTCTTAAGCAAGTGAAATGCATGCTTAATCGATATGTATGGTATGCTCATGCAGTATGTTTTGGCTCATTGTCCATCTGTACTGTGAAGTGCTGTCCAAACAGCTTTGCTGCATGTGGCTGAATCTGACCAGACAGTATATGTCTATCAGTGTTGGGAGTAAAGTGTTACTGTAATGCCGCTACTTTTGCAGTAACGTGCTGTGTAACAAAATTACTGTTTAAAAATTCAATAATGCGTTACAGTTACTGAAATTTGAGCAGATGCATTACTCGCGTTACTCGTTTTATTAATATGGATAGATATTTTTAGTGCAAATAAAGTGACCCTACCATAGCTAGCACAGCTGTCAGTCTCCTCTGTGGGTCGGTTTCCTGTCCTGCCCCAGTTCACGCCACAGCCCGGTAGGAAGAAATGCCGTGGCAGTGGCGACTTCTCGTATCGAGCCCTGATCACCTGTTGTCCGAGCGGTGAGTATCCCCCAACAGCTCCTACCTCTGTGGTTAAACATATTATTTTTTTAGGCAAGAAGCTCACATTTAATGCCCACATTAAATACATTTAAAGTTTTCTTATACACAGAAAAAGTGACTGTGATTTGTTGCGGTAAAAAACAGCTTCTTCTAAGCAGTGAACTTTCATTTATCTGTGCTTTATTTTATCTTATTCATTTACATGCTGTTGCGATATGCAACTATTTCATGGAAGTAACTCCTCTAAATATGCATTTTAATGGGCTGGTCCAGGGGTGTCAAACAGCCCACCAGGGGGTCCAGAATTTTCTCTGTGAATTTACAGCTTTATTTCTAGTAAATTTCTGACTTTCTACTGAATACAATAGTTTATGTAAATCTGAAACATTTTTTTCTCAGTAAGGTGAGACTTTTTTCTCATCAGTTTTCTTTTTCTTCTTTTTTCTGATGAGAACAAGGGGCCCCTGATCTTGCTATGTGTGCAAGATGATTTAAGTATGCATTTAAAAGTAACGTGAAAGTTACTTTTCCAAGTAACTAGTTACTTTAATCATGCAGTAACTCAAAAGTAACTCAGTTACTTTTGAAAAGAAGTAACTAGTAACTGCAACTAGTTACTATTTTTTAGTAACTTGCCCAACACTGATGCCTATACACTTCAGAATTCATCCGGCTGCTTCTGTCTTCTGTCACATCATCAATAAACACCAGTGACTCAGTGGCATTGGAAGCCATGCATGCCCATGCATCACACTGCTTCCATCATGTTTTACAGAAGATGTGGTGCTTTGGATCACAAGCTGTTCCAAGTCTTCTTTATACTTTCTTCTTCCCATCATGCTTGTACAGGTTGAACTTGGTTTCATCTGTCCAAAGAATACTGTTCCAGAACTGGACCCGTGGAGTGGTGGCCACAGCACAATCCGCTAATACTACCGGAGTTGTGGCTTAGTTGGTAGAGCATCCGCCCCACAGCCGGGAGGTCATGGGTTCAAGTGCTGACTGGATCATACCAGAGACCATATAAAAACGGTACTTCTTACCTTCTAGCTTGGTGCTCAGCATAATAGAATGGGAGCAGGAAAAGCTGTTTGCAGCGGCCCCTCTGATTCTAGATGCCATTAACATTGTAGATAGGAGAAATGCATTTTTGTTCTACTGTGCATGATTGGCTGTATGGACTGAATGACAATAAAGTTGGCTTCTTCTGCTTTAGATGTTTCTTGTCTAGTCTAATGTGGCCTTTCTATTAAGATAAGATAAGTCTTTATTAGTCCCACAATGGAGAAATTCCAGGATTGCAGCAGCACAGGGATAGCAGCACTCAGACCAATAATTAATAAGATAAAAGAACAAATGAACAAACATATGTACACAGATATACGTATACACAGTGCGGGAGCATTGCAGCTAGATGGTATAGACAGCATCATGGTCTGTTAAGGCTGATTTTTGAGGCTGATTAATGGTTAACATTTTGTGGTGAACCCTTTGCATTTGCTCTCATGAATTCTTTTTTATGGTAGACTTAGATACTGATACATCTACTCCCTGGAGAATGTTCTTCACTTGGGCGGATGTTGTGAAGGGGTTTTTCTTCACCATGGAAAGGATCCTGAGATCATCTACCACTTTTGTCTTCCAGTCCTCAGATCTTTACATTGGCTTTCTGTTTGTCAAACAATACTACAATATGGTTGTTCTGATATTTAGAATATGAACATTATTAGATGCAGTCACAGACATCTGTCCTCCTCATTCTTTCTCATTACCCAATAAGCAGTTATCACAGCTCGGACATAAAGTCATTTTTCTATAACATGCAATTATGATCAAGGAAAATCTCAGGGGAGAAATGTTTTTTTTTTTTTTTTTGTATTTAAGCCGCTTTCAAACTACAGTTGGCAAGCTGTAGTTGTGGGTTCCATTAGCGATTAACATCTCAACAACTCTCCATGGCTTTTTCAAACTTCATAGAGATGTGGGTCTGATTTGCCACAAAAAACAGTGCATTTCTCCAGTGTATCAAGTTGTCAAACGAACGCACCATGAGCCTGCAAGCTGGGGATGCTGGCAGCTACTGATTAGTTGACAGTCACTGGTATTTAACCTCTTGCACTCCATTGTACCACGGACGGGCAAGTCTCTGCATCCTAGAGCGCACGAGGGCGCACAAGAGCGCCCTCGTGTGCTCTAGGGCGCATGATGGAGATGTTGATGTAGGTGGTGATGGCGTCCAAGCGCGCACTGAAAATAAAAGCTGCAGACACAGCCGCGAACAGATTAGTTCATCTGATTGACCTCTCATTCGACTAATAAGAGCCTTGAATTGGGTTTCTGAAACCTTGAAGAACCAATGACTGAAAACCTAGGATGAAGGACCCGCCTACCAAATCTGTGAATGCAGTGAGCTAATTGAAGCAGAGAAGTTCGCGAGCTGTTTTTTTTTTAAGGCTGGGTGAAGACTGACTGCTGCAGCTGATCAAAAAAGGACCCACAGGAAGAACCCCACAGACCCAGCATCACGGAGACCACCCCCCCGCTATTCTTCTGTAGCGAGGGGGGGGGAAGCCGCGGTGACTGCGCTGCTGTCCCACATCGCCACATGAGGCTAATCCGTTGTGTAGCGATGGCCGATGTCCATCCTCTGTAGCGAGGGGGGGGGACAACCCCCCCCCCACACACACACACAGACACAGCCCTGAGTGTGACCTTTCATTAGAGCCCAAAATGAAGCTTCTACATTGAAGCATTCAAAAGTTACAGACGTTTTTTCAAACTGTGCCATTTGGCATAATTTGGCACAGTTCCAAAATGCCTGGGAACTACCTGAGGAAAAAAGCTGTGTAATATATTCATTTTTTTGTGGTATTGTTACAAAATTTGGACCTCAGCTGGATAACACTTGGTTCTACATTTCTGTTGCATTTTCCAGCCCGGATCTGAAGCTGTGTGTTATTTGCAAGCATTTGTATCCAAAAAAACACCCAGGCCAAATTTATTTTCTTCAAGTTCACTATGTTTAGATGACTGTAACTCAGTGGCCGGAGCACTTAGAGAGATTATGACTGTTTTGCCAAAAAATTCAAAGTGTTTTCTTTTAAATGAGACCAACCCCATGAAGATGCTGCAAAGGGTTGAAGAACAGCTTTCGATTTACTTTGGGCACATTATTTTTTGGCGTTTTTAGGAAAATTGACCGGAGTGCAAGGGGTTAACAGTATTGCTAAATCTGGCATACTTACATTTGTATTAATGTTCATTAGTATGTAATGTCCCTTTCAAATAAACATTAAATTAAGTTAAACTAAACTAAATTCATACAGTTCTTTTAAATTTGTCACCTCATGTCAAATGCAGTGCAGATCAGTGGTTTGGAATACACTCATCTATTTAATATAGTTCAATGGTTGCTGCTCCTGTCCTCCGTTTTAACGGACAGGGTTGTAAAATGTACCCGACATTTTACATATTTACCATCATTTGTTTCATATTAGTACTGAAGAGGTTTCATATTTACATGCAGAGAATCTGTGGATGAATATCCTACTGGTCCTTCCGTCTTGCTGGTGGAAGGACGCTTTGCTGCTTCGCGGTTCCCTCTACATGCACTTTTCTGTCAATATTCTTATTTTCCTCTGCAAGAAATTTATGGGCAGCTCCTATCGGATACTCATAAATCACTGGGACTGTATTTTGCTGAAGATATAGCTCGCTATTATCATGATCATGATCTAACACTTTATTTGGATCTTATCAAGGCTACGTGGGAGTGGGAGTCATCTGGGTCCTCACGTATTCACCACTACATCTGGGACCTGGGGGATGGCTTAGAACAGGGGTGTCCAATCATGTGCCATGGAGAGCCAAGACCCTGCAGGTTTTCTCTTCTAGCCAGTCTCTTCAGCAGGTGTTTTCACTGATCAGCAATCAGTGGGAACAAATTCAGTGGACTCTGCTGTTGAAGACGCTGGATCGAGGTAAAGCCTGCGGGTCTTGGCCCTCCATGGCACATGATTGGACATCCCTGGCATAGAAGGAATGCGTCTTCCTCACCGTCAATGGACTCTGCTGAACCGCTATGGACGGGTGTCAGCTGCTTCAAATAAACCATGAAGACGTGGGGCCTGGCAAACAGTGCTGCATGCAAGTGTGGGGACCCTGAGCAGACTGCTGATCACATCATTACCACCTGCAGGCTGTACAGACCACCTTCAGAGGCCGGCCTCTTTCAAGTGGACCCTGAGACGAGGGCGTGGCTTCACAACACCAAAGTGAACATCTGAACGTGATATACAAGAGAAGAAGGACTGCTATGTGAGCATGGCCAAAAAACAGCTGAAGCCTGAACTGCAGCGACTGACAAACTAAAGCTAAGTATCATCAAGATGCCTCTCCTTTCAACAGATGACTACCACAAACTTCTACAGAAGATTACCGTGCTGGAAACTAAAATCAAGCAGCTAGAAGTTAATCTGGAAGTGAATAAACTCTGTGAAAATGATACAACCCCGCCAGCAACTAAATGCAGTGGACAGTACTCCACTAACTCAGAGCTATCCAGCACTAACATGGCTGATAGGAGATGGGAGGACTGTGTACATAGAAATAAATCTTCAAGTGACAGTTCTCACTGGAATGCCCTTGTTGCAAAGCCCAAGAATAAATCATCACACAGAGTGAAGGGAGGATAAGCAACAGCCCAACTTGGTGAGATCCGTGATGCAAATGGCTGGCCTGCATTACCAGCCAGACCAAGTGTCTCCTCAACCCCAGCTCTCAGCAGGGCACAGTCATGGATAGCTGTCAAAGGAAAGCCTAAAAACAAACCTCCTCCTCAGCAACCAAACATGCCACTTCAGAATAGATTTGAGCAGCTACTGCAGGACCCTGGATCGCCATCTGATGACCTGGATAAAATCTCCCCCACACCCAGCAAGGTAAATCGGAAAAACTCAGAAGGTAAAAGGTTACAGAGAAAGCTAACAGCTGGGCCTAAAACTCTGATTGTGGGTGACTCTGCTGTGAAAGATGTAGGAAACGTATATGGTAAATGCACAGAAATAATGTGGTTTCCCAGGGTTATGGTGTCTGATGTGAGAGACAAAATCTTGCAAATTATGGCCGATCATCCCACAGTGAAGCGTCTCATATTACATGTAGGCTCAAATGATGTTGTGAAACAGCAGTCTGAGGTACTGAAACAGGACTTTAAGGAACTCCTAGATCTAGTCAGTTGTCTGAATGCTTAAGTGTTTATTAGTCGTCCACTACCACCGGTCTGAGGACGAATTGAGAGACTGTTCAATTTAAATGGATGGCTATCAGAAGCTTTTTTTTTTTTTTTTATTACTTATTTTGTACCCGTAGGTAGATTTGTTTTGCAGTCTGGTGACAAGCCACCAGCTGCCGGTCGCTGCGTGCACAAGTGCCCCATATCCCTAACCTGCATGTTTTTGGTATGTGGGAGGAAACCGGAGAAATCCCGGAGTAAACCCACGCAACACGGGGAGAACATGCAAACTCCACACAGATCACTGTTGGTCGGGGGCAGGGATCGAACCCACGATCTCACGATCCCCGCAATCCCCCGGTCGAGGGTAAACTGTGCTGCCACAGTGCTAAACCACTGCGCCACCGTGCAGCCCAATTTTGACAATTTCAACTTTTTCTGAGACCGCAGACACTTTTTTAAGGCAGATGGACTCAGCAGGTCAGGTGTGAGGCGGTTTACCTCCAATCTGTTCTATTTTCTGTATCGCCATTCTGTTCCCCAGGACATGGACAAGAGACAAGAGGAACCAAAACAACAGGATAAGGTATAGCCCAGCAGAAACTGTGAGAAAAAGCCTCCTCAGCCTCCACCCCCATTCACCAAAAGCCAGTGAGGACCCATCTCCTCTACCACTGCATACCCACTCCAGGTCACTGTCCTCTTCAGCTTCCTCTTTCCCATCCTTCTCACTCCTCAACTTCACTGACCAGATGAAGGAGCTGGTCACTGTGGGCACAAAATTGACCCCATGCCCTAGTCCAATTTTCCCACTCCAAAACCTCCCACGTCATCCTTCCCCCATCTCCTCCTCCCAGCAATTCTTCAGCGAGCTCTGACACAACTGCCAAAGTCCCGGCGCCCACCCCCACCCTCACAGCTGAACTGAAATCCAAAGCCTGATAACAACACAAGCTGCGTATGATGTGTACTGGGTCCAGCCTCTGATACCACTTGTACTCATGGCTCTTTCCAAGACAAGCCAGGGCCTGGTATGGAAGTAGTTTCCTCAATTCCTGTTTTAATAGGTAGCAGAAAAAGGTTGGTAAATTTACAGAGAAACAAGATCCATCCGACACATCCTGTAAATTTATTAAATCTAGTGTTCATTTGCCACCAGTCACAGTTTAAATAAAATGAAAATCTTTATTTTAATTTATGGATGTGGTGAAGGAGGACACCGAGAAAGTTGGTGTTACAGAGGAAGATGAAGGGATAGGGTGAGATGGGGGCAGATGATCTGCTGTGGTGACCCCTAAAGGGAGCACCCAGAAGAAGAAGAAGAAGAAGAAGAAGAAGAAGAAGAAGATTTTTGGCAGGAAAAAACATTTTTAATTAATGAATTCATTATAAAGCACAAACTGGATTATATGTTTTTACAGACACCTGGTTAGATGATAACAGTGGATCTCTTCTTATCGAAGCAGCCCCTCCCAACTACCGCTTTATAAGTGAACCCAGACTGCATAAGAAAGGAGGACGAGTAGCTGTTTTGCTTAATGATTCCCTCCAATGCAAGCAGATGTCTTATAAGTTTACTTCATTTGAATATGTGGCTCTTCAGCTGAATTCCTCCTCCTGTGTGTTGTTTCTTAATGTTTTCAGACCACCTAAATACCATGCAACCTTTTTTGATGATTTTCCAAAGCTGCTGTCTATCATCTGTGTTGACTTTGTGCAGTTATTGTTAGGGATGAGCTGATACCACTTTTTCAAGACCAATACCAATACTGATACTGTGACTTTGAGCATCGGTCGATACCAATCCAAACCCAATACTGTCTCTCTTATTTAAAACAACAGTACAGAGCATACTTTGGTAATGACTGGTTGCATTTTGCACACATATAAAAACATACATTTAAAAGTCAAAGAATATATTACAAATTTGTCTCAGTTCAGCAACGTTGCTTTTTTTTTAAATTTTACACTTTGAAACATTGGCAGCATTTCACTGGTCAGCACTATGTAAACATGCATTCTGAAGTTTTAAGTTTATTGCAAAACTTTAAAGCTGAATATTCAAATAAAGATTCAGATGAAATTCAAGGTGCCACTGTGTATGAGGTAAAAAATGCTGTAGATCTGAAAATAAAGGAACTAACCCTTTAAGTTGTATTTTTGTCATCCATTATTATTATTATTATTATTATTATTAGTAGTAGTAGTAGTAGTAGTAGTAGTAGTAGTAGTAGTAGTATTCTCCTGGTCTTCAGTTTATTTAGTAGTTTATTCTCTGTCCATAGTTTTTAGGTTTGCTATTATTTTGGTCATCCCTGTTACATTTCATGTAGCCTTGTTAGGCCTGCTTCCAATTCACTGTTATAATTTGCTATTTATGTTTCTGTCACCTGCCTCTCATCAGCTGTAATTGTCCAAAAAAGCCTTTAAGCCCATAACATGGGCTTTTTTTTCCACTTTTAACGTTTCACTTTTAACGTATTCCAGCAGTAAAACAGTGGCTGCTGCTGCTGCACAACACACTTGCTTCTGCTCGGTTCTTGACAGAATTCAGCATACTCCTTTACCGTGATACTTTTGTAAGTGTTTTATCAAGTTGGTGGTGTAAAATTGTAAATGCTGGTACCACACAGCAACATACTGAGGCGAGTCCCACAGACAGGCTCCAGTGATATGACACTCATTGCCTTTGTTTACAGAAGCCATGCACAGCGTGGCTGAGAACATGATTGTGCCTTCATTTTATTATTATTAATGTATTGGATCGGTAAATTACTTTTTTTCCTTACCGATACTGATCCAACCATTTTTCCTGGATTGAACCTGATACCAATACTGTCATAAATGCCCCTCTGGGGCAGAGAAGAGACCCATGCACTGGACTGTGAGCTTGTGATAATTTATTACAAATATAAAGTGCACAAAATAACTCAAAAGCCAGAGAGAGATAAACCCGGTAACAAAGAGAAAACACAGAGCGTCAAACTTACTTCTGGGAGTACAGACATCAGTCAAGACAGCAGCAAGGAATACAAAGAGCAGTGGTCTTAAATAAGGCATAATACAATAGAACACAGGCGTGGATACCAGAGCGGGCAGGAGAAAACAATGATTAATAATCTGGACCAGCTGGGAGCAATGAGTGGGGAGAGACCAGGGCTGACAGCTGACAGGGACACTGCCCACACAGAGCAAAAACCTGGAAATGCCACTGACAGTTGTCAACCCAAAGGGAGAACACAACAGTAAAGGATATAAAGAATAAAATATCAACAAGTACATGTGACTGAGATCATCCTGTGCAGTTCGCCCACTCGGGACACGAACCCGCGACCTACCAGTCAACTACACAGTTCGAGCATGGGAGACACAGCACGATCGCGCTGAGCTAAAGGTCCGACCGATAGCTCAGCGCTACCGATACTGTATGAGGCTTTTCGGGAGGGAGGTTTTTTACTAACGTTCTACGCCGAACAGTGCTAGTTGGCATCCGTTACACTCTCCCCCTTAAACCTCACTCCCATCCCGGGTTCACGGCACCATTGTGACTGAGATCATCCTGAGCAGTTCGCCCACTCGGGACACGAACCCGCGACCTACCAGTCAACTACACAGTTCGAGCATGGGAGACACAGCACGATCGCGCTGAGCTAAAGGTCCGACCGATAGCTCAGCGCTACCGATACTGTATGAGGCTTTTCGGGAGGGAGGTTTTTTTACTAACGTTCTACGCCGAACAGTGCTAGTTGGCATCCGTTACATACAGACAGAGAAATAAATGCAATCTAATACAAAATAAGAGAATAATAAATTTATAACATAAACAGGAAAATAAGAAACCGTACGAGAAATACAAAAACCAAAAGGCACAAAATACAACAAATATGCTAATTTAGAGAAAAGCCATGAGACTGAGCATGGTGGAATCCTCCAGTGCTCAGCTCATGACAGATACGGCAGATCAGATCGGCTCATCCCTAGCTATTGTTGGTGATTTTAACATCCATGTTGACAACCCTCAGGACAGAGGAACCAAAGAATTGTGTTGTGTCCTTGATAACTTTGGACTGACTCAGCATGTAACGGAAAAAAACACACAACAGAGGACACAATATAGACTTGGTCATCTCCAAAGGTCTGAACATCTCTAAGGTTATGGTGATAAACGTTGCTCTGTCTGACCATTCTTGGGTTTTCCTTGAGAGTGCTATTAATGTCAACAGAAATATCGAGACAGAGGTCATCAAAAAACGGTACATCAGTGATAATACCAGTGAAACATTCATCCAAGCTTTCTCTTCCTCACCCCCCTCTCTTCAACTTCAGTAAATGAGCTTGCAGAAAATTTCAATGTCAAAATTACAAATATTATCAATGCCATTGCTCCCATCAAGGTGAAGGTGGTCACTATTAAAAAGAAGCGTCCATGGAGAAATGCCAAACTAGTAAGAGCTGAAAAAAGAGAGTGTCGAAAAGCTGAACGCAGGTGGCAAAAAACTAACTTACAGGTTCATTATGAAATCTATAATGAAAGATTGAGCATTTACAATTTGGGGCTTAGAAATGAAAGGCAAGCATATTTTTCTGACATCATTGCTTAAAACAACCACAATGCACGTACCTTGTTCACTACTGTTGACAGGCTAACAAATCCCCCTGTGTTAGTAGTTCCTGAACTTCTATCCAACTGTGCCTGCGATGACTTTGCTTTTTTCTTTACGGACAAACTTCAGAAAATTAGACAGTCAGTCAGTGCTCCCATGCCAGGTGCTGGACATGTGCTTCCTCTGTGTCCACGCAGAGAAGACGTAAACACAATGGCAAAATTTCTTCCAATCAATCACAAAAACTTGGATGACATCATATACCATAACCTGAAATCCACTAACTGCTGCCTTGCTACTCTCCCAACAGGGTTTTTTTTTTTTTTTTTTTTTAAACATTTGATATTGTATGGCCTCAGATCTACTACAGATCATAAATACTGTATGTCTCTGCATTCAGGTGTCTTCCCTCAGTTCTTAAAAACAGCTGTTATCAAGTCACTTCTAAAAAAGAGCAACCTAGACACCTCACTCATGAACAGCTACAGTGGTGTGAAAAAGCGTTTGCCCCCTTCCTATTTTCTCATTTTTTGTATGTTTGTCACACTTAAATGTTTTAGATCAGAATCAGAATCAGAATCAGAATCAGAATCAGGTTTATTGCCATTGTTCATGTAGTACACAAACTAGGAATTTGTCTCGGTACAATGCTGCAACATTAAACATGATAAGATAAGAGAAATAAACTATACATGTAATAAAGTGTAGGATAAGATTAAGTGATACTGGTCAACAGTTAAAATATATATTAGCCAGCAGCAGATACTGTGGAGAACTATATAGTGCAGTCGGTAATGCAGGAAGAAAACAGTGATGATTGACATGAGTCTGGTTGAGCTGCTGTACATGGTGCACGAGAGTCACTTAGTGTTCAGCAGTCTAATGGCAGAGGGGAAGAAGCTGTTCATGTGACGGGAGGTTTTAGTCTGGATGGACCGAAGTCTTCTACCAGAGGGGAGGGGGGCAAACAGTACATGACCAGGGTGTGAGGGATCGGCTATGATCCGGCCAGCACGCCTCCGGGTCCTGGAGATGTACAGATCCTGGAGAGATGGGAGCTTGCAGCCGATCACCTTCTCAGCAGTGCGCACGACGCGCTGCAGCCTTAGTCTGTCCCTGGCAGTGGCTCCTGCGTACCACACGGTTATGGAGGTGGTGAGGATGGACTCAATGATGGCTGTGTAGAACTGCACTAACATCTTGGTGGGTAGCTTGAGCTTCCTCAGCTGCCGCAGGAAGAACATCCTCTGCTGGGCTTTTTTGATGAGTGAGCTGATGGTCAGCTCCCATTTGAGGTCCCTGGTGATGGTAGTGCCTAGGAAGCGGAAGGAATCAGCAGTGGTGATGGGAGAGCCTGAGAGGGTGAGGGGGGGCAGAGGAGTAGTGACTTTCCTGAAGTCTACAATCATCTCCACTGTCTTCAGAGCGTTCAGCTGCAGGTTGTTATTGCTGCACCAGGACGCCAGCTGGGCCACCTCTCTCCTGTAGGCGGACTCGTCGCCGTTGGAGATGAGCCCGATGAGGGTGGTGTCGTCCGCAAACTTGATCAACTTGACAGACTGGTGGCTGGAGGTGCAGGAGTTGGTGTAAAGGGAGAAGAGTAGGGGGGAAAGTACACAGCCCTGGGGTGATCCGGTGCTGATGCTAGTATAGTCTGAGACAGTCTTTCCCAGCCGCACATGCTGCCTCCGGTCCGTCAGGAAGTCGATGATCCACCTGCAGAGGGAGTCAGGCACGTTGAGCAGGGACAGCTTGTCCCGGAGCAGAGCGAGGCGGATGGTGTTGAATGCGGAGCTGAAGTCCACAAACAGGATCCTGGCGTAGGTTCCCGGGGAGTCCAGGTGCTGCAGGATGGAGTGGAGGGCCAGGTTGACTGCATCGTCTACAGACCTGTTGGCTCGGTAGGCAAACTGCAGCGGGTCCAGGAGAGGGGTGGTGATGGACTTGAGGTGGGACAGGACCAGGCGCTCAAAGGACTTCATGACTACAGAGGTGAGCGCTACAGGTCTGTAGTCATTAAGTCCAGTGATCCGTGGCTTCTTGGGGACAGGGATGATGGTGGAGGATTTGAGGCAGGACGGCACGTGGCATAACTTAAGGGAGGTGTTAAAAATGTCTGTGAATACAGGAGCCAGCTGTTTCGCACAGAGTCTCAGGGTGGAGGGAGACACGCCGTCTGGGCCGGGGGCCTTGCGCGGGTTCAGTCTGGAGAACTGTTTGAGCACATCCTGCTCACTGATGATAAGGGGAGGGGGGGAGGAGGGGGGGGGTGCCTTAAATGAAGTAGGGAATGTGGAGGCTGTGGAGCTGGAGGGAGGGGGGGAGTTGGACACAGATGACGAGGTGTCAAAACGGGCATAGTGTTGGGACAGTCTCTGACAAAGGGCTTTGTCATCCTGACCTTTAGGAGCCTGAGGCCGATAGTTGGTGATCTGCCTCAGTCCTCTCCACACGGAAGCCGAATCATTAGCAGTGAACTGCTGCTGGAGTCTCTCTGAGTACACAGATTTAGCCCTCTTCAGCTCTCTGTTAAACCGGTATTTAACCTCCCTGTAGCAGTCCCTGTCTCCACTTTTCAGCGCTGCTTCCTTCTCCTTCCTGATCTGTCTGAGCTTAGCTGTGAACCAGGGTTTGTCATTAGAGTAACTCACCCTGGTGCGTGATGGAAGAATGTTCTCTTCACAAAAGTGGATATATGAGTTCACAGTGTCCGTGTACTCATCCAGATCATGCGTGGCTCCTTTAAGCATGCCCCAGTCAGATATTTCCATGCACGTTTCCAGCTTCTCCTCAGCATCACTGGTCCGTATCTTCGTAGTGCTCACAACAGGTTTAGTGAGCTTCAATCTCTGTCTGTATGTGGGAATGAGGTGAACCATCACGTGATCAGATAATCCCAGCGCAGCTCGAGGGACAGCGCGATATGCGTCTTTCACTGTGGTGTAACAGTGATCCAGTGTGTTTAATCCTCTGGTGGGGCATTTAATAAACTGTTTGTAGCGGGGGAGATCGTGGCTCAGATTGCACTGATTAAAGTCGCCAGCCACAATAATCAGCGAGTCTGGAAAACTCCGCTCTGTGTGTTGAATGTGATCCGCGAGCACGCGCTGAGCTTCGCGCGTGTCCGCGTCGGGAGGGGCGTACACAGCGATCAGTATAAAAGAAGCAAACTCCCGTGGGGAATAAAAAGGCTTGCAGTTGATAACAAGAAATTCCAAGGCAGGAGAACAGTGTTTGGAAATTTCCGTTACATCAGAGCACCAGCTACAGTTGATGTAGAAGCAGACTCCGCCTCCTGTGGTCTTGCCGGAAAGCTCTGTGTCACGATCAGCACGGAAGAGCTGGAAGCCGTCGAGGCGCAGCGCGCTGTCCGGTATATTTTCCCGGAGCCAGGTCTCAGTAAAGCAGAGGACAGCTGAGGAGGCGAGGTCCTTAAAACGCATCAGCAGTCTCAGTTCATCCACCTTGTTAGAGAGAGAGTTGGTATTGGACAGAAATATGCCAGGCAGCGCCGTTCGCGAGCCTCTCCTGCGAAGTCGCACGAGAGCGCCCGCTCGTCTTCCTCTCTTCCGCCGTCTCACTTTCCGAGCCAAACAATAAACCAGATCGGCGGCAGGGGCTAGAAAAACTGGGAGGAGGTCCGTGGGGGTCAAAGTCCTGATATTTAAAAGTTCTTCACGGGTATAAGTGCAAGCAGACACACAATTGACGAACAAAAACAAACAAAGAGCGCAGCGAAGCACCATGTCGACCGCTGTGGGCGCCATCTTGGATTTATTTCCAAGATCATCAAACAAATTTAAATATTAGACAAAGATAACACAAGTTAACACAAAATGCAGTTTTCAAATGAAGGTGTTTATTATTAAGGGGGAAAAAAATCCAAATCTACACGGCCCTGTATGAAAAAGTGATTGCCCCCTAAACCTAATAACTGGTTGGGCCACCCTTAGCAGCAACAACTGCAATCAAGTGTTTGCAATAACTGGCAATGAGTCTTTTACAGCATTGTGGAGGAATTTTGGCCCACTCATCTTTGCAGAATTGTTGTAATTCAGCCACACTGGAGGATTTTTGAGCATGAACCACCTTTTTAAGGTCATGCCACGGGATCTCAATCAGATTCAGGTCAGGACTTTGACTAGGCCACTCCAAAGCCTTCATTTTGTTTTTCTTAAGCCAGTGGTACAGTGGTTAGCACTGTTGCCTCACAGCTCGAAAGTTCCAAGTTCGAATCCCCAGGCTGGCAGGGGGTGGTAGCATTTCTGTGTGGAGTTTACATGTTCTCCCTGTGCTGTGTGGGTTTACTCCAGGGACTCCGGTTTCCTCCCACAATCCAAACACATGCATGTTAGGTTAATTGGTGATTCTAAATTATCCCTAGGTATCTGTCTCCTATAGGCCCTTAGAATAGAGGGTTAGTGTATCTTCTAGTCAAGCGCTTTGAGTGGTTTTTGTAACTAGAAAAAGCACTATATAAGTACAGGACCTTATTCCTTAATCAGAGGTGGACTTGCTGTTGTGTTTTGGATCACTGTCCTCCTGCAGAACCCAAGTGCGCTTCACCTTGAGGTCACAAACAGATGGCTGGACATTCTCCTTCAGGATTTTTTGGTAGACAGCAGAATTCATGGTTCCATTTACCACAGAAAGTCTTCCAGGTCCTGAAGCAGCAAAACAGCCCCAGACCATCACACTACCATCACCATATTTTACTGTTGACATGATGTTCCTTTTCTGAAATGTTGTGCTACTTTTACGAAAGATGTACTGGGACACACACTTTCCAAAAAGTTCAACTTTTGTCTCGTCCGTCCGCAGAATATTTTTCCCAAAGTCTTGGGGATCATCAAGATGTTTTCTGGCAAAACTCAGATGAGCCTTAATGTTCTTTTTACTCAGCAGGGGTTTTCGTCTTGGAACTCTGTCATGCAGGTCATTTTTGCGCAGTCTCTTTCTTATGGTGGAGTCATGAACACTGACCTTAACTGAGGCAAATGAAGCCTGTGGTTCTTTGGATGTTGTTGTGGGGTCTTTTGTGACCTCTTGGATGAGTCGTCGCTGCGCTCTTGGGGTAATTTTGTTTGGCTGGCCACTCCTGGGAAGGTTCACCACTGTTCCATGTTTTTGCCATTTGTGGATAATGCCTCTCACTGTGGTTCGCTGGAGTCCCAAAGCTTTAGAAATGGCTTTACAACCTTTTCCAGACTGATAGATCTCAACATAAAATGTCAGGTCAGGCATTGGTTTGCTTGCTACCGGATAACCATGAAAACCGGTACTACCTGTCTCATGGGTCAGGCCGTCGGCGACTCAACCAGCAACCCCGCCCTTCCGAGGGCATGGAGGGTGAAACTGGGTATCCTGGCAGAACTAAAAACAATATTTGTCACAGGTCTGTGGTGGACCACTCCCAGTTACATGGGGTGAGAGTGAACATCCTAGCAGATAAGCACATCTGTCGCAAGGTTGTGGTGGACTTTTGCCATTCGGTGCATCGTGACATGCACTACACAGAGAGCAGATATAAACAAACCTATCATCTGGTCAGTCACTGCAACATATACTGGAGTCAGTTTGTCTTGGCCTGTCCTTGCCACTGATAACACCTCTATCCGCCAAGACTGTGCAGCTAGTCCAGCAGAAGCTAGCGGTACCCAAATACTTTGCAAGCAGTTTCATGAAATTGTCAGTCAGAGAGCAACTCATACTGGCTCAGACGTCGCCTGGGTTAACAAGGTCAGGAGTTCCTGGCAGCGGAAGGCAAAGAACAGAGTTGCGTGGAAGAATCTGATCAGACCTAAATGAAACCGTCATTGTCGTCCCCGACAGACTGCTATGATGATAAGATCTCAATTAATTTGTTTCTCATTTGTTCCTGAATTTCTTTGGCTTGCAGCATGATGTTTAGCTTTTGAGGATATTGTGGTCTACTTCACTTTGTCAGGCAGGTCTTATTTAAGTGATTTCTTGATTGAGAACAGATGTGGCAGTAATCAGGCCTGGGTGTGACTAGAGAAATTGAACTCAGCTTTCCAAAGATGTGATAAACCAGTTATTTTATGTTTTAACAGGGGGGCAATCACTTTTTCACACAGGGCTATGTTGGTTTTGATTTTTTTTTTTACCCTTAATAATAAACACTTTCATTTTAAAAACTGCATTTTGTGTTTACTTATGTTATTTTTGTATAATATTTAAATTTGTTTGATGATCTGAAACATTTAAGTGTGACAAACATACAAATGAGAAATCAGGAAGGGGGCAAACACTTTTTCACGCCACTGTATAGGCCCATATCAAATCTACCCTGTCTCTGTAAAATAATAGAAAAAGCCGTTCTTCAACAATTGTACAACTTCCTGACATTAAATAACTGTTTTGATGTCTTCCACTCAGGTTTTCGGCCACACCACAGCACTGAGCCAGCTCTAGTTAAGGTCCTTAATGACATCCACTCCGATACAGATAATGGCAACATTTCAGTCTTGGTGCTACTGGACCTCAGTGCTGCATTCGACACAGTTGATCATAACATCTTACTAGACCGGCTGAAAAACTGGGTGGGACCTTCTGGTACAACACTTAGCTGGTTTGAGTCCTATTTAAAAGACAGGGACTATTTTGTGTCTATAGGTAACTACAAATATGAGCGAACAAAAATAACCTGTGAAGTTCCCCAAGGTTCCATTTTGGGACCTTTGCTTTTCAACATTTGTATGCTCCCACTAGCTCAAATCATAAACAACAACAAAATATATTACCATAATTATGCAGATGATACACAAATCTACATAACTCTCTCACCAGGAAATTATGGTCCAATTAAAGAGTGGATGTGCTAAAATTTTCTTTAGTTAAACAAAGACAAAACCAAAATAATAGTTTTCAGAGTCAAAGAAGAAAGACTCAAAGTTAGTACTCAGCTTCAGTCAATGATGCTAAAAACTAAACGCCAAGCCAGAAATCTAGGTGTGGTTCTACACTCAGACCTGAATTTTAACAGCCACATTAAGACAGTATTGAAGTCAGCCCATTATAACTTAAAGAACATAGCGAGGATTAAAGGTCTGATGTCTCAGCAGGATCTAGAAAAACTTGTCCATGCATTTATCTTCAGTAAACTGGACTACTGTAATGCTGTCCTCACAGGTCTCCCTAAAAAGTCCATCAGACAGCTGCAGCTGGTTCAGAATGCTGCTGCTCGAGTCCTCACTAAGACTAAGAAAGTAGAACATATAACTCCAGTCCTCAGATCTTTACACTGGCTTCCTGTCTGTCAAAGAATAGATTTCAAAATATTGCTATTGGTTTATAAAGCTCTGACTGGTTTAGGGCCAAAATACATTTCAGATCTGCTAGTCCATTATGAACCACCCAGAGCCCTCAGGTCATCAGGGTCAGGCCTACTATCTGCGCCTAAAGTTGGAACCAAACATGGTGAGGTAGCATTCAGTTTTTATGCTCCTCACATATGGAACAATCTCCCAGAAAGCATCAGTGTTGCTGAAAGTCTCAGCTGCTTTAAATCCAGGTTAAAAACTTTCCTATTTGCTGTGGCTTTTCAGTAGAACAATTGTTAGCCTCCTACAATGTACTGTAACTTTTATTTCTTGCCCCTTTTCTCTTATTCTATTTTAGCTTGGTTTTGTTTCTCTTTAAGTTATGTTTCAGTTTGTGTTTAAATTCTTATGTATTCCTTTTGCACTTGCTGTAATGCTTTAATGTTTTATGTAAAACACTTTGAATTGTCTTGTACATGAAATGTGCTAAACAAATAAACTTGCCTTGCCAAGCGTTCATTTGAAATTATTTCAGAGCATTTTGATCCTCCTGAAGATAAAACTTAGCACTACTGGAATAAACAAATTAAGTAAGTAAGTAAGTAAAGTTTATTTATAAAGCGCATTTCACAGACAGAGTCACAAAGCGATGTACAATAAAACAGAATAAACAACTTGATGGAGACACCATTAAAAAAGAAAAAAGACAACAAATTAAAACACAAGATAAACAGATTTAAAAAATATCAGACATACCATTAAAAAGCAGTTGAATTGAAATTCAATGGAAAGCCTCATTAAACAAAAAAGTTTTCAGCTGCTTTTTAAGAGTCCACAGAGTCAGCTAAAAACTAAAGCCAAAGATCTTCATTAAAAGTGTTCACTGTCAGTGAACATTTTTGTCTATAAGTCTTCCATTTTGTTTATTTTAAATTTAAATCACCCTTTATTGTCATTCAACCAATCATTTACAGTAGAACGAAATTGTGTTTTATCCTATCTACAGTGTTAATCACACACACCAAGTGCAGAATCAGAGGGCCGCTGCCATGCAAGGCGCCGCCACAGATTTCCCTCCTCCATGCCTCCCGGGTGTGGGGCGGATGCTCTACCAACTGAGCCACCACTCCGGTGTTTTTATGAAGTTTTTGTTTACAATGATATATTTTATTTAGTTTTCATCTCTTTTTTTGTAAAATCCTAAAAAGGGTCGTGTTGTTATGATCAGGTGAGCGTGCACCCCCTCCCTTTCTGTGGGAGGTTCTCCATCAAGCTACCGGCTCCGCAGGTCATCAGCACACCTGCGTGAGTAGATGCACCTGCTGCCTCTTCTCTGCCAGTGCTTAAAAGGACCTGTTCGTGAACGCTGCAGCGCTGGCTCATTGGGTTGCTGCCATCTCTGCGGTGCATCTCCGGGGTTGCTGCGTGCTCACCTGCCCCATCATCATCATCATCATCATCATCATCATCATCATCATCACCACTCCAGACTGCCTTCTCCTCCCGGTCAGACACTCCTCCCAGCTCCACTCCTCTCCTGCTCCCTGCCAGCTCTGCTTTGCTGGTTTCTCCGTTCTCCACTGGGTTCCTCTGCCGGGCTCTCTGCTCACTATTCGTAAGATCCACCCATGTTTATCCATTGCTCTTAGCCTCCCTCCTCAGTTTTAATCTGCTCTCGTCTCCCTCCTTTACAAGCTGTGTGTTCCTCTGGCGAGTGACGCTTTCCTTACCGCTGAGTTTGTTTTTCAGTAAAATTGTGTTTAAGCGTTGCCCCTCTGTGTCATGTGCATTCACTTGTGTTAGCAGCCTGCACATGAGCTTATCCTTCTCTCAGTCATGACACATGTACAACCATCTTGTCTCTGATATTACATCTCTTCATACACTGGAGCCTGTATCACTGACCCACCCACTACTGTGGGAGGGAGAGACGTTTACAGAATGTCAGCAGTTTTAAAAGGTGTTTATTGGTTTATTTAACCTCTTGCACTCCGGTGTACCGCGGGCGGGCACGTCTCTGCGTCCTAGAGTGCACGAGGGCGCTGCGTCCTAGAGCGCACTGAAAAAAAAAGCTGCATTTCCGTTCTTCCACTACAGACACAGCCGTGAACAGAAAGCCAAAGGAGTGCTTTGATTGGTTTAGATGTGATTGACCTCTCATTCGACTAATAAGAGCCTTGAATTGGGTTTCTGAAACCTTGAAGAACCAATGACTGAAAACCTAGCAAGAAGGACCCGCCTACCAACGGCTGCGAATACAGCGAGCCAGTTGAAGCACAGAAGTTCGAAAGCTGTTTTGTGTAAGGCTGGGTGACACACAGGCGTTCGCCAGTCTTTTTTTCTTTCTACTGTTTTTATTTGTTTTGAAAAATTGTTCGCCAAAACCACAATCATGGAAGCGCAAAACCACAATAATGGAATTATGGTTTGACCGGGTCGCGTGACCAGAACCACGAGTCCGAAACAAGCGGACCAGCTTCATGTTCGTCTGACAATGAGGAAGAGAAGTTCACCAGCTACACTGCTGTTGTAGACAGGTAAGTGTTATAAGCTAAATTATTCTTTATCCCTGAAAATTGTAATCCAAATGACTTTTGACCGATCAGTAAATTAGAACTGTGCATTATCGCAACATGACGGACCCGGACCGCTCCGGTCCAGGTCCGTCATGTTGCGAACGCCCCCCCCCCGTCATGTTGTGAATGCCCCCCCCCCGCTACTCTTCTGTAGCAGATTGCAGATATATTGCAGATATTTTAGTCCAACTGTGCGTAGTAGACCGCGGCGCACCGTCACCGCTTTCCATCATGTAGCGATGGGCGATGTCCGTCCTCTGTAGCGGGGGGTGGGTGGGAGTTGTTATCTTCTACATTACAAATATTCTAGTATAGTTTTTAGTGCACTGTAGGCAATTTTTTCTTGTAAAAAAAAAAAGCCACACATTTTTTACGTGGCATGCTTCTTTGTGTGTGGGGGCTTGTTTGTTCATTCATTCATTCATTCATTCATTCATTCATTCATGAATAAACAACCCCCCCCCACACACACACACACAGCCCTTCACCTTTCATTAGAGCCCAAGATGAAGCTTCTATATTGAATCATTCAAAAGTTACAGACGTTTTTCCAAACTGTGCCATTTGGCACAATTTGGCACAGTTCAAAAACGCCTGGGAACAACCTAAGAAAAAAGCTGTGTAATATATTCATTTTTTGTGGTATTGTTACAAAATTTTGACCTCAGCTGGATAACACTTGGTTCTATATTTCTGTTGCATTTTCCAGCCAGTATCTGAAGCTGTGTGTTATTTGCAAGCATTTGTATCCAAAAAAACACCCAGGCGAAATTTATTTTATTCAAGTTCAGTATGTTTAGATGACTGTTACTGAGTGGCAGGAGCACTTAGAGAGATTATGACTGTTTTGCCAAAAAATTCAAAGTGTTTTCTTTTAAATGAGACCAACCCCATGAAGATGCTGCAAAGAGTTGAAGAACAGTTTTTGATTTACTTTGGGTACGTTATTTTTTGGCGTTTTTAGGGAAATTGACCAGAGTGCAAGGGGTTAAATTTTAATGGATCAATTTTTATTTTTTATTGCTCCCTGATACTTGAGCCAATTATTTTTGTCTGGATTGAAGATGATACCAAATCTAAATATTGGATTGGCACATCCCTAGTTTGAAGTAGACCATCATCTTTCTCACCATAACCATTACTCTAACCTTAACTAAGCAGTTTTAATGTGTAATTCTAACAAAACCTTCTATTATTGCCTAAAGCTCTAAGGTACAAGAGCACTCTGAGGTGAGTGCAGTATCCTCCACCTCTGTTTTCTTTCAAGATCCCAATGTTACTGAAGGAAAGCCGTTTTCAACTTTTTCATGTAATTGTTGGGGCAGAATCAAGTTATGATAAGCCTATCATCCATGAATATACAACAAAAATAATTCTTTACAACCCATAGTTGTTGGTCAGGATCCCAAGGTGAACCTGTTTAGCAAGTTTGGTGACCCTATAGAGCTTCTCTAGTAAAAAGGCATAGGGAATGCTAACCTTGACCTTTGACCTTTTGATCCCAAACCCATCATGGTCTCAGGGTGAACCTATATACCAAGTTTGGTGACCGTAGCTTTACTCGTTCTATAGTGATGGTGCAAAAGGAATTTTAACATTGACGTTTGACCTTTTGACTACAAACCCATAGTAAGAGGTCAAGATCCCAAAGTGAACCTGTGTACCAAGTTTGATGACCCTAGCTTTACTAGTTGTACAGTAATAAGGAATAGGGAATGTTTACCTTGACCTTCGACCTTTTGACTCCAAACCCATAGTCAGAGGTCAGCATCCCAAGGTGAACCAGTGTACCAATAGTGCAAATGGAATGTAAACTTTGACCTTTGACCTTTTGATCCCAAACCCATTGTCAGGTCAGGGTGTAAGTCGTCCAAGATCTGTATGAGATACAACTACTTTATCGATTTGAAAAGCCTACATCATTTTTTTCAGTGGCTACAGCGTTTACAATATTTAGAGAAAATCTGACCTCTGACCTTAACCTCAGTGTCATACAATCAGAGTCAAATTGCAATATATGCAACATCAGTGTATACTAAACCCTGGTACTAAGTTTCAAAACAATTGGAACAAAACCGTAGGAGGAGTTGATTTCACCAGACAGTTACTGTCTATGAAGTGAGGTGAAATAAGAGGTCATGGGTCAGGGACTACAATCCCTGAAAAAATCATCCGATTAGAACCAAACTGCAATATGCACATCATCAGTGTATATCAAACCATGGTACCAAGTTTCAAATCAACTGGAGCAAAACTGTTGGAGTTGATTTCACAAAAATAGGGCAGACAGATGGACGGACGGACTGTCCCATAACATAATGCCCCTTTGGTCTTCACCTGGTGGGGGATAAAAATGAAACTTATGATGGGCATCAAGAATCTGGTGTTTAACTGATCCTCAACCTACCGCCGTACATTGGGTTTTTAGCCTTCAAAACTAGTGCTGTTGTCAAGATGACACCAAGACCAGACCACAGTATTAACTAAGCCAACAATAATCATAAGTTAAATAACACACTCTAATTGCTGTGTAGTTCTCTAACTTGTCTAATTTTCCTCACACCCTTATTTCTCATAGTCCTGTTCAGCTCCTGGACTTGACTGATGTCCATCAGGTTTATAAGTGTAAGGCTGTGGTTCCTCATATGAGTACAGACTTATATTTCCCTCCTTTTCAGAGGCAAAGCAATTGCAGATGTCATGGCCAGGCTGCTGCTTTTGAGGATAGGCTGACATTCTGTTGCAAGAAACAGCTTTAAACGTTCTTTTAAGGCACAGACAACCACAATTTTGTAATCTGCTCATTTAACCACACTCAGTGTAGTTAACCTCACATCTTCAACTTTAAGGTCTTGATCCTGGTATTCTCTGGTCTTGGTATGGTCATGACTACAATACTAAGGCAGAGATTAGGACACTGTCCCTGTATGACTTAGAATATCTCATTCTGCTGACTACAAAATGTTATGCAGGAACGAATCTCAACTTTATACTACAAGTTCTAGTTTCTCCTTCAACAATCATGCATTAATTGCATCTTCTGTTCCCACAGCATAGACAATCATTTATCTAGTTCTTTTTCTCCCTGTTCTTCTTCTTCCATATCAGATCATCTGCCTCCATCTCAACCTATCTCTTCATTTTCCTCTGTAACACCAACTCTCTTTATGTCCTCCTTCACTACATCCATGAATCTTTTCTGTGGTCTTCCTCTTCATCCTACCTGGCAGTTCCATCTTCAACATCCTTTGTTCAATATCTCTACTATCCTTTCTCTGCATATGCCCAAACCATCTCAGCCTTGCCTCTCTTATTTTGTCTCCAAACTGCTCAATCTGAGCTGTTCCTCTGATATACTCATTTCTATCCTGTCCCTCCTAGTCACTCCCAATGAGAATCTTAGCATTTTCAACTCTGCCACCTCCAGCTCCACCTCCTGTCTTTTTGTTAGCGCCACCGTCTCCAAACCACACATTATAGCAGGTCTCACTACTGTCTTGTAAATCTTCCCTTTCCCTCTAGCTGCTATCTTTCTGTCACAAATCACCCCTGACACTCGTCTCCACCCACTCCACTCTGCCTGCACTCTCTTCTTCACGTCTCTTGTGCATTTTCCATTGCTTTGGATGGCTGACCCCAGGTATTTAAACTCATCTACTGAGCAGCACTAACTTGTGTTAAAAATGTGTATATAAAAGCTAATTTTCTTAACTCCTGGTTTATTAGTCTAAATTACTCCAAACATAACAGAATAGCAACCTTAAAAAAATCCCCCTGGAGCGGACACACAACTGACAATTAAAATGTTTGAAAAGAAGTCAAACAAAGAAGAAAAAATGTGTGCTACCTTGTCATTAATAGGAAATATGTAACAGCCTTTACTGAAAAAAGATCTTTATGCATTACTGAACACTATTAATACAGAATGGATATTATCCACTGTTACCTTACATATTAGTTACAGTTTTAAATGTTAAACCTGTTCAAGTTATGTCATTTTTTCTTGTGTGTTGTGTACCTGCAGCCCCCTGGTGGACAGATTCCCCAAAGATACTGTCATTGTCAGGAAACCGAGCAGGACCATGGCCATCTCCCAGCACTGCTCCCATGACCACACCCTCATCCTGAACAGTCAGAGAAATAAAGAAAGGGGGGGGGGGTTGATATATAGAACTAAAAAATAAATAAATAAATAAATAAAAGGAGATCTAAGTCATGTCAAAAACGTTCGTACTTAGCAGCCAGTGTGTTCCTTTAGGAAGTGCAGAACTAATCTATCTGCTTGTAGTAACATGAATAGCTGGTCAGACAGTACATTCAGACCCTTTCACACCAAGATTTTTGTATGAAAAATGCACGGAAAACTAAAACTAGCAGAGTGAATGGGTTTTTAAATTCAGTGCATTTCAATTCAACTTCATGTAGCACATATTCACAACAACAGTTGTCTTATAGCACTTTCAACTTAAGGGCAGACTCCACAACTGCAGAAAAGACTCTCCAAGAAGTCATTTTGACTCTTCCACATTCACCTTGTGACATCATAACCCAGCCCAGCGCTGTCCTTGATAGCCGCCCGCTGCTCTATTATTGACTAAGGCAGCTCACCGGTGATGCTTTATTTCATTAATTCTTTGAGACAAATTTACTTTAGCTGGCTCCAGCCAGGCAGCTAATGTTAGCAACAGTCATATGAGAGGGAAGGAGATGCTGAATGCAAACTGAGAAATTTAGATAGATAGATAGATACTTTATTTCGAACAAAAAAGTAAAAAAAACAAAAAAACAAATGACAAGTGCGATAAAGTGACAGTATACAGTGCTCGAAAGGGAGAAGGAAGAAGTGAACACTTATTAACTCCAACTCCTCTTTTCCATAAATACAACCCATGTGAAATATATACAAATTACCACATTTAAGACCCCAAGTAAACAATTAACTATATTTTGTACATATCAACATTAACACTCATCCATCCCAACATACATACAGTCCATACATCAAAACCAGCCCCAAACACACAGATATACACAGTACTGCCCCACCTACCATTCCATAGTGTCCCAGAGTGAGCAACTCTGAGACACTAAGATTTAAAGAGACAAGCACTGAAACTGCACATTCTTAGAAAGGCAGCAAAAAATTGCTGCAATGATTAAATAAGGAATAAGGACCTGTACTTATATTGCACTTTTTCTAGTCACAAAAGCCACTCAAAGCACTCCACTAGTAGCTACACTAACCCTCTATTCTAGTAGCCTAAAGACAGATCATCATCATCATCTGTTGCAGTGACTGACCACATGATAGGTTTGTTTATCTCTTCTCTTTGTGTAGTGCATGTCACGCCTAGGGACAATTTAGAATCACCAGTTAACCTAACATGCATGTATCGGGACTGTGGGAAGAAACCATAGCCTCCAGAGTTAGTGATGGGATCCATTGTTCACTAAAACATACTGGGTCACTTCTGGTTCATTCATTAAAAAGATCCATTTGAAATATTTGTACACCGACTCACTCAGTGCTGTACTGGAGTTCCAACTTCCAGCATACAGTAGCTGAATGCAGCAGGTGGGACTTATTCATGCTCTCCAGTATGTTCACGGAACTGAGAGCTGGCTGAATGAAGTGGGTGGGGCTCATTCGCTACGGTGGCCGAGAAAGCTCACCAAAATGCAAACAAAAAAAAAACTGCAAACAAACAAAAAAAAGCTACAATGGAAGTCAGCCTATGTGCAACTAGCCTGGCAGCTAATGATGTCCTATCAGCTCTACCCGTGACATATTAGGTTAGCTGTGACAATCACATCACATTAGTAAGTAGCTGCAGTAACACCCATCACCATAGTCTATGATCTCCATATGTAGACAAGCAACAGTCTGCTGGTGCCATGGTTGGAGCTGATAGGATATCGCTAGCTGCCAGGCTAGTCACTAGACTAGTCACTAGGGCTCTAGACCTTCACGACCTTATTGTTGCAAAACATAATGATGGCATTGGTTACAGGCGCATTTCTAAACTGCTGAATGTTCCAGTGAGCACTGTTGGAGCCATCATTTGGAAGTGGAAAGAACATCACTTTACCATAAACTGGCCACGGCCAGGAGCTCCTCACAAAATTTCTGACAGAGTTAAAAGAATTATCAGAACAGTTATCCAAGAGCCAAAGACCACTCGTGGAGAGCTCCAGAAACACTTGGAGTTAGTAGGTACTGCTGTTTCAAAGAAAACAATAAGAAATGCACTGAACCGACATGGGCTCTATGCCCGCTCACCTTGCAAGACTCCATTGTTGAAGAAAAAGCATGATGAAGCTTGTTTAAAGTTTGCTGCACAACATTTAGGCAAGCCTTGAAGAAATTCTGTCAAACTGTTCTGCGACTCAGAAGGGGAAAGCAGCTACCCATTCACACTGTGTATGGTGCAGATGGAGAGTTCCTGACTTCGACTGGGGATATTGTCAGACACTGGAAGCAATACTTCAAGGATTTCCTCAATTCCACTGACACATCTTCCATAGCAGAAGCAGAGCCTGAGGACGAGGGGGATGACTCACCCATTCCAGGAGCTGAGGTCGCTGAAGTGGTTAAAAAACTCTTCGGTGGAAGGTCCACAAGGGTGGATGAGATTCTCCCCAAGTACCTGAAGGCTGTGGATATTCTGGGGTTGTACTGGTTGACATGCCTCTGCAACATCACGTGGAAGTTGGGGACAGTACCTTTGGCATGGCAAATTGGGGTGGTGGTTCCCCTCTTCAAGAAGGGGGACCTGAAGGTGCATTCCGATTTTAGCAAGATCTCACTCCTCAACCTCCCTGGGAAGGTCTATGCCAAGGTACTGTAGAGGTGAGTCCAGCTGACAGCATTTCTAGGCACAGTCAAGGAATGGAGGGTGTTATGTTTGGTGATCACAGGATCCTATCTCTGCTGTTTGCAGATAATATTGTTCTGTTGACTTCATCAAGCAATAAGCTACAGGTTCTAGTGGCATGGTTTGCTACTGACTGTGATGTGGCCGGGATGAGAATCAGTACCTCCAAGTCTGAGTCCATGGTGCTCAGACAGAAAAGTGTGGATTGTCTTCTCTGGGTTGGGGACAAGCTCATGCCTCAAGTGGAGGAGTTCAAGTATCTTGGGGTCTTATTCACAAGTGAGGGGAAAATGGAGCGGGAGATTGACAGACGAACTGGAGCAGCATCTGCAGTGATGCAGATGTTGTACTGGTCTGTTATGGTAAAGAGGGAGATGAGCTCTAAAGCAAAGTTGTAGATTTACTGGTCAGTCTACATTCCTACCCTCACCTATGGTCATGAGCTTTGGGAAATGACCTAAAGAATGAGATCATGGCTACAAGCGGCTGAAATGAGCTTTTCCATAGGGTTGCTGGACTCACCCTTAGAGATGGGGTGAGGAGCTCAGTCACCCAAGAGAGGCTCAAAGTAGAACCACTGCTCCTCCACATCGAAAGGAGCCAGATAAAGTGGTTTGGGCATCTGATCAGGATGCCTCTTGGACGCCTCCCACTTGAGGTATTTCAGAGACGTCCCACTGGGAGGAGACCCTGGGGCAGACCCAGGACACACTGGAAAAACTATGTCTCCCAGCTGGCCTGGGAACATCTTAGTGTCCCCTCTGAAGTGCTGAAGCAGGTGGCTGGGGAGAGGGAAGTCTGGGCTTCTCTGCTTGAACTGCTGTCTCCACAACCCGGATCCCCAGAAAAGTGGTAGAAAATGGATGGATGGATGGATGGTAATCTACATTCTGTGTATTACATCCAAGCAGCACTGTACGGTGCATCTAAAAAATAGAATCTGACTCATAATTTAATTCAGAGAGCTAAGTCAAAATCATCATAATTTTAAAAAAAGTTTTCAATGGCTTGATTTACTTTATGTATGAATATAGAATATACTGCATGAAAGTTTATCTTTTTAACTGAATTACCAAATGAAGTTAGAGTACCCCAAATATGCACCAAATCCACGCATAATGCAGCATGTCTTGAGTGCATGTCTTAAGAGAACTGAGTGGTGTAAGGGTTAACTGAAGTGGAAATGTTATTTTAACACATTTTGCCAATTTCAATTGTTTTGTGGTTTGGCATACCCACCAGACAGAGACAGACAGAATTTTATAGACAGCCTGCAACTTCTCACGGCACTTAACCACTTGCGCTCCGTTGTTCCGCGGGCAGGCAAGTCTCTGCGTCCTATGACGCATGATGGTGGTGATGGTGATGTAGTAGCGTCCAAGCGCCACTCAAAAAAAAACTGCAGAGACAGCCGCGAACAGATTAGTTCATCTGATTGACCTCTCATTCGACTAATAAGAGCCTTGAATTGGGTTTCTGAAACCTTGAAGAACCAATGAATGAAAATCTAGGAAGGAGGACCCGCCTACTGTGAACGCAGGAGCCAATTGGAGCACAGAAATTCTGGCTGGGTGAAGAGAGATTTACTGTTGCAACAGATGAAAACAAAGGACGCTGGACGAATCTACTACAGACCCAGGCTCACCCAGCAGCATGGAGAACACCCACAAGTGGGACCTGCACTCATTCCAGCAGAATAGACGGAGGCCGACGACAAAAGTCGTAAATCATTCGCCAAAACGGCAATAAGGGAATTATGCTGATCGGGATCCACGAGCGAAGTAGCGTCGCGGTCGTCTGACAATGGGGGAAGAGCTGTTCGCCGCGACTCTGCTGCTTTGAAGAGGTAAGGTGTTATAAGCTAAATTATTATTTATCCCTGAAAACTGTAATCCAAAAATGACTTTTGACCGATCGGTAAATTCCAACTGTACTGCGCACGAAGTACGTGCGCCGCGATAAACGGTTCATTTGCCGTGTTCGGACCGTGAACGCCCCCCCCCCCCCCGCTGCAGAAGAGGAGCGGGGGGGGGGCCACGGTCCGAACGCCCCCCGGTCCGCGGGAGGAAGCATATCAGTCTATTCCATCATGTAGCGATGGCCCTCTTCTGTAGCGAGGGGGGGGGGGCGTTCACGGTCCGTTCACGGTCCCCCCCCCCCACACACACACAGTAGCGAGGGGGGGGGGAGCCGCTGTGAAAGCATGCAAGGAGTGTAATCCGTCATGTAGAGGGCCGAATTTGGTCCTTGGTAGCGGGGGGGGGGGAACGACCCCCCGCCCACACACACACACACAGACACAGCCCTGAGTGTGACCTTTCATTAGAGCCTAAAATGAAGATTCTACATTGAATTATTCAAAAGTTACAGACGTTTTTCCAAACTGTGCCATTTGGCACAATTTGGCACAGTTCCAAAACGCCTGGGAACAGCCTGAGAACAAAGCTGTGTAAAATATTCATTTTTTGTGGTATTGTTACCAAATTTGGATCTCAGCTGGATAACACTTGGTTCTACATTTCTGTTGCATTTTCCAGCCGGATCGGACAGCTGTGTGTTATTTACAAGCATTTGTATCCAAAAAAACACTGTGTCCAATTTTTTTTTCTTCAAGTTCAGTATGTTTAGATGACTGTAACTCAGTGGCCGGAGCACGTAGAGAGATTATGTTTTTTTTGCCAAAAAATTCAAAGTGTTTTCTTTTAAATGAGACCAACCCCATGAAGATGCTGCAAAGGGTTGAATAACAGCTTTCGATTTACTTTGGGCACGTTATTTTTGGGCATTTTTAGGAAAATTGCCCGGAGTGCAAGTGGTTAAGGGATTGCAGTATTGTGACAGTATGAGTGATGTAACATTCGCAAACAATTTGTTCGAATGTAGTAGTTTTTATTGGTGAACATCCTGCAGTGAATGACCTCCCAAAACTGCGCTGGAAGCCTGTGATCACCAACTGAATCACCTGATGAGCAGGGAATGAGCCCCGCCCACTCCTTTCAGCTGCTCTTAGTTCAGTGAATGCAATGGAGCGCAGCAAACGAGCTCCACCCAGCCCGCTGCGACTCTCAATTCAGTGAGTGGCAGGCAATCGGAGCTACAGTACTGCACTGAGTGATTCAGTCTATATTTTGAACGGATCTTTATAGTGAACAAACCAGAAGTATATTTTAGTGAACTGTGGATCCCAAAATTAAATAGTATTGCATCATGACTCAGGTATCACAGTTGTATCGTATGAGGTATTTGGCGATTCTGACCCCTAACAGTAACAATAATGATATATTGTATGTCATATGTATTTGGGAAAGACAAAAAATAATCCCAGATGGAAGCAGCCTGTGATGTGTGTCTAACAGCTGCTGCTGTCTTTCATTCTGCAGAAACAGGATGAACTCTTTGGAGGTCTGAGCTCACGGTTCCAAATACACAGATGATTTCAAACAGCAAATAGAGGCTCTATAAACAACATCTGTCACCATAATAGGAGGATTTATTAAAGGAGATCTATGTATTTTTTTAATGTAATGAAGTCTATCACTTTTGTGTAGAAAATGTGTTTACTCATGTACACAAAAAGAAGAAACCTATTTTCCTTTATTGCCTCCATCACCCACTGTTGTGGTTTTTACTGAGAGGTCCTCATACAGGTTTTTTCTCCAAAAATGACTGTGGCTGCTGTCGATAGTCTGTTCTGACTGCCTCCAAGTCTCAGTACAGAACTGACACAGAGAAGTTGCAGTTTCACTTTGAGAAACAGCGTAATATGAGTAAACTCCAAAGAAATATGGTGCTACAGTATGGAAAATCTACCTCCAATTATTTTCCGCACATCGATTCACACCGGTGCAGTGCAATACTTACATTCCACTTTGGCCACTTCAGGCAATATTGTTGCCTGGCAGTGGCGCAGTTTAAGCATACCAACCGCAAGCTAATTTATATTTCAGCCCATAGCAATGTTACAAAATGTTTTAGGTTCCCTATGAATGTCACATGTGCTAGCTAATGATAGCTGTTGTGGCTAATGTTAGCTCCTTTCTGCACACACATACAATGTTTTCTAGCAGACGTCATATACTGTCTTCATATCACAGCTTCTTTCTAATCTCGAGCCACCTGCCATCCTTGAATACTTTGTTAAAAACTGGATGTTTTTGTTAATTCTTTTGTTTTTGTTCTTCTCATTTTGACCTGGAAGTGATATAAAATCCACTGAGATCAAGGTCATACCAAAGACTATAAAATATGTACTTTCCACCTTCTAGCTTGGTGCTCAGCCTAAACAAAATGGGGAAACTAAAGTTGGTTACGCAGCCACACTGTAAAGATGTGGACATGGCCGTGCTCATGTCCCTGCTTTATGTTCATGTTTGTTTGTTTTTCTGTGATCTTCAGGGCATGAGTTAAGCAATCAGACCCTCCAGGATTTTGAGATGTTGCAATTGCGTCGATTCACGCAAAATCAGCCAATCAGTGCAACTATTGCGCGACTGTGCAACTTTATCCAATCACTGCAAATTTTCCGCAATTTTGGCCAATCCTCTTCAACTTCCGCCAATTTCACCAATCAAATTTCAGCTGAGTGGCGCTGAAACGCTCAGTTTAACCAATCAAATGCATCGCTACATCGCGTTCACTTACATGTTTACAGTAAGTATTAACGGAATGCTTCAGCAAAAAACAGTGTGATTAAAAAAAAAACACTCGCCCGTGAGGTTTTCAACACTGTCCTTTCCTGTGTCCCCCAGCCTGCCGGTGGACGTCTTCGTCCTGACCACGTGCACGAAGTACTGGGGTTGTGTTGAAAAACGTCCGCCTGCCTCAAAAGCACCCCTTTGCGGGAGCGCATGTGACAAGAGACCCCATAAAATCACAAACAAATGAGCAAGTCTAACACTACAGCCAGTGTTTGATCATTTCATACATCTTTAGAGGTGAAGTCATTACTACATCTTGTCAATGAGCTTTAAAGCTGTGACACTCTGGTCTGAATACAAACAAATGCACCCCCCCCCCCGCTCCCCCTGTAAATGAAAGACATGTGTCTGATGAGACGTGTGTGTGTGTGTGTGTGTGTGTGTGTGTGTGTGTGTGTGTGTGTGTGTGTGTGTGTGTGTCAAGACACGCAGCAGACAGACACACAGGTAGGAGTTAGGCACAGGAATATTGTCTGCATTTTTTTTCCCGGAAAAACACAGACTCCAATAGACAATATAGACTAACAGAATAAATTATTTATTTTTTCCTTTCAGCTCAGTACTGAGTGGTTGGGGACGGTAGGGAGTTTTCAAATGAAGGCGCTGCAAATAATTTCTACATCTCTACTCTTTAACATGCATTCAATGCAATTTAGCTGTTGTAATGGATATTGTGTTGAAGTCTGTATTGGCTGTTGCACAAAAGAGTTTTTCTATATAGCAGAAGTTTCTGCTTAATTTACAAATCACTGTAATAGGAAATGTTTGACAATCCTGTGCTTTTCTTGTATTGTTATATAGAATATCACTGTAGTAAGCTGGAAAAACCATCTGCTTTAAAATTTGTAATTCTTCCCACAACTTTTAGTGTAAAAAAACCTTTCCAAACATTGTAACTTTTATGGCAACTTTTAAAAAAAAGCTCCAGCAAATTTAGGCTTTTTGGGCCACAACAATCATAAAAACAGCCCGCAAAATCCTGGAGGGACTGAACAATGTCTTCACCATCAGTTTTGATGTTTCCTCTGTGTTTCCCTGCCTCAGCCATTGTTTGATCATTGTGTTTATTTTCATTATCGTGTCTCCTATTTTGTTCCGTATTTTTGGTTCCTGCCCTGTACTCATGTTTATTATTATTTATCAGCATCTAGCTCCCGGTGTTTATTGTCTGTACAGCCTCGCCCATCCTGTTCTCTTCACCGGTTGTCTCTGTTTCACCATGCGTCTATGATTTACCCTGATTGGTCTCCCCACTTGTTCTGTGTTCCCTGATTGCCCTCCTTGTATATTTTGTCCTACTGTTGTTCTATTTGGGTGTCTTTGTATTGTCTCCTGTATAGTCTACAGTATCGTCTGTACAATTTTGTCTGTCCGTGCGTGATTACATACACACTTGAGTCGGAGCCCTCCTCTTAGTTTGTCTGTCTTGTTTATTTTTATTTCAGCCCACATGCTGCCGTTATTTTATGTTTTGTAATAAATCTTTTGAATTTGAAGTCCAGCATTTGGGTCCTGTCTAAAACCACACCATGACACACAGAGGGAAGCACAAACCAGAGTACTTTGTATACTGGTCCCAAGCCCAGGTAAATGGGGAAGGTTGTGTCAGGAAGGGCATCTGATGTAAAATCTTTACCAAATCAATAAGTGAATCATTGATCTGCTCCAGTGAGAGAAGCAGCCAATACGAAAGTGTGTGTATGGCTTTGGAGGAATTTATCTTGACTTCAAATGCACATTTTTGAAAATAAGGTGAAGAAAACTTCATTTTTAGAGCATAAGACCAGTGAAGAAAAGTGAAAGATTTCAGAGAATACAATTGTCACGAATCAACCCGTTTCTGAGTTATTGTTATGATTTGTCCTAGTTTCCTCCTGACAGCTCTGGCACGCCCCCTCCTCCTGTCAAACACCGTCAGCTGCTCTGTCACTCACACACATACACACACCCACACGCACACGCACACACACACATGCACACCCTCCATTCACTCTGATTCACATGCCCTCTCACTCACCTGTTCCCAGTCAGTTCTGCCCACGCATTCTCACACCGGCAATCTCTTTCCTCGCTAGCTTCTGGAGTATTTGTTTGCCGCTGCTGAGGAAGGAGATTGTTGGGGCATTCCCCTTCATACGTGGCAGCGTGTTCCTCTGCGTATGGTAATTCACTCCCTGCGTTCAACTCATCCTGACATTTAAAGACGATCAATTCCTTGGTGTTTCGGCTAGTCCCGCTTCTCTGCCTCTGCCTCCAGACTGCATGGCTCGCCCTGGATTAGCTCCAGACGTGTAAGTGTCTTTAGCCTTCTTTTCTGTGCGAGCAACCCCGCACACTAGACTGCTTGCCTTTCCTTTTGTGCTTTACGCAGCTCTGTAGCACGAGGCTCCATTTTAGACCAGGCTGTAGACCATTCGGCTGGCGCCCTGTGAGTTTGGCAGCCTAACCCTGTTATTACACCTCTCCATATATTGTGTGGTTAACTGGACTGCATTTGGTGATTATTGGACTTGTTATTTTTGTGTACTTCAATAAACACGGCACTCTCTACTCCTGTGACTGGATTTTTCATTCCCTCCCTCGTGCGCCGTGTAATGGCGCACAGGAGCTCATGACAACAATGGTAAATGGTGTTCACTTGTATAGTGCTTTTTCTCATCTCTAGATGACCAAACAGATCCTGTTATCCACCCATTCACACACACATTCACACACTGATGAAAGAATTTTTTGTCTAGACCCAGCTACATGGGTCTAGACAAAAAGACCCATGTAGCTGGGGACAATTACATGTCTGTTCTTTTCTTCTTCTCTGTCCCCTCACCCCCCAGCCAGTCGCAGCAGATGACTGCCCCTCCCTGAGCCTGGTTCTGCTGGAGGTTTCTTCCTGTTAAAAGGGAGTTTTTCCTCTCCACCGTCGCCAAGTGCTTGCTCACAGGGGATCGCCTGATTGCTGGGGTCTTTCTGCAACTGTGGGGGTCCTCCCTACAGTTGATAGTGCTATGAGATGACTGTTGTTGTGAAATGGCGCTATATAAATAAAGTTGAATTGAATTGAATTGAATTGAGCTGTTCTTCCGATACTTGCAAAAATATAAAGCTGTTTATGAACCCTTTTAAATCCTATTAAAATTTTGATAGTTTGCCTGTTTTTCATGTTTTTTTGAATTAATGAATGTGAATTTTATTCAGTAATGAACATACAAAAAAAAACAACAAAAATATGTAGGACACATGAAAGAACAACAGAAAGGGTGTAGGCTGAAGCTAGTGCTTCAATAACGCCTACCCTGTTACAAGTTTTTTCAATAAATATGTCAGAAAATGTCCTTTGTGTAATTTATTTTGCCATTTTTCCAGGAGAATTGTAACTTTCAAAATCTGGCAAGTACTTATCATTACATGTTGTAAATGCTTAAAACAGTGAGTGACAAAAAAAAAAAAAAAACAGATTTGAATTTTCATCAGGTTTCTCTTTATAAATATTTCAAATGTAAATGAACAAAACTTTTGAGATTACAAAATGAAACCGAACCTATTTTACATCTTCTCAAACACTTGTGTCTGCCACACCCCAAAACTCTTACAAACAATGCTAATTGTCATGTGTCTGAGCTCATGTTTTCACTGAGCTCAGACCCTCACTTTATTTTAAGGATTGTTTGTCTGATTAGTTTGATTTTGTTAATTTTCTGTATATTCTTTGGGTTTGTTTACACATGTACCTCTCCTTTTCCCAGACACTCCCTCTAACTGCTCTCAGTCAGCTCAGCTGGGAGCAGTTAATTAATCAGTTTACCTGCTCACTCAATGACTCACACCTGCAGTACATTCCCTTTGTGTATTTAAGCTCTGTTCATTCACTGTGTGTTTGTGGTTAAACTGGTTTGTCTCCTCCCTACAGGAGTTCCTGCCTCTGAAGTATTTATTTAGTTTAAAGATCCAGCTGTTGTGTGGGTGCATTTTTTCCTTTTGCCTTTTTCCCCTTTTTTGTCTTTTTTCACTCATCTGACCAGCGGAGCTCATCATGTCCTCGGCTTGCTGGCCTCGTAAAATCAATGGAGGGTTAGCAGCAGGGGCTCCGACGATAGAGGAGGAATGGGCGGCAGAGTTCATCCGAGATTTTGTGGACGAAGCTCTTGAAGCCTGAGGACCCAAGAAGACATGGAGATGTTTGTATGGAGCGGTGGGAATATTGGAGGTGCAGCCCGGCCTATGGAGATATCCCGAATTCACAGAGTTGTTATCCACGCTCCTACAATCATTTCCTGATCTGAGGGTAGGAGCGTTTTCAGCGGAGCCAAAGCGGAGGCGCTCTCCACAGCTGAAGCCCATCCTCTCTCCCGTTTCACCACTACCAGCTCCAGTGTGTGCATTGCCAGCTTCAAGACAACCCCGTCGTACCATGCCAGACCACCGGAGTAATAACTCCGCCTCTCTGACAGCCTCTTCTCCAACACCAAAGCAGGAGTTCCGCTCAGCACTACAGCCCTCCCTCCTCTCTTCTCCGTCTGCATCGCCAGCTTCCCCTGGGTCTGTAGCTGCTGTTCCTCCCTCTCCTTCGGTGTCCTCTCCCGCTGCCGAGAAGTCCTACATTTGTTCCCCGGCTGCCTCCGACCTCGTGACTACTGGGGCGGCTCCTCAACAATCCTCAGAGGGGCCCACATTAACCATGGCCACGGAGAGAGACGACGCTCCACCTGCTGCAGCGGGCAACATCCTACACCGGGAAAACAGGCAAGTGTCATTTTTTCCCTCTTCAATGTATAATGATATGCCTTGCCTGATTCCTGGTAGGGAGGCTCAGGACATGCAATCCCCTGAGCTCTTCCCACCTGCTGTCACAATTGACTACTCACCTGTCCTCTCCGTGTCTCCTCCACCTATCCCTGAGTGTCCACCGGCCAAAGAACAGAACCGCTAGATTGAGGAGCCCGAGGCCCTGGAGGATCCAGTTCCAGGGCCAATAGGGAGCCAGCCACCACACCGTATGAGCCACCAGCGTAGGGTACATCGCCTGGGGGCCTTAGGACTGTTACCACCATCATGCCTGCTGCGGGGACCGCCATAGCAGAGTTAACACCAGAGCTGGCTCTCCAGAGGATCGAACCCAAGTCACCATCATCACCTGGATTGACGGAGTCCTGGATGGTGGTGGAGCTCAAACTCAGGCAAGTGCTCTCTTTTGTCTTCCTTCTTTCTGTGTTAGAGCAATCTTGCCTGGCTCTTGGTGAGGAGAGCCGGGTGCAGCCACCCGCTGCACCTGAGCTTGCCTCGCTGGGCTCTGCTGCTGCTGGTGACCCTTGACCCCCCTGTTCTATGTGTTTCTGAGTCTTCTTGCAGGGTCATTGGGAATGATCCAGCACAGCCAGAAGTCTCCGTGGATCCAGGCTCATTGCCCGAGGTTGCTGAGGGTCCAGCTTCCCCCACTGTGGAGGTCGCCATAGGTGTCATTTCGGCACAGACCAGGTCCACCATGGGTGCAGCTGCCCCTCTGCCCGAGGCTGTCGTGTTGGTTCCTCCTCAGTCTGAGTCTCCGTGGGTTCTGCGTCCTGGCCGGGGACCCTCGTGGGTGCTGCGCCCCAGTCTCAACCTGACATGGGTGCTGCGCTCCAGTTTGGGTCCGCCATGGGCGCTATGCCCCAGCCTGGGGTCTACCGAGGGTGCAGCATTGGCCCAATCCGGGTCCACCGAGGGTACAGCGTTGGTCCAATCTGGGTCCACCAAGGGTGCTGCAGTGCTTCAGGCCAGAGCCACTATGGGTGCTGCAGTGCTTCAGTCCGGAGCCACCATGGGTGCTGCAGTGCTCCAGCCCAGAGCCACCGTAGGTGCTGCAGTGCTCCAGCCCAGAGCCACCGAGGGTGCTGCAGTGCTCCAGCCCAGAGCCACCGAGGGTGCTGCAGTGCTCCAGCCCGGAGCCACCGAGGGTGCTGCAAAGCTCCAGCCCGGAGCCACCGCAGGTCCAACGTTCTCTCAGGCCAAGACCACTGAGGGCGTCATGGTCCCCCCTCCTCCTCTGCCAAATGCCATCGGGGTCTCCCTTCTTCCTCTTCCATCAGACACCATTGTGGCCCCCCTCCTCCTGCCCTGGTCCCCACCTATGGGCCTTCTGGTGGAGGAGCTGCATCTTGGATCACTCCTCTTCACACCTGCAGCACATTCCCTCTGTGTATTTAAGCTCTGTTCATTCACTGTGTGTTTGCGGTTAAATTTGTTTGTCTCCTCCCTACACGAGTTCCTGCCTCTGAGGTATTTTCTTCTCCAGAGCACGTCTTGCTCTGAGGTATCCGTGTAAGTTCTTGTTTGCCTTTTTGTATCATTGTCACTCATTTGCACTTGATGTTATTTTTTGTCAATAAATGTCACCTACATAACTCAGCGCTTGGATCTGTCCTTTTGCTTCGAAGGAGCATTCATGGCACTAATACTATACTATTTACAATACTAATCTACTATTTACACAAAAAAACACTGTGAAACCACCACAAAAATACTTGATTCATTCATTCATTCATTCAAAAATACTTGAAGACCTCCTCTCTCCTCCTCTTTCCTCCTCTCCGCCTGCAGTTTTCCCACTGTGATTAGCTCCTCCTTCACTCACACAAGCAATCCCGCAATTACCATAATGTCTTTATATGTATATCTGTCATGAACCAAGCCGGTGTTGTCCTTTAGGCTCAGTTCTGACCGTTCTCTGTGGCTCAGGTTATTGGTATGTTTGTGTATTGTGTTATCTTTTGAGTTCTTGTAATTTCTTTGTCTCTTGTTCTTTTTCCTGTACCTGTAGCCACTGTTCTGGCTGGCAGCTGTTAGGCAGCTTCCCTTGACCTACATTCGTGTGGGCGTTGACTGACACCTGCCGGTCCAACCACACCCCCTCTCTCTTGACAGCCAGCTAGTTCCACTCTGGTAACTGCTTTTCCGTGCCCCGCCCAGGTGCACCCAATCTGTTGTGCCAGCAATGCTTGTACTTAAGCGGCCTTTGCCAGTCAAGCATTGCTAGACCATTGTCATATGGATGTACTGTCCTATGAGGGTGTTGGGAGCTACACTGTCACTACTCCCCCCCCCCCCCCAGTGTAGTTGTTTGTGTGTGCTTGCCAGAATGACTTGGACCGGCAAACTGGAACAGCAAAGGAGAAGACAGGATACACACAAGAAACAAACATCAGAATGGGGACAGGGTTCTGGCGCAAAATGACTCTAGACTCCAGCAATGAGGGAGAGAAATAACCATCCTTAAATAGAGCCAGAAACAAATGAACACAAATGATAGCAGGTGTGGATCACATGAGCGGGGGAGGTGACCTAATTATTTGAAAGATCACAGCTGTGGCGCCCCGTGAACTGAAACAGGATGAGCAACCAATACGAGATGATCACATTGTGGGAGTGTCTCGAAGAAGAGGTGGAGAGCTCATATCACAAAGAAAACAAAATATAAACACTAGGAACTAGTGCCAGGATAATAATAACAATAATCACAATGAGGACATGAATGCAAAACAGAATAACTGACAACTCAGAACACACCCTAAATCATACACATACAGATAAACACATAACTCTGGAAAAACAAGATAAGCCTTTATTAGTCCCACAATGGGGAAATTCCAGGATTGCAACAGCACAGGGATAGCAACAATCAGAAGGCAAGAGAAAAAAAAACAAGAGCAGCAAGTATACATATGTACATATAAATATAAATATATATATATATATAGACACACAGCGCGGAGCATTGTAGCTGGATGGAATAAATACATGAGTATATAAACACAGTGTGGAGCATTGTAGCTAGATGGAATAATATGTAGATATATAAACACACCCAGTGCAGAGCATTGTAGCTAGATGGAATAAATATGCAAATATATAAACACACACAGTGCGGAGCATTGTTGCTAGATGGGATGAAACAGCACAACCGTCTACTTAGTTATCCTACATGGTATGATTATGTATCCATACATATTCTCACCCTCCATAGCGACCGGTATTTTCCTAGTTGTATGCCGGAGGGGACCATTGTATAAGTCTATTGCGTCTTTTCAATTCAATTCAACTTTATTTATATAGCGCCATTTCACAACAACAGTCACAACAACAGTTCTTTTGCATTCAAAACTATTAGGTTGTCACGTCTTTTTGCTATCTCTGCAAGCAGCCCTGCTTAGGTTGTACAGTCTGACAGCCGTAGGTAGGAAGGACCTGCAAAACCTCTCGGTTGTGCACCTAGGATGATGTAGTCTGCTGCTAAATGAGCTCCTCAGTGCATTCAGTATGTCCTGCATAGGGTGGAACTCGGACTCCAGCAGAGATGACAGTTTAGCCACCGTCCTTCTCTCTCCTATCTCCTCCACTGGGTCAAGGCGCTGCCCCAGGACAGAGCTAACTTTCTTGATCAGTTTGTTCAGTCTCTTCCTATCGGCTGTCGTAATGCCACTGCCCCAGCAGACCACTCCATAAGTGATGGCTGATATCACCACCGTGTCATAGAATGTCTTCAGCAGCGCCCCTTGTACACCAAAAGACCTGAGTCTCCTCAGTAGGAACAGCCTGCGCTGTCCCTTCTTGTAGAGTGCGTCAGTATTGTGTGACCAGTCTAGTTTATTGTTCAGATGAACACCCAGGTACTTATAGGATGTCACCATCTCGATGTCTGTTCCCTATATATTTACTGGTGCTGTGAGGGGTTGTCCTTGCCTGTGGCAGTCCACCACCAGCTCCTTAGTTTTCCTCGTGTTGATCTGGAGGCAGTTCCGATGGCACCAGTCCACGAAGTCCTGGATAAGCCCTCTGTACTCAGCTTCATCTCCATTGGAGATGAGGCCAATGATCGCAGAGTCATCAGAGAACTTCTGAAGATGGCAGTGTGTTGTGTTGTGTGAGAAGTCCGCAGTATAAAGGGTGAACAGGAAGGGAGCCAAAACCGTTCCCTGGGGGCCCCCCGTGCTACCGATGATCATGTTGGACAAACAGTTCCGGGTTCTCACAAACTGTGGCCAGTTAGTGAGGTAGTCTAGGATCCATGATGACAGGTGCTGGTCCACCCCTGCGCACAGCAGCTTGTCCTTCAAAATACGAGCACTGAGCACAGTGACACACTGCGCTCAGCCACGGGACAGAGCCCCCCCCCCCCCACAAAGGGGTGGATGCCAGACACTCCAAGGAAACGTCAAAGAAAAAGAAAGAACCCCCCCTCCCCCAACAGGAGAAAAACAATGACCCAACTCGGGAGGGCAGTGGGGGAACCAGGCTAGGAGGGACCAAACAACAAAATCCCGTTCAGGACCCACACCCAAGCAAACCCCAGACACTCAGGCCCCCTGGACTGGAGAGCTGGACAGTTTAGGTGGCCGGCTAAAGTCCCAGACCTGGCAGATGGCGCGGTGGAATGAATGGGGTGGCCTATTGGAAAATGTGGGCCACCCAACCCAGCAGCACAGTCTGTCAGGTGGTCTGCCAGAGTTCTTTAACCACCTAAACAGAAAGGGTGGCCCAGGGGGCAGCTGCCCCACGGGGAAGACCAGCGACGAGAAGGACGGAGGAGTAAGCAAAACCTTGATGGCATCACGTGGAGGAGAGAGGACCACGACGACCTCGGGCAGAGGAGAGGGGACCACGACGGCGTCAGGCAGAGGAGAGGGGACCACGACGGCGTCAGGCAGAGGAGAGAGAACCACGACGGCGTCAGGCAGAGGAGAGAGAACCGCGACGGCGTCAGGCAGAGGAGAGAGAACCGCGACGGCGTCAGGCAGAGGAGAGAGAACCGCGACGGCGTCAGGCAGAGGAGAGAGAACCGCGACGGCGTCAGGCAGAGGAGAGCGGACTGCGACGGCGTCAGGCAGAGGAGAGCGGACTGTGACGGTGTCAGGTAGAGGAGGGGGGACCATGACACTTCCGGACTGCCTGCAGCACCCTCAGTGGTCCCAGACTGGGACATCGCACATTGCAGTACCCACGGTGGCTCCAGGCGGGAGAACAGCAGCACCTGTGGTAGCTCCAGGCTGGAGCAAGGCTGCACCCGCGGTGACTCCAGACTGGAGCGAGGCTGCACCCACGGTGGACCCGGACTGGGCCAAAGCTGCACCCTCAGGCTGACTCTCCCCACCAAAAGCCTGGCAAGATCTCTCCAAAACAGAGACAGAGAAAACAAAGAAGAGAACTTGCTTGAGCTCAAGCTCCACTGCCGTCCAGGACTCCATCGATCCAGGCGACGAGGTTTTGGGCCCAGTCCTCTGGAGGTCAAGTTTCAACTCTGCTGCGGCGGCACTTGCAGCAGGCATGGTGGTAGGTGCAGTCCTGGGACCTCCCAGCGAAGCGACCCACACAGGTGGCCTGTCCAGCATGGATACAAGGGGTCGGTCTCCTGCTGGCGCTGGATTCTGTTCAGCTGAAGCCCGGGGATGCTCAGTCGTCGGTGCAGGCTCCGGATCGCTGGCAGCGCTCTCCCTTCATCCAGACCATGGCTGCGGAGCTGGCACCAGGTCCTCCGGGACTGCAGGCTCCTCCATCGCCCAGCGGCTCAACCCTGGGACTGGCGGACACTCGGGGAAAATAGGAGGAGATGCGGAGAGAGCAGGAAAGGTGTTGTGGGCTGCGGCAGGTGATGAGGACTCAGGAGACTTCAAAAACTGAGCCTCACTACCGGGAATCTGGTAAGACATATCATCATAAAATGCTGGAAAATGAAAAGACACTTGCCTGAGTTCCTGGGGCACAATGTTCTCAGCTGTAGCAGGTGTAGGATCAACCCTCTCCGTGACTTCAGTAGAAGAGGGCCTCCCAAGGGAATGTTGAGGAGCTGTCCTTGCAGCCACAGTGACGGACAGAGCCGGAGAGGAAACAGCCAGACCCTCAGCAGCGGGAAAACACATCAAGGATACGGGAGTTGCAGCAGCAACGGAGGAGGAGGAGGAGGCTGACGGGACAGCCGGCAAAGGCAAACGAGAAGGAGGAACTGCTGCGGGAGATGTCTGGCTCGGCATGGGAGAAACTGCTGCCTGAGAGGTGGGGGGTGTTCCTCCGGTGGTCCGAAGCTGGGTGGTGGCATCTTGAAGCCGGCAGAGCGGGAGCAGGAATGGGCGAACTGGAAGTGAGGCAGGACGTCTGCCGCTGAGCACGCTTCCATGTCAGCTTTGGGCTCACTGGAGGTGGCCACCACGTCAGCGCGGGGAAAGACTGCTGCAGGACGGCAACTGTAGGCAGCAACTCCGCGAGCTGGGGAAACCTCCACAACCCAGGATGCACCTTGACAATACCAGTTACCCATTTCACACTCTCCCAGATCTTCTTAGGGCTGCGGTAGGCAAGAGCTTCATCCACGAAGCTCTAGATGAACTCGGCTGCCCACTGCTCCTCCACACTCGAGGACCCAGTGCTGTGCCGGGGACATGATGTGAACTCCACAAACAGGTGAGTGAAAAACAAAAAAACACAAACCACAGCAGCTGGGTCTCTAACGGACTCAAGTCTACTGTCATGAATTGCCCCTCGGGGCAGAGAGGAGAGACTGAAACGCTGAACTGTAGTTTGTGATATTTATTGAAAAAACACAAAGTCCAAACAGTGCACAAACACAAAAAATCTCAACCGTGCACAAAGTAAACTTACAAACTGGAACAGCAAAGGAGAAGACAGGATACACATAGGAAACAAACATCAGAACGGGGACAGGGTTCTGATGCAAAATAACTCTTTAGACTCCAGCAATGAGGGAGAGAAATAACTGTGCTTAAATAGAGCCAGAAACAAATGAACACAAATGATAGCAGGTGTGGATCACATGAGCGGGGGAGGTGACCTAATAAGCGACTTTCGCATTACGAGTGCGCAAGTGCAGAGTATGTGAGTTCAAAGTTCACGACTACCAAACATTCCGGTAGCCGGCTTGCTTTTGTATACAAACACACCTGCCGCTTAAATTCTGCTTTAAGCTTTAAAGTAAAGTTCCTACAAGTACCTGGGTGTTCATCTGAACAATAAACTAGACTGGTCACACAATATCGACGCACTCTACAAGAAGGGACAGCGCAGGCTGTTCCTACTGAGGAGACTCAGGTTTTTTGGTGTACAAGGGGCACTGCTGAAGACATTCTACGACACGGTGGTGGCATCAGGAGTGGTCTGCTGGGGCAGTGGCATTACAGCCGCTGATAGGAAGAGACTGAACAAACTGATCAAGAAAGCTAGCTCTGTCCTGAGGCAGCGCCTTGACCCAGTGGAGGAGATAGGAGAGAGAAGGATGGTGGCTAAACTGTCATCTCTGCTGGAGTCTGAGTCCGAGTCCCACCCTATGCAGGACATACTGAACGCACTGAGGAGCTCATTTAGCAGCAGACTACATCATCCTAGGTGCGCAACTGAGAGGTTTCGCAGGTCCTTGCTACCTACGGCTGTCAGACTGTATAACCTAAGCAGGGCTGCTCGCAGAGATAGCAAAAAAAACGTGACGACCTAATAGTATTGAATGCAAAAGACGTAATAGACTTGCACAATGGTCCCCTCCAGTATACAACTAGGACAATATCGGTCGCTATGGAGGGTGACAATATGTATGGGTACATATTCATACTATGCAGGATAACTAAGCAAACGGTTATGCTGTTTATTCCATTTAGCTACAATGCTCCGCACTGTGTGTGTATATATATTTATATATTTATTCCATCCAGCTACAATGCTCCGCACTGTGTGTTTATGTGCTCCGCACTGTATATTTATATGTACATATGTATATTCGCTGCTCTTGTTTTTCTTGTCTTCTTGATTGTTGCTCTGAGTGTTGCTATCCCCGTGCTGTTGCAATCCTGGAATTTCCCCATTGTGGGACTAATAAAGGCTTATCTTATCTTATCTTATCTTAAATCTCCATTATGCCAGGTGCACATTGTGCCGTAGTGAAGTGTGGGAACGGCATGTATCATCTAGAGTGGTGGAAAAAGAAAACTTGCAGCATACATGCTTGTAACTTCGGGACCAGCGTGTGCACATGTCCGCCACCATTCACGTTATATACATTCCCCATGGAGCTGAAGGATCCGGACGGACGGAATTGTTGGATTAAAGCAGTAAGTCTATATTATAGCATAATTAAATAGTGTTGTGTATTGTTCAAGTTCTAGCCTAATTGACACAAGTCTAAACCCTGAAGTAGTAGGTACGGACAGGCAGGCCTGGATCTAGGATCTAGTTCTTTGTATATTGGTAATGAAGCTTGATCTACACACACATGTAATTACGGCCACTGATAAGCAGGCTGGTATAAAATAAAACTGCAAATCATTGAAAACATGCGGTACTTAAACTATAGTGGTATCAACCTATAGATCTAAGTAAGCAGGCTATGCCTTGTAGTGAAATTTACTCAAAATGACAAAACCAAAGTTGAGCTGTCAAACTACTCACTTACCTTCTTTGTAGTCATTTCGGAGTCTTGCAAGTAAGGGTGCTTGGTCCTTTGACAACAAAAAATCTGCTATGTCAGCGTACATACATGGGGGCCATTTTGACCAATTTCTGCAACGTGGCCACGAATGCAAGCGCAACTAGTTCATCCTTGCATTTGCGGGTACAACCAGGAAGACCCCTACGCATACAATATGCTCGTAGATCAGGAACTTTCCATAAATTAAATCTATCATTACAGCATGTTTGGTAGCCATGTTCCCATGATGCTTTGTGCGAGCCGAGATGCAAAAGTCACTTATTACTTGACAGCTCACAGCTGTGGCGCCCTGTGAACTGAAACAGAATGAGCAACCAATACGAGATGATCACAGGGTGGGAGTGTCTCGAAGAAGAGGTGGAGAGCTCATATCACAAAGAAAACAAAATATAAACACTAGGAACTAGTGCCAGGATAATAATGACAATAATCACAATGAGGACATGAATGCAAAACAGAATAACTGACAACTCAGAACACATCCTAAATCACGCACACACAGATAAACACATAACACTGGAAAAAATACGGCAAATACTCAGGAATAAATAAAAAGCATGAGCATGGTGACACACCACAATCAGCCTCGTGACAGTTTGCCCACATGGACTTTATTTGTTTACCTATTTTCAACTTATTCCCTCCGCCAAGGAAGGATGGAGGTAATGTTTTTAGCGGTGTTGGTTGGTTGGTCTGTCTTTTGGTTGGTTTGTCTTTTGGTCGGTTGGTTGGTTGGTTGGTCGGTCTGTTAGCAACATTACTCAAAAAAATTATGAATGAATGTTGATAAAATTTTCAGGAAAAGTGTGTAATGGCACACTGAACAGATGATTAGATTTTTGTGATGATCTCAAAATGCATACCTCCGCCAATGCTCTTATCTCCTCACAGAGTGTTAGCAACAACACTCCAGGATGAAATTTTCACTAGAGGTGGTTCTTGGGCTACAGATGAATACATTACATTTTGGTGATGATCTGAGAATGCATACCTCAGTCAAGGCTCTTATCTTTCACACCGTGTTAGCAACAATACTCCAAAACTAATGGACAGACTTTGATGCAGTTATCACCAGAGGTGGCTCTACACCTACAGGTACATTTCTTCACTCATTTCATAAAGTGAAACCCATATATTATATAGATTCATTACACAGCGACTGAGTTTGCTGGCCAATCAAACACAGTGATGCCATGGTCATTAAACTGGGTTTTGATACTTTTAGCAGTGTGTGTGGGGGGTGCCAAGTCCTGCTGGGAAATGAAATCAGCTTCTCCATAAAGCTTGTCAGCAGAGGGAAGCATGAAGTGCTCTAAAATTTCCTGGTAAACGACTGTGCTGACTTTGGTCCTGATAAAACACAGTGGACAAACACCAGCAGATGACATGGTTCCTCAAATCATCACTGGCTGTGGAAACGTCACACTAAACCTCAAGCAACTTAGATTCTGTGCCTCTCCACTCTTTCTCCAGACTCTGGGACTTTGATTTCCAAATCAAATGCAAAATTTACTTTCATCTGAACAGAGGTCATCTGCTGATGTTTGTCAGTTGTGTTTTATCAAGACCAAAGTCAGCGCAGTCGTCTACCAGGAAATTTTATACCACTTCATGATTCCCTCTGCTGACAAGCTTTATGGAGAAGCTGATTTCATTTTCCAGCAGGACTTGCCCCCCCCCCCCAACACACACACAGACTGCCAAAAGTATCAAAACCTGGTTTAATGACCATGGCATCACTGTGTTTGATTGGCCAGCAAACTTTCCTGACCTAAACCCCATACAGAATCTATGTAGTATTGTCAAGAGGAAGATGAGAGACACCAGATCCAACAATGGAGACGAGCTGAAGGTCACTATCAAAGCAACCTGGACCTTCATAACACCTCAGCAGTAACACAGGCTGATCACCTCCATGCCACGCCACATTGATACTGTAATTAATCCAAAAGGAGCCCCGACCAAGTATTGAGTGGTACATGGACATACTTTTCAGTCAGCCAACATTTCTATTTAAAAACTTTTTTTTTTTTTAAATTAATTTTATGCAATGTTCTAATTTTTTGAGAAACTGAATTTGGGGTTTTCATGAGCTGTAAGCCATAATCATCAAAATTAAAATAAATAAACACTTGAAATATTTCAGTCTCTGTGTAATGAAATGAACGACAAAAAATATTGAACTTTTTCATGATATTCTAATTTTTTGAGATGTACCTGTACACACAAACTCATTACATTTTAGAGGTGCTCCATGAGGGACAGAAGGAGCCTTAGCAGAGGTCTGCGCTCTTTGAGTACTTTCTAATTTTCTCATAAATTTGCTATTTCTTGTAAATTTGTGTCTTTTTCCCCCAATTTGATGAATTTTTCTTGAAAATTTGAAACTTTCTCATAACTTTGCAGCTTTTTTTTTTTACTGTAATCTTGCGACTTTCTCATAAATTTGTTACTTTTTCCTTGTAAATGTCATGGTGTGGTCCTCGTGGACCACTAATGAGACGCTGTAGGCAATCAATGAGTTTGCGTATTTATTAAAAGACTGGAAAAGGTACAAAATAATGAGCCATGTGGGGCAAAAGCACAACTGAGACTATGACTAGACACAAAGACGATATACACAGACTTACAGGAAGATGAAGAGGAAAGAAGACTGGAATCGGGGTTAGGGATTCCAGCCCGACGTTGAAGGATGTCCAACGTAGTGTGTTCAAGGTCGCAACCCGGAGTAACCTAAGTTGCTCCCTTAAATAGGGCTAAGGGATTAATCAGCTGATGAGGCAGTCATCAGCTGAATGCAATCCAGCTGTCACAGCTGAGCTCCGCTCTGACAGCTGGAAGCCCCTCCGAGACGCTGTCAGAATAAAAGCTCGGAGGGCCAAAAGGAACTAACAGAATGGGAGGGAATACTGCATGACCGGAGCGCGGACGATATTGGCACTCAGACCATGACAGTAAATTTGCTATTTTCTTGTAAATTTGTGTTTTTCCCATAAATTTGTAACATTTTGGTACAAATGTAACATTTGTGACATTTTTCTTGTAAACTTTTTTATTGTAAAAGTACAGCTTTTTATAATAAATTTTCAATTTATGTACACACATATTTGCTACTTTTTTGTGAATTTGCAACTTTTTCTAAATTTTTCCTCATAATTTTGTGACTTTTTCTTGTAAATATGCTAATTTTTTCTTGCAAGTATGTAACTTTTTCCAGTAATTTCCTCCTAAATTTTCCCTTTTTTTCTCATAAATTTGTTAAATAAATTTTAATAAATCTGTGACTTTTTCCTCATAAATTTGTTACTTGTTTTGTCACTTTTTTCTAATAAATTTTCACAGGTTTTTTTTCATAAATTTGTGGCTTTTTTGCATAATTTTACCTATAACACAAGTGTTACTGAAACCTGCTCAGCCACATTAAACCCATGCGGGGCCTAGTTGGGTTTAAAGTGGGTAAACAGATTAAAGTCCACAGGTAAAGTCCATGTGGGCAAACACAGATGGGGCCAACATGGAACCCACATGGGACCCATAAGACAGCCCAGCTAAAACCTATCCTGGGGTCCACATGGGCATGCTGGCTGGGTTATGATACAAAACTTCCACCCAGGATTCCTTGTCCTAATTTGGGTCATTGTTATTAAGGACACTTGTCTGGAATGCTAGTAGTGCCAAGATTTACTCGTTTATTTATTTTTGCATACAGTATGTACGATCTGAGCTCAAATCTTGCCAGAAACTAGAGCGGAGCATGTGAAAGGCATTTTCTCAGACAATGCACAGCAGCTGCAGGTATTCAGTTTGCTGGCAGTGAAATGTGGGCTGGCGCTGACAGGTGGGAGGTGACACGGTTTCACTGCTGAGAGGCCACAGGTGTTGGAGACAGGAACTGGACCTCTGAGGTCCTGTATAAAACTTAAACAAGCCCCAGTGAATTTGGAAGGAAGAAGGTAAGTTTCCTAGAACTGTACACAGGTAGGTCTTTGTTTGGCTCTTCAGACTTTAAGGAAATGTAGATGTCTGCATGTGGAGGCTGACGTGAGCAGGCACAGACATACAGGAAAAGGAGGGTACCTGAAATACTCAGTAGTTATATATACTACACATCTGTGATTAATGGCTCTGAAATGATCCAGTTTTCTTGTACCGAAACCCTCAAAACCATTTTTGCAGTGTGATTTAATTTCCTATGGGAGGCCAATATTTGAAGTGACCATGACCACGGTGCTGTTTAGCTCACAAAACTGGAATATATACATTTTAATGCAGAAATCTTACATTTTAGTATCAGTACAAAGAGAAAATCCTTGAAAAAAATCTTGCTGTATGGGCTATCAGGTATAACTGGTACAAGATGCATGAAGTTTTTATGTGGGAAAATCACTACACATGCTTAACAACAAAGAGAAGCTGTGTAGACTTATCGCACTACCACACTTTAACACTCAAAAGATGTTTTCTTTCTAGATTTTTTTTAAAAGAAAAACTGGAAAAAAAAACTTTTTTCAAACACATAAAAGATTCATTTATTCATTCATCTTTAACCACTTAATCCTTTTTGGGTTGCGGGGGTGGGGGGACACCTTGGACAGATAGTCCATCGGAGGGCCAACACATAAGCCCCTTTTCTACTAGTACCTATATAGCCCTACTCGCCTCGACTCGGCGTGCTTTGTAGGTTTTTCCATTAGTACCTACCCTTCGTAGCCAGTACTATTTTTGGATCCATTGGACTGGGGTTCCAAGCAAGCTGAGTTGAGGTGAAAATGTCATGTCAACAGACTGCAGGCCACTGATTGGTCAGGGTGTAACATCATGAGAGCGGTGTCTTCCCCAGAATCTCCAGCTGCCATTTGCAAAGATTTGTCTGCAAGTGAGCAAGCGAGCGTCACTATAAACAACAGCGATAGAAATGGCTTCTAATCAACACCGTGGTCCAGCAGACTTTTCTGTGCCTTTTGGCTGATGAGAGAATCCAGAGGGAACTAGACAGAGCCACCCGAAATGAATTTACGGCCACTGACCAGCAAATAACGGGAGGACCCGGTTACGGCAGTGTGAAACCATGATATCAGAGGATATAGAGGATGGTGAGTGTTGTGATATGATGTGATATTATGCATCTTTTGCGGTATTTATCCCAGCAGTGGAAAGTTCACTTTGAATAAACAACAATGTTGTCTCCTGTATGCAGATAATGAGCTACAGACGTGGACAAAATTGTTGGTACCCCTCTGTTAATGAAAGAAAAACCCACAATGGTCACAGAAATAACTTGAATCTGACAAAAGTGGTAATAAATAAAAATTCTATGAAAATTAACCAATGAAAATCAGACAATGCTTTTGAATAGCGGTTCAGCAGAATTATTTTAAAAATCAAACTCATGAAACAGGCCTGGACAAAAATGATGGTACCCTTAACTTAATATTTTGTTGCACGACCTTTTGAGGCAATCACTGCAATCAAACGATTTCTGTAACTGTCAATGAGACTTCTGCACCTCTTAGCAGGTATTTTGGCCCACTCCTCATGAGCAAAGTGCTCCAGTTGTCTCAGGTTTGAAGGGTGCCTTCTCCAGACAGCATGTTCCAGCTCCTTCCACAGATGTTCAATAGGCTTTACAGTAGATCAGGGCTCACAGAAGGCCACTTTAGAATAGTCCAATGTTTGGCTCTTAGCCATTCTTGGGTGTTTTTAGCTGTGTGTTTTGGGTCATTATCCTGTTGCAAGACCCATGACGTGCGACTGAGACCAAGCTGTCTGACACTTGGCAGCACATTTCTCTCTAGAATACCTTGATAGTCTTGAGATTTCATTGTACCCTCCACAGATTCAAGACACCCTGTGCCAGATGCAGCAAAGCAGCCCCAGAACATAACAGAACTTCCTCCATGTTTCACAGTAGGGACAGTGTTCTTTTCTTGGTATGCTTCATTTTTGCGTCTGTGAACATAGAGCTGATGTGCCTTGCCAAAAAGTTCCAGTTTTGTCTCGTCTGTCCATAGGACATTCTCCCAGAAGCTTTGTGGCTTGTCAACATGCAGTTTGGCAAATTCCAGTCTGGCTTTTTTATGATTTGTTTTCAACGGTGGTGTCCTCCTTGGTCGTCTCCCATGAAGTCCACTTTGGCTCAAACAACGATGGATGGTGGGATCTGACACTGATGTACCTTGACTTTGGAGTTCACCATGAATGTGTTTAGAGATTGTTCTGGGCTCTTTTGTTATCATTCGTATTATCCGTCTCCTCCTGCGGCCACGTCCAGGGAAGTTGGCTACAGTTCCGTGGACCTTAAATTTCTGAATAATATGTGCAACTGTAGTCACAGGAACATCAAGCTGCTTGGAGATGGTCTTACAGCCTTTACCTTTAGCATGCTTGTCTATAATTTTCTTTCTAATCTCCTGAGACAACTCTCTCCTTTGCTTCCTCTGGTCCATGTTTAGTGTGGTACACACCATGTCACCAAACAGCACAGTGACTACTTGTCACCCTTTAAATAGGCCGACTGACTGATTACAAGTTTGTAGACACCTGTGATGTTAATTAGAGGACACATCTTGGTTGAACATGTCCCTATGGTCACATTATTTTCAATCTTTTCTAGGGGTACCATCATTTTTGTCCAGGCCTGTTTCATGAGTTTGTTTTTTAAAATAATTCTGTTGAACCACAATTCAAAAGCATTGTCTGATTTTCATTGGTTAATCTTCATAGAATTTTTATTTATTACCACTTTGTCAGATTCAAGTTATTTCTGTGACCATTGTGGGTTTTTCTTTCATTAACAGAGGGGTACCAACATTTTTGTCCACGTCTGTAGCTAGTTAGCCATCAATGCTAACTCTGTGCTCTGCTTGTATTTTGCACTTGTGTCGACAACATCTGACAAAATAAGTTAGTGTTAATCCTGGTTAAAAAGGTGGGTTTTTTTTTTTAAAATGTTGCACTTCTGTGCTGTACATCTACTTAAGAAAGTACTCAAACCCTTTGCTTTTTAAGTTAAAGTACAGATAAAGTGCCAAAACCAAAGTAGCACAATTTCCACTTAAGTAAAAATATTACAGAACTCAGTTTTTGAATGTACTTGAAGTATAACTATTGCATGCCTGTAGAAAGCAAGTATTCCTGTCTGAAACAGGGAGTCCGATCAGGCTTTACAGGCCTAAATGTAGGCTGTGACTGAAAGTGGAATACAGAGGTGCAGCCTATATGTAGGCAATCACAGATGTACTTTGACAAATATGAAAGGGACTGAACTGAGATTTATTTGATTGTGTGAATATTAATTACAGAATAATTGAAAATGAATGGGAAATCCAATATTAGCCACTGTTTAAGAACCGCTTATTTTTTGTCAAATCACTTGTGTGATCCTTTATGATTTATATTCATAATAGTGTATCTTGCACTTTGGGGAATGGGAGTTGTTCAGTCATCATTATAATTTAGTTTATATGTGTTGTTTATAGTCAATCGTCAATAAACTCATGCAGTACTATAATAACAGGACACACTACAAATATTTGAGACCCATTGTAGTGCATCCTTTTATATTTTAGCAATATGAGTACAAAACACTGCCCACACTTGAAGCCAGGGCAAGAGAGACACAGCGGTGACAGAGGGATGGCTAAACTTTTATTGATAAAAATTACATATTTTGACTGAGTGACTCCATACTCTGGGATGCAAATCTTCAGTTAAAGTACTAGATTCCATTCAACTGAATGTATTAACTCATTGTGATTGCTGAAGCCACAGTAAAAAATGATTTTAAACATAACCCAACCCTTGTAAAATCTACTTTACTGAAGTGCAGCTACATGAAAATTGTGGTTAAATACAACAACGAAGCACTTTTTTGTCACATTCCACCACTGGCTTTTAGCAACAAGAGTGTTTCCCAAATGTGTTTTAAACTTGCTTTGATTAACCACCACCCATTTCTGTCTTTCATCTAGGCAAGAGGAAAACGATCCACCCCAGACCAGACCTTGTGTCACTATTTACAGAGATGCAGGCTGAAGATCTGCTGAACCGGGACCAGCTTGAGCGGCACATTCAGTTGCTTCTCAGTGAGGCAGCATGGCCGGTGCGTGTGACCCATTCTAAGTTTTTTATTTTACAGTTTAGAGTTTGAATTTTGCACATTCTAAATAATCTGGATTTTGCTGCTGATTGTAACAAACAATTTCGTGACTGATGTGTTTGCATCATGATTTTCTATTTTGTCTGTTAAGACACCAGTGAGAAAAAAAGACAACAGTACAAACCATTTATCAGTGATGTTGAAAATAATGGCTCATTTTTAAGAAAAAGTAACCAAAAACAATTATTTTATTTACTGAAGACTGTACTGTTGGATGTGCCAGTGCAGAAGACACTGCACACTTCAGTGATGGTACCAGTATATGGAAGAATTCTGGGCCATATTAGCATCTGGATTTCCTAATAATCGGTTTGGGCAGGGGTGTCCAATCATGTGCCATGGAGGGCCAAGACCCTGCAGGCTTTCCCTGCAACCAGTGTCTTCAACAGCAGATTCCACTGAATTTCTTCCACTGATTGCTGACAAGTGAAAACACCTGCTGAAGAGACTGGGTAGAAGAGAGAACCCGCAGGGTCTTGGCCCTCCATGGCACATGACTGGACACCCCTGGGTTAGGGTTTAATGGGATTTAACATTTTAACGCAAACTGCTTTATGGTTCATAATTCTGCTGACAGACTTACACCAAACCAAAAGTGATTTCTCAAACTGCTGGATTGTTCTTAGACAGCTTTTCCAATCTTTTAGTATTTAATTTGTCATGCGGTGACCCTCGCGGATCACCATAAGACGCCAAGAGTCCACCGGTGAGTTTTGCAATGTTGGTAATTTATTAACAAAACAAGACAAGACACAAGGCTAAGAGCCGCTAAGGGCAAAAACACACACTAAGCGATACAAGGGCTCGTAGGGCTAACCCCAGCCACTACGAGCTAAACTATGACAAGACAAGAAAGAACACAAACCTGACATGAAGGTCTAATGAGGCCTCACGAGGATTGTTTGACGATACTCCTGCAATTTAACTGCCATCAGTGCCCGCCTTATAAAGGCGAACACTAACGAGCAGTGATGACAGACAGCTGACCGATTTTGACAGCCGGAAACCCCACCAAGCGCCTTCACAATAAGAGCCCGGTGAAGCCAGAATGTAACCCACAGCTGTCAAAGCCGGCAGCGAATATACATAGCCCGAGTGCGGACAGGACCGGCGCTCGGGTCGTAACATAATTTATGTCACTTGGTGGTAGCCTTTACACATAAAACAAAAGTGGAGACAGAGCTGCAAAAAGTACAAAGGTTTATTGTCAAAATTCCGAGTACAATACTAAATGAATACATGTATAGTACATTGTTGATGCAGAGAGTATATATTTATAGAGTACATGTATATATCTAGTAAGTCCATGTATTTCTCTACTTAACCTTGTGAATGCATTATTTTAATTAGTTTTAATCCTAGATCAAGTTTGTTTTGGCTTAAAAATGCTTCATAATTATTAAATATATCTTATTAAACTTAGCTCAGTACTGTTTACCTGTTGAAATATACATTTTATGGCTAATATAACCCCATAACTACAATATGGCACCTGGTGATCAAGTTTCAGCAGCTAATCGCTTTTTGCCACGACACCAGCAGCTGAAGCAGGTATATCCCATGATGTTTCAACAGTTTCTCCATGATTTTCACACAGATCAGAGCAATTTGTTGCACAGGAAGCTAAACGTTTCTACAGACATTCTGAAGTTCTGCAGTCACTCATGAAGCTGGGGTGACATCACTGGGAGGCTCGGTTGAATGACCAGACCTACGGTTTGAAGCGATAATTTTGCCACAAGACAGCCATCTGAAACACACACACACAGGATACATATTTTAGTACCTAATAGCGATAACTTGCCAACATTACAATGTAGTATGGCGGACTTAAAGCAAAGTAGCATTAGCTTACCTTCATATGTGATCTAGTTTGTATCCTTGTGTCTTCGGCTTTATACTGCTCTATGGCTTGCTAAATGCTACAGTACTTTTCCAGAGTGTGTCGTCTGGCCACCTGCAGCCTTCTCTGGCTCTTTTTTTTTTTTTGCCTTTACTCTGACAAAAGGCCACAGATCGAGCAGTCGCCTCGTAATCTGCCATCTTGTGTTTTGCTTGTGTCCCGTGTTTTACATCAGAGGAGTGTTGTGCCGCTTTACTGTAAAAAAATCCCACCCACCTCAGGCGGTACTCAGCTGTAATGGAATCAAAAGCGAGCTGAGTTGAGTAGAACCTTGTAGAGGTGAGTTGGGCTATATAGGTACTACTGGAAAAGGGCCAATAGACAACCAATCACTCTCACATTCATTCATACGGTACAAGGACAATTTATCCCCAGCTGATGCCAATTAAACTAACGTGCATGTTTTGGGAATGTAGGAGGAAACCGTAGTACCTGACAAAAACCCACGCAGACACAGGCAGAACATGCAAACTCCACAAAGAAAGGTCACCGCTGGCCAGGGGTGGGTTCAGACCCACTTGCTGTGAGGCAACAGTGCCAACCACTGTAACACCGGGGTGCCCACATAAAAGATGGATTAACAAAGAACTGAGGGAAATTTGTGAAGACAGGCCCACAAAGATTGCAGCCACTTTTGACTGGTTCAATTTTTTGCTCCTTATCTGGGTCCTTCTATCCTGTGCCTGAGCCCCCTGGAATGATGAACCCAGTGTCATGACAAGGCTATGGCTGGTGTGAAGGTGAAGCAAATCTGTGCCGAGTCACTTCTGGACGGCTGAGCTGCTCAGTCTCTCTCTAATGGAGACAGTCATCTAAGGCCATACGATGAGGACGGGGACAGAGAACCATCGTACCACCTTGGAAATAAGGTGAGTTGGTGTCGGCTTTCCAGTGAAATCCTGGTGGTTTGAATTTTACAAGGAATCTAATACAATTCAATTCAATTCAACTTTATTTATATAGCGCCATTTCACAACAACAGTCATCTCATAGCACTATCAACTGAAGGGGGAACCCCCACAGTTGCAGAAAGACCCCAGCAATCAGGCGATCCCCTGTGAGCAAGCACTTGGCGACGGTGGAGAGGAAAAACTCCCTTTTAACAGGAAGAAACCTCCAGCAGAACCAGGCTCAGGGAGGGGCAGTCATCTGCTGCGACTGGCTGGGGGGTGAGGGGATAGAGAAGAAGAAAAGAACAGACATGTAGAGAGCAAACAGCACGATGGGGACTCAATCTATGGGAGAGAACAAACAGATGTTAATGACCAGCAAAAAAAAAAAATATTTCATTGAGAGTGAGGAAAGGAGTGAGGCCCAGTGCATTACTGGAGGTCCCCCGGCTGACTAAACCTATTAGCAGCATAACTAAGGGAGGGTTCAGAAACACATAATCCCTCCCTAATTGTAGGCTATATCAAAAAGGTAGGTTTTAGCCCTATTCTTAAAAACAGAGATCGAGTCTGACTCCCGAATCCAGATTGGCAGCTGATTCCACAGGAGAGGAGCTTGATAACTGAAGGCTCTGCCTCCCATTGTACTTTTGGAGATTCTAGGTATTACAAGTAATCCTGCATTTTGGGAGCGTAGTGCTCTGTTAGGATAATAGGGTAGTATCAGATCTTTTAAATAAAAAGGAGCCTGATTGTTTAGAGCTTTGTAAGTAAGAAGAAGGATTTAAAACTTAATTCTAAACTCTATGGGAAGCCAATGAAGGGAGGCCAGAACCGGAGAGATATGATCTCTCTTTCTAGTACCTGTTAAAACTCTTGCTGCAGCATTTTGGATCAGCTGGAGACTTTTTAAAGATGTTTTAGGACAGCCTGATAATAAAGAATTACAATAATCTAATCTCGAGCCAACAAAGGCGTGGATCAGTTTCTCAGCATCACTCTGAGACAAGATGGTCCTAATCTTGGCAATATTACGCAAATGATAGAAGGCAGTTTTAGAAACAAATTTGATATGTGAATTGAAGGACAAATCCCGATCAAAAATAACTCCAAGGTTCCTCACAGAGCTATTAAGAGAAAGAGTAACCACATCCAAACTGAAAGTTTGATTTGGAAAGGAACTTCTAAGGATTTTTGGACCAACAAGAATGACTTCAGTCTTATCTGAATTTAATAGCAGGAAATTACAAGTCATCCAAGCTTTGATTTCCTTAAGACAGGCTTCTAACTTGGCTAATTGATTACTATCATCTGGCTTCATTGACAGGTATAATTGTGTGTCATCTGCATAACAATGAAAATGTATACAGTGCTTTCTAATAATGTTGCCTAACGGAAGCATATATAAACTAAAAAGAGTAGGGCCTAGCACAGATCCCTGTGGAACTCCATAACTAAGCTTTGAGTTGAAAGAAAACTCATTATTTACATGAACAAACTGGAACCTATCAGATAAATAAGATCTAAACCACTGCAACGAAGTTCCATTAAGTCCAACATAGTGTTCTAATCTATCAAGTAGAATATTATGATCGATAGTATCAAAAGCTGCACTAAGGTCTAAAAGGACAAGTACAGAAACTAGTCCATTATCAGATGCAATGAGGAAGTCATTAGTGACCTTCGCTAAGGCTGTTTCAGTACTATGATGGATTCTAAACCCAGATTGAAACTCTTCAAGTAAACCATTTCTCTGCAGGTGGTCAAATAATTGCGTAGCAACAACTCTTTCTAAGATTTTTTTTAAATGAAAGGGAGATTAGAAATTGGTCTATAGTTAGCTAAAGCTCCTGGATCTAGCGTTGGCTTTTTGAGTAAGAGTTTAATTACAGCCGTTTTAAAAGCCTGTGGTACATGGCCTAAAGTTAATGAAGAATTGATTATATGAAGAATAAAGCTACCAATAAGTGGGAAGACTTCTTTAAATAACCTGGTAGGAATAGGGTCTAAAAGACAAGTTGAAGGTTTGGATGAGGAAACTATTTTGTCTAACTCACAAAGGTCGATTGGAGTAAACTCATCAAGACAGACATCAATAGAAGGAGTTGTAGTAGTTACAGTATTTAAGTTAACTGTGGGAAGAATCTGATTGATTTTATCTCTGATGGATGAAATTTTATTATTGAAAAAGTTCATAAAGTCCTGACTAGTAAGCTCTAAGGGAATGCTAGGATTGACAGAGTCCTGACTCTTTGTCAACTTGGCTACAGTACTGAAAAGAAACCTGGGATTATTCTTGTTCTCTTCTATTAATGCAGAGTAATAACTCGTTCTAGCTCTTCTAAGAGATTTTTTATAAATTAAAAGATGATTTCTCCAAGCTAAATAGATTTCATCTAAATTAGTGGAGCGCCATTTTCTTTCTAATTGACGAGTCTTCTGTTTTAAGCTACGAGTTTCTGTGTTGAACCAAGGAGTTAGAAATCTCTGATTAGACTTTTTCTTTTTTAAGGGGGCCACCAAGTCTAGAGTCTGATGCAGAGAAGCTGAAACACTATCCACCATGTTATCAATTACAGAAGAAGCAAGTTGTCTATAGCTTATTTCCGTTGTGTTGACACATGGCATAGAGGAAACAATCTGCATAAATTTGGTAACAGCATCATCTGAGAGGCATCTACTGTAATAATATTTTTCTTTAGGAGCCAAATAGTCAGAAATAGTAAAATCAAAGGTTAACAGACAATGGTCTGACAGTACAGGGTTATGAGGAGACACTGCAAGATTTTCTATTTCTATGCCATATGTCAGAACAAGGTCCAATGTATGGTGGAGGTAATGAGTAGAATTTCCTACTTTCTGAGAAAACCCAATCGAGTCTAATATTGAATTAAATGCCACATTAAGGCAGTCACTATCTACATCCACATGTATATTAAAGTCCCCTACTATAATTTTTCTATCAAATTTCAGCACTAAATCAGCTAAGAAATCAGCAAATTCAGATAAAAATTCTGAGTAGGTTGATGGGGGACGATAAACTATGGCAAATAAAATTGGGTTTAACCTAAAATTGCTAAAGTGTCCAATACTGAGGACCAGACCCTCAAAGGAATTATAACATGTTTTTTGCTTTACATTAACTAGTAATTTGGAATGGTAAATTGTTGCTACTCCTCCTCCACGACCAGAACTTCTGGGTTTTTTGACAGTTTAAATAACCAGAGGGAGTTGATTCATTTAAACCAACATAATCCTCTTGCCCTAACCAAGTCTCTGTAAGGGAAATTAAATCAATCTGATGATCAATTAACAGATCATGGACTAACAGAGACTTGGGAGTTAGAGACCTAATATTTAATAAACCACATTTAATTTTTAAATTATGAGGAGGAACAGAGGCCAAATCATTCAATTTAGAGGCTTTATGTTTAATTTGAGTTTTACCAATATATATATATATATATATTTCTTTTGTTACTTATTTGTACCCGTAGGTAGATTTGTTTTGCAGTCTGGTGACAAGCCACCAGCTTTATCACTTTGGGATGCTTATACATTATATTTTTATTTACTTTGGAGGGAGCAGACAACGATTGCCTGATGGGGAAGACAGGGGCTAAGCTGAGGGGTGGCGGATGAAGGGGAGCTGCAGAGAGGCGTGTAAGACTGCGACTCTGCTTCCTGGTCCCAACTCTGAGTAGTCAGGGTTTTGGAAATTTGGATAAAAAAGATGCCAGATTGTTAGATAAATGAGAAACACCATCCAAAGTGGGATGAATGCTGTCTCATCTCATAAGACCAGGTTTTCCTCAAAATGAGCTCCAATTGTCAATGTAGCCCACGTCATTTTTAGGACACCACACAGACAGTGTTCAGGGGTTCAGGGATCTGAACCCCTGAGCCCTCACTAGCTTTTGGTTAATGTTAATCAGATGAACTTTTCTCTTAAAAATGCTCTACAACTCTAACACAAAGTAAAGATCATGGATTTCCTATGAACTGGATGCAGTAATTGCTTGCTTTTGTGCCTGCCTTCATGCTTAGGGTTTGTCAGTGCACTCATCATTGGAATCTCTTTAGTCATCTTTCTGGAGATTGAGCACGGGTCTGCATAGTGTTGCACTCAGGACCTCAATAAGACCAGACTGAGACCAGAGTGTACCAAAATCAAGATAAGGCCAAGACTTTAAGCAGTCAAGACCAAGACATACTTACATAATAATCTTGGTCTTAACGTGGTTTCTGCCTGTTTTCTTTGGGGCGACAGTGGCTCAGGAGGTAGCGCTAGTCATCCAGTAACCCGAGGGTTGGCGGTTCAAAGCCTGCTACCTCCCCCAGCCATCCTGTTGTGTCCTTAAGCAAGACACTTTAACCCTTTGAGTGTGAGATTCTGCGTGCCCCTAGTGGCACTGCACCTGTCAACTGAATTTACTTTCCTGAACACTGTTCACCTTTACTGAGGATTTATACTGATCATGCTAGTTCACAAGGTAGCAGGCACGTGTTGGAAGACTCATGGATGACACGTAATACACCAGAGAAGAAGAAATCCTCCTTCTTCTTCGTCGTCTTGGAGAATACAGCACAAGATGGACGCGGACCTATCATTGTGGACATTCGCAAATTTGGAGGATTTGGTCCCGAATTTGCCAACTATGATTCTAAAAAGAGATTATTTAGTTTATGAAGGTAGATGTTTACATGTTCTTAAAACACAGGGAATGTGAGGCTTGTTGAATTCACCTGCCGGTACCCGGCGCGCCATGTAACTGGAGGACGATCGCCGGTTGTATGTCGTCAATATAAGATAAATTGCCTCGGAATAAAAGCAAAATTACGGTGGAATAATCAATAACAGTTTCTGGATGTAGGACAGAAAGCTAAAAAGACTGGGAGAGGACAAAATAAGCACTAGAATGCCACTAGACGGCGCTTTGCCAGAGGTAAGTGACAAATGTCTTTGTTTGTTTGTATGCAAATTAGATGCGTAAATTCACTCCTATCTGAAACTTTGGATCATATTCTGCATCTTTCTAATTGACAGTAAGCCATTATCTCTTACCACTTTAAAGTTATAGCCTTGGAAAGTTCTGACATCTGATCTGACTTGTTTTTTGAAAAAAATCTTTACCACTGTTGACCACTAGGGGTTATGTCGCAGTTTGGCGACAGTCACACTCAAACGGTTAAGCTACAGTTACAAATACCCTTACAAACGATTTTTGGACCATTTCATACAGCCTTCTTAAGGCGGCCCTAGGAGAATCCAGTGTTTCTAGACTGTCCTTAAGTTTGTGGCTAGGTTAATGGTCTTGTCCAAGATTTCTACAAATGCCCCATGGAAACTCCTCATCGTTGAGCAGCTGTACAAATGCCATAGGAACAATGTAAGAACTACGCAAGATGTTGGCTATAATTATGCCTCAAGAACACCTTAAGATGTTCTTGAGGGCCCCTTACAACAGTCATAGGAGACGCCGTACGAATTCCAGCTTGTACGAAGATTTGTACAGTGTGTGTAAGGCGGTAGTGAGGCACTAATAAGGCAGTAATGAGGCACTCATAAGGTGGAAGTACTTCATTCGTGCAACATTTGTGCAAACAAAATGTGTCAAAAGCCATAAGATCTTCCTACCAACGACTTGAGAGTGCCATAAGTTGCACAGAAATTTTCCTAAGATGGCAGAAAGTGTGCTGTAGGAAGATCTCAAGGTACCTTTACGAAGAACTTAAGGACTCTAGGGCCATCATACAACAGAAAAGTACCTCATTTCTCAAGAATGCCTCAAGTTGCTCTTTTGAATTGAACAGCAGCCATAAGAAATTATGCCCCCCTCCACGAATGTCTGTGAACTCCAGAATTTGTAGGAACTGGGAGATTCTTACAAACCCATCGTTCGTAAGAATCTTTGTGACCGTAGCTTTACCCACTTTGCCTCCAGTGTCTAACACTGGTGTGTGAAAAAATGTTTGGTAGTGGTCGGAGAGGCTGTTGGCACAGGTTGGCAGCCACATTTTCGTCAGCCTGCTCTAGGGCACCTGTGGCTACAGAGGTAGCTTACCAGTATCAGTGTCTGTCTGTGGAGTGAATGAATAATGTGTCCATTGTCAACTGTCCTTGAAAAGCACTATACAAATCTGATGGGGGGTTTTTTGTTGTTGTTGCTGACTCAGTCCCAGCCCCTTAAAGTCTTGGTCTGGGTAGACTATGGTCTGGTCTTGACTGCAACACCAGGCCTGCTACCTGATGTTCTAGAGCCACATTAATTTTTTCTGTTTATAACAAGTTCCTTTGTAGAGGAATTAGAAACCAATTTTAGGGGACAGGAACTTTGGTAAAAGCCATTTCTGTATCTGGTCCTGTCAGCCATAGTGACTGTGGCAGTTGCACCTATTGGTCTCCAGAGAGTTTGTTCATGAAGTAATAGCTTGACAGTTTCGAACACGACACCACATGGAAAAGTAAAATATGTTGAATCATACAGAAGATTATGCACTAAATGTCACAGTCCGGACATGATTATGCCCAGACTGTGGCATTTAGTGCACTGTTCTGGGTTATGGGTCTGTGTGTATATCTGTTTACCTATTGCTCCAGCTCCTCATGTTTTCCGTACCTCTAGCTACTGCCCTTTCTGTATTTCTCCTGTATTGTTGTCCTGTATGTTCATTGTTAGGTTTCATGTACCTCCCCTGTCTGATTGTCTGTACAGCACTGTCTGTCCTGTTGTGTAGCTACTCCCCTGCTGTCTCCTAATTAGTCCCAGCTGTCTTATGTTTAGTCAATTATCTGTTCCCATCTGTCCTGTGTTGTCTTGATAACCCCCTGTCTATATACAGTACCGGTATCATCTGTGTCCAGTGTAGCATCACTAATGTTTCAGCCTGTGTCCTGTAATGTTCCAGCCGTGATCTCTGTTCCCTTGTGAATTTGCCTGCCTGGTTCTGTTCAGTTTTTCCACCTAAGGGCTGCTAGTATATTTTGTGCTTGTGTGATGCCCACTGTGAATGTGATCACATTTGTGATTGTATTTTATTTAATACTAGTGCATACCCGTGCACGCCCGTAGAAACCAAGTATAAGCAAGTATTTCTGCATGCCTGTAGAAAGCAGGTGTAAGCAAGCATTTCTGCAATGTATTAATGTTTCTACACATTGCTCAATCTATTTTTCCAGCTGCTACACAGCAATATTGTAGTTTTTCATGTTCAAAGTAGTTTTAGCTTCCAACCAGCAGGTGGAAGCGTGGCAATTTATTGGTGCCACCAAACCTGGTTTTAACGTGAGAAGGGTGGCGTTCTTCCTCTTTCTGCTGAGCCAGACATGATGGAAGACACACTTTTGCCCCACCTGATTTTATTCTGTTGTTTGCAGGTTAGTAAACTGTGAATAAAGCCAACTAACTAATGTAAACTATGGTGCAATGCTAATGAATGTACAGGTACATCTCAAAAAATTAGAATATCATGAAAAACTTCAATATTTTTTGTCACTCATTTCAGAAAGTGAAACCCATATACTGTATAATATAGATTCATTACACAGACAGTGATATATTTCAAGTGTTTATTTATTTTAATTTTGATGATTATGGCTTAAAGTCCATGAAAACCCCAAATTCAGTTTCTCCAAAAATTAGAATATTACATAAAATTAATTTAAAAAAAGTTTTTTAATAGAAATGTTGACCGACTGAAAAGTATGTCCATGTACACACTCAATACTTGGTCGGGGCTCCTTTTGGATTAATTACTGTATCAATGTGGCGTGGCATGGGGGTGATCAGCCTGTGGCACTGCTGAGGTGTTATGAAGGTCCAGGTTGCTTTGATAGTGACCTTCAGCTCGTCTGCATTGCTGGGTCTGATGTCTCTCATCTTCCTCTTGACAATACGCCATAGATTCTCTATGGGGTTTAGGTCAGAAGAGTTTGCTGGCAAATCAAACACAGTGATGCCATGGTCATTAAACCGGGTTTTGATACTTTTGGCAATGTGTGTGTGTGTGTTTGTGTGTGTGTGTGTGGGGGGGGTGCCAAGTCCTGCTGGAAAATGAAATCAGCTTCTCCATAAAGCTTGTCAGCAGAGGGAAGCATGCAGTGCTCTAAAATTTCCTGGTAGACGACTGCGCCGGCTTTGGTCTTGATAAAACACAGTGGACCAACACCAGCTTATGACGTGGTTCCTCAAATCATCACTGACTGTGGAAACTTCTCACTAAACCTCAAGCAACTTAGATTGTGTGCCTCTCCACTCTTTCTCCAAACTCTGGGACTGTGATTTCCAAATCAAATGCAAAATTTACTTTTATCTTAACAGAGGTCATCTGCTGGTGTTTGTCCACTGTGTTTTACCAAGACCAAAGTCAGTGCAGTCGTCTACCAGGAAATTTTAGAGCACTTCATGATTCCCTCTGCTGACAAGCTTTATGGAGAAGCTGATTTCATTTTCCTGCAGGACTTGGCACCTGCCCACACTGCCAAAAGTATCAAAACCTGGTTTAATGACCATGGCATCACTGTGTTTGATTGGCCAGCAAACTCTCCTGACCTAAACCCCATACAGAGTCTATGGAGGATTGTCAAGAGGAAGATGAGCGACACCAGACCTAACAATGCAGACGAGCTGAAGATCACTATCAAAGCAACCTGGACCTTCATAGCACCTCAGCATTAACACAGGCTGATCACCTCCATGCCATGCCACATTGATACTGTAATTAATCCAAAAGGAGCCCTGACCAAGTATTGAGTGTGTACATGGACATACTTTTCAGTCGGCCAACATTTCTATTAAAAAACTATTTTTTTTAACTTAATTTATGTAATATTCTAATTTTTTGAGAAACTGAATTTGGGGTTTTCATGGGCTTTAAGCCATAATCATCAAAATTTAAATAAATAAACACTTGAAATATATCACTGTCTGTGTAATGAATCTATATAATATATAGGTTTCACTTTCTGAAATGAGTGACAAAAAATATTGAAGTTTTTCATGATATTCTAATTTTTTGAGATGTACCTGTATAGGGGAGAGGTTGACATGAAAAAAAAAATGTTAATATATTCGTATGAACTGAGGAAATGAGTTTTCAGATGTGTGTGTGTGTTTGATATAATGGCGGCATGCTGAAATGTCCATGGTTTGTTAGTAATGACTCTGTATGCTCTGTTAATGAAGGACCACTGCAATATTACTTTATTCTGGGCTCCCTGTACATTCCTATGATGTTTATAATGTGTCTTTAAGGTGTAAAATTGTGTTGTGTAAGGTTAAAATGTTAATTCATGCACTTTTCTGAAGTTAAAACATAAGAACTTGGTTAAAATACACTGAAAAAAGGTTAAAATAAGTCAGCTCATGCATTTAGAAAGAGTACAACACCAGTATTGGAACTGTGATTTTATTTTTATGTACAAAGGTCAGATGTGAATGATAGGTAAAGCCACAGTATATTCTGTTTAAAAGGTAAAATCAGTAAATAAGCTGAATGGGAATGCATGTGAGAATGACATGGCATATATTTTGAATGTTTATTTTTTGTGGTTATATGGAAAATGCAAAATAAAAAAAAAAAAACTGTAAGAAAAGAGAGCTGATTTATTTTTGTTGAAGCATTTGTGAATAAATGTGCTCTCTTTCTGCTGAGCCAGACATAATCATAATGGGTGACACAAGTTTGCCCCGCCTGATTTTGTTCTGTTGTTTGCAGGGGAATACAACACACCGGCCACTATTATTATAATCTGATCACGAGGCCCGAGCCCGGGACTTGTAACAGATTTTTGGAGGCACCTCTGAGATTAGTGTCTGCAGCCTCGAGCCTGGCGATGCCAATCCTGAAAATCAACAACCCAAGATCAACGTTCACCAGCCAGCCGACGTGCGAGCTGTGAGGAGTCGTGTGAGCCGAGTGGAGTCGTGTGGAGCCACAAGGAGTCATGCGAGCTGTGAGGAGCCATTGGGAGACGGGCCTGCTGGTAGGAGCTGTATGCCTATAGCCACAGCGACCGTTCCGCCAGCCTACAGCTGCAGTGATTGCTTCAGTGATACAACGGCTGATTGTCTACAGACTGTTCCAGTGTTCCGGTGAGCTGAACGGAAGGTCCTGAAAGCCAGGCAGCAAAACTAAGGTACTGTGAAACATTCAACATGGTGACTGAAAGGAAGCAACTGCTATGGGAGATAAAGGAGTTACATAAATTAACAGCAGAGTTGCTGTTTCAACTTGCACATCACATTGAGTTATCAGGTTTGGACTCTTCTATGGTAATTAAAGGTGATAAAGAAAGTTGCTGTAACTACGTATTCTCATATATTATCAAGTGCTTCAAGAGAGTGGTGCTGCCCCTCATTCAGGACAGCATATCGGATACCCTGGACCACCTGCAGTATGCCTACCGGCCCAACAGGTCTACCTCAGATGCCATTGCTGCAGCACTCCATTATTCTCTCTCCCACCTGGAAGATAAAGACTCCTACGTTAGGATGCTCTTTGTCAACTATAGCTCCACCTTCAACATGGTCATCCCCCACAAACTCACCAACACACTGTCTTCACTTGGCCTGCACCCCACCCTCTGTGACTGGCTATTGACTTTCTGACTGGCAGGCCCCAGTCTGTCAGGATGGGTAACAGGACCTCAGCCAGTATCATCATGAACACAGGTGTCCCACAGGGTTGTGCTCTCAGCCCCATCCTCTACAGCCTCTTCACCCATGACTGTGTTGCCTCCCACGAGGACAATATCATCTTAAAGTTCGCAGATAACACAGCAGTGATAGGATGCATCCCTGGTGGTGATGAAGCATCCTAAAGAAGGGAGGTGGCCAGCCTAGTGTCATAGTGTGAGGACAACAACCTCACCCTCAACACGGACAAGACAAAGGAGATGATAGTGGACATGAGGAAGGGGATGAGGAGACCCCATCGGCTGCTGTCATCCGGGAGCTTGAGGTGGAGAGGGTGAGCAGCTTTAAATACCTTGGCATCCACATCAGCGAGGACCTTACATGGGCACATAACACTACAGAGCTAGTTAAGAGAGCTCACCAGCAGCTGTACTTTCTGAGGAGGCTGAAAAATTTTGGCATGTTCCTTAGGATCCTCAACAATTTCTACAGCTGCATCATCAAGAGCATTTTGACCAACTGCATCACTGCGTGGTACGGCAGCACTACTGCCCTGGACCGCAAACACCTGCAGAGATTGGTGAAAACAGTGGAGAAGATCATCAGGACTCCACTCCCCTCTCTGCAGAGCATCTATCACCGCAGAGTCCAAAGCAGACCTGCCGCCATCCTCCAGAACCCCACCCACCCCCAGCACAGAATGTTCACATGTCTACCCTCAGGCCGGAGGTACAGAAGTGTGAAATGCAGGACAACCAGACTAAAAACTCCTTCTTTCCCACTGCCATCAGACTCCTGAACAAATAACAAACTCCCAAACAAACTTCCTATTTGCAAACACAGCTTGCAAATAGGAACTCACACACTGGTTGCTAAATTTGCACATTGCTCACTTGTACAGTGCACATAGTCTCACCCCGTCTCATGTCCATATCATCTCTGCTACTAAATTATCATTGTACAGTCCACTGGGTATTATAATTACAGAGAAATTCTCACACTGGGTGCTAATTTGTAATTTGTACATTGCTCATTTGCACATTGCTCATTTACACACTGTACATAGGCTTATGCCATCTCAGGTTCATATCATCTCTGATATTAATATGCCATTGTCCATATACTGTAGTCATCCAGTGAATTTTCATTCTTCTTGTTTCCTCTAGTTTAACTGCTTTAACTGTCCTAATTGTGTGTTCTTAGTATTCATTAGTATTAGACTTAGTATCAAGGTGTGTTTAAGGTGTCCTAATTGCCTAATGTGTGTGATTAGTGTGTGTGATGAAACACTGCTGAAGCAAGTGATCAAGGTCATGAATGACGAGAATGAAAGACAATGCCAGCTAGGTCATACCCCACGCCAGAAAGGGACAGCAGCTCAAAGTACTCAGGCTGACACTGCACAAGAGGTTAAACAGGAAACAACCTCTGGATCCAAGAAAAAAGATAAGAACAAAATCATAGAAGAGCTGACTGCTCAGGTTGAGGCCCTTACTAATGTCGTTAAGTCCTTCATCCAATCAAGGTCCACTGAATCAACTGGTCACTACACAGATCACAGGTCTACATTCCACAGGGAAGTAAAATTTCATGGATGTCCAAAATGCACAGAACAGGGCATTGCAACCTGTGAACACTGTTTCTGCTGTGGAGAAACCGGACACAGGGCGATGGAATGCTTGAGGAAACAGAGGCAGGAAGACCGGCGCTGACCTTCAGCAATGAGACCACAAGGTGCCAACACTCAGAGGCAGTCCATCGATGGGGACAACATAAAGCAAACTGAGATTAACAATGTGAACACCATCTGCACTGCCCCACCCCAAGAGACTCAGCCCGCACGTGCAAGAGTAGCTGAACTGGTAGGGAAGAAATGCCTACTCAAGTGCTATATGAATAGATATGCTGCCACTGTGCTCTTTGATACAGGCTCACAAGTCAGTATCATGGACCACAAGTGGAGAAAAATGTACTTACCGGGACACAAACTCCGACCTCTGGAGGAGCTACTGGAAGATGAGCCTCTCAACCTCTTGGCAGTGACTGGAAAATGTGTCCCTTATGATGGATGGCTTGAGGTGACAGTGAATCTACCGGGTAACAGCGACCCTAATTTATCCATCCAGGTGCCATTTCTGGTAGGAAATGTGACACTTGAGCATTCGCTTTTGGGATTTAACGTGGTTGAACACCTCGTCAAAGTACAGAAGGATGGAGCGGGTGTTGGGCCTACCATTGTATGTCTACTTTGTAGTGCTATGGGAATTGGAGAAGACAAGGCAACCTCAATTGCTAATCCCATCCAGACACAGCCAGTCAGGAGAGTTGATGGGGCTAAATTAGGGCGGCATGATGTTGTCATCCAGGCAGGCCAAGTGGCATATGTAAGGTGTAAAGTGCCAGGTCACCTTGATCCCACCGAGCCTGTTGTGTTGTTCGAGCCCAACTATGAGGAGACCCAACTACAACAGCTAGCTGTAGGAGATGGATTGGTGGAGATCTACAACAAAGAGAGTCCTTTCGTCAGAGTGCCCATCACAAACCACACATGTCAAGATGTTGTCCTGCGTGGAAAGACTGTGCTGAGGAGCATTCAACCCATAGACAAAATAATAGAGACAGACTAACTTGAAAACAACAAACCACCTAGCAGCACTGAGGTTAATACTATCAACTCCCACACTCACCCAAACAACAATCAAGGTGAGTCAACTGAAAAATGGAACCCCCCTGTTGATCTAAGTCACCTGGAAGAGGCACAGCAGGACATTGTGAAAAAGATGCTGTTTGAGAAGTCCCTGGCTTTTGCTCGCCATGACGATGACATAGGATGCATTCCAAGCCGACAAATGTCCATAACACTGAAGGACGATATACCAGTTCAGAAATCATACACCTCAGTGCCAAGGCCTCTGTATCAAGAAGTGAAGGAATACATCCAGGATCTGCTGGCTAAGGGCTGAATTGTAAAATCCAAATCCCCTATACTCAGGCCAAATCGTGTGCATCCGCAGGAAGAATGGTACACTCCGGCTGTGTATCGACTACAGGGTCCTCAATCAGAAAACGGTACCTGACAGACACCCCCTTCCTAGCATCCAGGACCTGATGGACAGACTTGGTGGTTACAGCTGGTTTTCGATCCTTGACCAGGGAAAGGCATATCACCAAGGTTTCATAGTAGAAGGTTCACGTCATCTAATAGCATTCATCACGCCTTGAGGACTCTGTGAATGGGTCTGGATCCTCTCGGCCTAACCAACACCCCGGCCACATTTCAACGGAGTATGGAGGAAATGCTAGACTCCTTGAGGGATGAGTACTGCATACCATACCTTGATGACATCCTCTGCTATGCTTGAACTTTTGAAGAACACGTGGAGGGACTGAGAAAAGTCCTTCAAGCCCTTCAATGCCATGGGGTCAAGTTGCGACCGGCCAAGTGTAAATTATTCAAGCCAGAAGTGCCATATGTGGGATGGTTGGTGTCTGCTGCCGGTGTCCGAATTGATCCAAAGGACTTGGATGCTGTGGGTGCACTGAGATACAAGGCACCTGCTAAAATTTGAGACCTCCATCGCATACTTGGCTTCCTGAACTACTACAGGGCCTACGTCCAAGACTTTGCAAGGTTAGCCAAACCACTCTATGAGTTGCTGCAGGTGAAAGATTGCATGACCACAGTCCCTCACAACAAACTTGGGAAAGAAGGAGGAAAGAGAAAAGGGGCACAGTTGCCATCACGAACCCCAGTGATGTGGAAGAAGGAATATCATCAAGCGCTATACAGGCTGAGGCCCTGACAAGTCCCCCTGTTTTAGCCTACCCCAGTTTCAACTCCCCCTTTACCTTGCATACTGATGCGTCTAAGCAGGGACTTGGAGCGGTCTTATACTAACGACAGAATGGGAAGATAAGAGTCATCGGTTACGGTTTAAGAACGGTTACATTTGAACATGAGCATAGAGTGATGATATAGAGTCAAGTACGTGGAGGTAATACACCTGTAAGCTGGTTGCTAACCGCCAATCAAATCTAAAAGAAGAAGAAGGTTGCACTTAGCATCTTTAAGGTAACTTAGGCAACATTAAGCAAGTTCTACTTTTATGCTAATGTTTTTCAAGATTATGTAGTGATCTGCTCTGCATGCCTGTTGCCCTAATTTCCTCCACAGCTGCAGGCACACCTGCTCTCCTCATTAAGTCTGCCTATTTAATCCGCACTGCCCTCGGGTCTGCACGGAGACGTCAAGCTCCCTGGTCTGGCAAGACCTCTTTGCCTTCTCGTCACCTCTATGATCCGGAGTTCCATCTCCACTGATCCTCCCTGCCTCGTCAGAGTTCCATCTTCTCTGATCCTTCCCATCTCATCGTCCTCCTGGGAGTTCTAGCTCCCCAACGACTAGTAAGCCCTCATCATTTCCTCATCTCCACGCTTCGCTCTACTCCCCTGTGCACAGGTGGAAACCCGCTGGCAGTGGACCTCCTCCTGGCGGCGGACTGAGCTCAACCTGCACTTCACCAGCTCTCTGCACATCTCATCACCCTCTCACTTCCTCAGCAGCCGGAGCCGAAGACGCTGTCCCAATGGCCGGAGCCTCCGGGACTTCTCCTGAGCTACACACCAACTAGCCAACAGTAAGACTGAACATTCTCTGAATCGTTCCTCCAGATCCCAGTCTCTAATCCACCTGTCTTTGCTCTTCCCTAGGGTTGCCAGTCTGAATGGTGTTCTGCTCGCCCAGCTGCTACATTCCTGCACTCACACACACAATTACACTCACACTTCACAATAAAAGATAATTGAGTTTATTCTGGAGTCTGTGTCTGCCTTCTGGGTCATAAATCATGTCAGTATGTCTCCGTCAAAACGACCCAGCAGACGGTGCGTTGGCGCACAAGCTTAACATTATTGAGGCTTGGGTAGACCAATTATCTCATCAGCAACAGGTCATACTTACACAGCTTGTACAGATTAACACACGCCTGGATTGCCTGTCAACTCCTCAGTCCTTCCCACCTGCTCTCGGGAACATGGCTGACCCAGCAAGTCCCATCCTTTCTCCTTCTCCACCATCCCGGCTGACTCCAGTCCCCACTTCCACATGCTTCAGCGGTAAGCTAGGGGAGGCTAGGGGTTTTCTATTACAGTGTGGGATAGTGTTTCAGCGGGTACCAGGGGATTTTCCCACCAGTCACAGCCGTATAGGCTATGTTGTCAATCTTCTGGAGGGGCGGGCTTTAGCCTGGGCTTACGCGGTTATGGCTAGGTCTGATTATGCTTATTTAACTTATGATTAATTCATGAGTGAGTTCAATGAGAGATTCGATTAGTCGGACCGAGATAGCGTGCTCACCACCCAGTTACTTAACCTAAAACAGAGGAATAAGTCGGTAGCCGATTACTCCATGGACTTCCGGGTGGTGGCAGTGGAGGTGGGGTGGGAGGATGCCTCCCTTTGTAGCATTTTCATCCGAAGTCTTAGCCTTAGCCTGAGGGATGAGCTAGCCCGTTTTGACAAGCCTAGCAAACTGAACAAACTCATTTCCGTAGCCATTAGCATTGACAATCGGCTGAGGGAGTGGGCCAATGAGCATAGACCTTCCGGTCACTCGAGCTCACAGTTTTGCCGCTCCCCGCAGCTCCCCCTGCTGGCCCTTCCTCCATCTGATTCGCTAGATTCCACTGAACCTATGGCAGTGGGCCAGTCTAAGTTGCCTCCGGCTGAGAAACAGCACCGCTGGGAGCTAGATCTGTGTTTATATTGTGGCAGTGAGGAACATGAACTGGCTACTTGCCCCATTCAACCAAAAGAGGGAGTCTGTGTGTCGCAGTAGGGGAACTCACGGACTCACTCCAAAGAAGTCCCCTCACCAAGTTCCTGCTGCCCATTCGTTTTTCACATAACCTCCACGAAATTTCCACACATGCACTCATTGATTCAGGGGCCGAGCAGAGTTCCATTTCTGAAGATCTGGCAACCTGAATGGGGCTCGCCTGCCACCAGTTGAAAACTCCAATGAAGCTAATCGCCCTATCCAAGGCTCCACTTGCTTTGGTGTCCAAACAGACGGCTCCGGTATCTGTCTTAGTTTCTGGTAATCACCAGGAGCAGCTCATATTGTTTGTGCTGCCAGTTTCTTCCTCCCCGGTCATTTTTGGGTATGCCTGGCTCCGGTTGCACAACCCCTCCATTGATTGGCGCTCTGGAAATATCACCTCGTGGAGCTCGTTCTGCCTAAGTGCCTGTCTTCAGTCTGCTGCATGCTCACCCTCAGTGCCTCTCGGTGCCCTTCGACACCCCCCTGCCTGACTTGTCCTGGGTTCCCTCTGAATACCACGATTTGGGTGCCGTCTTCAGAAAATGCCAAGCACTGCCCCCCCCCCCATTGCCCATACGACTGCGCCATTAACCTCTGGCCCGGGGCTCTGTTGCCATCCAGTCGGCTTTACAGCCTGCCGGTCCCGGAGCGGGAGGCCATGGAAACTTATATCAAAGAGTCCCTGAGCTCTGGCATAATTCGCCCATCTTCCTCGGCAGTGGGGGCAGGGTTTTTCTTCGTGGGCAAGAAAGACGGCTCCCTGAGGCCCTGCATCGATTTCCGGGAACTGAATAACATCACTATTAAGGACAAGTACACTCTTCCACTGATCAACACGGCTTTCGATTCCCTCTACGGGGCCTCCTGGTTCACAAAATTGGACCTCCGCAACGCTTACCACCTGGTACGGATTTGAGAGGGAGATGAGTAGAAGACAGGGTTCCGTACCCCTAGTGGCCACTTTGAATACCTCGTTATGCCGTTTGGGCTGACCAACGCCCCCGCTGTGTTTCAGCGCCTGATTAACGATGTGTTGAGGGATTTTTTGGGCTCTTTCGTATTTGTTTACCTTGATGATATTCTCATCTTTTCTCAGTGCCTCGACGAACACTGAGTGCACGTCAGGCGAGTGCTACAGCAGCTGCTGGAGAACAAGTTGTTCGTTAAAGCGGAGAAGTGTGAGTTCCACACCTCATCCACTTCATTTTTGGGGTTCGTCATCTCGCACAATGAGATCATTGCCGATCCAGCTAAGGTAAAAGCAGTGGTAAAGTGGCCGACCCCCTCATCCCGGAAGCAGTTACAGCAGTTTCTGGGATTCGCCAACTTCTACCACCGCTTCATCAAAAATTACAGTCTCACTGCCCTTCCTCTCACTCACCTCACCTCCACCAAGGTACCCTTCCAGTGGACGGAGGAGGCTAAGGCTGCATTTTTGGAATTAAAATCATTATTTTCATCTCCTCCGATTCTGGCTCAGGTGGACCCCACTCTGCAGCGTCTGGTGGAGGTGGACACTTCGGACTCCGGAGTCGGAACAGTTTTGTCTCAAACCTCCCCTGTGGATGACAAGATTTGCCCCTGTGCGATCTTCTCCCGCCATCTCTCCCCGGCTGAGAGGAACTATGACATCGGGGACAGGGAGTTCCTGGCAGTGAAACTGGCTTTGGAGGAGTGGCGCCATTGGCTGGAGGGGGCCTCCCAGTCGTTTATCATATGGACTGACCATAAGAACTTGGAGTACCTCAGGACGGCCAATCGTTTAAACGCACGGCAGGCCCGCTGGTCCTTGTTCTTTGGCAGGATTGATTTTACTATCACCTACTGCCTGGGGTCCAAGGACACCAAGCCTGATGCTCTATCAAGACAATTTGTTTCGGATGCGGCAGAGGCACCATCTCACCCCATTATTCCTCCTTCGTACATCGTGGGTGCCCTCTCATGGGGTATAAAGGAGGGGGTTCGTAGAGCGCAGGAGACCGAGGCTGACCCGGGCAGGGGGCCAGCAGGGAGACTGTATGTGCCTTCTGCTGTCTGGGGCAAAGTCATAAATTGGGTCCACTCCTCCAAGCTCCTATGCCACCCTGGGATGGCATGCACCATGGCTCTACTGCAGAGGACCTTTTGGTGGCCATCGCTCTGGAGGGATGTTGGGGAATACATCCATGCCTGTCGCCAGTGTGCCACCGGTAAGACGTCCTCCTCTCCTCCAGCTGGACTGCTTCATAATCCACCTGTCTTTGCTCTTCCCTAGGGTTGCCAGTCTGAACGGTGCTCTGCTTGCCTGGCTGCTACATTCCTGCACTCACGCACACAATTACACTCACACTTCACAATAAAAGATCATTGAGTTTATTCTGGAGTCTGTGTCTGCCTTCTGGATCATAAATCATGTCAGATTAGGCTGTTTTAGCTTGGAAGCTAACATTTTTTCAGTTTTATGCTTACATTTACCATCTTAAAGCTAACTTCCTACAATGTTAAGCTATTCTAGCTATTTGTACTATTTATGCTACGTCTACTGCTTTATGCTATTTCTATTTTTATGCTAATGTTTTTAAAAACTAGGCTAAGTTAGCCATTGAGGTATCATTTTTCAATGAATCAAGGTTGCATTTAGCATTTTTAAGCTGACTTCTACACCCTTAAGCTATTTTATACGTTTATGCTATTGTTTTTTATGATTATGCTAATTTAGCCTTTCAGCTGGCATTTTTTAGTTTTTAAGCTTATATTTAGCAAAATTACACTAAATTCAGGCAACATGAAGCTACGTCTACATATATACTTTTCAAGCTATGTTATGCCAGCATATTTCTGCATTTTTAAGCATTTCAGGAATGTATTTTCAGCTAACAGCATTCACACCACATTTCCACCAGGAAATGCAATTTTTTTTTGTTATTTTTGTGGTTATATGGACAATGCAAAAGTGAAAAAAACAATATAAGAGAAGATGATTTATTTTTGTTGAAGCATTTGTGAATAAATGTGCTCTCTTTCTGTTGAGCCAGATATGATGGAAGGCACACGTTTTCCCCGCCTGATTTTGTTCTGTTGTTTGCAGGGGAATACAACACACCAACCACTATTATTATAATCTGATTACGTGGCCCGAGCCCGGGACTTGTAACACTTGAGTTTGTTTAGTAAATTATTGTTTTTGCACCATACGTCTGCCTGCACCTGAGTCCTCCACCACTCCAACCATATGACACTAGATGAATCTAGAGTTTGCCACCTTATTGTGGTGGAGGAGTTTGAGTGCCCAAATGATCCCAGGAGCTACAGTATGTTGTTGGGGGCAACTTGCCAGTGGTAGGGTCTCCCAAGGCCAACTGGTCCTGGGTAAAGGGCCAGACTCAGAGCGGTCCAGTGGATCTCCATGAAAAATGTTACATCAAGCACCCAGTGCACACAAAGGAGGCACATGGGTCTGCCCTCCAGTGGGCTCACCACCTGCAGGAGGGATCATGGGGATCCAGTTGCTAGGTGAACTGGGCAGAAGTCTGGGCTACTCTGCCTGGATTGATGTTCCCACAACCTGGATCTCTGGATAAGCAGTAGAAGATGGATGGATGAATCTAGTGTGGGACCAACTTGTTTCATCGTCGCTTAATGATTGCAGACAGGAATGGATTAATTAAATGGTATATGTGTGCTGGTCAGGCAGCAGTGATCTGGTCCTGTGATGTGCCTCTCTGTTGTCAAAATCAACATCAACCGATGCTTGCTCTGCATGGCTGCATATGCCATATAATTAATCTGACCATTCCTCTCCACAATCATGCCAGCATTAGATTTTAAATTTTAAGGAATTAGATGGCCTTTTCCTGGTGAATTTTTGGTTCTTCTTCCCAGCCAGCATGCCCATGTGGGCCCCACTATAGGTTAAATCTGAGCTGTCTCATGTGGGTTTGTCCGTGGGTTCCACGTTGGCCCATCTGTGTTTGCCCACATGGACTTTACATGTGGTACAGGTGAGCAGGCAATCTGCTTCCCTGCATTAAACCCACCTGGGCCCCATGTGGGCTTATGGCGGGTGAGCAGGCTTCAGTCGCACTAGCACCAAAAGTACGAGAAAAAAGTCACAAATTTATGAGGAAAAACAGTGAAAATTTATGAGAAAAAAGTCACAAATTTACAAAAAAAAAATGGTAGCAAACATATTAGAAAAAAGTCACAAATTTGTGAGTAAAAAAGCCAAAATTTAGGTGAAAAAAGTTGCAGATTTACAGGAAAAAGTAAGCTAATTTACAAGAAAAAAAGTCACAAATTTATGAGGAAAAATTTAGAAAAAATTGCATATTAAAAAAATTAGCAAATATATGAGTAAATAAATTGAAAATTTATGAAGAAAAGTTACAAATTTACAAGTAAAAAATCACAAATTTATGAGAAAGTTGCAAGTTTGCAATAATAAAAGTTCAAAATTTTTGAGAACGTTCCAAATGTACAAAAAAATTCACAAATTTATGGAAAAAAAGTCAGAAATTTACAAGAGAAAAGTAATGAATTTAGGAGAAAAAGTTTGCAGGATTACAGTAAAAAAAGAAGTGGCAAATTTAAGAGAAAGTTCCAAAATTACAAGAAAACGTGAGCAAATTTGCAAGGAAAAAGTCACAATTTTATAAGAAAACATTTCTGAGAAAGAGCTGCAAATTTACAAAAAAAAAAAAAAATCACAAATTTATATTTACAGAAAAAAAAAGTTGAAAATTTATGAGAAAGTTTCAGATTTTCAAGAAAAATCTATCAAATTTATGAGGAAAAGTCACAAATTTACAACAAAATAGCAAATTTATGAGAAAATAAGTCCAAAATATGCAAACAGGTAAAGTCCATGTGGACAATCCCACACTGACCCACACACAGTGACCTATAACACCAGCCTGCCCAGGGACTACAGGTGGAAATTAGCATTTGTGCTATAACCTGGTACAATGCATCTTTCCTCTTTAAGGTCAATGTATATTGTGCATGTCCCTGCATAAATAAATAAATAATAAAAAAAAAGACTGCCCAGTTTAACCTTTGGTGGGGCCCATATGGACATACTGGTTGGGTTGTTGGGTTCTGATTTGTTTATATTTGTCATAAACTCCCCGTGCGCTTTTCCACAGCGCATGGAGGAGGAGAAGGATGGATGGACTTAAACGCAGGGTTTCACCAAACACACATTTATTGACATAACACAGTTCAAAAATAAAGACTTACAGGTAGGAAATGATGTACATAAAATGGCTGATGCAGGCGCGAGCAGCGGGCAGACCACTGTGTACCATGGCCCCAGGAAAATAATACAAATAGCATACACGCCCGGGAGATCAAGGAAGACACTAGGAGGCTCGACTGACTCAGGGGGGATAAAACTGGGCAACAGCCTAAGCGTAGCAGTAGAACTGCGGGGGGAAACGCTACCAGATAAGCGTAGCAGACAAACTGCACAGAGAAACACAACTGGTCCAGCGTAGCAGTAATACCGCACAAAGAAACGCAAGACAGTTTATTCACGAGCAGGAACAGTCCAAGAAGTCCAGTTCTACCATAGAGCACAAATTATAAATCCTTCGGAACGTGACGGTCACACGACAGGAAGCGACCGTGTGACTCGTATAATGGTCCAGCGGTGTTTGACTAACAAAGAGCTGCTTAAGTACGAACACTGCTGAGCAAACAAATTTGGAACACCTGGGCGAGGCACGGGAAAGATAATTACCGGGGCAAACAGCTGACTGTCAGAGAGAGGGGGGCGTAGTCGGACCGGCGAATGTTAGACAGCGCCCACCAGAAAGTGGGTCAAACGGCTGCCTAACGATCGCCGGCCAGAACAGCGGCCACAAGCAGGTTCATGACAATATTTCGATGCAAAGTTAGATGCAGTCAGCATGACTCAATCCCGAACTACACCCATCAGTTTCCACAGATGCTCTAAAGTACGTTCCTCAAAGCAGGGATCTACTTCAGCCAGTACGAGTTGCTGAAAACTTCCCTTTGTAGGGGCGGTTCCTGCAGTGGAGATGCACACTGGAAACAGTGCTGGAAACGATGGAAACAGTGCTTTTGAAAAAAACATTCATATATTAACAGGAAAATGTCCCAAATTTTATGAGGATAAACTTGCAATTTTATGAGAATGAAATAAAGAGGAAGCAAATAAATATTTATTGATGACCTGTTTAGTTTTGTTGAATAAGTAAAAAAGGCTTTAATCTTTCAAAATAATCCACCTTCTGAGTTTGAATTTCAATGAAAGCAGCAGCCGCCACGGGACATCTACAGAGGGGCGTGTGCGTTCTCACAGAGTTTCTGGGAAAGAGCCCGGAGTGCATCCCATGTCCTCAGGTCCAGTTAGGCAGCCTTGTTAAAATAAGCAAGCCACTCGTCTCGTCCTGTTTGCAGTCTGGCTTTCTCTGGCACGAAATATTGGTGACAGGTGTCTTAGAGCAGCAGCAGCACCTGGACTTCATTATCCAACCAGACACAGCTAGAGCCTGGCCAGCTGCTCACACACACACACACACACACACACACACACACACACACACACGTATATACACTCGGGCAGTGGAGTGACTCACACACATTAGCCATTGTGCAGGCATGCAGACACCCGTGGATGAATGTACACACACTCAGAAGCACACAGTCATACAGTAATTCTCCCTCTTCACTGATTACACATGTCTACATGGGCGCAAGATTATAAACGTCAGCCCCAAACAAAGCCAGTTAACTTGAATGGCCGCTTAACAGCACAGCTACTGCATCTGATCCTGCTTCCCGAAATGTTCTAGTGCTAAACTGGATCAGCTGGATGGCCTGCTCCACCAGAATAGACAACACACCAAAATATTTGGCATCTTGTTATTACTGCCGCCTTCCCCTCTCCTGACATTTCAGGTGGGACAAATGTGAAAGCAGTCCCCTCATCAAGAGCAGCACCCACCTTTAAGGCCCCCGGGGGCCCTCCTTTACATTGCCGTGTTGTTTTTGCTGTGCTGGCAGCCTCATCAGAAGGACGGACAGCAGAAGGCGGTCCTCAGAGAGGTCGGGCTCCAGCAGACCGATATATTGTCTATAATATTACTGTTATAGTCAAGACCCCAATAAGACCAGACCAAGACCAGAATGTACCAAACACAGACAAGACCAAGACTTTAAGGGGTCTCAACTAGGGTTGTGATGATTACTCAAATAATTCGAGTAATGTGATTACAAAAATTCCTTGATTCAAAAATCTATGATTCGAAGTGTCATTTAATGTAGCACTTCTGGTCTATATGACCATCTTCGCTTCACGCTATGTAAACAAGACACGGGTTTGTTTAATGGCACGATGTGAGAGTGACAGAGTGATGGCAAAAAGGAATAAAGTCAGAGAAAACAACAAAAAGTATCTCAAGTCTGGGACTGTGGGGGTGGTTGAGGACTACCAATATCTGGGTGTCAGGATCAGCAACGGGCTGGACTGGAGATCCAACATCGACGCTGTGCACAAGAAGGGGATGAGCAGACTCTACTTCCTGAGGAAGCTGAGATCCTTCAATGTGTGCAGCGAGATGCTGGAGCTTTTCTAGCAGACTGTCATTGCCAGCGCCATCTTCTTTGCTGTTGTTTGCTGGGGTAGCAGCATCAGAACCAGCTACACAAACAGACTTGACAAGATTATCAAGAGGGCTGGCTCTGTAACTGGTCTCAGGCTGGAGGCCTTTGAGACAGTGGTGGAGAAGAGGACACTAAATAAACTGCAATCCATCCTGGACAATCCTGATCACCCCCTCCACCACACACTGGACAGACAGCGGAGCACTTTCTCCAGTAGACTACTACAGCTTCGCTGTCAAACGGTTAGGTACAGGAAATCTTTCCTGCCACATGCCATTTCACTGTACAATAACTCACTCTGATGTTGTATTCTGGTCATAACTATGCTGCCATACTGCACCTTACAGTCTAACTGGTACCTCACATTTCACTCTGCTCCTGATAGTCCTGCATTGTACAGTGGTTATGATTCATGTGTCTAAACAGGCCACCACCTATTCATCTATGATGTAGATAGACCTTTTTATAATAGTCTTAGCTTTACTTTCCATGGGTAATCCCTTTGTCTGTTATGCTGTGTGTGTTTCTGTCGTTTGGTTGTCTACTGTCATGCTGCTGTTACACTGCAATTTCCCAGTTTGGGATCAATAAAGAACATCCATCCATCTATCTATCTATCTATCTATCTATCTATTTCAAGGTCAAACATCTCACTGGTCCGGGCACATCCTCTCTCTCATTATCAACAGCTGATTCAAACTCTCGCTGATCATGTTTCCCGGTTCTCGCCCAGATGCTTCTCATCACAAAATCACCAGCAGTGCGTGTACATTTTGGTGGCCGTTTGCCATTAACACACTGCTGGTCAATAGTATTGTCATCTGTGCTGTTAGTCTGCCAGTATTTTCAGCACTCTCACGACGTGTTAGTCACTCCATGTTCGCCGTGGTTCTCGTGCGTCCTTGAAGCGATATCGGCTCTGGGGCGCACCTGTGGGTAACACGTCTCCTCTCCATGTTCGTTGGGCAATGTCGGCCCCGAACACCTAGTTTGTGTTTCTGTGTATTTTTTGTAAGTCTTCACCTTTTTGGGAATTGTCTGTCATTCTATATTAAATGTGCTATGGTGAACCCTGCATGCAAATCCTCATTGTTTCATGTGCCCTCTCCCTGCCCTGCTTAAGAGCGCATGGAGAGGGAGGATTTAAGTGTAAATAACGATGATTTACACGAGGATTTAAGCACAGGATTCACCACAGCACATTTAATATAGAACGACGGACAATTCCCAAAAAGGTGAAGACTTACAAAAAATACACAGAAACACAAAGAGTAGGCGTTCGGGGCCAACATCGCCCAGCGAACATGGAAAGGAGTCGTGTTAACCATGGTTGCGCACCAGAGCCGACATCGCTACAGGGGGTGCAACTGAACCACAGCTGTGTGGAGTGGCTAACACGTCGTGATAGTGTTGGCGATATTGGCTGGCTGACAACACGGCAGATGATGCACACAAAGCATGAACAGCTGACTGTCACTGAGTCTGACTCGCTAGGCACAATGCCCGCTTGGCACGGCTCAAACCTATACGGTCTGATGCCCCCAGATTCTTCATTGTCATCCCATTCTTCGGAACTATAATTGTCTGAAGATTGGACAACACAAACCAATTCCAGACTATATGTGCTGGAACCGTGATCAATGTTTTCAACCACTTCCATCCTGTGTGTACAAAGGGCAGTCAAGCGCTGTGTTCCGTCGATGACATTACAACATGGCCGGGAGGTTTTCCAGCCACTGATGCAATGGGTGACGTTGCGCTCATGAAAACATTGGATGTTCGCGTGAAAAAAAGCCTGTTTGACTTAGAACTGCACAGACCAACCTATTTCGTAATACTGTATTATGTGTTGAAAAATTAGAGGAAGTCAAGAACGTGTCATCAACACTTTAAAGTTACATTATATGCAATAAACATTGCAATAAGCAATGCAATATATGTGTACCTGTGCTATTGAATGTTTGGTACAATTACTACTGCTCTTTAGGAAAGAAAGTTCTGCACATGTTGGTCAATGCAAGTTTCTTCGATACAAAACAAAAATTAAATAAAAAAGTAACCGATTACTTGAGTAATCGTTCAATTACAGTAACAAATTACTCGATTACTAAAATAATCGATAGCTGCAACCCTTCCAAAGTCAGTTTAAAAACAGCATCCAGTGTTTTCTAAACATCAAATATTTCAACAGGTGTGATGTGAAGTGTGTGCCAATTTTCATGATTTTCTTATACTCATCAATTAAGATTTTGTTTGGTAAAAATATGACCCAAGCAGATGCTGTTATAACTGCCCCTTGGGGGTGAAGCAGAGGACCCAATCGCCATATCTCTGATATGGATCAGTCTGAGGTGGAGATGACCCCGGGGAAACAAGGAGGTAGAGGTGAATGGTGATGTACACATGGGGGCGACAGCAGAAACAAAATTTGAGGGCTCAGCAGCAATAAGAAATGGCAGCTGAGTCTCCTCACTGGGGGCAAGGCAAGACCTCTCACTATTAGATGTTAAAAAATGAGAAAATAGTACTTGCTTTGTCCCCAGCTCTGTTGCAGCTGAGGCTGCCACTGGTGTCGAGCCTGTCGCTGGAGAACCAGATGAATCTCTCCGGGTGGCTACGGTGACCGTCTGGCGAGAAGCTGCTGCGCAGCCGTGAGGAGCTGAAGTTGGAGCAGAGGAGAGGTGTGTGGAACTTGTGAGAGCCAGGGGACATTTCTGCGTCGGCACAAGCTCCGTTGCCCCACATGACTTCCTCACTAATCCGTGATATGTCCAGTGGAGGTTGGAAACGGTGCCCAGTAGTCCCACCAGCTCAAGGTATCTCCACAGACTGGGGTGTGCCTCCACAGTCCCAGCCGTGGCGTCTAGGCACTTCAGGGCCTCCTCTGGTGTGTGGGAGGCACGGGCTTCCAAGGCAAAGTCTTGAATGAACTGGGTTGCCCACTGCTCATCCACATTGGGACCACTGGCTACCGACCTCCCTTCGCCCGCTGGGTCCTTTTTTGGTTGAATCCAACCGTAATCCTCAGGCTTGGCAGGTGAGGAAGAGGAGGGTGGCAGTGGTGGTAGCAGAGGAAGGGTGAGATTCTGCACCCGGGGGTGGAAGCGCATGCTTGGTCTGGCTTCCAGCAGATTTGCAACTCCACCCTAGCAATCCATCTCGTTTTCCTGGGAGGAGCTGCTCCGAGCTGCAGCCGCTAAGTCCTCAATTGCCCCAATGAGCCGCTGCTCCTCCTGACTCCACCATGCACCAAAACTATAAAATATAACACTACAGCCAGGCTTGTAACCATTTGTGCATTTTTAGAAGTACCCATTATACATTTTTAGAAGTAAAAATTGTTATTACCTCTTGTAAATTATCTTTAAATTATGTTTATTCAATGATGGGATGCAATTCTTGGCAAGCGAGCAATTCTCAGCATAACACCGTTCCCTTCAGCCGAGGTGTTTATGCGCCACAAACTAATAAAAATGAAAAGCTCCGCTGTCTGTGTAAAACCCCCGTGCTGCCATCATGTCACTAAACGTTTTAAAAACATCGGTATTCTTGTGTGTAGCCACAAGCAGCTGAAAAATCTGGTCCTCAGACCAAATGTCTATCAGAGCCTGCATCTCCTCCTCACTCCTCATTCCTCCAAGTCCAAGAGACGTTTTTTTAAACTTTTCTTCTCTGTTTTCTCAGGTAAAAGTATTTCTTGGATCCCCATGGTTGTCTGTTATTTTCTGCCCAAAAGGGAGGCTGAAGAACCAGGATGTCACAATCTGAGCACGGGGGATTCCACCATGCTCTTCAGGTTCAGGTTACTTTATTTGTACCCGTAGGTAGATTTGTTTTGCAGTGCTCTGTCTCTTTGCCTTTTTTTTCCTTATCTGTATAATGTGTTTTTGAGTTCTACTCCTGTTATGTTATCTCTGGTTTGTTTTTACATATTCTGTATTGTTTCTTAGTATGATTTATATTCCTGTTTACGTTCATTATAGTTTTATTTACATATTTGGGTTTATTTGTCTTTATTTGCTACCACATTGTATTTGCCGGATGTCTTCTCTTTCTTTCTCTCTCCGGGGTTGCAGCGGTCAGGGGCACTTCCGGGTTTTTCCCTGGTTGTGGGCGGTGCCCCTATCAAGCTGTCAGCTCAGTCTCCTCTCCTCACGACTCACAGCTCATTGTCATCTTCTCCCCAGCCCGCTGATAAAGTACCGTTTGTGTCAGGCCCCTGTCCCCATTCTGGCATTTACTATCTATGCGTATCCTGTGTTCTCTTCGTCGTTTGTAAGTTGCTTTGTACACTATTTTGGATTTTTGCATTTGTGCACAGTTTGGACTTTTTGTTTGTTAATAAATTTCACAACCAGCAGTTCAGCGCCTGGGTCTCTCTCCTCTTTGCCCCAAGGGTCATTTCATGACAGAAGATTCCAGCCAGTTGAGACCTTGCTGCTGCTAGTTTGTATTTTTTGTTTCCACTCACCTGTTTTGTCCGGAGCCTCACTATGTCCCCAGCATGCCAGCCTTTGACAAGTAAAGCAAGATCAGCTGCTGGGTCCACGAGTCTGGAGGAGGAGTGGGCTGCTGAATTTATCCAGAGCTTTGTGGATGAAGCCCTTGCCTCCCGCAGCCCAAAGAAGATCTAGCAGTGTGAATTCGGTGAGCGTTATTGTCAAGGCGCACCCAGGATTGTGGAGGTAGTCCCTGCTCGTGGAGTTGTTGGCCATGCTCTCCGTCCTCCAACAATCTTTCCCTGGGCTGACGTGGAGGCCGCCTCCAGCTAGCCCGAAGCTGACGCGGAAGCGTTCTCCGCGGCAGATGCCCTGCTCCACCTCGTTTGCCCATTCCTGCTTCATCAGCTCCAAGATGCCGCCACCCAGCTCCGGACCACTGGAGGAATAGCCCTGCCTTTCAGACAGCAGTTTCCCCTTCGCCGAGGCCGAAAGCTCCCGCAGCAGTCCCTTTATCCAGTTTTTCTTCTCCGGCTGTTTCGTCAGCCTTTTCCTCCACTGCTGCTATTTCTCCCTCCTCCTCGGCGATTCCTTCCACTGCTGAGAGTCCGGCTGTTTCTTCTCTGGCTCCACCCGTCTCCGTGTCCGAAGTGGCAGCTCCTCCACGATCCTCTGAGGGGCCCATGAACCAGCGTAGCCATGGAGAGGGATGACTTTAGACCAGCTGCAGCAGAAAACATCATGTCCCGGGAACAGAGGCAAGTGTTTTTTCATTCTCCATCATTGACTCATGAATTTTCTTGCCTGGTTCCCGCTGGTGAGGCTCAGCCTGTGCAGTCCTCTGAGTCCTCACTGCCTGCTGCAGCTATAAACCTTTCACCTGCTTTCTCCGTGTCTCCTCCTCTGCCCCATGAGTGTCCGCCGGCCGCAGGATTGAGCCGCCAAATGATGGAGGAGCCTGTGGCCCTGGAGGACCTGGTTCCAGCCCCACAGCCATGGTCTGGGTGGAGGGAGAGCGCTGCCTGTGATCCGAAGCCTGCGCTGACAGCTGAGCATCCCCGGGCTTCAACAGTGCAGGATACAGTGCCAGCAGGAAACCATCCTCCGGGATCCATGCTGGATGAGCCACCTGCATGGGTCACTTTGCTGAGGGGTCCCAGGACTGCATCAACCACCAAGCCTGCTGTAGGGGCCGCGGCAGCAGAGCCGGAGTTGGACCTCCAGAGGGCTGGGCCCGAGACATCGCCGCATCGATCGACAGACTCCTGGATGGCAGTGGAGCTCAAGCTCAGGCAAGTGCTCTCCTTTGTTATCATTGCTTCTATGTTGGAGAGATCTTGTCTGGCTCTTGGTGGGGAGAGCCAGGTGCAGTCGTCAGCTGCACCTGAGCTCACCTCACCGGCTCCACTGCCGCCAGTGACCCTGACCCTGATTCTCTGCCTCTCCTGTCTGAGCTTTCCCCCAGGGTCACTGAGGATTGTCCAGCTTTGCCAGAGGTCTCTGTGGGTCCAGCCTTGCCACCTGAGATCATCATAGGTTCAGCTTCTCCTGCGGAGGTCATCATGGGTACTCCATCCCAACCCGGGACCTCCGTGGGTGGTGCCCTCTCTCCGGATGAGGTCGTCGCGGGTGCTCCGTCCCAGTCCGGGACCTCTGTGGGTGCTGCCCCCTCTCCGGATGAGGTCTTCGCAGGTGCTTCATTCCAGCCTGGGGCCTCTGAGGATGCTGCTTCCCATTAGTTGAGGGTGTCGCGTGTGCTCCGTCCCAGCACGGGGCCTCCGTGGGTGCAGCTCTTCCTCAGTCCAGATCCACCGTGGGTGCAGCCTTGGCCCAATCCGAGTCCACCACAGGTGCAGCTTTGGCCCAGTCCGGGCCCACCATGGTTGTAGCTTTGGCCCAGTCCGGGCCCACCGTAAGTGCAGCTTTGACCCAGTCTGAGCCTACAATGATTGCAGCTTTGCTCCAGCCCGGAGCCGCCGCGGGTACAGCTTTGCTCCAGCCTGGAGCCGCCGCGGGTGCAGCTTTGCACCAGCCCGGAGCCGCCATGGGTGCTGCTTTGCTCGAGCTCGCAGCTACTGCGGGTGTGATGATGTCCCAGTCCGGGACCACCGAGGGTGCTGCAGAGCAGTCCAAAAGTGTCGTACTTCCCTCTCCTCTGCCAGACGCTGTCGTGGTTCCCTCTCCTCTGCTCGAGGCCGTCATGGTTCCCTTTCCTCTACCTGACATCGTTGTGGGTTCCCCAACTCCTCTGTCCCCTTCTATGTGGGACTTCCCTGTGGGGCAGTCGCCTCCTAGGCCACCCCTTCCGTTTAGGTGGCTAAAAAACTCTGGTCGACCGCCTGACGGACTGTACCATTGGGTTGGGTGGCCCATGTTCTCCAGCAGGCCACCCGACTCTTACCACCTCCCCATCTGCCAGGCCTGGGACTTTGGCCGACCACCGGAACTGTCTAGATCTTTGGTCCAGGGGGCCTAGGTCCCTGGTTTTGCCTGGTGTGGATCCTGAGTGGTTTTTTTTGTTTTTTGTTTCCTCCTAGCCTGGGTTTTGCTGGGGTGTGAGTCATGGGAGTTATATATATATATACACTCACCGGCCACTTTATTAGGTACACCTGTCCAACTGCTCGTTAACACTTAATTTCTAATCAGCCAATCACATGGCGGCAACTCAGTGCATTTAGGCATGTAGACATGGTCAAGACAATCTCCTGCAGTTCAAACCGAGCATCAGTATGGGGAAGAAAGGTGATTTGAGTGACTTTGAACGTGGCATGGTTGTTGGTGCCAGAAGGGCTGGTCTGGGTATTTCAGAAACTGCTGATCTACTGGGATTTTCACGCACAACCATCTCTAGGGTTTACAGAGAATGGTCCGAAAAAGAAAAAATATCCAGTGAGCGGCAGTTCTGTGGGCGGAAATGCCTTGTTGATGCCAGAGGTCAGAGGAGAATGGCCAGACTGGTTCGAGCTGATAGAAAGGCAACAGTGACTCAAATAACCACCCGTTACAACCAAGGTAGGCAGAAGAGCATCTCTGAACGCACAGTACGTCGAACTTTGAGGCAGATGGGCTACAGCAGCAGAAGACCACGCCGGGTGCCACTCCTTTCAGCTAAGAACAGGAAACTGAGGCTACAATTTGCACAAGCTCATCGAAATTGGACAATAGAAGATTGGAAAAACGTTGCCTGGTCTGATGAGTCTCGATTTCTGCTGCGACATTTGGATGGTAGGGTCAGAATTTGGCGTCAACAACATGAAAGCATGGATCCATCCTGCCTTGTATCAATGGTTCAGGCTGGTGGTGGTGGTGTAATGGTGTGGGGAATATTTTCTTGGCACTCTTTGGGCCCCTTGGTACCAATTGAGCATCGTTGCAACGCTACAGCCTACCTGAGTATTGTTGCTGACCATGTCCATCCCTTTATGACCACAATGTACCCAACTTCTGATGGCTACTTTCAGCAGGATAATGCGCCATGTCATAAAGCTGGAATCATCTCAGACTGGTTTCTTGAACATGACAATGAGTTCACTGTACTCAAATGGCCTCCACAGTCACCAGATCTCAATCCAATAGAGCATCTTTGGGATGTGGTGGAATGGGAGATTGGCATCATGGATGTGCAGCCGACAAATCTGCGCCAACTGTGTGATGCCATCATGTCAATATGGACCAAACTCTCTGAGGAATGCTTCCAGCACCTTGTTGAATCTATGCCACGAAGAATTGAGGCAGTTCTGAAGGCAAAAGGGGGTCCAACCCGTTACTAGCATGGTGTACCTAATAAAGTGGCCGGTGAGTGTATATATATATATATATATATATATATATATATACACACACATATATATATATATATATACACACACATATATATATATATATACTGGTTTGTTTCAGTCCCTCTGTGCCTGGGTCCCCCTCCTCCCGCCCGAGGTGGGGTTGTTTTGGTGGGGTGGGTTCTTAGTGTGGGTGGGTCCTTTTCCTTCCTTTGATGTTGGCAGAGTGTCTGGTATCCACCCCTTGAGGGGGGGCTCTGTCACGATCTGAGCATGAGGGGATTCCATCATGCTCTGTCTGTTTGCCTTTTTTCCCCTTAATGGTATAATGTTGTATTTTTGAGTTCTACTCCAGTTATGTTATCTCTGGTTTGTTTTCACATATTCTGTATTGTTTCTTAGTATGATTTATTTTCCTGTTTACATTCATTGTAGTTTTATTTATATATTTGGATTTGTCTTTATTTGTTACCACATTGTATTTGCCGGTTGTCTTCTCTGCCTTTCTCTCTCCGGGGAGCAGCAGTCAGACGCACTTCCGGGTTTTTCCCTGGCTGTGGGCGGTGCCCCTGTCAAGTTGTCAGCCCCGTCCCCTCTCCTCATGGCTCACAGCTGATTGTCATCTTCTCCCCAGCCCGCTCATGTGATTCACACCGGTTACTATTTGTGTTTAATTATTTTTGGCCCTATTTAAGGGCAGTTTTCTCTTTTCTGTTTGCTGGTGTCTTGATAAAGTTCCGTTTGTGTCAGAACCCTGTCCTCATTCTGGCATTTACTATCCCTGTGTATCCTGTGTTCTCTTCGTCATTCGTAAGTTGCTTTGTACGCTATTTGTGTGTATATATATATTTTATAGTAATATGTACATATGTATATTAGCTGCTCTTGCTTGCTTGTTTTTTTCTTGCCTTCTGATTGTTGCTCTGAGTGTTGCTATCCCTGTGCTGTTGCAATCCTGGAATTTCCCCGTTGTGGGACTAATAAAGGCTTATCTTATCTTATCTTATCTTATCTTATTTTGGATTTTTGTGTTTGTGCACAGTTTGGACTTTTTGTTGGTTAATAAATTTCATAACTAGCGGTTCAGCACCTGGGTCTCTCTCCTCTTTGCCCCAAGCGGCATTTCATGACACAGGACCTCTTCAGTTGAATCGGGGTGTTGGATTTATTTTACCCATGGATTTCTACCACGGAAACACGCATGGAGTTTTCAACAGGAATATTTTTTTTCAGGTGAGTGCCAACTTCATCTGTCTGCATCTCACCCAGATGGTGAATTAATGCCTTTTCATGTATTTACATTAAGTTATAATGTAATCGTGCTGTGCGAAAAATTTGCCTGTTCGTGTTTGATGTGAAGGCACCTTTACAGTAAATGTCACTTTCTCTTCTCACTGTGTGTTGCTGTGGTTACACAAATGCAGAGGGGCACGTTCGCCCTTTGGTCCGCTGGATACTCCGTTTACATTCACATGGCAAGTGAAGCGCACCAGACTGCGTTTGCAAGCAAATCAAGACCCCCTGTTTTCAGGGGGACCAGAGTTTGCTTGTTTGGTGCTGCACCAGAGTTCCAGGTGCATTCAGACGGCGTCAAACAAACCAAACTATCCATGGAATACACACTTTTGTCCTGTAGCCCAGACCAAATAGTGGCCGTGTGAATGCGCCCTTAAAACAAGCTGGGATAGTCTGTGCATTTGGACTAGTTAGTTTTGTGAGGAGGTCTTTGCATAACAATAAAACACACTGTAGGGTCACCTTTAAAGTGTTAAAATGAATAAATTCTGTTATTCTGGGTGTTAAATTTATCACTACCAACAGATTTAGCTGTGCTCCAGCAATTCTTTGGTTAATATTAAACACGCTGCACAAACACAGCTGGATTATTTTTTATGTCTCTATGACAACATATTACAGCCATTCAACACTTTTTAAAATAGGAGCTATGTGAGTTAAAGGGGTCATTGACTGAAAAAGGTGTGATTGTAGGGTTTAACTGTCTGAAATGTGTCTGTTGGTCACGTAAATTATCCAAAAACTATCAAAACAGTCAATTCTCTTATAAAAAAACACACACACATACACACACAGCCTTTATCTTGTTTTTCTCTCCCAGAAATGCCAGAAACGTTTTTAACTCTTCCGGGTAAACTGCATGCATCAAGATTTCACAAAGCCAACCCACCGCCATCCTTAAGACCTGCCCACTGCTCTATTATTGGCCCGCCAAGCTGTCTGTCATGTAGATGGAAGGGGTGCTAAAAGTAGCCTAATAGCCTCTGAGCTAACACCGGTACCTGGAGACTCACACCAAGCGTGGCTTATATTGTTATTTTCTTCAGATTGAGTCACCCTAGTAGCCATCCCTGTTACCACCTGGTTCATCAATCCACAGTCAACAATACATTTTGCGTCATTTGGACCATCTCCCAGTAATTTCACCGCGATTCCACTGCAAATTGCCAGCACCGGCACGCCGGTCGCGGCAACTGACCTGGAACCAGAAGCTGCTGGCTGGCTACTGTCCTCCGGGGCTCCGCGTGACTCCGCTGTGCTCTTGTGGGCAGCCGCCTCATGAGGGGGAGACCCCCAGCTGGCTGTGGGAGCAGAGCGGAGTCCCGCAGAGTGAGACACAGCCCTATGAGATCCCATGGCTCGGCAGCTCAGCTCGGCTGGGAGCCTCAGATCCCGGGCCAGGTTGGTTGCGGTGATCAGGGGGCTGCCTGGCACACGGTGCTAGCGATGTGTTGTGGAATCACAGTAAAATTATTGCGAGATGGGCCAGACTGGTGCAAGATACACCATCATGGATCAGTGAACCAGCGCCGTTCATCTGAGCTACAAGGAAACTAGAAGCTAATCAGCTAATGGCTAAGTGACATTAGCAGGAGGGCGGAGTTGAATAGGTGAAGGATGTTTCTTAAAGTGATAGACTTTCAATCAGTGTTTCAAGAAAGCCAGGAAAAATACAAAACAAATTTGATTCAATAATTAAAAAAAAAACAAAGAAAATGTGAGCAGAATATGTCACAAACACTTAAAACACGAGTGAGCTGTTAAAATTTGTTAAAAGTGCAGAATGAGCCCTTTAATTTTGTTATGAGGTTTTTGGGTGGAAAAACATTTAGTGTACTTAATGCTTGCTGTTTTGAACATTTATTATTTCAAATGGTGTTTTTCAGTCTTTTTTTGAGCCACGGCACCCTTTATACACTGAAAAAAATCCCACGGCACACCACAAATCAAAAATGTTACACAATGACACATTGTTACCCTAGTTACAACCCTAGTTATAAATTTTGATTTTGTTTGTGTCCACAGTCAGCGCTATTATAATTGAGGTTGTGTTTGACTGTGTGGTATACCTGCAGAAATAGACAAACAGCCTTCCTGAAAAAAAATGTGTAATTTAATTAGCCTACAGTAATTAAGAACAGTAATTTTGTCATTTGAGAATATAGATACATTCATTCATTCATTCATCTTCTTCCGCTTAATCCTTTTTGGGTCGCGGGGGGGCTGGAGCCTATCCCAACATCTTTGGGCGGGAGGCAGGGTACACCCTGGACAGATCGCCAGTCCATCGCAGGGCCAACACAGAGAGACAGACAACCATTCACTCTCATATTCATACCTAAGGACAATTTAGAATCCCCAGTTTTGATGCCAATTAACCTAACTTGCATGTTTTTGGCATGTGGGAGGAAACCGGAGAAATCCCGGAGTAAACCCACACAGACACGGGGAGAACATGCAAACTCCACACAGATCACTGTTGGTTGGGGGCTGGGATCGAACCCAGGATCCCCCGGCCAAGGGTAAGTTGCTGTGCTGCCGCATTGCTAACCACTCCGCCACCTCATATATTTATATATTATAAAAATATTTTCATTTCTATCAGACAGTGAAAAAGGTTGTTTTTATCTTAGCATTCTTGCAGCCTTCCTCAGAAGGGTCACGTGATGTGTGATAAATATGTATTACATACACTAGTACATACCCGTGCATACCCGTCCATGCCCGTAGAAACCAAGTCTAAGCAAGTATTTCTGCATGCCCATTGCTGAAGGGTCTCCTCCTGTCTCAGATGGCTGTGTTGTTCACAGTCATGCCTGCGGCGTACTGCTCGAACCTGAAGTGTTCCATCTTCATGGCATCTTTTCTGACATGCAGCAGTTCTCCTCACTCTATTGCTTTCCATCTGGTGGGTCTTCTTCTTCTTCTTCTTCTTCTTCTTCTTCTTCTTCTTCTTCTTCTTCTTCTTCTTCTTCTTCTTCTTCTTCTTCATTCAGACTACTGGTTGAGGGATAGGTGCGTTGTAATTCCAGTTCATGGACAGGATCAAGAAAATAGATCTGAGCAAAAAGTGGCTTTTGACCCTGTTCAGGAAGACCCGTGCATGCCCGTCAAAACCCAGAAACCGGAGCACCCAGAGAAAATTAGTGCTTTGCTTGGCATTTTACACATTTATAGTGTAGACTCACATGAACAGCTTCTTCCCCTCTGCCATCAGACTGCTGAACACTAAGTGACTTATTGACTCTTGTGCACTATGTACAGCAGCTCAACCAGACTCATGTCAATCATCACTGTTTTCTTCCTGCATTACCGACTGCACTATATGGTTCTCCACATTATCTGCTGCTCGCTAATATATTTTAACTGCTGACCAGTATTACTCACTCTTATTCTACACTTTATAGCATGTATAGTTTATTTCTTTTATTTTATCATGTTTAATGTTGCAGCATTGCACCGAGACAAATTCCTAGTTTGTGTACTACATGAACAATGGCAATAAATCTGATTCTGATTCTGATTCTGATTCTTAGACTGCCATTCTTCATGGGTACTGCTTCGAATGGATGTGGTTTAAAGTAGTGTGCCTTATTCTTAATTGGGTGACAGACTGACACACTGACAGAGATTTCTTGAATTTATAGAGTGCCTTCTGCCTTACTGAGTGAGATTTCCAGATTTACTGTTTCAAATGGGTGTGGTTTAAAGTAGTGTGTCCTATTCGGTCTCAGCTTGTCTTTGCCTTGCCTGGCGTGCAGCGTTGCTCGCTTTGCGGGCATTTCGGGCTTCAAGTAACAGCATGTGCATGGCGTACTGAAACACGTTTCCTGTCTGTCTGTCGTACCCTATGCTAGTGAAGGGTCTCCTCCAGTCTCAGACGGGTGTGTTGTTCATAGTCATGCCAGTGGCGTACTGCTCGAACCTCAGGTGTTTCATCATCACGGCATCTTTTCTGACGTGCCTGGGAGGTACTGCTTGAACCTCAGCTGTGTCATTTCACGGGATCTTTCCTGACGTGCAGCAGCTCTTATTGCTCTCTATTTATGTAGCGTCTGATTTGAAACATCTCAGTGGAGGAGGAATGTAAAGTCTGACTTCATAAGTAGCCAGTTGTAAAATACATCAAGGCAGGCATTGTGAATGATGGTCTATATGACATCATAAAGACATCAAGGCAGCCATCATAGGACACTACATCATAGGTAGCCAGTCCAATTGCCTATATGACGGCATCGCGAGTCCTATGTAGCCTGTGATCATAGGATCATCATAGGACATCATGCTGACATCATAGGCCGTCCTATGATGTCCTATGATCGTGACAGAGATTTCTTGAATTTATAGAGTGGAGAGATATTAATAACGTGAATTTTAGTTTAAGTGCTTGAAATTATAATCTTTATTTCACCAAATTGGGATCAGACTAATTATGACTGAATAGTGTATGTATTCCTGTAAATATGTAATTTATCCCAGCTATAAGGTGCTGAAAATAAGTGAAAATGACCCTTAAAAAATGCTCGAATTTGACCTTGTAAAATGTGTACCAACCCTGATTGTAGACCAGCTGATATAACTTTAAATACATTTGTTTGAAATACTGCCCTTCCTATCGTCATCATCATCATTCACCACCACCATCATCAGGTGTGCAGACTACTGTATACCTGGGCTAACTCAGCTGCTGTAGCCACATCAGCCTCAGGAGACGCTTGAGGGACGAAGAACTGAGAGACTGCAATTTGTTTTTTTCTGCTCCTGATATGACGAAAATGCTATTCTCCTGCAGCATGCTGCCACACATCTCCCAAGCCACCATACGCCACGGAAAACACCCGCCAGCATACTTTGACGTTTGCCTTGTACTCATTGTCTTTTACGCTGCCAAGCCAATCACTGAGTCCGTCCCACTCCCGTCGGTACTTTTGCAAACGTTTACATCTGACTGATGCACAGGGCGGACTATCGGAACATGGTGCAGCCGTACACATGTTAGTCTGTGAGAAGCCAGCAAGGCGCTGTGGTTGCTGCTGGGCCCGCCCGGCTATCTCTCGCTCAATCACTGTTGAGCGATGACTTCACGTGCGGTGTGTAAAAGTAAACAAATCAATCAACAACTACTGAGTAGGAGGGCAACATGCAGAATGCAGATGAGATGATGCTACATTAAAGGCACCTAGTTGCAGGACTACAGGATTATTACAGGACAAACCACGTCCTGTATTGATTCAATACAGGACGCATTATTTTAGTGTAAAAAAACAGGATGATACTGTATTTTACAGGATGGGTGGCAATCCTAATTGTAACCTACTATTACAGCATATGTGATGACAATGTAGTCTTTTAATTTGTTTATGCTCAGCGTGTAATGATTATATACAAAGTCAATGCAAAGACGCAAACACATGCAAATTCATGTTGGATTTTGTTCAACTGAGGCCAAAAATTGTGTGAATGGTTGTCTGTCTCTCTGTGTTGGCCCTGTGATGGACTGTTGATCTGTCCAGGGTGGACCCTGCCTCCTGCCCAAACACGCTGGGATAGGCTCCAGTGGTTTAAGTGGTTGATGAATGAATGAATGAATGAGCCTATACACTCATGGAGATATTTAGTATCCCATAGATTTCTACAAAATTATCAACTCACACCGAGACCATGGTCTTCATCATTAATTATTTATTTAAATGACAGTGAAGTTATGGTCTGAGGAGGCAATGGACGCTCTAAAGGGCTGTTTTGAAACCACCGCCTGGGAGCAGCTCTGCGATCCACATGGTGAGGACATCGATGGCCTCACTCACACCATCACGGACTACATCAGCTTCTGTGTGGACAACACCATTCCCACCAAGACCATACGGTGTTGCTCAAACAACAAACCCTGGATCAACCCTGAGATAAAAACACTTCTGAGAGAGAAGAAGAGGATCTTCAGGTCGGGGAACAGGGAGATGCTGAAGTCCGTACAGAGGGAGCTGAGGAGAAAGATCAGAGAAGGCAAGGACAGCTTCATGAAGAAGATGGAGGACAAGCTGCAACAGAGCGACATCAGCGGGGTCTGGAGAAACCTTAAAACCATCTCTGGGCTCCAGAATACCTCCCCCTAGGCCATGAGGGGGCAGGGAGTGGGCGAACAATCTGAATCTGTTTTTCAATAGATTTGACCAACCGCCCTCCCCCCCGACTGCACAACAACCACTGCTGCCACTGAAGACATCAAGTCCTGCTGCCAACTCCCCACTCCACCATCACCACCCCCCCACTCCCAACACACAGCCCCCCCAACCTGACCCTCACTAAGACCCAGGTGACGACAGAGCTGAAGAAGATCAAGGCGAGGAAGGCGTCGGGACCGGACGGCATCAGAGCAAAGCTCCTCAAGTCCTGTGCAGACCAGCTGTGCGGGATTGTGGAGTACATCTTCAACCTGAGCCTGAAGCTGGGGAGGGTACCACAGTTGTGGAAAACATCTTGTGTGGTACCTGTACCAAAGACTTCCCACCCCAAAGACCTGAACAGCTACAGACCAGTGGCCCTGACGTCCCACATGATGAAGACCCTGGAGAGACTGCTCCTTGCTCACCTCCGCCCCCTGGTGGGTCCAGCGATGGATCCACTCCAGTTCACCTACCAGCATGGTATTGGGGTGGAGGATGCGGTGATCTTCCTCCTTCACCGTTCTCTGTTCCACCTGGAGAAGCCCGGGAATACAGTGAGGATCATGTTCTTTGACTTCTCCAGTGCTTTCAACACCATCCAACCGATGATCCTGAAGGACAAGCTGCTGTGCGCAGGGGTGGACCAGCACCTGTCATCATGGATCCTGGACTACCTCACAAACCGGCCACAGTTTGTGAGAACCTGGGACTGTGTGTCCGACACAATCATCGGTAGCACGGGGGCCCCACAGGGAACGGTTTTGGCTCCCTTCCTGTTCACCCTTTATACTGCGGACTTCTCACACAACAGAACACACTACCATCTACAGAAGTTCTCTGACGACTCTGCGATCGTTGGCCTCATCTCCAACGGAGATGAAGCTGAGTACAGAGGACTTATCCAGGACTTTGTGGACTGGTGCCATCGGAACTGCCTCCAGATCAATGCGAAGAAAACTAAGGAGCTGGTGGTGGACTGCCGCAGGCAAGGACAACCCCTCACAGCACCAGTAAACATCCAGGGAACAGACATTGAGATGGTGACATCCTACAAGTACCTGGGTGTTCATCTGAACAATAAACTAGACTGGTCACACAATACTGACACACTCTACAAGAAGGGACAGCGCAGGCTGTTCCTACTGAGGAGACTCAGGTCTTTTGGTGTACAAGGGGCGCTGCTGAAGACATTCTACGACACGGTGGTGGCATCAGCCATCACTTTTGGAGTGGTCTGCTGGGGCAGTGGCATTACAGCAGCCGATAGGAAGAGACTGAACAAACTGATCAAGAAAGCTAGCTCTGTCCTGGGGCAGCGCCTTGACCCAGTGGAGGAGATGGGAGAGAGAAGGATGGTGGCTAAACTGTCATCTCTGCTGGAGTCCGAGTTCCACCCTATGCAGGACACACTGAATGCACTAAGGAGCTCATTTAGCAGCAGACTACATCATCCTAGGTGCACAACCGAGAGGTTTCACAGGTCCTTCCTACCAACAGCTGTCAGACTGTATAACCTAAGCAGGGCTGCTTGCAGAGATAGCAAAAAGACGTGACAACCTAATAGTATTGAATGCAAAAGACGCGATAGACTTACACAATGGTCCCCTCCGGTATACAACTCGGAAAATACCGGTAGCTACGGAGGGTGACAATATGTATGGGTACATAATCATACCATGAAGGATAACTAAGTAGACGGTTATGCTGTTTCATTCCATCTAGCTGCAATGCTCCACACTGTGTGTTTATATATTTACATATTTATTCCATCTAGCTATGGTGCTCCGCACTGTGTGTGTTTATGTATTTGCATATTTGTTCCATCTAGCTACAACGCTTCACACTGTGTGTGTTTATGTATTTGCATATTTGTTCCATCTAGCTACAATGCTCCGCACTGTGTGTTTATATATTTGCATGTTTGTTCCATCTAGCTACAACGCTTCACACTGTGTGTGTTTATATGTTCATATATTTATTCCATCTAGCTACAATGTTCCGCACTGTGTGTTTATCCATCCATCCATCCATCCATCTTCTACCGCTTTTCCGGAGGTCTGGGTCGTGGAGGCAGCAGTTCAAGCAGAGAAGCCCAGACTTCCCTCTCCCCAGCCACCTGCTCCAGCTCTTCAGAGGGGATACCAAGGCGTTCCCAGACTAGCTGGGAGACATAGTCTCTCCACCGAGTCCTGGGTCTGCCCCGGGGTCTCCTCCCAGTGGGACGTGCCTGAAACACCTCAAGTGGGAGGCGTCCAGGAGGCATCTTAATCAGATGTGTGTTTATATATCTATATATTTATTCCATCTAGCTGCAATGCTCCGCATCGTGTGTCTATATATTTATGTTTATATGTACATATCTATACTCGCTGCTCTTGTTTTTTCTTGCCTTCTGATTGTTGCTCTGAGTGTTGCTATCCCTGTGCTGTTGCAATCCTGGAATTCCCCCATTGTGGGACTAATAAAGGCTTATCTTATCTTAAAAGATCAATGACAAAAAAAATGGACTGTTTCCATTGAAAAATAAATCTCTGTTCAAAATAAATACATAGATAGATAGATGTACTTTATTGATCCCAAACTGGGAAATTACAGTGCAAAACTGAAAAAAAAAAACCACTACCATCACCCCCCTTGTTAAAAAAAATAAATCACCTGCTGTGTACTTTCACAACAGCAACAAAAAATACCAAGGCTTAGGGCAAGTGAAACACCTGACTATGCTTGAAGGTGAGGAGATGCAGAAATGCTGCAGGTTGTGGCTGCTGCGATGAGGTGTGTGCTCAGCAGAGCAGGAGGTGGGGGCAGGAGACTTTCAGAGCTCACGTTCCAATACAGAATTATTTGGTGTCAAAATACAGTTATCCGATCTAAAACATTTGGTTGACTATTGGTGTTTCTGTGGGAGAAAACTGAATTAAATAAAAGCACCAGGGGTGCTGATGACTCTGTGTGTGTCTGAGGACAGACACAATGACAAACCACCACATGCCTCATCTAATGGTTAAGACTAGGAAAAATGTTAGGGTTGGGCATCACGTATAATGGTTAAACACAGAAAGAGAAAGTGGCAGACTAACATGCTGATGGCAGACACATTAATATGTCTTCCACTCTGCGATTCCGCGGGCGGCACATCTCAGTGCGCAATAAAAAAAAGCTGTATTTCTGGTCTTCCGATACAGACACAGCCGTAAACAGAAAGCCAAAGGAGTGTTTGATTGGTTTAGATTTGACTGACATCTCAGTCAACCAATAAGAGCCTTGATTTGGGTTTTTAAACCTTGAATAACCAATGACCGAAAACCTAGCAAGAAGGACCTGCCCATCAACGACTGCGAATACAACGAGCCAATTGAAGCTGAGTAATCTGACGATGGACATGTCGTTTAGCCAATCAATTTCTGAATTCAATGATACCCTACATTGTTCCGTGTTTATATTTCCGGTAAAATGCCATGCGTTCCCGTGCGTAAAATCTCTTTTGACTGAGCCGCTGTGTGACTCGCAGTCCTATGTGACGCTGTGTGGAAGGGTAAGGGTAACATTAGCCATTATTTTACTTGTTTTGAAAAATGGTTCACAAATTAAACCGAAAGGGCATGCATGAAAGCATAGATGGCTTGACCGGGTCGGGTGACTGGGACGACGAATCAGTAAAAGAACAATTGGAGGTTGCAACAACAGAACAATAGCTTGTCTGACGATGAGGACCCTCGCCAGTGACAGTGCAGTTGTGGACAGGTAAGTCTTATAATCTAAATTATTCTTTATCGATAAAAATAGTAATAAAAATAACTTTTGACTAATCGGTATTTACAAGGGTCCCGCATGGCCACAAGGTTTGGTGTGCGCCGTGTTCCTTTGTAGCGGGGAGGTGGGGGGGTATTTGTTACTGTGTATATTGCAGAAAAATGTAATAATTTTTTAGTATAATTTTTATTTCACTGTAGGCTATTTTTTCCTGTAAAAAAAAGGATCCGTGCTGTGCATGTCTGGGTTATTATGCCTTTGTTTTACTGTGTAAACGTGATCTGGTGAAATGGATCCCTGACCAAGTGAGCACACTAACCCCAGGTGGACCCCGGTATTCAAGCCGTACTTGAATACCGGGGTATTCAAGTACGGCTTGATTTACAAAATGATTCATAATTTTCTAAAGCCTCATTCAGCCTCATTCACCCAGTATGTCACATGCCACACTAGAGACAATAAAACACTGGACTTATTCTACACAAACACGAAGGACGCGTACACCTCATCACAACTCCCCCACTCGGGAGATCGGATCACAACTTGGTTCATCTCCGGCCGGTGTACAAACCCCTAGTGCACAGACAACCTCCGGCCATGCGCACAGTGGAGTTATGGTCTGAGGAGACAATGGACACTCTAAAGGGCTGTTTTGAAGCCACCGCCTGGAAGCAGCTCTGCGATCCACATGGAGAGGACATCGATGGCCTCACTCACACCTCCACGGACTACCTCAGCTTCTCTGTGGACAAATCCATTCCCACCAAGACCATACGGTGTTGCTCAAACAACAAACCCTGGATCAACCCTGAGATAAAAACACTTCTGAGAGAGAAGAAGAGGATCTTCAGGTCGGGGAATAGGGAGATGCTGAAGTCCGTACAGAGGGAGCTGAGGAGAAAGATCAGAGAAGGCAAGGACAGCTTCAGGAAGAAGATGGAGGACAAGCTGCAACAGAGCGACATCAGCGGGGTCTGGAGAAACCTCAAAACCATCTCTGGGCTCCAGAATACCTCCCCCCAGGCCAAGGGGGGAAGGGAGTGGGCGAACAACCTGAATCTGTTTTTCAATAGGTTTGACCAACCGCCCTCCCCCCTGACTGCACAACAACCACTGCTGCCTCTAAAGAAATCAAGTCCTGCTGCCCACTCCCCACTCCACCAACACCCCTCCCCCCACTCCCAACACACAGCCCCCCATCCTGACCCTGACCAGGACCCAGGTGAGGACAGAGCTGAGGAAGATCAAGGCGAGGAAGGCGTCGGGACCGGACGGCATCAGCGCAAAGCTCCTCAAGTCCTGTGTAGACCAGCTGTGTGGGATTGTGACGTACATCTTCAACCTGAGCCTGAAGCTGGGGAGGGTACCACAGCTGTGGAAAACATCTTGTGTGGTACCTGTACCAAAAACTTCCCACCCCAAAGAGCTGAACAGCTACAGACCAGTGGCCTTGACGTCCCACTTGATGAAGACCCTGGAGAGACTGCTCCTTGCTCACCTCCGCCCCCTGGTGGAACCAGCGATGGATCCACTCCAGTTCGCCTACCAGCATGGCATTGGGGTGGAGGATGCGGTGATCTTCCTCCTTCACCGTTCTCTGTCCCACCTGGAGAAGCCCGGGAATATGGTGAGGATCATGTTCTTTGACTTCTCCAGTGCCTTCAACACCATCCAACCGATGATCCTGAAGGACAAGCTGCTGCGCGCAGGGGTGGACCAGCACCTGTCATCATGGATCCTGGACTACCTCACGAACCAGCCTCAGTTTGTGAGAACCCGGGACTGTGTGTCCGACACGATCATCGGTAGCACGGGGGCCCCACAGGGAACGGTGCTGGCTCCCTTCCTGTTCACTCTTTATACTGCGGACTTCTCACACAACACAACACACTGCCATCTACAGAAGTTCTCTGATGACTCTGCGATCGTTGGCCTCATCTCCAATGGAGATGAAGCTGAGTACAGAGGGCTTATCCAGGACTTCGTGGACTGGTGCCATCGGAACTGCCTCCAGATCAACGCGAGGAAAACTAAGGAGCCGGTGGTGGACTGCCGCAGGCATGGGAAACCCCTCACAGCACCAGTAAATATACAGGGAACAGACATCGAGATGGTGACATCCTATAAGTACCTGGGTGTTCATCTGAACAATAATCTAGACTGGTCACACAATACTGATGCACTCTACAAGAAGGGACAGCGCAGGCTGTTCCTACTGAGGAGACTCAGGTCTTTTGGTGTACAAGGGGCGCTGCTGAAGTCATTCTATGACACGGTGGTGGCATCAGCCATCACTTTTGGAGTGGTCTGCTGGGGCAGTGGCATTACTGCAGCCGATAGGAAGAGACTGAACAAACTGATCAAGAAAGCTAGCTCCGTCCTGGGGCAGCGCCTTGATCCGGTGGAGGAGATAGGAGAGAGAAGGACGGTGGCTAAACTGTCATCTCTGCTGGAGTCCAAGTTCCACCCTATGCAGGACATACTGAATGCACTGAGGAGCTCATTTAGCAGCAGACTACATCATCCTAGGTGCACAACCGAGAGGTTTCGCAGGTCCTTCCTACCAACGGCTGTCAGACTGTACAACCTAAGCAGGGCTGCTCGCAGAGATAGCAAAAAGACGTAACAAACTAATAGTTTTTTGAATGCAAAAGATGCAATAGACTTATACAATGGTCCCCTCCGGCATACAACTAGGAAAATACCGGTCGCTATGGAGGGTGAGAATATGCATGGGCACATAATCATACCATGTAGGATAACTAAGTAGACGGTTGTGCTGTTTCATCCCATCTAGCAACAATGCTCTGCACTGTGTGTGTTTATATATTTACATATTTATTCCATCTAGCTACAATGCTCCGCACTGGGTGTGTTTATATTTATATATCTATATATTTATTCCATCTAGCTACAATGCTCCGCACTGTGTGTTTATATATCTACATATTATTCCATCTAGCTACAATGCTCCGCACTGTGTGTGTTTATATATTTACATATTTATTCCACCTAGCTGCAATGCTCCGTACTGTGGGTGTTTATATATCTACATATTTATTCCATCTAGCTACAATGCTCCGCACTGTGTGTTTATATATTCATATATTTATTCCATCCAGCTACAATGCTCTGCACTGTGTGTCTGTGTGTGTGTGTATATATTTTATAGTAATATGTACATATGTATATTAGCTGCTCTTGCTTGCTTTTTTTTTCTTGCCTTCTGATTGTTGCTGTCCCTGTGCTGTTGCAATCCTGGAATTTCCCCGTTGTGGGACTAATAAAGGCTTATCTTATCTTATCTTATCTTATTCAGAACATTATAGTCCCACAGACTGGTTTTCATCTGGGGCAGCATTTATAAATCACTGGATGAAGAATGCACCTGTACATGTACAGATTGGATTCCGTGGTCCACCTGGGGTGGGCACTTGGTCAGGGGTCCAGTTGACCTGTATCTGTGTAAACTGGTGAGATAGTGAACTCTGGAAAAATTGGAGGGGGAGGGTTGTTTTTGTGTATACTTTAGTGAAATGTATTAATTTTTAGCAAAATTTTTCTTACACTGTAGGCTATTTTGTCTGTAAAAAAAACAAAAAAACAACAGGAACTGTGCTGTGTATGTCTGGGTTGTTACCCCTTGGTTTTACTGTGCAAACTGCTGAGGTAGGGAACTCTAACTAACTAACTAACCTGCACTTATATAGCTCTGGAACACAGTTTTCCAAACTGTGCCATTTGGCACAGATTGGCACAGTTCAAGAACGCCTTGTTACAACCTGAGAAAAAAGCTGTGTAATATTTTCATTTTTTGTGGTATTGTTACAAAATTTTGACCTGAGCTTGAAAACACTTGGTTCTACATTTCTGTTGTGTTTTTCAGCCAGTATCTGACAGCTGTATGTTATTTGCAAGCATTTGTATCTAAAAAAACACCCAGGCGAACTTTATTTTCTTCAAATTCAGTATGTTTAGATGATTGTTACTCAGTGGCAGGAGCACTTAGAGAGATTATGACTGTTTTGCCAAAAAATTCAGTGTTTTCTTTTAAATGAGACCAACCTCATGAAGATGCTGCAAAGAGTTGAAGAACAGCTTTTGATTTCCTTTGGGCATGTTATTTTTAGGCATTTTTAGGGAAATTGAACAGAGTGGAAGAGGTTTTTAACCATGTATCCAGTGCACATGAAAAATGTGATTTCCATGTGTATACGCATTTTCTCAGAGTGAAAATCCATGCATTGATACGTTTTTTTTGTGTGAAACTGGGCATGTATCCACTGCTTGTTTCGTGCTAAAAACATCCAACATCAAGACAGTATCTGGAGGAGGCAGTGATGTTTTTCCAGCTGCGAGTCCTCCAGAAAATGTTGTGAACTCAAACATGACTGCATTTTTTGGGGGAAATTCCAAATTGTTGTGATTTTTTTCACATAAATTTGATACATTTTCTTGAAAAAGTTACTTACTCTTTCAAATTTACTCATAAATTTGAAACTGTTTTTACTACAAACTTGCAACTTTTTCTCTGGGGCGGCTGTGGCACAGGTGTACTGTGGCCGACAACTGATTGGAGGGTTAGGGGTTCAATTCCCGCTCTGTCTGCAGTCTGTATGTCAAAGTGTCCTTGTGCAAGACACTGAACCCCCAGTTATTCCTGGTGGGTCAGGCCAGCGCCACTGCATGGCGGCTCTGCCACCATCCGTGTGTGTGAATGGGTGGATAGCAGGATCTGCAAAGCACTTTGGTCATCCAGAAATGAGTAAAATGTGCTGTATATAAGTGAACGCCACTTATCATAAATTTGTGATTTTTTTCTAGTATATTTGCTAACCTTTTCTTGTAATTTTGGAACTTTCTCATAAATTTGCTAATTTTTGGTAAATTTTCACATTTTTTCCTCAAATTTGTGACTTTTTTCTCATAAATTTGCTACTATTTTGTTGTAAATTTTCACATTTTGTCTCATAAATTTGCAACTTTTTTCTCATTAATTTGTGACTTTCTTATAAATGTTCCCATTTTTTTCATAAATTTGTGACTTTTTCTTCATAAATTTTCTACTGTTTTTTCGTAAATTTTCACATTTTTTCCCCTCATAATTTTGTGACTTTTTCTCACAAATTTGCTATTTTTTTGTAAATTTGCAAATTTTTTCTCATAAACTTGCAACTCCTTTCTCATTAATTTGCAACTTTTTTTTCATAAATTTTTGCTTTTTTTCTCATAAATTTGCAACTTTTTCTCATACATTTGCAATTATTTTTGTAAATTTTCACATTTTTCTCATAAATTTGTGACTCTCATAAATTTATTTTTTTGTAAATTTTCACATTTTTCTCATAAATTTGCAACTTTTTTCTCATTAATTTGTGACTTTTTTCTTATAAATTTTCCCATTTTTCTCATAAATTTGTGACTTTTCTCATCTACTTTCACATAAATGTGTGACTTTATAAATTTGCTATTTTTTGGTAAATTTTCATATTTTTTCTCATAAACTTGCAACTTCTTTCTCATTAATTTGCAACTTTTTTCTCATAAATTTGTAACTTTTTTCTCATACATTTGCTACTATTTTTAATAAATGTTCACTTTTTTCTCATAAATTTGCTATTTTTTTGTAAATTTTCACATTTTTTCTCATGAATTTTCACATTTTTCTCATAAATTTGCAACTTTTCTCATAATAGAATAGAACAGAATGTGGTGGTGAAGTGGTTAGCACTGTGGCAGCACAGCAACTCACCCTTGGCCGGGGGATCCTGGGTTCGATCCCAGCCCCCGACCAACAGTGATCTGTGTGGAGTTTGCATGTTCTCCCCGTGTCTGCGTGGGTTTACTCCAGAATTTCTCCGGTTTCCTCCCACATGCCAAAAACATGCAGGTTAGGTTAATTGGCCTCAAACTGGCCTCAAATTGGCCTCAAACTGGGGATTCTAAATTGTCCTTAGGTATGACTGTGAGAGTGAATGGTTGTCTGTCTCTCTGTGATGGACTGGCAATCTGTCCAGGGTGGACCCTGCCTCTTGCCGAAAGATGCTGGAATAGGCTCCAGCCCCCCTGCGACCCGAAACGGATTAAGCGGAAGAAGATGAATGGCCACTTTATTGCTCCTTGGGGAAATTTGCTGTGGACTCAACGGTGCTGACGCAAAACTGCTTCACATCAAACCACAAGGCATCACATCACAATATGACATCTGCTCACATATAGTGCATACTACCCCTAGTGCATGTATTATAAAAACCAGTCTAAAGCATAAGCAAACAAACAACGAACATGTAAATACAAGTCAAGATCACCATGCTGCTGTACAATCGTAGGAGCAATTTAGGAGCCGAATAGAGGCAGGTACAAATGAGTTTTTAAAATGGCTTAACCTGCATTTTGGTACTCTGTATCTTCTACCAGAAGGCAAGAGGTCAAACTCAGAATGGAGGATGTGTGAGGGGTCCTGCAGAACTCTCTGTGCCTGCCTGCCCACACACTGCTCATAAATAGCCTTAAGGAGAGCTTTTCAGCTCTCCCAGGGTTTCCTCTGGTAACATTTCTCGGTGGCGGCCCGCCGCGCCAGAAATTTTACTGCCACCCCATGGCGATATGAATTTATTAAGAAAAATATATGAAGCAATGACTTTCCGCAAGCGTGCACATGAACAACGTGCGTGGCCGTCATCCGAGCGCAGTTTAGAAGCACCCCACTCACACAAGTTTTCCAGTCAGTCAGCAAACAGTATCTCGCTAAGCGCGACTGTCCGACAGAAACAAAGTTTACTAAAGTACTTTAAATGCGGAAAAAAATCATTAGAGGTATGTAAGCACTGGAGGAGTTTATAATGGTTTTAACCTGCTGAAAACGGGGACAATAATGAAAGAGTCGCTTAGCTAAGAGATGTGGTTAGAATTCATATGCAGCCGGCTTCATATGAAGGGAAAGGCAGGGGGACTGATGACTTGCTGAGGATATATTTCACCAGCCACTACAATATTAAGTTATGTTCTGTAGGAATTGCAGGAATGAAGAGACTGGCAATTTCTCTCTTTTCTCACACGAGCAGGCGTGCCGTTTTTATTCTCCAGCGGCAGTGACAAAAAGCAACAGCTAAAAACGCTAGCTCCCGTCACTCTAAACTGAGGTCCTTCAGCAGCTGCCTAGAGAGGTGCCTGATGAGAAAGCCTGAGCGCACAACTATAACTGTTTAAACAGATCATTCTGTACATGAACACATATTGTGGTGAATTATGTCTTTAGAGTCCACTACAGTTCCCTATTATGTACCTGGCAGTTTAAGATGACCGAAATTTACGAAGTCAATGACTTTAATGTGTCAGCAGCCTTCAGACAAACTAAACATGCCAACATTTGACTTCAAAATAAGGGAGGTTTTTGCTGCTGTCTGGGTGGTAAGGAGATTTCTAAAAAAAAAAACAAAAAAAACTATAAATATAAAGAAATATTATAACAGAAATAACGGCATCCTTGGTCATTTAAGTTAATTTATTTCATTAAATACAATTTTATTAATATTTTTTCTTTGTAATCAGAGTTAAATTATTGTTCTGTTCTGACTGCACAGTTTTGGTCAAAAATGTAAATTATTATAAGGGAAAAGTAAAAATTTTTTTTACCACAGTCTGTTTCAAATTTATCTAAAAAAAAATCAGTAATTTTATTTTAAAAAAACAGACAAAAATTAGACATGAAATAATCCACAGATTTATAACAAAGTTTCAAATGTACAAGAAAAGTCAATTTTACAAGAGGAAATTGCAAATTTGAGGAACATGGTTTCAACTTTAGATTTAAAGAGAAAAGTAGAAAACTATAAGAAAATTGTTATAAATTTTTGAGAAAAACCTCAAACCTTCAAGACTGAAGTCATTGCTGAAGTTTTTAAGTGGGTGCTCATTGTACCCTTAATTCTATGAGAAATTTTTGGTTGTCTACTTTTAATTATTAATTTCAAAGCACTGCTTTTACATGAGTAGAATTTCTGGTTACTATACCCACCTGATCCTATAATTTAAGTATGCATGAGTACATTACTATTATAAATGTTTCTTTCCCTTCCCTACTCTGTCAATGGAAAAAAGAAACACTAGAATAAAAATACAAAAAATACAAATATTGTTGTCATTTATGTAAACCATGACAAAAAAATCCTACAGGACTAAACATGACACTTGATATTTTCTAACCTGTTTGTATACCACCATAGACAGAGAGAGAACCTGAATTAGACAGAACTCAGAGAGGGCAAGATGAGACAGAAGAGAGGAGCCAAGGAGAGGGAAGTGTTCGGGCAGAGGAAGGAGAAAAGGATAACACCACTAAAAAGTCTAAACACAGGATGTCTGGGTGGGACCCCGACTGGCCCAATATTCAAGCCTCTGTTGTACAATACTTCAAATGGTAAGTTCCATATGCAACGTTACTGTGTAAAATTTTAAAAAGAAATAAATAGTCTAAAATTAACATATTCCGGTATGTATAAACCCCCCCCCCCCCTCCAGGGAAAAATATGTTGCCACCGCACCAAGGTCTTTTGGCCAGAGGAAACACTGTCTCCCCATCACCTAATTTTACTGAGGATGCCAGCGTTACTGAAACCTGCTCACCCACATTAAATCAGGTGGGGCCAAGATGGGGTTAAAGCAGGTAAGCAGATAGCCACCTCACTGTACCACAGGTCAAGTCCATGAGGGCATAACACAGATGGGCCAAACATGGAACCAGCAGACAAACCCACATGAACCCATAAGTAGCCCAGTTTAACTTTGGTGGACCCACATAGGCATGCTGGCTGGGATGGTTGCTGAGACATCACTTATTTTGTGTTTTTGAGGCCTGGAACTGCTTTGATTAAACAAAATGCGTATACATACACAGCACTTCACTCGTGTGACATTTGAATATTTTGTTTTGTAGCACCTTAACTCTTGCAAATTAGCATATCCACTTTGCACAGTTTCACTGCAGTTGTTCTGCTCGTGTATGATTGCTTGTTTGTGTGTTATTGTGACCCGGACTACAGATGCAAATTAGCAGTATTGCTAAATCTGGCATACTTACATTTGTATTAATGTTCATTAGTATGTAATGTCCCTTTCAAATAAACATTAAACTTAAATTTAAACGTAAAAGCCATCCAGGTCAAAAACATGCAAATTTAATATGCAAATAATGTGAAAACATTGATAAGGCACTGTGAAAACATCAAGTTAAAAAAGTGCAATCTGCAAAGATGCTCAGAAATGTGTAAGGAACTTGTGAAAATGATGCAATCACCAAGAAAACTGAAAATGTGTATGCAATGAAAACACATGCAAATAACAAGGAAATGTGTCATATGTCAATTTCCCATGATTAGGAGCCATTGGTCCAGTTGCCAGCTTGAACGGCTAAGCTTTGGAGTTAATTCATTCCTGTGAGGCAAGAGGGTCCCTAACCCTGTATAATCCTAGTCTTTAGTCATAGTGTCCTGATAATCTTTCTGTGGAATGTAATGATCTTTCAAATTTAAACTCAGATTAGCGGGTTCAGACAGCCCTAAAAAGTCAGATCTGTGTCACATTTGGGTAAAAAACAAAATATTTGAGTCACTTCAGGCTGGTGGAGTGAATCCCGTCAACATGATGTTGTTTAGTGAGCATGGCAGGAAGAGTTTTGGTTTGTAGCCATTCCAGATGCCCAAGTTCAAGTGCAAAAGCATTTGAAGAAGTGAAACTCTTATCATCCAGCCAGCATGTCCATGTGGGCCCCAGCATGGGTTTAAGATGGGCTGTCTTATGGGTCCCATATGGGTTTGTCTGCAGGTTCCATGTTGGCCCCATCTGTCTTTGCCCACATGGACTTTAGCTGTGGTGCAGGAAAGCAGGCGTCAGCAGCACTTGTGCCATAGGCAAAATTATGCAAAAAAGTGACACATTTATGAGAGAAAAATTTGAAAGTTTATGTAAAAGAAGTGACAGATTAACAAAAAAGTAATAGCAACTTTATGAGGAAAAAAATCACAAATTTACTAGAAAAAAAGTGAAACTTTACAAGAAAAAAGTAGCAAATTTATGAGGAAAAAATTAGAAAAGGTTGCAAATTAACAAAAAAAGTATCAAATGAGTAAATAAATTGAAAATTTTTGGAAAAAGTCCCAAATTAATCAGCAAAAGCTGTAGGTTTACAGTTAAAAGTTCAAGTTTAATGTTAATTTGAAAGGAACATTACATACTAATGAACATTAATACAAATGTAAGTATGACAGACTTAGCAATACTGTTAATTTGCATCTGTAGTTGAACATTTTTGAGAAAGTTCCAAAATTACAAGAAAAAGTTAGAAAATTTGCAAGAAAAAAGTCCAAATTTTACAAGAAAAACTAACAAATTTATGAGGAAAAAAGTTGCAAATTTAAAAGAAAAAAAAATCACAAATTTATCAGAGAACGTTGCACGTTTACAGTAAAAAAAAAAAGTTGCAATATATGAAAATGTTTTCAATTTTCAAGAAAAAAATTATCAAATTGAGGGAAAATCACAAATTTCCAAGAAAATAGCACATTTATGAAAAAAAAGTTGAAAATAGGTCAACAGGTACCGTCCATGTGGGCAAACCCACACGAGACCCATAAGACAGCCCAGATGGAACCTTTGGTGGGGCCCACATGGACATGCTGGCTGGGTCATGTACCAGTCAGTCCTTTACAGCATTTAAATGGTTAAATAATAACGACAACAATCAATATGTGCAGGAAAACTTAGTCACGGAGACTCAAACTGGCTTGTGCATCACATTGTAACCATGGTTATCGTTCATATAAAACTGAACATTTCAACATCAGGATCAATTGCGATTAACCCGTTTTTCTGGAATGAAGCTCTAGAGGCCTTTTTTTTTTTTTTTTTTAAGGAGGCTACCCTGCGAGATAGGTTTTCAAACTTGGATAGCCATTCCTGACTGAACAGTTCACTATTTCAACAAATGACAAAAGTTCAATCTTCAGTGTGCCTGAATGTTCAGCTGTTAGACCCGAGTGACGGGACTACAGGGCAGTTTCTGGACCCCCCCCCCCCACCACTACAACACCACCCTATAAAGCAGAGTATGCAAAATGCAACAGGTCCCCTCAGCACTAAGAGGTCCCAAGCTAAAATGAATCAAAATTATCTCAACTTTTTTTTTTTCCATCAAAACTTGTAGCCCACTTTCTCGACTTGCAACTTTTCATGAAATGTCACTTTTTCCTTGTAAATTTTCCCAACTTTTTTCCCTCATAATTCTGCAACTTTTTCTTGTAACTTTGCAAGTTTTACCCATAAGCTTTTAGCCTCCACTCACACCAGACAACGCGAAAGAGCCAACATCATTTTGTGGATATGCCTTGGTCTGGTAGTGCAAAACGCAAGTCTCACTGGACTGAGGCAAAGCAGAGCAGCACATGGAGCGCGCACACGGTCAACACAAAGTTTAACCCGACACACAAACAAGAGGGAGAGAGGGGAGAGAGAGAGAGAGAGAGGGGGAGAGGAGGTTTCAAACATGTCCCCACCACCTCGCCTGCAGCAGTCCAAGGGCGGCTCGATCTGGGCTGGGGAGGCTGGCTCAGTGTGTGTGTGAGACCCAGAGTGTGTCAGTGTGTCAGAAGCGGCAGTGGCGCAGCTGGTGAGTGCTAACTGTCGCTCTGGAGTGAAGAAGGGAGAGACGGAGAGAGGGAGGAGAAGGGTGGAGGGAGGGAGGTAAGGTGTGCTCTCCCTGCATCCCTCATTCCTCCTCCTCCTCCTCCTCCCCTGTCAGCAGGAGCGGCAGAGTGGCAACAGAGAGAGAAGGTGGAGTAAAAAAAAAAAAAAACTACAGGAGCTGGCTGCTTTGGGCTTAATTCTCTCGTTTTATGTGTATCCCAAGTAATTTTGACTTTCAAAATGTCAGTTTTCGCCTCCACCTTTCTGAATGTGTGGCTGTGATGGGGAGCGTCACTGTGAATGAAGGGGAACTCCCTATTTCCCACAGAGCGGTTCCTCCCTGGGGCACTCTGCATCCAGATTCAGCCCTAACTCTGACTTCCGCAAGTTTTATTTAGTTTCTCAGCTTTCACTGATGTGCTTTTTTCCAAGTGCCTACTGTTTCGAAAAAATCCATATAACTCCCCAGATCTGAAATATCTAAGACTGTCATGGTCTAGATTGGGACTTAGGATCATATCCTTAGGATCATATCTGGAATTTCCCCATTGTGGGACTAATAAAGGCTTATCTTATTTTATCTCATCTTATATCAACATTTTGTGTTTATTATTTTGATTATTTACCTGTGTTTTACCATCGGTGTCTCCCCTGGGTCTTGTGTAATTGTTATTGTCTTCCCCGGTCCTCAGCCTGTTATGTGGTCCCCATTACCAGTCGCTGTTAGTTCTGTGTCCTTCTTTGGTCATCCATGTAAGTCTCGTGTGTGTGTGTGTGTTCCCCGTACTCCTTTTCCTATCATTCTCAGTCCCTCGTGTCTTCCGTAGTGATAGCCACTTCTCCTCATGTGCTGAAGTTTAATCTCTGATTACTATCCCCAGCTGTCCCATGTTTCCCCTGATCATCCATATCCCTATATACAGTGGTGTGAAAAAATGTTTGCCCCCTTCCTGATTTCTAATTTTTTTGTATATTTGTCACACCTTAAATGTTTCAGATCATCAACAAATTTAAATATTACACAATGATAACACAAGTAACACAAAATGCAGTTTTTAAATGAAGGTGTTTATTATTAGGGAAAAAAATCCAAAACCTACATGGCCCTGTGTGAAAAAGTGATTGCCTCCTAAACCTAATAACTGGTTGGGCCACCCTAAGCAGCAACAACTGCAATCAAGTATTTGCAATAACTGGCAATGAGTCTTTTTACGGCGCTGTGGAGGAATTTTGGCCCACTCATCTTTGCAGAATTGTTGTAATTCAGCCACATTGGAGGGTTTTTGAGCATGAACCACCTTTTTAAGGTCATGCCACAACATCTCAATGGGATTCAGGTCAAGTCTTTGACTAGGCCACTCCAAAGTCTTCATTTTGTTTTTCTTAAGCCATTCACAGATGGACTTGCTGGTGTGTTTTGGACCATTGTCCTGCTGCAGAACCCAAGTGCGCTTCAGCTTGAGGTCACAAACAGATGGCCGGACATTATCCTTCAGGTATTTTTGGTAGACAGCAGAATTCATGGTTCCATTTACCACAGCAAGTCTTCCAGGTCCTGAAGCAGCAAAACAGCCCCAGACCATCACACTACCACCACCATATTTTACTGTTGGTATGATGGCCCTTTTGTGAAATGCTGTGTTACTGTTATGCCAGATGTAATGGGACACACACCTTCCAAAAAGTTCACCTTTTGTCTCATCAGTCCACAAAGTATTTTCCCAAAAGTCTTGAGGATCATCAAGATGTTTTCTGGCAAAACTGAGACAAGCCTTTATGTTCTTTTTACTCATCAGTGGTTTTTGTCTTGGAACTCTGCCATGCAGGACATTTTTGCCCAGTCTCTTTCTTATGGTGGAGTCATGAAACACTGAACTTAATTGAGCAAGTGAGGCCTGCAGTTCTTTGGATGTTGTTGTGGGGTCTTTTGTGACTTCTTGGATGAGTCATCGCTGCACTCTTGGGGTAATTTTGGTTGGCCAGCAACTGGGAAGGTTCACCACTGTTCCATGTTTTCGCCATTTGTGGATAATGGCTGTCACTGTGGTTCGCTTGGAGTCCAAAGCTTTAGAAAATTTCTTTATAACCTTTTCCAGACTGATAGATTTCAATTACTTTCTCATTGTTCTTGAATTTCTTTGGATCACAGCATGATGTCCTAGCTTTTGAGGATCTTTTGGTCAACTTCACTTTGTCAGGCAGGTCCTATTTAAGTGATTCTTGATTGCAACAGGTGTGGCAGTTATCAGGCCAGGGTGGTGCTAGAGAAATTGAACTCAGCTTCCAAAGATGTGATAGACCACAGTTTTAATGGGGGGGGGGGGGGTCAATCACTTTGCACACAGGGCCATGTAGGTTTGGATTTTTTTTAACCCTTATAATATACACCTTCATTTAAAAACTGATTTTTCTGTTTACCTTGTGTTAGCTTTTTCTAATATTTAAATTTGTTTATGATTTGAAACATTTAATCAATTCAATATTTTTTATATAGCGCCAAATCACAACACAAGTCATCTCAAGGCACCTTACAGAAACAGTGGGTTTGGCGCACGCTCTCAAATGTATAGAACCCAGCAGAGACCCCTAAGAGCAAGCACTGCAGCGACACAGGTGAGGAAAACATCCCTTTAATGGGCAGAATCGCTCAAGCGGAACCATAGCTCACAGAAGACGGCTGTGTCCCCTCGACCAGCTGGGCTGAAAAAAGAGATAAAAAGTAGGAGCCCTGGCAGCAGCTAAAGTCAAAACAAACATAACAAATACAATATTCAAAGCCAGACCTTCCAGGTCAAGCCTGGTTGGGCTGTACATGCAAGTGAAGGCCTGGCAGCAGCAACATTTTTGACTACAGGCCTATCAAAGAGAAAAGATTTCAACTTACTCTTGAATAAAGAGAGAGTGTCGGCCCACAAACTGAACGGGGAAGAGGGTCCACGGGAGGGGTGGGGGGGGGGGCTTGATAACTTAAAGCTCTACCTCCCAATCTACTTCTGGAGATCTTGGGGGACCACCAGTAGTTTGGATTTTTTGGGAGCGCAGAGCTGCTGGTTGGATGATGGGGAACTATGAGTTCTTGCAGATAAGAAGGAGCCTTACCATTAAGAACTTTATAAGTTAGGAGCAACATTGAATTCAATTCTGTTTTTATTGGGAGCCGTGGTAAAGAATGCTATACTGGGGTAATGTGATCTTTTCTCCCTGTTCTCATTAGGATACGTGCAGCTGCATTCTGAATGAGTTGGAGAAACTTTATGGACTTATTAGGACAACCTGTTAAAAGGGAATTACAATAGTCTAACTTAGAGGTGATAAAGGCATGTACAAGTTTCTCTGCATCTCACCGGACACCAGACAGTGGGAAGGCAAGGGGCGGAGGAGTGATAATGTATGTCAATAACAGCTGGTGCAGACCGGGACATATCACGGTTAAAGAACAACACTGCAGCAAAGACATTGAGTTGCTAGCTGTTAGCATGTGGCCTACCTATCTCCCGAGGGAATACTCACACGTGATCTGCATTGTTATTTATGCAAATCCGACGGCGAACGCTGGGACAGCGTGTGACGCCATTCACTCAGTAACTGGTAGGCTACTGACAGAACACCCAGATGCTCTTCTCCTCATCTCCGGTGATTTCAACCATATTTCACTGTCCCCCATTCTGCCCACATTCACCCAGTATGTCACATGCCACACTAGAGACAATAAAACACTGGACTTATTCTATGCAAACACTAAGGAGGCATACACCTCATCACCACTCCCCCCACTCGGGAGATCAGATCACAACTTGGTTCATCTACTGCCGGTGTACAAACCCCTGGTACACAGACAACCTCCGGTCATGCGCATGGTGAAGATATGGTCTGAGGAGGCAATGAACGCTCTAAAGGACTGTTTTGAAATCACTGCCTGGGAGCAGCTCTGCGATCCACATGGTGAGGACATCGATGGCCTCACTCACACCATCACGGACTACATCAACTTCTGTGTGGACAACACCGTACCCACCAAGACCATATGGTGTTGCTCGAACAACAAACCCTGGATCAACCCTGAGATAAAAACACTTCTGAGAGAGAAGAAGAGGATCTTCAGGTCGGGGAACAGGGAGATGCTGAAGTCTGTACAGAGGGAGCTGAGGAGGAAGATCAGAGTAGGCAAGGACAGCTTCAGGAAGAAGATGGAGGACAAGCTGCAATGGAGCGACATCGGCAAGGTCTGGAGAAACCTCAAAACCATCTCTGGGCTCCAGAATACCTCCTCCCAGGCCACGGGGGCAGGGAATGGGTGAACAATCTGAACCTGTTTTTTAATAGGTTTGACCAACCGCCCTCCCCCCCCCCCCCGCCTGCACACCAACCACTGCTGCCTCTACAGTCATCGAGACTGTCCACACCCCACTCCACCAACTCCCCCCACTCCCAGCACACAGTCCCAGGCAAGGACAACCCCTCACAGCACCAGTAAACATCCAGGGAACAGACATTGAGATGGTGACATCCTACAAGTACCTGGATGTTCATCTGAACAATAAACTACACTGGTCACACAATAGCGACGCACTCTACAAGAAGGGACAGCACAGGCTGTTCCTACTGAGGAGGCTCAGGTCTTTTGGTGTACAAGGGGTGCTCCTGAAGACATTCTACGACACGGTGGTGGCATCAGCCATCACTTTTGGAGTGGTCTGCTGGGGCAGTGGCATTTCAGCAGCCGATAGGAAGAGACTGAACAAACTGATCAAGAAAGCTAGCTCTGTCCTGGGGCAATGCCTTGACCCAGTGGAGGAGATAGGAGAGAGAAGGATGGTGGCTAAACTGTTATCTGTATCTGCTGGAGTCTGAGTCCCACCCTATGCAGGACATACTGAACATATATTCACTGCTCTTAGTTTCTTATCTTCTAAATTATTGCTCTGAGTGTTGCTGTCCCTGTGCTGTTGCAATCCTGGAATTTCCCCATTGTGGGACTAATAAAGGCTAATCTTATCTTATCTTATCTTTATGAGACAGGATGGACCTAATTTTAGAAATATTACACAGATGGAAGGCAGTCTTAATGGTTTGCTGTATATGAGAGTTGAAAGACATATCTTGGTCAAAGAAAACGCCAAGATTCCTAATAGAAAACATAGAGGCCAGTGCAATGCCATCTAGTGTTGTTATCTTACTAGAAAGAATACTTCTAGCGTGTTTGGGGCCAAGAACAATGACTTCAGTTTTATCTGTATTCAGCAATAGAAAGTTGTTGTTCATCCAGGTTTTAATATCCTTAAGACACTCCTGGAGAGAATCCAAATGGCTGGGATTAGCTGGATTGATGGATAAATATAATTGAGTGTCATCAGCATAACAATGAAAATGAATAGAATGCTTCCTCATGATGTCTCCCAAAGGCAGCATGTATAATGTAAACAGTACTGGTCCAAGTACCGATCCCTGCGGAACTCCATAGCTAACCGTGGTCTGGGTAGAGGACTTGTTATGGACATGAACAAACTGGTAACAGTCTGATAGATAAGACTGGAACCATCTTAGTGCTGTTCCTTTCAAACCAATTCGCTGTTCAAGTCTCTCTAGCGGAATACGGTGGTCAGTGGTGTCAAAAGCAGCACTAAGGTCCAATAAGACAAGGACGGAGACAAGTCCTTTGTCAAATGCCATAAGGAGGTAATCAGTAACTTTCACTAAGGCTGTCTCTGTGCTGTGGTGTTTCCTAAAATCTGACTGAAATTTCTCAAATATAGAATTATTTTCTAAAAAAGTGCACAGTTGATTGGTGACTCGAGGATCTTAGAAAGGTAGGGGAGGTTAGATATTGATCTATAATTGGCCAAAATCCCAGAATCAACCAAAGGTTTTTCAAGTAAAGGTTTAATTACTGCCACTTTAAAAGACTGTGGTACATGTCCTATCAATAGAGACATATTAATTATGTTCAAAAGCAGTGGACTAATCAGAGATAGCGATTCCTTCAGGAGTCTAGCGGGGATTGGGTCTAAGAGACAGGTAGTTGGTTTAGAGGCTGACACTATTAGGGCTAGATCAGAATGACTAATACGAGAAAATTCAGAAAAGTGGAGTTCTGAGCCTGTGGACACAGCAGTGTTGGGCTGAGGCTTTGTATTTTTAAGGGGGCTATTTTTTGGAATAATATTCCTAATACTGACAATTATATCATTAAAAAAATTCAAAAAGTCATCAGCACTAACAGTTGGAGGAATGTAGGGATCTATGGTATTTTGGCTCTTGGTTGGCTGAGCCACAGTGTTAAAAAGAAATCTATGGTTGTTTTTATTTTCTTCTATCAAGGATGAATAGTACTGTCACCTAGCACTATGGAGAGATTTCTTATAGGTGATAAGGCTTCCATCCCAGGCTGAACATGATTCTTCTGTCTTATTTGCACACCAAAGCCTTTCACAGAATCTAACTTTCTGTGACTTTAAGTGTGACAAGTGTAACTTTAAGTGTGACAAACATACAAAAAAAAATGAGAAATCAGGAAAGGGGCAAACACTTTTTCACACCAATGTGTATATACATGTATAGATCCTGCTCTGTGTTCATTTTGTGTGGCATCATACCTTTGATTACCCTCTGACTTCAGATCCATGATTATGCCTGTTCTTGTGAGTTTTCAGCCTCTCACGGCTCGCTTTATGTTCAGCCCCCATGCTGGTTAATATTTTGTGTTTTTTTGGAAAATAAACCCAGTCAAACTGTAGTCCTGCCTGCGTCAGAGTCCATCATTTCTGCCAGTCAGAGGTTGCCCATGACAGAATGCTGCCACCAGTTAACTCTGCAGGCACAGACTTCAGTGTTTTTGGCTTGGATGAGGAGGAGTCTTGGGTCGTGGGCCTGATAGAGGACTTTATTGGTGACGCCTGGGCTTCCCGCACTCCTAAGGAAGCCCTGAGGTACCTGGATGGTGCGGAAGAATTGATAGAGGCTTTCTCCAGCCTGTAGACCAAGCCAGGACTGACCGGGTTTCTCTCTTCCATTCCTCATATGCAACAATTTCTCTGGCTGCCGGTGAGAAGCTCTTTTCCCCCTGTACCTACGCCGATGGGGACACACTCCCAGGTGCAGACATCCGCAGCTTCTCATTCGGCTACAAGACCCTCTCCAAGCTGGTCTTCAGCTCGGGGAGCTTCATTGCCACCTGTAACTCCCCTGCCTGCTGCCTCCATGCCTGTACTGGATGACCCCGTCGGCTGTCAGATCGGGTTTTCTGCATCACAGCCCCAGTTTTCTGTTGATGATGATGAGGAGAAGGAGCGCTGGCAGATTTTGCTTGCACAGACTGAATTAACATTGGACTATAAACCCTGACTTCTCCCCAAGTATGTGTCCCTGCTGGGTTGGAACCCACTGGTTATGGAGGACTCAGCTGGTCCAGCTCCCTGCTGCCAACCAGCCACTGATCTCCATGAGTTCCAAGTAGCTGTAGCTTCAAAAGATGGTGCTCCATTGCCAGCATCGGGCTCCACTTCAGGGGTTTTAATTGCTCCTGCCGCCATGGCTGGACCTCCAGCACCATCTCCACACTGTTCGGTGCCTCCAGTGCCAGCTTCATGCCATTCTGTGCCTCCAGTGCAGGATCCATGTTGCTCTGTGCCTCCCATTCGGGCTCCACGTCACTCTGTGCCTCCAGTTCTGGCTCCACATCACTCTGTGCCTCAAGTTCCAGCCCCACGTCACTCTGAGCCTCCAGTTCCAGCTCCACATCGCCCTGTGCCTCCAGTGCTGGCTCCATGACATGCTCCATTTCCTGTGTCCACATCTAATGCTCCACCAGCAGCAGTGCCATCGGGGCCCTCGCCAGTGGAGGAGCAGGAGTTAAGGCAAGTCCTCTTTATTTCTTCTACACCTATTTTAGAGAGGTCTTGTCTTGCTCATGGAGGGGAGACCCAGTTGCAGTCCTCATCTGCCTCTGAGCTCTGCCCACCAAGCTCTTGTGCTGGCAGTTGGGTTATGGACCAGACACTGACCTGTATTTCTTCTTCCTTGTCTGAAGTGGCTGGGTCAGGGATGAAAGAGCACATTTCCACCCATGCAGTCTCAATGACCAGCGCACTCCAACCATCAGTTTCAGAGGCCAGTGGGCCTCCACCACATATTCCTGAGGACAGAGCTCTGCAGCTACTGGTTCCAAAGCCTAATGTCCCAGTGCTGAAGGCACCTCAGGTAGTATCTTCAGAGCAAAAAGCTCCCGTGTTGTTATTTTCAGAGCAGAAAGCTCTTGTGTTGTTATCTTCAGAGCAGAACGCTCCCATTTTGTTATCTGCATCTTCAGAGCAGAAAGCTCAGGTGTTGTTATCTTCATCTTCGGAGCAGAAAGCTGCCATGTTGTTATCTTCTGAGCAAAAATCTCCTGTTCTCTTCAGAGCAAAATGCTCCCATGATGTTATCTTCAGAGCAAAAGGCTTCCATGTTGTTATCTTCAGAGCAAAAAACTCCTGTTATCTTCAGAGCAAAAAAAAACCTCTTGTGTTGTTATCTTCAGAGCAAAAAGCTCTTATGTTGTTATCTTCAGAGCAAAAAGGCTCCCATGTTGTTATCTTCAGCGAAAAATGCTCCCATGTTGTTATTTTCAGAATAAACGGCTCCCATGATGTTATCTTCAAAGCAAAAGGCTCCCATGTTGCTGTCTTCAGAGCAAAAACTCCTACATTGTTATCTTCAGAGAAAAGGGCTCCCATGTTGTTATCTTCAGAGCAAAAAGGTGCTATGTTGTTATCTTCAGAGCCAAAGGCTCTCATGACGTTATCTTCAGAGCAAAAAGCTCCCATGTTGTTACTTCCTGAATCTAAACTTTCTATGTTGTCTCCTGTGCAAGATGCTCCTGTGTTATCTCCTGAGTTTAAAGCTATGATGTTATCTCCCGAGTTCAAGGGCTTTATGATGTTATTTTCAGAGCAGAAAGCTCCTATGTTTTCTTCAGTCTGGTGTCCCATGGACTTTGTTCTGCCACCCGACGCATTGTGTTCATCCGCCAGATGCCCTATCAACTTTGGTAGGCCCCCTGACCCACCATATTCTCCCATTTGGTGGCCCATGCTGCTGTAATGCTCTCCACATATGCCACATAATTTCTTTAGACGCTCTGCAATCACATCAGCATTAGATTATAAATTTTTAAGCATTAAACCTTCACTATTATCTTTTTCTGGTAAAATGGTGCACTTTTCATTTCCATGTGTTTTGTTTATATAGTGCCTTCTTCAGGATTCTGAGCTTTATCCAATCATCATTGAGTTAATTCTAAACCCCACCCAGCAGTTTTTAGTTGCTCGGAAGTACCTACTCTTGACCAGGGCCTGATTTCTACAAGTTCCTGAAAACTTCCCCTCTCGGGGAGGTTCCTGTAGTGGAGACACACACCACTAGGGAAGTTTCTGTACAACTGATTCTTTGTTCCTGTAGTGGAAATGGGGCTAAGGACTACAAATTTGCCTGAAACACCTTGTTTGGATTTGCTGTTCTCTTCAGTGGAGTTATTGCATTATTACTAAACAAACCTGATACAGACCTACCTCTGGCTAGTCAGGCACACCCTCTCCTCAGAGGAGAAGTGGAGGGGTTTCCCACTGTACCTTGTAGCTCACCATATACTGTGCTTAGCTTTGCTAATGAGTTAGCTCAGTTCTTCTCTGTAAATTTTACTCACTCGACTCCACATCTGTGTCCCTACCTAGTTCATTAATCCATCATCCATCTTTTATTAACCACTTAATCCTTTCAGGTTGTGGGAGGGCTGGACCCCTTCTCAACTTTTTTGGGTGAGATACCAGTCAATGATACAATCTCATATCATTCTGGCTTATTGTTATACAGGTGCATCTCAATAAAAATTCAAAAAAGATAATTTATTTCAGTAATAGTCATTTTTGGTTCCAAGGTTGTCATAGCCAGGAGCGGCACTGGGGTTAAGCTCCCAGTCGGAGCCCCTAAGGCAGTTCTATGTTGTGCGCAACATCGTTCTGGCAGCTCCTGCAGCGGCGCTGGTGCCAAACTGTAGCAGCCCTGCTGTTCCTTTGGATTCATCAGTGACGTGGAGAGGGGGGACATGCTGCATGGGCAACATCTTGTCCTCCATATCTTCCTGCCCAGGCTTGAATCCTACCAACGCCCAACGCTGGAAGGTAGAACACCGGATCACTGGAGAGGACACTCCAGCTTCGCCTTTGGCGTAGACAAAACACGGGGAATGACAGTTACCGGTTATAAGCCACTGCTCAATTGGCGTAGAGCGTGGCGCCAGGGGTTGTTCCCGACGGTGGGAGGGATCATCAGATCTCACTGGACAGCTACCGCCCGCCTCAAGCTGGGCAGCCCCCAGCCAATAAGGTGTTGTCCCGCCACAGCTTGCTTTCCTCATTGGGTGCATGGGGATAAAGAGAAATCCAAACAGCAGGCTGAGAACCTTCGCACCAGGCAAGACAATAAAACAAAAGAGACCAACTCTAAAACTGGGAACTTGGAACGTCCGCACTATGATGACAGGACTCGCTGCTAACCTCAAGGACATCAACGACACCAGGAAGACTGCCATCATCAATAATGAGCTGAAGAGACTGGGAGTGGATATCGCCACTCTCCAGGAAACACGGTTAGCTGATGCAGGCACACTGAGAGAGAAGGACTACACGTTCTACTGGCAGGGAAAGGGCAGTGACGAACACAGGGAACACGGAGTGGGCTTCGCAGTGAAGAACACTTTGCTGAAGATGGTGGAACCGGGCAGCACTGGCTCTGCACGACTCCTCACCCTCCGCATGAACACCACTCAAGGCCCAGTCACCCTCGTCAGTGTGTATGCCCCAACACAGACAGCCACACCAGAGGCAAAAGACAAGTTCTACGAGAATCTCGCAACAACTGTCAGGATCATCCCCAACTCTGAACAACTCATTCTCCTTGGAGACTTCAATGCCAGAGTGGGTGCTGACCACGACTCCTGGCCCTCCTGTCTTGGACCTTTTGGCGTGGGTAGAATGAACGACAATGGACAGCGGCTGCTCGAGTTCTGCACATATCACGATCTGTGCATCACAAACTCGTTCTTCAAGACCAAGTCCCAACACAAGGTTTCCTGGCAACATCCGCGCTCAAAGCACTGGCACCAGCTAGACTTGATCCTGACCAGGCGCACCTCACTGAAGAACGTGCTAATCACCCGTTCGTTCCAGAGTGCAGATTGCGACACAGACCATTCATTGGTGTGTTGCAAGGTCAAGCTGCAGCTGAAGAAATTCCATCGTGCTAGACAACCTGGAAAGGCACGGATTGACATCAGCAAGGTGGCCCAACCAGAACTTGTTGAGCAGTTTGCCTCCACCTTTGAGAAGGAACTTGGTGTACCACAAGGAGGAGAATCTGCAAAGCAGAAGTGGGAAGAGCTGCGAAACACCATCTACCGCACAGCCTTGGCTACCTTTGGGAGGAAGACCTCGAAGTCACAGGACTGGTTTGATGCCAAGTTGACCGAGATGACCCCCGTCATTGAAGCCAAGTGCTCAGCACTTGCTGAGTACAAGAAGTACCCAAACGAGAAGAATCTCCAGATTCTCTGGGCTGCGAGAAGCAAAGTTCAGCAGACTGCTCGGCGCTGTGCCAACGAGTACTGGACTCAGCTCAGCCAAGACATTCAAACCGCTGCCATAACAGGGAACATCCGTGGTATGTACGATGGCATCAAGAAAGCACTTGGTCCGGCTCAGAGCAAGACGGCCCCCCTCAAATCTTCCACTGGGGAGATGATCACAGAGAAGAACAAGCAGATGGAGAGATGGGTGGAACACTACTCCGACCTCTACTCTAGACAGAAGACCGTGACACCATCAGCCCTTGATGCCATCGACTGCCTGCCATCCATGGACGAACTTGACGCCGAGCCAACCATCGACGAACTCAGTAAGGCCATTGATAGCTTGGCCGCTGGCAAGGCACCCGGCAACGACGGCATACCCCCTGACCTGATCAAGCACTGCAAGACCGCCCTACTGCTGCCATTGCATGACGTCCTCTGCCAGTGCTGGAAGGAAGGTGCCGTACCACAGGACATGAGGGACGCCAAGATCATCACCCTCTACAAAAACAAAGGGGAGAGAAGCGACTGCAACAACTACAGGGGCATCTCCCTCCTCAGCGTTGTTGGCAAAGTCTACGCACGAGTTGTTCTCGTTCGTCTACAGAAGCTTGCCGAACGTGTCTACCCCGAGTCGCAGTGTGGCTTCCGCGCTGAGCGATCGACGGTAGACATGATATTCTCCATCCGCCAGCTCCAGGAGAAATGCAGAGAACAGAACATGCCTCTGTACGTCGCCTTCATCGACCTCACCAAAGCGTTCGATCTGGTCAGCAGAGAGGGCCTTTTCAAGATCCTGCCAAAGATAGGATGCCCACCAAAGTTGCAAAGCCTCATCGAATCGTTTCACACCAACATGCAGGGGATAGTGCCGCATGATGGCAACGTCTCAGAGCCATTCAACATACGCAGCGGAGTGAAACAGGGCTGTGTACTTGCGCCAACCCTCTTTGGAATTTTCTTTGCTATGCTCCTGAGGCATGCCTTCAGCACAGCAACAGAGGGAATCTACCTGCACACAAGATCTGACGGCAGGCTTTTCAACCTCGCCCGCCTGAAAGCCAGAACCAAAGTACGCGAGGCTTTAATCAGAGACATGCTGTTCGCAGACGACGCTGCAGTCGCAACCCACACACAGCAGGAGCTTCAGACCCTGATGGACCGCTTCTCCCAGGCATGCAAGGACTTCGGGCTTACCATCAGCCTGAAGAAGACTAATGTCTTGGCGCAAGGCACGGAAGCACCACCAACCATCACCATTGATGACTACAAGCTGGAGGTCATGAATCAGTTCACGTACCTGGGGTCCACGATCAGCAACAACCTCTCCCTTGATACAGAGATCAACAAGAGGATTGGAAAATCAGCCTTCACACTCGCTCGCCTCACCACACGAGTGTGGGAGAATCCCAAACTCTCTGTCAAGACGAAAATGGCAGTGTACAACGCCTGCGTCATCAGCACACTGCTCTATGGGAGTGAGACGTGGACAACATACGCCCGGCAGGAAAAGAGACTGAACTCCTTCCACTTGCGCTGCATTCGCCACATCCTGGACATATCCTGGCAGGACAAAGTGCCCAACACAGAAGTTCTGTCCCGCGCTGGCCTTCCCTCCATGTTCACTCTACTCAGGCAGCGCAGGCTCCGCTGGCTAGGCCACGTTCACCGTATGGAGGATGGCAGAATCCCCAAAGACGTCCTCTATGGAGAACTGGCAACTGGCAGGAGAGACGTTGGCCGCCCACAGCTGCGCTTTAGAGACGTCTGCAAGAGAGACATGAAGGCCCTGGATATCAACACAGAGCGTTGGGAGGACCTTGCAACGGACCGCTCCAAATGGAGAGGCACCCTGACCAGACAGCTCAAGGCGGGTGAAGAGAGACTGACTGCTGCAGCAGATGAAAAAAGGACCCGCAGGAAGAACCGCCACAGACCCAGCAGCACGGAGACCACCCACAAGTGTGACCTGTGTGACGGGGACTGTCATTCGCGCATCGGCCTGTTCAGCCACAGGCGGTGCTGTTCCAGCAGAGTAGACGTTTAGGATTCTCTTCCATGGTCATCATAGACCGACGGAGGCCGACGAAAGTCATTTTTGGGGGTTTCGTGACCAACCTCCCAGGACCTTTTTTTCTCACTGGATTTAGCATTCTAGACCCATTTTAATGAAAATAAGCTCCCATGTACCTCCCAAAAATTACGGGAAACCTTTTTTTTGCCCAAAATTCAAAATGGCCACCAAAATGCATACCACCACCTATATCTCAGTAACTAATTCAGCTAGGAGGTTGATTTTGGTGTCTAGACATAGGTTTTTGGGGTCAAGCATTCCATTAATGCTATTAGTTTACTTGTGAAACAAACCCATCACGATGAAATCCAATATGGCCGCCAATATGGCCACCGATTAACATTTTTTTTGTTTCTTGACTACTAAGGCACCTAGAAAGCTGATGTTGGTGTCAAAACAGAGGTTTAAGGGGTCATACTATCTGTTTATTCCAATAAAAGTGTGTTTAAATGATTACATAATCGAGAAATCCAAGATGGCGGCCGGCTGTCATTTTCACATGCAATGGACTTTTTCATATCCGTCACCAAATGAGCTAAAAAAAGTCAAGTGAGGCTCCTGTGAACCATCCATTGTGTTCATTAGTACCCTCATTGTCTATCAAGCTCAAAATGGCCCCCATCCGCCATCTTGGAATACACTTTACGCAGGCACATTTTCTCTAGACCTTATGTTAATGCCACGCAAACGTCCAACTCAATTACATGTAGTCCACTATCAATCACCACATCACATCATACTAAGATGTCCAACTACACATCACTATCACTACTTGATTCACTATCAATGAATGAGTCACTGTATGAACTTGCGCTATCTGAAGCACTGTCTTCACCACTGCTGCTCTCCTCACTGTTGACTTCTGTGTTCGGTTTCGGCATTGACAGGGGAAGTAACGGTTGAGTCGATCGTACAGGTAGACATAGACCATTCACCAAATGCCACCCATGACCGATTGGTGATGGGTGACTTTGAAGGTGGAAGTTCGTCAGCAAGTACGCAAGGTAGTTTGTCCTGAGGAGGTGATGATGCAGACTGTCTGCGTCTGGTATATACCACAATACCAATGCTGGACCGGAGCCTCTTCGGTGAAAAGAGAGAAGCAGATGGAGATGGATCCCCCTGAACTGATTGATTGTCTCTTTCAAGATCTACCTCTAATTTATGCTTACGTTTCTCGGCTTGAGATAGACAACGCTTGTTAGATAACGTGGTGTAACATGTCTGGTGCATATAATGCCCTTTTGGCCCTTTGGCCCAATCAATATTCCCACATTGAAACCGATCAAGTCCTTTCCATCGTAGAGTTTTTTCACGAATTGAATTCCATTTTTGGTCCTTGGTATTATCCAAAGAGTCACTTTTGGTACATGGTTGACCACAACGTAGAATGCATTCGTATTCACCGGAAGACGTTGATGGTAATTCATCGTTGTCACTTGCAGTATCCATTTTATCCCTCACTTTATATGAATAAGTGTCTGAAAACAAAAACAAATTTGTCATTATCAGAACAGAGGAGAGAAAAAGGAGGGATGACAAGACCTAGTGTCAAAGGCCCTTGTACTGTCTACTGTCATTACGGTAGCATTAAGCAAGCAGCATGGTCAATATGCTAACATTACCTGACTATACAGTATGGAACAAGATTCAGAATTCTAACCTCTCCAGATAAGTTTAAAGCTAAATTTATACATACCTGGCAACCTTGGTTAAATTGGAAAGATTAGGACTACATATTATGGCAGCACAGACGTTACAAAATCACAGCATCCTCTCTCTTGCTATGCAAAAAGGAATCAATGAGGTTTAGGTCGGGCCAGTTTGCTGGCCATTCAAGCAGAGTGATACCATGGCCATTATACCAGGTACTGGTACTTCTGTCAGTGTGGGCAGGTGCCAAGTCCTGCTAGAAAATGAAATCAGCATCTCCATAAAGCTTGTCAGCAGAGGGAAGCATGAAGTGCTCTAAAATTTCCTGGTAGATGGCTGCACTGACTTTGGACTTGATAAAACATAGTGGAACAACACCAGCAGATGACATGGCTCCCCAAATAATAATAATAATAATAATAATAATAATAATAATAATAATGGATTAGATTTATATGGTGCTTTACATGTCAAGTGACACCTCAAACCCCTTACTAACTGGGAAAACTTCACACTGGACCTCAAGCAAGTTGGATTTTGTGCCTCTCCACTCTTCCTACAGACTCTGGGATCGTGATTTCCAAATGATAGGACTTGGTACTTGATATGGGGGGGGGGGGAGTGCAAGCCCTTGTGATCCCAGGAGCTACAGTCTACCAGCCATGGGCAGAGTAGCCCTACACACTACCCCTTATATTCATTCTGGGCTTAATCATTTCTGTATGAATTCAACATATTTTAAACTGTGGTGGACACACATATGTGACCTGCTTTGTGACTCACATTTTAGATCAGAACAAAGGCAGCGCTTCCTTGGTGATTACAGGAAGCTGCAAGAGTGTTAGCTTTGGGATGCAAGGCTTGAGACTGTGGGGGTATAATTAAAGGATTAAAGAGGGGATGCAGGGGAGACAGTGGGGGTGATATCACGGAGAGAGGATGCATTGTTACTGTCATTATAATGCAACGTGGTCTGTGATACATGTGACTTGTGAACTGTAAGAATCCTGGTATTAAAGGACGAGAGTTCCCTGTGTGGCTCTCTTTTTCTGCTCAGAGATGTTGGAGATGTGAATAAAGCTGACTTGAGAGAGAACTCTGTCTCGTCATTCACACATTCCCACACTGGTGACCCAAGACGTATCATGCAAGAGGAGAATTCCCCTGGGCCAGCCTCGTCAGGAGCCCCCAGCCAAGCGAATGCGCTGCAGTCCAGCTACCGGACTTCTGGCAGAACAATCGCGCTCCTGGTTCAACGCGGTTGAGGCGCAGTTCAACCTCCGGGGGATATCGTAGACCGCCACAAAATTCTACCACGTAGTCGCAAAGCTGGACAACAACACGGCCCAGCATGTGGAGAGCCTGATCGACCAGCCCCGGACAGCGACAAATACGGCACGTTGAAGGCTGCACTCATCCAGCAATTCACCCCCTCGGAGGAGGAGCGAGCAGAGAGGCTCCTGGCGCTGACGGAGTCGGAAAATGGCATGCCCGCGAACCTGATGGAGAAGTTGTTGAGGTTGAAAGACTCTGACGACGATCACTTCATTTTCACCCACCTCTTCCTCAGGACTCTACCGTCAGCAGTGAGAGCGACCCTGGCCAGTTTGCCACTGTTGGCCCAACGGGACTACCGCGCGCTGGGCCGAGAGGCGCAGCGGATTGTCAACGCCACCAAGCGGCGCGCAGCCACAGCCGCTGCAGCGGAACTCAGCGCGACGACCAGAGACGACAGGAGGCCAGAGGCAGCGGGTACCAGACTCACCGACGACGGTGGCGGCAGGGGCCAGGGAACGCGGATCGGACGTCCTTTGTTTCTACCATCGCCGCTTCACAGAGAGGGCACGCAAATGTGTACCACCGTGCCAGTTTGGGCGTTCGGGAAACGCCAAGACCAGGAGTCGGTAGCAGCCACGGCCCTCGGGGAGGAGAACAAGCTGCTCTACTTGTCGGACGCACGCTCGGGGAGGCAGTTCCTCGTCGACACAGGCTCCCAGTTGAGTTTCATCACACCTTCCTACGCGGACAGACTAGCTGGTTCTGGAGGTCCCCGGGTGACAGCAGCGAATGGCTCGGAGATTAAGACCTTTGGTGAGAAGACTCTGCTTCTGTCTCTACACGGCCGTACATTTGAGTGGACTTTTGTTGTAGCAGCAGTAAATTTCAATATGTTGGGGGCTGATTTTTTGTGCTCACATGGTTTGTTGGTTGATCTCGCTAACAGGCGCCTGGTTAATGCACCTTTCTTTTGATTCTATCCCCTGTACAGCGCGGGGGGGAGTTGCCCCCGCCCACAGCACAAGCCAACATCACAGCTGCAAGCGGTAAGTTCCAAACACTGCTCACTCAGTTCCCAGCACTCACAGTCCCCACATTTTCGGCGACAGTCGCTAAACACGGGGTGGAGCATTTTATTACCACTACCGGACCGCCCGTTTTCGCAAAAGCTCGGCGCTTGGATGCAGTTAAACTGACCATAGCGCGCAAGGAGTTCGCCAACCTGGAGAGGTTGGGCATTATCAGGCGTTCAAACAGTCCGTGGGCTTCCCCGCTACACATGGTCCCGAAAGCTGACAGATCATGGCGACCTTGTAGGGATTTCCGCAGGTTAAACAACGCTACAGCGCTCGACCGCTACCCAATCCGCATATCCAAGATTTTTCCGTTCATTTGGCAGGGGCGCGCGTTTTTTCTAAAATAGACTTGGTCCGCGGTTACCACCAAGTCCCAGTGCGCACTGAGGACATACCCAAAACAGCGGTACTGTAATAACTCCGTTTGGCCTATTCGAGTTTTTACGCATGCCATTCGGACTTAAAGGGGCTGCTCAGACGTTCCAACGCATGATGGACGCGGTGCTTCGCGATCTCCCTTTCGTGTTCGTCTACTTGGACGATATTTTAGTAGCCAGCACGTCCGAAGACGAACACAAAAAACACCTGGCCGCAGTTTTCCGAAGGTTGGGAGATCATGGGTTAATAATCAACCCAGCGAAGTGTCAGTTCGGGGTGGCGCAGATCGATTTTTTAGGACACCGCGTCTCCCCCGAAGGAGCAGTTCCGCTTCCTGACATAGTGCACGCGGTGGCAGATTTTCCCCAGCCGCAGACGGTCAGGGCGTTGCAGGAGTTTTTGGGAATGGTGAATTTTTATAACCGTTTTCTCCCCCACGCGGCGCAACTCATGCAACCGCTGTATGCCGCGCTAAAAAAAAAGAAACCTGCGGATAAGGTCAAGTGGTCCCCGGAGCGGGACCAAGCGTTCTCGGAGGTTAAAGCAGCCTTGGCAAAGGCTGCGTTGTTGGCACACCCAGACCCAACAGCCCGCATAGCGCTCACCACTAACGAATCAGATGTGGCCATAGGGGCGGTCGTGGAGCAACATGTAGCCGGGGTTTGGCAGCCCCTCGCCTTTTTCAGCAGGACCTTGCGCGATAGCGAACGTAAATACAACGCGTTCGACAGGGAGCTGCTGGCTCTCCATTTGGCCATCCGCCACTTTCAGTCCTGGCTAGAAGGACGCTCTTTCACCGCGTTCGTTGACCACAAACCGCTAACATTCGCAATGGCCAAGGTTTCCGAACCGTGGTCAGGCCGGCAGCAGAGACAGCTGGCCGCGTAATCAGAGTTTACCACTGATATTCAGCATGTGGCGGGCAAACTCAATGTAGTGACAGATTGCCTCTCGCGCGCTGTGGCGGCTCCAGTCAGCGTAGGAGTAGATTACGCAGCCATGGCCGCGGAGCAGGTTGGTGACGCGGAGGTGTGCGCGCTTCAGTCTGGACCAACAGGGTTAAGGCTGGAGAGCAGGGTGCTGCAAGACGGTATGCCCCCCCTAATCTGCGATGTCTCCACTGGACGGTCACGTCCAGTAGTACCGGCCACGTGACGCCGCCGCGTTTTTGACTCGATTCATTCTTTTGCGCACCCGGGAGTGCGCGCGTCGGTCAAAATGATAGGAGAGAAATTTGTGTGGCCGAGCCTCTGCAAACAAGTTAAAGAGTGGGCAGCAGCCTGCACAGCGTGTCAACGAGCCAAAGTACACAGGCACACGAGGACTCCCTTGGAGCCGTTTCACATTCTGGCCAAGAGGTTCGATCACGTTCATGTGGACCTTGTGGGCTCCCTCCCGCCGTCACAAGGGTGCACACACCTTCTGACAATGGTGGACCGCACCATGCGCTGGCCTGAAGTGGTCCCGCTGGCATCAACCACGGCCGAGGAGGTGGCGCGCGTGTTTTTAACAGCTTGGGTGGTGCGCTTCAGCGTTCCGTCTGACATTACGTCCGACAGAGGCCCTCAATTTGTGTCCGAGCTTTGGTCGACAATGGCCCACAGCCTGGGTGTCACAATTCACCGCAAAACTACGTACAATCCGCAGGCTAACGGGTTATGCGAACGTTTTCATAGGTCATTGAAAGCAGCTCTCAGAGCGTCACTGACGGATGCAAATTGGGTAGACAAGTTACCGTAGGTGTTATTGGGGTTGCGTTCTGTGCCTAAAGAGGACTTAGAAGCCTCCCCAGCGGAACTCGTGTTTGCGCAGCCACGCCGGCTGCCTGGGGAGTTTCTCGCCAGATAACCCTACCCGCCAGATGCCTCCCCGTCTCAGCTGTTGCGGAGTAACATAGATCAAGCACGTTGCCTGGCCTCGCGCACCACAGTTTTCCGCACGTTTTTGTGCCTAAAACTTTGAAGAACGCAGAGTTTGTTTTTGTCAGACATGATACGCATCGACACCCGCTGCGACCGCCTTATGACGGACCATTCAGAGTACTAGAACAGGGGACAAGCAGTTTTGCTAGATTTGGGGGGTAGGAAAGAGAAAGTTGGCATAAACAGACTCAAACCCGCTTTTGTGGTGTCAGATGAGCAAGTGCTGTTGGCGAGGGCCCCGCAGCGAGGTAGACCCCCGCGGAGAGCTTCACAGAGTAATGTTTCCCCAGAACACCCACAGGTGCTGACAAAAGGTTTCCACCCCCAGACGGCAAACCCCCAGCTTGACAGCGCCGCAGAGACGTTGAATCCCAGCTACAGCAGATACGGCAGGAGACTGAAGCCTAGACAGCATGTGGACTGATGTGTATTGATACTATCACGGCATGCATGTTGTTATTCTCTTGTTTGTTCTAAAATGTTGGGGGGGCTTTGTGTGGTGGACACACATACGTGACCTGCTTTGTGATTCACATTTTAGATCAGAACAAAGGCAGAGCTTCCTTGGTGATTACAGGAAGCTGCAAGAGTGTTAGCTTTGGGATGCAAGGCTTGAGACTGTGGGGGTATAATTAAAGGATTAAAGAGGGGATGCATTGTAGACAGTGGGGGCGATATCACGGAGAGAGGATGCATTGTTACTGTCATTATAATGCAACGTGGTCTGTGATACATGTGACTTGTGAACTGTAAAAGTCCTGGTATTAAAGGACGAGAGTTCCCTGTGTGGCTCTCTTTTTCTGCTCAGAGATGTTGGAGATGTGAATAAAGCTGACTTGAGAGAGAACTCTGTCTCGTCATTCACACATTCCCACAAAACGTATTTTATTTTGCCGTAGTACGTTGCGGCTTGAACTGTCAAATGATTATATCACAAACAAATCCTCCAGAGACTGATGTTCCTGCCACCATAATAGAGACACAAAGGGGGCAGGGCCAGATACAGGTGCTTAAGCTACAGTCACAAAGATTCTTACGAACAATGGGTTCATAAGAATCTCCCAGTTCCTATGAATTCTGCAGTTAGTAGACAATCATGGAGGGGACATAGTTTCTTACGGCTGCCGTTTGTTATGTTTGAAGAATGGGTGGACAGCAACAATGTGCTGAGGTTAGCTTTATGGTCTTATAACACGTGTACAGAGCAGTGTTGCAGGAATGTCTGCCTAACCCTTCACTGATGTGCTGATGTCACCTGCCTAACTCATCGGTAGCATGTGAAGGAGCATACACCACATTTACCCCACCCTGTTTGAAAACTCAGAACTATTACACTCTCAAACATCACAAATTTAGCCCAACTGAACAATAACCCTAACTGAGTAAACCGGGTAGACTGCCAGCGTGCCCACATGGCCTTGTGGATTATTCTGCCACGTGACAAGCCATGCCCTAAATACAAATGTGTACCTTAAAAGTCAGTCATATAGTCCTTAAGAAAAGAGGCCTCGGTCAAACTCGGGCTGGGCGGAGCTTAGGCTACGCTAGCTTGGCTGGCCCCGGAGGGCACCTTGCTGGAATTGCAGGCCGTGCAATGGCAAAGACCCAGTCCAAACAGACTGGCGGCTGCAGTCTCCTGGTCAGAAGTAGGAGGTGGTGTTACCCTTCTGAGATGGCTGGCATGCCAACGTGACCCATCACCCAGACAGAAGGTGGCTGGTCCGAGCTGAGCGTTGATCTGCATTGGCATTGACCAGAATGACTGCAGTTTGTGTGAGTGATTGGGTCGACAAATCCAGACACAGTCGAGCACCATAAGTGAGGGGTGCTTCGTCCAACGCTTCTTTATCAAACCTCTGCTACATGAGGCTCTGATGCTCAGCCACCCTGCTGCCAAGGGAGGGGTGCCATTACTGGAGTGCCATCTGGTGGAGGACGTAGGCCGTCTAGGGGAAGGTGTAGTCCCAGGTGTAGTCCCAGGTTATGCTGGGACGTGAACCTCTCCTTGACCTCTCCCTGACGCACACCACCGTCCCCTCCTGACTCAAGGCCTCCACCGTCATCCTATTCCCAAAAAGTCCGCAATTGACAGCCTGAACTACTACAGACCTATAGCACTCACGTCTGTAGTCATGAAGTGTTTTGAGCGACTGGTGTCCCAAGACATCAGGGACTCGATCTCTGTTTTTAAGAATAGGGCTAAAACCTACCTTTTTGATATAGCCTACAATTAGGGAGGGATCATGTGTTTCTGAACCCTACCTTAGTTATGCTGCTAATAGGTTTAGTCAGCCGGGGGACCTCCAAGAATGCATTGGGCCTCACTCCTTTCTTCACTCTCAATGAAATATTTTTTTTTTTTGCTGGTCATTAACATCTGTTTGTTCTCTCCCATAGATTGAGTCCCCATCGTGCTGTTTGTTCTGTACATGTCTGTTCTTTTCATCTTCTCTGTCCCCTCACCCCCCAGTCAGTCACAGCAGATGACTGCCCCTCTCTGTGCCTGGTTCTGCTGGAGGTTTCTTCCTATTAAAAGGGAGGTTTTCCTCTCCACCGTTGCCAAGTGCTTGCTCACAGGGGATCGCCTGATTGCTGGGGTCTTTCTGCAACTGTGGGGGTCCCCCCCTACAGTTGAAAGTGCTATGAGATGACTGTTGTTGTGAAATGGTGCTATATAAATAAAGTTGAATTGAATTGAATTGAATTGACTGTCTTCCACCCTCATTCGACCCCTACCAGTTTGCCTACTGGGAGTACCAGTCTACAGAAGATGCCATTGCCACCACACTCCACAGAGCGCTGAGCCACCTGGAGAACCGAAGGAGCTATGTGAGAGTGCTCTTTGTGGACTACAGCTCAGCTTTCAACACCATCATCCCAGACATCCTGATCAACAAACTGCACCTCCTCCAGAACCCCCCCCCCCCACTTGCTCCTGGATAAAAAAAACTTTCTCACCAACCGCCCACAAACAGTCAGACTTGGCCCCCACCACTCCTCCACACTGTCTCTTAGCACTGGCTTTCCCCAGGGCTGCGTACTAAGTCCTGTACTGTACTCCCTGTACACCTTTGACTGTTTTCCAACCCACCCAACCACCATCACCGTGAAGTACACAGATGACACCACCTTAGCTGGACCCATCATCAATGATGATCAGAAGGCATACAGGGCGGAGGTAGAGAATCTGCTGCTGTGGTGCCAAGCAAACAACCTGAAACTGATGCTCGTTAAAAAAACAAAGAACTCCAGCTGGACTTCAGGATGAACAGACAGGACCCCCCCCCCCCTCATAAATGGTGACCGGCATGGAAAACATCCCCACCTTCAGGTTCCTGGGTACCTGCATCTCCTCTGACCTCTCCTGGACTGTCAACACCAAGGCCCTGGTCAAGAAAGCCCAGCAGCAGTTGCACTTCCTCCTGAGGAAGAATAACCTGGACTAGAAGATGCTGCTGGCCTTCTATCACTGCTCAATGGAGAGTGTGCTCACCTACTGTCTGGGTGTTTGGTTCGCCAGCTCCACAGCTGAGAACAGGAAGGCTGTGCAGAGGGTTATCAGCACCGCCCAAAAAATTATCAGTGCCCCTTTGCCCTCCCTGGAAGACATCTCCAGATCTTTCTGTCTCAGAAGGATCAAGGCCATCACAGGAGACCCCTCACATCCCACCCACCACCTGATCGATCCTGCTTCTCTATGGACGATGGTTCAGATTGATCAGGCCCCACACCCCAGACTGACAAACAGTTTATTCCCTTGGGCAATCCGAACTGCAAACAGTCAGAGGCCCCACCCCTCTCCTCTGAATGCTCACATGCTCAGAACTGAGGACCTTTTTAATTATCTCAATAACACACCTGTCTTTGCAGTCCGCACTTCATGTTCATTGATCAGCCGTGAAACCACCACTATGTATATTTTCCATAATCCTTAGGCCATCTTACTCGATTGTATGTTCAATTGTGGGTCTGCACTCTGCACTCTTATGCACATAGTTCCACCCGCATAGCCACTACCATACCTGAGTATATTTTCCATAATCCTGGCCTTTTTATTCTTATTCTATTTTGATTTTGATCTTTTTTATTTGCAGTCATGAGTTTAAACCGTGTATTCTGTAACTATGTGTTTTATCGAATTTTTCTCTCTTACTTTGTTGCGCAGTAGCACAATGTGGAGCACCCAGACAAATTCATTGTACTGTACTACTGTACAATGACAATAAAGCCTATCTATTCTATTCTATCTACAAAGAGAGGTGGGGAGCTGCCTGTTGTGGTGTGCGGTGTTGCTCTGTAGTGTAGCAGGGTGCTCTGAAGTGTGACGGAGAAAGGGAGCCCACTCTGCCAGGTGCGCTGAGCCCCGTGCTTGAGGGTTTGGTTGAACCGCTCCACTCACCATTGCCTGAGGGTGGTAAAAGGCGGTTCTGATATGTTGATCCCCTCCTTTCCACAAAGCTTTGAAGTCAGCTGAGATGAACTGTGACCCATTAGCCATCATAATGGTGTCAGGCAAGCCCCAGCAGGTAAACAGGGAGGAGAAGAAGTCGGTGACCACTTCGTAGTAACAGAGCCGGTGGACAGCACTTTGGGACATTTAGACTGGAGGTTGTAGGCCACCAGGAGAAAGTGCTGGTGCTGGGGAATGATGTAGAGCTCGCTGAAGATGTCCAGCTGAATGTGTGTCCATGTAACGGTGGCCATGGCAGAGGCTGAAGAGGCGGAGGTGGCGGCAGGCCAGTCTTACTGCTGGCAAGGTAGGCCATACAGTCTTTCACCATAGTTTCCATGTCTCTGTCAATACCTGGCCATTAAACCAGGCGTCTGCAGCGCTGTTTGACCTTTACAACGTCCAAATGACCTTCATGCACCATGGTCAGAACGCAGCTCCTCAGGGCTTCAGGGACCACTGTGCAGAGCCCCCTGGCCACACAGACATCGTTCCAGCACAAGAGGTCATCCATGACTTTGTGAAAGGGTGCTAGCTCCTCTGGCACCCTTGGTGCCAGCCATTCCGAATGAAGGTGTGGAGTTGAGTCAGTATGGGGTCCTGTTCAAATGAGATTTGGAGCTCCTGCAGTGAGAATGGCAGCTTGGAGAGGTCTGTGCAGCATGATGATCAGCTCTGATTCTAAGCTGTCCTGACTAGCATCCAGTGCTGGGCTGGGGGTTGTTCGGGAGAGCATGTCCGCCACCACGTTTTCTCTGCCAGGGTGTGAACTGGATGGGTGAAGTTGTATGCCTGCAGCCTTTCTGCCCACCTGTAGAGATGTAGTAGCATGTGTCCTGACCCCATCGTTGCTAGCAGGACCGTGAGAGCTTGGTGGTCTTTTTAGAGTGTGAAATGCCACCCGTACTGGTACATATGTCACCGTTCGCATGCCCAGACACAGGCCAGCGCTTCTCTCTCTCCACAAGGTACTTCTGTCAGCTGATGTACGCAACCTTGAAGCAAACACCACCGGGTGCTCAATCCCTTGATGGAGTTGGGACAGAACAGCCCCGACAGCAGTGTGGATGCATCACAGGTTGTTATGGTTCGAGCGCCGATCTCGTCCGCGCTCGAGCCATGCACCATTCCTGGCCATCTGGCGGCTGTGTGCCCCTTTTGCTCTCCAGACTTTTATTGTGACAGCGCTCGGAGGGGCTTCCGCTGTCAAAGCTGTCAGCTGTGTCACATTTCGCCATCATCAGCGGCCCCATACTTAAGAGGGCAAGTTGGGAGCGAAATGTGCGGCAGTCTCGTCAGAATCTGTTCACGGTCAGACGTTATTGGAGGCATCCCTCTGTTCATTCGTTGACCATTCCTCCTCTGTGACTGTAAGTGTGTTATTTATGTTCCCATTATTCCCCTGTCTTTGATGGTTATTGTCACAGTGTTGTTTTTTAGCCCCCCATGGCTCCTTATTTTGTTTCTTTTTCTGTTCCCTGTAATAAACCGTGCAAACACTCCACGGTGGACTTGTGGCGTCTTATGGTGGCTCGCGAGGGCCACCGATGACAGAAGAACTGCCGCCAGGCGCCTAAACTGAGACGCCAAAACCGAGATGCCGTTACCGGTGAGTTGCTTTAATTGGACAATTGTTCTTCCCTGTCTGGGTAACTGTGTGCTGGGAGAATGCCGTCGCGGAGGGGCCACGCTCGGAGTCAGAACTACGAGCTGGCAGAGGCTTTGGAGTACGTGGACGAAACGCTCATCGCTGCCTCCCTCCTCGACTATCACAGTGACATACACTGGTACCTGGACTGCGCTGAGGATGTCCTAAATCATCTACCCCGCTACGCCGACCACCCTGAAGTCGGCGCGAGGAGGGATGACATCGCAGCACAGCGCGAGATACTCCGTATGGTGGAGGAGGACTACGGCAGGAAGCAGAGGAGGAGGCATTCCTGCTCCCCGCTTTGGGATCCCGTTCCTGTCCTCGATCCAGTCCAGGAGTTCGCGCCATCTGGGGGCCGTCGAAGACGTCGGCGCCACGGCCAAGGTAAACCTCAGCAAGATCCCCGTCCGGATCCAGTTCCAGGTCATCGCAAGGACTCCACCTCTCGGACAGCTGCCACTCCTGCGTCTCATCTGGAGGGAACCCCCGCAGCCTCTCCCCCCGGGTCACCTTTCCCTGCTGTCCGGTCAGCTCATCGTGCCCGGTTGGGCTCGGCCGTCGCCCCATCCTCCTCGACGTCTTCCCCGCCTGCTGTTTGTGCCAAGAGTCCTGCTTCGGCAAGCCCCGTCCTTGATCCATCGCGAGCGGCTCCTCCTCGTCCTTCCAGGGGGCCCTCTGTCACCATCCAGCAGGGAAAGGGAGGAACAACGTCCCCTACAGCAGGCACCATCCTCCCTCCGGGGGACAGGCAAGTGCAAGTTCATTCTTTCCGTCATAATTGTGAGCTGCCTTGTCTGACTCCTGGGGGTGGAGTTCGGGGTTTGCAGTTCCCGGAGCTCCTACCACCTGCTGTAGCTGTAATTACTAAACCTGCTGCCTCTGTGTCTCCTTCCGCTGAGTGGTCCACGACGCCAGGCCTACATCGCCGGATGAGGAGGGGGCCTGCGGTTCTGGAGAGCCTTGTTCTGGCCCCGCAGCCACGTCGTGGGCAGAGGAGAGGAGTGGACTGCAGCCTGGAGCCTGCGCCGACGATAAAGCGTCCCCGGGTCTCCACAGAAGAGCGGTCCAACCTAGCAGGTCGAGGAACCCCTGCCGCCACGTTGTGCGGGTCATCAGCGTGGACATCAGCATTGGAGGTTCCTCAGGCTGCGAAAGACATCATGCCGGCTGCGGAACTCGCCACAGCCGAGTGGGAGCCAGATGACGACCTTCTTCGTCCTGAGCCCGGATTGCCAAAGTCCTGGACGGCAACAGAACCCGAGATCAGGCAAGTGCTCTACCTTGTTTTCCTTCTTTCTACTCTGGAGCATTTTTGCCTGTCTCTCGGGGAGACGAGCCGGGTGCAGCCGCCCACTGCATCCGAGCCTGTCTCGCCAGGTTCTGTTGCTACCGGTGATCCTGATCCCGGTCCTTTTCTCTCTCCTGAGCCTTCTCCCAGGGTCACCGGTGTGGAGTCATTCCTGGTCGCTGTGCGGGAGGTTCCGGGTCCGAGGTTGGAGGTCGCTTCTGGTGCTGTGCCGACCCAGTCGGGGTCCATCGCGGGTGCTGACGAGACCCAATCAGGGTCCATCGTGGGTGCTGACGAGACCCAATCGGGGTCCTTCGTGGGTGCTGACAAGACCCAATTGGGGTCCATCGTGGGTGCTGCACTGACCCGGTCGGGGTCCAACGGGGGTGCAGCGCCGGTTTGGTCCAAGGTCGGTGAGAGAGCTGCAGATCCTCTGCCACCTGACACTGGACTGGCTCATCATCATCATCATCCTCATAATCAGCTCATCTCCACCAGGGGCCTTTGGGGCTCCTAATACTCGGCCCGGCTCTCCCTCGTCTTCCCCCTCTCCAGAGAAGTCGTCTTCAATTTCTTCCCTACGGTTCTGGTGGCTGAGCGATGCGGGTCGGCGGCCTGATGAGCTGTTTCGCCGGTTTGGCGTTCTGGGTCGGCCACCCGACAAACTTTCATGTTCGTTCGGCGACCTGGCCCGGCCACCAGAAGAATTGTGTTTCCTGGCATGGGACTGGGGTAGGCCGCCCGAACTGTTCCTTTTACCCCTGCCAGCGATATGGACGCTAGACGCAGGGCGGCCCCCCGAACCTTCGGCTTTCATGCCGTGGGGTTTAGTCTGCCTTCATCCCTGAGTTGCATTTCTGTCCTCCTGTAACCTTTTGGGATGTGCGGGGGTCTTACGTATGAAATTCTATATGTTTGAAATGGTATATGTCACCGCTTCCTAGCGGGTGTTTTTGTTTTTCTTCTGTTTAGATGTGCATTCGTTGCCTGTACAGTTTATGTGTATGGAGTTAAACTGCAGGGTTTCAACATATGTAGTGGGTTTTTTTTCCTCTCCCCCCTTTCTTTTGTTGGGGGATGATATGTTTATCCTTTGAAACTATGTATCTTGGTCGTTGACCCGAGTTTCTGTTCATGGCCGATGAGCTTAGTGTCCCTTGTTTTGGGTGTATTATCCCGCCTGTGGGTATTTTATGGGGTATTTTTGTGTTTTTTTTCTCCCACTGTGTAATTGCCCCATTTTTTCCTGTATCCATCTTGGTTTTTTTTTTTTTTCCTTTTCTCCTCCTCTCTTGCTGGCTCTCACCCTCCAGGCCTGTGCCCCCATCCGTCCACCCTGGGGGGTGGGGGGGTGTCATAGGGTGCTCGTAGTTCGCCCTCGGGGGGGGGGGGGTACTGTTATGGTTCGAGTGCCGATCTTGTCCGTGCTCAAGCCATGCACCATTCCTGGCCATCTGGCGGCTGTGTGCCCCTTTTGCTCTCCGAGCTTTTATTGTGACAGCACTCGGAGGGGCTTCTGGCTGTCAAAGCTGTCAGCTGTGTCACATTTCGCGTCATCAGCGGCCCCCTACTTAAGAGGGCAGTTGGGAGCAAAATGTGCGGCAGTCTCGTCAGAAACTGTTCACGGTTAGATGTTATTGGAGCATCCCTCTGTTCATTCGTTGACCATTCCTCCTCTGTGACTGTAAGTGTGTTATCTTATGTTCCCATTATTCCCTGTCTTCAATGGTTATTGTCACAGTGTGGTTTAGCCCCCCGTGGCTCGTTATTTTGTTCCTTTTTCTGTTTCCTTAATAAACCGTGCAAACTCACTGGTGACTTATGGTGTCTTATGGTGGCTCGCGAGGGCCACCAATGACATAGGTTACTAATGTGGGGCTCTGTAAATCAAAGTAAGTGAGCACTGGCAGGGACGTGAGTTGCATCTTGAACTGGCGGATGGTGATGAAGCATCCAAGGGTCCACAACCAGGATGCATCCTGTTTCAGGAGGGCACGCAGTGGTGCTGTTGTCTCAGAAAGGAAGTGCAGATAGAAAGGAAAGAAGAAAGCTGCGCGGGGCATGATGGCTCAGTCAGGTGTAACACTGCATCAACATTCAAATGTAGTGGGCTCAGGCCATCGGCGATCAAGCAGAACCCCACTAACTTGACGGTGGGTGCTGTGAAGATACACCTCTCCGCGTTCAACGTGAAGCTGTGTCTGACGAGTACATGTGTACATGAGTACTGTGTGTTTATATATCTACATATTATTCCATCTAGCTACATTGCTCTGCACTGTGTGTGTTTATATTTACATATCTACATATTATTCCATCTAGCTACAATGCTCCGCACTGGGTGTGTTTATATTTATATATCCATCCATCCATCCATCCATCCATCCATCTTCTACCGCTTTTCCGGAGGTCCAGGTCGCGGAGGCAGCAGTTCAAGCAGAGAAGCCCAGACTTCCCTCTCCCCAGCCACCTGCTCCAGCTCTTCAGAGGGGATACCAAGGCGTTCCCAGACCAGCTGGGAGACATAGTCTCTCCACCGAGTCCTGGGTCTGCCCCGGGGTCTCTTCCCAGTGGGACGTGCCTGAAACACCTCAAGTGGGAGGCGTCCAGGAGGCATCCTAATCAGATGCCCATACCACCTCAACTGACTCCTTTCAATGTGGAGGAGCAGCGGTTCTACTCTGAGCCTCTCCCGGATGACTGAGCTCCTCACCCTATCTCTGAGGGTGAGTCCAGCAATACAGGACCGCAGTACAGGAGAACAAGTACTGGCCCTAACCACCTTCATTGAAAATGGCTTCGAGAGCAGACTGAAGACAGGGGCTGTGTTTCTCGATCTTACAGCCGCCTATGATACGGTCTGGCACAAAGGCCTCCTCCTGAAATTATAAAGGCGATCCCTGCTTGGACAACAGCAATTATAAAAACCCTGCTGACCAACCGAAGGTTCAGAGTCCACCTCAGTCAGAACACAAGTGCATGGAGAATGCAGAAAAACGGACTCCCACAAGGCTCAGTTCTAGCTCCAACTCTGTTCAACCTCTACATAAACGACCTGCCTACTACAAAATCCCGCAAATTCATCTATGCAGGCGACATCTGTTTGGCATTCCAAGCACCAGACTTTGAACCACTGGAACGGGTGCTCACGGAAGATCTTGCTAAACTGGACCAGTTCTGCAAAATCTGGCGCCTAAAACCAAGCCCAGCAAAAAAACCGTCTCCAGTGTATTTCATCTCCACAATGCAAAAGCTGCCAGAGAACTAAACATCCACCTGAGCGGACTCAAGCTTAAGCATGCCCCAAATCCAACTTATCTTGGAGTGACCCTTGATAGGACCTTATCCTTCAAGGAACATCTAAAGGGGACGGCTGCTAAGGTGAAAGTACGAAACAACCTGCTCTGCAAGCTCGCTGGTGCAAAATGGGGGGCGGCAGTGTCCACCCTGCGCACCTCAGCACTGGCCCTTTCATACTCTGTAGCAGAATATTGTGCCCCTGTCTGGTCCAGGTCATTTTACACACACCATGTAGACACCCAGCTCAACTCAACCATGAGAACTGTAACTGGAACAATCCGCTCAACACCACTCCCCTGGCTCTCTGTACTGTCAAACATAGCCCCTCCACACATCCGGCGAGCAGCATTAACTCAAAGGATGCTCCAAAAAGTTAAAGATTTTCCTCACTTACCAATCCATGCAGATATCTACACCCCACCCACTGCCCGACTTTCATCCAGACGGCCGATTTGGAAAAACCCTCCCCCAGCTGACTTTACCATCCAGACAGCTTGGCAAGAGGAATGGGAGACCAAGGAAGTCCCAAACAAACAGCTGGTGATAAACCCCAACCAACAGGTCCCGGGCACCAACCTCCCAAGGAGACAGTGGTCTACACTCAATCGCTTCAGGACTGGACATGGCCCCTGCTTGGCCAGCCTTCACAGATGGGGCAGTAGCCCTAGCCCACTGTGCGCATGTGGAGAGGAGCAAACTATGGAACACATCATAGAGGCTTGCCCGCTCCAAAGACTGGAAGGAGGATTACACACCCTCCATACAGCAAACCAGGAGGCAGCTGCTTGGCTTAAGGACTTTGCATTCGCTAAATAAATAAATAGTCCAGCAATCCTACGGAGAAAGCTCATTTCAGCCGCTTGTATCCGCGATCTCGTTCTTTCGGTCATTACCCAAAGCTCGTGACCATAGGTGAGAGTAGGAACGTAGATTGACTGGTAAATCGACAGCTTTGCCTTAGAACTAAGCTCCTTCTTCACCACAACAGACTGGTACAACGTCCGCATCACTGCAGATGCCGCTCCAATTCATCTGTCGATCTCTCGCTCCATTTTCCCCTCACTCGTGAACAAGACCCCAAGATACTTAAACTCCTCCACTTGGGGCAGGAGCCTGTCCCCAAGTGGAGGTACGTATTTATATATCTATATACAGTATTTATTCCATCTAGCTACAATGCGCCGCATTGTGTGTTTATATATCTACATATTATTCCATCTAGCTACATTGCTCCGCACTGTGTGTGTTTATATATCTACATATTTATTCCATCTAGTTACAATGCTCCGCACTGTGTGTGTTTATATATCTACATATTTATTCCACCTAGCTGCAATGCTCCGTACTGTGGGTGTTTATATATCTACATATTTATTCTATCTAGTTACAATGCTCCGCACTGTGTGTTTATATACTCATATATGTATTCCATCCAGCTACAATGCTCTGCACTGTGTGTCTGTGTGTGTATATATATATATTTATAGTAATATGTACATATGTATATTAGCTGCTCTTGCTTGCTTGCTTTTTTTTCTTGCCTTCTGATTGTTGCTCTGAGTGTTGCTATCCCTGTGCTGTTGCAATCCTGGAATTTCCCCTTTGTGGGACTAATAAAGGCTTATCTTATCTTATCTTATCTTATCTTATCTTATCTTATCTACATCCAATACCTTGGAGAGACGGGCGTTGTGTAAGGCTGGTGTTGTGCCGTGCACCAAATTGTCGTCCAGACATACCACCATGGCTGGGAGGCTAGCAAAGATGGTGGCCATAATTTTTTGGGAGCAGCTATGGCCGGAGCTGAGGCCAAAGGGCATACGGGTGTAGCGAAAGACCCCTATGTGGGTCACAAAGGCCGTGAGGTCAAGGCTTTCGGGGTGTAGAGAGACCTGCAGATAACCCTGACGAAGGTCGAGTTTGGAGAAAACCTTGGAGCCTTAGAATGTAGCGGCCAGCTCCTCCACTGTGGTCAGGGTTTTTTTTGTCAGGGATCACTGCTTTATTTACCACTCTGAGGTCGACACAGGGCCGTTTTTTTTTTTTTTTTTTTACCACTACTAGGTTAGAGATCCATAGAGATGCATTGACCAGCTAAATGATACCTGCGTCCAGGAGTTTTTGCATCTCTGCCGTAACATCATCTTGTAGGATGAGGGGCAGCCGGCACAGGGGCTGGATAACAGTGGACACAGCTGGGTCTATGAGCAGCTGGTGGTTGAAGGCAGTGAGGCAGCGCAGGCCTGTGAAAAGTGACGGCCAGCGATGTTGCCAAATTGAGGCGACAGTCAATATGGCAGAACCCATGTGGTCTGGAATGGAAAAGCCCAGTTCGCAGATCAGATCAAAACCCAGGAGATTGGCACTGTGGTGGGTCACTTGGAATGTGAACGCAGGAAGAACTCTGGAGCTGTAGTGTACTGAGAAGATAACAGTTCCCACCATGCCGATCTTAGCGTGTCCATGGCCAAACAGCTACTCTGTATCTGCCCTAATCGTCTGCCAAGGAAAAAGCTTCCTAACCGTGGACTCGTTTAGCAGGGACCTTGCGACAGCGATATCCAGCAGCAGCGGTAGATGGGCTCCACAGCTCCACTGTGAGCTACTTCTATGGCCTGTCGCCGGAGTCCACAGAGTGGATGGTGGTCTGGTTGGGCCGACTGAGTGAGCGAGACAACGGACTTACAGAAGCCGAGAGACACACTCTGGCAAATTGGTTGTGCTTACTGCAGCGTTGGCACCTCCATCCTGTGGCTGGGTAGGCAGATGCACATGTGAGGAAGAGCCTCAGTTACTGCAGGGTCGGCATGCTGTGGTATCTTGTCATCCTGTGACATTTACCTCAGGGCCGTCGTGAGGGTACATGGGGTTGGAAAGTTGAGAAGCCAGAGCCACGGCTTGTGCCAGTGGAGCTGAATGTAGGGAGCACAGGTCGGGGGCCACTAGCTATGTTACTAACTGGACAGCTGCTTCTAGCTGGGACACCATTTCCACTGCCCTGGCTAATGGCAGGTCGTCTGGCACCATCAACAGCTTCTCCCACAGCTTCAAGTTTGTGGTGTGCTCCGCTAACTGGTCTTGCACCATCTTGTCTTCCAAGTACCCAAATTTATACATACTAGCTAAACAACGGAGGTCGGTGACATACTGCGGGGCTGACTCATCCATTCACTGTCAGCGCTGGTGAAACATAATTCTTTGGACCATGACGCTCTGTGGAGCAGCAAAATGTCTGGCCAACAAAGTCACACAGTCATCGTATGTGTCTGCTGGTCTGAGACTCTGAAAGATACGCTGTCCTTCGCTGCCGAGGTTATGAATCAGCATGGCCCTTAGCCTCACCTTGCTAGCTTTGGCTAGGTCAATAACGGCTATAAAAGTCTCAAAAGATTCATACCAGCGGGCCCATGGAATCAGCGGTTCACCAGGCAGGGTGAGAAACGGCTGTAAAGGTGCAAGTCTCCATCCTCATCACTAATGTTATGTCTGAAGAATGGGAGGACAATGACCATGTATTGAGGTTAGCTTTACTGGGTTTAGAACACATGTACAGAGCAGTGTTGCAGGACTAGCTGCCTAACCCTTTAATGACGTGCTGACATCACCTGCCTGAATCAGCAGTAGCACATTGAGCAGCATACGTATACCACTCCATTCAATTTGCAAGAGCAACTTGCGGCATTCTTGAGAAATGAGGTGCTTTTCTGTTCTTACCAGTCCCTCCAGGATTTCACAATGTTGCGAGCATGTGAATTCATGCGAAATTAGCCAATCAGCGCACCTATTGTGCGACCTTGCAACTTTATCCAATCACCGCAACTTTCCCACAATTTTGGCCAATCCTTGTCAACTTCCATCAGTTTCACCAATCAAATTTGTCCCTGAGTAGTGCTCAAACACGCAGTCTAACCAATCAAATGCATTGCTGCACCACGCTCACTTCGGTGTTTACAGTGAGTATTATCTGAACACATCAGCAAAAAACAGATTTAAAAAAACACTCACCCCCAAGTTTTCTGACACTCTCCCTTCTTGTCTCCTGCGGCCTGCCGGTGGAGGTTTCACCACTTCTCCGTCCTGACCGCATGTACGAAGTGCCAGGTTTGTGTTGAAAAACGTCCGCCTGCCTGAAAACCACCTCATCACGGGAGCGCGCGTGAGGAGAGACGGCGTTAATCCACAAACAAACGAGCAAATCTAACACTACAGCCAGTGTATGAACATTTTATACATCTTTAGAGGTAAACTCATTACTACACCTTGTCAATGAGCTCACTGACAAGCTCAATGACAAGATTTACGGCTTTAAAGCTGTAAATCTCTGGTCTAGACACGGACAAATGCTCCCCCGCCCCGGCAAACCCCCAAGGACAGCCCCTCCTCCCGGTACAACTCCCAGTAAATGGAAGATCAGTTTCTGATGAGACAGATGTGTGTCAAGATGCGCAGCAGATAGACAAGTAGGTAAGAGTTAGGCATGGAAAGAGAAAGAATATTCTCTGTAATTTTTTTCAGAAAAACACAGACTTCAATAGACAATACAGAGCAACAGAATAAACTAGAAGAGCACTCAGAGAGCGCATACCTCTGCCAAGGCTCCTTCTGTCCCTCATGGATCAGCTCCAAAATGTAATGGGTTTGTTTTGGAGGATTCTTGCTAGCACAGTGTGAGAAGATAAGAGCCTTGGTGGAGGTATGCATTCTGAGATCATCACCAAACTTCCCAAGGACAGCCTCTGGGGAAAATTTCATCAAAATCCATCCAGTAGTTTTTGCGTAATCCTGCAAACAGACAGACAAACAAACAGATGGACAGACAGATGGACAAACAGTCAAACCACCCCGATTACATAACCTCCTTGGTGGAGGTAATTATTTCTTTTTTCTCTCCGCTTGGTACTGAGCGGTTGGGGACCGTAGGGAGTTTTCAAATGAAGGTGCTGCCAATAATTTCCAAATCTCTACTCTTTAACATGCATTCAATGCAATTTAGCTGTTGTAATGGATATTGTGTTAAAGTCTGTATTTGCTTGAGTTTTTCTGAGTTTTTGCTGAGTTTTTCTGTATAGCAAAGTTTCTGCTTAATTTACAAATCACTGTTCAATAGGAAATTTTTGACAATCTTGTGCTTTTCTTGTGGTGTTATATAGAATATCACTGCAGAAAACGATGGAAAAAAAACATCTGCTTTAAAATTTGTAATTCTTCCCACAACTTTTAGTGCAAAAAAATCTCTCAAAAATTGCAACGTTTGTCGCAACTTTTTAAAATCCTCCCTGCAAATTCAGGCTTTTTGGGCTGCAACAATCATAAAAACATCTCGTGAAATCCTGGAGGGACTGAATTACGTTCTTTGTAAAGGTGCCTTTTGATCTTTCTACGGCATACTTATTGTCATCACACGAAAATTTTTGTGCAACTCACGGCACCCTCAAGTTGTTCGTAGGAAGATCTTACGGCTTTTGGCACATTTTGTCGGCACAAATGTCACACAAATGACGTAGTACTTCTACCTTACAACACCTCATTACCGCCTTACACATGTTGTACGAATCTCTATACGAATGGGGATTTGTACGCTGTTTCTACGACTGCTGTAAGGGGACCTCAAGAACAATTTCAGGTGTTCTTGAGGCATACTTAAGCAGTGTTTCCCCTGCCAATATATGGGGGAAGGGGTGCAGTCAAACAGGTCCTTCTGCTGTGTATAGTAATGTTAGGTGTTTTGTAGTTAATTCAATTGATTACAGTTTTAAAAACCTTTAAATAACAAAATATTGCTAAAATATAAAATGACGCACTACACTGGATCTCATATTTGTAAATGTGTCCTGTTATAGTACTGGATGACTTTATTGACAATACACAGAAGAAATTCAATATTACACTGAAATCATCACTGAACAGTGATATAAACTATAATAATTATAATGATGACTGAACAACTCTCATTCCCCAAAGTGCAAGATACACTATTATGAATATAAGTCATTAAAGAAAAGAGAAATACTGTAAGTGATCTGACAAACAAAGGGATCTGAAACAGTCGCTAATATTGGATGTCCCATTCATTTTCAATAATTAGGTATTCTGTAATTAATATTCACACAATCAGATAAATCATTCCTTTTATATTTGTCAAAGTCTAACATGTGATTACCTACATCTAGGCTACACCTCTGTATTCCACTTTCAAAACACAGCCTACATTTGGGCCTGGGAACCCTGACTGGGATCCCTGTTTCAGACAGGAATACTTTGACAGGCAATGCACTAGTTACCTCCGCCAAGGAGGTTATGTTTTCATCGGCGTTGGTTTGTCTGTCAGTTTGTTTGCTTGTTTGTTAGCAAGATAACTCAAAAAGTTATGGATGGATTTTCATGAAATTTTCAGAGATTGTCAGAAATGGGGTATCCTACAGATGATTACATTTTGGTGCTGATCTGGATTACCGTCCAGAAGAAAACCGCCATTATGCGAAATGTGATTTTCCTGAATAACTACTGAACCACTAATCCTATCCATGTCAATCCAATTGCTACTCATATGTTTTCATGGTCAAGGAATCTGAAAACGTACACACAATAAATGTAGGATTAATATTTATGATGTAAAACACTGTATGGGGGGAACTGTGGCGCTTGGCGGAGGTCTGCGCTCTCCAAGTGCTTTTCTAGTTTTATTTAATTTTATTTTTCTATATAGCGCCAGAACACCATCATTCCTTTAAGAGTTTGTCATTGTTGACTTCAAGCTGCCCCCCCACCTCCACCCCAAGGCTGTAAACCTGGAGGAAACATTGCTGATGGGAAACATCTTGCATTGCTCTTATATTGTTACCTCCGCCAAGGAGGTTATGTTTTCATCGGCGTTGGTTTGTCTGTTTGTTTGTTTGTTTGTTAGCAAGATAACTCAAAAAGTTATGGACAGATTTTCATGAAATTTTCAGAGATTGTCAGAAATGGGGTATCCTACAGATGATTAGATTTTGGTGGTGATCCGGATCACCGTCTGGATCCAGGAATTTTTTAAAGGATTCTTTTTTTTTTTTTTAATTTAACATTGCGAGATAGGGCCATTTTCAATATTTTTTCAATATTTTTTTTGGTGCATGTAACTCTGCCAAAAAATCGTCAGAACACTTGGAAAAAAAAAATACAGGACAACATGCACACACAGGAACTGTGGCACTTGACGGAGGTCTGCACTCTCCGAGTGCTTTTCTAGTTCCTATGGCATTCATATGGCCGCCCTATGATGAGGGGTTTTCGTTCGTAGAAATCTTGGACAAGATTATCGACCTGGCCATGAATTTACAAATGGTTTATGAACGCTGGATTCTTCTACGGCCGCCTTAAGAAGGCCATACAAAATGGTCCAAAAATCGTTCGTACGGTGTTCACAGCTGTTCTTCAGGGTAAATGTAATCGTAGCTTTATCAAATGCCTCTCCCCTAAAATAAAGTAGAAACCTCTAAAAGCATACTATGGGCACTTTGACAGTTGTTCAGACACCACGTTACAACAGTTTTGACAGTCCTAGTGGCTGCTGAACAGCGATTTTTTATGGACTGGGTTGTTAAGTTTTAAAAACAGAGAGTAAGACATTAGCTTGAACAGTTACCCCATCTCAACTTCTCTACTGCAGGCCTACTTCTAGTTTGGAAGTGTGTTTTCTTTTATATGTTTCAGGGTGAGTCTAAAATATGCAGCTTTTCCTGCCTTTGCGGTTGGTTTTGTAAAAACTTTAATTGCTTTTTTGTCTGCATGCATAGTCCCTAATTACTCCGAGCACACGCAACACACACACACACACGCACACTCACACTCAGCATTTAACAGCTCTTAACTTTTATTTTGTTGTCATGCGGAGGGAGGTGGCCTTCGACTGGTGCTGGTCGTGGACGGCGCATACTCATCTGGTTTGGCAAGCCTCCCTAAACTGCCTCTATCAGCTTGTAAATCAGGCGACAGAGCAGAGCAAAGCACAACACAGCCAGCAGACACACCGGCTGCAGGCGAAAGGAAAAGAACGGGGGTGAAGGCAGAGAGAACACAAGGATGGAGGGAAAATAAAACTGCTTCTAATGTGTGCCAGTACTTATGAAACTGTGAAGAATATTTAAATGATTAACCTCTTAAAATTCCGGTGTTCCACCCGTGGAACATTTCACATTGGCTGGAAATTGGCTGGAATGTTAATTAAGACACCACTCAGCCAGCACGCCCACGTGGGCTGCACTATAGGTTAAACTGGGCTGTCCTATGGGTCCCATGTGGGTTTATCAGCGGGTCCCATGTTGGCCCCATCTGTGTTTGCCCACATGGACTTCACATGTGGGTCATCTGCTTAGCCGCATGAAACCCATCTGGGCCCCACATGGGTTTAAGGCGGGGCGGCAGGTTTCAGGAACACTGGTGCCAAAAGCACGAGAAAGAAGTCACAAATTTATTAGAAAGGAGTTGTACATTTATGAGAAAAAAAATGTGAAAATTCATGAAAAAAATGGGGAAAAAATAGGAGCAAAACTATGACAAAAAAATCACAAATTTATTAGAAAAAGTCACACTGTATGAGGAAAAAAGCACAAATTTAGGAGAAAAAATTATAAATTTTCAAAAAAAATTGTAAAATTACTTGAAAAAACTACAAACTTACAAAAAAATTGAGCAAATTTACATGAAAAAAGTAGCAAATATATGAGTAAATAAATTGAAAATTTATAAGGAAAAAGGTTAAAAAATTTTGGGGAAAAAATCCCACATTTATGAAAAAAGTTGTAAGTTTACAGTAATAAGTTGAAAACTTAATATGATAATTTAATTTGACTTGGTAAAAGTTGAAAATTTTTGAGAAAGTTCCAAATTTACAAGAAAACGGTCACAAATTTATGGGAAAAAGACACAGATTTACAACAAAATAGCAAATTTACAAGGAAAAATAACAAATTTTTGAGAAAAGTTGCAAGATTACAGTAAAAAAAAAATTCCAAATTTGTGAGAAAGTTCAATAATTATAAGAAAAAGTTGGCAGATATAAGATAAGATAAGCCTTTATTAGTCCCACAACGGGGAAATTCCAGGATTGCAACAGCACAGGGATAGCAACACTCAGAGCAACAATCAGAAGGCAAGAAAAAAAACAAGCAAGCAAGAGCAGCTAATATACATATGTACATATTACTATAAAATATATATATATATACACACACACACAGACACACAGTGCAGAGCATTGTAGCTGGATGGAATAAATATATGAATATATGAACACAGTGCAGAGCATTGTAGCTAGATGGAATAAATATGTAAATATATAAACACCCACAGTACGGAGCATTGCAGCTAGGTGGAATAAATATGCAAGTATATAAACACACACAGTGCGGAGCAATGTAGCTAGATGGAATAATATGTAGATATATAAATATATAAACACACCCAGTGCTGAGCATTGTAGCTAGATGGAATAAATATGTAAATATATAAACACACACAGTGCAGAGCATTGTTGCTAGATGGAATGAAACAGCATAACCGTCTACTTAGTTATCCTACATGGTATGATTATGTGCCCATACATATTCTCACCCTCCATAGCGACCGGTATGTTCCTAGTTGTATGCCGGAGGGGACCATTGTGTAAGTCTATTGCATCTTTTGCATTCAAAAAACTATTAGTTTGTTACGTCTTTTTGCTATCTCTGCGAGCAGCCCTGCTTAGGTTGTACAGTCTGACAGCCGTTGGTAGGAAGGACCTACGAAACCTCTCGGTTGTGCACCTGGGATGATGTAGTCTGCTGCTAAATGAGCTCCTCAGTGCATCCAGTATGTCCTGCATAGGGTGGAACTCGGACTCCAGCAGAGATGACAGTTTAGCCACCGTCCTTCTCTCTCCTATCTCCTCCATCGGATCAAGGCGCTGCCCCAGGACAGAGCTAGCTTTCTTAATCAGTTTGTTCAGTCTCTTCCTATCGGCTGCAGTAATGCCACTGCCCCAGCAGACCACTCCAAAAGTGATGGCTGATGCCACCACCGTGTCATAGAATGACTTCAGCAGCGCCCCTTGTACACCAAAAGACCTGAGTCTCCTCAGCAGGAACAGCCTGCGCTGTCCCTTCTTGTAGAGTGCATCAGTATTGTGTGACCAGTCTAGTTTATTGTTCAGATGAACACCCAGGTACTTATAGGATGTCACCATCTCGATGTCTGTTCCCTGTATATTTACTGGTACTGTGAGGGGCTGCCCATGCCTGCGGCAGTCCACCACCAGCTCCTTAGTTTTCCTCGCGTTGATCTGGAGGCAGTTCCGATGGCACCAGTCCACGAAGTCCTGGATAAGCCCTCTGTACTCAGCTTCATCTCCATTGGAGATGAGGCCAACGATCGCAGAGTCATCAGAGAACTTCTGTAGATGGCAGTGTGTTGTGTTGTGTGAGAAGTCCGCAGTATAAAGAGTGAACAGGAAGGGAGCCAGCACCGTTCCCTGGGGGGCCCCCGTGCTACTGATGATCGTGTCGGACACACAGTCCCGGGTTCTCACAAACTGAGGCCGGTTCGTGAGGTAGTCCAGGATCCATGATGACAGGTGCTGGTCCACCCCTGCGCGCAGCAGCTTGTCCTTCAGGATCATCGGTTGGATGGTGTTGAAAGCACTGGAGAAGTCAAAGAACATGATCCTCACCATATTCCCGGGCTTCTCCAGGTGGGACAGAGAACGGTGAAGGAGGAAGATCACCGCATCCTCCACCCCAATGCCATGCTGGTAGGCGAACTGGAGTGGATCCATCGCTGGTTCCACCAGGGGGCGGAGGTGAGCAAGGAGCAGTCTCTCCAGGGTCTTCATCAAGTGGGACGTCAAGAAATATGCAAGAAATATGCAAGTGCATATGCAAGAAAAAGTCACAATTTTACAAGAAAACTAACAAATTTGTAAGAAAAAGCTGCAAGTTTACAGTAAAAAAAAGAACATTTATGAGAAAATTTTAAATTTTCAAGAAAAATGTATCAGCTTTACAGGAAAAAAGTCAAAAGGCAAACTGGTCCTGGGTAAAAGGCCAGACTCAGAGCGGTCCAGTGGATCTCCATGAAAAATGTTACATCAAGCACCCAGTGCACACAAAGGAGGCACATGGGTCTGCCCTCCAGTGGGCTCACCACCTGCAGGAGGGATCATGGGGATCCAGTTGCTAGGTGAACTGGGCAGAAGTCTGGGCTACTCTGCCTGGATTGATGTTCCCACAACCTGGATCTCTGGATAAGGAGTAGAAGATAGATGGATGAATCTAGTGTGGGACCAACTTGTTTCATCGTTGCTTAATGATTGCAGACAGGAATGGATTAATTAAATGGTATATGTGTGCTGGTCAGGCAGTAGTGATCTGGTCCTGTGATGTGCCTCTCTGTAGTCAAAATCAACATCAACCGATGCTTGCTCTGCATGGCTGCATATGCCATATAATTAATCTGACCATTCCTCTCCACAATCATGCCAGCATTAGATTTTAAATTTTAAGGAATTAGATGACCTCTTCTTGGTGAATTTTTGGTTCTTCTTCCTAGCCAGCATGCCCATGTGGGCCCCACTATAGGTTAAATCTGAGCTGTCTCATGTGGGTTTGTCTGTGGGTTCCATATTGGCCCATCTGTGTTTTCCCACATGGACTTTACATGTGGTACAGGTGAGCAGGCAATCTGCTTCCCTGCATTAAACCCACCTGGGCCCCATGTGGGTTTATGGCGGGTGAGCAGGCTTCAGTCACACTAGCACCAAAAGTACGAGAAAAAAGTCACAAATTTATGACGAAAAACAGTGAAAATTTATTAGAAAAAAGTCACAAATTTACAAAAAAAAAAATGGTAGCAAACAGAAAAAAAGTCACAAATTTACAAAAAAAAAATAGCAAATGTATTAGAAAAAAGTCACAAATTTATGAGGAAAAACAGTGAAAATTTATGAGAAAAAAGTCACAAATTTACAAAAAAAAATGGTAGCAAACATTAGAAAAAAGTCACAAATTTACAAAAAAAAAATAGGAGCAAATGTATTAGAAAAAAGTCACAAATTTATGAGAAAAAAGTTAAAATTTCGGAGAAAAAAGTAACAGATTTACAAAAAAAAAAAAAACAGGAGCAAATGTATTAGAAAAAAGTCACAAATTTGTTAGAAAAAAGTCACAAATTCATGAGAAAAAAGGGAAAATTTCGGAGAAAAAAGTCACAAATTTACCAAAAAAATAGGAGCAAATGTATTAGAAAAAAGTCACAAATTTGCTACAAAAAAGGCACAAATTTGTTTGAAAAAAGTCAGAAATTTATGAGAAAAAAGTGAAAATTTATGAGAAAAAAGTCAAATTTACAAAAATAAATAGGAGCAAATGTATTAGAAAAAAGTCACAAATTTATGAGAAAAAAATTAAAATTTTGGAGAAAAAAGTCACAAATTTACAAAAAAAAATAGGAGCAAATGTATTAGAAAAAAGTCACAAATTTGTAGAGAAAAGTCACAAATTCATGAGAAAAAAGTGAAAATTTATGAGTTAGTCACAAATGTACAAAAAAATGGGAGCAAATGTATTAGAAAAAAGTCACAAATTTATGAGAAAAAAGGGAAAATTTCGGAGAAAAGAGTCACAAATTTACCAAAAAAAATAGGAGCAAATGTATTAGAAAAAAGTCACAAATTTGTTAGAAAAAAGTCACAAATTCATGAGAAAAAAGTGAAAATTTATGAGATAAAAGTCACAAATGTACAAAAAAATAGGTGCAAATGTATTAGAAAAAAGTCACAAATTTATGAGAAAAAAGGGAAAATTTCCGAGAAAAAAGTCACAAATTTACAAAAAAAAATAGGAGCAAATGTATTAGAAAAAAGTCACAAATTTGCTACAAAAAAGGCACAAATTTGTTTGAAAAAAAGTCAGAAATTTATGAGAAAAAAGTGAAAATTTATGAAAAAAAAGTCAAATTCACAAAAATAAATAGGAGCAAATGTATTAGAAAAAAAGTCACAAATTTATGAGAAAAAAATTAAAATTTCAGAGAAAAAAGTCACAAATTTACAAAAAAAAAATAGGAGCAAATGTTTTAGAAAAAAGTTACAAATTTGTTAGAAGAAAGTCACAAATTTATGAGAAAAAAGTGAAAATTTATGAGAAAAAAGTCACAAATTTACAAAAAAAATGGGAGCAAATGTATTAGAAAGTCACAAATTTGTTACAAAAAAGTCACAAATTTATGAGAAAAAAGTGAAAATTTCTTAGAAAAAAGTCACAAATTTACAAAAAAATAGTAGCAAAAGTATAAGAAAAAAGTCACAAATTTATGAGAAAAAAGTTAAAATTTCGGAGAAAAAAGTCACAAATTTACCAAAAAATATAGGAGCAAATGTTTTAGAAAGGCCCTGTGATGGACTGGCGATCTGTCCAGGGTGTACCCTGCCTCTCGCCCAAAGATGCTGGGATAGGCTCCAGCCCCCCCGCGACCCGAAAGGATTAAGCGGTAGAAGATGGATGGATGGATGGATGTTTTAGAAAAAAGTTACAAATTTGTTAGAAAAAAGTCACAAATTTATGAGAAAAATGAAAATTTATGAGAAAAAAGTCACAAATTTACAAAAAAAATGGAAGCAAATGTATTAGAAAGTCACAAATTTGTTACAAAAAGTCACAAATTTATGAGAAAAAAGTGAAAATTTCTTAGAAAAAGTCACAAATTTACAAAAAATAGGAGCAAAAGTATTAGAAAAAAGTCACAGATTCATGAGAAAAAAGTGAAAATTTATGAGAAAAAAGTCACAAATTTACAAAAAAAAGGAGCAAAAGTATTAGAAAAAAGTCACAAATTCATGAGAAAAAAGTTAAAATTTCAGAGAAAAAAAGTCACAAATTTACAAAAAAAAAAATAGGAGCAAATGTTTTAGAAAAAAAGTCACAAATTTGTTAGAAAAAAGTTACAAATTTATGAGAAAAAAGTGAAAATTTATGAGAAAAAAGTCACAAATTTACAAAAAAAAGGAGCAAATGTATTAGAAAAAAGTCACAAATTTATGAGAAAAAAGTGAAAATTTATGAGAAAAAAGTCACAAATTTGCAAAAAAAAAACCAGGAGCAAGTGTATTAGAGACAAATTTGTTAGAAAAAAGTCACAAATTTATGAGAAGCAAATGAGAATTTATGAGAAAAAAGTCACAAATTTACAAAAAAATAGGAGCAAATGTATTAGAAAAAAGTCACAAATTTGTTAGAAAAAAGTCACAAATTTACAAAAAGTAGGAGCAAATGTGTTAGAAAAAAGTCACAAATTAAAAAAAGGAGCAAATGTAATAGAAAAAAGTCACAAATTTCTTAGGAAAAAGCCACAAATTTATGAGAAAAAAGTAAAATTTATGAGAAAAAAGTCACAAATTTACAAAAAGCATACAGTGGTGTGAAAAAGTGTTTGCCCCCTTCCTATTTTCTCATTTTTTTGTATGTTTGTCTCACTTAAATGTTTCAGATCATCAAATTTAAATATTAGACAAAGATAACACAAGTAAACACAAAATGCAGTTTTAAATGAAGGTGTTTACTATTAAGGGGAAAAAAATCCAAACCTACATGGCCCTGTGTGAAAAAGTGAATGTCCCCTAAACCTAATAACTGGTTGGGCCACCCTTAGCAGCAACAACTGCAATCAAGCGTTTGTGATAACTGGCACTGAGTCTCTTACAGAGCTGTGGAGGAATTTTGGCTCACTCATCTTTGCAGAATTGTTGTAATTAAGCCACATTGGAAGGTTTTCGAGCATGAACCGCCTTTTTAAGGTCATGTCACAACATCTCAATGGGATTCAGGTCAGGACTTTGACTAGGCCACTCCAAAGTCTTCATTTTGTTTTTCTTAAGCCATTCAGAGATGGACTTGCTGGTGTGTTTTGGATTATTGTCCTGCTGCAAAATCCAAGTGTGCTTCAGCTTGAGGTCACAAACAGATGGCCGGACATTCTCCTTTTTACCATTTTTTTTTTTACCATTTTTTGGTAGACAGCAGAATTCATGGTTCCATTTACTACAGCAAATCTTCCAGGTCCTGAAGCAGCAAAACAACCCCAGACACTACCACCACCATATTTTACTGTTGGTATGATGTTACTTTTCTGAAATGCTGTGTTACTTTTAGGCCGGATGTAATGGGACACACACCTTCCAAAAAGTTCACCTTTTGTTTCCTCAGTCCACAAAGTATTTTCCCAAAAGTCTTGGGATCATCAAGATGTTTTCTGGCAAAACTGAGACGAGCCTTTATGTTCTTTTTGCTCAGCAGTGGTTTTTGTCTTGGAACTCTGCCATGCAGGCCATTTTTGCCCAGTCTCTTTCTTATCGTGGAGTCATGAACACTGACCTTAACTGGGGAAAGTGAGGCCTGCAGTTCTTTGGACGTTGTTGTGGGGTCTTTTGTGACCTTTTGGATGAGTCACTGCTGTGCTCTTGGGGTAATTTTGGTCGGCCGGGAACTCCTGGGAAGGTTCACCACTGTTCCATGTTTTCGCCATTTGTGGATAATGGCTGTGGGGGCTGCACGGTGGCGGAGTGGTTAGCACTGCGGCAGCACAGCAACTCACCCTTGGCCGGGGGATCCCAGGTTCGATCCCAGCCCCTAACCAACAGTGATCTGTGTGGAGTTTGCATGTTCTCCCCATGTCTGCTTGGGTTTACTCCGGGATTTCGCTGATTTCCTCCCACATGCCAAAAACATGCAAGTTAGGTTAATTGGCATCAAACTGGGGATTCTAAATTGTCCTTAGGTATGGATGTGAGAGTGAATGGTTGTCTGTCTCTCTGTGTTGGCCCTGCGATGGACTGGCGATCTGTCCAGGATGTATCCTGCCTCTCGCCCAAAGATGCTGGGATAGACTCCCACCCCCCCGCGACCCAAAAAGGATTAAGCGGAAGAAGACGGATGGATGGCTCACTGTGGTTCGCTGGAGTCCCAAAGCTTTAGAAATGGCTTTATTGTGGGGGACCTAGACGTCATATTCTCCACTCACACTGAAGGGCAAAGGAGGAGAGAAGCCGTTGGGGGTTTGAGATGGGACAACAGAGGTGGAGGCGCTAATGGACTGTATGTTAATGGCGCTGAAGGACTGTATGTTAATGCGCCGACAGGCATTGTGATAATGTGTATTGTGGTGTGAGCCCCCAGGTCGCTAGGCAAGGCATGTAATATATAAAAGAGAGATGCCCCGCGACCTGGGATTATTCTTGTTGACTTGAGGATAGAGAGAAATAAAGTCCATGCTAATCCAGCTCACTGCCTCACCTGCTCATTTCTCTCCACACTGGTGACCTTTGACATAAAATGGAATTCGAGGCAAACACCCCAGAGACGGCCCGGACTGGAAGCACCAGCACTGTGTGTGTTGTTTCAGTCAAGCTCCCAGACGTTTGGCTGCACGACCTGACGGCTTGGTTCCTCCACACCAAGGCCCAGTTCGTGCTCCGTGGAGTGACGGCGGTTGACACCAAGTACTACTACGAGGTTGCAGTGCTGGATGCACGCACAACACAGCAGGTGGCAAGCCTGCTCCAACGGCCCCCAGCCCACGGCAAATATGATGCTCTCAAGACAGCGCTGACCCGGCGCTACACGCTCTCTGACTGCAAGAGAGCGGAAAGATTCCTGACGCACTCCGAGTTGGGAGACGGGTCGGTGGTTGAATTAAGGGAGAAAATGTTGGCGTTGATGGGCACAGATGGCCAGCCGTTCCTGTTTGCCCACCTTTTTCTCCGGAAACTCCTAACAGTGGCCAGAGCGGTCCTCACCAATTCACCACTGCTGGCCACGAAGAACTACTGGACGCTGGAACAATAGGCGGACTGGATTATCCTGGCAACCAGAAACTTTGCGGTGAACGCAGTGGCACCAGAACCCAGTGAGACAGCCAGCGAGGGCAAGGATCCATTGATGGTGGCCACCGCAGAGGCCAAGAAGCACCGGAGGGGCACGCTCTGCTTCTACCACCACCACTTCGGAGAAGACGCACGGCAATGCGTGCCACCATGCCAGTTCAAGCGCTTGGGAAACGCCAGGACTGGCAGTCGGTAGCAGCTGCGACCGCCGGTGACACAACCAAGCTGCTCTATGTGACGGACTCATGTTCGGGGAGACGGTTCCTCGTGGACTCTGGCTCCCGAAAGAGCCTCATCCTGCCGTCCTACGCAGACCGGCTAGCTGGAAGTAGCGGCCCCGAGCTCGCAGCCACAAACGGCTCAGACATTAAGACTTTTGGTGAGAGGACACTGACCATATGTTTGCACAGCTGTAACTACCAATGGTCCTTCGTCATAGCGGCATGTAACTCCCCCATTTTGGGCGCTGATTTTTTGTGTGCACATGGGCTATTAGTCAAAGTGGCTAACAGACACCTGATTAACGCAATGTCTTTTGTACAGCTAGATGAGCCGGGTCCACAACACTGGCCAATGTCACAGCTCCAGGGGGGTAAGTTCCACACACTACTCACCCAGTTCCCAGCACTCACGGTTCCCATGTTTTCGGCAACCGTCACTAAGCACGGGGTAGAGCACTTCATTACCACCATGGGGCTGCCTATTTTCGCACGACCTCGACACTTGGACATAGCTAAACTGGCCAGTGCGCGCGAGTTCACCAACTTGGAAAGGTTGGGCATCATCAGGTGCTCAAACAGCCCATGGGCATCCCCGCTACACATAGAGCCTAAAGCCGAGGGATCATGGCGACCATGCGTCAATTTCCGCAGATTAAACAATGCCACAGCGCACGATCACTACCCAATCCCTCATATTCAGGCTTTTTCCGCCCACCTCACCGGGGCATGCATTTTTTCCAAGGTGGACCTGGTCCGCGGGTACCACCAGGTCCCGGTGCGTGCAGAAGACATATCCAAAATGGCAGTAGTAACCCCGTTCGGTCTTTTTAAGTTCCTACGCATGCCTTTCGGGTTAAAAGGCAAGGTGCAGACCTTCCAATGCATGATGGACGCTGTGCTGCATGATCTGCCTTTTGTGTTTGTCTACCTGGACGACATCCTGGTGGCCAGCGCATCCGAGGACGAACACGTAGCCCACCTCAGGACAGTCTTCCAGAGGTTGGAGGAGCACGGGTTAATCATCAACCCCGTGAAGTGCCAGTTCGGGGTTACAGTAATTGACTTTTTGGGCTACTGCATCTCACTGGAGGGCGCGATACCCTTACTGGACAAAATGCACGCAGTGGCAGATTTTCCCCGGCCTCAGACGGTCAGGGCGCTGCAGGAGGTTTTAGGGATGGTAAACTTTTACAACTGTTTCCTCCCCCGCGCAGCCCAGCTCATGCAGCCGTTGTACGATGCACTTAAGAAACGGAAACCAGCGGCCAGCATCGACTGGATCCCTGAGTGGGAGCAGGTGTTTTCTGATGACAAAACAGCCCTTGCGAACGCCGCACTTCTGGCGCACCCGGACCCGGCGGCTAGGATAGCGCTCACTACCAACGCATCGGACGTGGCCATAGAGGCTGTCGTGGAGCAGTGCGTCACTGGTTCTTGGCAGCCACTCGCCTTTTTCAGCAGGTCTTTGCGCGACAATGAGCGTAAATACAACGCGTTCAACAGAGAGTTACTGGCTCTCCACCTGGCCATACGCCACTTCTGTCTCTTGCTGTCTGCCTGTGTGGTTTGCTCTCCAGCTCTCGAGCCACTAGCTATGGCTACTAGCTCTCTTTCCTCTCCTCCTCTGGTGTGCTCTCTCTGTCAGATGTTTAGCTACACCTCTGCCTCTTTTAGTGATAACGGTAAATGTAATAAGTGTTGTCTTTTTGAGGCGCTCGAGGCGAGGTTGTCTGATTTGGAATCCCGGCTCCGCTGCATTGAAACACCGTCTGCGCCAGTTAATCTCGACGGACGCCCATTAGCTGCAGCGGAGCTAGCTAGCTTAGGTCCCACTGTCAGCGGTCCCTCGGCTCTCCTCAGCAGCGAGGAGACTGGGTGGGTGACGGTGAGAAGGAAGCCTAGTCGCAAAGCCCCGGTTCACCACCAACCTGTTCACGTTTCTAATCGTTTTTCCCCGCTCAGCGACACACCCGCTGAGGAAAAAACTCTGATCATTGGCGACTCTGTAGTCAGAAACGTGAACCTAGAGACTCCAGCGGCCATAGTCACATGTATTCCTGGGGCCAGAGCAGGCGACATCGAGTCAAATTTGAAAATGCTGGCTAAAAGTAACTGTAAATATTCCACAATTGTTATTCACGCCGGCATTAATGACATCCGTCTCCGGCAGTCGGAAGTCACGAAACTTAATGTAGAATCGGTGTGTGACTTTGCAAAAACGATGTCTGCCACTGTAGTATTCTCTGGGCCCCTCCCCAATCTGACCAGTGATGACATGTTTAGTCGCTCGTCATCCTTGAACCGCTGGCTGTCTGTGTGGTGTCCTAAAAATGACGTGGGCTACATTGACAATTGGAGCTCTTTTTGGGGAAAACCTGGTCTTATGAGACGAGACAGCATTCATCCCACTTTGGATGGTGCTTCTCATTTATCTAACAATCTGGCATCTTTTTTATCCAAATTTCCAAAACCCTGACTACTCAGAGTTGGGACCAGGAAGCAGAGTCACAGTCTTACACGCCTCTCTGCAGCTCCTCTTCATCCGCCACCCCTCAGCTTAGCCCCTGTCTTCCCCATCAGAGAATCGTTGTCTGCTCCCTCCAAAGTAAATAAAAATATAATGTATAAGCATCCCAAAGTGATAAAGCAAAATATTGGTAAAACTCAAATTAAACATAAAGCCTCTAAATTGAATGATTTGGCCTCTGTTCCTCCTCATAATTTAAAAATTAAATGTGGTTTATTAAATATTAGGTCTCTAACTCCCAAGTCTCTGTTAGTCCATGATCTGTTAATTGATCATCAGATTGATTTAATTTCCCTTACAGAGACTTGGTTAGGGCAAGAGGATTATGTTGGTTTAAATGAATCAACTCCCTCTGCTTATTTAAACTGTCAAAATCCCAGAAGTTCTGGTCGTGGAGGAGGAGTAGCATCAATTTACCATTCCAAATTACTAGTTAATGTAAAGCAAAAAACATGTTATAATTCCTTTGAGGGCCTGGTCCTCAGTATTGGGCACTTTAGCAATTCCAGGTTAAACCCAATTTTATTTGCCATAGTTTATCGTCCCCCATCAACCTATTCAGAATTTTTATCCGAATTTCCTGATTTCTTAGCTGATTTAGTGCTGAAATCTGATAGAATAATTATAGTAGGGGACTTTAATATACATGTGGATGTAGATAGTGACTGCCTTAATGTGGCTTTTAATTCAATATTAGACTCGATTGGGTTTTCTCAGAAAGTAGGAAATTCTACTCATTACCTCCACCATACATTGGACCTTGTTCTGACATATGGCATAGAAATAGAAAATCTTGTAGTGTCTCCTCATAACCCTGTACTGTCAGACCATTGTCTGTTCACCTTTGATTTTACTATTTCTGACTATTTGGCTCCTAAAGAAAAATATTATCACAGTAGATGCCTCTCAGATGATGCTGTTTCCAAATTTATGCAGATTGTTTCCTCTATGCCATGTGTCAACACAACGGAAATAAGCTATAGACAGCTTGCTCCTTCTGTAATTGATAACATGGTGGATAGTGTTTCAGCTTCTCTGCATCAGGCTCTAGACTTGGTGGCCCCCTTAAAAAAGAAAAAGTCTAATCAGAGATTTTTAACTCCTTGGTTCAACACAGAAACTCGTAGCTTAAAACAGAAGACTCGTCAATTAGAAAGAAAATGGCGCTCTACTAATTTAGATGAAATCTATTTAGCTTGGAGAAATCATCTTTTAATTTATAAAAAATCTCTTAGAAAAGCTAGAACGAGTTATTACTCTGCATTAATAGAAGAGAACAAGAATAATCCCAGGTTTCTTTTCAGTACTGTAGCCAGGTTGACAAAGAGTCAGGACTCTGTCAATCCTAGCATCCCTTAGAGCTTACTAGTCAGGACTTTATGAACTTTTTCAATAATAAAATTTCATCCATCAGAGATAAAATCAATCAGATTCTTCCCACAGTTAACTTAAATACTGTAACTACTACAACTCCTTCTATTGATGTCTGTCTTGATGAGTTTACTCCAATCGACCTTTGTGAGTTAGACAAAATAGTTTCCTCATCCAAACCTTCAACTTGTCTTTTAGACCCTATTCCTACCAGGTTATTTAAAGAAGTCTTCCCACTTATTGGTAGCTTTATTCTTCATATAATCAATTCTTCATTAACTTTAGGCCATGTACCGCAGGCTTTTAAAACGGCTGTAATTAAACCCTTACTCAAAAAGCCAACGCTAGATCCAGGAGCTTTAGCTAACTATAGACCAATCTCTAATCTCCCTTTCATTTCAAAAATCTTAGAAAGAGTTGTTGCTATGCAATTATTTGACCACCTGCAGGGAAATGGTTTATTTGAGGAGTTTCAATCTGGGTTTAGAATCCATCATAGCACTGAAACAGCCTTAGCGAAGGTCACTAACGACCTCCTCATTGCATCTGATAATGGACTAGTTTCTGTACTTGTCCTTTTAGATCTTAGTGCAGCTTTTGATACTATTGATCATAATATTCTACTTGATAGATTAGAACACTATGTTGGACTTAATGGAACTTCGTTGCAGTGGTTTAGATCTTATTTATCTGATAGGTTCCAGTTTGTTCATGTAAATGATGAGTTTTCTCTCAGCTCAAAGCTTAGTCATGGAGTTCCACAGGGATCTGTGCTTGGCCCTACTCTTTTTAGTTTATATATGCTTCCGTTAGGCAACATTATTAGAAAGCACTGTATACATTTTCACTGTTATGCAGATGACACACAATTATACCTGTCAATGAAGCCAGATGATACTAATCAATTAGCCAAGTTAGAAGCCTGTCTTAAGGAAATCAAAGTTTGGATGACTTGTAATTTCCTGCTATTAAATTCAGATAAGACTGAAGTCATTCTTGTTGGTCCAAAAAACCTTAGAAATTCCTTTCCAAATCAAACTTTCAGTTTGGATGCAGTTACTCTTTCTCTTAATAGCTCTGTGAGGAACCTTGGAGTTATTTTTGATCAGGATTTGTCCTTCAATTCACATATTAAATTTGTTTCTAAGACTGCCTTCTATCATTTGCGTAATATTGCCAAGATTAGGAGCATCTTGTCTCAGAGTGATGCTGAGAAGCTGATCCACGCTTTTGTTAGCTCGAGATTAGATTATTGTAATTCTTTATTATTAGGTTGTCCTAAAACATCTTTAAAAAGTCTTCAGCTGATCCAAAATGCTGCAGCAAGAGTTTTAACAGGTACTAGAAAGAGAGATCATATCTCTCCGGTTCTGGCCTCCCTTCATTGGCTTCCCATAGAGTTTAGAATTAAGTTTAAAATCCTTCTTCTTACTTACAAAGCTCTAAACAATCAGGCTCCTTTTTATTTAAAAGATCTGATACTACCGTATCATCCTAACAGAGCACTACGCTCCCAAAATGCAGGTTTACTTGTAATACCTAGAATCTCCAAAAGTACAATGGGAGGCAGAGCCTTCAGTTATCAAGCTCCTCTCCTGTGGAATCAGCTGCCAATCTGGATTCAGGAGTCAGACTCGATCTCTGTTTTTAAGAATAGGGCTAAAACCTACCTTTTTGATATAGCCTACAATTAGGGAGGGATCATGTGTTTTCTGAACCCTCCCTTAGTTATGCTGCTAATAGGTTTAGTCAGCCGGGGGACCTCCAGTAATGCACTGGGCCTCACTCCTTTCCTCACTCTCTATGAAATATTTTTTTTTTTTTGCTGGTCATTAACATTTGTTTGTTCTCTCCATAGATTGAGTCCCCATCGTGCTGTTTGCTCTCTACATGTCTGTTCTTTTCTTCTTCTCTATCCCCTCACCCCCCAGCCAGTCGCAGCAGATGACTGCCCCTCCCTGAGCCTGGTTCTGCTGGAGGTTTCTTCCTGTTAAAAGGGAGTTTTTCCTCTCCACCGTCGCCAAGTGCTTGCTCACAGGGGATCGCCTGATTGCTGGGGTCTTTCTGCAACTGTGGGGGTCCTCCCTACAGTTGATAGTGCTATGAGATGACTGTTGTTGTGAAATGGCGCTATATAAATAAAGTTGAATTGAATTGAATTGAATTGAACTTCCAGTTCTGGCAGGAAGGGCGCAGCTTCACTGCGTTTGTAGACCACAAGCCGCTAACGTACGTGATGGCCAAGGTTTCGGAACCATGGTCGGCCTGGCAGCAGAGACAGCTGGCCGCTATCTTGGAGTTTACAACCGACATTCAGCATGTGGCCAGTAAGCTCAACGTGGTGGCAGACTGCCTCTCACGCGCATTAATGGCCCCAGTCTATGTAGGGATAGATTCGCGGATGTTTGCATGCTCCAGTCTAGACCAAAAGGGTTAAGGCTGGAAAGGGGGGGGCCCTACTCTGTGACATTTCCACAGGCCACCCATGCCCAGTGGTTCCACGCGCTTGGCGCCGCTGCATTTTCGATTCGGTTCACTCTCTGGCGCACCCAGGAGTGCACACGTCAGTCAAAATGGTGGGAGCAAAGTTCGTCTGGCCGCACCTGCGTAAACAGGTGAAAGAGTGGGCTGCAGCCTGCATAGTGTGCCAGTGAACCAAGGTGCACAGGCACACAATGGCCCCCCTTGAGTCGTTCCACGTCCCGGCTAAGAGGTTCGACCACATTCACGTGGACCTCGTGGGGCCCCTCCCGCCATCGCAGGAGTTTACACACCTCCTGACAGTGGTGGACCACACCACGCGCTGGCCCGAAGTGGTGCCGCTAGCTTCCACCATGTCTACAGAAGTCGCACATGCTTTTTTGGCGACATGGGTGGCACACTTCGGTGCCCCTTCGGACATCACGTCCAACAGGGGTCCACAGTTTGTTTCCGACCTCTGGTCCGCAATGGCCCGGAGCCTGGGCGTCACCATTCATCGCACGACAGCGTACAACCTCCAGGCCAACGGGTTATGTGAGCGTTTCCACAGGTCGCTTAAAGCAGCGCTCAGGGCTTTGCTTACGGACGCAAATTGGGTGGACTGGTTGCTGTGGGTTCTGTTAGGGTTGCATTCCGCACCGAAGGAGGATTTGGCTACCTCCCCAGCAGAACTTGTTTTTTCCCAGCCGCTGCGGCTCCCTGGTGAATTTTTGCCTGACAACCCCGCGCCGAACACCATCCCTTCCCCACCTTTACTACGTAGAGCAGAGGCAGGGATGGTACCGGGCCCGGCCCACCACTGTTTTCCCCGCGTTTTCATCTCAAGGACTTTGAAGGATGCATCATGCGTGTTTGTCAGGCACGATGCCCACCAGACCCCATTGCGCCCGCCCTACAATGGCCCGTTCAGAGTTTTGGAACCTGGGGCTAAACATTTCAAGTTAGACTTGGGGGGGTGCAGAGAAACAGTCTACATAGACAGGCTTAAGCCAGCGTTTGTATTAGCAGATGAACAGGTGGTGTTGGCCTAGGCTCCTTGGCGCGGATGACCCCCAGTGAGAGCTCCCCAGGTAAATGACTCGTCAGCTCAGGCACAATGGCATGATGAAGATATGTGTGTCCCCCCCCCCCCCCCCAATGTCTCCCCACAGACGGACGTACCTCCAGGAGCGCCCCACCGGCACAGCAGCGCCTCGGAGCCAGCAGCCCCCCGTTACAGCCGCTACGGATGTCGGCTGAAGCCCACAGGACATGAGGGTTAAGGCCCATTCTGAGTGTTCGGGGGGGGGGGGGCCTAGACGTCACATTCTCCACTCACACTGAAGGGCACAGGAGGGGAGAAGCCGATGGGGGGTCGAGACGGGACAGCGGAGGTGGAATGCGCTAATGGACTGTATGTTAATGGCGCTGAAGGACTGTATGTTAAAGCGCCGACAGGCATTGTGATAATGTGTATTGTGGTGTGAGCCCCCAGGTCGCTAGGCAAGGCATGTAGCATATAAACCAGAGATGCCCCGCGACCTGGGATTATTCTTGTTGACTTGAGGATAGAGAGAAATAAAGTCCACGCTAATCCAGCTCACTGCCTCGCCTGCTAATTTCTCTCTACATAATTACCTTTTCCAGATTGATGGATCTCAGTTACTTTGTGTTTCATTTGTTCCTGAATTTCTTTGGATTGCAGCATGATGTCTAGCTTTTGAGGATCTTTTGATCTACTTCACTTTTTCAGGCAGGCCCTATTTAAGTGATTTCTTGATTGACAACAGGTGTGGCAGTAATCCGGCCTGGGTGTGGCTAGAGATAAAGAACTCAGCTTTCCATTCCAAGATGTGATAAACCACAGTTAATTTATGTTTCAACGGGGGGCCTCATTAATGCCCTGAAAGGGGCGAACATGACACAAGCATACAAAAAATGAGAAATCAGGAAGGGGGCAAACACTTTTTCACACCACTATAGTAGCAAATGTATTTTAAAAAAGTCGTGAATTTGTTAGAAAAAAGTCCCAAATTTATGAGAAAAAAAGCCAAAATTGAGGCGAAAAAGGTTTCAAGTTTACAAGAAAAATTAAGCAAATTTACAAGAAAAAAGTCTCATATTTGAGGAAACATTTAGAAAAAGTTACATCCATCTTCTTCCGCTTAATCCTTTTCGGGTCGCGGGGGGGCTGGAGCCTATCCCAGCATCTTTGGGTGAGAGGCAGGGTCCACCCTGGACAGATTGCCAGTCCATCGCAGGGCCAACACAGAGAGACAGACAACCATTCACTCTCACAGTCATACCTAAGGACAATTTAGAATCCCCAGTTGATGCCAATTAACCTAACGTACATGATTTTGGCATGTGGGAGGAAACCGGAGAAATCCCAGAGCAAACCCACGCAGACACGGGGTGAATATGCAAACTCCACACAGATCACTGTTGGTTGGGGGCTGGGATCGAACCCAGGATCCCCCAGCCAAGGGTGAGTTGCTGTGCTGCCGTAGTGCTAACCACTGCCCAAACTGAAAGAAGTTCCAAATTTACAAGAAAAAATCAAATTTATCAGAAAGTTGGAAGTATACAGTAAGAAGTTCAACATTTTTGAGAATGTTCTAAATGTACAAGAAAAATGTCACAAATTTATGGATAAAAGTCACAAATTTTCAAGGGAAAAGTAATGAATTTATGAGAAAAAGTTGCAGGATTACAGTAAAAAAAAGTAGCAAATTTAAGAGAAAGTTCCAAAATTACAAGAAAAAGTTAGCAAATTTGCAAGGAAAAAGTTGCAATTTTAAAAGAAAACAAATTTACGAGAAAGAGCTGCAAATTTATAAGAAAAAAAAATCACACATTTATGAGGAAAAAGTTGCAAGTTTACAGTAAAAAAAAGTTGAAAATTAATGAGAAAAATTCAGATTTTCAAGAAAAATCTATCAAATTTATGAAAAATAAAAAGTCAGAATTTTCAAGAAAATAGCAAATTTATGAGAAAATAAATTATATATTAAAAATATAAATAGGTAAATGTTATGCCGGTAGAAGGAGCCAAGGACGAGACTGAGTGTTGAACTGGACACACGTTTATTAGTGACTCCTTCTCACATTACATGCTCACCCGCCAGGCAGAGAGGAGGCCAACAGACCGCCCCCCTCTCACCACCTGGGTGGTGGTGGAACTGGAAGGGTGGAGCCACTGCCTGTGTCGCACAAAAAAAGTCCCTGAAAGCCAACACAACATTCTCCCTTCCCTTCAAAAAGGTCCAAAACACACTCATACAATCGAGACCCTCCCCAATTTGGAACCCAAATCACGCATTAAGAAAACTAAACAGAAATACCTAAAAGGGGCCCATCACAGTCACTCAAAACAACTAAAACTAGAAAAGCACTCGGAGAGCGCAGACCTCCACCAAGCGCCACAGTTCCCCCCATACAGTGTTTGTGTGTACGTTTTCAGATTCCTTGACCATGAAAACATATGAGTAGCAATTGGATTCACAATGATAGGATTAGTGGTTCAGTAGTTATTCACGAAAATCGCATTTTGCGTAATGGCGGTTTTCTTGTGGACGGTGATCCGGATCACCACTAAAATCTAATCATCTGTAGGATACCCCATTTCTGACAATCTGTGAAAATTTCATGAAAATCCGTCCATAACTTTTTGAGTTATCTTGCTAACAAACAAACAGACAGACAAACAAACAGACAAACCAACGCTGATGATCACATAACCTCCTTGGCGGAGGTAACTAGGGGAGGACAGGTGGACTACCGTCCCACCCCCTCACACGGCAAGATGGACTATTCTGCCGTCTGTACTAAAGAAATAGTCCAACTAAAGGAAATAACTGCCATGTTCCTAAATTAACAGAAAAACACAAAATAATCCCCATGAACAAGAACAATAAGAACACGATGTTTGTCCCCCTTTCTTACACATGCATTAAACATAGTGTCCAAACATTAGTCTGCCCCAGGAGAAAAACCACCCCCTGGATAACCGTCGGTTGATTCAACTCCAGTGCGCCTCCTCTTCCTCACCACTGGGGACGACCGACGTACGCTGTCGTCGCTGTCCGGGTCCACTGCCTGCACTGTCGACTGCAGTTCAGACTGGCGATGTAATACTCTCTCACCGAGCTCCCACGATAACTTGTCTGCCGCCTCCAACTGCTGAGCTAACTCGATGGCCTTGGATAACGTCAGTTCACCCAAGAACATAAGAAGCTTCAACCTCGTAGCCGGGCAAATAGTATGTCCGCCAACTGGTCGGGGACCATCTCTTGCCCCAACGCTCCAAACTGACAGTCTTTGGCCATCTGGCGCAGGTCTGCCACAAACCATTGCACCGACTTGCCAGTCCGCTGGTGGTGCTGTCGAAACTGGATCCTACGGACGATGACATTTTCCGGGGCACGAAAATGTCACGCCTTTAGCTCCTCCAATACCTTAAAGCTATCACACTCGCCTAAAGTGCTTAAAATACGCTGTCCCTCCATTCCTAAATTATGAACACAACATTGTTTGTGCCCTCAACTTCTCCAGTCTTCCAAGGTCCAGTGCCACTAAGTATGTTTGAAAGCGGTGAACCACCTCGCCCAAGAGACGGACGGCTCACCAGGAAGCTCCAAAATGGCCGAATCGAAATGACACATGTGTCCATACCTTTTATCCTCTTCACCGAATGTTATGTCAGTAGTAGGAGCCAAGGACGAGACTGAGTGTTGAACTGGACACACGTTTATTAGTGATTCCTTCTCACATTACATGCTCACCCTCCAGGCAGGGAGGAGGCCAAGAGGCCGCCCCTCCCTCTCACTGCCCTCTTATACCCTGGGTGGTGGCGGAACAGGAAAGGCGGAACCACCACCCGTGCCACACAATAAAAGTCCCTGAAACCCAACACAACAGTAAAGTCCATGTGGGCAAACACAGATGAGGCCAATAGGGAACCCACGGACAAACCCACATGGGACAGCCCGGTTTAACCTTTGGTGGGACCCACATGGACATGCTGGGTGGGCAGTTACAACAGCAGGTCCAAAATTTACAAGAAGCATGGACATGAGTATGATTAAATACTCATATGTAGGCTGTCAAGCCAAAAAAGTTCAGATATTAAGACAGTGCGAGGGAGAACAAGTGCAGAGCTGCAGCTGTTGCAACAGAGAGGCGTGCAAAGCAGTGCAAGAAGAGAAGGAAAAGCCACAGCGAGGAGGAGGGATGAGAAAAGGCAGCAGCAGGCAATTTAGAAAAATATACATGAGGAGGAGAGCAGAAATCGTAATAAAACAGGAGGGAGGAAGACAGATGGGTGAGGCAGCAGCGGGGAAGACAACATGGTGGGCGGTCACGGTGGTCTTCAGACGTCTGCTCATCCTCCTCGTCATTCACTCTTCTTCGCCATCCTCCCATCTGTGTTTTCTGTATTCCCCAGGGTTTCTCACTTAAAAGGAATAATTCACCTGAAGCATAACTTTGGCAGACTGTTATTTCATCTGCTACACTGATGATGCAGCTCTATGCGCCATCGTTTTTCAAAATGGCAGAATGTTTCAGTGCTAACAATGAATGGCAGACCCCAGAACTAAAAAAATTATAAAATGCCAAAAATCAGAAAGGAGGGTGATCTTAAAACAATAAAACAGGTCTGCAACTTGCAGGTCCAGAGCAGTGTTGCCAGGTTTCATGAGAGAAACAAGCAACCAGCTCTATGGAAACAAGCCCCAAAAAAGCCCAACAGGCAACCTACCACATTGTGTAAGAGAGGCTGCTTGATAACATATATCGATATATAGATTTACTGTATTTTTGTTTACAGTGAATTGACTGTAAACAAAGCATTGAATAATGGAATTTTATAAACTCTAATTAAAGGAAAATACATGTGCATTCTGCATAAGCCACAGCAAATTTATAGTAAACACTGTCAACATAAAAACTTTGAATGAATTAAATTTTTAAACTCTGATCAAAAGAAAAGACATGAGCATTCTGCATAAGTAACGGCACTAAACACCATTACAGTTTAGTGATGTGGGATGATGGGAGTTGTTGTCCGTTAGTCCTTCAAACAAAAACTAAATATTACTTTGTTATTATACAACAACTGACAACTTTAATTACGTGAAAAATTATCTTTTAAAATGATTAACATCATATAAGTAACTTGTGGCAAAATTTGATCGGGATCAAAAGATAATTTTGCTCTTGCCATTCATTTCAGTGGAGAATTTTTTTTTTTGATTCAAGGTCCCATGTGCACTGAAATGTATATAAAAAAGAAAAACCTGGATAGCTCATGCCCCATTAGCAAGTACAGAGCTGAGTGGAGTCAGGCGGGCCACTGATCTCTATAGAAAAACTGGATGATCATTGGCCGCCACAAGTGAAGCCCCTGGCCGGCCACTTTTACCTCAATAACTTCTCCCAAAGTTAACAGATTTTGAACTTCTTGGTATGGAGACACAGCTTGTAATCTTGTGCAACCGGTGAACTATAGAAATCCAGTTGACATTATGTTTAGCGGCTGTCGATTTGGATGTACTAGTGGTTTGGGAGTGCTAATATGGTGGCCAGCTGGCTTCACTTCTGACGGCCAATGATCCGTCTAGTTTTTCTATAAAGATCAGTGGGGCAGGCCCAGTAACCAGGAAACAGGGGTGTGGATGGATCCTGTAAACAAACTATCGCGCTCATGTTTTGTGGGGAGCTGGGAGAGCTGTCACACAGACAGCAAAGCAAGCCCAAATAAGCAACTCTACGTTAAAAAACAAGCCCAAAAACCCACAACCCGTGACTGATGAGATTTGCAAATGACTTTAGAAAAAAACAAGCCCAAAGTCACTTATAATAAGCAGACTTGGCAACTATGCTCCAGAACCACATTTGGCTCTTTTACCCATTAGCAGCTTTGAAAAAATAAAAAAACGTAGAAATTAAAAAATAAATAAATGCAGATTTACAAGCAAAAAGCTCCCCTCGAATTTACTAGAAAAACATTACAAATTCAAAAGAAATAAATTCACAAATTTACAAGAAATCAGATTGTTAATAATGGTGTAGCTCAAGTGCCCAGATATCCTCGCCTTTCACCCAGACCTTGATCACAACCTGGATGCAGAGCACCTATGGATCATAGTGTCTATTTTTGGTGAGCATCAGGGCATTTGTCTAGAAGGAGTAGTGATCCCATGAAATACGTACAAACAGATGTGGCACTATCACTTCAGCTAAGAACTGAAGCATCGGACTGGGGAGGTAAAGGGGGTGTGTACCCAGAGCCCATTGAAGGGAGGGGGCCCTCGAAAAGCCTGGAATGAAAAGTGTTTTTGTGTTGGATTTTTAAATTTCTAATTAATAATGACATAATGAAATTCACCCTGACTGAATGAAGTGCTTGAGAAAAAAAAATTGCATTTACAATAATTATGGATATTCTCTGAGGCCCCATCACCCCTTTGAAAAAGGTGCAAAATGGTTTAGTCCACTCCTGTGCGGCCGCACTGGCTGGTTCAATTTAGCTACTTTAGAGTGGTGAGGTCAGGAGACTTGCTACTGGTACCATGTAGCCCAGTACCACCTGCCGCATGGTCGAGCTGCTGGCAACAAAACCATCATTATGGCCTGCCATGATGATAAGGAGGGTGGGTGGATACCCTGACAAGATTAAAAACAAGACTTGTTTTAAGGGCGGATGAACTTAGCTGAGTCAATGGCCATCCACCAAATGGAGTTGGGATCCCATCGAGACAATTATGCTAAGCAATGCTTGCATTTTGACAGTCCCTGCACCCAATACTCCTCACAGATGTACTGGCTGCACCTTTCCTCTGAGCCTGAGTGGTTTGGGGCAAGAGAAGCCCTTGATAAGTTATAGGACAACCCAAGGAAGCTTTAATAGTCCTGGTGGCATTTCTATGTCAACTGTTTCTCACAGAGGAAACCTGTGTCTATGCTCTTGTAGGAAACAGACACCCGGATCGAGATAGTTACCGGTTAGAGGTTCTGGGTTATGACGATAACGCCCAAACACCAGGGATCTCGTTCTAGAGTAGGAAGGATGCCCAGTCCTATGGTAGCAACCGCCTGCTTTAAACCAGGCAGCCTCTGGCCAATAAGGTACTCCAAGTTCACCAGCAAACTGCCAGATGAGGTAGTCTGGTATGTTTGAAACTTAACACCTCAGAATTGTAGTCTAATTTTAGCAGCCTGGAATGTTTGAACAATGATGACCAGAATGTCCTCAGAGCCAGATTTGGACTGCGATCATGATGTAAGAAAAACAGCTATTATAGACAGGGAACTCCATCGTTGAAATGTTGACGTAACTGCTCTGCAAGAAACACGTCTAGCAGGTCAATTAAAGAGAAACACTTCACCTTCTTCTGGCTTGGAAAATCTCCTGACGAACCACAGTTCCATGGCACTGGCATTGCTGTTAACAATAAGCTCATGCATAGCATTCAAACCTCTGACAGTATCAATGAACAGATGTCTTCTATGAAACTTAACACTAGAGAAGGAGCTGTGAACATTATATCAGCCTATGCACCTACTTTAGTTGCAGAAGCTGATGTCAAGAATGCTTTTTACAATCAGCTTGAAGATGCTCTGAGAAACCTGTGAGTATCTGAAAGGGTAATTCTTCTAGGTGATTTCAATGCATGTGTCGGTGATGACCACAGAGCATGGCCTGATTGCACTGGTATGTTTGGTGTTGGCCAAATGAATGAAAATGGACAGAGGCTGCTAGAGCTCTGCTGCAGAAACAATCTCTGTATAACTAATAACATCTTCCCAGGTAAGAAACATAGAAAGATGACCTGGTGTCATCCCCTATTGAAAAACTGGCAGCATCTTGATTTTGCTATTATAAAGCAAAAACATAGACAGGAAGTACTCAACACCAGGACATATCACAGTGCTGATTGTGACAGTGATCATAGTCTGGTTGTGAGTTCAATGAGATTAATGCCACAACCCTACCACCATCAAGCTAAACAATCCAAAAAGGTTGATGTTGGCAAAACTAAATTATCAAGGACCTCAAGGAGGGATATTGTAGTCAGTTGGAAGAGAAGCTGAAAGATATATTTGAAAGCTCAGAGCTTGATGCTTTCTGGAAGGCTCTAAAGACCATTAGCTGTGAGACAGCTGTTAAGACCTTTGGCTTTAAGAAGAAGTAAAACCCTGACTGGTTCATACATTCATTAGATGTGCTGGAACCAGCACTGGAAAAGAAGAGAAATGCCTTCCTCAAACTGAAATCAAGATCTATGAGGCAGGCCCATGAGGCATACAGAGAGGCTAGAGCTGCTGCACAGAAGACCATACGTTACTGTGTTGGTAAGTATTGGAACTCCTTTGCTCTCGTATAGAAGCTGGAGGAATGCTGGAAATATCAAAGCAATATTCTGCACGGTGGAGCAGTGGTTAGCACTGCGGCAGCACAGTTTACCCTCGGCCGGGGTATCGCGGTGATCATGAGATCGTGGGTTCGATCCCTGCCCCCGGCCAACAGTGATCTGTGTGGAGTTTGCATGTTCTCCCCGTGTTGCGTGGGTTTACTCCGGGATTTCTCCGGTTTCCTCCCGCATGCCAAAAACATGCAGGTTAGGGATACGGGGCACTTGCGCACGCAGTGACCGGCAGCTGGTGGTTTGTCACCAGACTGCAAAACAAATCTACCTACGAGTACAAAATAAGTACAAAAAAAAAAAAATTCAAAGGGGTTAAGTTGGCAGCAGGACCAGTTTCCCAAACAGGTGGACTCCTGAAAAGGAAAGATGGAACTTACATAGAAAATAGAGACGAGAAGTTGAATTGATGGATTGAGCATTATAGCGAACTGTATGGAGTAGAAGGAACAGTCTGAGAACACACCCTGAATAGTGTACTGAACAGCAAACACCACCTTTACCTGGATAACCCACCCAGTATTGCTGAGGTCATATCAACAACTGAAAAGTTAAATACGGGCAAGGCCCCTGGAACTGATCAAATTCCAGCAGAACTGCTACAGGCAGGGTTACTGCCCATGGCTAGCCATCTACACAAGCTCCTGCTAAAGTGCTGGACTACAAAACAGATTCCCCAGGGGTTTAAAGATTCAAAGATAACCATGTTATACAAGAACAAAGGTGTATAAAGTTAGTGCTTTATTTTGACAACAGAGATTAATAATTACTATCAAAAATTCATCAGCATCAAAGTTATTACCAGTAAACCATCATTTGACACTAGGATGTGGCAGACCCAGAAGTAAAAACAGTTCAACTTTGTACTGGTATTTTAACATTTCCTCTGTGATTGATCCTGACAGATTTAGTATCAGTCAGAATTGGTCAAATGAAGCAGAGGAGGCAAGTAGTCCAACTTTAAGGCCATGATCAGTGTAGCATCAACGTCTCCTCAGGCCAATCCAGTAGATCACCTTTCTTCATTTTACAGAAATTTCACTTTTCTTCATTTTAAAGCAACTCTCACTCAAGGTCTGGTCAAGAATGATGTCTTCAACAGGACCCCAGTGTAAATAGCTTCACTTTTGCAGAGATAGACTTGATAAGGATTTGCTTTTAAAGACTTAAGTGGACCATAAAACTCGTGAAGTCCAGATCCCCAAAATGGACAGTTCATGTTGATAGCATCCGCCCTACAGGAACTAATGCTCTTAAAAAGTCATAAACTTCTCAAGCGGACAGATATATGGCCTTCTTCCTCCCTTTGACAGATCCCAGAGACCTAAAGAAGTTATCTACAGCTCAACAGTACCTCCTAGTGGACATCTATGGAATATGTTTCATTGTGTAATCTGACTAAACATTAAAGTTTTCTCCTTCCAGCTATCATCTCCCCAGGACTCTAAGAACACTGAAAATCATCCTTTTAATCACCGACCAGGGTTTGCAGTAATTCATTAATCCTTGATTTAAATGTGAGTGTGTGGGGAGCGAGAAATGAAGAAGCTGAGTGATTTTATAATTCAGATTTAATGTCGGCTTCGCCTCCCCAACATGTCTCACCAAAGGCAGAAAGCAGAAAGAGACTGATCGCAGTCAGACCCCCATACTTATACATCACACAACAATAGCCAACATCACACATCCTTGTCATATCCTTCTCATCATCCAATGTCCTCCCGTTCCTTCGCCTGACCCTAGGGGGTCAGGAAGTCTTTTCAGGTCTTCACCGCCGCGCCTCCATCTCCTCGTTGTTCTCCGCAGGCGGTCCATACCTATTGTCCTCTTCTGAGACGTGAGGTCATTCCACACATGCAATCACAAAACATCCCCCTGTGTCTATACATATGCAGATATGGATATATGAACTACAAGTGCATGTATTAGGAACATGTATTAGGAATGTTTATTTTCATGAGTGTTATTCAAATGAATGTTAATATTATTAGTAATGGTATAAATGCATGACCACTGAATATTAGCCGAGTCACTTAATATAGTTAGATTTTACATCTCTACAATCTCCGTACACTATCATTCATGATAACCACTCCCTAGACTACCTTCCACTGGATAATGCCCCTTTTCATTTGATTGGCTGTTCCCAAACAAAAAGATGTTCCCTCATTGGACAAAAGCCTATTCAGACTCCTCTTTATGAAAGATGATTGGCTTGTCTTGCGGCCTGCCCTGTTTTTATGACCCAGCAGCGCGCTTCAGTTAAATGCACGAGAGCCACCCTGCGAGAGAAAGAGAGGGAAAACAAGAGAGAAAAAAAGTAGGAGAGGAAGAGAAATTAGATGAAGAAGTTACGAGAAAAGAAAAGATCTAGATCGGAAAAAGAACAAAGAAAGTTTTTTGGTTTTCACTTCTTCAGGGTTCTTTGTAGTTCTTGCAGTTTTCTTTTGTCTAAATTGTTCTGTGAACTTTAAGAAACCTTTTTGTGTGTGTTTGTTTGTCAAATCCTGCGTTAGTTTTCTTGTTTTTCTGGGTAACTGAGAAGAAATCATTCTTTTCTTACGAGCTCGCCTTAAAGAGAGTCAAACTCTCAAAATCCTTTTTCCTTCACCCCAGAAGCCATTCTTATCCTAGTTGAATGCTTTTCTTGTGGACTTTTAATTTTCCTATTTTAAAGTGAACAGATATTGTGCTTTTGGACTTTCTTTCTGTCCTCATCCTCACCTGACTGAGACGTTCTTCCTTCAGTTTTTTGGTCTATTCCACGGCCAGACACATCATAAATTCAGACTGGTTGCCAAAAGGACTCGCCACACCTCCGAGACAGCCATTACTGCTGCTGTTTGCTGTCCATTTGTGAGCCCCCAGCTAAGTCTACACTTCTTACGGTTGGTTGTGAATATCACAAAGTCTTGCAGCATTCACTTCATCCCTGGGTCCGAATTTTAAAACCCCAGCCGGCACCGACCTGCTGAACACGTGGACCTATAGCTGTTCATAAGTGAGACTCCCATTTTCCTATCTGCTGTGTTTAAACATGATGTCCTAAAAATTTAAATTACAATTGAACATAACCAGTATTTCATGGTACAATTAGTCTTTCAGCCAAAGGACAAAGCTATAAACTGAAGGAAGATTCTTATTCATTTTTAAGTAACCTCCTTTCATTTTAGTAGATTAATTCAGAAGTTCATTTTTAGATAATCAGCTTATGAATTTTTCCCCATAAAATTGCATTCTGTTTTGTTAGACATTTCAGCCTTCCATTATCGTTGAAACATAAAATCTGGTTTCTCCTTGGTTCCACAAAGGTTTAACTCTAGACTTTATGTTTAGGAATCCACTAACAGTTGATGTGATATTAGAAACCTGTTTATCATGAATCTGTTTATCCATCATTTGAATGCCATATCATGTAACGTGAATGAGTTTAATAAAAGGGTAAATGACAGAAGTTGAAGCGTTTTCCTTTCGCATATTCCTAGATCACGGCAGGAAAAGAACTCCCTTAAATTTTGAGACTGATCCATTAAGTAATTGAAGGTACAGAAATTAATTAAATGAAATTAAGTTAATAATACAAGTTGTTCTTTTAGAACTGGTGCCCCTTTTTACGAGTGCTTTTCTATTTTATTTAGTGAGCATGGGAGTGACGGTTTAACTCTGTCCCCTCACGCACCCATTATTAAATAAAATAAATAATCCCTGTACCTTATTACACTATATTTTATTAAATAACACTACATATTCTGGTGCCGCCGTGCGAGTCCTGTGTGCAACTAAGAGACATATATGCAAAAGAAAAAATCATTGAGACATAAGCTGCATGTTTTTGTTTTTTTTTCTGCTCAAATATTGATCCACTTTATTCGGTGAACCTGTGTGTGTTGTTTGAGAGGCTGCAGCAGGCAGGTCTGCATCTCTCCCTGTGTGTGTTTGTTTTCCCCACCTCCTGCTGAGAGGCGTCTGTTTGCTGATAGCTGCAAGGGGGGGGGGTGAGCTGATCAACCCCACTGTCTAAGGTGAATGGAGGAGCTGTGTTAATGCATGCAGGAAGTTTTAAGCAGTATTTTATGCTGAATTAAGAAAAATAAAGGCCTAGAGTGACAGAAATGCAAAGAAAACTGTTCTGTCCCTCGTCAGTTTAACCTTCCGGTGAATTATCCCGGTGGGATGAATTAAACTGACTGGTTCTGTAATTGCCCAAGTGTCTGGTGACGTCAGATTGGGCTGGACTCAGCCTGATCAAGTCACTGAGTAAACTGTTTGGGAAGTAGCGCTAAACTATACCCGGAATTAAAGGGGTAAGATTATTTGTGCATGAATAAAGGCAAGTTGGAGACCCAAAAAGGATTAAGTGGAAGAAGATGGATGGATGAATGGAAGGCGTGATGATGTCGATAAGACTCGCACCCACATCCACGTGTCACATGCACACTCACAGTCACGCGCGTGACTGACAGGTGCACGAAAAACTGTGCATGAGCAGAGTAAGCGTGCAGATGCCATTTTGAAGGCGCTAAGTGGGAGTCACCCAAGCCGCCATTTTGAATGAGACCAGTAGACTCGCCCAGAGTGACATCACTAGTGTCTCCTCCTCTTGGGAGTGCAGAGATAACTACCTCCATCTTGTGGTCAACTATAGGAGTTGCATTTCTTGCATGAGTGCACACTCAGATTAAAGCAGAGCGAATCTATTAAACTGATTTATAATCAAATCAAGCTTCCAAATTAATTTCAGATCAACCCAAATTATCTGGAAAAACCTAAATTTAAACCCAATTCAAAGTTTTATGCTAAGAACAAAAGGAAAAAGAAACTTGTTGGTTTTAGAGATTGTTCTCATTGGTGGAAGAGCTTTTGACTGCTTATATAAGTCAAAATCAAAGTCAAAGTGCCTTTATTGTCATTCCATTGCTAATAAACAATGCAACGAAATTGAGATACTGCTCCCTAAAACAAATTATCACACTCACAGTTCACTCATGCATTTAACATTCTCATAATTACAATAATAAATAATGCTTAAAACAATAATACCTAAAAGTTGAATACAATATGTACATAGCAATAATAAAAACATACTGAGCGATAAATAAATAAGACCAACTTATACACATAAGGTTATTGCCACAAAATAACCTAAAATAACATACTACACAGTGAAAGAACATAAAAGCATAGACTTTGTATTTACTCCTGTATGTTAACCACATATTTTAAACTTTAAAGTTAAAGCATATATTTACACATCTTACGCTAAAATTTGCAAACCTTTGAAGCTATATATCTGTGTTTTGTTTTTAAATATCACTGTGCAATTTCTTTCACAGGAAGCCATTCAACTTAGGGATTCAAATAAATGACAGTGTTTATTTGAACTTAAGTTAATGTTAATCCTGTGCATGTTGGTAAAGGATTTAGTGATTTATTAAATATTTAACCAAAATTTTCCAAAATTAGGAAACCACATTCAGTAATTAACACTTGAAAGCTTTAGCTTATTTACAGTCAGTGTGGTTGCTTTTGATTCATGTTTCCTCCCCAGGAGAAGGAAAACATTTAACCAACTCACTATTTCTCACCAGATTCAAAATAAGTCAAAAGGTGAAAACGTTGATTAGTCTGAAAAACATTTTTTTTTTTAGAAATCATTATTAACCTAAATCCTAAGGAAGCCTTAGTGACAATATGCAAAGACAATTCATTTGTTTCCTGATCTGTAAATATTAAAACATTTAAAAGCTTTAAAAGAAAATAGGCTTTAACAAACACAACAAAGCCAATTCTAACTTTAAAACAAAGTGAAAACGTATAATTCTAAAGCCTTAAAGCATTTAACCTTTTCTATTTTTGTTGCTTTCCTTTTGTAAATAAAATCATTACTTTCGAGTGAGATTCAACGAAAATAATTCACAACCTAACTATTGAGGACTATTCCAAAACTACACTTTGATAATTGAACTGAAAGAAGTCAATCCACACAATTTTTTTGTTTGTCTTGTGAAATACAAATCAAAATACAGTGTCAACCAATAAATTAACACATATTCCACATTTCTAAATAATTCCAAAATATTTACTTCCCTTCTTACAAGCCTGTAAGTTGAAACAAACTCCAAAAAGAAGCTTATAACTACCCTCACTGCAAAACAACACTCAGGGTTAACTCTTGACTCACAACTTTAGCTATAATCAACGGATTGATTTCAAGCTAAGCATTACACAAACGGTCAAACATGTCGAATCCACTTGCCGAATTGGATGACCTTCAAGTAACATTAGAAGAGATGGCTTCCAACCTTATACCCGGTTTCTCCAAACAAGTTCAGGATACGCCACCCAAAGATTTGAAGCAAATCATGAAAAAACTTTTGGATGAATGTGAAACCAACCCACCGAAAGCAAAGGAAATCCCTGGTGTGTTAGGAAAGTTTGCACTAGCATTAGTTGCAAGGTTGAGATTAGCTGAATCCCAAGTGCTCTACGCTGAAAAGGAACTGGCGAAACAACAACCATCCTCTCTCTCCAGGAAGAGAACAAATCACTTATGAAAAAGCAGGAACAAGCTCACATAGAGCAAGAAGATACCCAAGCTACACTTGATCATATGTTGCTAAATTTGGAACAAGCAAAGCAAGAAAAGCAACGACTGGAAGATGACAATACCTCATTTCAGCAAGAAAACGAGGAATTGGGAACCACCCTTCTTCACAAAGAGAACCAACTCCAGGAAGTTGAAGGTCAATTGGATGACACAACCTCCGACTATAGGAAATGTAATCTGCCTCCTACGAGAAGCACAACAAGGCCTTCAGGACGTCAAAGAAGAGCTGGAAGACCTACTGCAAACAAAGGGGCCCGAGACCAGAAGCCATGAACAGGCCTTCGGCAAAGGGGGGGGGCATCCCCTCATGGGACGGGGACTTCCCCGGCGCACACTTACCTGACCCGTTCGACGGACCCGAACGGCAACGTGAAAGATGTTTGCAAATCCCGTCTGATGGAGACCTCAATAAGATCACTTGCCACATCACAAAATTTGACCCCTCAACCAGTGGGTCACCTGATACCAGGGCTTATTTGCAAGACATTGACTACTACTTGCGTAAATACCCTGATGCTATGGTCGACGGTCGCATTTATTTGATCAAGTTGACATCCAACAGGTCGTTATCAAAATTTATAGATCGGCAACCTTGGATATCAAGATGAACCACAGAAACTCTACGAAGCCAGTGAAATGTTCTCCGATGACTGGCCTACTAGTCAGGGCTAGCCGACAGCCCCTAGCTGTGAAACTAGTCGCTCAGGAGCCCCGCACAGGCATACTATCAGCGGACTCCTGACGCGCATAGTTTGGATCTCAAACCACGCCAGAGCTGGAAGAAGACCACGATTTCAATGCTCTTTTCATTCAGAATCGCCATCCCACTGTGCGGACACCACCTTGGAGTCATGGCTAACCCAAGTCAAACGCGATAAACCTGCTAAGGAGAGTTCGCACATTATGCATTCCAGATACTGTACAAAGCAATCAAAAGCCATACCTGAGCTACCACGGTGTTAGCTGTCAACACCGCATCGAAACCCTGGACCTAGAGGCGCCGCCAAGGCCAGACCCTGATCCAGCTCCATGGTCACAAGTAAAAAACCTGACAGCCCTCTAGCCAGAGCCAAGTCAAGTCAGAACCCCGGCAAAATTTTCTACACCAAGCACCAAGTCAACAGCAACAAAGCCTGACTACCGTTGGAGGCCAAGGCCCAGCTGCTAAATCACGAGAATACGTTAGGGATACCCGGGATGACAGATATGGATTCGAGACTCGCGTAACCGCGGGAGATGATCACCAACCTCGTACCGCCGAAAAAACTCGACAGGGAAGCAAGACCTTTCCCTGGTAAGTTTGGCTCCAAACCCTGGGAGAAGAAAGAAAAGCCCATTTTCAGCTGAGAAGATATGGAAACTGTCCAACGTATTCTTGACAAACTGAACAGAAAAAAGGAGAAGAAAGAGGACAAGAAGCCAGATGTCCTAGCCATAAATATTGTGACCACCCCAAACGATCCTTTAGGGTTGCCACAACTCAACCCTGAGGAACCTCCTACTACGGGGGGGGGGGGGGGGGGGGGTACCGAAGACACAACTGAGCATCCTCCACCCAAAACTCCAGAGGAGCTCCAAAACACCACGCCACCCAGTGCCATTTTGGTAGTCCAGCTACCTGGGAAACCTCACTCGCCCGAAACAGGTGACTCCTTAGTCTGCGTTGAACCACTGGTCCAACAATTTCTGTGTGATTTGACCGAAAGGGGGGTTGCGCGAAAATTTTTCCTTTCATTGACCCTGGAAGATGTGATGACGCATGAAGCCCTACTGGATACCGCAGCAGACATCACACTCATGTCGCAGGACCTTTTTGAGCACCTACATGTTGCTGATAACCGCGCACACAAAGACTTAAAACTAAGACATCGCTCCTTAGCTATTAAACCTTATGCACCCTCAAACACGACTGTGTCACAAATGTCATTGGTAAAGATCTCCATTGGACCCATGACCTTGATCCACCCGGTCTATGTGTCCAATCTCAACTCAATTCCATTGCTGATAGGCAAGGATCTACTTAATCGCTTTGAGCCTCTGATAGACTTCAAGAATCTCAAACTATGGGCTCAAGTTCGACAACCTCTTCCAACCACTCTACCTGAAGCGACCAGATCACAGTGCTACACTCTTGATACCTTGGATGTTCCAGGAGTCACTCCACTCGCACTGCTGACCCAACAAAGTTTGACAGAAGGTGACCTTGGGGACCTGGGCTGAAACAGGCACCCCTTTCCATGTCACCACATCTGACAACCCAACCCTAAATGAACATAGTTCATTCCTTTGCACCCTAAAACCAGGGGCAACCGATGATGAGTACTGCCTGCCAAGTGGTCAAAGGACTGGTTATTCAAAGCTCCTACGTAGAAGACATGGTACTGGCTCTCTGGGCTGATAAATCTGCGATCAGCCATAAACTTTTTGACTCCCTGCACGAGAAGTACCCTGACCTTATGGTCACTAACAAGTCTTTTCGTTTCCCTACTGGGACCAAATCAAACAAAACATTGGTCGCCACAAGTATCTGCACCCTCCACCTTCAGTGGAACCACAGACTGCTAATTCATCCTTTCTTGATTGTTCCCGATCTTCCACATGCAGTCTACATCGGCAGTGACCTTCTTGTGAGACTTGGAGCTCAGGTTGATACCATAAACAATGCTTTATGTTCTCTCATCCCAGTCCGAGACGCTCATGCTACACCAGATCTCAACACTCTAAAGTCAGGCCAGACCATTCCTGAGGAATGCCAGGTACTGAACACTCAACACTGTATCATACCTACTAACGTTACGTGCTACCCGGTCCAACTATGCATTCAGACCGGGCAGAAACTCATGCATCCACAAGCATTTTTCCAACCGGCTCCTTTGCTTGACAATCTAGGCTTAACCCTGGAGGCCACGCCCCTTTTAAGCCTAGAATATAGAACCACCACATTGCCGATAAACAACCCTAAGGCAGAGACCATTGTCCTGCCCAGGGCCACGCCTCTCGGCTGGCTCATCACCACTGATTTTCACGATTTTGAACTGACTGTTCCTGTGCTAGGCGGCCTCCCTGATTCTCTTTGGGCCGACTCTCTTGAATCTACAGTCATTTACACTAATCCTTCTAAGGCCATCACTCTTGTGTCAATGCCAGCCCCTGACAGAGTCAGTGGGATGGATTGACTTGACCAACAATGACCAAATGCTTGTCCAAGCCATTGAACTTCTTCCATCGGCGTCCAATCAGCAGACCAAGGACAATCCCAGCGATGCCCAACAAAATCGGTCCTCACCATCGCAGAAGAGATTGCAAAGGTGGTAGCTGATGCTGATGCCCTGACCTCTGATGAAGAACGTGAAAAACTTCGCCAGGTTCTTCTTAAGTACGAACAATCCTTCTCCAAAGACTCTTTGGACTGTGGACTAACCACAATCCACTCTGTACACATTTCTACACCACCTGACGCTCCTCCCACCTACGTCAGGCAGTACAAGATTCCCTTGGCCTTGTACAGCCCAGTACAAGAAATAATCGATGGCCTACTGGACCGTGGCATAATCAGGCCATGCAACAGTACCTACTCTGCCCCCTTATGGCCTGCTCTAAAGCCTAATGGTAAGTGGTGACTGACCATTGATTACAGGAAATTGAACACTCAAGTTCCTCTCTGTAGGTGGCCTATGACTCAACTGGAGCAAGAACTCCCTAGAGTCAAAGATTCCAAATACTTCTCAACACTGGACATTGCTTCTGGTTTCTGGACTATTCCTGTCCAAGCTGAAGACCAACACAAACTGGCCTTCACGTTCGCGAATCGCCAATATACATTCACCTGATGCCCATTTGGTTATGCCAACTCTCCAGCAGAGTTCAACATCTTTTTGAACAAAGCATGTCCAGACGCCCAAGACGGAGGTAACCTCATCTATGTTGATGACATTCTCATTTGGAGTCCAACTCTGGACACCCACCTGACTGAAATCGACCATGTCCTTGGCCAGCTCACCCGAGCAGGAGCCAAAATTTCTCTTTCCAAGTGCCAGTGGTGCAAAACCAAAGTCAACTATGTTGGTCTCTTGGTAGGATCCAAAGGGGTCCTACCACAAACAGCACGAATTCAAGGTGTCTTAAACATCAAGGCCCCTACTTACATCTCCGAACTCCTGAGCTTCCTAGGGGTATGCAACTACTCACGCCAGTTCATTGAGAATTACGCAGACTTGGCAAAACCCCTTACAGACCTCCTACGAAAGGACACACCTTTCATTTGGTCTGAGGCGCAAGAACAGGCTATGCTAGCGTCGAAGCAAAAATTATGCACAGCACCATGTCTGGCCTATCCCAACTGTGACCAGCCATTCTTCCTACAAGTGGGGTTCTCTGCCAACTGCTTAAGTCCAGGATTATACCTAATCTACGACCATGACAAACGAGTCTTGGGGTCATGACAAACGATTGCTGGGGTCTTTCTGCAACTGTGGGGGTCCCCCCCTACAGTTGACAGTGCTATGAGATGACTGTTGTTGTGAAATGGCGCTATATAAATAAAGTTGAATTGAATTGAATTGAGTCATGGCTTATGCCAGCAAAACCCTCTCTGGTCCGGAATTGAAGTACTCGGACTGCGAAAAAGCCCTTCTGGCCACTGTATGGGCAGTCAAACATTTCTCCAACTATGTGGGAGGCCACAGAATCACAGTTGAGACTCACCACCAACCTGTGGTTTTTCTTAACAGTCAACGCATCAGAGAAGGCTTTCTAACAAATGCCAGAATAGCCTCCTGGTTATGGCTCTACAAAGCTTTGACGTGGAGGTCCGCTATGCACAGAAATTGAGAAGCCCTCTCAGCACAGACTTGGCTGCCTGGCAATGGTGCTCTGAGGACACTCCAGGACCATCCATTCGTGCAGAGCCACCTACAGTCACTGAAGACCCAAACCAACACTACTTTGACCAGAACATCTGTCAAGATATGGTCACCGCTTATGTCGATGGTTGTTCTTTCCACCATGAAACTCACATCCGTGCTGGTGTGGGAGTAGCATGGTTGAACAATCAGCCTTGTGAACCCCACAACTTTCACTTGGGTTCCCAATCATCCCAGTATGCAGAAATCGCAGGTGTGCTCATTACACTGCAACTTGCCGTAGACCATGGCATTCGCACACTGGTCATCTGCACCAACTCCAACTACGCACGCCTCAGTTTCACGTGTCATTTAGCACTCTGGAAGGCCAAAGGTTTCCAACCGCAAACCCGTTAAACATCAAGACCTTTTCAAGGCATGTGATCACCTGGTCACCTCCAACAGCCCCCAGGTGTACTGGAAAAAGGTCAGAGGTCACTTGCACACACCAGGTCAGGACAAACAATGGAATGACCTTGTGGACTCATTTGCAAAACAAGGAGCCATACAAGGCACCCCCTGGCCCTTTGATTGTGCTCTGGTGCCGACTACACAGTCCCACCCACCCACCCCTACAGTCTGTGCGGTCAAACAGGGCCCAAGACCCGACACAAACCACAGGTCCCCTCGTGGTTGACCCTGTTTTCTCTGATGCTGACCTTATCTCTCTTCAAACCCTTGACCCTGCGAGCCATAAAATGATACAATATCTCTTGGATCCTGCACTCAATGCACCATCCGACTCGGATCTTGCTGACATTGCAGACTTGAAACCGCTTTATTGCCGCATGATTGTCCTTGCAGCTGCACAGTGGCATTCTAGTTCATGTTTCCGATGAACTCCCTTCACCTGCGCTTGTGGTCCCTCGTAACCAGAGGGGGGTGATGATTGTTCATGCCCACGATCTCTCAATTGCAGGACACAAAGGCGTCAAAGCGACGTACAACGCATTCAAACAAGTGGCATATTGGCCATACATGCGAAAGGATGTAGCGGACTACATCAAGGGATGTCTCGTATGTTGCCAGTTTCAACCAACCAATCCGATTCACCGAGCACCCCTAAGAAAAGAGGCATTTCATTCCCATGGTCTGACCTCCAAATTGACTGGGTAGGTCCCCTTCCACGGTCAGCCAGAGGAAACAAATACTTCCTCACAGTCACATGTGCTTTCACCAAATGGGTCGAGTGCTTGCCTGCTCCTAATGACACGGCAGAAACCATGGCCTACTTGTTGATGAACCATGTATTCTCCAGATTTGGTCTGCCAAGCCGAATCAACTCTGACTGCGGCACTCATTTCACCGCCGATGTCATGCAACAACTGTGGGAAACCTTGGGAGTTAAGGCTAACTTCCATATTAGCCACCACCCACAATCCTCCGGACAGGTTGAAAGAGCCCACTGAACTGTGATCAACATACTGAAGAAGTATGTTTCACCACACCAAAAAGACTGGGATGTAAAACTTCCGCTGGTCTTGATGGCCATCCAAGCCACACCCCATGAAGCTACTGGGGCCTCACCTTTTGAAATGATGACAGGCCGGCAAATGACTTTGCCCCTGCATTTACTCTACCAACCTGGAGGGGCCAGTGTTGCCACAGCTTACACTACTCACCAGTACATGACTGACCTGACCAAACATCTCCAACAGACTTTTGCCTTTGCCCAAAAACATTTGGACCAATCAGATGAAGGACGCAAAGCCTACTATGACCAGAAAGCCTCACATGATGAACTCCAAGTGGGAGACAAGGTCTTCTACTATTCCTTCATTCCTCAAACAGGACAGACCAACGCACGGGCAGGAAAACTCACTCAGAAGTACCGGTCATTTACCAAATCAAGATACGCAAAGGTCACCAGGACCCCATCTCCAAATGGGTCCATCGTAATCAGATCAAAGCTCACAAAAACCCCATGGGACTCGTTTGGGACAATACTGTTCCATTAACTCAGTAAACAAACTTAAAATCTTGTTTGCGCCTGATAGATAACTGTTAGCTAACTATCAGCCTCAGGTATACTCGGTCACATTTCTCTCCCTCAATCAGGTAACCGCATTAAACCTCCAAAGGAAAGAGTTAACCCAAACTAACTGACTTCCTTAAAATCTAACTTCAAAAGACCCTGAAAAGTTTCATTCAGTGTCATCAACTTACTATTTCAAAATAATACACACAAAACCTCCAGTACCACTAGCTTAAGTCAATAATCGCAAAACCCCACTAAAGGTGATAAAAACACTAAAAGCCTAGAGCTCAGTCTCTAACAAAGTTGTTCCACCTCTGAGAATAATTTTCAACCTACCACTCAGGTACCTCAAGAAAAGAAAACCAACGAGAAGCTCAAAACTAAAATCACTTACTTCCATTCGTTTGCCAGGATGATGGCCCTCCTGTTTTCAGTTTAGCCCTCTACCTAGCACTCTCACCTACTTTTGTCCAGTTAGAACTGGACAGAGCCAAGACAAAAAGTCAACAATCCTTAGGTAGATTCTCAACAACAGCCTCATCATTAGGGCCTCTTGCTAGCCTTAGCACGTCTACTGTTAAATTGGTCAACACCGCTACACCGAAACGCCAGGTAGTTGAACCACAAACTGTGGTTCAACTACCCGATGATACCAACACTGTGATACTGTGTTGGTTTTGAATGTTTGCTCCAAAGCCTCATTCAAACTCAACAAGGTCTTGGACTTGTCACTCTTCATGTTAGAGGTTGACCATGCTCACGCACACCTAATGTGTATGTTCCTTCAAAAGGTAGCTAGAAACATTAGCTTTTCAGCTAACACTTTAACAATGAGCCTGCCTTCACACTTCTTGCCCCTGTTTCATTTGTTACAAATTTACTCCTCATTGCCACTCAAAGAACAATGATGACCTTCCATGTTCGCTCAGTCTTCCAGAACAAAGGTCTCAAACACCCTCTGAGTCCGACCTCTGTGGAACCATGGTTTAGTCCAGCTAAACCAATTCAATTCGAACCTCCTTGAGTTACCTCAATATTGCTTAACCTAAAAATCTACCTCAAATAAGCAATAATTTTTGTTGTTTTGCATTCCTCGTTTTTGATTTTTACTCTTAGAATTTTTAAATTTATATACATGCTTATATACAAACATACAGTATATATACTGTTCAAAAAAATAAAGGGAACACTTTGAAAACACATCTAATTTTAATGGGAAAAAATAAGCTGGATATTGAAATTGTGGCAGGCTAGTCCAGCTTACTCAGATTAAAGGAACACTTTTTTGTAGTTCTTGCAGTTTTCTTTTGTCTAAATTGTTCTGTGAACTTTAAGAAACCTTTTTGTGTGTGAAGTTTGTCAAATCCTGCGTTAGTTTTCTTGTTTTTTCTGGGTAACTGAGAAGAAATCATTCTTTTCTTACAATCTTGCCTTAAAGGGAGTCAAACTCTCAAAATGCTTTTTCCTTCACCTCAGAAGCCATTCTTATCCTAGCTGAATGTTTTTTTTTTTTGTTGTTTTTGGTTTTTTTTTTTTAGATTTTTCTGACTTTTTATGCAGTTAAAGTGGACTTTTAATTTTCCTATTTTAAAGTGAACAGAGATTGTGTTTTTGGACTTTCTATCTGGCCTCATCCACACCTGACTGAAACATTCTTCCTTCAGTTTTTTGGTCTGTTCCACGGCCAGAGACATCATAAATTCGGACTGGTTGCCAAAAGGACTCTCCACGCCTGCTCCAAGACAGCCATTACTGCTGCTGTTCGCTGTCCGTCTGTGAGCCCCCGGCTAAGTCTACACTTCTTACAGTTGGTTGTGAATATCATGAAGCCTTGCAACAGTCACTTCATCCCTGGGTCCCAATTCTAAAACCCCAGCCGGCATCGACCTGCTGAACACGTGGACCTACAACTGTTCGTAAGTGAGACTCCCATTTTCCTATCTGCTGGGTTTAAACGTGACGTCCTAAAAATTTAAATTACAATTGAACAGAACCAGTATTTCATGGTACAATTAGTCTCTCAGCCGTAGGACAAAGCTATAAACTGAAGGAAGATTCTTATTCATATTTAAGTAACCTCCTTTCATTTTTGTAGATTAATTCAGAAGTTCATTTTTAGATAACCAGCTTATGAATTTTTCCCCATAAAATTGCATTCTGTTTTGTTAGACATTTCAGCCTTCCATTACCATTGAAACTTAAAATCTGGTTTCTCCTTGGTTCCACAAAGGTTTAACTCTAGACTTTATGTTCAGGAATCCACTAACAGATGATGTGATATTAGACACCTGTTTATCATTTGAATCTGTTTATCCATCATTTGAATGCCATATCATGTAACCTGAATAAGTTTAATAAAAGGGTAAATGAGAGAAGTTGAAGCATTTTCCTTTCACATATATGTCTCCTAGATCACGGCAGGAAAAGAACTCCCTTAAATTTTGAGAATGATCCATTAAGTAATTGAAGGTATGCAAATTAATTAATTGAAATTAAGTTAATAATACAAGTCGTTCTTTTACAACTGGTGCCCCCTTTTTACGAGTGCTTTCCTATTTTATTTAGTGAGTGTGGGAGTGACGGTTAAACTCTGTCCCCTCACACACCCACTAATAAAATAAATAATTCCTGTGCCTTATTACACTATATTTTATTAAATTACACAACACGGCTCATCATCCAAAGTCCTCCAGAAACTTCAATGCATTCAGAACTCAGCCGCCTGGCTCTTCACCCAGTTCCGCTCCCGCAACCCCCTCCTCCAGAACCACCACTGCCTCCCAATCTCACAACATATACAGTTCAAAGTCCTTCTCATCACCTTTATGCCCTCCATCACCAGGCCCCCCCCTATCTTACCGACCTGCTGCGGCGGTACCCCCCCCGCCCCCGCTGCCTCCATTCCTCTGATGCAAATCTCCTCTCTCCACCACACAGAACCAAGCACAGAACCTGAAGGGACAAAGCCTTTTCCATTGCCACCCCCTCCCTCTGGAACTCTCTCACCCAACACATCCGGGACTGTACAGACTTAAACACTCTTTCAAATCATTACTCAAAACCCACCTGTTCAGACTTGCTTTTAATCTTTAATTTTAATTGTGCAATTGTGTTTGTTTTATTTTTATTTTATTTCTATGTAAAGCATCTGTGAGTGCCTTGGAATGTGTTATACAAATAAAATGTGTTATTATTGTTATTATTATTTCGAAGCCCAGACTTCCCTCTCCCTGGCCAATTGCTTCAGCTCTTCAGAGAGGATACCAAGGCGTTCCCAGGCCAGCTGGGAAACATAGTCTCTCCAGCGTGTCCTGGACTTGCCCTGGGGTCTCCTCCCAGTGGAACGTGCCCGAAACACTTCAAGTGGGAAGTGTCAGGGAGGTATCCTGAGCTGATGTGATGCCCAAACCACCTCAACTGGCTCATGTTGATGTGGAGGAGTAACAATTTTACTCTGAGCCTTTGGAATGTGAAATATCTAAGGCAAAAGTCACAAATTCACAAGAAAAAAAGTCTAAACTTTACAAACAAAAAGCTTAGTCAAATTTAGAAGAAATACTCACAAATTCAAAAGTCCCAAGTTTGCAAAAAAGTCATAAATTTCAACCCGATCACACTAAAAAAAATACCAAATTAACATTTTCCACCCCCTCTGAAAAGGTGCATTTTTAAGTAAAACAAACAAACAAAAAAGTGTACCTAGTGTGGTCTATATTAATCATATATTCCATAACCTACATATGTTGAAGCATTTTTTTGTTACTTATTTGTACCCGTAGGTAGATTTGGTTTGCAGTCTGGTGACAAGCCACCGGCTGCTGGTCGCTGCGTGCGCGAGCGCCCTAAACCTACATGTTTTTGGTATGCGGGAGGAAACCGGAGAAATCCCGGAGTAAACCCACGCAACACGGGGAGAACATGCAAACTCCACACAGCTCACTGTTGGTCGGGGGCTGGAATCGAACCCACGATCTCATGATCCCCGCGATCCCCCGGCCAAGGGTAAACTGTGCTGCCACAGTGCTAAACCACTGCGCCACCGTGCAGCCCCATGCTTCATTTCCCATGAAGCATGTGGAAATGTTTAGTAATTACATATGTAAAGAACTTCACACCTCTGAAAGGACAAAGGCTCTCAACCGCCGAGTGAAGAACAAAGACGTTCCCAGACACTGCGGAGGAGACCGGAGGAGCCACCCTCACCCCCTAAGGCGAGGAGAGGAAATACCAAGACAATGGGGGGATTAAGATAATGAGGGATGTCAGCCTTTGTTATGCATGTCTTTTGTTGTGTGCAAGTATAAAGCCAGTGAGCCTGAGACATTCTGTCTCTTTTTTCCTTCTGCCACTCTGCACCAGATGAGACTTGTTAGGAGAGCTGATTATTAAACTTTGGTTTATAAATCAAATCGCCTCATCATTTCCAAGCTCTTCTACACTGGTGACCCTGACGCGAGTATGTTCCTGAGGCATACCCCCGCAATCGACTCATCCGTGGCGACCCAGGCAGACGCCAGCGACCACGCAGACGGGGGAACAGATGGACAACTGTTCCCCCCGGCAGAAGAGATTGAGAGGGCTCAACCGAGCACCAGCACCACCGTGAGAGCCGAGGCAAGGCACTCTCACCCGGCGGACACAGCAGTGATGGTATACACGAATGCCGTCGCTGTCAAGCTGCCAGACTTCTGGCAAGAAGACCCCGCCTCGTGGTTTCAGCAGGCTGAAGCCCAGTTTACACTGGCGGGCATCACGGCTGACGATACCAAATTCTACCATATCGTCTCCAAACTCGACGCCGCCACTTCGAAGTGTGTGCAGAGCATGATCCGGCGGCCACCGGTCCGGGACAAATATGAGACGCGCAAAGCAACCATCGTGGCAAATTACGTCCCATCAGCGGAAGAGAGAGCCGAGAAGATCCTGGCGGTCTACGGCCACAGAGGGTGCAAACCTAAGGCCCTCATGGAGGATTTGCTACAGCTTAAAGAAGAGGACAATGACAACTTCCTCTTCCAATTTACAGTATATTCCTCAGCACGCTGCTGCCACACATGAGAGGGACACTCGCCAGCATGAAATGCAACAACCACCAAGACTTCCGCGCACTGGCCAACGAAGCTCATCGGCTCGTCAACGCCTGCAAGGAGCTGACACCCACAGCAGCATCCGCAGACCTCAACGCTGACGCCCCGAACCACGAGGAGCCACAACCCACTGAGCAGACCCAGCCCACGGTGACAGCGACACGGCCAAAACGTAACAGACAGAGCGACGTCTGTTATTATCACCACCGCTTCGCCGAGAAGGCCCGCAAATGCGTTTCCCCCCTGCAAATTTGCGATTTCGGGAAACCCCAAAGCCGAGAGCCGTTAACGGCAGCGGTTCTCGGCGAGAAGAATAAGCTGTTGTACGTGACGGATGGACACACAGGCAAGCAGTTCCTCATCGACACAGGAGCTCAGCTGAGTTTCGTCACGCCCTCCCACGCAGATCGAGCCACAGGCACCCGGGGCAACGGAGCCGTGGCAGCCAACGGCTCTAACATCGACACGTTCGGCGAAAAGAGCCTGCACCTCCTCATCCACGGCCGCAACTACAGATGGACATTTGTGGTAGCGGCGGTGAGTTTTAACTTGTTAGGCGCAGATTTTTTGTGTGCACATGGGTTATTAGTGGATCTAGCAAATAGGCGCTTGGTTAATGCACTGTCCTTTGCTTCTATTCCATGCTCAGCCCGAGTTTCTCCACCACCTGTGCAGGCTAACGTCACCACGGCAGGAGGTAAGTTTGAGCAACTCCTCACCCAATTTCCAGCACTCACAATTCCCAAATTCTCAGCCACTGTGGCTAAACACGGGGTTGAACACTTTATTCCCACAACGGGACCACCCGTGTTTGCCAAAGCTCGCCGCTTAGACGCAGCCAAGCTCAACATAGCACGGGACGAGTTTACAACCCTTGAAAAATTGGGCATTGTTAGACGCTCGAAGAGCCCCTGGGCCTCACCACTTCACATGGTTCCGAAATCCGACGGTTCTTGGAGACCATGTGGAGATTACCGCAGATTAAACAACGCTACAGCGCATGACCGTTACCCAATTCCTCACATTCAAGATTTTTCACTACATCTGGCGGGTGCGCGCATTTTTTCGAAAATAGACTTAGTCCGCGGTTATCACCAAGTCCCAGTCCGAGCAGAGGACATTCCTAAAACAGCGGTAATAACCCCTTTCGGCCTTTTTGAATTTCTGCGAATGCCTTTCAGCCTCAAAGGCGCTGCTCAAACTTTTCAACGAATGATGGACGCAGTCCTACGCAACCTTCCTTTTGTCTTCGTCTACCTCGACGACATGCTGGTAGCCAGCTCGTCTGAGGAAGAACACGAACAGCAACTCACTATGGTTTTTCAGAGACTAGAAGAGCACGGGCTAATAATCAATCCAGCCAAATGCAAATTCGGCGTGTCACAAATTGATTTTTTAGGACACAAAGTCTCTCCGAAGGGGGCAGTTCCACTTCCAGACAAAGTTCACGCGATAGAAAGTTTCCCACGGCCACAAACGGTCAAATCGCTACAGGAATTTTTAGGGATGGTTAATTTTTACAACCGCTTCCTCCCCCACGCAGCTCAGCTCATGCAGCCCCTATATGACGCGCTCAGAAAAAAGAAAGCTTCCAACGCGGTCGAATGGACCCCGGAGCGCGAACACGCTTTCGCGGAAGTAAAAAGCGCCCTAGCTAACGCCACATTGTTAGTTCACCCAGATCCCTTGGCCCGCATCGCACTAACCACAGACGCTTCGGACCTGGCTATAGGGGCAGTTGTAGAACAACTTGTCAGCGGGGTCTGGCAACCTTTAGCATTCTTTAGCAAATCGCTAAACCAAACTGAGCGTAAATACAGCACTTTTGACAGGGAGCTGCTGGCGCTTCATTTATCCATCCGCCACTTCCAGTTCTGGTTAGAAGGGCAGAGTTTCATGGCTTTTGTAGACCATAAACCGCTCACCTTTGCTATGGCTAAAATTTCAGAACCATGGTCAGGCAGGCAGCAAAGACAGCTAGCTGCGATTTCAGAGTTCACCACAGATATTCGACACGTGGCAGGCAAACTTAACGTAGTAGCAGACTGTCTCTCTCGCGCCGTGACACCACCAGAGCGTGAGGAGACAGATTATACTGCCTCAGCAGCAGAACTCTTCACTAACGCAGACACATACGCAGCACCTATCCATGCAGGGATAGATTATGCAGCCATGGCGGAGGAACAAAGCGGTGACGCGGACATGCGCATACTCCTGTCTGGACCAACAGGGTTAAGGCTGGAGAAAAAGGGTTTACGCGACGGCGTGCCCCCCCTAATATGCGATGTTTCAACTGGCCGACCTCGCCCGTTAGTACCAGCTACATGGAGCCGCCGTATTTTCGACGCAATTCACTCCCTCGCGCACCCAGGTGTGCGCGCCTCGGTTAAAATGGTCGCCGAAAAGTTTGTGTGGCCAGGCCTGCGCAAAAACGTAAAAGAATGGGCAAAAACTTGCATTTCTTGTCAACGCGCCAAAATACAAAGACACACAAAAGCCCCTCTGGAGCCTTTTCCAATCCCTGCTAGAAGGTTCGACCACATTCATGTCGACCTCGTGGGGCCACTACCTTCCTCCCAAGGTTTCACACACCTGTTAACAATGATAGACCGCACCACGCGCTGGCCAGAGGCAATCCCTCTAGCGGCAACCACAGCGGAGGAAGTCGCTCGCGTTTTTTTGACAAACTGGGTAGCACGTTTCGGCGTCCCATCGGACATCACGTCCGATAGGGGGCCTCAATTTGTCTCAGAGCTCTGGTCAGCCATGTCCAACAGCTTAGGGGCAACAATTCACCGCACCACCGCTTACCACCCTCAGGCTAATGGTTTATGCGAGCGTTTTCACAGGTCTTTAAAGGCTGCCCTCAGAGCCTCACTAACGGATACAAATTGGGTAAATAAACTTCCCTGGGTTTTATTGGGGTTGCGTGCTGCACCTAAAGAGGATCTAGACGCCTCTCCTGCAGAATTAGTCTTTGCACAACCCCTCAGGCTTCCAGGTGAATTTTTACCAGAGAACCCAGAGCCGGGGCACCTTCCAGTCCCAAGGTTTTTAGGCAGCAACGGACCGGACTCTCTCCCCGGTCCAGCTCATCACTCCTTCCCACGGGTTTTTGTCCCTCAAGCTTTAAAAAACGCTGAGTTCGTTTTTGTTAGGCATGAAGCTGTAAAACCAACTTTCCGCCCAGCATACGATGGGCCATTCAGAGTGCTGGAACATGGTGATAAACACTTTGTGCTTGATTTTGGGGATAGAAAAGAAACAGTCAGCATTGACAGACTTAAGCCTGCCTTCTTGTTGAAAGACGAGCCTGCACAGTTGGCGAGAGCACCTCGGCAGGGTAGACCCCCCAAGAGAAAAGACTCAGCCCCCCGGCAGGGAACAATTAACCACTCTCCTTCCCACACTGCAGATTCCTCACAAGAAGGTCCCAGCAGGGCGCCTAAACCAACCTACAGCAGTTTTGGGAGAAGATTAAAACCCAGACAGCACAGGGACTGATGCAAACCACTCCACAATTGTTCACTAATTGTGCTGCAACAGTTTAGGACTGACTTATGATTTTACTATGCTGTTATGATTACCACTGAACTCTCTTAGGAGCATGGCTGCTGGAAAGTTTCTTCTGTGGCAAGAGATGTAACACTTAGTATGTCATAGTAATTATCTTAGACTGTGAACCTTTTTATTGTCCTTTCTTAGTTGTTTGGGGGGCCTGTGGTCTATATTAATCATATATTCCATAACCTACATATGTTGAAGCATGTGGAAATGTTTAGTAATTACATATGTAAAGAACTTCACACCGCTGAAAGGACAAAGGCTCTCAACCGCCGAGTGAAGAACAAAGACGTTCCCAGACACTGCGGAGGAGACCGGAGGAGCCACCCTCACCCCCTAAGGCGAGGAGAGGAAATACCAAGACAATGGGGGGATTAAGATAATGAGGGATGTCAGCCTTTGTTATGCATGTCTTTTGTTGTGTGCAAGTATAAAGCCAGTGAGCCTGAGACATTCTGTCTCTTTTTTCCTTCTGCCACTCTGCACCAGATGAGACTTGTTAGGAGAGCTGATTATTAAACTTTGGTTTATAAATCAAATCGCCTCATCATTTCCAAGCTCTTCTACACCTAGATACATATTACACTAATGCTTAAGGCTGGGAAAAGGTTAGGTTTAGGTGTCATCTCCTCTAATAGTTAAGGTTAGGAAAAATGTTTTGGTTGGGTGTCACCTCAAATGGTTAAACAGAATGAAAGATAAAGTGGCAGACAAACATTAGGGTGCCGGCAGCCTTGGTTCTTAAAGGTGTAAACGCATCATATCCACTGAACATGAAAAATGTTTTTCCGTGTCTATGCACATTTTCTCAGAGTGAAAAATTCTGCAATTGTACATTTATTAGGTGAGACTGGGCTGTAAATTTACAAGAAAAAAAAATCTCATAATTACAAGAAAAAGTATCAAGTTTGTGAGAAGAAAAAAACAATTTATGAAAATAAAATTGCAAAAATATGAAAATGAAAAAAATGCATATTTTGATAAGGAAAGAAAAAGTACCCTATTACTGACACTGACAGTCAAGTTTATGCTTACAGTATACTGCTCTGCTGTTTTACCTTCATTTTTAGGCTCAAATATGTTTTGGGGTTCCATACAGATTTTTACTGAACAAAAATAACTCAAAAATAAAACGGTCACTCTGTCCAGGGTGTACCCTGCCTCTCACCCAAAGATGCTGGGATAAGCTTTTAACCCTTTGAGTGTGAGAATTTGCGTGCCCCAAGTGGCAGAGCACGGCACTGCGCCTGCCTTCTCACTCTTGACTTTGTCAAAAGTAAGTGAGAAATTTCTGTTGTTTTTTTTTTTAAATGTACTGATTTCTTGTTCATATACTTTGAAGATAAGATGATGAGGTACCTCTGTACAAAAAGTGGTGTCAAAGGACTGAACCATTTTTTCTGTAAATGCGTCCAAAGTCCAGTTTTGACTGAGTTATGGAATTTAAAGAGGTGCCATGACATTATGCAAATTAGATGCATAAATTTATGCCTATCTGAAACTTTGGATCATATTTTACATCTTTCTAATTGACAGTAAGCCATTATCTCTTACCACTTTAAAGTTATAGCCTTGGAAATCTGAACTATTTTATTGACAAAAAATATTTACCACTCTTGACCACTAGGGGGTATGGTGCAGTTCTGCACCATACACACTCAAAGGGTTAACATGTATTGTGATAAATTTAGGGTTTTATCACGATACACTATATATCAGGATATCTTGAGATCTCCTCCAAACCATTGTATAAATATAAAACCTTTGCATAAAATTACACCGGCATAATAATAGAAAGAGATGTATGTATTGCATTGTTTAAAATTGCATGGGGGGGGGTAAAATCAAGTTAAATTTGACAAATTTTAGTTTACCAGTCAGACGACCCCACTCATAAATTTGCAGCAAATCAGAATAAATAATGGGAGGCCTTCCTATTATGGCCTGTAATAAAACTGTTACAAACAAAACAAACAAACAAACAAACAAAAAGGATTCAACATAATAAAAAAACGCATTAAGCAAGAATTCTAATATATAAAGTCCACTTTTTCTGTTTGGTCATGTTTTTAACAATAAAGGCCATGTCTTTGGCAGTATAATTTGTGACCATAGTTGTGATCTCTTTCTATTTCGCACTTTTGTTGTATGGGATACATTTTCCAAATGAAGAAGCCATATAGCCATTTTCTTAGGGCTGGTTCTGTCAAGGGAGGGTGAATGGGAGTCAAGCACAGGCAAGAATACACTGCAGAAATGATAACACTGGTCAACACCAAATTTATTGTCTAAGTTTTTTTTTAGCTGATTTGGGACAATTTTGATGTGCTGAATCCAAAAATCACATTGGTTTTGCTCAATCAGGTCAACTTTTTGAATTATGGCCACATGTTGTTTTAAACATTTTTGTTTACATGTATGGGCATTTTCGCTTTATATGATGCACAATTCTTTTTTATGTCTTGAAATTCTCTGAATTTTGAACAATGATGACGTAACATTCAATTTTTTTTTATTTATTTTTTTTTGTTACTTATTTGTACCCGTAGGTAGATTTGGTTTGCAGTCTGGTGACAAGCCACCGGCTGCTGGTCGCTGCGTGCGCGAGCGCCCTAAACCTACATGTTTTTGGTATGCGGGAGGAAACCGGAGAAATCCCGGAGTAAACCCACGCAACACGGGGAGAACATGCAAACTCCACACAGCTCACTGTTGGTCGGGGGCTGGGATCGAACCCACGACCTCATGATCCCCGCGATCCCCCGGCCAAGGGTAGAACTGTGCTGCCACAGTGCTAAACCACTGCGCCACCGTGCAGCCCATTTACATGTACTTACACATGCACAGTACTAAGTAAGTACTAAGTAAGTACTGGTTTTTACTTAGCACCTGATCAAGAGAAACGGATGTCATTTTTGGATTCAGCGGTGCAAAATTGTCTTAAATCAGTTGAAAAAACACAGACAACTTACAAAAAAATTATTTTTGTAACCCTGTGTAATTTATTGACAAAACTGGAACGACAGAAAAGCAGTACAGGGGCTGAAAACACAAAATCAAACTGGACAAACAAACTCATGGGGACACGGCAGAGACGATAATGATGCCACACCCAACACAGACTGGCACCGACAAATATATACAAAGGGGGTCATCACAACAACAAGAAACAGGTGGGTACAATCAGGGGCAATTAAAGTGGCGGTGGCGCAGTGGTTAGCACTGCGGCAGCACAGTTTACCCTTGGCCAGGGGATTGTGGGGATCGTGGGATCGTGGGTTCGATCCCAGCCCCCGACCAACAGTGATCTGTGTGGAGTTTGCATGTTCTCCCCGTGTTGCGTGGGTTTACTCCGGGATTTCTCCGGTTTCCTCCCACATGCCAAAAACATGCATGTTAGGTTAATTGGCTGTTCTGAATTGTCCCTAGATATTTGTTTCCTATAGGCCCTTAGAATAGAGGGTTAGTATTAATGAAAGCGCTTTGAGTGGTCTTTGTGACTAGAAAAGCGCTATATAAGTGCAGGTTAGTTAGTTAGTTAGTTAGTAAAGATGCAGGGAATGACTACCGAAATAGAAAAACTTGAAGGACTGAGACAAACGGGTAAACATGAGGCATGAACAAACCCAGAGTGAAAGCCATCAGATCAACAAAAAAGCAGGTACGTGTGTGGCCAGAGGGGGCCTCGGATGCTCTGAAAGACTGCTTCAGCACTACAGACTGGGAAACTTTTAACTTTTGTGTGTCCACTCACAATGGACACACAAACATAGAGGAGTACACTGAGGCTGTTGTTGCATACAAAGCTAAATGCATTGATGATGTGACTCACTCCAAAACCATCGCTGTTCGTGCTAACCAAAAGCCATGGATGACAGCAAAGGTTCACCGGCTCCTGGAGGCTTGAGACGCAGCCTTCAGGGTTGGTGACACTGCAGGACTAACAACAGCTAGGGCCAACCTGTCCAGTGGCATCAAGGAGGCAAAACGACAGTACAACAAGAAAATATCCGGACACTTCAGCAACACCAGACATGCACCTTCTCTCTGGCATGGCATACAGACCCTCACCAACTACAAACCTCCACCTCAGACCTGTATGGGTGACATCACAATGCTTAACAACTTTAATGACTTCTTTGGCCGCTTTGAAACACAAAACAGCACATCAGCACAGAAGACCACTCTTCCCCCAGACGAGCAGGCTATAAGTCTGGATCCGGCTAGCGTGAAGAGGACCCTCTCCAGGATCAACCCAGGCAAGGCAGCGGGACCAGACAACATACCAGGTCGCATTCTGAAGGACTGTGCAGAGGAGCTTGAGAATGTCCTGGCCAACATCTTCACCATCTCCCTGAGTCAAGCTGTTGTCCCCACATGTTTCAAAACTGCTACCATAATACTAGTCCCAAAGAAGCCTGTCCCATCCAGCTACAATAATTACCAGCCCGAAGCACTGACCTCCATTATAATGAAGTGCTTCGAGCGGCTGGTCATGCAGAACATCAAAATTCATTCTCCCTCCCTCCCATGACCCATCTCAGTTTGCATACAGGTCAAACAGATCGACAGAAGACACCATATCTTCTCCTCTCCATCCAGCTTTCTCCCACCTGGACTCAAACAACTCCTACGTGCGAATGCTGTTCTTGGACTTCAGTTCAGCATTCAACACAATCATCCCCCAGCACCCAGTGCAAAAACTCAGACATTTGGGACTCAAAACCTCTCTCTGTAACTCAGTGTTGGACTTTCTCACAGGGAGGCCACAGAATGTGCGGGTTGGCAGCAACACCTCCAAGACCATCACACTGAGCACAGGAGCCCCACAAGGGTGTGTTCTCAGCCCACTGCTCTTCACCTTGCTGACCCGTACCAGCCTACAACACCAACCACATCTTCACATTTGTGGACAACACGACAGTGGTGGGCCTCATCACCAACAATGAGGAGGCCAACTACAGAAATGAGGTGAGTCAATTGGTCCAGTGGTGTAAAGACAATAATCTTTTCCTGAACGTGGGAAAAACCAAGGAGATTGTGGTTGACTTCAGGAGGGGACACACACAGCATCCCCCTCTGATCATTGATGGAGCAGCTGTGGAGAGGGTGAGCAGCGCCAAGTTCCTGGGGGTGCACATCTCTGAGGACCTCTCCTGGTCCATCAACGCCACATCATTGGCCAAGAAGGCTCAAACTCACCTCTATTTCCTCCGCAAACTGAGGAGAGGATGAGTTCTGCCCTCCATCATGTGCTTATTCTACCAAAGCACCATTGAAAGCATCCTCACCAGCTACATCAGGGTGTGGTATGGAAGCTGCACCGCTTCTTGTCAGAAGACACTGCAACGCACAGTGAAAGCTGCCAGCAAGCTCATCAGTGCCCCTTTGCCCCCCTTCCTGGACATCTACCTCACCTGCAGAGCCATCAACATTGCAGGCGACACCTCCCACCCCTCACACTCCCTCTTCAGCCCCCTACCCTTGGGGAAAAGGTACCGGACCCTCCAGGCCCGCTCCACAAGACTGCTAAACAGCTTTGTTTACCAGGCCTTTAGGACCCTGAGCCCTGTCCACTCCTCCCCACCCCTGGACTGTAATGCACTTACCCGCATAATAACTACCTCAGCTGTTGGCACAAAAAGACTGGCACACTAACAGTAACACATCTGCTGCTGTATGTCTCTGCACCTTACTGCAGCCATTTGCACAAATTCAATACCTGCTGCTGCCTGTTATTGCAATTTTGGTCATGCGCAGTCCAATCTGTCACTGTCTGCACCTACACTACCGCATCAAACTTGCAACTATGAGTATTATTGCTCAACCTTTTTCTGTATATAGGATTGCTGGGTTTTATCATTTATCTTTATTTACGTGATGGGATGTCTGGGTTTTATGTTTTACCATTATTTGCACTATGGGTGGCATTGCTGTACATAGACTGCTGATGTTTTTCCAGCCTTATTCCTTTTTTTTTATATTGTGCACACCACTGAAGAGAGAGAAACAGCATTTCAGTTCTCCTGTATGGCCTGTACGTATAGTAGTATTGACAAATAAAATCTTTGAATCTTTTGAATCTTGAACAGAGGACCAGGGGAGACAAGACCATGACAATAATGATAATCATAATAAAAATAATGATCATGATTGTGGTTTATATTAATCATATATTCCATACCTACATATGTATAGACATATTAGAATGTTTAGTGATTACATATGTGCAATGACCTCGCGCCTCAGAACAGGACAAGAGGTCTCGACCGCCAGCGAAGATCAAAGAGCATACGGAGTCGCAGCGGTGGAGACCAGATCGATCTCCCTGACTACCCAGGGTCAGGTGGAGGAGACAGAGGACAATGGAGGAGATCGATCTCCCTGACCACCCAGGGTCAGGTGGAGGAGACGGAAGACAAAGGAGGGGGGATTAAGTTAATGCGGGATGTCAGCTTTGATATGCAATGTCTTTTGTTGTGTGTAGGTATAAGTATGAAGGTCTGAATGTGTTCGACCTCTTATTCTGCTTCTGCACTGAGATGAGACTTGTTAGAGGAGCAAAGCTGATATTAAACTTTGGTTTATAAATCACATCGCCTCGTTATTCCAAGCTCTTCTACACTGGTGACCCTGATGCGAGGATGGAACAGAGACGTTCTCCCACGATTGACTCATCAGAGGCGACCCAGGCAAGCGCCGGCGCCCATGCAGACAGGGGAACAGATGGACGACGTTCCCCCACGGCAGAAGCCACAGAGAGGGCTCAACCGAGCACCAGCCCCGCCGTGAGAGCTGAAGAAAGGTGCTCTCACCCGGCGGACACATCAAGGACGGCCCACACAAGCGCCGTCACCGTCAAGCTGCCAGACTTCTGGCAAGAAGACCCGGGCTCGTGGTTCCAGCAAGCTGAGGCTCAGTTTGCACTGGCGGGCATAACGGCAGACGACACAAAATTTTATCACATCGTCGCCAAACTCGACGCTGCCACGTCGAGATGTGCGCGGAGCATAATCCAACGGCCGCCCGCCCATGACAAATATAGAGAACTTAAGGTGACCATCGTCGAGAATTTCGTCCCCTCAGCCGAAGAGAGAGCAGAGGAGATCCTGGCAATCTACGGCCACAGAGGATGCAGACCCAAGGCCCTCATGGAGGACATGCTGCAGCTCAAGGAAGAAGACAACGACAACTTCCTCTTCCAACACATCTTCCTCAGTACTCTGCCGCCACACATGAGAGGGACGCTGGTCAACATGCGGTGCAGCACCCAGCAAGACTTCCGCGCGCTGGCCCGTGAAGCGCAGCGACTCATCAACGCCTGCGGCGAACAGATGGCCACAGCAGCATCCGCAGATCTCAGTGCGGATACCCAGAGCAGCGGAGAACCACAGACAACCGAGCAGAGCCTGCCCACCGTGGCGGCAACACGACCAAGACGCAGCAGGCGGAACGACATCTGTTATTACCACCACCGTTTCGCCGAGAGGGCGTACAAATGCGTTCCCCCCCTGCAAGTTCAAAGGTTCGGGAAACGTCAAAGCCGAGAACCGTTAACGGCTGCGGTTCTCGGCGAAAAAAATAAGCTTCTTTATGTGACTGACGGACACACCGGGAGACAGTTCCTGATTGACACCGGAGCTCAACTGAGTTTTATCACCCCTTCCCACGCAGACCGGGCCATGGGTCCCCGGGGTAATGGGGCGATGGCAGCCAACGGCTCCATCATCGACACTTACAGTGAAAGGAGCCTGCCTCTTTGCATTCACGGCCGCAACTATAGATGGACATTTATTGTAGCGGCGGTGAGTTTTAACTTGTTGGGCGCTGATTTTTTGTGTGCACATGGGTTGTTAGTTGATCTAGCAAATAGACGCTTGGTTAATGCACTGTCATTTTCTTCTATCCCTTGCTCAGCTCGAGTTTCTCCACCATCCGTGCAGGCCAACGTCACAACAGCAGGAGGTAAGTTTGACCAACTCCTCACCCAATTTCCAGCACTCACAGTTCCCAAATTTTCAGCAACAGTAGTGAAACACGGGGTTGAACACTTCATTCCCACAACGGGCCCACCCGTATTCGCCAAAGCTCGGTGCTTAGACGCGACCAAGCTCGCCATAGCACGGGACGAGTTTACCACCCTGGAAAAATTAGGCATTATTAGACGCTCGAAAAGCCCCTGGGCATCGCCACTCAACATGGTCCCGAAAACCGACGGTTCTTGGAGACCGTGCGGCGATTACCGCAGATTAAACAATGCGATAGCGCATGACCGCTACCCAATTCCTCACATCCAAGATTTTTCACTACATCTGGCGGGTGCGCGCATTTTTTCTAAAATAGACCTGGTCCACAGCTATCACCAAGTCCCCGTTCGAGCGGAAGACATTCCTAAAACGGCTGTAATAACCCCTTTCGGTCTTTTTGAATTTTTGCAGATGCCGTTTGGCCTCAAAGGCGCTGCTCAAACCTTTCAGCGGATGATGGATGCGGTATTACGCGATCTCCCTTTCGTGTTCTTCTACCTCGACGATATGCTGGTAGCCAGCCCGTCAGAGGAAGAACACGAACAACACCTCACTATAGTTTTTCAGAGACTAGAAGAGCACGGGTTAATAATCAATCCAGCCAAATGCAATTTCGGCGTGTCACAAATTGATTTTTTGGGACACAGAGTTTCACCGAAAGGGGCAGTCACATTGCCAGACAAAGTCCGCGCGGTAAAAAATTTTCCAAGACCACAAACGGTCAAATCGCTGCAAGAATTTTTGGGAATGGTTAATTTTTACAACCGTTTCCTCCCCCGCGCAGCTCAACTCATGCAGCCCCTGTATGCCGCACTCAGAAAACAAAAGCCTTCCAACGCGGTCGAATGGACCCCGGAGCGCGAACGCGCCTTCGTGGAAGTAAAAAGTGCTCTAGCGAACGCCACATTGTTGGTTCACCCCGATCCCTCGGCCCGCATAGCACTAACCACAGACGCTTCAGACCTGGCCATAGGGGCAGTTGTGGAACAACACCTGGCAACCTTTAGCATTTTTTAACAAATCGTTAAACCAAACCGAGCGTAAATACAGCACTTTTGACAGGGAGCTGCTAGCGCTTCATTTATCCATACGCCACTTCCAGTTCTGGTTAGAAGGGCGGCGTTTCACGGCTTTTGTAGACCACAAACCACTCACTTTTGCGATGGCTAAAATTTCAGAACCATGGTCAGGCAGGCAACAAAGACAGCTAGCTGCAATTTCAGAGTTCACCACAGACATTCGACATGTGGCAGGCAAACGTGGTAGCAGACTGCCTCTCTCGCGCTGTGACATCGCCAGAGCACGAGGAGACAGATTATACTACCTCAGCCGCAGAACTCTTCGCCAACGCGGACACGTACGCGGCCCCAATTCACGTAGGGATAGATTACGCAGCCATGGCAGAGGAGCAAAGCGGTGACGCAGACGTGCGCGCGCTCCTGTCTGGACCAACAGGGTTAAGACTGGAGGAAAGGAACGTGACGGTGTACCCCCCCTAATCTGCGACATCTCAACCGGCCGACCTTGCCCGGTAGTCCCAGCTGCATGGCGCCGCCGTATTTTCGACTCAATTCACTCCCTCGCGCACCCAGGCGTGCGCGCCTCGGTTAAAATGGTCGCCGAAAAGTTTGTGTGGCCGGGCCTGTGCAAAAATGTAAAGGAATGGGCAAAAACTTGCATGTCTTGTCAGCGCGCCAAAGTACACAAACACACAAAAGCCCCTCTAGAGCCTTTTCGAATCCCAGCTAGAAGGTTTGACCACGTTCATGTCGACCTCGTGGGACCACTACCTTCGTCTCAAGGCTTCACACACCTGTTAACAATGATAGACCGTACTACGCGCTGGCCTGAGGCGGTCCCTCTGGTGTCAACCACAGCGGCGGAAGTCGCTCGCGTTTTTTTGACAAACTGGGTGGCACGTTTCGGCGGCCTCAATTTGTCTCAGAGCTTTGGTCAGCCATGGTCAGCAGCTTAGGGGCGACAATTCACCGTACCACCACTTATCATCCTCAGGCTAATGGGTTATGCGAGCGTTTTCACAGATCTTTAAAGGCCGCCCTCAGGGCCTCGTTAACGGATACAAATTGGGTAAATAAACTTCCCTGGGTTTTATTGGGGTTGCGTGCTGCGCCTAAAGATGATCTAGACGCCTCCCCAGCAGAGTTAGTTTTTGCACAACCTCTCAGACTCCCAGGTGAGTTTTTACCGGAGAACCTAGAGCCTGGGCATCTTCCAACCCTGAGGCCTTTAGGCAGTAACGGACCAGACACTCTCCCCGGACCGGCACATCACTCTTTTCCACGGGTTTTTGTCCCCCAAGCTTTAAAAAACGGCGAGTTTGTTTTTGTTAGGCATGAAGCTTTAAAATCAACCCTCCGTCCACCATACGGTGGACCATTCAAAGTGCTGGAACCTGGTGATAAGCATTTTGTGCTTGATTTAGGGGACAGAAAAGAAACAGTCAGCATTAACAGACTTAAACCTGCTTTCTTGTTGAGAGACGAACCTGCACGGGTGGCGAGGGCACCTCGGCGGGGTAGACCCCCCAAGAAAAAAGACTCAACCCCCCTGCAGGGAACAAATAACCACTCTCCTCCCCAAGCTGCAGATTCCTTACAGGAGGGTCCCACCAGGACGCCAAAGCGGACCTACAGCAGATTCGGGAGAAGATTAAAACCCAGATGGCACAGGGACTGATGCAAATTAACCAAGAGTTGTTAACTATGTTATCAGATTGTGCCGTGACAGTTTTAAGGCTGATTTGTGATATTACTATACTGTTATGGTTACCACTGAATTTTCTACAGGAGCATGACTGCTGGAAAGATTCTTCCTTGTTTTCCCTGTCAAGAGGTTTAACAGCATAGTATGTCATAGAAATTATCTTAAACTGTAGAATTACTTTGATTGTCCTTTTCTTAGTCGTTTGGGGGGGCTGTGGTTTATATTAATCATATATTCCATACCTACATATGTATAGACATATTAGAATGTTTAGTGATTACATATGTACAATGACCTCACGCCTCAGAACAGGACAAGAGGTCTCGACCGCCAGCGAAGATCAAAGAGCATACGGAGTCGCAGCGGTGGAGACCAGATCGATCTCCCTGACTACCCAGGGTCAGGTGGAGGAGACAGAGGACAATGGAGGAGATCGATCTCCCTGACCACCCAGGGTCAGGTGGAGGAGATGGAAGACAAAGGAGGGGGGATTAAGTTAATGCGGGATGTCAGCTTTGATATGCAATGTCTTTTGTTGTGTGTAGGTATAAGTATGAAGGTCTGAATGTGTTCGACCTCTTATTCTGCTTCTGCACTGAGATGAGACTTGTTAGAGGAGCGAAGCTGATATTAAACTTTGGTTTATAAATCACATCGCCTCGTTATTCCAAGCTCTTCTACAATGATAACTAAAAATACATGGCTGCAAAAAACCCAAAAACACAGAGAAGCATAATAACAAAGGGCGAGGGAATGGCTGAACTCATGCCATGAAGATAAGAGAAAGAACAAATATGAACATAAAGTGAGGACAAGAGCACAGCCATGATCAAACCCTTACAGTACCCCCCTCTAAAGAACAACGGGTGGAGGCCCGCCGGCTTCTGGGACAATGAGTGGCAGCACACCAGCCTCTGGGATGACAGTTGGAGGCATGCCAACCTCTGGAGTGATGGGTGGAGGTGCGCCGGCCTCTGGAATGATGGGTGGAGACGCGCCAGTTTCTGGAATGACGGGTGAAGATGCGCCAGCCTCTGGAATGACAGGTGGAGGCCCTCCGGCTTCTGGAACAATGACGGCTGGAGGCCCTCTGGCCTCTAGAACAATGATGGGCAGAAGCTCTCCAGCCTCTGGAACAATAACAGGTGGAGGCCCGCCAGCCTCTGGAACGATGGTTGGAGGCACGTTGGCCTCTTGGACTACAGTTGGCGGCCCCCTGGCATCTGGAACAATGGGAGGAGGTCCTCCAATCTCTGGAATGACAGGTAGAGGTCTTCTGACCTCCGGAACAACTGGTGGAGGTCCCCTGACCTCTGGAATGACTGGTGGAGGTCCCCCAACCTCTGGAATGACTGGTGGAGGCCTCCCAACCTCTGGAACTACAGCTGGTAGTCCCCAGACCTCTGGAATGACAGGTGGTGAGCTTGGAGGAAGGAAGATGGAGAGTGCAGGTGAGATGGAGGTGGCAGCAGAGACTGGGAGAGAGAGCTCAGCGATGGCAGGGGGCTGAGCCCCTGATAGAAAAACTGTATAAGCTGACTTGGACTTGTGACCGTAAAATCAAAATTTGATGATAAATCTGAAAAACTGACCATGGTAAAAGGAAAAAAAAAAAGGGATTTGACTAATATGTGTTCTGTCTCTTCTATGGTGCATGACGAGTCTGACATGAGGGCAAGGGGCCGTGTTTCTTCTCCTCCTCCTCCATATTCCCCCGCTCTTCAGCCCATATACCCCAACATCACAGAACACCTCCAAGTTGGAGGGGGCTGATGCCAAACCCAAAGTGAAGAAGGAGTGGGGTACCCCGGGAGCAGCCACACTGGGGCACCAAAGAGTTAAGTAGATATGCACACATATCCACTCCACACTCACCATCAATACGATCAATAAACTGAAGATTATAAAACATGTTGTCACTGAACAATATCCTATGATTGAACTTTCAAATACAGTTTATATGGGACAATCCAAACCACAAAACAAGGTAACGATGAAAGTGTTGAAGCTTATAGAACCAGCTTATAGAACGAGGTTACAAGAGGTTTAGATAGCCATTCTGGTTTAACTAAGGCTGATAATGATCCAGATGTAAAACCTTATTGGCAACATTTGAAAAATGTCTTTTGCAGAACATGCACCCACACTCGGCTGATTACAATCCACAAACATTTGATCACATACTGCACCTGTGCAGTTGGTGACGTGTTAACTTATGCAAAACATGCAGAGACGATAGAGGAGGAAAGGAAAGGAAAAAAAAAAACTGAAAGAAAAACCAACTCCTGTTTATGTGATTGCTGACACAAGGCGGGGGGGGGGGGGTGAGAGCTTCGTCCCAATTCTATTTTTCAGGGTGGCACCGGAACTGGACCTCAGCGGTAGAGGGGGGATGGATGGAGGTGTGGGGCGGGCTGGCCGCGGCAAGGGGAACGTGACGTTTGTCAACAATGTGGACAAAAGGGCATTGGTGGAGGCAATGTCCTGAATGCCAGCAGCAGCGGGGAGGGGATAGAGGACCTCATGGGCTGACTGCCTGACTGACCACACCAAAGATAAGTGCAACTATTGACACTAACACTGACATGATGGACATGGCAGACATTTTGATTTTTGATTTGATTTGGTGTACTTTATCGATCCCCAGAGGGGAAATTCAGGGCATCCACCTGGATGGATGAAGCAGCCACGGTACAGCGCTATCCCTTTGCATTCACACACACATTCACACCTAGGGCCACTTTAGAGTCTTCAATTAACCTAACCTGCATGTTTCTGGCCTGTGGGAGGAAACCGGAGAAATCCCAGAGTAAACCCACACAGACACAGGGAGAACATGCAAACTCTGCAGAGATCACTGTTGGTCAGGGGCTGGGATCGAACCAGGGATCCCATGGCCAAGGGTGAGTTGCTGTGCTGTCACAGTGCTAACCACTGCACCACCGCACCACCCCAGACATAACAGACATTTTCAAATAACCTGACTTTGATCTGATGTTGACAATGCAGTGTTTATCTGAAGTGATGTTGCAAGTTCAGGACATTACAATAAAGTTTCCATGTGACACAGAAGCATGCAGATCGGTAATAACATGCGCAGACATTCACAATTTTACAAAATCAGATGAAAAAATGACATCTTGCTGGCATCACCTAATGAAGAAACATGCAAACAAGACACCATTGCCTTACTGCAATTTTTTTAGCAGAATAAAGTCACAAAGTCAACAATGAAAAACTACAGTTGTGGAAAAAGGAGGTCAGATATTTAGGGCACATTTTGTCAGCAGCAGGCAGACATGTTGATCCAGCTCGAAAACAAGCTATTCTGTCAGTAACAAAACCCATCACAAAAAGAGACATGATGTCATTTTTGGATACTTAAATTATTGCCTGTCATGAACCTGGGTTTGGCGGTCCCAAACCCAGTTCTGACCCGTGATGTTTGGCCCGCTTTCAGATTTATTTTCCATCAGGCGCTTCAGGGAGTCCTTGGGGTCCTTGCTCCCTGACAGCTCCGGCACGCTCCATCCTCCTGTCAGTATCGCCAGCTGATCCGTATTATGGGTGTTTCACACACATACACACACACACACTTCATTCATTCTCATTCACACGCTCATACACTCACTCATGCACACATGCTGTCAATTATGTCCAGCCCACTTCATCTTCACACCCGCGGTCTCTTTCCTCATTAGTGTTACGATTACTTTAACGCTGGGAGAGTTGAGAGAGATCGCCGGAGCATTTGATGTGCTTCATTCATGGCAGCGTGTACCTCTGTGAATGTAAGTTGTCATTACCTTTGTTTATTTTCAGCCTGACTAAATTGTCTTCTCTTGCGCTACATGACTGTTTCAGTTTGCTGGTGTAAGCGGCTCTTCCTGCCTCTTTTCCTCATCCACCGGGCTGCACGGACCGTCCCGGATCGCTCCAGCTCTGTAAGTCAATGTTTCACCCCGTGCCGACAGCATCTCTGTGGCACTAGGCATGCCTCTCCTCAGGCTGTAGAGCATCCAGGTGGCATCCCTGTATGTCTGGTGGCCTAAGCTCATCATTTTCACTTCCCATTCATTGTGGGACTGTTTGCTGGACAAGGTCACCATTCATTGTGGGACTGTTTGCTGGACAAGGTTTGGGGGTTTTGTTAATAAAGTGCACAAACCAATCTCTGCTCATGGGCTTGTCATTCCTCCCTCCGTGCACTGCGTAATAGCGCACGAGGGATTATAACAATTGCCACTTTTGGATTGCAAATTTTTCATTTGAAGTGCAACCCTTATCTGATCTCATTTACAAAATGCCCATGGCTCAGGTGGACAAAATTGAGTCGACATCTGAGGCAGAAGAGGTATTTGTTAAAATGAAAAAAAAACTTTTGGTCAGCACTGACGTCCTGGCACTCCCCAGTTACAAAACAAAACAAAACAAAAAAAAAACATTTGTGCAAATGGTTGATTGTAGAGAGGGGCACATGACATCAGTCCTTCTTCAGCCAAGTGACACAAAAATGCATCCGGTAGCATATTATTCTACACGACTTGACCCAGTGGCCAGGGCCATGCCGCCATGCGTGCAAGCTGGCATAGCTGCCTCCATGATGGTGCAGGCCTCAGCAGGTCTCGTTCTTTTTCATCCTTTGACCCTAAAGGTCACACATGCAGTGTCAGTTATTTTGTCACAAAGTAAAATATGAATCCTCTCACCATCCAGACACCTTGCATGCATGACAGTGTTATTATCACAGCCTCATGTAACCATTGAACGTTGCATGGTAACAAATCCAGCAAGCTTTTTGTCAATCTCAACACAAGGTGAACCTCATGACTGTTTGGCAGAAATCGAGAGTGAAACATTGCCACACCCTGATTTGAAGGACACACCTTTGGAGAACTCCGATCTCACATTGTTTGTTGACAGCTCCTCCAAACATGACTGTACTGGTTCAAACTTGTCCGGTTTCACAGTGGTCACCCATGACACCGTTTTACGGGCACAAAAACTCCTATCACATTATTCTGTACAACCAGCTGAATTAGTGACACTAACTGTGGCTTGTAAATTAGGCCAGGGAAAAGCACTCACAGTATATACTGACAGCCAATTTGCCTTTTCTACCATCCATCATTTTGCACAACAGTGGAAATAAAGAGGCATGATTTCATCAACAGGAAAGCCAATCCAACACAAAAATCTTATCTTAAAACTGTTAGACAATGTAAAACTGCCCTCTAAATTAGCCATATGAAAATGTGCTGCTGCACACACTAATGGCACAGATCCGGTTTCCAAGGGCAACAACTTTGTAGATCAAACAGCGAAGGCTGCTGCACAAGGTCATACAGGAAAGGACACATCACCATCCCTTCTTTTAACACTGACAGAACAATTATCACATGACATTCTCAATGAGGCCCAGAAAACAGCACCGCAAGTCAAAATTTATCGGTGGATCCAAAAGGGGGCGATCTTTGACAACACCTCCAACCTTTACAAATGCAGTAACAACAAACCCATTTTACCATGCAAACCGTTTCAGCAGGCCTCTACTCTGCTACATGGGGTTTCCCATGTATCAGTGGAGGGTATGATCTCTATGCTGAATAGATCCTTCACTGCTTATGGGTCTAGCCAATTTGCTACCCAATTTTGTAAAAAATGACTAATCTGTGCAGAAAACATTGCTCAAGGGAACTTAAGGTCTGAAAAAGGCACCTTCCCTGCATCAACTTATCCATTTCAAAACACTTGCATAGACATCATTGAATTAGATAAATGTGAAGGCAAACAATATTGTTTGGTTATTTGTGACCCATCCATCCATCCATCCATCTTCTACCGCTTTTCCGGAGGTCCGGGTCGCGGAGGCAGCAGTTCAAGCAGAGAAGCCCAGACTTCCCTCTCCCCAGCCACCTGCTCCAGCTCTTCAGAGGGGATACCAAGGCGTTCCCAGACTAGCTGGGAGACATAGTCTCTCCACCGAGTCCTGGGTCTGCCCCGGGGTCTCCTCCCAGTGGGACGTGCCTGAAACACCTCAAGTGGGAGGCGTCCAGGAGGCATCCTAATCAGATGCCCATACCACCTCAACTGACTCCTTTCAATGTGGAGGAGCAGCGGTTCTACTCTGAGCCTCTCCCGGATGACTGAGCTCCTCACCCTATCTCTGAGGGTGAGTCCAGCAATCCTACGGAGAAAGCTCATTTCAGCCGCTTGTATCCGCGATCTCGTTCTTTCGGTCATTACCCAAAGCTCGTGACCATAGGTGAGAGTAGGAACGTAGATTGACTGGTAAATCGAGAGCTTTGCCTTAGAACTAAGCTCCCTCTTCACCACAACAGACCGGTACAACGTCCGCATCACTGCAGATGCTGCAGATGCAGATTCCCCCTCATGGATCGTCACCTTATCGTGGTGGGGGGGTTTGCGTGCCCCAGTGATCCCAGGAGCTATGTTGTCCGGGGCAATTTGCCTCTGATAGGGTCTCCCAAGACAAACTGGTCCTGGGTGAAGGGCCAGACTAAGAATGATCCAACAGACTCTCATGAATTGTATATCAAGGATTCAGTGTACCCCGCCCGGTATGGGGTTACCGGGGCCCCACCCTGGAGCCAGGCCTGGGGGAGGGGCTCGAAGGCTAGCGTCTGGTGGCCGGGTTTCCACCCATGGGACCCGGCCGGGCTCAGCCCGAAGGAGTTACATGGGTCCGCCCTCCAGTAGGTTCACCACCTGCAGGAGGGATCATGGAAGTCCGGTGCTATGTGGATTAGGTGGCAGTCAAAGGCGGAGACCTTGGCGGACTGATCCCAAGCTTTCTAAACTGGCTTTTGGTTATTTGTGACATGTTTACCAAATGGACAGAAGCCTTCCCTTGTACTCACCCAAACACTGCTACTGTGGCAAAAAAACAAAAAACAAAACACATTTTGTAAATCAGATTATATCACACTTAGGCACAGCACTTAACATTAGCTTGAAAAACCACTCAGCTTACCATCCACAATCTGCAGAATTGGTGGAACGCACAAATAGGACCATTAAAGAAAAACTTAGAAAAACAATGGCAGAGACAGGACAAAATTGGGTATATTGCCTACCCCTTGTTCTGTTTTACATGAGAATAGTTCCCACCAAAGGGGGGTTGTCTCCATTTGAAATAATGTATGGCAAACCTTTCCTACTCCCACCATTAAGGCCACTCAATTCAGGTGATGAGGAAGTGTGCTTAGCTGATTACATGCGAAGAATGTTGACTGACAGAGATATTGTTCATGCTGCTCTTCCCAGGAAGGACCACGGTGAAGCACCCACCATAGCCAAACCTGGGGATATTGTCCTCATCAAAGCCATCAAAAAGAAAAACTGGGCTGACGCTCCCTGGCAAAGACCACACAAGGTCATCCTGGCGACTCCAACAGCCGTGAAAGTCGAAGGACATGATTCATGGGTGCATTTAACACACTGCAAACTTTACCCCACTCAAAACCCTGAGTAAGACTGTTTAATACACATTGCAAGCTTTATCTCACTAAGAATCCTCAGCAAGTGACTGTTTAACTGTTTCTCTATACAAGTGTCGACTAAGGGTGCTCTCGTGGTGCCCAGCAATGGCTTGTATAGCCAAACAACTGTTGTTTATCATGGAGAGACAAAATGCAAGAGAGAAAAGGTTGGCAGCACAAGGATGTGAATGGTACACCTGTTTTTTCATCATCATCATCCTTGTGGTGACACTTTTGTTTTGGCTACTTTTAGGGATACCATTACCTATTTATCGCAGGGCTAGGTACGTTACTCACACGCATCATGACTGGCTAGAAGGACCAGGCTATGATGACCATGTTTATGCTGGTAATGTGTGGTGGACATATGGTAACTACACAGCCAAAACAGAAAACCGTTCAAATTGTTATATGTGTGTCCTTTACTCCCACTCTCGGCTGGTCAAATATCTGTTACTGCTAAACCAATGGAACTGCCAGAAGCTGTTTGTTTCTTGCATGAGGCTATGTATGGAAATAGTAAAGCAAGCATTAACTTGAATCACACCTGACACATTGTCTATGACCCCACTGATCGGAGACACGATGACACCCCTTACTCAGTGAAGACAAGGCTAACCTTGCCGAGGAATTTTTCCTTTTGTCTAAAAGGGTGTGGAAACATCTCTTTGGGCAGTTTATCATTTTCCAGGTGTGCAACGGTACGTAGTACATCTCGCCCCTGTACTGCTACCTGCCAGACCGGCATAGTGGGCAAAAGCTGTCCTGAAGATCCTTATTGTCAGTCTAGAAGTCTGGAAGGTGATGTCACCATTCAGGAGCTCTGTAGTGCCGCAATATGTGATTCTCACAAGTACAGCACATATATGGTGACAGGGGGTTGGTGGCTATGTGGCCATCGTGCCTACTCACACCTGCCCATGAATTGGGGAGGGGTGTGCGTCCCCGTGGTGGTGACCATACCATCATATTGTCGGCAGGACAGGTGGGCAGGGTGAAGCAAGATATCTCTTTTTCACCATATGATCCCATCTGTGGCACAAATGTGCCGAAAGAATTCAAGTTAGAAACTACTGGGCAGAAGGTACTCTATTCCTTGTTTCCTTGGGTGGGAGTAGCTAAGAACACCTTGTGGATTGAAACAACTAGTTATAAATTACAATCCTTTGTAAATTTTTCTCTGTCTGATTTTTCTGGTATAGATGAGGAGTTAACAGCTCTTAGACTTATGTTGACCCAAAATAGAATGGTTCTTAATCAAATAACTACCGCCCAAGGGTGTGTGTGTGCGATTGTGGGGGATTATTATTGTACTTTTATCCCTGAAAATTATGCAGTTGGTCACGTGATTGCCTCAGCCATACAGAACCTGACCGCTTTGCAGGCTGCCATAGACAAGAACAATGTCACTGATGAATACACCTGGTTAAGTTGGTTACTCTCTTCATGGAGAAGTCTCGTCATGAGCCTGTTAATGATTTTTGTGATAATGTTTTTGGTCTTTTCTGGTGTCATTCCCTGCATCCATAGTATGATGATGAGACTTGTGCATGTTAACTTAGTGATGCATCATGGAGCAGTTGCTGGGGTTGATGGGGATGATGAATAAACAGTGTGAGCTCAAGGTGTCTCTCCATGACCCAAGTACAGAGTAAAAGTATGATTGACATGCAGAAAACCAAAAGGAGCTGCATGATCATGGTGTGAAGTTGAAATGTACTACCTGTAAATACATTTATGAAGTTTGAAGTATTGTTTTACTTGTATTATTTTACTTTTTATTTAGTCTTTGTTACTCTTATTTCTGTTTTTATATTTTGTTATTATTTTTTGTTTTGTTTTGTTTTTATACAAGCTGCAATAACACAGGTAACAATGGCACATATATCCTTTTTATATCTTTATTATTATTATCCTTATTTTATTATCATTTTGATTACACTGTTTTTACCATTAATTACTTTTATCATTAATTACTGCATTTTACTGTTTCATTTCTTCTCCTAATGGACTAAAATGTTTGCCGGTGCCTGGGGCAGCAGGGCTGATGGCGGACTTTCCCCGTCACTAGCTAGTAAGGATCTGTTGCACACAAACACACTGGAGCTTAGCATAGCTGACAGATGGGGTTTTAGATGCCATAAACTGTTCTTTTATGATACCTTGCATGGCATCAAAGGGGTGGAAATGATAGAAAAATTGTATATTGGTAATTTGCTTTGTCTCAGAGTCTAGTACTAAAGTACTAAAGGTGCTAATGCAGCTGAAGGTGTTATCGCTTGTTTTAGCACACATATATTGTTCTGGTGTGACTGGTGCTGAGAAAGTCTGACTGTTCCTGAGAAAAGAGATAATCTGTACACCAAGTTTTGACCAGATGTACTGAACCAATCACCATTTTCTCCTCCACCTCTAGGATAATGGAGAGCTTAAAGGACTGAGTGATGTATGTTTGAGTTAGAATGATGCACAAATAGGCTCTGAGACTGTTATTGTATTGTTCTCTACTGGCGAGTGTAATTAAATTTGCTGAAACTTTGATCCTGTCTGATTCTTGACTGAAAGTTGAGAAGAATTTTTCCAACAGCCCCCTCCCCGGGAACAGGACAGGACCCTTCATTAAATGATATAGATAAATGAAAAGATATTTGACTCTCTTGCCATCCTGCTGCCACTGATTGGTCTGGTGGGTCCTCACAGGGGCTGATCAAACTCGTCTGATGAAGGGCCTGTGCATGGTGGTGTGGTGCTGGGATGTGCTCCTCTGGAACAGTGGGCTGGGGTGTGTTGACCTCCTGTGCCGCTGCCACTGCTGATGCACTTGAGGAGGATGGGGCCGCAGCAGCAGAAACCCTCGGGGAAGCCTCGAGTGAAGGACCTGGGTGGCGAGCAGAGTGATGCTTCCTCAAGGCTTGCTTCCCTGCTGGCCCTCTTGATGGCGGCTGGTTCTCGCACACCAGGAAAAGCACCTCCAGAGCGAGCCAGGGCTTCAACTCCTACAGGATGTCATCCTGTGGGAATACCACCTGCCTCCGCTCTTCCTGCTCCAGTGTGTCCGTGGCCATGGCTGGTAGAACAGAGGCGATAGACAGTGCAGGGGCAACGGGGAAGATGGGAGGTGGACCACTGTAGGCAGGAGTTGGGGTCACCAGCCGGAACCAAGTTGGACTGAGCTAAGCGAAGGGCCAATTCATATCAGCTCGTCGCTGATCTGGGTGATGCGGGAGCAGAGCTTGAACAACTCAGGATGTCTTAACAGGGCCGGTGAACAGAGGATCACTCTTGCTTCCACTAAGTCCGTGTTCATCTTCCACCAGTTGGGACTGAACCAGAGCCCTGTCCAAAAGGAGAAACGCCTGGTTGAGATCCTCCTCCACCAAACTCTGACTCGGCCCTTTCCTCCTGCCTGTCCAGCCCGCTAAGTCCCTTCTAGGTGGTGTCATTCTGTGAAGGGAGGGTGAATGGGACTCAGGCGCAGGCAGGAATACAGTGCAGAAATGATAATTTATTAACAAAACTGGGACAACAGAACAGCAGCATGGGGGCTGAAAACACATAATCAAACTGGGCAAACAAACTCATGGGCATGGCAGAAACGATAATGACGCCACATCTGACACAGACTGGCACCGACAAATATAGACAAAGGGTGTCATCATGGCAACAAGGAACAGGTGGGTACAATCAGGGGCAATTAAAGATGCAGGGAATGGCTACCAGTACAGAAAAACATGAAGGACTGAGACAAAGGGGTAAACATGAGGCATGAACAGAAGACCAGGTGAGACAAGACCATAACAATAATGGTAATCTTAATAATTATAATCATGATAACTAAAAGTACATGGTTGCAAAGAAAACACAGAGAAACATAACAACACAGGACAAGGGCATGGCTGAACTCATGCCCTGACAATAACAGAAAGAACAAATATGAACAGAAAGTGAGAACATGAGCATAGTCATGACCAAACCCTTGCAGGTTCATTTATTATTTATTTATTACTTTAATTATTTAATTTAATTTTTATTTATTTAATATTTATTTATTTAACTGAGCATCCGCCCCACACCCGGGAGGCAGGGGTTCAAATCCCGGCCGGGTCATGCCAAAGACCATATAAAAGTGGAACTTCCTGCCGTCCAGCTTGGTGCTCAGCAATAATGGAATGGAGGAGGGAAATCTGTTGCGGCGCCTTGCATGGCAGCGGCCCTCTGATTCTGCACTTGGGGTGTGTGTGACTGACACTGTAGATAGGTAAAGCACAATCTCGTTCTACTGTACATGATTGGTTGTACGGTTGAATGACAATAAGGGTGATTTTATTTATTTATTTATTTATTTATTTATTTATTTATTGTGAGGGCTACCTGAGATGTTGACAGCAATTCTTAATGAATTCTTCATATTATAGTGGATGGCATCTCAAGTGTAATAAATTAGTGGTAGTCCAACATAATTTGCACAAAACTGTGTTTTGTTCAATTTTTCCCTTCAGAGCTGGTCCTTTTTTCTCTTTCATTTGAGTCTGCTGCACTGCAGCTGGTGTGTGTGTATCATTTCATTTTTCCCCATCTCCCCACTTTCTGCTAGTGTTGCCAGATTGTGCATAAAAAACAAATGTCTCTGCTACATGAAAACAGGCTCAAAAGAAGCAGTTTCTAAAGAACAAAATTGTGGGGAAAAAAAGCAAACAAACCTGGCAACAACCCTGAAATTAAACATGGCGTGGGGAGGAGGGAAGGTGGGGGGAAGCAGTTGCAGTGCAGCTGTGTGAGAGGAGAGGAGAAAGAGGCTGACAACCGTGAAAATGCTTGAGCTTCACGACAAAAACGTTTTTTGTATTGTGCACAGTAGAATGTATCGATGTGGAGTGGTTAGCACTGCAGCAGCACAGCAACTCACCCTTGGCCGGGGGATCCTGGGTTCGATCCCAGCCCCCAATCAACAGTGATGTGTGTGGAGTTTGCATGTTCTGCCCGTGTCTGCATGGGTTTATCCCGGGATTTCTCCAGTTTCCTTCTACATGCCAAAAACATGCAAGTTAGGTTAAATTGGCATCAAACTGGGAATTCTAAATTGTCCTTAGGTATGACTGTGAGAGTGAATGGTTGTCTGTCTCTCTGTGTTGGCCCTGCGATGGACTGGCGATCTGTCCAGGGTGGACCCTGCCTCTCGCCCAAAGATGCTGGGATAGGTTCCAGCCCACTGCTACCCGAAAAGGATTAAATGGAAGAAGATGGATGGATGGATGGATATTTGTTGTGTCGCCCAGCCCTAATGTAAACCTAAGCATGACGGTGTTTTGGGAATTTCCACAGCAGGTTGAACACAGCTGCAGAAGTTATAAAGACAGCTTTGCCTGTCTGCAATCACTCAGATGGTGAATTCATGTCAATTCACGTGTTTACATTGAGTCATAATGTAATCGCGCCGTGTAAAAAATTCACGTGTTCGCGTTTGGTCTGAATGCACCTTAAGGGAGGAATTGACATAATACACGGCTCAGGAGACACACACGCAGGCTCAGGATAGATTCAACAGCTTTATTAACAAACAGGGATGTGTGGCTGCGTGTCTGTGGAATAAGAATGTATTGGTGGTGGCGTCTGCGTCAGGCACGGGGGCAGGAGGCCGTACAGCCGGACAACCCTATGGGAGGAAGCAGAGGGAGAAGGGTAACGGGCACCACACCAATACAGAGGATAATAATGGTTTAGCTGGCTTACTTGGTTACGACAGGTGGCTGGCGTTGACAAGAGCGGAGCCCGGGAGACAGCGACCTGCAGTGCCTGTGGCAGCAGCGTAGAGACAGCGGCGAGATGAGGAAGTCCGCCGCCGGGGAAGTCCACCTGTGCACAGGGGAAGGCTAGAGGAGAGAGGTAAGGGGAGCTTACCCAGATAATCTTTGCTAGCAGGCTTGAGTTCCGTAGTAGCAAAAGGTGCCGAAGTTGAGAGACGGCTTCAGGCCGAAGCCCAGGGCAGAGTGGATTAAATACCTCGCCGCTGATGAGGAGCAGGTGTGCACGCGGCTGGCGCCACTGATGAGCGGTGAGTCATGACAGTACTCCCCCCTCTAGCAGCGCCTCCTGGCGATGGTTTTTCCGGGTGCGCTCGATGAAACTCAGAGATGAGAGACCGGTCCAACACCAGCGAGGAAGGCACCCATTGTCTTCACTCGGGTCCATAGCCCTCCCAGTCCACCAAATACTGCAACCCGCGACCCCGGCGTCGGGCGTCCAAGATCTCAGTGACAGTCCAGGCCGGATGGCCACCAATCATCCGGGGAGCGGGGTGCGCCGCAGGTGGAGGGCAGAGGGGGTCAGAGACCACCGGTTTAATTGTGGAGACGTGGAAGGTGGGATGGATGCGGAGGGAGGAGGGAATAGCCACACGCACAGCCACCGGGTTGATAATCCTGGTTATGGGAAATGGGCCGATGAATCGTTGGGCCAGCTTTCTCTCTCACCCTTTAGGTTGACGTCCTGTGCGGATACCCAAACTTGTTGTCCCACCTGGTAGGCAGGGGCAGGTCTCCTGTGCCGGTCCGCCATGGATTTATTGCGCTCCGCCGTGCGTAAAAGCGCATTGCGCGCCGTGGTCCAAAGGGAGCGACACCGCCTAAGGTGCGCCTGGACAGAGGGGACAGCCAACTCACCCTCCTGCACGGGGAATAGAGGTGGATCATATCCCAGGGATGCTTTAAAGGGAGACATCCCGATGGCAGAGGAGCGAGAGGTGTTGTGGGCGTACTCCACCCAGGCGAGGTGAGAGCTCCAGGACGTGGGCTTGGATGTAGTAACGCAGCGGAGGGCAGCCTTCAGCTCCTGGTTAGTCCACTCACACTGCCCGTTAGACTGGGGGTGATGGCCGGAGGTGAGGCTTACTTTAGCTCCCAGGGCGTTGCAAAAGGACCTCCAGACGTCCGAAGAGAACTGGGGGCCACGGCCGGAGACCACGTCGACCGGGATTCCATGCAGTCTGACCACGTGTTGGATGAGGAGGTCCGCCGTCTCCAAGGCTGAGGGGAGTCCACGTAGGGGCACAAAGCGGGCGGCCTTGGAAAAATGGTCAACGATGGTCAGAACTATGTCAAAGTTGTTGGAGACAGGGAGCCCGGTGACAAAGTCTAGGGCGATGTGCGACCAGGGCCTGCCAGGGACGGGCAGGGGCTGGAGCAGGCCCGCAGGGGGAGCGTTACCTGACTTACTGGTGGCGCAGACGGGGCAGGCCCGGGCGTAACGGGCGGCATCCTTCCGCAGACCTGGCCACCAAAAGGATCGCTGGAGGAGGTCGATCATCCGTGAAGCTCCAGGATGGCAGGTGAGCTTAGAGGTGTGGAGCCAGTGTATAACGTCCCCCCGGATGGCAGATGGCACGAAGAGCCTCCCCTCTGGTCCGCCGCCAGGGTCCGGTTCCGACTCCTGCGCCCTCCGGATCTTGTCTTCTATGTCCCAAGAAACAGCCCCCACGACGCACGACCTGGGCAAGATGGTGTGAACAGCGTCTTCTGTGGCCTCCGGGGCAAATTGCCTGGAGAGGGCGCCGGGCAGGCCGTTCTTGGAGCCAGGCCTGTAAGTGATGTTGAATTTAAACCTTGCAAAGAACAGGGACCAGCGCGCCTGGCGGGCGTTCAGACGCTTGGCAGATCTTAGATACTCCAAGTTCTTGTGGTCAGTTAGGACCACAAAAGGCAAGGCTGCCCCCTCCAGCCAATGACGCCACTCTTGAAGCGCAAGCTTGATGGCAAGAAGCTCTCTGTCCCCCACGTCATAATTACGCTCCGCCGGGGACAGGCGCCAAGAGAAGAAGGCGCAGGGTCACTTGACTCCGTTGGCTGGAGACCGCTGGGACAGCACCGCCCCCACCCCCGTGTCCGAAGCGTCCACCTCCACTATGCACTGCAGCGTGGGATCGACCTGGCTGAGGACCCGGGAGGAGGAAAACTCCGTCTTCAGTGCCTGGAAGGCCATTGCGGCCTCTTCAGTCCACCGGAACGGGGTCTTAGGGGAGGTGAGGCGGGTCAGAGGCCCGAAGATGACTCCAAAGTTTGGGACAAAGCAGCGGTAGAAATTGGCGAACCCGATGAATTGCTGAACCTGTTTCCTAGAGGTTGGTGTGGGCCAATCCACCACCGCTTTAATCTTCGCTGGGTCCGGAAGCACCTGGTCATGGGAGATGACGAACCCCAGGAAGGAAGTTGTTTTGGCGTAGAATTCACACTTCTCCGCCTTGACATATAGACGGTTCTCCAACAGTCTCTGCAGGACCCGCCTCACGTGGACCCGGTGCTCATCCCTGGACCTGGAGAAGATGAGGATGTCGTCCAGGTAGACGAATACAAACAGGCCGATGAAATCCCGGAGGACGTCATTAATGAGGCGCTGGAAGACGGCTGGAGCGTTGGTCAACCCAAACGGCATCACAAGGTATTCAAAATGACCATTAGGGGTGCGGAAGGCTGTCTTCCACTCATCTCCCTCCCGGATCCGGACGAGGTGGTAAGCGCTGCGGAGATCCAGCTTAGTAAACCAGGTCGCCCCCTGGAGGGAGTGGAAGGCGGTATCCATGAGGGGCAGGGTGTACCGGTCCTTCTCCGTGATGTCATTGAGCGCTCGATAATCAATGCAAGGACGAAGGGAGCCGTCCTTCATTCCCACGAAGAAGAACCCTGCGCCTACTGGAGAAGAAGATGGTCGGATGATCCCAGCGCTAAGCGACTCCTTCAAGTAGCTGTTCATAGCCTCCTTCTCTGGCGCTGACAGACTATAGAGGCGTCCTGAGGGTAGGGGCGCCCCCTGGCGGATGTTGATGGCACAGTCGTAGGGCCGGTGAGGAGGCAGAGACATCGCCTTGGACTTGCTGAAAACAGCACCCAGGTCGTGGAACTCTGAAGGCACAAGGGTGAGATCCGGGGGCGCGGTGTCCTTGGCTGTGAGAGGCGAGGACGGGGCGCAGGCAGCGGATTGGAGACAGGTGTCCATACAGAAGGTGCTCCAAGCTGACACTTTCCCAGTCTTCCAGTCCAAGGCGGGGTTGTGGAGGCGGAGCCAGGGGTATCCGAGAATGACAGGAGTAACCGAGGTGGGCAGGACGTAGAAGGAGATATCCTCCCGGTGGTTTCCTGAGATGATCACCGGAATGGGAGATGTTCGGTGGGTCACTTTTCCCGGGAGACTCGGGAGAGATTAACCAGGGCGAGAGGAGAGTCGAGGGGATGACAACGGATGCCCAATCGGGTTGCCAGGCTCTGTGAAATAAAGCTACCCTCCGCGCCTGAATCCACCAGTGCACGTGTGAAGTGCCCAGTGAGGTTGTGACAGAAGCGGATGGGCAGCGTCAAATGTGTGAGGGGATTTAACCGATTAGCGTCCGCGAGGCCCCCTACAGTGACTCGCGGACCTCCTCGTTTGGCTTCTCCGGACAATGCTCCACCGTGTGCTGGCTACCCCCGCAATACATGCAAAGGCCCAGGTCACGGCGGCGTTGTTTCTCCGCCAGGGGGAGCTTTGTCCGGCCCGTCACCATCGGTTCCGACTCCTCGGAGACCTCCGGCGGCAGCAACGCCAGGCGGCGAGCTTGGGGCAAGCGCGCAGAGGCGCCCCGCGAGCGAGAAGACTGCTTCCACTCTGAGGAGCGCTCGCGCAGCCTGTTATCCAAGCTGATGGCAAGGGAAATCAGCTCCGCCAGCGTCTCCGGGATATCCCGGCCGGCCAGCTCATCTCTCAGACCAGAGTTTAGGCTGCGGAGGAAGATGCCGCAGAGTGCACGCTCTTCCCAGCCAACTTCCTCCGCGGTAACCCGGAAGTCGATCGCGTATTCGGCCGCCGATCGGCTCCCCTGTTGGAGGCCGAGAAGGCGGTCGACCTGGACACTGTCCAAACGCGAATGATCGAACACTTACAGAAATTGTCGCACGAATTGGCCATAGGTGAGGGTGGCGTAGCTGGGCTTCATCATAATGGCGTAAGCCCAGGTAAGCGCACGACCCTCCAGGAGATTACCAGTGTAGCCAATTCTGCTATGGTCTGAGGGAAAGTCTCCGGGAACGCGAAGGAACACGGACTCACACTTCATGATAAAACCCCGAGCTCCACCAAGCTTACTGCTAAAGCGAGCAGGAGTGAGGATTGGTGTGAGCCGTGCTGGCGCACCCGGAGCGAGCTGGGCAGCCACCGGAGCCGCAGGAGCTGCGCCACCCGGACGAGCCGAGGGGAACGGCTGCTGGGGGTCCAAGCGGTCTAATCGGTTAGTAATAATTGTTAATTGATTTAGTATCACCTGTTGTTCATAGGCTATTGAATCCACCCGAGCCTCGAGGGTGGAAAGACGGCGTGTGAGCCCATTGTCTGCCGAGCCGCTCTGCTGAAGCCGTACTGACATAATACATGGCTCAGGAGACACAAACGCAGGCTCAGGATAGATTCAACAGCTTTATTAACAAACAGGGATGTGTGGCTGCGTGTCTGTGGAATAAGAATGTATTGGTGGTGGCGTCTGCGTCAGGCACGGGGGAAGGAGGCCGTACAGCCGGACAACCCTATGGGAGGAAGCAGAGGGAGAAGGGTAACGGGCACCACACCAATACAGAGGATAATAATGGTTTAGCTGGCTTACTTGGTTACGACAGGTGGCTGGCGTTGACAAGGGCGGAGCCTGGGAGACAGCGACCTGCAGTGCCTGTGGCAGCAGCGTAGAGACAGCGGCGAGATGAGGAAGTCCGCCGCCGGGGAAGTCCACCTGTGCACAGGGGAAGGCTAGAGGAGAAAGGTAAGGGGAGCTTACCCAGATAATCTTTGCTAGCAGGCTTGAGTTCCGTAGTAGCAAAAGGTGCCGAAGTTGAGAGACGGCTTCAGGCCGAAGCCCAGGGCAGAGTGGATTAAATACCTCGCCGCTGACGAGGAGCAGGTGTGCGCGCGGCTGGCGCCGCTGATGAGCGGCAAGTCATGACAGGAATCAGCACTTTGTGTGACTAATCATTAAGCTTGGGCCGAGTATCCAGAAGATGGACAAAAGAAGCCACAGTTGAAGGTATTTCCCCAAACCATCCAAGATGAAAGGAAGAGGACTTTCAATAGAACATGGTACGCACAGCACCCATGGCTTGAATCCTCACAAAGTTGGGACTGTACTGATTTGCTTGCTGACACATTTCCCTTCCTAATGCTCCTGAAACACTGTGGAAAGACTATGACTAATCAAATGACTTTATAATTAAAAAAAACCTCCCAGTATCCACAAGTGTTGGCCTGTTTCACGTTCACCGTATTGGAATCTTACTCGAACTTGTAGCTCAAAGTTTGCAACGGTGATATTTTCAACTTTATTCAATTCAACTTTATTTATACAGCGCCATTGCACAACAAAAGTCATCTCATAGCACTATCAACTGTAGGGGGAACCCCCACAGTTGCAGAAAGACCCCAGCAATCAGGCGATCCCCTGTGAGCAAGCACTTGGCGACGGTGGAGAGGAAAAACTCCCTTTTAACAGGAAGAAACCTCCAGCAGAACCAGGCTCAGGGAGGGGCAGTCATCTGCTGTGACTGGCTGGGGGGTGAGGGGATAGAGAAGAAGAAAAGAACAGACATGTAGAGAGCAAACAGCACGATGGGGACTCAATCTATGGGAGAGAATAAACAGATGTTAATGACCAGCAAAAAATAAATATTTCATTGAGAGAAATTTGTAAGCTAGAGCGGGCAATCCAGGCTAGACATTGTTTATGCTGAGAGCTAGCTACCATCAACATTATAATTCATTAAGGAGTTACTGTTGGCTCATCGTCAAGTTAAAGCTATGCTAACATGTGTGCATGTGTGTGTTAGCATTAGCGCTGGGAAACTGATTTATGACTGGTGCTACATTGCAGGAAAGTGCAATTTATTAACAACTTGCTTGTTTTACTTTATTTTTCAAAAGCTATGACTAAGTGGACCTCCACTGGTGCATGGATCATAGCGACCACCTCAGCCACCACTTTCAACCACAGCAACAGAGTTTGTGTGATTGGCAGTGTTGGGCAAGTTACTAAAAAATAGTAACTAGTTACAGTTACTAGTTTCTTCTTTTCAAAAGTAACTGAGTTACCTTTGAGTTACTGCATGATTAAAGTAACTAGTTACTTGGAAAAGTAGCTTTCACGTTACTTTCAAATGCATAATTAAATCATCTTGCACACATAGCAAGATCAAGGGCCTCTTGTTCTCATCAGAAAAAAGAAGAAAAAGAAACCTGATGAGAAAAAAGTCTCATCTTACAAAGGAAAAATGTCTCAGATTTACACAAACTATTGTAATCAGTAGAAAGTCAGAAATTTACAAGAAATAAAGCTGTGAATTCACAGAGAAAATTTTGGACCCCCTGGTGGGCCGTTTTTGGTCCATGACCCATATGTTTGACGCCCCTGGACTAGCCCATTAAAAATGCCTATTTAGAGGATTTACTTCCATGAAATAGTTGCATATCACAACAGCATGTAAATGAATGAGATAAAAGAGAAAGCACAGATAAATGAAAGTTCACAGCTTAGAAGCAGCTATTCTTTACTGCAACAAATCACAGTCACTTTTTCTCTGTGCGTAAGAAAACTTTCAATGCATTTAATATGACATTAAATGCGAGATTCTTGCTCAAAAATACTCATATTTAACCACAGAGGTAGGAGCTACTTAACACTTGGGCAACAGGTGACCAGGCCTTGATATGAGAAGTCGCCACCGGCGCAGCATTTCTTCACCGGGTTGTGATGTGAACTGGGGCAGGACAGGAAACAGACCCGCAGAGGAGGCTGTGTGAAGGCTGCATCAGTTACGGTAGGGTCAGTTTATATTTATTTGCTTATTTATTTGCTTGCCTTTGCCTTTGGCATGACAACCTCCAGTGGCTTGAGGCCGCTGGTGGCGCTGGGGATGGCAGTCCTGCCAATAGCCACTGAAACTGTGTATTCATCTCCAGTTGGCAGCTGATGAGGAGGGTGTCTAGCAACTGCAAGTTGTATGATTGTCTATTTGTACTAAAATATCTATCCATATTAATAAAACGAGTAACGCGAGTAACGCATCTGATCAAATTTCAGTAACTGTAACGCATTACACAGCACGTTACTGCAAAAGTAGCGGCGTTACAGCAACGCATTACTCCCAACACTGGTGATCGGTGAGTGTAAATTTATTATTGATGGTAGTAATGTTTAAACTACTTGGTCATGCTGTTATATATTAATTATGATTATTGTTGTTATTAATATGTGTTATGGGTGATGGCTACACCTTTCTGATTCCGGCGCCACCCAAGGCCTCTTCTGGCCTACCCAGAAGAGTCACGATCTCTTTTACGACTAGCGCCTCTGCCTTGACGGGAGCCCCTTAGTGTTGTGTGAGTTCATCAATAAAGTTACGTTATACTGCACTTTCGGCCTCATCATTGGAATATCGGTTATGGACATAACATTTGGCGACGAGGATAAAACTATGGAGAGAGGAATTTCTAGTATTCAGCCATTTTTGGAGCTCCCAGGCGAGCCACCAGTTCCCTGGGTGAGGTGGTTTGCAGCATTCCAAAATTATTTGGTGGCACTGAACCTCGGCAAATTGGAGAAACTATGTGCACGAGCAATACTGGACCATAATCTCAGCTTGGAAGGGCAACATATTCTCAGCACATTGGGGGTGAATGATAGTTTTGAGGACATGGTTGAGTTAATGGCACGCTACTTTTGCGCTCCTGAGAACGTCATCATCCAGCGAATCCAGTTCTGACAGTGATGCCAGTGGCCGGGAGAGTCAGTACAATGGTATGTTGCGGACCTGCGCCAGCTGGCTGGAGAGTGCCAATTTGGGGCTTTGGATTAAGAAATGGTCCGCGATCAGTTAGCACAGCACACGCTATGTTCTGCGGCATGGTCCAGGCTCCTCACGCACTCTGGTGAACTGACGTTGACTACAGCTGTAGAGATAGCTCAACAGTACAAAGCAGCAGATAAACTATCAAAGGACCTTGGTGAGAGCACAACGTTGAGGCAGTCTGACTCACAATCAGCAGCGCAGGCTGTGCACCCAGGTAGCGCAGAAGATAAAGAAGACTATGCTACCACTATTAAAATTAGGTCTGCCACGAGGTCGCCCAGATGTTTGGGCTGCGGGTCCACCAAGCACCAGAACAAGGCGAGAGAGTGTCCAACGAGGGGCAAACGCTGCGGCAAGTGTGGACTCCTATATCATTTCGCCAGGGCCTGCAAAAAGTTTGAACAGAGGGAACAGCAACACAGGACGGATTCCCCCACCCCAACTCTTATGGTTATTCACACCCTGAGCACAGATGGGCATATTTATTGTGACGTGATGCTGGACGGCGTGGAAATGTCGTTGTTGGTGGACACGAGCGCAGCGGCATCTGTGCTGAACTGGCCTACTGCGAGGAGTTTGTTCCCGCATTACAGTGTGAGAGGACTGTTGACGCCGTATTGTGGCTATGGCGGTAACAGGCTAGCCATCATGGGTTCGTTGGAGCTGACGGCGAGGTACAAGTTGGCTGTGGTCTCAAATATCCAGTTTGTGGTAACTGTCAAGGGAGTCAAACGTGATGGGCTGCAACATGTTTTACGGACTGGACTTTATAATCACCAGCGGTATCGGAGAGGAGTGGTTGAGCCATGGTTTGTGGGACCAACTGGCTCTGTGCATGGTGGATAATGTGGTATGGGACGAAGATTGGCCTAGTATTCTGGGAGATGGACAGGATAAATACCACCCAGAGCTATCGTGGGGGGGGGGGGGCGGAGGGGGGGTTCCGGTACCAGGGCCCAAGTTACCCTGGATGTAGGAACTGGGCGGCACGGTGGAATACCCGCGGTGGTGGGTGGAGCTGTGAGGACAGCTCCCTCTGCTTCCAGAGTTCGGCCTGGAGATACCGAGAAGCAACGGGCTGCAACGGCTTTGCCAGCGTTTAAAATGAAAGAGAGCAGGGCAGGACCAGCTGGCATGGTGGACAGACGTGCCACACAGCAACACTGGAGGCCGAGTTGGGCTTCGCATGGAGTCGGTGGAGTGGTTCGACCCAGAGAGGAAGCTTGGTCTAGATGTCGTGGACGTTTGAAGCTGAGTCGAGCTCCCCTGCGGGTCGCTAACATGGTTCAACCCAGGGAGGAGGCTCGGCTAAGGGGGTCCATGGCAAGAGAAAACGACGAGAGGACCAGGGACGGCTGCAGGTGGTGGCCATGCGGGAGGACGGTTATCTTCAGATGTCTGATGGCTTATGGAGACACCCCAACGAGCTGAGACATGCCGGTGAGGAGAAGGAGGTGTCGGGGGGCCGACGTGCTTCATTTCCGGGTGCGAAGCATAGAAGAAGCTCTGGTCGGGACCCGCCAGACGGGTCTCCGGGGGGTTCAAATCAAATCAAATCAAATCAAATCAACTTTTATTGTCATATTGCTGTACATACAACAGTAGTGCAGGCAAGATGAAATTGCGTTTCTCTCGGCATCCATATAAGTAAAAGAACATGATTTAAGACACACTCACATGTATCTTCACCCCCCACCCCACCACATCCATTTACGCATCCCTGAGACATACTTGAAAGACTAACTAACTATAATATACAGTACAAATAATGTGCATTATGTCCGAAGGTGCAGTAGTGTATACGAGAGATTCCGGATTAACTGTTCAGCATCCTAACAGCTTGTGGAAGGAAGCTGTTAATCAGTCTGGTGGTTCTGCCTCTGATGCTCCGGAATCGTTTGCCAGATGGCAGAAGTTCAAAGTGTTTATGCAGAGGGTGAAAACGGTCCTTGACAATGTTCAGTGCCCTGCTCCTACAACGGTTCTGAAAAAGTTCTTGGACAGAGGGGAGGGAGACTCCAATTACCCTGTCAGCTCCCTTAACTATCCTCTGCAGGGCTTTTTTGTCTGACATACTGCAGCTGGAGTACCATGTAGCAATGCAGTATGTCAGAACACTCTCCACCACACCTCTGTAGAAGGTGCTGAGGATGCAGATGGGGAGAGAGGCCTGTTTGAGTTTCCTCAAGAAGTGCAGTCTCTGCTGGGCCCGCTTCCTGATCCCCAAGGAATTCTTGCTCCAGGTCAGGTCCTGCCAGATCTGCACTCCGAGGAACTTGATGTTCTCCACTCTCTCCACTAAACGGCCGCCGATGCTGAGGGGGACGTGTTCAGGCTGTGACCGCCGGAAGTCGATAATCATCTCCTTCGTTTTGTCTACATTGAGCACCAGATTGTTCTCCCTGCACCAGCCCTCCAGGTCTCTCACTTCTTCCCTGTACATTGATTCCTCATCCCTCTGAATAACTCCCACCACCGTGGTGTCATCTGCAAACTTAATAATCTGGTTCCCCTCGTGTCTGGATACACAGTCATGTGTTAGAAGTGTAAACAACAGTAGACTGAGTACACAGCCTTGAGGGGATCTGGTGCTCAGCGTGACAGAGTTGGAGATGTTGTTTCCAACCCAGACAGACTGAGGTCTCTCAGTCAGGAAATCCAGGATCCAGAGACATGTGGCGGTGTTCAGACCAAGAAGGAGTAATTTCTCCATCAGTCTCTGGGGAATAATGGTGTTGAATGCTGAACTGAAATCAATGTACAGGAGTCTGGTGTAGGTGTCTTTCTGATCCAGGTGGGTGATGACAGAGTGCAGGGTGGTGACTATAGCATCGTCCGTGGAGCGGTTTGAACGATATGCAAACTGGAGTGGGTTGTGTGATGCAGGGAGGCAGGCTGTAATGTGTGGTTTGACAAGCTGTTCAAAACACTTCATCACAATTGGTGTCAGTGCAACAGGATGATAGTCATTCAGACAAGACACAACTGGTTTCTTTGCCACCGGTACAATGATAGAGGTCTTGAAGCATCTGGGAACGATGGCCTGACTCAGGGAGATGTTATAAATGTCAGACAGTACATCCGCCAACTCGCTCGCGCAGTCTCGAAGCACACGTCCTGGGATGTTGTCCGGACCTGCAGTTTTACGTGGGTTGACTCTGGTTAGGGTCCTCCGTGTGTCCGCTGTGTTGATGGTAAAAGCTGGTCCAACCGATGGTGGGGATGGGCCAGCCCTCCCTCTGATTGTCGGGTCTGATGGTTCAAAACGTGCAAAGAAGTTGTTGAGCCTGTCTGGAAGTGAAGCGTCGTCATCATCGACCCCCTGCCTAGACTTATAGCCCGTCAGTGTCTGAACTCCCTGCCACATCTGCTTGGTGTTCCTAGTGTCACAGAGGTGTCCCTGGATTTTCTCCGCATAAGTGTGCTTCGCCGTCTTAATTCCCTTTGAGAGCGCAGACCTGGCAGAGCAGAGGGCGATCCTGTCCTTCGCTCTGAAGGCTGCATCTCTGGCTGTAAGCAGCGAACGCACCTCTGCAGTCATCCAGGGCTTATGGTTTCCCCGCATAGTGATGGTCTTCACTGTAGTGACATCCTCCGTGCACTTCGTGATGTAGCTGGTGACTGTTTCAGCATACTCCTCCACATCTGTCTTGTCTTCCTGGGAGGCTGCTATTTTGAAGACCTCCCAGTCTGTGTGCAGAAATCAGTCTTTCAGTGCAGAGGTTGCACTCTCTGGCCAAATCCTGATTTGTTTCACTACTGGCCTGCTGCGCTTCAATAAGGGTTTGTAGGCAGGCACCAGCATCACGGATATGTGGGTCAGAAAGGCCGAGGTGGGGGCGGGGAATTGCCTTATAAGCATCTGTGTTTGTGTACACTAAGTCCAACATATTCTCTCCTCTGGTCTTAAAGTCTACACATTGTTTAAACTTGGGGAGCACAGTCTTTAAGCTGGTGTGGTTAAAATCCCCCGCAACCTCTACAAAACTGTCCGGATGTGAAGTTTGGATTTCGCTAATTGCATCGTGTAGTTCCCCGAGTGCCTTCTTAGCATTAGCGTTAGCATTAGCGCTCGGCGCTATGTAAACAGCCGCTACAAACACATTGGTGAATTCCCTTGGTAGATAAAATGGCCGACAATTTACAATAAGGAACTCCGCCAACGGAGAGCAGTGTTTAGATACTAACGTGGCGTTAACGCACCAGTTGTTATTACCATAGATGCATAGCCCACCTCCGTGGCTCTTACCGGAGCTCGCCGTTCCTCTGTCTGCTCGGAACACCGCTGTCCCCTCTAGTTGAATGGCCTCGTCAGGGATGTTGTCATGGAGCCACGTCTCCATGAACACAAGCACACAGCAGTCCCTCCACTTTCTCCGGGTTTCTCTCAGCAGACGCAACTCGTCCAGCTTGTTGTCGAGGGAGCGGACGTTAGAGAGAATGAGCGACGGTACCGCTGGTCTGGAGGGGTTAGCCTATAGCCTAGCATGGATCCCGGCCCTTTTTCCACGCTTTTGCTTGCGTTCCCTTCGCTTACGCTTCCTCCTCTCCCGGGTAGCTTCTAGTGGGGACTCCGCCAGAATTCCATGCTGGCGTAGAATGTCCAAGTCACAACCAAGCGCCGCGATTCTTGCAGCGTGCAGTACCTTGATGTTTAATAAGGTCTCACGGTTGAAGGTTTTACAGGATGTACGTCTGGGATGATCAAAACACTCAAAACTCTCACACTCGCTGATGCCAAGAGGGGCCGCTGCATCCATGCGCGCCCCCATCTCATAGAAAGGATGAGATCTCATAGGGTTGTCTCCCCATCAAGACTGTATGGTGGCAAGGGGGTGATATTTTGGGGGGTTGACCTATTAATGTGCTAATGTCTGAAATGTTAATGTGTGCACTACCAGGGCTGCATTATTGCTGTGTTAACGTGACATATGCATAAAAGTGGCTGGGTTGATTGCTCGTTTAAAAAAAAAAAAGAGTGTGGGCTACTTTTATCAGGGGGTCGGTGCCAAATTTGTTAATAGGTGTGTGTTGCCCAAGCCACATAGGTAGTATGTTTCACACTTACTCGCTGTGGGATTGCCCTGTGTGTGTGTGTGTGTGTGTGTGTGTGTGTGTGTGTGTGTGTGTGTGTGTGTGTGTGTGTGTGTGTGTGTTTAAAAAAAAAAAGCCCAACACTGTTTGTAATGTTGCATTTAATTGCATGTGTGTTCTGTGATGTCCCCAAGTTGTGGGGTGAGGGTGTTGGGTGGGTGGGGGGGGAGCTGGCACAGTGGGGTGTGAATGCACATACTGACTGTTTATGGAGTGTTTTAAATAGCTTGGTTTGTACATATGTTTTGGAATTATTTTTACGTTTTATATTAGGAACATGGCAACTTAGCTTGTCCTTCGGACTATTTATGATAGAGACGGCAGAATAACCCATCTGGCTGTGTGGAGGTGGGGCAGTAGTCCACCTGTCCCCCTCTAGTTTTAGTTATTTGTGTGCATGGATAGGCCCTGTTATTATATCTACTGCTAGTGTGTGATTCAGGTTGAAATTTGGGTGGGTCTAATGGTGTGTGTGTGTCTTGGACGTTTCTACCGGGGGGGGGTGTTATATATTAATTATGATTACTATTGTTATGAATATGTGTTATGGGTGGCGGCTACACCTTTCCGGTTCCACCGCCACCCAAGGTACAAAAGGGCCTACCCGGAAGAGGCACGGTCTCTTTTACGACCAGCGCCTCTGCCTTGACGGGAGCGCCTTAGTGTTGTGTGAGTTCAGCAATAAAGGTACGTTACACTGCACCTCCGGCCTCATCATTGGAGTATCAGTTATGAACATAGCACATGCGACATGTGGCGTTTGAGCAGCATGTGTCCTATTAGAGGTCTTGTTTGTTTGTAATGTAGCCGCTCTGCCAACACAATGTTGTACCAATGGTTGCAATTGTAACATTGTTTAGAATGATAAGGCTGATGGTTGATTAAAGCTGCATGCATTCAAGCAGGTGTATTTGGCTTATTTGGTAGTCTACAGTGGTGTGAAAAAGTGTTTGCCCCTTTGTGAGTTCTCATTTTTTTGTATGTTTGTCACACTTAAATGCTTCAGATCATCAAACACATTTAAATATTAAACAAAGATAACACAAGCAGACACAAAGTGCAGTTTTTAAATGAAGGTGTTTATTATTAAGGGTAAAACAAATTCAAACCTACATGGCCCTGTGTGAAAAAGTGATTGAAAAAGTGATTGAAAAAGCGAAGATAGGTCAGGCATTGGTTTGCTTGCTACTGGATAACTATAAAAACTGGTACTACCTGTCTCATGGGTTGGGCCGTCGGTGACTCAGCCGGCAACCCCACCCTTTCGAGGGCGTGGAGGGTGAAACTGGGCATCCTGGCAGAACTAAAAACAATATCTGTCACAGGTCTGTGGTGGACGATTCCCAGTTACACAGGGTGAGAATGGACATCCTGGCAGATAAGTACATCTGTTGCAAGGTTGTGGTGGATTTTTGCTAGTCGGTGCATCGTGACATGCACTATACAAAGAGCAGAGATAAACAAACCTTTCATCTGGTCAGCCACTGCAACAGATACTGGAGTCAGTTTGTCTTGGCCTGTCCTTGCCACTGATAATACTTCTATCTGCCAAGAATGTGCCACTAGTCCAGCAAAAGCTAGCGGTAATCAAATACTTTGCAAGCAGTTTCATGAAATGGTCAATCAGAAAGCAACTCATACTGGCTCGGACGTTGCGGACCTCGGACCTTGTTAACAAGGTCAGGAGTTCCTGGCAGCAGAGGGTGAAGGACAGAGCTGCGTGGAGGAAACTGATCAGACTTAAATGAAACAGTCATTGTCACCCCCGACAGACTGCTATGATGATGATGATGATCACATCTTTGGAAAGCTGAGTTCAATTTCTCTCACCACACCCAGGCCTGATTACTGCCACACCTGTTCTCAACCAAGAAATCACTTAAATATGACCTGCCTGACAAAGTGAAGTAGACCAATAGATCCTCAAAAGCTAGACATCATGCTGCCATCCAAAGAAATTCAGGAACAAATAAGAAGTATTATATCATGAAAGTAGGGCATTTACATAGAAGCATGCAATGGTGATTTCCTCATCTCAAACAATTTATTGGAACAAAAGCCAAAAACAGTGGTGGGTACACCACAACAAAAAATGTCAATGTCCCAATAACTTGTCAGGTGCCCTTGAGCATCAATTACAGCTTGACAACGACATCTCATGCTGTTCACAAGTCGACTTTATTGTCTGCTGAGGCATGGCATTCCACTCTTCTTGAAGGGCGGCCCGCAAGTCTTGAGGTTGTGGGGTGCAGAGTTACGAGCCTCTACAAGGCGACTCAGCTGATCCCATAGGTTTTCTATGGGATTCAGGTCTGAAGAAAGTGCAGGCCACTCCATTTGAGGTACCCCAGCTTCCAGCAGCCATTCCCAAATGGTGCGATCTCGATGAGCTGGAGCATTGTCATCCATGAAGATGAAATTAGGGCTGTGTTGTTCAAGCAGGGGCCCAATGACTGGATTAATGATGTTATTTGGGTTGTATCAGCTTGTCACTGTGCCATTCACAAGGTGTAGGGCAATTGTGTATTGACTAGACACACTTGCACATACTGTAATGTGGTGACAACAGTGACTGATGCATAGCACTCTCTTTTATGTCTCCAACATCGTTGGCGGCCATCATTTCTGCTCAATGTGAGTCGACTTTCCTCAGAGAACAGCACTGAAGCCCGCTGGTCCCTTGTCCAGCATAAACACTCCCTGTCTATGCAAATGGTGATGCCTGTGCCGGGTGGTGTGGTCAGGTACCCTTGCAGGTCATCTAGCACACAGACCACGCTGATGTAAATGGTTTTGAATGGTCTGACGTGACACTTGGGTGCCTCTCACCTCCATTAAATGTGCCTGGAGTTGAGTAGCATTTATCATCCGGTTCCACAGGGCACTGTTCACAATGAAGTGCAGTGGCCAAAGGACATCCACTTCTATGCCTTTCTGTAATTCTTTCAGTCTCTCTGTACCGCCGTTGCAACCTGCTGATGACACTGTGACACTCTAAGCTCAGTGCCCACTTTCCTCTGAGAATGTCCTGTTTGAAGCCTTGCAATGATGAGGTACTGTTGGTCAGTTGTTAGGTGTTGTGTTGGTCTCATGATGTGAAAATATGAACTGCATGATGAAGAGGACTGTTTAAATACCAATTCTAATGGAACCAGAAAATTTATTGGTTGATTCATGGATTAAGCATCTGTTGTGAATTTTGCTGAGTTTGTTTTTTAAAATAATTCTGTTGAACCACAATTCAAAAGCATTGTCTGATTTTCATTGGTTAATTTTCATAAAATTTTTATTTATTACCACTTTTGTCAGATTCAAGTTATTTCTGTGACCATTGTGGGTTTTTCTTTCATTAACAGAGGGGTACCAACAATTTTGTCCACGTCTGTATATTAAAGTCCCCTTTCAGCACTAAATCGCTAAATCAGCTAAGAATTCGGCAAATTCGGATAAAAACTCTGAGTAGGTTGATGGAGGACGATAAACTATGGCAAATAAAATTGAGTTTAGCCTAAAATTGCTAAAAGGACCAATACTGAGGACCAGACCCTCAAAGGAATGATAACGTGTTTTTTGCTTTACATTAACTAGTAATTTGGAATGGTAAATTGTTGCTACTCCTCCTCCACGACCAGAACTTCTGGGATTTTGACAGTTTAAATAACCAGAGGGAGTTGATTCATTTAAACCAACATAATCCTCTTGTCCTAACCAAGTCTCTGTAAGGGATATTAAATCAATCTGATGATCAATTAACAGATCATGGACTAGCAGAGACTTGGGAGTTAGAGACCTAATATTTAACAAACCGCATATAATTTTTAAATTACGAGGAGGAACAGAGGCCAAACCATTCAATTTAGAGGCTTCATGTTTAATTTGAGTTTTACCAACTTTTTGTTTAATCACTTTGGGATTCTTATACATTATATTTTTATTTACTTTAGAGGGAGCAGACAATGATTCTCTGATGGGGAAGACAGGGGCTAAGTTGAGGGGTGGCGGATAAAGAGGAGCTGCAGAGAGGCGTGTAAGACTGCAACTCTGCTTCCTGGTCCCAACTCTGAGTTGTCAAGGTTTTGGAAATTTGGATAAAAATGATGCCAGATTGCTAGATAAATGAGACGCACCATCCAAAGTGGGATGGACGCCGTCTCGTCTAATAAGACCAGGTTTTCCCCAAAATGAGCTCCAATTGTCTATGTAGCCCACATTGTTTGCAGGACACCACACAGACAGCCAGCAGTTGAAGGATGACATGCGGCTAAACATGTCATCACTGGTCAGATTGGGGAGGGGCCCAGAGAATACTACAGAGGCAGACATTGTTTTTGCAAAGTCACACACCGATTCCACATTAATTTTTGTGACTTCCAACTGCCGGAGTTGGACGTCATTAATGCCGGCGTGGATAACAATAGCGCCGATCGAGGACTACGTCATCAGTTTTCGCGCTGGTAGTCACGTGGTACACAGCAGTAGACAAGGTCGGACAAACAAAACCCTGTCCAACCAGTGGAGCAATGGCGAGTGATACTGCATTGCCACTTGTACAACTGTTAGAAAGCGGAAGTTATTTTTCAGTGCTGCATTAAACCCCATCTTACGTAACTTTGTCTTTCCATTACAGACCTGCAGAGACAAAGTACAACAGTTTCTTGTATCCGAAATGGCTTCAAGATAAAAAAAAAAAAGCACCTCTGAACAACCATCGCGCAGCGGCGAAAGACAACGATATACTAGGAATAGGAACATTTTGTCCCGCAGTTGTGCACGTCGGGATTCATCTACGAGGAGGCTTGCCATCCATCCATCCATCCATCCATCTTCTACCGCTTTTCCGGAGGTCCGGGTCGCGGAGGCAGCAGTTCAAGCAGAGAAGCCCAGACTTCCCTCTCCCCAGCCACCTGCTCCAGCTCTTCAGAGGGGATACCAAGGCGCCTTGAACGCCTTGGTATCCCCCGCCGCCAAGTCTGGGAGGAGGCTTGCAAACAAAAGAAAAAGAGCTTTCTGCTGCACGCCCGCCGAGGACAACAGAAACCTGCCTTGCTCCATTCACGTGATGCAGTGGCCCAGAAAGTTTGTCCTACTTCAGCCAAGTAAAAACACGCATGCGCAGTAGTGAAAGCTATTTTTAGCACTTTGGCAAGCTCCTTGATCGGCGCTATTGTGGAATATTTACAGTTACTTTTAGCCAGCATGTTCAAATTTGATTCGATGTCGCCTGCTCTGGCCTCTGGAATGCATTTGACTATGGCTGCTGGAGTCTCTTGGTTTACGTTTCTGACCACAGAGTCGGCAATGATCAGAGTTTTTTCCTCAGCGGGTGTGTCGTTGAGCGGGGAAAAATGATTAGAAACATGAACAGGTTGGTGGTTAACCGGGGCTTTGCGACTAGGCTTCCTTTTCACCGTCGCCCACCTAGTCTCCTCGCTGCTGAGGAGGACCAGAGGACCGCTAGCAGGACACCCTATGCTAGGGAGCTCCGCTGCAGCTAAGGGACATCCGTCAAGATTAACTGGCACAGACGGTGTTTCAATGCAGCGAAGCCGGGATTCCAAATCAGACAACCTCGCCTCGAGCGCCTCAAAAAGACAACATTTATTACATTTACCGTTATCACTAAAAGAGGCAGAGGTGTAGCTAAACATCTGACAGAGAGCGCACACCAGAGGAGAAGGGAAAGGAGAGCTAGTAGCCATAGCAAGTGGCTAACCCAAAGCTAACAAAAACACCAATGAAAGGTGAACAGAAGGCTAAAGAGGGTGATTAGATGACACTGAGTGCGCACACAGGTGCAAGAGGCTTGATAAACAGAAGTGAGACTAACGGTAGAAGGAAGAAAGTGATTAAAATACAATTAAAGGCAAAATCCTCAGGAGAATGAGGAAAGCTAACCAAAGAGCAAACCACAGACAGCCAGCAACACAGGAAGTGACGATACGTTACCACCGGAAATCAGTCTTTCCAAGCAAGTCCAAAGGTTTGGTCTTTCACAATAAACTGGTGAACTTTTTTCACCTGTGTCTAAGTGTTCATTCTCACAGCTCTGTGTTTGATCCTCACTTGCCCTGAATCATGACAGAACGATCCAGCCAAGACAGAGGCTCAGCAAGCGCTCAGCTGGGCGAACAGCTGGAAGTCTGGCACTTGGAGGCCACAGAATGCCAGGTCATGTTTCTTTTTGACCAGTTCGAAACCGTTACCCAGCAATTGGCCACCATCACCAAGCACCTAGGGCGGCTTCCTGGTGCAGCGTCTACCCCTGCACCTGCTGCTCTGGCAGTGTTTGCCATCCGCAGGAACATCTCTGTTCCTTCACCTGCCCCCTATGGGGGAAAGGTAGGAGGATGCAGAGGGTTCCTGCTCCACTGCTGGCTTTATTTTCAGCAGCTGGAAGGGGAATATAGGGATGATTCAGCTAAGGTCCATTTCATGACCTTGTTGCTGTGAGACCGGGCACTTAAGTGGGCACAGTCTATCTTGAGCAGCTCGGACAGTCCCCTATACACAAACGAACGGTTTGTGCGGGAATTCTCCAAGGCATTCGACCATACAGAGTGTGAAGGGAACATAGTTAGCCAGCTGATGGGACTTTGACAGGGAGACCGGTCTGTTACCAATTTCTCCGTCGAGTTCTGGGTCACTGCGGCCGACTCCGGATGAAATGGCACTGCCCTGCGCAGCGCCTTCCTCTGAGGTCTGGAGACATACTTCCGCAACGAGCTGGCTATCCACGTGTCCCCCTCCTCTCTGGATGAGATAATTGTGTAGGCAGTGGCTCTGGATGACCAGTTTAGGGAGCGTGCGAGGGAGCACAAGGCTGCTGCTTCCCCATTCGCACCACGGCCGACTCCCCCAGCCTCTGATGCTGTTCTGCCGGCGTCGGTACCAAAGCCAATGGACCTCAGCAGGGTCCGTCTGACTCCAAGGGAACACCGGCATCGCAAGAGGGTGGGGGAGTGTATTTATTGTGGGGTTCCTGGCCACGCAATCTTGAAATGCCCAATTCTCCGCCAAAGACCCGGTTTGTCAGTCGCCATGGGGGGTCTGGCGGGAGGGTCTTCGCAAAATTACCCTAACCATTTTGAACTCCCAGCCCTCATTCATTTACTGGGAGCCGAATTCAAAACCTCCACTCTGATTGATTCAGGAGCGAAACAGAATTTCATTCAACAGGCCATGGTTCAAAAATTGCAGATACCCACTAGGAATGTCCCGACACCCTAGACTATCTCGGCGGTCTCAGGCAGCAGTATCGCGGCGATTACCAGACAGACTGAACCCATTTCAGTCATTCTGTCCAATAATCACCGTGAGACTATTCAGTTTTATGTCCTGCCTCAATCGACCACCACCATGATTCTGGAGTATCCATGGCTCCGCATACATAGCTCAATTATAAACTGAAATGAGGGCTCCAGTTCGTCCTGGAGCCCTTTCTGTCTTTCATCATGTCTTCAATCGGCCGCATGCTTGCCCTCGCTCCTGATCCCCTCCCCTGAGCCGGCAGATCTCAGCTCCATGCCTGAAGTCTATCATGACTTAAGGGAGGTCTTTAGCAAGTCCAGGGCCCTATCATTACCACCTCACCGGGGCTACGACTGCACTATCAACCTCCTCCCGGGCGCGTGGCTGCCATCCAGCAGGCTCTACAGTTTATATGGGCCAGAGAGGGAGGCAATGGAGACCTACATTAAAGACTCCCTCAGCACTGGCATTATTCGCCCGTCGTCCACCCCTCTCAGCACAGGGTTCTTTTTTGTAGGGAAGAAGGACAGGACACTGCAGCAATGCATTGATTACCATGAGCTTAATGTGATTACCTGGAAGGACAAGTATCCACCCCTCATTAACTCAGCGTTTGAGCTACTCCAACGGGGGTGTTTTTTCACCAAACTTGACCTCCGTAATGCATACCCCTTGGTCCACATTCTCGAGGGAGACGAGTGGAAGATGGCATTTAAAACACCGCTGGGCCACTTTGAGTATTTGGTCATGCCATTCGGGCTGACCAATGCCCCTGCCGTCTTCCAGTGGCTAATCAATGATGTCTTGCGAGATATGGTGAACCAGTTTGTTTTTGTGTATTTAGACAATATTCTGATTTTTTTCCCGCATGCTGGAGGAACACGTAGTCCACATTCGGTCCGTCCTGTAGCGGCTGCTGGAGAATCAGTTTTTTGTTAAAGCGGAGAAGTGTGAATTTTCCACTTGCTCTGCTTCATAGAATAGAATAGAATAGACTTTATTTGTCATTATAACAAGTACAACGAAATTAAAATGCAAACCAATCAGTGAATTAAAAGTAAAAAGAAGCTTAAAAAAGATTATATACATTACTAACTTTTAAACATCACACACACTCAATTTCACAGTTACAAACCTCATGTTCTGCTAAAATTCAGAAAGGTAACAGTGATCTGTGTGGAGTTTGCATGTTCTCCCCGTGTTGCGTGGGTTTACTCCGGGATTTCTCCGGTTTCCTCCCACATGCCAAAAACATGCATGTTAGGTTAATTGGCTGTTCTAAATTGTCCCTAGATATTTGTTTCCTATAGGCCCTTAGAATAGAGGGTTAGTATTAATGAAAGCGCTTTGAGTGGTCTTTGTGACTAGAAAAGCGCTATATAAGTGCAGGTTAGTTAGTTAGTTAGTTAGTAATTGCGGTCGGATAAAAACTTTTAAATCTGTTTGTCCTTGTTTTGATTGCTCTAAACCGCCTTCCTTGATGGTAGTAGTTGGAAGACAGAGTGACCGGGATGAAAGGGGTCCTTCAAGATATTTTGTGCCTTTTTAAGGCAGCGGGCGTGGTGCAGCTCTTCAAGGCTGAGGAGAGGGCAACCAACAGTTTTTTGGGCTGTGTTGACAGTCTGAAGAGCTTTCTTCTGAGCTACCGTGCAGCTGCTGAACCAAATACAAATACAATAAGTTAAAATGTTCTCAATAGAGCAACGATAAAAAGACAACAGCAATCTCTGACAGATGTTGTTTCCTCTCAACACCCTGAGGAAATGTAGTCTCTGCTGGGCCTTTTTCAGTAACTCAGTTGTGTTCACCCCCCCATGTCATGTCCTCCTGAATATGGACCCCCAGGAAGCGGAAAACCTCGACCCTCTCCACACCCGTACCACTAATAGTCAGAGGTTGAATGTCTGTTTTATTTCTTCTGAAGTCTATGATGACCTCCTTTGTTTTTGTGACATTTAGAAGAAGGTTATTGTCTCCACGCCACTCTATCAACTGCTGCACCTCGCCCCTAAAACCGGTTTCATCTCCCCCCGAGATGAGCCCCACCACTGTGGTGTCATCTGCAAACTTGATGATGCTGTTGCTGTGGTGTATGGGGGTGCAGTCATAGGTGTAAAGGCTGTACAGTAGGGGGCTCAGCACACAGCCTTGTGGGGAGCCGGTACTGAGACTAACGGTGGTGGACATGTGAGGTCCCACTTTGACCCTCTGGCTGCGATCCGAGAGGAAACTTTGGATCCAAGTACAAATGGAATATGGAAGTCCTAATTCCCTAAGTTTGGACACCAGTCTGCCAGGGAGGATGGTGTTAAAGGCGGAGCTATAGTCCACAAATAGCATCTGCACATAGCTCCCCGGCTGCTCCAGGTGGAACAGGGTAGCGTGGAGGGCCGTGGCTACAGCATCCTCAGTGGATCTGTTGGCCCTATAAGCGAACTGGTGGGGGTCCAAACACTGTGGGAGAAGTGATATAATGTGGACTCTGACAAGCTTCTCAAAACACTTCATCACCACTGGAGTCAGAGCCACTGGCCGGTAATCATTAAGACCCATAACATTGTGTTTTTTGAGTATAGGAATTAAACAGGATGGAGTATAGGATTTTAAACAGTGTGGGACAGTGGACTGTGACAGGGACCGATTAAAAATCCTAGTAAAAATTCCAGCCAGCTGGTACGCACAGTCCTTCAGCACATGCCCGGAGACACCGTCAGGTCCAGTGGCCTTCCTCGGATTGACCGCTCTCAGAACTCTCCTCACCTCATACTCCTTGACAAGGAGGCTTGGGCTACTGGGAGCTGTGGGCTCCGTTGTTGTTTCTATCTCTGGAGGCTCCACCTCAAAACGAGCAAAGAAAATATTCAGGTCCTCTGCCAGCGAGGGGCTCCCTACAGCCGCTCTAAGGTTGGCTCTAAAATTAGTGAGCTGCTGCACCCCCTCCCATACCTGTCTGCTGTTATTACTATCCAGGTGGTCCTCAATCCTCCTCCTGTATTCCCTCTTGGCCTTCCTGATGCCTCTTTTCAGATTAGCCCGGGCTAAGCTATAATGAGGCATGTCGCCTGACCTGAAGGCAACTCTCCTCTCCCTCAACAGTTTCTGGACCTCCTGGGTCATCCAGGGCTTTCTGTTAGGATAAATCCTGATGTCTTTCTCAACTGTAACAGCGTCCATGCAGGTTTTAATATAACACAGCACACTATCTGTAAATATATCCAGGTCTGGGTGTTCAAAAACATCCCAATTTGTCCTACTGAAACAGTCCTGCAGCTGCTGAGTTGCACCATCGGGCCATGTTTTAACTGTTTTTGTAATAATAGGAGCAGTTTTCCTGAGCGGTACATATGCTGGGATTACATGCAGGGACATGTGGTCAGACTGGCCCAGATGTGGAAGTGGGATGACCCTAAAGCCCTGCTTGACATTGGAATACAGTTTATCAAGTGTATTTGCTCCCCTAGTAGCACAATTAACATGCTGATGGAACTTGGGGAGCACCTTTTTCAAGTCCACATGGTTAAAATCCCCTGCTACAATATGCACAGCCTCAGGATATAAACTCTGCTGTTTGCTCAGACTGTCATATAAATATCTGTTAGCCGCGTTAGCACTAGCATCAGGTGGAATATATACAGCAGTTACCATGATTGCGGTGAATTCTCTCGGTAAATAGAAGGGTCTACATTTTACAGTCACATATTCCAAGTCTGAGGAGCAGTGACTGTCCACAATCGCTGTGTCTGTGCACCAGCTGTTGTTGACGTGCATGCAGAGCCCACCTCCTCTGGTCTTCCTGGAGTCCCTCGTTCTGTCATGCCGCTGTACGGTATAGCCTGCTAGCTCAATAGCATTGTTTCGGAGGGATGGTTGAAGCCAAGTCTCGATAATCAGCAGAATGCAGCTATCTCTTATCGGTTTTGTTGTTATCTGCAGCCTCAGCTAATCCATCTTGTTCAAGAGTGCTCTGACGTTTGAGATGAAGAGACTCGGTAGCGGTGGTCTGTGTGGCTGCTGCCGTAGTCTAGCTAGCGCTCCGGCCCGGCAGCCCCGCTTCTGTCTTCTCTCTCTCCGCCGCCGCCGCCGCCTCCTCTCTGAGATGGTAATCTATGGAGCGCCCGGTCCCCTCGCTATATACCCCGGGATGTCATGCAATCGAACAAACTCGGCTGTAACATTCTGCTTGCATGAAACTCCAATCGTAAGGAGCTCATGCCGGCTGTAGTTGTTTTTAGCCTATGAGGGTGTACGCTGGTCCAACAGAAACACGCATACAAACACACATCCATAACACCAACTGAGAGAGCGTACAGCTGCTGCAACTGTGTGCACCACCATGATCCATATATTAAGATTCATTTCTGTGGTTCAACATTGCCAAGGGCACAGTAAAGGCTGATCCAGCGAAAATTAAGGCGGTAGTAGACTGGCCTACCTCCCAGTCCAGGAAGAACCTCCAACGTTTCCTGGGCTTTGCCAACTTCTACGGCGGATTTATCTGTGATTATAGTAAGGTGGTGCTGCCGCTTATGCAGCTGACGTCGACCAAAAGCCCGTTCAAGTCGTCCGAGGCCACTGAACAAGCTTTTGTGACCCTGAAAGGCCTGTTTACCAATGCGCGTGCCCTGGCACAGTTCGTGGTCGAGGTGGAAGCTTCTGATTCGGGGGTGGGCGCTGTCCTCTCCCAGCGCTCCAGCTCCGACCAGAAGCTCCATCCGTGCATGTATTTCTCCTGGAGGCTAACGCCAGCCAAGAGGAATTACGATGTCGAGGACCACAAATTGTTGGCCATTAAGCTGGTGTTGGAGGAGTGGAGACACTGGCTGGGGGGAGCTAGCCAACGGGTCATTGTCTGGACTGATCATAAAAATTCAGAATACCTTCAATCGGCCAGACGGTTGAAGCTTGGTGGGCCCTGTTCTTTAATAGGTTCAATCTCTCAATCTCATATCAACCAGGGTCCCGGAATGCCAAGGCTGACGCTCTCTCATGCCACTTTTCTCCCAACCCCTCCTCCTCCACCTCTTCCTCCACAGCTGCTGCATCTCCCCCGGAGACTAGAGCTGCTCAGGAGAGCGTTTTGGTGGCCCGCACTTGGGAGGAATGTGCAGGAGTTTGTCAAGGCCTGCCACATCTGTGCCATGAACAAATCAGAATCTTCTCCACCAGCTGGCCTCCTCCATCCCCTCCCAGTGCCAAATCGTCCATGGCCACACATTGTGTTGGACTTCGTGACGGGCCTCCCTCCATCCCAAGGCAATACGGTCACCCTCACCATCGTCGACCAGTTCTCCAAGGCAATCCATCTGGTCCCTCTCCAGAAACTACCATCTGCCACGGAGATGGCCCACCTGGTGAGGCAGCATGTCATCCGGCTGCATGGAATCCCAGTGGACATCGTTTCGGACCGGGGGCCACAGTTTACATCCCAGATGTGGAGGGCATTCTGACGGTTTTTGGGTGCTCTGCCAGCCTGATGTCCGGATACCATTCACAGAGTAATGGTCAGGCCGAGCGTGCCAGTCAGTCTCTGGAGGCCACCGTAAGGTGCGTAGCATCCAGGAATCCCTCCATCTGGAGTTCCCACCTGACCTGGGTGGAATACTCCCATAACTCAGCTGTCTCCTCCGCTGGGCTCACGCTGTTTGAGGCCTTGATGGGCTATACACCACCTCTGCTGCCCATGGTGGAGAGGGGCCTCACCGTCCCATCCGTGGAGGCCCATGCGCGCCGGTGTCGCCATCTGTGGAGGGCCACAATAGCCACCCTCTTCCACTCTGCGGAGTACAACCAACAGTATGCCAACCGCAGACGCTGGCGTCTGGACATCTAGAGTTGTGTGTTTGGTTTTGTTTATCACAATAAACTGGTGAACTTTTTACACCTGTGTCTGAGTGTTCGTTCTGGCATCTCTGCATTTGAGCCTCACTTGCCCTGAATCATGAAAAGGGGTCAATCACGTTTTCACACAGGGCCATGTAGGTTTGGATTTTTTTCCCCTTAATAATAAACACCTTCATTTAAAAACTGCATTTTGTGTTTACTTGTGTTATCTTTATCTAATATTTAAATTTGTTTGATGATCTAAAACATTTAAGAGTGACAAACACCAAAAACATGTAGGTTTAGGGTGCTCGCGCACGCAGTGACCAGCAGCCAGTGGCTTGTCACCAGACTGCAAACCAAGTCTACCTATGGGTACAAATAAGTAACAAAAAAAAAAAAAAACATACAAAAAAAAAAGCGAAATCTGGAAGGGAGCTAACATTTTTTCACACCACTGTACACACACACACACACACATCTATTCATTTCACTTATGAAAAAGCTGAATAATAAAATGAAATGAAAACTTATGTCAGAGAAACTTCTTCACAACAATATGTAACTGAGCAAAGTGTCTTTTTTTCATTTGCTGAAAACCTACACTGAAACGGTAAGGGTTTTTAGTAGAACTCACATTATCAAGTGATCAAGTTTATTAATATGGGTAGAAATGTTTCAGTTTACCACACATAGTTAATACTTGGCAGTCTAATAAGTAACAGAAGTATAATTTGTTGCTTATTTTTGTATTTTTTTGTTTGTCTATATTTCATCAGTTCTTTATTCGGCAAGCCACTCGTCCTTATTTTGAAGGGTTGCAAGACCTTATAGGAGCTCTTATTTTGAAAGTTTGTTTGCGAATGGCCTTTTTCCACTAGTACCCAGTCGGCCTTACTCTACACCACTCGGCTCTATTCGGTTCGGTTCGGTTGTGTTTCCATTACAGCTGGGTACGCCTGGAGTGGGTGGGCTTTTTTTTCAGCAAGGCGGCGCCACACTCCCGTGACGTAAAACATGCAACCCAAGCGAAACATAACATTGCGGCTGTACAAGGCGACTCCTCGGTCTCTGGCTTTTTGTCACCGTAAAGGCCAAAAAAGGACCATCAGAGAAGGGTACAGGCAGTGAGATGAAACACTCTGGAAAAGTACTGGAGCGTCTGGGAAGCCATAGAGCCGAAGGCGTAAAGATATGAACTAGATCACATATGAAGGTAAGCTAATGATTGTTAATGCTAGTTTGCTTTAAGTACGTCGTACTACACTGTAGCGTCTGCAAGTTATCGCTATTAGGTACTAAAATATGTATGCTGTGTGTGTGTGTTTCAGATGGCTCTGTTGTGGGAAAATTACCTCTTCAAACTGTGGGTCTGGCGTTCAAGACAGCTTCTCACTGATGTCACCCCAGCTTCACAAACAACCAGTGGTTATAGAGCTTAAGCATGTCTGTAGAAACGTTTAGCTTTCTGTGTAACAAATTGCTCTGATCTGTGTGAAAATCATGGAGAGACTGTTGAGACATCATGAATGTACCTGTTCCAGCAGCACAGAGTCTGTGGTGGTGTCATAGCAAAAAGTGATCAGCTGACACAACTTGATTGCCAGGTTGTAGTTATATTAGCCACAAAATATATATTCAAAAGGTAAACAGTACTGAGTTAGGTATAATAAGATATATTTGACAATTATGATGCATTTTAGGCCAAAACAAACTTGATCTAGGATTAAAAGAAATTAAAATAATGCAGTCACAAGGTTACATGGAAAATACTTGATTTACTAGATACATGTGCTATAGAAATATATGTTCTCTGCATCAACAATGTACTATACATGTATTCATGTAGTAGTGTACCGACAACAAACCTTTGAAATTTTTGCAGATGTGCCTCTTGTTTTATATGTGAAGGCTGCCACCAAGTGACACAAATTAAATACTAACAGATTGGAAAAGCTGTCTAAGAACAATCCAGCAGTTTGAGAAATCACTTTTGGTTTGGTGTAAGTCTGTCAACAGAATTATGAACCATAAAGCAGTTTGTGTTAAAATGTTAAATCCCATTAAACACTAACTCAAGGGTGTCCAATCATGTGCCATGGAGGGCCAAGACCCTGCAGGTTCTCTCTTCTACCCAGTCTCTTCAGCAGGTGTTTTCACTGATCAGCAGTCAGTGGAAGAAATTCAGTGGAATCTGCTGCTGAAGACACTGTTTGCAGGTAAAGCCTGCAGGGTCTTGGCCCTCCATGGCACATGATTGGACACCCCTGCCCTAACCCATTATGATGAAGAGCAGATGTTAATATGGCCCAGAATTCCTCCATATACTGGTACTGTCACTAAAGTGTGCAGGGTCTTCTGCACTGGCACATCCACCAGTACAGTCTTCAGTTAATAAAATAATTGTTTTGGTTACTTTTTCTTAAAAATGAGCCATTATTTTCAAAGTCATTGATAAATGGTTTGTACTGTTGACTCTTTTTCCACCAGTGCCTTAACAGACAAAATAGAAAATCATGATGAAAACACATAAGTCACTAACTTGTTTATTACAATCAGCAGCAAATTCCAGATTATTCAGAATGTGCAAAATCCAACCTGTAAAACAAAACTTAGGATGGGTCACACACGCCGGCCATGCTGCCTCACTGAGAAGCAGCTGGGATGTGCCGCTCAAGCTGGTCCCAGTTCAGCAGCTCTTCAGCCTGCATCTCTGTAAATAGTGACGCACGGTCTGGTTTGGGTGGATTGTTTCCCTCTTGCCTAGACAAAAGACAGAAATGGATGGTGGTTAATTAATGCAAGTTTAAAACATATTTGGGAAATACACTTGTTGCTAAAAGCCAGTGGTGGAATGTGACAAAAAAGTGCTTCGTTGTTGTATTTAACCACAATTTTCATGTAGCTGCGCTTCAGTAAAGTAGATTTTACAAGGGCTGGGTTACATTTAAAATCATTTGTTTTTACTGTGGCCTCAGCAATCAGAATGAATTAATACATTCACTTGAATGGAATCTAGTACTTTAACTGAGGGTGTGCATCACCGAGTGTGGAGTCGCTCAGTCAAAATATGGAGTTTGTATCAATAAAAGTTTAGCCACCGCTCTGTCACCACTGTGTCCCTTCTTGCCCTGGCTTCAAGTGTGGGCGGTGTTTTGTACTTGTATTGCTAAAATATAAAAGGAAGCACTACAGTGGGTCTCAAATATTTGTAATGTTTCCTGCTATTATAATACTGCATTAGTTTATTGATGATAGACTATAAACTACACATTCATTCATTCATTCATTCATTCATCTTCTTCCGCTTAATCCTTTTCGGGTCGTGGGGGGGCTGGAGCCTATCCCAGCAACTTTGGGCGAGAGGCAGGGTCCACCCTGGACAGATCGCCAGTCCATTGCAGGGCCAACACAGAGAGACAGACAACCATTCACTCTCACATCCATACCTAAGGACAATTTAGAATCCCCAGTTTTGATGCCAATTAACCTAACATACAGTATAAACTAAATTATATTGATGACTGAACAACTCCCATTCCCCAAAGTGCAACATACAGTTATGAGCATAACTCACAAAGGATCACAAAAATATAGAATTTTTATCAATAAAAGTTTAGCCACCGCTCTGTCACCAGTGTCTCTTCTTGCCCTGGCTTCAAGTGTGGGCGGTGTTTTGTACTTGTATTGCTAAAATATAAAAGGAAGCACTACAGTGGGTCTCAAATATTTGTAATGTGTCCTGCTATTATAATACTGCATTAGTTTATTGTTGATAGACTATAAACTACACATACAGTATAAACTAAATTATATTGATGACTGAACAACTCCCATTTCCCAAAGTGCAACATACAGTTATGAGCATAACTCACAAAGGATCACACAAGTGATTTGACAAAAAAAAAAAAATACATTAACAAGGGGTTTATTTTACAGTTGATGTGACATTCATTTTCAATTACTCTGTAATTAATATTCACACAATCAAATAAATCTCAGTTCAGTCCCTTTTATATTAAGAGGAAATTGTGCAACTTTAGTTTTAACATTTTACCTATAAAAGCAAAGGATTTCAGTACTTTCCACAGTGGCAAGGTCCATTGTGGGGTGGCTGCTTTTCCTTTCCTCTTGCCTAGACCAAAGACAAATATGGATGGTGGTTAATTAATGCAAGTTTAAAACATATTTGGGAAATACACTTGTTGCTAAAAGCCAGTGGTGAAATGTGACAAAAAAGTGCTTCATTGTTGTATTTAACCACAATTTTCATGTAGCTGCGCTTCAGTAGATTTTACTAGGGTTGGGTTACATTTAAAATCATTTGTTTTTACTGTGGCCTCAGCAATCAGAATGAATTAATACATTCACTTAAATGGAATATAGTACTTTAACTGAGGGTGTGCATCACCGAGTATGGAGTTGCTCAGTCAAAATATGGAATTTTTATCAATAAAAGTTTAGCCACCCCTCTATCACCACTGTGTCTCTTCTTGCCCTGGCTTCAAATGTGGGCGGTGTTTTGTACTTGTATTGCTAAAATATAAAAGAAAGCAATACAATGGGTCTCAAATATTTGTAATGTATCCTGTTATTATAATACTGCATTAGTTTTATTGATGATAGACTAGAAACTACACATATAAACTAAATTATATTGATGACTGAACAACTTCCATTCCCCAAAGTGCAACATACAGTTATGAACATAACTCACAAAAGACCACACAAGTGATCTGACAAAAAAAATAAATACATTAACAAGTAGTTTATTTTACAGTTGATGTGCCATTCATTTTCAATTATTCTGTAATTAATATTCACACAATCAAATAAATCTCAGTTCAGTTCCTTTTATATTAAGTGGAAATAGTGCTACTTTGGTTTTGGCACTTTACTTATAAACGCAAAGGATTTCAGTACTTTCCACAGTGGCAAGGTCCGTTGTGTCGTGCCTCCTTTTCCTTTCCTCTTGCCTAGACCAAAGACAGAAATGGATGGTGGTTAGTTCAAGCAAGTTCCACACATATACAGGTACATCTCAAAAAATTAGAAGATCATGAAAAACTTCAATATTTCTTGTCACTCATTTCAGAAAGTAAAATTCATATATGAATGAATGAATGAATGAATGAATGAATTTTATTTCGGATAATACAGTACAGGTTAAAAGAAACTGTATAATATAACAAGGTCAAATTAGACAAAGACTCCTTCTACTAAACAATTCCACGTGAGTTATCCGAAATGGGTGATGGCTGTAGCCGCAGCTTATATTGCCCACCCATATTCCATTCGAGAATTCAAAGAAAAAAGAGTAAACAAGACAAGAGTGATTACAATTTAGAACAAAGCTAAGACAAAGTGTGACTGAGAGAAAAAAAAAAAAAGAAAACTAAGCTAAGCTAAGTTAAGCGGTTACTATTCAAGACAAATCTAAGACAGAATGTCACAGAGAGAAAAAAAAAATAACTAAGCTACAACACAACACAGGCTGGATATGTCAATCCTTATGTGAGTTTACATGTCGTCTTGTAAATATGTTTGGAGTATTTCTTCCTTTAGTTTTTGTTTAAATTGTCCAAGCGTTGTACATGATTTTAATTCAGGTCCATAATCGTTCCATATATAGATTCATTGCACGGACAGTGTTATATTGCAAGTGTTTATTTTAATTTTGAAGATTATGGCTACAGCCCATGTTAACCAACATTTCAGTGGCCAACATTTCTATTTAAAAACTTTTTTTTAAAAATAATTTTATGTAATATTCTAATTTTTTGAGAAACTGAATTTGGGGTTTTCAGGGGCTATAAGCCATAATCATCAAAATTAAAATAAATAAACACTTGAAATATATCACTGTCTGTGTAATGAATCTATATAATATATGGGTTTCACTTTCCGAAATGAGTGACAAAAAATATTGAACTTTTTCATGACATTCTAATTTTTGGAGATGTACCTGTATGAGGGAAATACACTTGTGAAAGTCAGTGGTGGGATGTGACAAAAATGCTTCATTTCCCTGACCAGTGAGCACCCCCAGAATCCACTCTGTACAAGTACATTTGCAATCCAGGGATTTATGGTGGAACAGAAACAGCACGAAAACACTGTTCCAACACCTTTTTTGGAAAATCCATAGAATAGGTGTGTGGGTCTATTCTGACGCTTTAGAAAATTGTATGAATCACTTTATAAATCACTGGTTTGACAATGCACTTGAATATGTTGAGATTTTGGATCCTGGGGTCCACTTGACCTGTATCCGCAATATAAACACAACATGCTGAGGGCGGCTAACTCCTGGCATGTGGAAACAAATTCTAGAAAGAAATTACACACAACTTAATGCACACCACCAAAGTGCAACACGTACACAGACCAGGACTTTAACCAGGATTAGCATATTTCATCGTTTTGCTCTCACAAGCGAATACTTCGGACAAAGCAAGCGCGAATCAGCAGTTGGCTACTAGCTAGCTAGCTACTAGCTAACACTCGTTAGCCAGCACAGGACGGCGTTGTATTGCTCAAAAAGTGAGCTTACCACCAACAGGATAAATAAGCGAAAAGATGCACAATATCACAAATCACTCACCATCGATGGTTCTCTCACTTTCATCTTCAGTTTGTCCGTAGTCCGGCTCTATGCCAGGCTGCCATCTGTTTCATTGCGGGGTTGCTCCATGTCGCTCTCGGTACTATATGCCACCAAGCACAGAAAACTCCGCCCCTCTTCGTTGGACAACGGTGTAGATTTCCGCGAACCCTACAGCGCCATCTCTATTAATATCGTGTTTACTCGGTGACCGAGTTTAATCCATGAACTTTTGCAAATGGCGGTTTGCCGATTCTTCAGAAGACGGACGCTTTCATGACGTTATGGCCTAACCAATCAGTGGCCTGCAGTCTGTTGATGTCACATTCTCGGCTCGACTCAGCGCGGCTGTACCCTGGCCTTGAGTCAGTACTAAAAAAGTACCCGGTACTAGGTACCAGATACTAATGGAAAAGGCTACAAACTGGGCCAAGTAGAGCCGAGTAGGGCCGAGTGGGTACTAGTGGAAAAAGGCCATACATAAGTGAGCAGTTACCTGCAGAGTTCAGACTCTGATGTTAATCTTCTCCTGGCTAAGGTGAGCCTACGTTTATTCTGTTATCTTCCTTTTCATCTCTGCTTGCTGCAGTTTAGGTTTCTCTGTGAGCATGCAGGGGGGTGGGGCAGCCGCGGGGCAGCCATGCTGAGCTTCTGCTCAGACTTCAACAGCGGCCAAGCAGCAGACAGACTTGTCCCGCAGCAACAGCTCATATTAACATGATAAATACTCAAATATATGCGATACAACTATTTTATGTATCATGGGCGGCCAAATATATCAATACAACAAATATATTCGGTATATCACCAAGCCCTAGTACCTGCTGTGGAAATCCCCCAAATCCCCAAAAAGCCATCATGTTTAGGTTTGCAAAATTTATCCACCAGAGCTCTCAACTGGTAAAATATTACTTGCCTCCACAAAGATGGGAAACTGCAGTCTGTTAACACTTGTAGCCCTCGTTAATCCCACACTTTGTTTCAGATCCTTCGGTCCATTTGTCTGCAGGTGAGTGTCAGTCTCATTTTTAACCTAGTTTAATTGCAGTGTTGATACGTTTACTCTAAGGCTGATTAGCAGCTCAAATTGTAACGAATATTCCTACCGAGCTGACACTTCTATTCAATCAACTCCCTCAGATGTAAATTTGGGTGTTTTTCGCATGTTCACATTAACTTTCCGTGTAGGCAAATAACTTTTAATGCTAAATAAGAATTTATAGTTATGGTAAATAGACATATCTGTTATAAAGTGGATACCTGTTATAAAACGGTCAGAACAGATGTAGACATGGGTCACATCATCCCTAAGCCTCTGCATCCCATTATGAAAAGGCATTCTCCTGCGGCAGGCATTAGCCCACAATATCCTCCTTTAGGTAATTTTTGCTGGCCAATGGGAGTCTAAAAATCTTATATTTCTACTTGCCATTATCATCTATCATGAGATGGTGATGACTACATGAGCAAATTGTGCTCTATTTCAGCATATTCCTTGTTTAACACTAGAAGACCCAGACATTAGCCCTCTTGTGGCCACTTGATGGTCCCCCTATGGGTTTTCTAGCCAAAAAGGCCAAATGGCCCCTCTCTGGGTCTTCTAGTGACGTAGCTAACATTTCCATTGAAATACATTGAGAACAGGGGATTGCTTGCACCTTGCTCTGTACTCAGGCTAAGTTCACGTGATCGGTGGCGTAAGTGTAGACTACTCCATCCAAACTGACCCGACCGTAGCTGAGATGTAGTCATCAGTCAACACGACCTGTTTCAAAGAGCTATGAATCTTCATCACTTTGAGCAGAGGAAGAGATGAAGCTACTTTGTTTTTGTGGAAATACAGATTATTTTTCCTTTCTCGTGGCACAAAAGCATATTGGTGGGTTGCAAGCTAAATGCTGATCAAGTCCTACTGCAATATACAGATATGCCTGATTAAACAGCTCCTACAAAGCTAATGCTAAGGAATGGCTAACTATGCTGACAGCTAACTGACTAACTAGCTATCTGAACACCCATGGTTGGATGTCAAACGCAGGTATGCATCTGGACAGTTTGTGACCCAGCAAGAATTAAACCAACTGATTGCCAGATATGTTGTTAAAGACTGAAGACGTGATATCAACAGTTACTTTCCTTCAGACAGCTGGACTGTGATCCACTGAAGTTAAAGCGCATTTACCTGCTACCTGGATAAAGATTATTCAAAAATGGATTTTGATCTCCCAAAGGAATTTGAGAGACTGGATCATGTCTCTGTCACAGCAAACATTTTGACTGTGGATAATGGACATTTTCTGCAATGATCCATTGTGCAATGATCCATTGTGCAGTGATTTCTTGCCTGCACAGTATACAGGCAAGAAACTCACATCAAACAAAACCTGAACCTGGGCAACTGGGTGGTCTACCGGTAGACCTTGCATGGTTGAATGTGTTATTCTGCGACTGTAGTCAACCGGGCTCTGCCTTAACATTTTAAAACAGTCATTGTTATCATTTAACTTCAGGGGCCTCAGGCGAGCCCGCGATGAGTGCGGCCCTGGGGGCACCAGCCATAACGGACCTGGGTGCCATCTCACTGGAGTCATGGCTCACTCGTCAGCAAAGTCTCAGTCCGGGTCCCACACTGGCTGGGTCAGTTCCTTCGTCACGGCTTCATATGGGGCAGCTGTTCTTACCGTTTACAGACAGCAGACATGTCGACTCGAACTATCAGCCATCTGGAAGGTGGCTGGCCCCAACTGCGGGGTGATCATCATTGGTGGTGACTGGAGTGTCTGCGGACCCAGGCGTTCGGATCGTCAGACACAAACCCAGTCAAGCACTGCGAGCGGTGATTGGTTCGGCTGCACTCAGTGCTGCTGCTCTCTCGTCCCCGATGCTGGTTGCTGTTGTGGCAGTGTGTCACTCACACCGGCAACAGAACACGCCCTGCTGGGTCCTGCTGGGTCCTGCTCGGCAACAAACTCTTTCTCCTGCAGCGCTGTGGTAGTTCCCTGAGGCTAATGCCTGGTGAGGATCTGAGACAGTCCAGTTTCTGCCCTCCCTCCTCTGGTGCTGGTTGTGGTCGCGGCGGTGTGTTAGTCTCACTGGTGACAGGATGCGTGCCGGATTGTCATTGTTCACCGGGGCCCTGCTTGACCACGAACTCCCTCTCCTGCAGCTCTGCGGCAGCTCCCTGAGGCTTATGCCGGGCAAGGATCAGAGGCAAGTCCGGTTTGCGCTCTTTCTCCTGAGATGAAGCAGCGGCTCGAGAACGCTCATGCTGCACGAGGACCAGCTCAGGGTCCCATGTGGCTGCAGTCTGAGGCTCCTATGGCTGCCCTGGTTCTACTGGGTTCTGCTCGGTGTGCACTGCAAGGCAGGGAGTGGCTGCGTCCACGTCTGAGTACATCAGACTCAAGCCATCGTTGGCCAAACTGAGTATACCCCTTGGTCAGCGCGCTGTGGTGCCCTGCTGTCCCATGACATCTACCTTGGGGCCCTCCAGGGAAGGCATGGGGTCAACAGGCTCAGCAGCCAGGGCAACCATCTGTACTAGTGGAGCTGACTGTGGGGAGCATGGGCCAGGGCCAGTTATCTGTGATGCTAACTGGGCAGCCTCTTCTAGCTCTAGCTGGGAGGCTATTTCCAGTGCTTTGGTCAGCGTCAAGCTGCCCGGCATCGTCATTAACTTCTCCCGCAGCTTCTTACTCTTAGCATGTTCTGCTAGCTTGTCACGTACCACCTCCTCTTCCAAGTGTGCACACCTGCGTGTACTTGCCAGACAGCAAAGGTCAGCAGTGAACTGCTGGACCAACTCTCCTGCTCGCTCTCGGCACTGGCGAAACTTGAGTCATCTATCCGTCACACTGTCCGGCTGGAGTGCCAGACATGCTTCCAGATGCGCTTCCAAACATGCTTCCATCTTCAGGATAAACATTGTATTTTCCTCCAGAAGACCAATTTTTCTCCTCATCACCATTGTTATCATCACTCTATCACTCTATAAATTCAAGAAATGTCTGTGTGTCTGTCACGATCATAGGACATCATAGGACAGCATATGATGTCTGCAGGATGTCCTAGGATGATCCTATGATCTCAGGGTACATAGGACTCGCAATGATGTCATACAGGTGATGCTGTCATATAGGCAATAGGACTGGCTACCTGTGATGTAGTGTCCTATGATGCCAGCCTGGATGTCTTTATGATGTCATATAGACCATCACTCACGATGCCTGCCTACCTATGATGGAGTGTCCTATGATGCCTGCCACAGGAGGAGACCCTTCACCAGCATAGGGTACAACAGACAAGGAATGCACAGACAGACAGGAAACGTGTGGCAGTGCGCCATGCACGTGCTGAGACACTTGAAGCCCAAAATCCCTGCAAAGCGTGCAACGCTGCACTCCACGCAAGGCACAGATCAGCTGAGACCCAGGAGAGGCGGAATAGTCGGCTGGCCGCCAACGCTGCACGCCAGACAAGGCACAGAGAAGCTGAGACCGAATACGACACACTATTTTAAACCACACCCATTTGAACCGGGACATCTGGAAATCTCACTCAGTAAGGCAGAAGGCACTTTATAAATTCAAGAAATCTCTGTCAGTGATGCCTGCAGCATGACTGTGAACAACATAGCCATCTCACACAGGCGGAGACCCTTCAGCAACGGGCATGCAGAAATACTTGCTTATACTTGGTTTCTACAACCATGGACAAGTATGCATGGGTATGTAGGAGACCGGGTATGGTTGTAACATGGGGAGAGTTGTAACATCACCAATTCCACCAATCAGGGATAAGATAGGAGTCATATGATCATTTCAGTATTTACCCACTTCCTCCCCGATCACACGTGCTGATTGTCAAGGTTGGAAACGGGTGCATGCAGATTCTATCAAGAAAAAAAGGATTTTGAGGTAAGAAAGTAAATTATTTTACCAAGACTATATTTTGTTTAGTACCTATACTATTGCAGATAAAACCATGTGACTCATATGAGAATAAACTGTAGTTTCTCAGGCAAAATGTGATGCATTTTTCCCCTGCTGATTTCAAACCGCTAAGCTAATACAGCAAGCTAAACAATGGCAGACTGGGGTGGGGTAGGTTGTAACACATCTTTTAAAAGTGTTACAACCATCCCCTTCCATACAACTAACAACACTTTCTTGATTTTAATATTGTTACAGAATGCCTAGGCATTGGAAAAGAAAGACAGACAGAGGTGTGCCTGCAGATGTTTTTAAAAAAAACGCATCTCATGAGGTCACAAAGAAGGGTAAGTCAGTCAGATCAGTCGCAAAGGCACATGCAAAGGGTTAGGGTTAGGGTTAGGGTTAGGGTATTACTCTGTGACTATGCACCCTCCCAAGTCACTGACCGTCCAGACCCAGGTACCTCCTCTCCACCAACTCACCTGGCGACTTCCTCCTCTACTTCAACTCACTTGTCTCCACGTCAGGCGTTCAGTCCATTGGCTGTACGACCATTTCCAAAAGCAGAGCCAAGGAAAACAACTGGCAGGATCAGGAAGAAGAGGCAGTCTTCAGCAGTACTGTGCCACTGCTGCACGGTGGCGCAGTGGTTTAGCACTGTGGCAGCACAGTTTTACCCTTGGCTGGGGGATCGCGGGGATCATGAGATCGTGGGTTCGATCCCAGCCCCCGACCAACAGTGAGCTGTGTGGAGTTTGCATGTTCTCCCCGTGTTGCGCGGGTTTACTCCGGGATTTCTCCGGTTTCCTCCCGCACACCAAAAACATGTAGGTTTAGGGCGCTCGCGCACGCAGCGACCAGCAGCCGGTGGCTTGTCACCAGACTGCAAACCAAGTCTACCTACGGGTACAAATAAGTAACAAAAAAAAAAAAAAGTCTGAAATACTCACTGATACACCAGTGAAGCAAGCATTGATGGAAGAAGAACAGAGAAGAAGCAAAAATGTAGGAAAGAGTAGGCTAGGCCTATCTTAGGCAAGAATAAAGGCAAGCAAAAGAAAAAAGGGAGACAGCCCACCAAGAAAATGTTGAAAGCCAACGTTGAGGATTCTGAGGCCTCAGATGAGGAAACCTTTTGTGTTGTCTGTATGGAGGCATTTGGAAGGTCGAAGCCAAAGGAAGTATGGGTAAAATGTGCCCTATGCAGTCTCTGGGCCCACCAAGCCTGCACTCCAGGGTTACAAACATTCATTTGTCAGCATTGTGACTCTGATTAAAATATATATATATATATATATATATATACTGTATATATATATACAGTATATATACTGTATATATACAGTATATATATATATATATACAGTGATCCCTCACTTATCGCGGTTAATGGGTTCCAGAACCGACTGCGAAAAGGGAAAAACCGCGAAGTAGCGTCACCCCTAATGACATCACCCATAAATAATACGTACGTTCATTCTCTCACTCTCTCTCTCATATGATACGTGTGTGTGTGTGTGTAAGTGTACATACATACGTAGATGTAAATAAAGTGTACATAAATATGTTTTTAGAACTCTTTTATTCTTATAACAAGATACGTAACTCAAGATGAAGATGATTTACTGCACAGGTTAATGAGAGCTTTACTGCTCCTCAGGTGACGCCTCATCGTCAGGTGCTAGAGGCGCAGGATCGTCAAGGGCAGCTTCCGATAGAGCTGGAGAAGCTGAAGGAGGCAGCGTAGTGGCTCGACGGGAAGACTATTTCGCACAAAAAGGCACAAGAGAACAGCAAAAAGTTCCACGCTGCAAGACTAAGCAACACGAGCAATAAAGAGCAATGAATGCGGTCTTCCTTCGCTGCATGGGCGCTCGGCAGGGAGAGAAGGTGGGTGAAACGTCTCGGCCAATCAGCTTGCGGGGTGAAACGTCTCGGCCAATCAGCTTGCGAGATTTCCGAGCCGAGCCAACACGAGAACAGCAAACAGAGAGGTGGATTTTGAGTTGTGCGGGCTCTCCGTGTTGATACCTGATGGTCTAATGTAGTCTCCCTGCCTTCTGCTAGCGCCCACCCATTATTTCTCAATTTTGAATTTTTGATGAATATTTTTGAAAAATCCGCGATGCACTGAGGGCGCGAAAGGTGAAGCGCGAAGTAGCGAGGGATCACTGTATATAGGCTACACACACACACACACACACACACACACACACACACACACACACACACACACAACCTCCTGAGACAAACAAAGTGGATTTGAAAGTGGAGAGAGAGACATTGTTCTGGCTTGTTCTTTTATTTCAGTAAACCTCTTTTTGAAACATATCACATGGTGTGGTCTCTGTTTTTGCTTTTTTTGTCTAATTGTTACAACTTACCCCAGCATGTGTTACAACCTACCCCGGTAGTGGGGTAGGTTGTAACAAAGGATCACCATGTATTTGACATCGCCTCATGAGGTCTGTGATATTCTTGCAGAGGTTTGAATTGGTGGCATTTGTAGTAAACAAATGTAGGTACCTTGTATTAAAGTTTGAGAACTCTAACTCAAAAATTCAGTGAGTTGAAGGTGCTTAAACAAAAAGTGTTACAACCATACCAGGTAGTGTCTGAGAATGAGGGACAGTGGAGGCAGTGGCTGTGCTGAACGGTGGCTTTATTAATACAGCTGGTAGCACGTGGAACGGTACAGAACATGAGCTAGGACGCTAACAAAGTAGGAGTACAGTCTGTGTGGAGCTAGAGGCAGAACGCCAAAGACCAGGACTCCTGCTGTTAGTCCCCTAATACAGGCATGGCGTGATGATTTCATCCGTGCCTGTTTCTATCAGCTCAAATCTAGGTTCGGTGACGTCTACCTCACTGAAATTACAACAAATGAGATAATTTCATATACAGTGCATCCAGAAAGTATTCATAGCACTTCACTTTTTCCACATTTTATGTTACAGCCTTATTCCAAAAGGGTTTAAATTCATTTTTTTCCTCAAAATTCTATACACAATACCCCATATTGACAATGTGAAAAACGTTTTTTTGAGATTTTTGCAAATTTATTAAAAATAAAAAACTAAGAAATCACATGTATATAAGTATTTACAGCCTTTTCTCAATACTTTGTTGATGCAGCTTTTGGCAGCAATTACAGCCTCAAGTCTTTTTGAACATGATGCCACAAGCTTGGCACACCTATCTTTGGGCAGTTTCACTCAGTTGCTCTTTGCAGCACCTCTCAAGCTCCATCAGGTTGGATGGGAAGCGTTGGTGCACAGCCATTTTCAGATCTCTCCAGAGATGTTCAATTGAATTCAAGTCTGGGCTCTGGCTGGGCCATTCAAGGACATTCACAGAGTTGTCCTGAAGCCAATCGTTTGATATCTTGGCTGTGTGCTTGGGGTTGTTATCCTGCTGAAAGATGAACAGTCACCCCAGTCTGAGGTCAAGAGTGCTCTGGAGCAGGTTTTCATCCAATATGTCTCTGTACATTGATGCATTTGTGGTGATATTAGTTGTTGGTCTCACGCACAAAATTGGATCTTTTAATGTGAAGGTGGAGTTTTAATGTGAAGGCGGAGTTTTTCCGTTTTGGATGGAGATAAAAGCAGGAAGTGAAAAAATGTAAATAAAGTTTTTCCAGACAGACTTACATGTATCCTGTCTGTTTTTCCGTAACTTCTACATTGGTGACCCCGACATTTGAAGAATGTTTAATCAAGCGACTTCTTCTGATATCGCCGCCACGGCGTCTGTATCCACTGCGGTTCCCATACCAGCTGTTTTTGCGGCTACAATTAAATTACCGGACTTTTGGCAGCACGACCCGGAGCCCTGGTTTCAGCATGTCGAGGCTCAGTTCCATCTGCGCGGAATAACCACAGATGACACGAAGTATTTCCATGTGGTCGCAGCTTTGGATTCTGCCACTACTCGTCGTTTGATGGGGCTGCTCCGGGACCCGCCTCTCGCTGACAGGTACGTCACTGTGAAGAGGGCTCTACTGCAGCTGTACCAACTCTCTGATATAGAGCGCGCTGATCGTCTTCTGTCTATGACTGGTTTGGGGGACAGCAAACCTTCTGAGCTGATGGAGAATATGTTGGCACTTCTTGGTTCAGGAGACAGTTCATTTCTGTTTATCCACCTGTTTCTGCGTCAGCTTCCGCCTCCAGTGCGCACTGTCCTGGCCAGCTCGCCCCTCATTTGTACTAAGGATTATCGGGGTTTGGCTGGAGAAGCGGACAGGCTTTGGCTGGCTTCTCGTCATTTGTCGGTGCATGCATTGCCGCCTGGGCAGTCTGATGGAGAAGTCTTGGTGGGTGTGGCCGCAGTATCGGATCGCCGTAAGAAAGAGAGCAGCATGTGTTTTTATCACCGCCGTTTTGGACCGAAGGCTCGGCGCTGTATTCCACCGTGCTCTTTCCAGCCACAGGGAAACGAGAAGGCCGGTGCTCGCTAGCAGTTGCGTGCACCGGCACCAGCAATAAGCTGCTTTTTATTGAGGACTGCGCAGCTGGACGTCGTTTTTTGGTGGATTCGGGAGCGCAACGGAGCATCGTTCCCCCCTCTTCGGCTGACGTCATGGAATATGAACATGGACCTCCACTGGACGCTGCTAATGGTACTCCTATTCGCACCTTTGGCACCAGGTTCATTACTGTGTGTTTTAACGGCCGTAAATTTAGTTGGGACTTTGTGGTAGCATCTGTAGCAGTTCCTATTCTTGGCGCAGATTTTTTGTGTGCTTACAGACTGTTGGTTGACGTAGCTAACAGATGTTTGATTGATGCTGTGTCTTTTGATTTTTATCCATGTACACTGGGTGGGGCTGGTCCACTGCTTGCTAACATGCTCGCCTCAGGAGACAGATACCAGCGCCTTCTCTCTGAGTTTCCTGCTCTCACTGTGCCTACGTTTTCTGCGGCAGTAGTTAAGCATGGGGTTGAGCATTATATTACTACTGTGGGTCCACCTGTTTTTGCTCGTGCACGCCGTCTGGATGCTGCTAAGTTGGCCATTGCTAGAGATGAGTTTGCCAATATGGAGCGGCTGGGTATTGTGCGCCGTTCCGACAGTCCGTGGGCTTCTCCCCTCCACATGGTCCCTAAGTCAGATGGGGGTTGGCGTCCTTGTGGAGATTTTAGGCGCCTTAACAACGCTACTACCAACGACAGGTACCCAGTCCCCCATATCCAGGATTTTTCTTCACGTCTGGCAGGGACAGTCATTTTTTCTAAAGTGGATTTAGTGTGTGGTTATCATCAGGTGCCTGTCCATCCCCAGGACGTCCCCAAGACAGCGGTGATCACTCCATTTGGACTGTTCGAGTTCTTGAGGATGCCGTACGGCCTTAAGGGTGCTGCGCAGACGTTTCAAAGGCTTATGGACTCTGTGTTGCGGGACATGCCTTTTTTATTTGTATATCTGGACGATATACTGGTGGCGAGCGCTTCGGTGGAGGAACATGTGTTGCACCTTCGCCAGCTTTTCAGACGTCTCTGTGACCATGGACTGATAGTGAATCCCGTGAAGTGTCAGTTTGGGCTCTCAGAACTTGAGTTCTTGGGGCACAAGGTATCCCAGCAGGGTGCCGTGCCCCTCCCGGCTAAAGTCGAAGCAGTTTTAGCTTTTCCACGCCCCTCTTCTGTCAAGCCCCTGCAGGAGTTTTTGGGCATGGTTAATTTTTACAACCGTTTTATACCTCATGCTGCCCATATTATGCGTCCGCTATATGAGGCCTTGAAGGGTAAGAGGGGTAATCAGGACATTGAGTGGACTCATGAGAGGTTATGTGCTTTTGATGGGGCTAAAGCTGCACTGGCTGATGCTGCCTTGTTGGCTCATCCAGATCCCACGGCCGCCATTGCTCTTACCACCGACGCATCTGATTATGCTGTCGGAGCAGTTTGTGAGCAGTGGGTGGGCAATTCCTGGGAACCTCTGGCCTTTTTTAGTAGACAGTTACGCGAGTCAGAAAGGAAGTACAGCACCTTTGACAGGGAGCTGTTGGCCCTTTTCTTGGCGACAAGGCATTTCAGGTTTCTTTTGGAGGGCCGTAAATTCACCGCTTTTGTGGACCATAAACCTCTCACGTTTGCCATGGCCAAGTCCACTGAACCTTGGTCAGCTCGGCAACAACGGCAGCTTTCGGCTATTTCCGAGTTCACTACAGACATTCAGCATGTGGCTGGTAAGACCAACTTGGTGGCGGACTGTCTTTCTCGTGCACCAGTTGCTACTGTTCATTTGGGCATGGACTATGCTGAGATGGCTGCCGATCAGTTGTTGGACCCGGAGGTGCAGGTGCTTCGTTCCACGGAGTCCAGTTTGCAGTTGGAGGATGTCTGCTTTCAAGACAGTGGCGCCACTCTTCTGTGTGATACTACACTGGGAAAACCGCGACCTCTGGTGCCTGTGGCTTGGCGTCGTCGTGTTTTTGACGCTGTTCATTCTTTGTCGCATCCTGGGGTTAAGGCTTCGGTCAAGTTGGTGAGCACCAAGTTTGTATGGCCGGGTCTTAGAAAGGATGTGAAGACTTGGACGACAACCTGTGTGGCATGCCAGCGTGCTAAGGTGCAGTGCCACATAAAGGCTCCACTGGAGCCTTTTTGGATTCCGGAGCGACGTTTTGATCATGTTCAGGTGGACCTAGTTGGACCTCTTCCTCCGTCTCGCGGTTTTACTCACCTCTTCACTATGGTGGACCGGACTACGCAATGGCCGGAGGTGGTTCCCCTGACATCAACTACAGCATCTGATGTTGCCCGGGCATTTATCTCCTCTTGGGTGTCCCGTTTTGGTGTCCCCTTGGACGTTACCTCTGACAGGGGCCCGCAATTTACCTCTGCACTTTGGAATGAAGTAGCTGGTAGTTTGGGGGTTAAACTTCATCGGACCACAGCATACCATCCACAAGCTAATGGGCTATGCGAGCGGTTTCATCGGACTATGAAAGCGGCCCTTCGCGCGTCATTGGTGGATAGTGGATGGGTGGACAGATTACCGTGGGTTTTGTTGGGTTTGCGTTCAGCCCCCAAGGAAGACCTGCATTCCTCTTCTGCTGAGTTGGTCCTTGGCCAGACCTTGAGGGTTCCAGGGGAGTTTCTTCCTACCAGTCCAGGGTTAGGTCCCAGTATGGTTAAGAGGCCTAAGTGTCGAGAGGAAGCTAGGGCTTTTGTTCCTGTGGCTGTGCACCACTGCCTTCCTCAGTCTTACGTCCCTGACAGCCTTAGGTCGGCTAAATATGTTTTTGTCCGGCACGATGCCCATCGTTCTCCCCTGCAGGCACCTTATGATGGCCCTTTTCGGGTGTTAGAAACAGGCCATAAGGATTTTTTGGTTGAGTTGGGGACTGGCCAGGATCGGATTTCGGTGGATCGTTTGAAGCCTGCGCATGTTCTTTGTGACAATGAGGTTGAGTTAGCCCGCCCGGCTCGGCGGGGGCGCCCTCCCAACCCTGCGCCTGAGGTTGTTTCTGCTCCAGTTACAGTTGTGCCCCCTAGGACTGTGCAGTGCAGTCGTCGGGGCAGGGTAATTAGGTTGCCTAAGAGGTTTTCTTGAGTTATTTTCTTTTGGATTTTTGTTCATGCTGTTTGTTTGTTTTTTGTCAGCATGTTTATTTATGTTGTTATTTGTGTGTTCTGGGGGGGCCTGTGTGGTGATATTAGTTGTTGGTCTCACACACAAAATTGGATCTTTTAATGTGAAGGTGGAGTTTTAATGTGAAGGCGGAGTTTTTCCGTTTTGGATGGAGATAAAAGCAGGAAGTGAAAAAATGTAAATAAAGTTTTTCCAGACAGACTTACATGTATCCTGTCTGTTTTTCCGTAACTTCTACACATTCATCTTTCCCTCTATCCTGACTAGTCTCCCAGTTCCTACCACTGAAAACATCTCCACAGCATGATGCTGCCACTACCATGCTTCACTGTAGCGATGGTATTGGCCTGGTAATGAGCGGTGCCTGGTTTCCGCCAAACATGATGTCTGGCATTCACGCAAAACAATTCAGTCTTTGCTTCATCAGACCAGAGAATTTTGTTTCTCATGGTCTGAGAGTCCTGGAGGTGCCTTTTACTAAGGAGTGGCTTCCGTCTGGCCACTTTACCATACAGGCCTGATTGGTGGATTGCTGCAGAGATGGTTGTCCTTCTGGAAGGTTCTCCACAGGCGAACGCTGGAGCACTGACAGAGTGACCATCAGGTTCTTGGTCACCTCCCTGACTAAGGCCCTTCTCCCCCGATCGCTCAGTTTAGATGGTCGGCCAGTTCTGGGAAGAGTCCTGGTGTGATGATCCAGGCTGCACTCTGTGTTTTTTGTCTGTCTAATGAATTATGCCCTACAGCTGCTGCAGCTCCACCAGCCACTTCTCATTAGGGCAGCCTTTAAATGGAGAGGACGGCTTCACTTCTGCATGGCGACATTTGACTCCACACTCTACAGTTGACAGCTCCTCGCAACAGACTCAGCCTCTCCTCCAACGTGGGAAGCCATAAGCTCAAAACTTCTTTTACACTTCTTTTATGTTGTCCTCCACTTATCTGTGCACGGGTGGACCATCCTCCCGGTGGACTTAGGATGCATCTTCCTGGGGGTTCAGGGTCATGTGCCCTTTGTTTCTTACAGTATACACTGGGATGACGAGACATAGAGTCCTCAAATAGAGGTGGAGGCTCTTTCCACTTGCGAGAAGGATGAGACAAAGGACATGGACACAGACTCAGAAGACCTTTAAAAATTGGTATTCTGAGCTGTCAAACCAAGTGACAAGTGTAGAATTTGACTTGCAGTTATCCCTGACCTCTCCCTTCTCCAGTCAACAAAACATGTCCCTGCTTGAGTCGTTTGGCTTTCAGATAGTCCAGTCTGCTTTTGCCTCTTCACTGGTGGATGCTGAGGAGGGTCATAGTGGAACTGATTTTGGTGGAAAGTGATTTTTTTTTTTTTCCTGTTAGAGGCTTTAAAAGTTGCAACAAAGCCTCTCATTCTGACTTTTTGAGGCCACTATGCAACACAGTGTTTGGGGCCCCAATTTTTGTGATGGGGAAAAGTTCAGGGGCCTCATGTATAAACAGTGTGCATGCACAAAAACACAGCATCGTCATATCCGGCTCTAGGGAGCCGGGCAATTAGAGCCAGGGACAAGCCAGTGAGTCGTGATGGTTTATTTTGGGTAAGGGATAAGGGATGAGGAGAGCACAGATACTCATGCAGAGGTACACTCACAGGTTGCACAGCGCAGAGGTAAGCAGCTCGTACCGGACGTGGGGGTAACAAGACGTACATACTCACAGCGGGATACAAACACAGGAATGCTGCAAGAGGAGTATAAGCTGACACCAGACGAAGGGGCTTCAGCTTAGCAATATGTTTATGTCGCAGCCCCGAGTCATCGAGGCTGCTCCTATTTATCCTCATTGGCAGCGCCCCAGCTGATGAAGACTAATTGGCCCCAGCCGTCCATAATACTGCCAGCTGGGGGCCAGCTGAGACGCTGCTCAATGGGAAGCAGGGATGAGGGAAAACATGGGCTGAGTGCCGAGACGGCATCTCAACCCATGGTGACAAGCATACGCTGATTTTCACGCTCACAGTGGGATGTACGTATAAAAACAAACATGACGGGAGAACCTGCGGGCCAAGCTGCAAAGTTTTGAACTGCCGTGAGAAGTTGTGGGCTCTCCACAAAATTCTGTTTGACTCCATCAGGTGAGTTTGCCAAACTAAAAAACAGCTGAAACTCACAGAATGTGTTAAAATAACGTTTCTACTTCAGTTAAAATTATTTGTCTATGAATTACCGGAGTGGTGGCCTAGTTGATCCGCCCAACAACCGGGAGGTTGGGGGTTCAAGTCCCGGCTGGGTCATCCCAAAGACCATATAAAAAATGGTACTTCCTGCCTTTTAGGTCGGTGCTCAGTGTAATAGACTGGGGGAAGGAGAAGTTGTTTGTGGCGGTGCCTTGCATGGCAGTGACCCCTCTGATTCTACATGTGATTAACATTGTAGAAAGGAGAAAATTAATTTCGTTCTACTGTACATGATTGGCTGTATGGACTGACAATAGAGATGGCTTCTTCTTCTTAGCGGTTGATTATTATTGAGCGCAGTGAAACTGTGATGAATAATAACTAATTTCCCTCAGATAACTACAGTCAGAGCTGCTGTTAACTGGATGCTGTTTCTGTAGGCTAAATGTGACATAGAGATAATAAAATTTCCTGTAGGCTAGGCTATACTCACGAGGCAACATGCACAGATCCCTCTCACCTGGGAGGGGTCGGCAAAATGCACTTTTGAACCCCAGAGGACAGGCTATGGGTAACCCGATCTGACTCAACATACCCAATGAACTGCTATGGGTGAACGCCTGCAACTACAGTGGAGACATTTACACGCAGCTGTATCGGAGTGAAGAGATGTTTTCATGGTCTAAAATATTTGTTTGCAGATTACAAGCTGGAAATAAAAGGCTTTTATATTGTGCAGCTCCGTGTATTTACATACAGTTAGGCCCAGAAATATTTGGACAGTGACACAATCTTCATGATTTGGGCTCTGCATGCCACCACATTGGATTTGAAATGAAACAACTACAACGGAATTGAAGTGCAGACTTTAAGGTTTAATTCAAGGGGTTGAACAAAAATATATGATTAAACATGTAGGAACTGTAGCTATTTTAATACAAACGCTCCTCATTTCAGGGGCTCAAAACTAATTGGACAAATAAACATAACCCTAAGTAAAATGTTACTTTTCAATATTTTGTTGAGAATCCTTTGCAGGCAATGACTGCCTGAAGTCTGGAACCCATGGACATCAACAAACGCTGGGTTTCCTCCTTTGTGATGCTTTGCCAGGCCTTTACTGCAGCTGTCTTCAGTTGTTGCTTGTTTGTGGGTCTTTCTGCCTTAAGTTTTGTCTTGAGCAAGTGAAATGCATGCTCGATTGGGTTGAGATCTGGTGATTGACTCGGCCATTGCAGAATATCCCACTTCTTTGCTTTAAAAAACTCCTGGGTTGCTTTTGCAGTATGTTTTGGATCATTGTCCATCTGTACTGTGAAGCGCCGTCCAATCAACTTTGCTGCATTTGGCTGAATCTGAGCAGAAAGTATATCCCTATACACTTCAGAATTCATCCGGCTGCTTCTGTCTTTTGTCACATCATCAACTAGAAAAGCACTAGGAGAGCGCAGACCTCCGCCAAGTGCCACAGTTCCCCCCATACAGTGTTTGCGTGTACGTTTTCAGATTCCTTGACCATGAAAACATATGACTAGCAATTGGATTCACAATGATAGGATTAGTGGTTCAGTAGTTATTGACGAAAATGGCATTTTCCGTAATGGCAGTTTAGCGCCACAGTTCCCCCCATTCAGTGTTTGTGTGTACGTTTTCAGATTCCTTGACCGTGAAAACATATGACTAGCAATTGGATTCACAATGATAGGATTAGTGGTTCATTAGTTATTAACGAAAATGGCATTTTCCGTAATGGCGGTTTAGCGCCACAGTTCCCCCCATACAGTGTTTGTGTGTACGCTTTCAGATTCCTTGACCATGAAAATATATGACAAGCAATTGGATTGACAATGATAGGATTAGTGGTTTAGTAGTTATTCACGAAAATGACATTTTGCGTAATGGTGGTTTTCTTGTTGTTCCAAGGGTGTCATAGCCAGGAGCGGTACTGGGGTTAAGCTCCCAGTGCTCATAAAATGCTCCTTACGGCGTGCGTCTCGAAAAGCCTCTGACAACTAAGTCCAACTCCTAGCCTGCCCGTGTGGTTTAGTCTCTAAGCCCGGCGGAACTGCTTTTACTAATAGGAGAAGGGGCGAGGGCGGATCTCTGGCGCCTTTAAACCAGATGCTTCGGGTAGATGGTGGCTCGTCAACCTGGGAAGGTAGCCCATCTAGGGGAAGGTAAACCCTGATTTCAAACTGTATTGATATGTGAAGTTCCTATAGAGCCACCACTAGAGGGCAGTATGACCCCAGCCATGACCTGACTATAAAAGGAGATGTACTAGAGCCACTGTGTGGTTAGTTGTTGGTTGCAGTTGAAGTGACAAGTAAAAAGTCCTAACTGACACCCGGTGTGTGCGCCTCGTCATTACATGTTCCAGGAGAACATTACAAGGTTCCAGGAGAACATTACATGGTACCAGGAGAAAATTACATGGTACCAGGATAAAACTACGAACCGACGGCGAAGATGAACGCTCTTCGACAGCCGGACGAGTTAAAGTTGACCGGTAACGTCAACGAGAACTGGAAAGCATTCAAACAAAGTTTTGAACTTTATTCGCTTGCTATCGGTCTCCGTGACGAGGAGACGAAAATAGCATTACTGCTAACAGTAGCAGGGCGAGCGGCGCTAAATGTGTTCAACACATTCATCTTCACGGAAGAAGAAATAGGCAACTTCGACGCCGTGATGAAGAAATTTGACGATTATTGCACACCGAGAAAGAATGAAACGTACGAGAGGTATACGAGAGGTATGTGTTCAGAAAAAGACTTCAGAAAGAGTCACAGTCCATCGAGCTGTATGTCACAGACCTACGGTTGAAATGTCAGTCATGCAACTTTGGAACATTGAGTGAGTCAATGATACGGGACCAAATTGTAATTGGGGTCCAAGACAACAAATTGCGGATGCAATTACTGAAAGAGACTAACTTAACGCTGGAGAAAGCGATACAGATTTGCCAAGCGTCTGAGAGTACAAAGGCACAATTAAAGACTTTTAGCAGCAAGGAAAAAGAGACTGCTGAGGTCGATGCAGTGCGGCGCGCGAAGCCGAAAGGAACGTTGCATGCAAGAAAAAGGGAGGCAAACCCAGAGCGCGCGCGCGGGAACTGTGAGCGGTGTGGAAGGCAACATGCGCCGAAACAGTGTCCAGCATTCGGGAAGGAATGTCGCAAGTGTGGCGGAAAAAATCACTTCGCAAAGACCTGCTTCTCGAAGAAGAGGGTGCAACTCGTGGAGAAAAAGAGCGACAGCGAAGAGGATCAGTTTTACGTGGACGCCATCGAGGGAGAGACGAGCGCTGACGAATGGATAGTGTGCCTGGAGATGAATGGCACGGACATGTCACTGAAGCTCGACACAGGTGCGCAGGTAAACATCCTGCCAATGAAAGAATTTAAAAGACTGAAAAACAAACCGAAAATAAGAGATAAAAAGATTAATCTGAGAACATATGACGATAAGCCAATACCCACTAAGGGAATGTGCAGGGTTACACTGTCAAACAAAGGTAAAACAGTGAATGCATTGTTTGTACTTGTTGATGGAAATAGACAAGCAATTTTGGGTTTAAAAACATGCGATCAGCTAGGTCTGATCAAAAGAGTGAATGTCATTGATACAGACAAGGTGACAACACGAGAAAATACAGAGGCTACAACAAGTAAGCACAAACACACTGACTGGGTGAAAGAATACAAAGAGGTGTTCAAAGGAATAGGTCGCCTACCAGGCAAACAAAAAATTAGGCTGAAAGAGAATGCAGAGCCAGTCATACATCCAGCAAGAAAAGTGCCAATAGCTCTTAAAAAGAGGCTGAGAGAAACACTAGACTCACTGATAGCAGACGGAGTGGTCAGAAAAATAGAAGAACCAACTGAATGGGTTAACTCACTAGTTATAGTGGAGAAGCCAAATGGAGATTTGAGATTGTGCATAGATCCAAAAGATCTAAATAAAGTAATACAGCGGGAGCATTACAGGCTACCAACAAAATCTGACATAACCAGCACAATGAGTGGAGCAAACTACTTCACAAAATTAGATGCCAAATCTGGGTTTTACCAAATAGTGCTCGATGAGGAAAGCGCTAAATTGTGCACATTTAATACGCCATTCGGAAGGCATTGCTTTCTACGAATGCCGTTCGGGATTAGCTCAGCCCCTGAAATTTTCCATAGAACTGTGCAGCAATTGTTTGACGGAATAGAAGGGGTGGGAGTTTTTCTTGATGACGTGGTAGTCTGGGGAAAAACAAAAGAGGAGCACGACGAAAGGTTGGCAAGAGTTCTCACACAGGCGCAAAAGTCAGGTATGAAACTGAATAAGAGTAAGTGCCAATTCGGGGTACGGGAGATTACATACCTGGGAGAGAAATTATCTGGGGCAGGCGTGCAACCAGATCCGGAAAAAGTGCGGGCCATAGCAGAGCTGCCAGTACCGCAGAACAAAAATGACTTGCAAAGAGCCTTAGGGCTAGTCAATTACATGGGGAAATTTATCCCAAATTTATCAGCTAACACAATAGCTCTTAGAAGCTTGTTAGAGACCAATACAATGTGGCAGTGGATGGCAGAGCATGCCAGAGAATGGGAGTGGCTCAAAAGCAGTCTAATAAAGGAGCCAGTGTTAAAATTCTATGATCAGGACAAACTGCTAAAAGTGTCCACAGATGCGTCCAAAGCCGGCCTAGGAGCTGTGCTATTGCAAAAACATGACACAGAGTGGTATCCAGTCGCATACGCATCGCGCACCATGACAAGCGCAGAAAGAAATTACGGGCAAATAGAGAAAGAGACTCTAGGTGCAGTGTTTGGATGTGAGAAGTTTCATGAATATGTGTATGGACGGTCAGTAATACTAGAAACAGACCACAAACCACTGATTGCGATCTCACAGAAGCCACTGGGTGACGCACCACCGCGCATCCAGCGTCTAATGTTAAGATTACAGAAATATGACTTGAAATTTGAGTTTACACCAGGCAAGCAACTAATTGTAGCCGATGCGCTGAGTAGGGCTAGCTTGAGCAACACCAGCAGCACAACAGAGGAAGCTGTGCAAATACATGTAGACTCTATTAAAGCACACATGCCAGTGTCAGATGCAAAATGGACAAAGATAGTGAAAGAAACACAAAAAGATGAGAAACTAAAAAGAGTAATGGAACAGATACATCAGCCAGGACAGGTTATGATTGACAAGCCTTACCAACACTTTAAAGGTGAACTGTCTGTGTTAGATGGGGTTCTGTTAAAAGGTACAAGGATAGTCATACCTACCTCCATGAGATCAGAAATGGTTAAATTAGTGCATGAGGGGCACTTGGGTATTGAAAAGTGCAAAAGACGTGCACGTGATGTTTTGTATTGGCCCAGCATGCACAAGGACATTGAGGCATATGTGCAGCGCTGTGAGATTTGCCAGCGCCACAGGTATCAACAGCCAAAGGAGCCTATGAGGCCCCATGAGAAGCCTCAAGGGCCATGGAGAAAAGTGGGCATGGATCTATTTCAGCTTAAGGGCAAGGACTATCTGTTAGTCATGGACTATCATTCCACCTACCCAGAGTTTGCAGGGTTGAGTGACACAACAGCAGAAAAGGTGATTGCACATACAAAGACAATGTTCGCACGCCATGGAATTCCAATGACTGTTGTAAGTGATAACGGACCACAATTCACGAGTCAGTGCTTCAAAGACTTTGCAGACACATATGGGTTCAAGCACGTGACCTCAAGCCCTCTGTACCCACAGTCAAATGGGTTAGCAGAGAAAGGGGTGCAAATTGTGAAGCGCATACTGAAAAAAGCTGCAGACAATGCAGAAGACCCACATCTGGCGATCCTGAATTACCGAGCATCACCACTGGAGAATGGACTGTCCCCAGCAGAAATGCTCATGAACAGAAAACTCAGAACGCGACTTCCATCAGCATCACAGGTGATGGAAAAGAGAGATGTGAGGCGTGATGAGAGGCAAACTGAACTGTACAACAGAACAGCACGACCTCTGAGACCACTTGCACATGAGGACATTGTGCGAGTGAGATGTGATGGAGAATGGGGACCGCTGGCAAAAGTGGTTAAAGAAACAACTCCCAGATCATATGAAGTCATCACAGAGCATGGAAAAACAATAAGGCGAAACCGACGTCACTTACTGAAAGTGCCTCAGACAAAAATGAGAGTCACAGACAGTGAAACAAGCGACATGCTAATACCCAGCCAAACCGAACAATTAGAAATGGCTGAGAACCAGAACTTAGAGACAGACACTAACGAACAGACTGAGGTGACACAAAGGAGATGCTCACAAAGGCAAATTGTGAAACCGAAAAGATTGATTGAGGAAATGTAAGGAGTACTGAGATGAATGGAAAAAAAAAAAAAAAAATGTGTTGATGTTGAATTGTAAACAGAGAAAAAATTGAACTTGTGATTCAGCGTACAAGGTTGAAAGAAATGTAAATAGAAATGGAGTTTATTTTGTATATTGAAATTTGAGAAAAAGTTTATAGTTGGACATGACCTTTACTAGAAAAAAAAGGGAGATGTATTGATATGTGAAGTTCCTATAGAGTCACCACTAGAGGGCAGTATGACCCCGGCCATGACCTGACTATAAAAGGAGATGTACTAGAGCCACTGTGTGGTTAGTTGTTGGTTGCAGTTGAAGTGACAAGTAAAAAGTCCTAACTGACACCCGGTGTGTGCGCCTCATCATTACATGTTCCAGGGGAACATTACAAGGTTCCAGGAGAACATTACACAAACCTCCGCTGCCTTGCGGCACACCCGGTCACGGGAAAGGCTTCGGGAGTCAACCCTGAGGAAAAATCCGGAGTCGGAGCCCCTAAGGCAGTTCTCTGTTGTGCTCAACATCGTTCTGGCAGCTCCTGCGACGGCGCTGGTGCCGAACTATAGCAGCCCTGCTGTTCCTTTGGATTCATCAGTGACGTGGAGAGGGGGGACATGCTGCATGGGTAACATCTTGTCCCCCATATCTTCCTGCCCAGGCTTGAATCCTACCAACGCCCAACGCTGGAAGGTAGAACACCGGTGCGCATCGGCCTGTTCAGCCACAGGCGGTGCTGTTCCAGCAGAGTAGATGTTTAGGATTCTCTTCCATGGTCATCATAGACCGACGGAGGCCGACGACGGTTTTCTTGTGGACGGTGATCCGGATCACCACCAAAATCTAATCATCTGTAGGATACCCCATTTCTGACAATCTGTGAAATTTTCATGAAAATCCGTCCATAACTTTTTGAGTTATCTTGCTAACAAACAAACAAACAAACAGACAAACAGTCAGACAAACCAACGCCGATGATCACATAACCTCCTTGGCGGAGGTAATAAACACAAGTGATCCAGTGCCACTGGAAGCCATGCATGCCCATGCCATTGTGACAGAGATCATCCTGCGCAGTTCGCCCCACACGGGACACGAACCCGCGACCTCTCAGTCAACTACACAGTTCGAGCATGGGAGATACAGCACGATCGCGCTGAGCTAAAGGTCCGACCGATAGCTCAGCGCTACCGATACTGTATGAGGCTTTGGGAGGGAGGTTTACTAACGTTCTACGCCGAACAGTACTAGTTGGCATCCGTTACACTCTCCCCCTTAAACCTCACTCCCATGCCGGGTTCACGGCACCAGTGTGACAGAGATCATCCTGCGCAGTTCGCCCCACACAGGACACGAACCCGCGACCTCTCAGTCAACTACACAGTTCGAGCATGGGAGACACAGCACGATCGCGCTGAGCTAAAGGTCCGACCGATAGCTCAGCGCTACCGATACTGTATGAGGCTTTGGGAGGGAGGTTTTTACTAACGTTCTACGCCGAACAGTACTAGTTGGCATCCGTTACACCATCACACCGCCTCCACCATGTTTTACAGAAGATGTAGTGCTTTGGATCATGAGCTGTTCCAGTTCTTCTCCAAACTTTCTTCTTCCCATCATTCTGGTACAGTTTGATCTTAGTCTCATCTGTCCAAAGAATGCTGTTCCAGAACTGGGCTGGCTTGTTCAGGTGTTTTTTTGGCAAAGTCAATTCTGGCCTTTCTATTTTTGAGGCTGATTAATGGTTTGCACCTTGTGGTGAATCCTTTGCATTTACTCTCATGAAGTCTTCTCTTTTTGGTAGACTTAGATACTGATGCACCTACTTCCTGGAGAATGTTCTTCACTTGAGTGGATGTTGTGAAGGGGTTGTTCTTCACCATGGAAAGCACCACTGTTGTCTTCCATGGACCTCCAGGCCTTTTTGAGTTCCCAAGCTCACCAGTGCACTCTTTTTTTCTCAGAATGTACCAAACTGTTGATTTGGCCACTCCTAACATTTCTGTTATCTCTCTGATGGATTTCTTCTTTTTTTTCAGCCTCAGGATGGTCTGTTTCACCTCCATTGAGAGCTCCTTTGACCGCATGTTGTGTGTTCACAGCAACAGCTTCCAAATGCAAACGCCACACCTGGAATCAACTCCAGACCTTTTAACTGCTTAATTGATGACAGGTTAACGAGGGAAGAGCCCATGCAGCCTTGTTATTTTTTTTTTTTGCAGCCTTCTGAGTCAATTGTCCAATTACTTTTGGTCCCTTTAAAAAGAGGCGGCTACGTTTTAAAGAGCTGTAATTCCTAAACCCTTGCTCCAATTTGGATGTGAATACTCTCAAATTACAGCTGACAGTCTGCACTTTAAGCCCACATTGATTATATAACTGTATCCTGAATATGTTTTCGTAAACAGCTAAAATAACAAAACTTGTGTCACTGTCCAAATATTTTTGGGCCTAACTGTAGTCATTAGTGGGACGAACGGAGGTGAAGTAGAGATTGTGCACAAGTGCCAGTTTTCAAGGTGAGGTGGGATGTATAAGAAATACATGTATGCGCACAGTTTTAACATCTGAAAATTTCTGTGAGCATGTACTTTTCAGATTGTGTGAGTATGCCATCTTTCAGTATGAAAGCTGCGCAATCGTTTATACATACATGAGGCCCCAGATCCTTTAAATTGAAAAATATATATACTGTATGTACCCTCCTAACAAAAACATTTAAAAAATTAAATTGGGTCAATGTCAAGATGAACAGAAAACAAATGACCTTATAAGGTGGGTTCACACTATAAGGGGTTTTCAACCTTGGGGTCGCGAAGTGGAATTCAAATGGGGTCACCTGAAATGTCTAATAATTGCTAAAAAAAAAATTACTGATAAAAAATTTTTTTCAACTAATTATTATTCTTTTAAAAATTTTGATTAAAGCTCCACACACACTCTTAAACAACTATATTCTTTCACTTTCAATATAAATCAGTTCAAATAAAATGTAGTATATAAAAATATCGGAGCTGGCACAGCTTGATTGACGGCGGCGATCACGTGACCCCTATTTGAGTTCCCGCTAACTGTGCAAACACAACCTAGTCAGTAGGGAAAAATGGAGAGATTTCTTTGTCCGCCTGCCCCTGTGAAGACAGTTCCAGGAGGAAAAAGACAGAGAAAATATGACGAAAGCTACCTGGAATATGGATTTACAAATGTCATTGAACACAATGATGAGAGGCCAAAGTGTTTGCTGTGTGGTAGTGTCCTGTCTGCGGAGAGCATGAAACCCAACATTTCATCATCTTTGGAAAACTAAACGAACTTAGCACAACCATGCAGGGGAAAAACAAGAATGTCATGCAGATGAGTGATCGTATTGATGGATTCAGGGGAAAGCTCACATACTGGAGAGAAAGCCTTTTAAAGGCAAACTTCACCCCTTTCCCCAAGCTGAGTCAGTTTTTAAAAGACAACAGCATCGATAAGTGCTGCACAAAGGAGATGTGCAGCCACCTGAAACGCCTGGAAGAGCACTTCGCCACTTATTTTCCAGATGTGAATATGTCAAAGTTTGACTGGGTGAGGGACCCATTTCACTGTGATGAAGGCGCAGTGGACCTGCCTGCCACCGCTGTTGAACAGCTGATTGAACTGTCATGTGACAAAATGCATCAGGGAACACATTCGCGAGTGGCCGTGGACGAATTCTGGTTTGGAGCAAGAGACGAGTACCCAGAGATCTCATTCTGTGCTTTAAAAATGTTGGTTCCTTTTGGAAGCACGTATTTGTGTGAAGCTGGATTCAGTGCCCTTGTGTGTATGAAGTCAAAGTATTGTTCCCGACTGGATGTTACGTCAGAGATGAGATGCGCTGTGTCTACTACAGCACCCAACTTTGAAAAGCTGCAGCGAGGTGTGCAGGCTCAGCCATCCCATTAAATGTGGTGAGTTGAGAGGATAACAATATATAAAAGGCATGGCTGAAGCTGAAACTGAAGCACTATGATACTGTTCATCTTTCAGATGTTCACTGTGGCCAGTTTAAGATGCTGCAGCTTTTTTTTTTTTCTCCACAATTCATTGTTTGAGAAATTGTTTGCTCAGTATTAATTTTAAGCCTTTTAAATACAAGTTGCACTAACTGTACATCCTGATCAGAGAAAATAAAATGACACTTTGTGCACTAATCTGGCTACTCTGTATTTGTAAGACAGTATAACAAACATGATCAAAAAATAATTATAGCAAAAAAAATGTCTCTGGGGTCGCGAGATATTTGTGATGTCAAAATGGGGTCATGACCCAAAAAAGGTTGGGAACCCCTGCACTATAACGTCTCGACCGACTTTTACTGACATTTTGAAAAATCAGAGAAATCAGTCCAAACGTTGGTGAAATTTCGTTCATGAGCACACACCAACTTTTACAAACTTTTATGAACTTTTGCTAGCATTTACCAGCGTTGCATTCAGCGTTGTCAAACTTTTGCCAACTTAGGCTAGCGTATGTGTAGCTGTTGCCAACTTAGGTTAACTTAAGCAAATGAATACTCAGCGTAGGTCAGCTGACGTGAGTGTCAGGCGATACTCATATAAAGATCAGCGTTTGTGGAGGCTTCCTGCCATCCTGGACCTGCTTTTTCTGGGTGAATTCACACTACAACGTTTGGAACAACTTTTACTAATGATTTGGCAAACGTCTGGTTCTGCTGGAAAAAGTTGATAAAAGTTGGTGTTTGTTGGCAAACGCTGGCGAAAGATGTATTTGTTGAAAATTTTCAGCATGCTGAAAATTTAGCAATGTTTGGAAATAAACGTTGATGAAAGTTGTGCTCAGTTTGTAATAGTTCCTTAGTGCTGGGCTAAGTTATGCAGAGTTCGCCTAAGTCAGCCTAAGTTAAGCTCCACTGGCAAAGGTTGACTGAAATGCTGGAGAAAACAGATGTTTTTAGATCAAAACTCAGTTCAGACATGCAGGAATGAAAGAGAAATAGAGAGTTAAAAAAATAAAAGAGGACAGTGTAGAGTATTTGGTGATAACATGGTGTGTATGACATTTCATTTATATGATGATTCATTAATAGTTTTTTTTTAATTCCATCCACATTCACATTTTAATTGCAGACTTAGTGTTAGAGTCTATAGCATTATTTTATTATTTTTAGATGAATGAATGAATGAATGAATGAATGAATGAATGAATGAACAAGGGGAAAGGGTATGCAGAAGTAACTACATAGAAATATAAAAGGAAAATAAATACTGAAACTTATGCCCAAGGGAGATGTGTTCACTCCAGAAGCAGGCCCAGAACAGCAGGAAGCCTCCACAAACACTGATCTTTATATGAGCGTCACCTGATGCTGATGTCAGCTGATCTGCGTTGAGTATTTCTCTGATTTTTCAAAATGTGTGGAAAAGTCGGTCCAAATGCTATAGAGTGAACCAAGCTTTAACTTAGGCTGACTTAGGTAAACGGTGCATAACGTAGCCCAGCGCGCAGGAACTTTTACAAAATGAGCACAACATTCACCAACGTATATTTCCAAATGTTGGTAAACTTTCAGCAGGCTGAAAATTTTCAAAGAACACAACTTTCGCCAGCGTTTGCCAACAAATACCAGCAATCATTAACTTTTGCCAGCAGAGCCAGATGTTTGCCAAAATGTCAGAAAAAAGTCTGACCAAACGTTGTAGTGTGAATCCACCTTTAGCGTTTGATCAAATAATTTTTTCATCCAACCTTCAACTTGTCTACTAGACCCTATTCCTACCAGGTTATTTACGGAAGTCTTCCCATTTATTGGTAGCTCTAGTCTTCAAATAATCAATTCTTCATTAAAGGTGCAAAAGGTAACATTCTGACCTCCTGGCCAGTAGGTGTCACACTCACTGTTGCCTCATGATAACATTTTACGGGTTGCCAGGTAGAGACACAGCGCTGGAAATAAGCATCAACAGGCAGCAGCAGACTCTATGGAAATATCAGTTTCAGTGTGATTATGAGCCAGAAAAAGCATGTCAAGCGATGAAGCGATGAATCTTTTGTGGTATAGTGCCCAGTGATTTTAACCGAGTCTTCTTTGATCCGTATTGCAGCGGCAAAAATAAAATAAAGGCAGCGACATGAGGTTTAAATAGGTTTATTAAATCATACCGCCGTCACAGGAACTCCGCTCCAGCCCTTGTGTGAGCAGAGTGGAGCGGGTCCTCAGGCTCTCAGCAAAGAGACACAGGATGTGTGTGTCAGCAGCAGTAGTCAAAGAGTGAGAGATAGATTTACAGAATAATGCAACTTATATACCCAACTACAGACAATACATGAAAGGCATTCACAGCAGTAGGTATGGGCATTTGCATTTGAGAGACACACATAACAATAAGGAGATTGCAAGCCAAGATTCGCCTCTGCTCCAGAACTGCAGGACAAAAGAGGTTACAAGGCACATCTACATATTGTCATCAGTGTATAGACACAGTAAGGACAGGAAGCATGAACACAATGCATGAATGGCACATTAACATCACAGTAGTGAGCCGGAAAAAGCCAGGAGAAGCGGGCTGTCTGTAGACATTAATACACACATTGCTGTGCCTGTCCAGTCTGTTGTGGGGGTTCCCCACACGCTCCCCCCCCAGAGGGCTCGGCAGGCGGCCGAGGCCTCGATAGTCCGGTTTTGGCAGCGGGGAAAGCTCTGTGCAGGTGGGGTGGAGGGGGGTGGGGGGTAGTAAATGCCGGCCCTGGACGGTGAAATCGTCTGAGCCGCGCAGAAATTGCTTGTTGGCCCACGATGTCGAGGGGCTGTCCCATTGAGCGTGTGAAGATCCACAAGAAGAAAAATTAGTCACTGGCTCCTCTCGCGATTAAGTCCTGCAAGGATTAATAGTGGCCGTGAAGAAAAAAGGAAGCGGCGAGGATTAACAGCGGCCATGAAGAAAAACAGGGGCGGCTGTAAGAAAAAAACAAAAGCAAAGGGACTTGGCGTGTTGACTTTAGGTGCGGGCGCAACCCTAAAGCCCTCGGGAACCGCAGACTGTTGAATTCCCTATGTGCTAAGACCATTAGCAAATCCTGTGAGCAAGCTGCGTGCATGCCTCAGGTGAACGAGCAACCCTGAATGGCTTGTGTGCAGCGGCGAAGGAGGATGGGGGCCAGTAGAGCCGTATGCGTCCCGTGCGTGGTGCGCCATCCTCGTAACTCCCCGGTGCGTATGCCGGGGCTCTGTGCGTGGGTGGGCCAGCTGGAGAGGAGAACCAGGCTCAGGGAGCTTAATCATCCCTGTTCATTGTGTTGGAGCGGTGAAAGGGAGTAGACGATCTTTGTCCCTCGAGCTCGTGTAGATGCGTTGGAGCGGTGAGAGGGAGGAGACGATCTTTGTCACTCGCTCGGCCATGGTGCGTTCAGTGTCGGGTCACCAGTGTAGCTGTCCAGACCAGAAGGTTGCATTCTCGGGGTCACCAGCGTAACTGTCCAGACCAGAAGGTTGCGTCGCACAAAACGTGTGCTTCCTCGGGGTCACCAGTGCAGCTGTCCAGACCAGAAGGTTGCATTCTCGGGGTCACCAGCGTAACTGTCCAGACCAGAAGGTTGCGTCGCACAAAACGTGTGCTTCCTCGGGGTCACCAGTGCGGCGGCAAAAATAAAATAAAGGCAGCGACGTGAGGTTTAAATAGGTTTATTAAATCATACCGCCGTCACAGGAACTCCGCTCCAGCCCTTGTGTGAGCAGACTGGAGCGGGTCCTCAGGCTCTCAGCAAAGAGACACAGGATGTGTGTGTCAGCAGCAGTAGTCAAAGAGTGAGAGATAGATTTACAGAATAATGCAGCTTATATACCCAACTACAGATAATACATGAAAGGCATTCACAGCAGTAGGTATGGGCATTTGCATTTGAGAGACACACATAACAATAAGGAGATTGCTAGCCAAGATTCGCCTCTGCTCCAGAACTGCAGGACAAAAGAGGTTACAAGGCACATCTACATATTGTCATCAGTGTATAGACACAGTAAGGACAGGAAGCATGAACACAATTCATGAATGGCACATTAACATCACAGTAGTGAGCCGGAAAAAGCCAGGAGAAGCGGGCTGTCTGTAGACATTAATACACACATTGCTGTGCCTGTCTAGTCTGTTGTGGGGGTTCCCCACACGTATCTCCATTCAACATTTTTTTGTTACTGTCATATTAGTAGTAATAATTTATAGCAATGCTAACGTTTCACAGACGTGATTGAACCTGATAATTACATAACTTTGATAATGTAATCATGGCAAAACTGTAGCTGACTTTAAGGACTTTGCTGTTTGTTGAGTGTTTTGTGCAGATATGCTGTAACACACTCTTGTGGCTTGTTAGTGTTCAGCGTTATAGCTAAGAATGCTGTTCTAAAATGAGCTGTTGCTATGGCTAATCCATTGACTTATTCTGCAGCCAGAGGTAGAGGCAGGAGGGGGCAGAGAACTAGAGGAGTAAGGCACAGAGACAGTGACCACAGAGACAGTGACCACATAGATGAACCTGTGGTAGCAGTGTGATGAATTGACATGGCAGTGTGAAACTACTGGCTTTGTGTAATGTTGTATTTGTGCCATTATTGTGAAGTGTGGTGTAGTGGTGGCCACTTCCTCTTTCCGCCACTGCACTACCCTTTAAATACCAGGGGCATCCATTGTATGGCCTCTTGGCCGATACACCTACCTGGTGGCTGTAGTGTGTGTGTTCAGCCCATAATAAAGCTGAGTTCAACTGTGCGCCTGGCCTCGTCACTGTAAAGGTAATTTCAGACATAATATTTTGGCGACGAGAATAATCCATGGAGCTGTGTATTCCACCACTTCGGCCCTTCCTGGAGCTCCTGGGCGAGCTGCCTGTGCCCTGGCCGAGATGGTTAACAGCCTTGCAAAACTACATCAACCCGCTCGATCTGGGTGAGCTAGATAAACTGAGAGCATGTGTGCTCCCGGTGCATAATTTGAGGATTGAGGGCCAGTGTATCCTGCGTACACTCAGGGCTTCAGTCTCATATGTGGACGTAGTCGAGTTGCTAGTGCACCATTTCCACATCCTGGATAGTGTGACCGTCCGGAGGATTAGGTTCTGACAATGACACCAGCGAGTGGGTGAGCCTGTCTGCCAGGTCTGCCGACCTGCAGCAGCTGGTTAGCGAGTGTTGTTTTGGGCCATTGGAGGAAGAAATGGTATGTGACCAGCTGGCAGCACACACAACCAGCGCTGCTTTACAAACTAGGCTACTCAAGGCACCGTGTGACCTGACGTTAGCTAGGGCTGTCAAGCTAGCTCTCCAAATGGAGACTGTGGACAAGCTAACATGGGAGCTAAATTGGCGCCAGTCACAACGGCAGCCAGAGCCTCCAGCCACAGCATTAGTAGTGGACCCAGATAGTAAGGATAGCATGAACGACGACACAATAGAAACCAATGCTACCAGCCGTAGGTCTGTCCCGGGAAAACCCTTGTGTATGGGTTGTGGGTCCACAAATCACCAATATAAGGCCAGGGACTGCCTGGCTAGAGGGAAGCGCAGTGGCAAGTGTGGACGCTTGAACCATTATGCCAGGGTGTGCCGTACGTCTGAGCCGAAGAGCCCATGAAGAAAATCAACTTCAAGTGGTCCTCAAGTGGTACATGAGGACCACTACCCAGTGGTCCTCAAGTACCACTGGGAACACGTCCTGCAAGGTGATGCTGGATGGTGAGGAGGTACCGCTGCTGGTCGACACGGGGGTGGAGGGATCGTTATTGAATTGGGCAACGGTGAGGAAATTTTTCCCCACTACAGAATAAGAGGTAACCCAGCACCGCTGTACGGTTATGGAGGTGACAGGCTGCACACGGTTGGAACACTGAAGTTAGCGGTTCGGTACAAGTCAGCAGTGACGGCTGACTTCACATTCCATGTGACGGCCTGCAGCGACAACATCATGGGCTGCGACCTGTTTTATGGACTGGAGTTCGCCATTAAAGACGACGCTGGGGAAGAGTGGACTGGTTGTGGTCAGTGGAACCGTCTGGTTGCGGTGGTGGAGGATGACGCTGTGTGGGATGAAGATTTATCAGGCACCACGGTGGTCAAGCAGGACCAGCCTCACTCAACTTCAACGCAGGAGGGTCTCAGTGCCAGCGCTCGAGGTACGGTAGGAGAGGGTACCGAGCATGGCGGTGAGGTGCCTGCAACGAGCTAGCCCCAGATTCCTCCAGAGCTTGGCCACAGAGGGCTGGAGGATCTACAGCTACAATGGCAACTGCTACAGTGGCTTTAAAAGTGGTTGGGGCAAGACCGACAGGCACAGAAGGACCATGTGCCAGACGGCATCATTGCAGGCCAAGCAGAGCTCCTCTGAGAGTTTTTACAAGTGGCAGAGTAAGCCACCTTGCCATGTGGGGCAGGACGGTAGTCCACCCGTCCTCCCTATTTTAGGTTTGTTGTGTGAATTTGTTAGGCCATTTAGTAATTTCAGTTTTCTTAGTGTGTGATTCAGGTCCTAAATTTGGGAGGGTGTCATGATTGATTATAATTAGACAGCTCACATGCAGGGAGTAACACCAAAGGAAGCACACAGAGACACAGAGTGACAAGTTTAATATGAATTTTATTGACTGCAAGAACACGCCTCTGCAAAAGAAAACCGCCACTTGCCAGAGAAGGCACACGGCCTTTAATGAGAAACGAGAGCAGGTGTATTAGGAGGGAGGCTAGACAAAGGGAAAATAGGACCACACTCACGTGGGAAGAATTGAGGACCCGGCAGATGAACCCAGCACTTACGGTGAGCCTCCCGACGAAACAGGATGACACAGGAGCACTGGGAGAGGTGTCTGACTGGGCGACGACAGTCGCTGATGAAGTGATGATGGCGGGGCAGGTGAGCACACAACAACCCTGGAGACACACCACTAATGAGGTAGCAACCTGAAACGAAGAGCACAAGGTTAAATGTTTTTTTCTGAATGAGATGATACTAGCTCAAGCAGCTGATGCAGGTAGTTTACCCAACGAGCCAGCGCCAAGACGTAGAAGAGAGGTCTATTTAAGCGCTGGCAGATCAAAGGAGTAGGTGCGTCTCATCACGCAGGTGGAGATAATCACCTGCGGAGTAGGTGAAAGTTGAACCTGACGGGTGGGGGAGGAGTGTGCTCACCAGACCGTGACAGAGGGTCTTAATTGTGTGTGTCTTTTTTGACTTTTCTACGGGGGGGGGCGGGGGGTTATAATATTGTATTTGTGCCATTATTGTTAGTGCGGCGTAGTGGCGGCCACTTCCTCTTTCCACCACTGCACCCCCCTATAAATACCAGGGGCATCCATTGTATGGCCACTTTGCCAATGCCCCTGCCTGGTAGCTGTAGTGTGTGTGTTCAGCCCATAATAAAGCTGAGTTGTTGGCCTTGTCATTGTAAAGGTAATTTCAGACATAACACAGCTGAGGTTATAAGGCTGTTTTCATCCTAGGATTTACATCATATCACAGTGCTATTGGGTCATATATCTAAAATTATTTGAACTGGATACACAATATTTTATTTTTACCTTGTAGAGGATGACTTTCACAAACGAGACTGAGTTTATTTCTCAGGAAAGGTTTATTGTGAGTCTACATCCTCTAACAAGCAAAGTATCTCAGCAAAGAGGCAGAACAATCATTCTTCACAGCTCTTATACTCTCCAGAGACACAAAACCCCCAACATCAAATATCACATCCCCAACCCACAGTCCTTCAGTAAACATATAGCCTCCGAGGCTCCTTGGCGTCTCCATTGTCTCTCAACTCCTCAGCCTCGGGGGCTCCTGCTGGGACATTCTCTCTGACTTCCCGTCTCTCAAGAAACCACTTCACACCTCCCGAGGTCTCTGCCGGGTCAGGTCCTCTTGGACGTTTAGACGTGAAGCCTCCAGAGTATGCACCGTCATGCCTACTAAATATATGTGAGGGAAAATGCATACCATACATGCATATCATATATGCGCCCTAAATGCGCGCCATAACCTATATGATTCTGTTTAAAGCCATACTGAAAAAAACTTTTTTTTTTGTTATATCTGTCTTCTCAGGAGTTCCTGAACTCTATGACCCTGGAGGAGTACAGGGAATTTGGCAGGGAGCAGTTTCACAGGCAGCCAGGGTTGGTTTTTGATGCCCTGATGATACACCAAAGACGGCATGATGCACCATTCACCTACTGATCTGCCACATGTGCCATGGTGTACATGTGGAAACTGTAGGGACATGCCCACAGATCGTGAAAGGAAATGCGGCGGCCAGGAACCAATTCAGTGTATTAGCCAGCAGCCACACTTCTCCCTGTACTGCCTTGATGAAGCCAACTTGTGCATTGACAGGCAGTACAGGGAGGACTTGCTGTTAGTCATGCCGGCAAGAGAGCTTGGAGATGACAGCTGGGAGCACTGTTATGCTGCCTACTATAGGCACTTTATATTTTGGCAGCATGGCTCTCTGGGCCAGGGAAACCGGTTGGTCATCCCCAGTTGCTGTGTGTGGGCAATCAGGGACCGTTACCCTGATCCCTACGGACAATACACTGGGTTTGTTCCAGGTCGCTAGCTCACACTCCTGGTCTGCAGCAGGTCCACATGTACATCCATGGTACAAGGTGCATCATCAGGGCATCAAAAACCAGGAGGCGGCAAGTCATTTGTTGGTTCTGTTTCATTTTTTGTTCATGTTAATTTTATTTATTGTTTTACATATTAAAATAAATTATTGTAAAATGGATGCCTGATATTGTTTGTGCCTTTTCATTTATATGTAAAGGGTGTATAGAATATGATTTTGAAAAGCCTCAAGGTCTGCAGCTGATCTGTGAAAACACATTCATATTAATGACTGTCCTCTTTCTTTCTGTTGGCATTAAAAAATTTCCATCTTACTCACCTAAAGGTCAGGTACTTGTGGATCATATGTAACCACTGCTTGTCCATCATAATATGGATGAGGACCTGGAAAGCCACTGAGCCTTTTTCCAGCCATTGTTTGGTGGAGCTGTTCTCCAGTGGCTCATGTAGACATTGTCCTTTGACCCGTTTGTGCTCATTCACCACATGGTGGAGAAGGCCAAGCCACAATTTCTAAAAAGAGGTGAAATAAAATATGACGATTTTCTACTTGAGAAGCCCTTAATCTGATTTTAAATTCAACTATTACGGGGCTCAAGAAGTCAAGTGACTTCTGGTGTGCACTAAATATACTTTTGAATAAATTATGATACCTTTATTTTAATATTGAGGCTTAATGATGACAATAACAACTGTAAAATCCATTTTTTCTCAAACAGAACACTTGCACATCAAGTGTGATAATTTCTTAATGTCATTAAAGACTGGTAGCACATTTTTTTTGTGTTGTTGCAGTAATACAAGAAATGTTGCACCTACCATGAAGTCGTCATGCGTTGCAGCTTTGTTACAGCACCACCAAAAATGATTAACAATATCACACAGCCACAGAAGCAATACAACCTGCCCCTTCATTTTAGCTGCCTGAAGAGTGCATACACAAATCCATCTTTTATTTTTTGTAATTCATTTCTGGATAGTTAGGATATTGTAATGATTTGCAAGACTTACAGAAGAGATCCTTTTTGCAAGATTCTTGGACCCATGCCACATGTCAAAGCTTTGCTTGACACCAGCAAAAATGCCACGGTCTGAATGAGAGAGATTGCATTTTTAATTACATCATTAAATGAAATATACAGCTATAGCATTTTAATACCCACTCACCCATGAGTGCCGAGATCTGTGAATGGGCATCAGTGCACACTTGGACTACCTTCACTTCTGTGAGGAGTTGGGTTATGGTGTCCACAAAGTGTCATAAATTGCTTTACCAAGACTTAACAGAGGACACCAATCGCTGGCAGTGAGTTTTGCACATTTATTAACAGAATGATATACGAAACAAAATACACAAACACGCACACTTACACATAAAGCCAGGGAGCACCCGGAAGAAAACGATGCTGACGGGAACACCGTCTTGAAGAGAAGGACGTGATAAAGACGTCTGGGGATGCAAGACTGCTGCAAGGAACAACCACACCGGTCTGCTTAAATAACACTGAACCCAATGATAATCAGGTGTGGGTAAATGAGTGACAGCTGTGCAGCCCATAAAGCAGTTTGACAGCTGGAAGCTGCACAGCACTGTCAAAATAAAAGTACAGACCGGAACTAAAGAATACAGAATAAAATAACACAACCCCAGAAGACATAAACAATCACATAACTACAGAATGACACACAATAACTAGACAAAACTATAAGAACACCACTAAGAATACAACAACTCATAAATGAACAAAAACCAGAAACAGAAGATCAATATAAACAAAGAAACAAATGGTTAGAAAAGGACTAAACTTAAAACTGGAACTGAGCACGGCCCCTAACCATGCTCATGATCATGACAGTGCCCCCCCTCAAGGGGTGTGCCCAGACACCCCCAGGGCAACATCAAACAAAAAAGGAAAAGAACCCACCCACAAAGAAGACCCCCACCCCCCAACAAGAAAAACAACCCACCCCAGGTGGGAGGAGGGGGCACCCTGGCATGGAGGGACCGAAGCAAAACAAGAGAAAAAAAAAAAACACTCATGCCCCACAACAATGAATGACAGGATGCACAGGATACTGATGGTGTTATGTGACAAATAAACCTAGTTCAGTTGGTCTCCCAAGTCTCAAATTCCCCCAAGCAAACGATGAAGCTGGTCAGGTGGCCTTCCCATATCTCTGGGCCCACGGGCCACAGGGCACAACACGCCCCACCCCGGAGGCGGCAGCTGGCGTAGCCCGTCGGATGGTCTTCCAGAGGTCTTAAGCCACCCAACCAGATGATGCAGTCTATTAGGTGGTCTCTCTATATCCTGAAGCCAACGGGCCGTGGGGCACAACGTACCCCCTCCTGGAGGCGGTAGCTGGGACCCATAGCCCCAACGGACCGCACGGACAGTGGCGTGGATGAAGTGGACCCAGGGCTGCAGACAGTTGGTTCCCGATGCCAATTGCTGGCCAACAGCGGAGCCAGGTGGCGATGATAGCGGACCAGCGAAGACTCCAGGGGAAGGAAGCACCCGACCTGTGAGGCAACCAACCGGCAGCGAAGACTGATCAGTGGGGACCCCCAGCAGCACCCGAAGATCCTTGGCAAGCTCCGATGAAGGCGAAAGATCCGTGATGACTCAGGCAAGAGCAAAGGACCCTCCATGACCTCAGGTGCTAACAGGGAACCCTCCACGTCCTCGGGCGCCAGCAAGGATGATTTGTCCTAGTTTCCCTCTGACAGCTCTGGCACGCCCTCTCCTCCTGTCAAGCTCCGTCAGCTGCACTCACTGGTGCTCTCTCACACACACACACACACACACACACACACACACACACACACACACGCGCGCCATTCACTCTCATTCACATGCGCTCTCACACACCTGTTCCCAATCAGTTTGGCCCACGCATTCACACACCGGCAATCTCTTTCCTTGTTAGCTTTTGGAGTATTTGTTTGTTACTGCTGAGGAAGGAGATTGTCGGGACATTCCCCTTCATACATTGTAGGTAGCGTGTTCCTCCACGTATGTTATTCACTCCCTGTGTTCCACTGAGCCGGACATTTAAAGATGATCCATTCCTTGGTGTTTCGGCTGGTTTGCTTCTCTGCCTCTGCCTCCTGACTGCACGGCTCGCCCCGAATTAGCTCTAGACCTGTTCTTGCCTTTTCTCCTGTGCTAGCAGGCCTACAGCATTAGGCTGCTAGCCTTTCCCGTTTTGTGCATAACGCAGCCCTGTAGCACCAGGCTCTATATTCACCAGGCTGTTGAGCATTCAGCAGGTGCCCTGTATCCTTCGTGGCCAGCTCTGTCATTACACCTCTCCATATACTGTGTGGTTGACTGAACTGTATTTGGTGATAGTTGGATTTGTTACATTGGTGAACTTCAATAAACAGAGCACTCTCTACTCCTGCAATTGGGTTTTCATTTTCTCGCTCGTGCGCGGGGTTCATGACAGAATGTTCCGACCGTAAAAAAACCCCCAGCAGAGTAGAGTTGTGGGTTTTTTTGCCCTTCTCTTTTTTTCCTCATACGTGGACGCTATGACTTGGACAGATGAAGAGCAGGAAGCCCAGGATTTGCTGGAGGAGGTGGGTTTTGCCTTTCAGTGGTCTCGGTCTCCCGAGGAGCGGGAGTGGGCATGACTCGTCGCAGAGGACTTTGAGCAGCGCTACCCTCACCTCTGGGGAATCCATAGGGTAGACGCCATCTTCTCCGTTATCCTTCCCATTCTTGACGCGGAGCCGGAGGATGCCTGTCCGCAATCAGAGCCGGCCCCTCGCCAGAAGAAGTGCTCCCGTCAGAGGAAGACTTCCTCCCTCCTCGGATCCCCTTCATCTCCCGAGCCAGCGTCCACCCAGTCTGCGGACGAGAAGACAGAGATGGAGTTAGATAGGGAGCAGCGCTCGTTATGTCAGCTGGAGGAGATCCTCTCCTGGACGCAGAGGCCCCAACCCTCTCCAATAGTTCGTCAGGCTTGGGATACCGCAAGGAGGGTGATGGAGCAAGAGAGCCGGCTTCTTCTTCCGGCTTTCAGAGAGAGCAGACACATTTCTCCTCCTCTCCTCTCCTCCTCCCTTGATACTGATCCCAGCTTGCTGTGTCCTGTCTGTGTCTCGCTCTTCTTCTGCTGCATCTCGATCCAAACAGAAATTATGGAAATTATGGAATTTTGGGGGGGCTTTAATGCTATTGACACCACTTTTCAACAGAAAATCGGGCCAGGGGGAGCCCAAGGGGAGAGACTCATGGAACAATTGGAACTCATGTGTCTGCGTGATTCGATTAAGATGTGGAAGACATCTACCTGTTTTGGCTTCATGATCACAGGATTTCTGCTGTTTGGCTCTGGAGTTTTCCTGGTGTATCGAAAATTTAAGAATTGGAAGAGCTAATCAAAATGCGGACCCGGCGTAGCTCCTCCAACAAATTCGACCAGTTGGGGGGAGCACTGATAGCGGCAAATATGTGACAAACATGGAATTTACCATCTGGCATGCACTGAAGAGAGATGGACTCTGTGGACATGTTTATCTATGTTTCGGAAGGTAGATAACATCTGGAGTCGCTGGGTGCTCTCCAGAGAATGATTTTAACCACTTGCACTCCGGGCAATTTTCCTAAAAATGCCAAAAAATAACGTGCCCAAAGTAAATCGAAAGCTGTTATTCAACCCTTTGCAGCATCTTCATGGGGTTGGTCTCATTTAAAAGAAAACACTTTGAATTTTTTGGCAAAAAAAACATAATCTCTCTACGTGCTCCGGCCACTGAGTTACAGTCATCTAAACATACTGAACTTGAAGAAAAAAAAAATTGGACACAGTGTTTTTTTGGATACAAATGCTTGTAAATAACACACAACTGTCCGATCTGGCTGGAAAAGGCAACAGAAATGTAGAACCAAGTGTTATCCAGCTGAGATCCAAATTTGGTAACAATACCACAAAAAATGAATATTTTACACAGCTTTGTTCTCAGGCTGTTCCCAGGCGTTTTGGAACTGTGCCAGATTGTGCCAAATGGCACAGTTTGGAAAAACGTCTGTAACTTTTGAATAATTCAATGTAGAATCTTCATTTTAGGCTCTAATGAAAGGTCACACTCAGGGCTGTGTCTGTGTGTGTGGGCGGGGGGTCGTTCCCCCCCCCCCCGCTACCAAGGACCAAATTCGGCCCTCTACATGACGGATTACACTCCTTGCATGCTTTCACAGCGGCTCCCCCCCCCCCCTCGCTACTGTGTGTGTGTGTGTGGGAGGGGGAACCGTGAACGGACCGTGAACGCCCCCCCCCCCTCGCTACAGAAGAGGGCCATCGCTACATGATGGAATAGACTGATATGCTTCCCCCCGCAGACCGGGGGGCGTTCGGACCGTGGCCCCCCCCCCCCGCTCCTCTTCTGCAGCGGGGGGGGCGTTCACGGTCCAAACACGGCAAATGAACCGTTTATCGCGGCGCACGTACTTCGTGCGCAGTACAGTTGTAATTTACCGATCGGTCAAAAGTCATTTTTGGATTACAGTTTTCAGGGATAAATAATAATTTAGCTTATAACACCTTACCTCTTCAAAGCAGCAGAGTCGCGGCGAACATCTCTTCCCCCATTGTCAGACGAACGCGACGCTACTCCGCTCGTGGATCCCGATCAACATAATTCCATTATTGCCGTTTTGGCGAATGATTTACGACTTTTGTCGTCGGCCTCCGTCTATTCTGCTGGAATGAGTGCAGGTCCCACTTGTGGGTGTTCTCCATGCTGCTGGGTGTGCCTGGGTCTGTAGTAGATTCGTACAGCGTCCTTTGTTTTCATCTGTTGCAACAGTAAATCTCTCTTCACCCAGCCAGAATTTCTGTGCTTCAATTGGCTCCTGCGTTCACAGTAGGCGGGTCCTCCTTCCTAGATTTTCATTCATTGGTTCTTCAAGGTTTCAGAAACCCAATTCAAGGCTCTTATTAGTCGAATGAGAGGTCAATCAGATGAAGTAATCTGTTCGCGGTTGTCTCTGCAGTTTTTTTTTGAGTGGCGCTTGGACGCTACTACATCACCATCACCACCATCATGCGTCATGCGCACGAGGGCACACGAGCGCGCTCTCGTGCGCCCTCGTGCGTCATAGGACGCAGAGAGTTGCCCGCCCGCGGAACAACGGAGCGCAAGTGGTTTAAGCCTGTGTGTAAATTGTGATGCACAGAATCGCATAAGAGAGGAAATTTTTATGCTCTAAGTAAACTGTGCTTATCAGGCCTTGATTCGGCGTCCTTCCTCCAGGAGAATGAGATAAAGCAGTAGGGAGTTTTGGCTTCTCTCTCCCTAACCCAAACACACTGGGGTGCAGTAACCTGAACTCTCAAGGACAGCGTCATGTGACTAGCATGGAATTACCATCTGACATGCACTGAGAGATAAACTCTTGTGGACATGCTATCTATGTTTAGGACACTAAAGACATAACATCTAAACGTTGCTCAGGAGAGGATTTTTGCTGTTCACCAGTAACTGATACACACACTGCATACAACATTACATGACTGATACACATACACTGACATACACACACACACTGACTCTCTCAACTTCTGCTTTGTCAACGTGTGTATTGTAACTTGTCTGCTAAATGTGCATTGAGGGTTTTTTTTCTTGTGATCATAATCTTGCTCACTGAGCGATATTCTGATGACTATGTTTTTTTCTCTCGCCTATTGTGTCATCCCCTACCCCTTCCCTCTTTACCCCCACTGTATTGATGAGGCGCCTTGCATGGCTGCCGTGTCATTAGGAAGCGCTTATCGAGCGCACCTAATGTCAAGTCAAATTACTCGTATGTTTTTAACGTGCTTGGCAATAAAGTTCTTTCTGATTCTGATTCTGATTCTCTGGGATCATCTGGAGGTGATGGAGCTCCTCCGGGACATCTTCGCCGCGCCATGTGAGGAATCGCCTGAGGATCTCCTGGTGCTCGAGCTCCTCGCGGCCACTTCGCTCACCTTTCCCGGGGACGTGGGGTCTCTCTGCGTAGGTGACCTGCTTCCCGGCATGATGTTCCACGTTCCAGATTACCTCATCTCCACTTCACCCAAGAGGAGGAGGGGGAGGAAGCCCCACAGCAAGAAGCGTCCAGCCCCGCGTACTGCAGCTTTGCCTTCCTGCTCCGAGCAACGTTCCGCCCCATCACGGGAGGAGGTGGAGGAACGCAGGCGGGCTCTCCTAGCTGAAACGGACCTCATCTTGGAGGTGAAGCCATGGCTCCTCCCGGAGATGGCTGAAAGACAATAAGAGCTTTCCCTGAGGGAGGAGGAGCCTCAACCCGATGAGGAATGCCAGGAGAGTAGAGAGGACACCTCGGAGGCCACTGGGGACCTCCAGTGCCAGGAGAACAGGCAAGTCTCTTTTCATTCGAGTTACACAATCAGTGATCAATGTTGCCTGCCTCCTGATGAGGAGACTCGGGGCGTACAGTCCCCCGAGTTTTCCACCCCAGCGGCATACAGTACTCTCGTGCCTGGTCTCAATGACTCTTTTCTTTGTACCCCCATGAGCCCATCGGTCCTGGATCCAGGTTGCTCGGGGGAGGAGGAGCCAGAGGACCAGGAGGGTCCAGCCCATGGGCCAGCAAAGGAGTTGTCCACGGCCACCACACCAGAGGAACCAGAGGCGTGGAGGACAGCGCACAAGAGTTCCACCCCTGCTACCATCATCATGCCCACTGAGGGGGCCGCCACAGTGGAGTTGTCCCCCGGACCGGACCTCCAGCCGATGGGCCCTGGGGCATCATCGTCGGAGTCCTGGACGGCAGTAGAGCTTAAGCACAGGCAAGTAGTCTGTCCTGTAGTTCATTTGTTAATGGTGGAGGGATCTTGCCTGGCTTTTGGGGAAGGGAGTCGGGTGCAGCCCCCAGCCGCATCTGGACCCCCCTCGCCGGGCTCTGCCGCTGCCGGCAACCCTAATTGCTCTCCCTGTCCTATCCCCTTCCAGCTCCATCCTAGGGTTTCCAGAGAGGAGCAGCCACCACCTGGGCCGCTCATTGACGACGAGGCGGGTCTAGCTTCCGCGGAGGGGGCCAACAGGGATGAAGCACCCGATGGACCAAATAAACCCACGCACCCAAGATAGCCGGAGTCCTGGACGGCGGTGGAGCCAGAGTTCAGGCAAGTGTTTTCCACTATATCAGAAATTTCAATATTAATGTCACACTGCCCAACTCATGGTGAGGTGGACCCGGGGAAGCTCACAGTAGCCCTCGGGACCGCCACACCATGCTCCGCCGCTGCCGGTGACCCTTACCCGGTTTTCTCTTTCTCCCTTCGGACTCGGAGCCTCTGGCCAGGGTTGTCAGAGAGCTGTTGGAGGCAACCAAGAATTGGGGTTCGACTCCTGTGGACGTGAGGAGCATCACCTCCCTCGCTGGGGAGGTCACCGCGGGTGCAGCAGAACTCCAGCTGGCGTCCACCACCGGTACAGCAGAGCTCCAGCTGGCGTCCACCGCCGGTGCAGCAGAGCCCCAGCTGGAGTCCACCGCCGGTGCAGCCACATATCAGACCAGGACCATCGCGGGTGCAGCCACGTCCCAGGCTGGGACCATCGTGGGTGTAGCCACATCCCAGGCCAGGACCATCCCAGGTGCAGCCACGTCCCAGGCCGGGACCGTCACGGGTGCAGCCACGTCCCAGACCGGGAAAATTGCGGGTGCAGCTATGGTACTTCTGCTCCAAGCCTCGAACGGCAGGGGGGCTCCTGTTCCTTGGCTTGGCCGCCGATGCTCCCGAGTATGGAGGCTGCTTCTCCGCCATCCTCGCAGGTCCTGGTGGCTCCACCACACTGGTCGGCTACCCCAGGGATTTGGTTTATGGGTCGGGTGGTCCACTGGCCTAGGCAGGCCGCCGGACACTATCCCATGGGCCACCTGCTGGACTTGGGACTTGGGCAGGCCACCCGATCTGCCACTCCTCACCACACTGGGGGCCTGGGACTCTGGTCGACCCCCCCGAACTTTGGACTTCTGGAGAGGGGGGTTAGTGCACCAGGTTGGGGGTTCATTAGGAGGGATTGTTCTTTATTCTGTTTTTGTACTATTGTATTTTCACGGGTTGCTTCCCTCCTAACCGATTTCCCCCACCTCCCACCCTGGGTTAGTGTTTGTTGCCAGGGGGGAGGGGTTCCCTTGCTGTTTCCTTCTTTTTTTTTGGCTGATGGTACTGGGCCTCAGGGAAGAAGCTGAAAATGGCAGTGCAAAGGGTGGGAGTCATCATTTAAAATGGAGGTAGCAATCCTCTGTACCTGCCTGGTGTACAGGGATGTCAGGCTCAGCTGTGACTCACCAAGCAAACGACTGGACCATCTAACTACCTGATCCAAGGATTTCCTCTGTTTCAGTTTTATCTGACCAAACCATGACAGTAAAGAAAAGGATAAAACAGATTCAATAAAAGCCCGATAAAACATTGTCATTATGGATCAGTCAATTTGGAAGTGTTCAAGTTTCCTTAAACAATGCAAATGTTGCTGACCCTTTTTGCACACCCTTTCACAGTTCTCTTCAAAGTTTAAATTACTATTAATAATCGTCCCAAGATATCTGTAAGATTGCACACATTCAGTGGTCTGGCCTTTTAGTACGGTGACTTTGTGCCTGAGAGTTTTCCTCCTAAAGTCAATAATGATATCTTTACAGTCTAGTCAAAAAAGGGGGTTAGCGTGCACCTTTGGAAATATATTTTTAATTGGTATCATTAGATGGAAAAATATGTGTAGAAAATGGTTTGCTATGTTACCAGTTGCATAAATTGTCCCACGTGACTTTTTTATGCAAGTTTAGCATAGGACCTCGGCAAACTATCAAATCTCAATTTTAGGGGTAGGGAAAATACAAATGAACACATCTTTAGATTGCAACATCACAGCTACATGTAATACCACTCAAAATGTTCGAAATGATCTCGGCTTTCCATTGGTGGGTAAATATCAAAAATCGGTGCAATAGTTAGGTCAGCAGAGGGCAAAAGGTCACCAAAATAGGTCATTGCTGAAAATTTTGCATCGTGTCAATTAAAGCTTATGCCAGGCCCCCAGTGGTTCGTTCAACAGTTTTAATAGCTAGATATTGTCGACAGGATGCAACTAGATCACTTGGATGTGACAAAACAAGATTATCTTATAAATGGCTCATACTGTACGAGCTTCTGTTTTATCCATTTTTACGAAAGCTCAAATATGGGGTAGGGGAAACTAAAATGCACATAACTTTTGAACCACACAAGATAAATGCGACATCTACCACTCATCTTGACCGTCTTGCATTCTGCTATTCATTCGTACAAAGTTTCTGCAGATGGGGCCAGAAATGGGGTCACCAGAGCTCAAAAGGTCACAAATTTGAGACAAGGTGGGTATATAAAATAATATTCTGTATTTATACTGGAAAACTCTAAGTTTCAGAAACTTATCTCCACGGTGGGTGTATACCCACAGAGAACCTTTTTGAAACACATGTATCTGCAAAAGTCAAAGCACCAATTTTGTATGAGACCCACACATCCATATAATAAGACGATGCAAGTTGTACTACAAATTTCAAAGTAGCAGCTTTCAAGTCAGTAGGCTTATTGGCGTACACTTTAATCCCTCTCATTTCATAGCAGTGACTCGGCGAATCAGGATTTCCAGGTAATGTTCATAATAATACTTTATTGGATAACCTGGTTACAAATGTAATCTTCCACAGGGTCTTGTTTTGCAATGTAAACCAAACAAAAGACACAAGGGAATGTCTCTGATGGTTTCTCATTTATCGAGGTAAAAAAGAACAAACTAAACGTGTTCACATTTATGTAGTGGAAAAAAGGAAACCTTTCGTTAGGGATACTTTTAATTCTCTTTTTTTCTAAACTAAAACTCAGAGATATTTTGGTATTGATGCTATAGTCCTACTCTTCATTTCAGAATAACATGTGAAAGAGGCCAAAATGCCAAAACGAAAACGTGATGGAAGTGCTGCTGCAGCATCTCCAAAGCCTTCTCGCAAAAAGCCCACCCATGCCACATGCATGCTTCATGTGCCATCTTTATCTGATCATGGCCCTTTCACAAAATTAAGTAACGTCAAAGGAACTGCAGCTGAAAAACTACAGTACCTTCATGGTATTCTGGACCGCCGTCTCCACCAGCCACATGATTCGCCACATCGTATGCAATCTGTATGTGACCAGATTTCTGCAGCCCTCCCTGATGACTTGGAAAGCATTGGGTATCACCGTCAGTGTTATCAGCGTTTTACCTACAACTTGGATCGTCTTGGAGATGGACAGGACAATGAACCAAAGGCATCAACCTCTGCATTACGTTCACCCCGCAAACGATCTACCCCAGGTCCTCTCTTCCCACGCAAGTGCATTTTCTGTGACAAAGTAGAGATTAAAGGACCTGACCGAAAAACTGAGCGGCCTCGACTGTTCTCATCTTGGAGGAACAAAGACAATGCTTGGGAGCAAATCAACTCAAAGGCAGAAAAATTGGGTCTATCTCGACTACATCGCTTGGTGAAAGGTGTTGATCTTTTCTCTGCTGAGGCCAAGCACCATGAGCCATGTTTTAAGTCCTTCCGTACAACTTTCTCTAACTACGAGCGTGGGATCAACAGAGCTAAAGAACCGAAGCACAGCGAAATGCTAATTGCCCATGAGAAGGCTCTGGCATCAGTACGGGACCATATTCAGATTCATGTCATCCAGCAATATGAGGTTGTACGGCTAAGTTCCTTGCGCTTGCTGTTCATCAAAGAGTTGAAACGAAATGGGTATGAGAATGAGATCTATCGCTCTGAAAAACTACTGAAACGCCTGCAGAATGACCCAATCCAGCATGTTTCCTTTATGAAAATCATCCCAGATAAATCTGGCGCAATTTCATTCTGGCTTGTCTACAGTTCGAAGATCACTGTTGTTGATGCTTTTGCACAAGCTTACAATCTTGGAAGCGAGGATAAGTTTGAAAATGCCGCACTTCTTCTTCGCAGTAACATTCAACAAGCTTTTGGACAGTCCCAAAGTCTACCATGGCCACCAACGTCTGATGACATGGAGCTTAGTTGTGATAGGCTTTTACCTTCGGATCTCATCCACTTCCTTAACATAGTTCTGTACGGAAAGGAAGAGATGGATATGAGTGAGAAGATGAAGCTTCTTGTCAGTTCCATTGGGCAAGACATATGCCGGGCAGTGTCAGGAGGAAAATGGAAGATACCAAAGCATGTGCTCCTGTGTATGACTGTAAGACACTTGTTCCGTAGCAAGCAGCTCACAAAGATTTTGAACCTACTTGGCCACTCTGAGAGCTATAATTTTGGTTTGGAGTTGGAAACTGCCCTGGCCAAGGCCCTTGATGAAGTCTCCAACTTTCTGACACACCAAATTGTGACTGGAGAGGGAAATGAGGTATTCCATTGTGAGTGGGACAACCTGAACAAAATCACAACAAATTTGCATGGGAGTAACATTGTCAACAGTGCTGGAGGGATCATGATACAGGAAGTCAGGCCTGGGCCCCAGAGACCTGATGTTCGAACTTTACCTGAATTGGATAGGACACAAGAGCGGAGCCTGAAAGTTCCTACGCCAGAAACTATTCCACCCTTGCACTTCAAACGTACTGGTCCAACATTTCCTGAAGGCTCATCATTTGATCCACCTGCAGAGAACGACACAGTCTATTCTACCAAGATGCTTGAGTATTACGTCTGGCTCTTTAGCAGATATATTGGAAGCAATGGCAAGCAGCCTGTGCCTGGGCTAGGGGGATTCATTTCTGCTACTGGTATCCCTCCACCCAGGAAATCAACAGTGGACTATTTTACACCTATCCATCAACCAATAACCGATAATGCAGTCGTTCATGAGTTACTGAAGCGCTCAGAGGAGGCAACGGCTGAAGTTGGTCAGAAGTGGGTCCTGAATACATTCGATTTGGGAGTATGTATGAAAGCTCTCCCCATAATCTGGCGGTATCCAGAAGAATTTTCCAATCACGTGATAACCATTGGTGCCTTTCACACTTCCATGAACTACATTGGCATGCTTACTGGCCATAAAATGAAGGGTTCTGGATACGCAGAAATTTTGTTGGAGGCACAGCTAGTGCAAAGTGGATCCCTAAAAGGAGTTCTAAGTGGTAAGGCATACGCCAAGGCTCTCTTCTGCCTCAAAACAGTGAGCGAAGCAATGGAATGGCTGCTAATGGAGCGATTTGTCGAGGAGGTACACATCCCGATTGATGACCCGGCTGCACTTTTTGAGCTGCCTTGAACAGCTTGATGGTGAACAGGAGGAAGATTACTATGACTTTGAGTTTGACCAGTTTGACTTTGACTCTGGAGAGGAAAGTGACGATGGTGTATAATGATCAAGGGATGAAAGGTTATACTGACATGTAAACATGCCAAGCATTCATATTGAGACTGGTCTAATAATGTACTTTGACCCTACAAACACGGTCTTGACACCAAAGTCGTAAACATAGCATGGATCAAAAAGGTTTTCCAGGTTGTTGATGGCTGAGTTATTCAGTATAAATAAAGTTTATTATTATTTTATACACCCACCGTGTCTCAAATCTGTGACCTTTTGACCTCTGGTGACCCCATTTCTGGCCCCATCTGCAGAAACTTTGTATGAATGAATAGCGGAATGCAAGACGGTCAAGATGAGTGTTAGATATCGCATTTATCTTGTGTGGTTCAAAAGTTACGTGCATTTTAGTTTCCCCCACCCCATATTTTAGTAGTAGTAGTAGTAGATTAGTTTATTTGACAGGGACAGTGCAATAAACATAGACAATTAATCAAAGACAATCAATCTGATGTGTTGCACATAGAGCTTTCGTAAAAATGGATAAAACAGATGTTCGTACAGTATGAGCCATTTATAAGATAATCTTGTTTTGTCACATCAAAGTGATCAATTTGCATCCTGTCGACAATATCTAGCCATTAAAACTGTTGAACGAACCACTGGGGGGCTGGTATAAGCTTTAATTAACACGATGCAAAATTTTCAGCAATGACCTATTTTGGTGACCTTTTGCCCTCTGCTGACCTAATTATTGCACCGAATTTTGATATTTACCCACCAATGGAAAGCCGAGATCATTCCAAACATTTTGAGTGGTATTACATGTAGCTGTGATGTTGCAATCTAAAGATATGCTAATTTGTATTTTCCCTACCCCTAAAATTGAGCTTTGATAGTTTCCCGAGGTCCTATTCTGAACTTGCATAAAAAAGTCACGTGGGACAATTTATGCAACTGGTAACATAGCAAACCATTTTCTACACATATTTTTCCATCTAATGATACCAATTAAAAATATATTTCCAAAGGTGCACGCTAACCCCCATTTTTGACTAGACTATTAGTTTTTGTCGTATTCAGCTGCAGGTAGGAATCCTCACACCAGTGAACAAAATCATCAGCTACTGGGCCGTGGCCACTCTCACCATCCTGAAGGAGACTGACAACAACTGAATCATCAGCATACTTTATAATGTGTCTGTTGTCATGTCTGCTCCGACACATGTTTGTGTACAGGATGAAGAGTAGTGGTGACAACACACACCCTTGAGGAGAGCCAGTAGAAGAACACTTTTGGTCAGACAATGTACCATTGACCCTTACTCTCTGTGTCCTGTACCAGAATCCAACCCACCAGATTATTACTCAAGTCAAATTGTTGCAGGAGCCTTTCAACTAATATATGAGGTTGGATTGTATTAAAAGTGGAAGAAAAGTCCACAAATAAAAGCCTGGCATATGTCCCATTAAAATCCAGATGTTCAAAAAGCATGTTAAGCAGAGTGACAGTGGCATCCTCCACTCCTCTGTGAGGTCTATAGGCAAACTGCAAAGGATCCAATGCATGCTCAGTCTGCTTTAGGACCTCAAATCTGACCAGTTTTTCAAAAATTTTCATTAAAATTGAAGTCAAAGCAACTGGTCTAAAATCATTTACCATTTTTGGACAGCTGGATTTTGGAACGGGGACAACCACAGCATCTTTCCAGATCTTAGGCACATGTTGTGTCTGTAAGGACTTATTAAAAATGTAGTGAAACACAGGACTCAGTTCATATTATTCCATTATTATACCATTATTCCCCAGAGACTGATGGAGAAATTACTCCTTCTCGGTCTGAACACCGCCACATGTCTCTGGATCCTGGATTTCCTGACTGAGAGACCTCAGTCTGTCCGGGTTGGAAACAACATCTCCAACTCTGTCACGCTGAGTACCAGATCCCCTCAAGGCTGTGTACTCAGTCCACTGTTGTTTACACTTCTAACACATGACTGTGTATCTAGACACGAGGGGAACCAGATTATTAAGTTTGCAGACGACACCACGGTGGTGGGACTTATTCAGAGGGATGAGGAATCAATGTACAGGGAAGAAGTGAGAGACCTGGAGGGCTGGTGCAGGGAGAACAATCTGGTGCTCAACGTGGACAAAACGAAGGAGATGATTATCGACTTCCGGCGGTCACAGCCTGAGCACGTCCCCCTCAGCATCGGCGGCTGTTTAGTGGAGAGAGTGGAGAACATCAAGTTCCTCGGAGTGCAGATCTCGCAGGACCTGACCTGGAGCAAGAATTCCTTGGAGATCAGGAAGCGGGCTCAGCAGAGACTACACTTCTTGAGGAAACTCAAACAGGCCTCTCTCCCCATCTGCATCCTCAGGACCTTCTACAGAGGTGTGGTGGAGAGTGTTCTGACGTACTGCATTGCTACATGGTACTCCAGCTGCAGTATGTCAGACAAAAAAGCCCTGCAGAGGATAGTCAAGGGGGCTGAGAGGGTAATTGGAGTCTCCCTCCCCTCTGTCCAAGAACTTTTTCAGAACTGTTGTAGGAGCAGGGCACTGAACATTGTCAAGGACCGTTCTCACCCTCTGCATAAACACTTTGAACTTCTTCCATCTGGTAAACGATTCCGGAGCATCAGAGGCAGAACCACCAGACTGATCAACAGCTTCCTTCCACAAGCTGTCAGGATGCTGAACAGCTGACCCGGAATCTCTCATACACACTACTGCACCTACGGACATTTTGTATATTATTTGTATATTATAGTTAGTTAGTTTTTTTTTTTCCCAAGTATGTCTCAGGGATGTGTGAATGGATGGGGGGGTGGGGGTGGGGGTGGGGGTGGGGGGTGAAGCTATGTGGGAGTGTGTCTTAAATCATGCTGCTTCTATTTATATGGATGCCGAGAGAAACGCAATTTCATCTTGCCTGCACTACGGTTGTATGTACAGCAATATGACAATAAAGTTTGATTTGATTTGATTATTTGATTTGATATGCACAGGACTTTATCAAGTGTCCACATATATTATCAGGGCCCTGACTTTTGTTCACTTTCACAGCACAGAACGCTCTTTTAACGTCCTGCACCTCAATATTAAAGTGCTGATTGTCTTTGAGTTTCTGTCAAATCTTGGGTTTCTGTGCTAAAATCAAAGGAATCAAAACAACCATAAAAACAATTAAGAGCATTAGCCAGCTCTGAGTCTGAATTAAAACCATCTAAAAACACACGATTACTGCGCTCTGTGCTCTGAAGGCCTGCAATAGTTTTCATACTAGCCCAGGCTGAACCAAGCTTCTTTGCTGCTATCTTGCTTTCCAATTCTGATTTATAATTCTGTTTTGCTCTTAAAATTTCGGACTTCAGCTCTTTTGTGGCAACCTGCAGCTCAGAAACAGACCCCTGTTTAAAGGCAAGTGCTTTCCTCTGTAAGCAGGATTTAACTGATTTTGTAACCCATGGCTTGTTGTTGGGATATATTTTGACATGTTTACGTGGAATGATCATATCCCTGCAGAAAGCCATGTATGAGCGTGTCATGTCCACTAAAGAGTCCAAATCTTCTCTGCAGGCCAGTGTGAACACCTCCCAGTCCGTACAGTTAAAGCATTCCTGGAGGCAGTGCACTGAATCCTCTGTCCACACGTCAATGTCTCTGGTCTTCGCCTTGTCTCTTCTGAGAGCAGTTTTATATGTGGGCAGCAAATGCACACAGTTGTGATCTGAGGATCCTAAAGGAGGAAGGGGAAGAGATTTATTGGCCCTCTCTATGGATACGTAGCACAGGTCCAATGTCTTGTCTCGCCTGGTTGGGCAGGAGATGTACTGATGAAAGTTTTTAAGTGTCTTCTTTAGAGACACATGGTTAAAATCCCCAAGGATAAAATTTGGAGCCTCTGGGGAAATCGACTGCAACCGCTGGATCACATCAAAGAGGGTGCTGGAGGTGGAGGCAGCATCTGCCCTCAGGTGAATGTTCACAGTCATTATGAAAAGTTGGGGGAACTCGCGGGGCAGATAAAAGGGGCGTAGTGACACGGACAGAAGCTCCACATCTGGTGTACAGATGTGCTCTCTGACCGTGACAGATGAACAGTACTGTTTATTAATATACAAACATACGCCACCCCCCGACGTTTCCCCGTTACCTCTTCCTGCCGATCCAAGCGAAGTGGGGCTCCAAAGCTGTTAATACACAGGTCCGGGTCCCAGTCATGCGCCGTAAGCCACGTCTCCGTGTAAGCCATGACACAGCAGTTCTTGAAATCCTTCTGATATCGGACATTTCCTTGAATTTCATCCACTTTATTTCTCAGGGATTGTACATTCCCCATAATAATGGAAGGAAGAGGAATACGGTTAAGCTGACGCCTCCTCAGGTTTAATCAGTGTGTGAATGCGTGTGTGAATGGGTGGATAGCAGGATCTGTAAAGCGCTTTGGTCATCCAGAGATGAGAAAAAGTGCTATATAAGTGAACGCCATTTACCATTTACATCTGGTGTAAAAGTAACACAGCATTTCAGAAAAGGAACATCATACCAACAGTAAAAGTATGATGGTGATAGTGTGATGGTCTGGGGCTGTTTTGCTGCTTCAGGACCTGGAAGACTTGCTGTGGTAAATGGAACCATGAATTCTGCTATCTACCAAAAAACCCTGAAGGAGAATGTCTGGCCATCTGTTCGTGACCTCAAGCTGAAGCGCACTTGTGTTCTGCAGCAGGACAATGATCCAAAACACACCAGCATGTCCACCTCTGAATGGCTTAAGAAAAACAAAATGAAGACTTTGAACTGGCCTAGTCAAAGTCCTGACCTGAATCCGATTGAGATGCTGTGGCATGACCTTAAAAAGGTGGTTCATCAGAATCAGAATCAGATTTATTGCCATTGTTCATGTAGTACACAAACTAGGAATTTGTCTCGGTGCCATGCTGCAACATTAAAAACATGATGAGATAAAGAGATAAACTAAAAAACTAAAAGACTAAAAACATGCAATAAGTGTAGAATAATAAGTAATAATAATAATAATAATAATAATGAGTAATACTAGTCAAGGCAGTTTTAAATAAATTAGCAAGTAGCAGGTTCATGCTTGAAAACCCTCCAATGTGGCTTAATTACAACAATTCTGCAAAGATGAGTGGGTCAAAATTCCTTCACAGCACTGTAAAAGACTCATTGCCAGTTATCGCAAATGGTTGATTGTGGTTGTTGCTGCTAAGGGTGGCCCAACCAGTTATTAGGTTTAGGGGGCAATCACTTTTTCACACAGGGCCATGTAGGTTTGGATTTTTTTCCCCTTAATAATAAACACCTTCATTTAAAAACTGCATTTTGTGTTTACTTGTGTTGTCTTTGTCTAATATTTAATGATTTGAAACATTTAAGAGTGACAATGTCACGAGCTGAGCCGGCTTGGCTTTCCCCGGCTCGGCCTCGATCTCTCTGTGGGTTTTGGTTTCACTGTTTATGTACATTTTGTGTATTTTTGTACTTATTCCATAACCATAGCCACTGCCTGACCGGCAGCTGTTAGTCAGCCTCGGTGACCTACTTTCTCCCATGCTGCTGACAGTCTGCCGGTCCAGCCACGCCCCCTCGCTCTCCCTCTGGTTCTATCAGCTGTTCCCAGCCCCAGTAATGTTTTTTTTCCCACGCCTCGCCCAGGTGTGCCCAATTTGTGTGGCCAGCGGTGTTTGTATTTAAGTGGCTCTTCGCTAGACAAACGCCGCTGGACCATTGTACAGATTAGACGGTTAATCTCCACCGTCTGACCATCACGTCCCGAAGGATTATTTGTGTTTGTGCTTGCTGTCTGCCTTGGATGACTCGGACTGCTCCTGCATGGTGAATAAGAGCTTTTCCACATTTCTGTTTGCAGATGTGCTGCAACGCTTGTCTGTACCGTTTCCTCTGGCAGGACAACTGCTACGCTCGGGCACTGCTGCCCGGCTCTTCTTCTCCCGTGCCAGTCGAGCATCCTTGAGAACTCCAAATTTACACGAGTACTTTGTCCTGTTAGTGTTTGTGGCCACGGTGCACAGTGGTCTGCCTGCTGTACGCTGTTTGTGCCAGCCTTTATGTGCACACCTGTTACATTCCTGTAAGTCTTTACTTTTTGAACTGTATGTTATCAATAAATGTGTGTCTGGTGAACCCTGCGTGTAAATCCTCATCTATCTTTCTCTTCCTCCATGCACTGTGGAAAAGTGCACGGAGAGGTTTATGACAGACAAACATACAAAAAATGAGAAATCAGGAAGGGGGCAACCACTTTTTCACACCACTGTATTTCTGATGGAGCCACTGACCTGAGATTTTCACTAGATATCAGTAACAACCCAAGTAATCCATACATACAAAGTAATCAAGGCAACTGTGTCCATGAAACAAGTTACATTTAATAAAGTGAAATGACACAAGGAATAAGTATTGAACACATGAAGAAAATGAGGTCTAAAAAGACAAAGAAAGCCAAGAAACCAGATGAAATCCATCAGAATATAGGAAGCCATCCCATCTCCCATCAGTGCAAATTAATTTCAGCTGGTTAAGTCCTGACTGATAGCCTTTAAAAAGGTCTGTGAATATCAGATTGTCACACCACATTGAAACTCATGATGGGTAGAAGCAAAGAGCTCTTTCTAGACCTTTGCAACCTTATTGTTGCATAACATAATGATGGTATTGGTTACAGGTACATTTATAAACTACTGAATGTTCCAATGAGCACTGCTGGAGCCATCAGAAGTGGAATCAGAAGTGGAAAGAACATCATTTTACCATAAACCGGCCATGAGTAGGAGGACATCACAAGATTTCTGGCAGAGGAGTCAAAAGAATTATCAGAAGAGTTATCCAAGAGCCAAAGACCACTTGTGGAGTGGAGAGCTCCAGAAAGACCTGGAGTTAGCAGGTACATCTGTTTAAAAAAAACAAAACAATAAGTAATGCATTCAGCCGACATGGGTTCTATGCCTGCTCACCTCACAAGACTCCATTGCTGAAGAAAAAGCATGATGAAGCTTGTTTAACGTTTGCTGTACAACATTTGGGCAAGCCAGTAAAATACTGGGAGAATATAATATAGTCAGATGAGACCAAAATTGAACTATCTGGATGTCACAACACACAGCATGTTTGGAGGGGAAATGGCACTGCACATCCCACCATGTTGTGGGGGCGTTTTTCAGCACATGGTACAGGTAGGCTTCATATAATTGAAGAAAAGATGAATGGACAAATGTACAGAGACATCCTTGATAAGAACCTGTTGCCATCTGCCAAGATGCTGAAGATGAAGATCAGTGGCACAGTTATACGGGCGGTGGGGGAAACTAGCAGTGAAATGGGAGCTGTCTGTTTCACCACCCTGGATAGGTGTGCCCCGGAGAAGGCGACTAAGTTCAATGGTGTTTGAAGTTCAATGCAAGGTAGGTTTAGTTGAGTTTACCGGGTTTTTTTTAAATAAAGTTATGTTCTGCTCCGGGGTCTACAAAAGCGGTGGAAGAATGCTTGGAGTTTGGTTGGAGACTGAGAACTGGTTTGTTACAAGGGTGAGAAGTGATCGTGTCCGCCAGTCGCACTACTGCGACTAGTGGGCAGTCTCTATCAGTTTAACCCTTGTGTTTCCACGTGACACATAACGATGGTGGTGGGGTGGGGGTCATATGGACCCCTGTTTTTTTTTTGTTTGTTTGTTTTTTTCCCAGAATGGATAGTTTATCTGCCAGTGGTTGGGGGGTGGGGGGTCCCGACTAGACCCCCACCTCAGGGTTTTGGGTGAAAAGGGTCATGTCGACCCCCTAGTATTTTCCGAGGGGGTCGTATCGACCCCTTTTGTATTTTTTGAGGGGGTCATATCGACCCCGCTATTTCTTTTCCAAGGAATAGATGGCTGATCTCCCCGTGGTTTGTCGAGGAAGGAGGGGGGTGGTGTGGGGGTCGACTAGACCCCCACCTCGGGGTTTTGGATGAGAGGGGATCATATCGACCCCCTTTGTATTTTTTGAGGGGGTCATATCGACCCCGCTGTTTATTTTTTCTCCAAGGAATAGATAGTTGATCTCCGGGTGGTTTGTTGAGGACTTGGGGGGGTGGGGGTGGGGTTACTGTCGAGGAATAGATAGTTGATCTCCAGGTGGTTTTGTTGAGGACTTGGGGGCGGGGGTGAGGGGTGGGGGTCTAGTCGACCCCCACCTCGGGGTTTTGGATGAGAGGGGATCATATCGACCCCCTTTGTATTTTTTGATGGGGTCATATCGACCCCGCTGTTTATTTTTTCTCCAAGGAATAGATAGTTGATCTCCGGGTGGTTTGTTCAGGACTTGGGGGGGGGGGGGGTCGACTATACCCAACCTCGGGGTTTTGGGTGAGAGGTGGTCATTTAGACCCCATTTGTATTTTTTTCCCCCAAGGAATAGACAGTCGATCTCCCCACCCGGTGGTTTGTGGAGGACTTGCTATTCGACGGAGGACGCGAGAGGACCGCAACTGGCGGGAGCGCAGGCGGGGCAGTACATGAGCGCGCATCTTCCGCACACGTGCGAGCAACACCCGCGACACACCGTTTTGGTCTTGGTGTCCTTGCTCCTGGGACACACGTGGCACCTCTTCCTCTTTTCTTCCAAAGACCGCGGGGGTCCTCCTTGCGCAGTGGCCTCGGGGTCGCCGCCAGGGATCCTCTCCCTCTCCCTCTCCCTCTCTCTCCTCCTCCTCCTGAGCACGAGCGGGGCCACGAGCGCCTTGCCCAGCTGCTCCGTGAACAACCTGAGCCTGTTGCGTCTGCCGGTCATTCATGCGGGATTGAGCTCCCGCCACAGGACAAAGGCGTTGTATGCCGACAAGTCCACCATGTTGTGGAACAGGACCAGGGGCCAGCGGCAGGTTTTTCTCCTGCAGCTGTATGTGGCCACGACCTTGTCTAGGTTGTCGACGCCTCCCTTGGTGCGATTGTAATGGAGCACCGCGAGGGGTTTGCGATCGGCGCGGTCGCTCAGCAGCGGGCCTCACAGGTACCTGTCGGCGGTGGCGAGGAGCAGCACGTTCTTGTTCCTCTTGGCGAGATAGGACACCAGGGCGACGTCGGGAGCCCCAGACGAGGAGAACGCGAAGGACGAGGAGCCGACCGCCCTGCCCCTGACATCGAGCAGCTCTCGCGGGATCTCGGGCCTGTTGACACGCAGGGTCCCCAGTACGGTCAGGTCCCGTTCAGTGAGAAGCCTGCGCGCGAGCTCGTGGGACGTGAAGAAGTTGTCGCAGGTGACGTTCCGCCCGGGTCCCAGTCCCTCGGTGAGCTCGAGGACGACTCGGGTGGCCAGGTTCTTTTCGGGGTGACCTCCTTTTTCGGGTTTGCCGGTGTAGACCTGCATCTTCCACGCGTAGCTGGACCGGGCGTTGCACGTCACCCACAGCTTGATGCCGTACTTGGCCAGCTTGTTTGGCATGTACTGTCTGAAGGGACAGCAACCTGGGGAAGGGGTGGGGGTGGGGGGGTGTTGGTTACACAAAGGAAAAGAAAACAAACAAACAAGAGAAGGTGGATTAATTATTTTTTTTGGGGTGAGAGAGAGAGAGAGAGAGAGAGAGAGAGAGAGAGAGAGAGAGAGAGAGAGAGAGAGAGATTTTTTTTTTTTGATTTTTTAAAAGATCTTTAATAAACACACTTGTCCATCAGTCAATACAATTTCTATATCATGCTATGTTACACAGAAAATTAATCCCCCAAAAAATGCCCCAAAAAAAGCTGTCCATCATGAACTGAACAGAGGACATTCTCCAGGGACCAGAGGGTCCTGAAACCTTCCACATCCCCATTCCCCATAAAAAACTGAAAGTCCAGCCTGATTCTGGCTTTAAGTAGCCTCACAAATAAAATTTTGACATCAACATCATTCTCAACATTTTCAAGTTTTCTTCTCCGGCTTACATAGATAGCCAACTTTGCCTGCCCTAAAACAAAGTTCAGTAGTTGACACTTCTGCTTAAAACGACGATTGTACATAAAACCACAAATGAAAACCTGCTTAGAGAAAACTTCCTTAAAAATATGAAAAAGTTTTGTGAGAAGTTCAAAGAGGCCACTCAGGCGCTGACATTCAATAAAACAATGAAAAACAGTCTCCCTAGAGGAACAAAAAACACACTGATCACTGACACTGCTGTTAATCACAGAAACAAAAGCATTGACAGCTATAATACCATGCAGGACCCACCACTGTAAGTCTCCATGCCTCTTAGGGAGAGGGGCTTTATAAAGAGCCCTCCAGGCAGGCCGATGCCCTTTTCCTAGTTTAAAATAGGCTCTCCAAGGAGTGTCCACACAGGTGTTCAATCGGTCCTTGTTGAGTGCCATCACCACCAGTCTGTAGAGTGCCTTACCACTGGCTCCTCCAAAGTCCACACCAGTGGGAGCACAGAATGCCAGTAAGGAGCAAGGAGCGACGTCAAAGTCCATATAGAGCGTGAGAGAGGGAAAGGGGTCAGTGCTTTCTGGCTGCAGCGTGCCATTGCTAAAGTCCAAGAGTAGGGAGTGCTCAAGTCCATGAAGCTCCTGTTTCCAGTGTGCAAGAAGACCATCGATGAAACGATTCGACCTGACACCAAGATGAGCTGCTAAAGCTGAGGCGTTGTTGAGGCCAGGACCAGCCAGTTCCACCACTTGCTTCAGAGTGAGAACGTTCCTGGAACACAGCCTATCAAGGAAGGTCCTTCCAACTCCCGGCAGGACACCAAGGCGACCACCAAAAACCAGCGGCTCCCTCAACAACCAGTAGAGGGAATCGCATGGCCCTCTTTGTTTTTTAAAAACAGTCCACACTGAAAAGAGACTGCGGTAAAAACTGGGTAAAGACAGTGCATTAGAGTTCTTAAAATCCATTAAAAACACAGGGAGGTCTAGCCCAAGCCCAAGGACTCTCTGTAAAATAACACAGGCCAAAGGCCTCCATACCAGGTCCTGGGGGCCCGTCAGCAGTCTCTGTATGAAAGTCAGTCTAAAAGCAGCACCTCTACTAGCTAAATGAATCACTCCTTGCCCCCCCTCCTCTTTGGGAAGAAATAACAGGGCTTGAGGAACCCAGTGGAGTCCACCCCCCCAAAAAAAGTCCACCAAAACAGACTGAATTTTGGACAACAAACCAGCAGGGGGGTCCATGCACATGAGGCGGTGCCACAGGGATGAGGAAACAAGATTATTTAAAATGAGCACTCTTCCTCTAAAAGATATTCTTGGCATTAGCCACTTCCACTTGTTTAGTCTCCCGTTAATTTTCTCTATGACCCCATCCCAATTTTTTTGCTCAAACTGCTGATTTCCAATAAAGACACCAAGATACTTAAAACCTCCTTTTTTCCAAATCAACCCACCCGGCAGCGTAAGCTGATTTTCTAGTTTCTCCCCCACCATCAGAGCCTCGCTTTTTCCCCAGTTTATCTTTGCAGAGGAAAGTTGGCCAAAAAGATTGACACTCCTAACCAGAACGTCAATGTCACTCTGCTTGTTTAGCAGAATGACTACATCATCTGCATAGGCCGACAGCTTGAACGTGGTGTCACAGCCAGGAAAAGTAACTCCTGATAGATCCCTTCTCAGGCAGTGAAGCAAAGGCTCTATGGCGAGGGAGTACAGCATCCCTGAGAGAGGGCAGCCCTGCCGAACCCCCCTCTGGACTTTTAAAGGGGCAGACAGGCCCCCATTTATCTTCAGCACACTCTCAATGTCACTGTACAAGACCCGTATCCTGGCTATGAAGCCTGGGCTGAACCCAAAAGCTGTTAAAACTGTCCATAAATATTGGTGTTCAACCCGATCAAACGCCTTTTCCTGGTCAATTGAAATCAAACCAGTTTCTACCGCCAATGAACCAGAGACCTCCAAAATATCCCGAATTAAAGTGACGTTGTCACTAATCAGCCTGCCAGGCACACAGTAAGTCTGGTCTACATGAATGAGCTCGCTCATCACCTTTCTCAGTCTTCGGGCCAGAGCTTTTGAGAGAATCTTGTAGTCTGTGCAGAGCAGAGAGACTGGCCTCCAGTTCTTTAGGCTCTGGAGGTCCCCCTTTTTCGGCAACAGTGTGATGATGGCCCTCCTGCAGGTCGTGGGTAGGGTCCCCCTTTCCAAGCTATCTTGGAGAACCTCCAGCAGGTCTGGACCAAGCAGGGGCCAGAATTCCTTAAAAAAGTCCACAGAGAGACCATCTATGCCTGGTGATTTTCCATTCTGGAGGCTCATTAGCGCCGTATGCAGCTCAGACAGAGACAGTGGAGCATCCAAGCCGGCAACAAGGTCCTCTGAGAGCACTGGAAGACCATCAAGGAAAACCTGGCCCAGTGACGTGTCCTCCCTCCACTCTGCTCTAAACAATTCACTGTAAAAGCTAGCAGCGTGTTTCCTGATCTCTGCTGCTGTGGAGATTGTTCTCCCGTCATCGCCCAACAAGGAGTGAATGAGCTTTCTCTGTCCATTTTTCCCCTCCAGTCCAAAAAAGTACTGGGAGGGCGAGTCCATCAGAGCTACATCCATGTAGCGTGAGCGGACCAGAGCACCCTGTGCGGTGACCCCTAGCAAGCTAGCCAAGGCTGACCTTTTTGACTTGAGAGCCTCTAAGTGCTCCTGTTTTCCTGTAGAACTGAGCAACTCCTCTAGTTCTACCACCTCAGTCTCCAGAACTTTCAAGGATTGGGTCAAGCTACGAGTGACATTTTGAGTGTACTGTTGGCAGAGTTGTTTTATCTGGGCCTTACCAAAATCCCACCACAATTGGAGAGAACTAAAAGAGGGTTTTTGTTCCCTGTGTGACTTCCATACATCATGAAAAACTCCCTTAAAAAACACATCATTTAAAAGTGTATTATTAAAATGCCAAAAAGCACTCTTACACTTTACATTTTCAATGAAAACAGAACAAATCAGCAGGCAGTGATCAGTGAAACCAACAGGACAGATACAACTATTTTTAAAAACACTCATTTGGTGTTTAAAACCATAGAAACGGTCTAACCTAGCCATAGATAAGAGGTTATCTTTAGCATGGCTCCAGGTGTACTGCCTCTGGTCCCCATGATGTGATCTCCACACATCGGCCATTTCATGCGCCTTCACTAGTTCCCTCAGCCTATTGGCAGAAGCAGGGTGAGGTTCCTGATGGTTCCTGTCCAGTCTGTGGTTTAATGTACAGTTAAAATCACCCCCCAGAAATAAAAAACTATTTGGATTACAGGATCTAACCGTATCTGATAGCATATTAAAGACCCTGATCCTTTCTGCTCTCTGGGTTGGCACATACACGTTTATAAGAACCAAGTTTACGTTTTCAAGCTGTACCTTTAGCAAGAGTACATGTCCTTTCACCACCTCTTCTACCTCATAAGAGACAGGCACACAACCCCGAGAGAAAAGTACAGCCACCCCTCCACTATTATTGGATTTGTGGCTAAAAAAAATGCAGCCATCCCACTCTTTTCTCCACTGGCACTCAATGTCTACAGTGCTGTGAGTCTCCTGGACCATCAGCACGTCAAGTGCCTTTAAAATTAAAAAGCTTGTATAAAGAGGCCCTTTTTACATCATCCCTGGCCCCGTTTATATTAAGAGTGCCAATTCTAAGGTGGGGCATTAAAAAGGATAAAAATAAGGTACAGTAAAAAAACACACACATAGCATAAAAGGGAAGAAACAAACTAAGAGTCAACATGACTGTTAGTAATTTGTGATTTCAGTTTGACAACCAGTTTCTTTAAACGAAAAATTTCCTGATCAGTAAAAGTCTCATTCCCATCATTCGGTTTCATCAGCTTGCGAGCTGATGCCACAAATAACTCCAGATCTGGAAAGTAATTTTCCACTTTCACAGCTCTGCTCCCCTTAGTCACCTGGAGAAATTGTCTAATTTTAGTAAAACAATAGGAGCTTTGCTCCTCCTGCGTCTGCGTCTGCATCAGTTCAGACTCATCTCCACTTTCGTCAGAAGCGCTCTCATTCAGTAAATCTAAATTCCCAACCCTACTAGATTTAGCAGAGCTCTGCAAGTTTTCCGCACTTTTCCTTTTTTGTGCAGCTTTAAAAGGATCCTCTTCAACAAAACTACATTCCTGCATTTCTTCATGAAACGCAACGTTTGTCATGCAGTGTTTGCTCTGTGTGTCCGCTACAGCCTCAAACCGCTCCTCCCCCGCCTGCAAAGTCTGTTCATTCACGTTCCTTCGTTTAACTGCACTTTTACTTACACCCTCCACCTGTTTACCCCGGGCGACAGGCTCGTCACAATGATCAGAGCTGCCGCCAGACAGAAATTCCCCACCATCACTGTTTGGGGGGACAACTACCGCGCCCGCCGCGGCCACCCCAGCAGAGGCGGCCGCCCCAGCACAAGCGGACGCGGACGCGGACGCGGACGCCCCCGCAGAAGTAGAAGCGGACGCGGCCGCGGACGCGGATGCGGCCGCAGTCGCGGCCACGACCGCCCCAGCAGAAGCGGGCGCCGCAGCGGCATCCGCCGCACCACATGTAGCGCTACCCTCCGGACCACCAGAAACAGCGGCGTCACCTTTCTTACCGCCAGTGCTCTTTGTGTTCGCCTTTTCAGGACATGACCTAATAAGATGGCCTTCTGCGCCACACGCAAAACACTTCATGGTTTCAGATGTTGCAAACACCAAGTAGCTAAAGCCATCAATCCTAAAATTAAAAGACGCGTTCAGTTCAGCAGAGCTGTCTTTCAACACCATGAAACACTGCCTCCTATGACATACAACATGCTTCAGCAGGGGTGATTTACTACCCAGAGAGACCATTCTGATAGGGGACACAACCTGGCCAAAACGGGACAACTCTCTAATCAGCTGATCATTTTTAACGAAAGGAGGAGCGTTTGAGATGGTGATCCTCCTAGACGGATTCGCCAGCGGTAAAACGGGAGTAAAAGTGTCACCTATGACCACTCCCTGTGCCACCACCTGATCAGCTTTCTCAGTCGAATCCAGAAAGATCACAATTGCGCTGTTCATCCTCGATGCTGATTTTATGCTGCCATGCCCAACCACCTGTCCTACAGCGAGGCTGGCCTCCTCCACAGAACAGGGAACTGTCGGGAGGATTCTCACACCATGACGCCGGGTTAAGCGCTCAAACTCCACACCACCATCAATCACCGGCATGATGCCGGCCGGGAAAAACCGGCAGCAGAAGCTACCGTTCCCCAACACACTCACTCCAACACTCACACCCCAGCACACACACACTCAACCCACTATATTAAACACACACACCTCAAACACACAAGATAGAGAAAAAGTTAGAAAATACAAAGTTTAAAGTACTCACTCGACACCACTCCACACCCCTGCTCCCACAAACGCCCAGAGAGAGAGAGAAAGAAATGCAACTGGATTTTATATATTTGTTTTTGTTTTTACACCCAACACCACCACCCAACACCACCGCTACTTATCCCTAAAGGGAACCAATCGTTCGTCCACGGTGACCTCCGGTCCGGGCTTGTACAGGAGCTACAGCCACCTCTGCCACGCATCCCACACATGCCTGATGGGCGCCAGCTTGTCTCCTGAGGAGGAAGAAGAAGAGGAATAGCGTCTGGCATCTCTGGTGTCGCGATCGTCGAAACGCAGGACGCTCGAGTATGAGCGGAAGGTCTTGAGGGACATGGTGGACCGGAAGACAGGGCGTCCGCTCTCGGCGTCCCAGAGGCTCTCGCACGCCTCACCTCGCGACCTGTACACGCCCGCGAGGATCAGCAGCCCCACGTAGGCGCGCAGGTCGGTCCGATCCATGGGCTTCCACCCGTCGAGCCCTCGCGACGTCCTCCTGGTGCCTTCCAGGTTGGTCATGGCAATCACCTCGTCCTCCAGCTCGGGCTGAAAGTAAGTGAGGAACGCCGAGGCCACGTCCGCGACGGCCTCGCGCGTCATCCTCGTGGGGCCCTGATGCTGAAGTCGAGGCCGACGTCAATGCCAACGCTGTGACTGCGGGCGAGGCTTCGAGCTCCACGTGATGTTCCCTCGTTTCGAGGTCATCAATTCTGCGGGAGCGTCGCGATAGTCATAGTGATACTGTCCTCCTCCTCCTCCTCCTTCTTCTTCTTCTTCTTCTTCTTCTTCATCCTCGTCGTCCTCCTCTATGTCCGATTCCTCGTCTTCTTCCTCGTCGTCATCATCGTCCTCCCCTTTATCAGATTCCTCTTCTTCACCTTCTTCTACCTCTTCGTCTTCATCTTCTTCTACCTCTTTGTTTTCTTCATTTTCTTCTTCTTCTTCTTCTTCTTCTTCTTCGTGTTGCCGTTGTCCTTCCTCGCCGTCCCCGCAGTCTTTGTCTCGGCGGACTCTTGGGGACGTTGGGAGTCGCTCGCAGTCCGGTATCACCGTGGGGTCCCGTGGAGTGGTGCCGCGTCGCATATACCGACTCGTAATCGTCACCCTCGTCGTACTGCGGAGCCGGTACGAGACCGAAGAAGACACGACGGGAGAGGGGGATTCTACTTCTACTTCTATTTCTTCTACTTCTTCTTCTTCTTCTTCTTCTGCTACTACTACTACTACTACTACTTCTTCTTCTTCTTTCCCCCCGGTCCATGGACGCATGCGCGACATGTTGTAGAGATGTGAGGGAGCGAGTGAGCGAGCGAGCGAGAGGGAAAGAAAAGAGTGATTTCCTTGGGCTTTTTTTTTTTTTTTTTTTGTCGTTGAGGGAATTGGCAGTCATGGAGCTGACGCGAGGGACCCTTAGTAACGTGACTTCCTTTCGTCCGTCCTCGGGGGGCAAAGGGCAAGTTCGCGACTGGACCTTGGTACAGCGGCCTGGTTTCGTGAAGGACCCCCACCCCCAAGACGTAATCTCTTGTCCGTTTATGGGTCTGCAAGGAGTAGGTAATTGTAGCATTTTCTGGCCTTGGAGGGATTTTTTTTTTTCCTCCCCAGATGTCATCACTCGTCCGTATAGTTCCACGACTCATTTCCCAGCCTTAGGACTTGTATTTTTTTTTTCATTTTATGTCTTGGCTGATTAGTTTATTTTAAAGACGTGTGTGTGTGTGTGTGTGTGTGTGTGTGTGTGTGTGTGTGTGTGTACAACCCCCACCACCAAGATATAGGGCTAGGCTTCCGATTACATTTGGAGATGGTGGGGGGTCGTCACGACCCCAGACCCCTAGGTGGATCAGATTTCATTTGATGGTAGTAGTCATGACCATCCCAGGCCGCTAGGGGGCGCTATGATAAGATGGAGGAGCTAAGGGGGGCTGCCGATATAGTGGGTTGGGTTTCCGGTTTTTGGTGGCGACGGGGGTCTTCTTGACCCCCCACCCCAGGACGCTAGGGGGCGCTATGACAAGATGGAGGGGCTGCCAATATAGTGGGTTGAGTTTCCGGTCTCCCCAACACCCCCCCCAACACACCCCAGACCGCTAGGGGGTGCTAGGACAAGATGCAAGGAGATGGGGTCCGGGTGACCCCCGGGGGGTCGCACAAGAGTTAACTGGGTATTCAATGACATTATGCTGCGTGCTTGCGCAATACAACCACAGACCCAACTCCTGCTACTGAAGGCGTTCCACGGCGCAGAGTTTAGAGCGACCAACGATCATGGGCTTGGAGGGGTCAGTGGATATGAGAGGTGGAAAGACATGGAGGCGAGACCAGGGTGGAAAGCGGGAATGTGAGGATGAGGAACTGATGGAATTACGCACATGAAAGTGCTCACAGAGATGGTTGTCTAACTTAATGGTAATTCATCTAAAGAATTGGGCTCATCACGGCTGGCTAATTCATTGCGCAGGATTGAATTGAGACACCGGAGAAAAATGCTGCTCAGAGCTGCCTCATCCCAATCAACCTCAGTGGCAAGAACATGGAAATCTACTGAGTATTCCGCCAGCAAGCGTGCGTCTTAGTGAAAGTTAAGAAGGTGAGTGAAATAAACTCCCGAGAAAAGCGGTCAAATGAGTAATTAATGAAATTGGGACTGTCGACAATGGCCTGAGCCCAGGTAGAGGCCTCCCCTCTAACAAAGTAACCACATAACTAATTTTGCTGTCATTGTAGGGGAAAGCCTCCAGGACCTGCTGGAAAGCAAGACAGCACTGCAATAGTAATCCCGTCCTCAAGTTTACCGCTGTAGCGAGCAGGTGTGGAAACTGTTACCGAGTGATTTATGTGAGTGGAGATGGAGGAACCCAACAGGGCAGTGGACATGGTGGAAACTGAGGTGACAGCATTGACTGCGGTACTGAGGTGATCTAAGCAATCTGAGACCCTGGTGAGCTGTGTCAGGGCCAGATTTAATTGGTAGGAGACCTGATCTAACTGGTGTTCAACTACAACTAAATATCAGAACCTCATCAGAATGGTCTCAGTGGAAGAGTGGCTGTCAAGAAGTCATTCTTTAGGAAGGAAAATGGAGAGAAAAGGTTAGTGTATGCCAAATTACACAAGGGCGAGACTGAGAATCAGTGGAAAAAGTTTTAACAGAGAACAGAACACGAGGTAGCCAACATCCTAAGAAGAGCTTTGGAACGTCCTTCAAAAAGCCTGGAGCTCTATTCCTGAAGACTGCCTAAAGAAATTCAAAAAAGCTTAAAGGTCACCTGGCTTAGCTGCAAGTGACAGTGATACAGCTGAAAACTGTGACATGTAACTGCAGTTTTGTTTCACCAAAGCGCTTAGAGTTTGCAGACACAACATGCAGAGAGTTTCCAGCAGAGGGTGTGGTTAGGCCACCGTAGTGTCCCTCAAACTTTCTAACCAAAAATATGGTTTGTGGGGTCAACAGCAGTTTGTAGGGTCAACAGAGAAACATTCAGAGAATGTGAGGCGAAACCGCTCAGCAACACTGCACCCTTTGTGCTGCTGCCCCTGAGCAGATGGAACAGCTGAGGGGAACACAGGCGGACAACTGCTGCCTTCCCACCATCATGCAGAAATACTCTTATAGGGAACAGCAGTGTAGTGCAGTCAAATATGGCTATGCTTAAAAACCAGCCTTATGTGGCCACTTCTGAAAATCTAGTGCTGCATAAAGGTATGTAGTATGAGTAATGATTATTAGAATAAAAGCTTTATCAGTGTGGCGCTGCTCATGTGACTGTTCTTAAATCCATGTGAATTGCTTATTGCATCTGACACTCAGATACTATATCACAAGATAGTACAACTACAACTACAGGTCATCTGATGTTCATTAATAGCTGACTCCAGAAGTTAGTAAAACCCTACAGTCTCTGATGTTTAAATGTCTGACTTTACAGGAGCTACATGTTTGCAACCTCACATTAATGCAAGTGTTTTGGTCCTTATAGTTATTTTCTTGTTGCAGAATATTTCAGAGATTAGAATGATAAACACATTTTGAATCTAGGCCCAGCTGTCATTGAAATATTCACAAAAATGTAAAACTGATTATTATAGCGCCACCTATAGGCACAGTGCCTTGATTTGGGGTATCAATTGGGAGAATTTCTGACCTGACTGGTAAATTTCATGTTTCTACATATTACCGTTTTCCCTTCCCACGCAGGGAGTGACAGAGAAGTTTCCTGCAGCTGCACTGCTTGGAACTCTAACAGTGATAATAAGAAGAAGAAGAAAAAGAAGAAGAAAACAAACCAAAAACAGCCATTGTTCCTGCTGAAATACACTTAGCCTACAATTGTTGATATCAAAACAAAGTAAACTGTCACATAAGCCAGCATTTTGGTTGTCATACCTCCGTGGGGCACAGCTGACCATGGGAGTGGCCCAGAGCAGAGCTCCGTAATCTGGTCCAGAGTCAAATAACAAACATGATTAAAGGACATATATGGACACTTGCTGCAAATGGCATCACATTGGGTAAGTGTTTTCACGATATGAAAATTATTGTGCAACCTTTCTTGGATTTTCTGTGAATAATCATCTTCACAAGTTACAATTAACGGGAAAAGCTTCAAAATTTCATGAAAAGTTAAAAATTCACAAGAAGAAAATAAACAAATTCACTAAAAGTAAAACTTGTAAATTTATGAGAAAAAGACATTTTTTTGAAAAACTTTACACATTTGAGGAAACAAACTTGCAAATTTTTATAAAAAAATGTTCCAAAGTTGCTAAAAGACTATAAATTTAAGAGAAGAGAGTCAATCATTTTCATGGAAAAGCTTCAACTTTAAAATGAACTTACAAGAAAAATTTCCTAATTCATGAGATAAAAGTTGGAATTTGAGAAAAGCTGCTAATGCGGAGAGGCCAGTTTACACCAAAGCTGTATTTTTTCATTTTTAGCTGCTTCCCCATTGTAATTTCCCCATTGTGGGATGAAATTTTATCTTATCTTCAAGCAGAATTTTTCGGCCAGAAAATGATCAAAACATGGCTCTTTAGATCATAGAGATATAGATCACTGCAACCTCTACACAAAAAGCCAGTTTTGGCAATTTTAAGCTTGAAGTAAATAAACACAAAGCATATAGCACCCAACCGGCCTGTCAGCACAATAATATCAGAAAATGAATATCATATTCATTTATGGAGAAATAAATACAATCAAACACTTGGTCTATATTTTAGATTTGCAGTCATTCAAATTTCCTTAATCTGCTTTAAGTATTTTTTTTTAACTTTATATGCTGGCTACATTATCAACTCATAATAATCTCATTTAAAATACGCCATGGTTCTTCTTATTCTTTCAGCTGCTCTCTTCAGGGGTCGCCACAGTGGATCATCTGCCTCCATCTCACCCTCTCCCTTCATCTTCCTCTGTAACACCAACCCTCTCCATGTCCTCCTTCACTACATCCATGAATCTTCACTGTGGTCTTCCTCTCTTCCTCCTGCCTGGTAGCTCCAGCTTTGTCCACTATCTCCACTATCCCTCCTCTGCACATGTCCAAACCATCTCAGCCTTGCCTCTCTTACTTTGTCTCCAAACTGCTCAACCTGAGCTGTCCCAATGATATACTCATTTCTAATCCTGTCCCTCCTAGTCACTCCCAATGAAAATCTTAGCATCTTCAACTCCGCTACCTCCAGCTCCATGTCTGTCTTTTAGTCAGCGCCTCTGTCTCTAAACCATACATCAGAGCAGGTCTCACTACCATCTTGTAAATCTTACCGTTCATTCTAGCTGCTACCTTTCTGTCACAAATCACCCCTGACACTCGTCTCCACCCACTCCACCCTGCCTGCACTCTCTTTTTCACCTCTCTTGTGCATTTTCCATTGCTTTGGATGGATGACCCCAGGTATTTAAACTCATTTACTTTCACTGCCTCTACTCCTTCCATCTTCACCGTTACACCTGCCTCCTTCTCATTCACACTCATGTATTCTGTCTTGCTTCTACTGGCTTTCATTCCTCTTCTCTCCAGAGCATACCGCCACCTCTCCAGATTCTCTTCCACCTGCTCCCTACTCTCACTACAGATTACAATGTCATCTGCAAACATCATGGTCCATGGAGACTCCTGACTGACCTTGTCTGTCAGCCTGTCCATCACCATGGCAAACAAGAAGGGGCTCAGAGCCGTTCCCCAATAAAATCCCACCCCCACCTTGAATCCATCTGTGACTCCTACAGCACACCTCACCACCGTCTTACTGTACTCATACATGTCCTGTACCACCCTCACATACTTCTCTGTCACTCCTGACTTTCTCATACAGTACCACACTTCCTGTCCTGGCACCCTATCACCTGCTTTCTCTAGATCCACAAAGACAGTGCAACTCCTTCTGACCTTCTCTGTACTTTTCCATCAACACTCTTAAAACAAACATTGCATCTCTACTATTTTTTCTTGGCACAAAACCATACTGCTGTGCACTAATTGTCACCTCTTCTCTTAACCTGGCTTCAAACTCTTTCCCATATCTCCATAGTGTGGTTGATCAACGTTATGCCTCTTCTGCACTTATGAGGCATCCTCTCACTCTCCAAGATTGTATTAAACAATCTGGTTAAAAAGTCCACTGCCATGTCTCCTAAACATCTCCATACCTCCACTGGTATGTCATCTGGACCAACCGCCTTTCCATTCTTCATCATCTTCATAGCTGCCCTCACTTCTGCCTTGTTAATCGTCAGGACTTCCTTGTTCATCATCTTTCTTTCATCCATCCTCCTCTCTCTCTCATTTTCTTTATTGATCAGTGCTTCAAAGTACTCCTTCCACCTTCTTAACACACTCTCATCATTTGTTGGTGCTTTACCATTTCTTCCCTTAATCAGCCTAACCTGCTGCACATCCTTTCCAGCTCGATCTCTTGATTTTGCCAATCGATACAAGTTCTTTTCTCGTTCCTTAGTGCCCAGCCTCTCATACAACTCATTATATGCCTTTTCTAGATTCCAAACACTCCTGTCTACTTTCTTCATCTCCCTGACTATCCCACTTTTTCTTTGCTAACATTGTCATGCTGCGGTCCTCGCGGGCCGCAAATAAGATGCCATAGGCCACCGATGAGCTTGCATAATTTATTAAAGGAGCACAAATGACAAAATAAGGAGCCACGGGAGCAAAAACACAACTAAGGTTATAACTAGACACGGGCTACAGAGTCCCAGGGAAAACACTTACTGTGAGGAATAAAGACGATGAATATCAGACGATGTCAGACGAGGTCGCAGCCCGGAGTAACCAAAGCTGCTTCCTTAAATAGGGCCAGGGATGAAACAGCTGATGAGGCAGTCATCAACTCCATTGATTCCAGCTGTCACAGCCAGCTCCGCTCTGACAGCCGGAAGCCCCGCAGAGACGCTGTCAGAATAAGAGCCCTGCGGGACCATAAGAAATACTATCGAATTGGAGGAAAATACTGCATGACCCGAGCGCGGACGAGATCAGCGCTCAGGCCATGACAAACATCTTCTTTTGAATACTTTCCTGTACCTCCTCATTCCACCACCAAGACTCCTTGTCGTCCTTCCTCTGTCCACTGGATACATCACATACCCTTCTACCTGTTTTCCTCAATACTTTTACTGTACTTTCACAGTCATCTGGTAATTCTTCCCTCCCACCGACAGCCTGTATAAACTCCTTCCTGAACTCTGTGTGGCCTCCTTCCTTCAGTAATTTCTCCCATTTAATCTTTGGCTCTGCCTTCACTCTTTTCCTCTTCTTGCTTTGCAAATTCATCCTACAGACTACCATCCGATGCTATCTAGCTACATTCTCCCCTGACACCACCTTGCAGTCTCCTATCTCTTTCAGATTTCTCTTTCTGCATAAGATGTAGTCCACCTGTGCACCTTCCTCCACTCTTGTAAGTCACCCTATGTTCATCTCTCTTCTTGAAGTATGTGTTCACCACAGCCATTTCCATCCTTTTAGCAAAATCCACAACCATCTGTCCTTCCACATTTCTCTCCTTAAGACCATACCTACCCAGGGCCTCCTCATCACTTCTGTTTCTTTTACCTACTACATGTTCATTGAAGTCTGCTCCAATTCCCCCCCCCCGCCCCCGCCCGGAACACTCGCTACCACTTCATCCATCTTACTCCAGAATTCCTCTTTCTCTTCTACCTGACATCCAACTTGTGGGGCATACGCACTGACAACATTCAACATCACACCTTTGACTTCTAGCTTTAAACTCATGATTCTGTCTGACTCCCTCTTTACCTCCTGAACACTCTTCACATGCTTTTCCTTCAAGATTAATCCTACTCCATTTCTCTTCCCATCTACACCATGGTAGAACAGTTTAAATCCACCTCCAATGCTCCTAGCCTTGCTTCCCTTCTATCTGGATTCTTGAATACACAGTATATCTACCTTTCTTCTCTCCTTCATATCAGCCAACTCTCTGCCTTTACCAGTCATAGTCCCTACATTTAACGTCCCTACTCTCACCTCCACACTTCTACCTTTCCTTTTCTCTATCTCCCTCCTAACATGATTTTCCCCTCTCCTCCTCCTCGATCTTTGACCAACAGTAGCCCAATTTCCACCAGCACCCTGTCAGTTAACAACACTGGTGATGGTCGTTGTTAACCCGAGCCTCGACTGATCCAATATGAAAGTCTCATTCGTCATGATCCACATGGTTGATTTGGCAAAGATTTTACATTGGATGCCCTTCCTGACACAACGGTCCCCATTTACCCGGGCTTGGGATCAGCACTAAGAGTACACTGGCTTGTGCACCCCCTGTGGCTGGGTTAAAATAGATAGATAGATAGATGTACTTTGTTGATCCCAAACTTGGAAATTACAGTGTAACAGCAGCATGACAGTAAAGAACCAAACAACAGAAATACACACATGACAGACAAAGGGATTACCCATGGAAATTAAAACTAACACGACTATAAAACCTATATACATCATAGCTTAACATATGATGACCCGTATAAACACATGAATCATCCCATTGCACAATGAAGGACTATCAGGAGCAGAGTGAAATGTGAGGTGCCAGTTAGACTGTAAGGTGCAGTGTGGCAGCATTGTTATGACCATAATACAACATCATAGTGACTTATTGTACAGTGAAATGACATGCGGCAGGAAAGATTTCCTGTACCTGGCCGTTTGACAGCGAAGCTGTAGTAGTCCACTGGAGAAAGTGCTCCGCTGTCTGTCCAGTGTGTGGTGGAGGGGGTGATCAGGATTGTCCATGATGGATCGCAGTTTATTTAGTGTTCTCCTCTCCACCACTGTCTCAAAGGTCTCCGGTCTGAGACCATTTACAGAGCCAGCCCTCTTGATAAACTTGCCAAGTCTGTTGGTGTCTCTGGCCCTGATACTGCTACCCCAACAGACAGCAGCAAAGTACCTTGTGCTGTTAACCCCTTAGCACTCCAGCCAGCTTTCCTTAAATTGCCTAAAAACAGCATACATAAAATAAATCAAATTCGCTTTTCACTGAGTGACAGTAGAAAATTTTAAATGTTCTGGGGGTGGGACACCAGAATTTTAAGAGGTTAAATTGAAAGATGTATGTGTTAAGCTCAAGCCACAAAATTACAAAATTGTTTGTGGTTAAATGACCAAGGGATTAGCTTCAGAGCTAATATAGAATTAGCTTAGCAATCACAGCTTTTAAATGGTGTTCACTTATATAGCGCTTTTTCTCATCTCTAGATGACCAAAGCACTTTACAGATCCTGCTCTTCACCCATTCACACACTGATGTGGGCAGAGCTGCCATGCACAGGCACTGGCCTGACCCACCAGGAACAAGTGGGGGTTCAGTGTCCTGCTCAGGGACACTTCGACATGCAGACTGCAGACAGAGCGGGAATCGAACCCCTGACCTCCGATCAGTAGTCGGCCACACTACACCTGCACCACAGCTGGCTATTTTCTTTAAATTCCAGTAAACCAAGTAGAAATTTGTGTCCCCAGCTGGTTGACTAATCCACAGTTTATATCTTGTATCATTCTAGCTTAGCAGACAGCTGGGAAAATGTCACTGCCTCCTCCAGAACCTGCACCTGGATGATGGTTGTTTACAGTGCTAGCCCGCTAGCCCTTGTTAACACATCCATAGCAGGCTTATGTGGGTGGATAAACTCCAGACACTCTGTTTCAGCTGAAGAGCTCCAGGTCCATCTGTCTGCAGATGAGTGGCAGTCTCAAACTAGTTTACTCTCCAGTTAAACATTTTTACTCAAGTGATGGCCAAATCTCATGGCTGATTAGTTACAATGACTAACTTCGTCAGACACAAATGCACAGATTTGCATGTATGCATTGACTTTACATGGTATTGCACCGAGTTAAAATATCTCTTCAGTTTTGCCCTGAAAGCACCTTTGGAGTTCCCCTAGATGGGGAAAGGCCTCCTAGCATTAGCTAACTTAACTGACCCCCAGTAGATATCCTTGTTTATCTAATAACACTTGAGGATATATGTCATTCTCAGACATTACTTTAGCTTATTTTGCGATAGTTTATTATACTTTGATCATGACCACAGGTGGTTAGCTTGCAGTTTCCCATTCACTCATTCACACTGTTTCTGTGGTTATTGCACTCCAAATACCAGTCATATCCTATCAAACACTCAAACCACACTCCTCTATCCACCAGAGATACTTATTTCATTCATTCTTTCAGATGATTTTGTGTTAGTTAGCTGTTAGACTGTGCTACCAGGGCTAGTACTAGCTAGCCAGCTAATAATAGCAATATGGCATCAAGAGGAAGGGTGCCATGAACTGGGGCTCATGAGCTTTTGAAGAGACATGCACTGCAATGAGGAAGGCTCCGAAAGATGGGTCAGAATAGTGTTGCAATAATTAACCCCTAAGGCTTCCTTTTTGTCTGGTTTCTTATACACACAGTATCTACCTTCCTTCTCTCCATCATAACAGCTAAATGTCTCCCTTTTTTAAATCCCTTTACCAGTCAACCAGTCATAGTCCCTACATTTAAACTCCTTACGCTTCCCTCCACACTCCTTCCTTTCCTTCTCTGTCACCCCACCCCCCACCCCACACCCTTCCCCAACAGTAGCACAGTGTCCCCCAGCACCCTGTACTTCAACAGCACCTGCGGTAGTTGTGTTATGGCCTGTAGATGAGGTCTTGGTCACGCACTCAACATGCCCTTAATCACACACCTCTGCTGATTACTGTTTGAGTATAAATAGACCTCAGTTTCTTCCAGTCTTTCGTGGGTTTGCCTCGGCTCTACACTTGTGAACACTGGTTCTCTTGCCCCCCCCCCCCCGCCATGCGCTTGTGTATTTTCCTCAAATCTCACCTTTGGAAGACCATACCCCCTTGGAATTCATGTAAGCCTGCAAACAGTTCATACCTACCTTGGATATTGCTCTTCTTTCCACTGTGCTCTGAGCTTCCTGAGATCCTGGTTCACCATTCCTAAGTCCACCCTGGAGGGAAATAAACAAGTGAGTCTCAATTCATCATTCAATCAATTATCACTAATAATCTTAGGAAATTCCCCTGGCCCAGGGTACCTCAACACTCACCTCTGCAAAGACCAGAAAAAATCATCATTATCATCATCATACTCACCTTAATGAAGTCCTTATTTCTCCAAGTCATCTGCTCCCATGATTCTCAGAGACTCTGATTACCCATTGCATCTGGAACTCACTGTCATTAATAATCTGAAGAGGTTAAATCTGATTCCCTCTTCATCTAGAGTAAGAACCTCAACCTATTAAACATCTCCTAATCTCATTATTACCTTACTCACGCTCTCCCCTCCCCTCCCAGGTCAGTTTCTGTCCAGAAAATACAAAACCTTGCATTTCAGTGTCTGTGTGTTTCTGTTGTGGCTGCTGTGATTGGGTTCTGTATTCAATTATGTCACATTGTTATCCTGGATCTTGACAGATCCGGAATGGAAATCACATTTGTGATGATTCGTATATCTGTCTTGTCTAAGATTTTGCACTGGATACCGTTCCTGACCATCTCAGGTTCATATCATCTCTGATATCAATATACTACTATAGTCCACAATAGTCATCCAGGGAATTTCAAATTTCATTCTTCTTGTTTCCTCTAGTTTGACTGTTTTAACTGTCCAGATTGCCTAATGTGTGTTATTAGTATTCATTAGTATTAGTACTTAGTATCAAGGTGTGCTTAAGGTGTCCTAATTGCCTAACTGTGTGTTATAGTGTGTGTTATCAGCAGTGTTGGGCAAGTTACTAAAAGTAGTAACTAGTTACAGTTACTAGTTTCTTCTTTTCAAAAGTAACTGAGTTACTTTTAAGTTACTGCATGATTAAAGTAACTAGTTACTTGGAAAAGTAACTTTCACGTTATTTTTAAATGCATACTAAAATCATCTTGCACACACAGCAAGATCAAGGGCCTCTTGTTCTCATCAGAAAAAAAGAAGGAAAAGAAAACTGATGAGAAAAAAAAAGTCTCATCTTACAGAGAAAAAATGTCTCAGATTTACACAAACTATTGTAATCAGTAGAAAGTCAGAAATTTACTAGAAATAAAGCTGTGAATTCACAGAGAAAATGTTGGACCCCCTGGTGGGCCATTTTTGGCCTATGAACAATATGTTTGACACCCCTGGACCAGCCCATTAAAAATGCATATTTAGAGGATTTACTTCTATAAAATAGTTGCATATCACAACAGCATGTAAATGAATGAGATAAAATAAAATAGAAAGTACAGATAAATGAAAGTTCACCGCTTAGGGGAAGCTGTTCTTTACTGCAACAAATCACAGTCACTTTTTCTCTGTGCGTAAGAAAACTTTAAATGCATTTATGTGAGCTTCTTGCTCAAAAAATACTCATGTTTAACCACAGAGGTAGGAGCTGGTAGGGGCTACTCACCCCTCGGACAACAGGTGATCAGGGCTCGATATGAGAAGTCGCCACCGCCACGACATTTCTTCACCAGGTTGTGATGTGAACTGGGGCAGGACAGGAAACAAACCTGCGGAGGAGACTGTGTGACGGCTGCATCAGTTACAGTAGGGTCAGTTTATATTTATTTGCTTATTTATTTGCTTGCCTTTGCCTTTGGCATGACAACCTCTAGTGGCTTGAGGCCGCTGGTGGCGCTGGGGATGGCAGTCCCACCCATAGCCACGAAACTGTGTATTCATCCCCAGTTGGCAGCTGATGAGGAGGGTGTCTAGCAACTGCAAGTTGTATGATCGTCTATTTGCGCTAAAATATCTATCCATATTAATAAAACGAGTAACACAAGTAACGCATCTGATCAAATTTCAGTAACTGGAATGCATTACTGAATTTTTAAACAGTAATTTCATTACACAGCACATTACTGCAAAAGTAGTGGCGTTAGTCCCAGTGTTACTCCCAACTGTAACTGAAACTGTAACTGAACTTAATGTGTTAATGTGTGATTAATGTTGAGAAAATGAAAACTCTCCTGAGAACCTGATATACTATATATCACCCATTCTCTCACCCATTGGCAATAGAAGTATTTGCAACCTTACCAAATGCATGATAAACAACTTTACTGCAATTAGGAAGAACTCTGCAGGGTCAGTGCAATGCCACAACAAACATATGAGAGGGGTTTTTTTAGAGAGATTTCTTCAGTTGACTCAGAGTGGGACAGCAAACATGGTTAAAGTTTTTTTGTTTGATTTTTTTTTATTTTAAATAAGACATGCTTGTTTGAACTTCAGGACCGTCTATTTCATTTTTTATTTTTCAGAGTGGATGAACATCAGCAACAGAAGGAATATTTCAAAGAAGACACACAACCATCTGAACAGCCTAATTCATCACAAGAGCCGGCCTGCAACACAATATACTCCTCACAGGAAATAATAGAAACTAAAAACTCCCTCCAAGTGCTAGCAGCCAAGCAGGCTGCTAGCACTTGGAGGGTGGCTGTGGTGCAGGTGTAGTGTAGCCGACTACTAATCGGAAGGTCAGGGATTCAATTCCGGCTTTGCCTGCAGTCTGCATGTCAAAGTGTCCTTGAGTAAGACACTGAACCCCCAGTTTCTAGCCTTCACAGTGAAGTAATCCAGTGGGGGCATACCAGTTTCTTTGCCTGTCATCTAGGAATTTCCAGAACTGTCAAACTCCTGCAGCAGGTGTTTTGGTGGCCGACTCTTCGTTCGGATGTTCTAGACTTCGTTAAGGCCTGCCAGGTCTGTGCCACTGTAACCAAATATTTCCTAGCCCACTTATAAGGTCCTGGAGAAAATAATCAGACTTATCTGCCATGTTGAATTCCCTTTATTACTGCTGGCAGGAGAGAAGCGAAGAAACAGCCTACCTGAAGTTTCTGCACTGCTTTGCCTAACAAAGGAGGTTCCTGGTTTTTATAGGCACCCCCAGAGCGCTCCCCCACATTACCTTATATGGATACATAAAAACTGACTGAGAACGTACGAGAACACTCTGGTAGTAGCCTTCAAACCTAGCAAGTACTAGAACATTCTGACAGTAACTATTCCACCGACCATAGTTACACTCAGGGCATGTATTAGCAGCAATTATTAAGAAGAAGAAAGACATTTAAACATAACTGCACATCACCTAAATTACACAACAGATTGGTATATAGCAGTAAATTTCCACCATAATGAACATGTGAATAATAAATTTCCACCACACCACCAATAAGTCTGACTGCTCACCCCCAGCTGGCCTTCTTCACCCCTTACCTGTTCCGAGTTGCCCCTGGTCTCAGGTGGCTATGGACTTTGTTATGAGCCTCCCTCTGTCGCAAGGTAACACCGTCATACTAACCATTGTTGATCGCTTCTCAAAGGCTATCCACCTGGTGCCCTTGCCAAAGTTGCCCACAGTTGCAGAGACTGACAACCTCCTCACCCTTCACGTCATTCGTCTCAGAATCAGAATCAGAATCAGAATCAGAATAAGATTATTGCCAAGCACATTTACAAGTAAATAAACAGGTAAATATACGAGGAATTTGACTTGACAATGGAAACGTCATAGATGACATTCCCAATGATGCGGCAAGCCATGGAGGCGCCTGTCAGCAGGAGGGGAATAGAAGGCAGGGGAGTGGGGGAGGGGACACAATAGGAGAGAGAAAAAAGCATTGTTTATCAAAATAAAGTTCATTTATATGACCGATTGACATGTTTCGGGACCCAGGAGACAGACACTGACACGAGCAGATAGTGACAATAATCTTTATTTGATTGTGAGTGAGTGTAATGCGAGTGTGAGTGCGAGGATATCGTTCTGGTCACTGGAGCTGAGCGACCTGGACGGAGACCCGGCAACCCTGGAACAGATAAGCAGAGACAAATTACTAATGCTCCACACTAGCAAAGAGCTGCAGATAACAAGGCTTACTTGAGAGCAGCACTGGCTTCGCTCTGCTGAGTTCCAGCGGCCGGGCAGCGTGGAGGTGAAGGCGTCCGTGACCGTGCTGGGGTTACTCCCCGTGGCTGTGACAATGACAGTCCTGACGATGACACCGGCTGTGACAATGACAGCCCTGACGATGACGCCGGCTGTGACAATGACAGCCCTGACGATGACACCGGCTGTGACTCCACAGACCGGGATGACGATGATCCTGACGATGACGCCGGCTGTGACTCCACAGACCGGGATGACGATGACACAGATGATGATGCAGACAAAGACGAGGTTAGTGACTCCACACACAGTGGCAATGACGACACAGCTGATGCTGATGACAGTGATTCCACCGATAACGTTGGCCAATACTCCTGTAATTGATACAATAATAATTCTGGCAATTGAGGAGCAAGACATACCGGTAGGCATGGTGGTAGCGAGCCGCTACGAAGACGTGATGGCATTACCCCGTCAGCTGGGGACGCAGGTCCGCCGCCAAGGTGGTCCACCTGTGCACAGGGGTAAAGGTTTGGCGTTGAGTAGCAAATGGTGCGCTTACTTGCTTGACGCTGGGAAGAGTTCCTGGATGCAGCAAGTGAAGCTCTTGACGAGACAAACGAGGTTCCAGACGAGACAAACGAGGTTCCAGACGAGACAGACAAAGTTCCTGACGAGACAGACAAAGTTCTTGACGAGACAGACAAAGTTCCAGACGAGACAAGAGATATTTTTGACGAGACCAGAGAGCGGAGTGCAGGTTCATTCTCCGTTGAGGAAGACAGACAACTCCGTGCCGGGCTGTCAGCGACACTGGCTTTTAACAGCCGTTGATTCACACCTGTTGGTCTGTGCGCAGCTGGGGCTAATGACACTAATGACGGCCCAGAGGCCGCCATGACAGTACTCCCCCCTCTAGCAGTGCCTCCAGGCATCTGCCCAATCCTACCTGGATTCGCCCAATGAAAATCGCGAATCAGCTGTTTATCCAAGATCAACGCTGGGCGAATCCAAGAGCGATCCTCCGGTCCAAGGCCCTCCCAGTCCACCAAATACTGAAGACCATGACCCCGCCTGCGGACATCAAGGACAGCAGTCACCCCCCAGGCCGGATGGCCATCGATCATCCTCGGGGGCGCGGGAACCGCTGGAGCAGGACACAGGGGGTCCAAGACGTATGGTTTGACCTGGGAGACATGAAAAACGGGGCAGATACGCATCAAAGAGGGGAGAGACAAGCGCACAGACACAGGATTAATAATACGATTAATAGTGTAAGGGCCAATGAAGCGCTTCGTGAGCTTCCGTTCCTCGGCCAGTACACAAATATTCTGGGTTGACAACCAGACCTTCTGACCCACCTTAAAGTCCGGGGCGGGTCTCCTATGCCGGTTGGCCACCTGGATATTACATTGGGTAGTCCTCCTGGTGGCGCACTGAGCGCAGGCCCGGATGTGATTAACAACGTCCTTCCGTAACCCTGGCCACCAGAAGGTCCTTTGAAGGAGATCCACGGTCCGACCCACTCCAGGATGACAGGCCCACTTGGAAGCGTGACCCCACTCAATCACCTTGCCCCGGATAGCGCGTGGAACAAACATACGGCCCGGGCCCCCCCCCCCCCCGGGGTCCAGCTCTGTCTTCTGAGCCTGGCGAACCGTCTTGCAGATTCCCCAGGACAGGGCGCCCACGACGCAGGAAGGCGGCAGGATAGGGATCTCCTGGTCCTCAGAGGATGGAGTGTCAAACTGCCGAGAGAGAGCATCCGGCTTACCGTTCTTACTTCCCGGCCGATACCTGATAGAGAAGTTAAAACGGCCGAAGAAGAGGGACCAGCAAGCCTGGCGGGCATTCAGGCGCTTCGCCGTCCTGAGGTACTCCAGGTTACGATGATCCGTCCAAACCACGAACGGCTGAGCAGCCCCCTCCAGCCAATGTCTCCATTCCTCCAAGGCGAGTTTTACTGCCAGTAACTCCCTGTCTCCGATGCAGTAATTCCTCTCTGCAGAAGTGAGACGGTGAGAGAAATAAGCACAAGGGCGAATCTTACCGTCTTCGGGAGACCGTTGGGAGAGTACCGCTCCAACTCCTGAATCAGAAGCGTCCACTTCCACCAAGCACTGCAGCTTTGGATCCACCTGAGTAAGGACTCGGGCCGAGGCGAACTCCCTCTTGAGTCTTTCAAATGCTTCAGCTGCCTCCTTACTCCAACAAAACGGGATCTTAGGGGAGGTAAGAGCAGACAGGGGACGAGCAATATTGCCAAAATTAGGCACGAACCTCCTATAGAAATTAGCAAACCCCAGGAACCCCTGAAGCTGCTTTCTGGAGGTGGGTGCAGGCAAATCCACAACTGCCTTGACCTTGGCCGGGTCAGGGAGCACCTGGTTCCGAGCTAAAGTAAACCCAAGGAAGGAGGTTTGATCAGTGTGGAACTCACATTTTTCAGCCTTCACGAACAGTTGATTCTCCAGGAGGCGCTGCAGTACCCTGCACACATGCACTCGATGCTCCTCTAGTGTGCGGGAGAAAATGAGAACATTGTCGAGATAAACAAAAACAAACGAGTTCAGGAAATCCCGTAGTACATCATTTATCAGACGTTGGAACACGGCTGGAGCGTTAGTTAACCCAAACGGCATTACCAGGTACTCAAAATGTCCGCTGGGGGTCCGAAAAGCCGTCTTCCACTCATCTCCTTCCCTTATGCGCACTACATGGTAGGCATTCCTAAGGTCCAATTTAGTAAACCAGGACGCCCCCTGGAGGGAGTCAAAAGCAGTGTTCATCAAAGGCAGGGTATATTCGTCTTTCACAGATATTTCATTCAATCCCCGGAAATCGATACAGGGGCGTAGAGAACCGTCTTTCTTTTCAACAAAAAAAAATCCAGCACCTACTGCCGAAGACGACGGGCGGATGATACCAGAAGCCAAGGACTCCTTAATATATGTGTCCATAGCCTCGCGCTCCGGGGCTGACAGGCTGTACAGGCGGCTAGCAGGTAGAGGGGCCCCAGCCTTCAGGTTGATCACGCAGTCATAAGGGCGATGAGGGGGTAAGGACAACGCCCGAGACTTGCTAAATACTAGCCCCAAATCGTGATAGACCTCTGGCACCTTGGACAAGTCCGGTGGCGATGAATCAGGCAGAGGCACCTTGACGGATGGGGCGCATGCCGCCGAATGAAGGCAGGCACTAAGGCAGAACGTACTCCATGCCGTTATTCTCCCAGCTTGCCAATCAATGGTGGGGTTATGTAGGCGCAGCCAGGGGTACCCCAAAATAACGGGCGAAGAAGAAACAGGCAGAACAAAAAACTGAATTTCCTCCCTGTGATTTCCTGATACAATAACTGACACAGGAACCGTCTGATGAGCAATAGTAGTCAAAGACGCTTTAGACAAGGTGATCAGTTTGACAGGGGGATCTAGAGTCTGACAGCTAAGACCCATCCGGGTTGCCAGGTCTCTAGAAATAAAATTTTGCTCAGCTCCAGAATCTACTAACGCCAATGTGGAGTGTTCTGTATATAAATGGATGAGCCTAAGAGGTAATCGACAACAAGTAAGGGTCTCTTTAGAGTTATTGCCAGTGAATCCCCCTACTCTGATCCACGGGCCCTCCCTTTTTACCTTATTGGGACATTCAAAAACCCTATGTGACTCTTTCCCACAGTAGAAACAAAGGCCCTGATCCCTGCGGCGTTGTTTCTCTGCTGCTGACACTTTAGACCGGCCACTGATTATAGCTTGCTGAACCGGAAGTTCCTCTGACGCAGATAGAGCGAGAGGAGGAGAGTTGGGGAGGCGAAGGTGGGGTTTAACCGAACAGGAAGTAGAACGCCGTTCAGCCGCCCGCTCCCTTAATCTGCTATCAAGACTAACCGCTAGGGCAATCAAATCCCGTAAATTATCCGGTTTGTCCCGTGTCGCTAACTCATCCTTCAACTCATCATTAAGACTACGTAGAAAGATACCACATAATGATGGCTCCCCCCACCCAATCTCTGCAGCCAGGACCCGGAAGTCAATGGCATAATCAGCAGCTGATCTCTTTCCCTGTTGTAAGCTCAGCAATCGTTCTGTCAACACCTCACCTCTATCCGTATGATCAAATACAGACAAAAAATCATTCACAAATTCCTGGTAAGTGAGCAGGGAATAGCTTGGTTTCGCCATAATGGAATACGCCCAGTCCAAAGCTCTTCCTGCTAACAAATTTATAATGTAGCCAATCCGGCTTGAATCAAGAGTAAAGTCCCCCGGAACACGAAGAAAAACTGACTCACACTGTAATATGAATCCACGAGCTTCCCCGAGTTTTCCGCTGAACCGGGCAGGGGTGGGAATAGGGGTGAGGCGAGAAGACGAGGAGATGTTAGCTTGACCAGATGCTAAGCCCACAGAGGCAGAACTGTCTACGGTGGGGGGAAACGTCTGGTGTCCCTCCAGACGATCCAGCTGACCATTTATTGCAGTTAACTGATTTAAGACTACTGTCTGTTGGTGTGCAAATAAATCTACCCGGGCGCTAAGAGTGTTGATTTGGCGCGACAGTGAACTGTCCTCTGGGTCTTCGTGACGGAGTCGTACTGACATGTTTCGGGACCCAGGAGACAGACACTGACACAAGCAGATAGTGACAATAATCTTTATTTGATTGTGAGTGAGTGTAATGCGAGTGTGAGTGCGAGGATATCGTTCTGGTCACTGGAGCTGAGCGACCTGGACGGAGACCCGGCAACCCTGGAACAGATAAGCAGAGACAAATTACTAATGCTCCACACTAGCAAAGAGCTGCAGATAACAAGGCTTACTTGAGAGCAGCACTGGCTTCACTCTGCTGAGTTCCAGCGGCCGGGCAGCGTGGAGGTGAAGGCGTCCGTGACCGTGCTGGGGTTACTCCCCGTGGCTGTGACAATGACAGCCCTGACGATGACGCCGGCTGTGACAATGACAGCCCTGACGATGACACCGGCTGTGACTCCACAGACCGGGATGACGATGATCCTGACGATGACGCCGGCTGTGACTCCACAGACCGGGATGACGATGACACAGATGATGATGCAGACAAAGACGAGGTTAGTGACTCCACACACAGTGGCAATGACGACACAGCTGATGCTGATGACAGTGATTCCACCGATAACGTTGGCCAATACTCCTGTAATTGATACAATAATAGTTCTGGTAATTGAGGAGCAAGACGTACCGGTAGGCGTGGTGGTAGCGAGCCGCTACGAAGACGTGATGGCGTTACCCCGTCAGCTGGGGACGCAGGTCCGCCGCCAAGGTGGTCCACCTGTGCACAGGGGTAAAGGTTTGGCGTTGAGTAGCAAATGGTGCACTTACTTGCTTGACGCTGGGAAGAGTTCCTGGATGCAGCAAGTGAAGCTCTTGACGAGACAAACGAGGTTCCAGACGAGACAAACGAGGTTCCAGACGAGACAGACAAAGTTCCTGACGAGACAGACAAAGTTCTTGACGAGACAGACAAAGTTCCAGACGAGACAAGAGATATTCTTGACGAGACCAGAGAGCGGAGTGCAGGTTCATTCTCCGTTGAGGAAGACAGACGACTCCGTGCCGGGCTGTCAGCGACACTGGCTTTTAACAGCCATTGATTCACACCTGTTGGTCTGTGCGCAGCTGGGGCTAATGACACTAATGACGGCCCAGAGGCCACCATGACACCGATATTGTGATTACAAGAAAAAAACTCTCAATGCACAATTAGCAGACAATAGAATCCACACAATGACACAGAGAGAGCAGTGAATGAATATGTCTTCATCAGTATAAATGGGTCAGCTGTATGTGTGTTGGTTGCAATCAGTGTAAATCAGTTAGGAGAACAGCAATAGTCTCTCTCTCAGCAGATGTTATGACTAGTGTCTAAGGCAAAGGCACGTGTCCTTGAACACGGCAGATGGAATAGTCTGAGCCAGACAGCTGTCCATGAGAGTCAGATACTGTCCGCCAATGTTATGAAAACAATTATACTGTTGATCATCAGGAGGACTGAGTGCTGAGGGTGCCGAAAAACAGGTCGAATAGCACTGACTTCAGAGAAAAAACTTTCCATTCTCTTACGGATTCAGTGCTCCAATGTGCAGGCTTAAACTGTTTTTTCCATGGAAGGCACAGGGCTCCAGATGTATTCCTCCACTGAATCACTGTCATTCAGTTCACCGTTTGCCGCTACTCGTGCCTTCCCCAACTGGTCGAATTTGATGAAGGAGCTTGCCGGGTCCGCTTTGATCAGCTCTCTCATCTTCCTTCAATTTCTGATGCATCAGGGAACTTCACAGCCAAAATAGAAGTCAGAATCAGAATCAGAATCAGAATCAGGTTTATTGCCATTGTTCATGTAGTACACAAACTAGGAATTTGTCTCGGTACAATGCTGCAACATTAAACATGATAAGATAAGAGAAATAAACTATACATGTAATAAAGTGTAGGATAAGATTAAGTGATACTGGTCAACAGTTAAAATATATATTAGCCAGCAGCAGATACTGTGGAGAACTATATAGTGCAGTCGGTAATGCAGGAAGAAAACAGTGATGATTGACATGAGTCTGGTTGAGCTGCTGTACATGGTGCACGAGAGTCACTTAGTGTTCAGCAGTCTAATGGCAGAGGGGAAGAAGCTGTTCATGTGACGGGAGGTTTTAGTCTGGATGGACCGAAGTCTTCTACCAGAGGGGAGGGGGGCAAACAGTACGTGACCAGGGTGTGAGGGATCGGCTATGATCCGGCCAGCACGCCTCCGGGTCCTGGAGATGTACAGATCCTGGAGAGATGGGAGCTTGCAGCCGATCACCTTCTCAGCAGTGCGCACGACGCGCTGCAGCCTTAGTCTGTCCCTGGCAGTGGCTCCTGCGTACCACACGGTTATGGAGGTGGTGAGGATGGACTCGATGATGGCTGTGTAGAACTGCACTAACATCTTGGTGGGTAGCTTGAGCTTCCTCAGCTGCCGCAGGAAGAACATCCTCTGCTGGGCTTTTTTGATGAGTGAGCTGATGGTCAGCTCCCATTTGAGGTCCCTGGTGATGGTAGTGCCTAGGAAGCGGAAGGAATCAGCAGTGGTGATGGGAGAGCCTGAGAGGGTGAGGGGGGGCAGAGGAGTAGTGACTTTCCTGAAGTCTACAATCATCTCCACTGTCTTCAGAGCGTTCAGCTGCAGGTTGTTATTGCTGCACCAGGTCGCCAGCTGGGCCACCTCTCTCCTGTAGGCGGACTCGTCGCCGTTGGAGATGAGCCCGATGAGGGTGGTGTCGTCCGCAAACTTGATCAACTTGACAGACTGGTGGCTGGAGGTGCAGGAGTTGGTGTAAAGGGAGAAGAGTAGGGGGGAAAGTACACAGCCCTGGGGTGATCCGGTGCTGATGCTAGTATAGTCTGAGACAGTCTTACCCAGCCGCACATGCTGCCTCCGGTCCGTCAGGAAGTCGATGATCCACCTGCAGAGGGAGTCAGGCACGTTGAGCAGGGACAGCTTGTCCCGGAGCAGAGCGGGGCGGATGGTGTTGAATGCGGAGCTGAAGTCCACAAACAGGATCCTGGCGTAGGTTCCCGGGGAGTCCAGGTGCTGCAGGATGGAGTGGAGGGCCAGGTTGACTGCATCGTCTACAGACCTGTTGGCTCGGTAGGCAAACTGCAGCGGGTCCAGGAGAGGGGTGGTGATGGACTTGAGGTGGGACAGGACCAGGCGCTCAAAGGACTTCATGACTACAGAGGTGAGCGCTACAGGTCTGTAGTCATTAAGTCCAGTGATCCGTGGCTTCTTGGGGACAGGGATGATGGTGGAGGATTTGAGGCAGGACGGCACGTGGCATAACTTAAGGGAGGTGTTAAAAATGTCTGTGAATACAGGAGCCAGCTGTTTCGCACAGAGTCTCAGGGTGGAGGGAGACACGCCTCGTGTCTGAGTCCTGAGATCATAACCAATAATGTTTCCACAGATGCATGAATTCCAATGTCCATGAGTCTCCTCGCAGGTTCCAATTCTTGGGCTCCCCCTTGGCCCGATTCTTGTTGAAAAATAGTGACAATAGCACATTTAAGCCGCTTCCAATCCGTAATTTTCGTTGGATGAATCAGCAGTAGAGAGACACGCAGACACAGACAATAGCAAGCTGGGATCCATCAGTTAGGGAGGGAGAGACAGGGAGCAGGAGCAGAGAAAAGATGCGACTGCTCTCTTTGGAGGGCGGAAGAGAAGGCATTCCTGTCAACACTGTTTTGGACCAAGGTCTGCAGTTTACTTTGCAGGTGTGGAGGGCCTTCTGTTGCTCCATCGGTGCTACTACCAGCCTTACCTTCGGTTACCACCCTCAGAGCAACGGTCAGGTCGAGTGTGCCAACCAGTCCCTGGAGGCCACCCTGAGATATGTAGCTTCCTGCAACCTCACCACCTGGAGCTCCCATCTGTCCTGGGTGGAGTATGCTCACAACACCACCATGTCCTCCGCTACTGGCCTGATGCCCTTTGAGGCCTCCTTGGGGTACACTGCTCTCCTACCTATGGTGGAGAGAGAGTTAGCCGTTCCATCTGTGGAGGCCCATGCCCACCGCTGGCGCCATCTGTGGAGGTCCACTCCGGCTGCCCTTCTCCGTTCATCTGGTCAGAACCATCTCTATGCCAACCGCAGACGTATGCCGGCGCCCAGGTACACCGTTGGCCAGATGGTGTGGCTGTCAACCGAACAGGTTCTGCTGAGGACAGAATCGAGAAAGTTATCGCCACATTTTCTGGGTCCATTCCCCATCTCCCAGATCATCAATGCCTGCTCCTCAAGTCCTGTGCAGCTCCTCAAGTCCTGTGCAGACCAGCTGTGTGGGATTGTGGAGCACATCTTCAACCTGAGCCTGAAGCTGGGGAGGGTGCCACAGTTGTGGAAAACATCTTGTATGGTACCCATACCAAACACTTCCCACCCCAGAGACCTGAACAGCTACACACCAGTGGCCCTAACGTCTCACCTGATGAAGACCCTGGAGAGACTGCCCCTTGCTCACCTCCGCCCCCTGGTGGGACCAGCGATGGATCCACTCCAGTTCGCCTACCAGCATGGCATTGGGGTGGAGGATGCAGTGATCTTCCTCCTTCACCGTTCCCTGTTTCACCTGGAGAAGCCTGGGAACACGGTGAGGATCATGTTCTTTGACTTCTCCAGTGCTTTCCAACACCATCCAACCGATGATCCTGAGGGACAAGCTGCTGTACGCAGGGGTGGACCAGCACCTGTCATCGTGGATCCTGGACTACCTCACAAACCGGCCACAGTTTGTGAGAACCCGGGATTGTTTGTCCGACACGATCATCAGCAGCATGGGGGCAGCACGGGGGCCACCCAGGGAACGGTTTTGGCTCCCTTCCTGTTCACCCTTTATACTGTGGACTTCTCACACAACACAACACACTGCCATCTACAGAAGTTCTCTGATGACTCTGCAATTGTCGGCCTCATTTCCAATGGAGATGAAGCTGAGTACAGAGGGCTTATCCAGGACTTCGTGGACTGGTGCCATTGGAACTGCCTCCAGATCAACGCGAGAAAGATCAAGGAGATGGTGGTGGACTGCTGCAGGCAAGGACAACCCCTCACAGCACCAGTAAACATCCAGGGAACAGACATTGAGATGGTGACATCCTACAAGTACCTGGTTGTTCATTTGAACAATAAACTAGACTAGTCACACAATACCGCCGCACTCTACAAGAAGGGACAACGCAGGCTGTTCCTACTGAGGAGGCTCAAGTCTTTTGGTGTACAAGGGGTGCTCCTGAAGACCTTCTATGATTCAGTGGTGGCATCAGCCATCACTTTTGGAGTGGTCTGCTGTGGTCTGCTGGGGCAGTGGCATCACAGCAGCCAATAGGAAGAGACTGAACAAACTAATCAAGAAAGCTAGCTCTGTCCTGGGGCAGCGCCTTGACCCAGTGGAGGAGATAGGAGAGAGAAGGATGGTGGCTAAGTTGACATCTCTGCTGGACTCTGAGTCCCACCCTATTCAGGACATACTGAGCGCACTGAGGAGCTCATTTAGTAGTAGGCTACATCATCCTAGGTGCGTGACCAAGAGGTTTCGCAGGTCCTTCCTACCTACAGCTGCCAGACTTTATAACCTAAGCAGGGCTGCTTGCAGAGATGGCAAAAAAAATGTGACCACCTAATGGCATTGAATGCAAAAGATGCAACAGACTTACACAAAATGGTCCCCTCCAGTATACAACTAGGACAATATCAGTCGCTATGGAGGGTGACAATATGTATGGGTACATATTCATACCATGTAGGGTAACTAAATAGACGGTTATGCTGTTTATTCCATCTAGCTACAATGCTCCGCACTGTGTATATATATTTATATATTTATGTGTACATATGTATATTCACTGCTCTTATTTTCTTATCTTCTAAATTATTGCTCTGAGTGTTGCTGTCCCAGTGCTGTTGCAATCCTGGAATTTCCCCATTGTGGGACTAATAAAGGCTTATCTTATCTTATCTTAATCAGAACTGAGAACAGAATCGTGGATGTAATAAACAATAATAAATGCAGAAAATACAAAGTGAACACAAGGCGAGGATGTGGATTGAGTCCATGCTCAAAAGAAACACAAACTATGAATGAAGGTAAAGACATGAGACCCAACCCACACACCCTGACAACATTCCACTTGTTTCTTTAAGAGTTTATCTGCAGTGTATATATTTCTTTGTGAAGTGAGCATTTTGATATTTTAATGGCATACATGTGACCAGGGGTTGACATTAACTTTTTTGCTCACCAGCCACTGTGGCTAGTGATTTTCCAGAGTTACTAGCCACTCAGCCTTTTCACTAGCCACAATTTTGTGGTTGGAAAATTATGTTTAATATGATCAAATCTGACACGCTAAATTCTATTTGAACTAAATTTACAAGCTTTTAAAATGTAAATGACTCTTATACATACATAAAAATAGCAAGAGAAACACTGTCTAATTATTTATTGACAGCAATAAATACTGTAAAACAGTTAAGAAAAATATTTACAATGTGAGAGTGAAGTACAGGTAGATTTGGTGTCTCCCCCAATTCTCATTTGTACCCCTGTCCCTAGCCCAAGGGACAAGGGGTAGAGGTTGAAAATTACCACATGAATTGTGACACCCTTTCAGGGCTGCATGACATCATTCTTAGTTGCTGATGGATTTAACCTAAATGGACATTGCCTGTTTTCACCAGAAGAAAGAAAAAGAAAGAAAAAGAAAAAGAGAACTGATGAGAAAAAAGTCTCAAATTTGCATGAACAATTCTAATCAGTAGAAAAAGTCAGAAATTTACTAAAAAGAAAGCTGTGGCCTGCAGGCCATATGTCTGAAACCCCTGTACCAGCACATTAAAACTACATATTCAGAAGATTTACTTCCATGAAACAGCTGCATTTCACAGATATCATAGATAATCACAGATAAATGAAAGTTCGCCTCTGAAGAAGCTTAATTTGTTCTTTACAGCAACATATCAAAGTGCAGTCACTTTTTCTCTCTGTCATACGAAAACTTAAATTTGCACAACTGTGGACAGGAGCTTCTCACTTTAAAAATAATCATGTTTAACCACAGAGGTAGGTGCTGATGAGGTGCGAGGTGGGATTAGCTACTCACCGCTGGAACAACAGGGGATCGGGGCAGTTGCTATGAGTTGTCCTGGTGATCTGATTGCTGAAAGTGGCGACAGGAGTGTTCTGCCACCTACTGTCTGTTCGTCACCATTTCTCTGGACTGGCCACAAAAGGAACCAACCAATGGAGCAGACCGTCCATGGCTTCTCCTGTACCCAGCCCGGAGTAGAGCCAGACTCTGTCCATGACTTCTCCTGTACCAAGCTGGCAGCAGAGCTAGACTATGCCCACGGTAACGGTGGACCAATGAGCAGACACTGTGTGCAGATAAAGCTTATAGGAATTGTAGTTTCCTAGTCTCACATTGTGATAGGTTTATTATTTTAGATGCCCCTTGAGAAAACTACAACTCGCCAAAGTGGCTGGTGGGAGTGGCTGTCTTACCGGCCATTGCTGAAATTCATCCGCCAATGATGGGTTGGTGGGTGTTAATGTCAAGCCCTGCATGTGACTCATGGATGTATTTTAGAAGGTTAAACCCCACAAAAACACAATTTTCAAGTCAATGGGAGCTTTAACTGTTATGGTCTGAAGGTGAGATTGCACTGTGCACTCTGCATCTGATTAATCAGTGCAGTGCCTGCAGTTGCTGCTAATTACACACATAAGCTGATTACTACCTTCAGTATAAATAGGCCTTAGTTTCTACCAGACACTCATGGGTTTGCCCCAGGTTAACACTGCTGTGAACACTTGGTACTCCTGCCTCCCTTGTGACCGCGTGCCTGCCTCAATCTCACCTTCGCTGGACCATTTCCTCCCTGGACCTCAACTAAGCTTGCAACACTCTCTGAATCGTACCTGCCCTGGATTTTGTTATCTCTCTCTGTGCACCCATCTTCCCGTCGCTCTGGTCGTCTGTCCCTGCGTCCACCCTGGAAGGAAAATAAGTGAATTGTTTTTCCAATTCAAACAACAATAAACTAACCAATAATCACATTAAACTTCCCAGGCCAGGAACCATCAATGCTCACTGTTGTCAAGTCCTAAAGTCCTCCATCACTAATACTCACCTCACTGTGATCCATCCACACACTGTAAGTGAAGAGAAAATCCTTAATCAGTACATCTGAGAACTCCTGCATTCTCCCATTGACGAGCTGGTGGCAACCCACCTTTTCGTCCTTGGTAAGAATTCATATTCTCAAAATATTGCCCTCTATTTAGTCCTGTATACTTAGGTCTCCCTCTCATCTCCCCTCCTAGGTCAGTCCCGGTCCAGATTCTGTCTCAACTTTTTAAATAAAATCACAAAACCTTGCATTCCTGTCTCAGTGTGCTTCTGTTGCTGCAACTGCCATTAGGTCCTGTATTAAAATCATGTCATTCACACAAAACTTAACCTAGTAGATTTTAGTGTGAAAAGTTGACCTTGTTTTAAAGCCATAGCCCAACCACTTTTCTCAGAAATGAAGTAGTTTTTAGAGCCTGGTGTTGAACAATTTTTGAACCATTTTTTTTCTTCTGGTGCTAAGGAGGAGCCTGAAAGGAAAGTTGGTTGTGTTAGGTTCTGGACACAGTCTGGGGCCATGTCCACGTCTTTTTTTCATTTTGCTCCTCTGTGGTTATTTTTATTTATTATAGTTATTGACTCTTGTGTCTCCCCTGGTCTGTTGTGTCACCCACTGTTTGTCTCCAGTGTCTTCATTATGGTCCTGTGGTATAATCGTCTATCTATTGTCTCCAATCCCTCATGTTTCCATATCCATAGCCATTTCCTCATGTGCGCTCCTGTTCAGCCCTTGATTGTTGTCCCAGCTGTCTCACATTTGTAATTGTCAGTTACCCTATTTATGTCAGTTTGTGCATGTACTTTGGCATCATCGTTGTTCATTTCTGGTTTCCTGTGTTGTCTTCTGCCCTGTGCAGCCATTCATTTATTTTATGTTTTGTTCCTTGAGTTTTTTGTTATAAAACATGTTACTCTGGAGTTCAGTCCACACCCTGGGTCCTCCTTTCTTCAAATCCTCGTCTGTCCGGAGGGCAGATCATGACAGTATGATGCCAGCAACCGAGGACCCAGCAGGCTTGGACTTTCTGAGTTTGGGACTGGATGGGGATGAGGTGTGGGCAGCACAAGTAATCGAGGATTGTGTCTTGGCTGCTCGCACCTCCCACAGGCCGGAGGACGCTCTGAGGAATGTGGACATAGCAGCAGCAGCATTTAAGACTACCTCCAGCTTGTGGAGCTACCCTGACCTGCTTGGATTACTGATGGCTGTCCAGAACCCCCAACATATGTACCGTGAGATGGTGGCGTACGTACCTAGAATGTCGAAGGCTGTGCCGATGAGTAAGCATCTCCTGACTTTGGCGTCTCCCTCATCCCGCCATGCTCTGGTACACACTCCATCTGGTCGCCCTCCGATGCCAGCTCCAGTCCCAGCCCATCTTTCTCCAGCTTCACAGTCACTTCATGGGCTAGAGTAGAGCACACTGTCAACGCCGAATTCTATGCTGACGAAGAAGCATCCCCTGGCTACGGCGCCTCAACCACTCACTCCTCCCTGCTCCACTTCAGCCCCGGGGAGCTCAGCAACACCATCTCCCATGGCAGCTGCAACACCGGTTTCCACAATGCTGGTTCCCACAATGCCGGTTCCCATGGCAGCTGTAGTGCTGGCTCCACGTCATCCTCCTCCTGCAGTGCCGGCTCCCTCATCTGCTGTGTGGGTGCCCATGCACACTGCCCCACCAGCAGCTATGGCTCCTTCCCCTGATTCCTCTCCGAGCAGCAGAACAGGCACGCATATGCTCGTTTCTCATTACCACCTAATGAGATGTCTCACCTTGTTTCAGGTGTGGGGTCTCAGCAGCAGCCCCCCTCTACTGCTGAGCCCCCACCATCTGTTTCTGCTGTCACTCCTGTGTGTGTGCTGTCTCCCATCCTGGTGTCTCTGTTTTTTCCCCGAGGTGCACATAGCAGCTCCTGCAGTCTCTGAGATGCACGATTCTGCTCCAGCTGCCCCCAAGGCGCACATCCCAGCTCCAGCTCTTCCCAGAACTCAGAACTCAGAACTCAGAAAAAGATTTATTGCCAAGTACATTCACAGTAAATAACTGATAAATATACGAGGGATTTGACTTGACACTGAGAACGACATAGTTGACATTTTCAGTGACGCGGCAGCGTCAGTGACGCACCTGTCAGCAGAATGGGAACAGGAAGCAATGGGGGAGAAAAAGGATAAACACAATAGGAGAGAGAAAAAAGCATTGTTTGTCAGAATACAGTTCATATATATGATCAATATTATGATTACAAGAAAAAAACTCTCAATGCACAAATAGCAGACAATAGAATCCATACAATGACACAAAGAGAGCAGTGAATGAGTAATCTTCACGTCAGTATAGTGAGTCAGTGTGAGTGAAGGTGTTGAGTGAGGGTGTTGATATCAGTTAAGGACAACAAAGTCTCTTCAGCAGCAGATGTTTTGTCTACCGTCTGGGCAAAGGTGTGTGTCCTTGGCACGGCAGATGGAATGGTTTGCCAGACAGCTGGCTGTCCTTGAGAGTCAAATGCTGCCCGCCATGTTATGAAAACAAGTAGAACTGAAGATAATCTGGAGGACTGTGAGCTGAGGGCGTCAAAACAGGTCGAATAGAACTGACTTCAGAGAAAAAACTTTATATTCTCTTACAGATTCAGTGCTCAAATCCTTCATGGCTGGACATTGAAATTATCATGGACGGCTCTCAGCGTGATCGTGATGTAATCCATTTTCCTAGACAGTTCTCCATTAGCCGCTGTCAGAGTCCTGCCCAGTTGGTCAATTTGATGGTTAAGCCTCGCCGGGTCCACTTTTTGATAGGCTCCATCCATCTTCTTCAATTTGCGGTACACCAGAACAATCCCAGATCCAATCAGTAGAATTCCGATGACCATTGCTACGAAGAGGTATATATCTTCAACATCTTCGATAGAGAGATCACACAGGCACAAGAGTTTCCAATTACTTGTGTCCTTCAAATAACCCGCGGCAGCTGTACCTGCGGGGCAAATCGGCTCCCCCGGGCCAGTTTTTCTCGTTGAAAAAACAGTGTCAATTGCGTTCAAAGCCCAGCTTATTAAATCCATAATTTCATTTGATAATCAGCAGTAAAGACACGCAGACAGACAATAGCAAGCTGGGATCCAGTCAGTCAGTTAGGGAAGGAGAGAGATAAGAAGCCGGAGCTGGGAGAAAAAGCGTCTGCTCTCTTTTTTTTTTTTTGTTACTTATTTGTACCCGTAGGTAGATTTGGTTTGCAGTCTGGTGACAAGCCACCGGCTGCTGGTCGCTGCGTGCGCAAGCGCCCTAAACCTACATGTTTTTGGTATGCGGGAGGAAACCGGAGAAATCCCGGAGTAAACCCACGCAACACGGGGAGAACATGCAAACTCCACACAGCTCACTGTTGGTCGGGGGCTGGGATCGAACCCACGATCTCATGATCCCCACGATCCCCCGGCCGAGGGTAAAACTGTGCTGCCACAGTGCTAAACCACTGCGCCACCGGAGGGCGGAAGTGATGGTGCATGCTACCCGAGGTGCATGCTACCGAGGTGCATGCTACAGCTTCTGCTGTCCCCGTGGTGCACAAGCCTGCTACAGTCCTCCCCGATGTGCACGCAGCAGCTCCGGCAGTGTCCAAGGTGCACAGGCCAGTCCCACCTGTCCCCGAGGTGTACATCCCAGTTACAGTGCACGCAGCACCTCCAGTCATCTCTGATCCACACAACTCTGCCCCAGTTGTCCCTGAGGTGTACATGCTAGCACCAGTCCTCCCTGAGGTGCACGCTACAGCTTTTGCTGTCCCCGTGGTGCACAAGCCTGTTCCAGCGGCCCCCGAGATGCACATCTCAGTTCCAGTCCTCCCCGAGGTGCATGCAGCAGTTCCAGCAGTCTCTGAGGTGCACGAGCAATCCCCAGCTGCCCCTGAGGTGCACATTCCAGCTCCAGTCCTCCCCAAGGTGCATGCAGCAGCTCCAGCAGTCCCTGAGGCACACACCACAGCTCCAGCTTTGGCCAAGGTGCATGCTCTGGCTCCTGCGGCTCATCCTGAGGTGGTCACCCCAGCAGCAGAGGACCAGGAGCTCAGGCAAGTTCTTTTTCTTTACTTTTATAACATCAATACTAGTTAAGGCTTGCCTAGCTCCTAATGATTTGTGTGACGCCTCACCCTGCCCTTTCCCCCATCTGATGTGACTGCAGCGGGGGTGGTTCTCCATGCTTCAGGGCTGGACACCCTTGCATCATCCATTCCCGAGGTCAGAGGACCTCCACCCATTGCTCCTGAGGCCTGGGGGTCCATGGACTTGAGCAGACCCCCTGGTCCATCTTGTCTTCTGATCTGTGGTCCTGTGAACTTTGGTAGGCCTCCCCGGTCTTCTTTGTTTTTTGGTCTGGTGGCCCATGGACCGTGGTAGGCCGCCAGGCTCGCTGTGCTCCCTGGTCCGGTGGCCTAGAGACTCTGGGAGGCCACCGACTCCCCACGTTTCTGGGGATGGGGGCCCTTGGATGCTCGTCAGCCCCCCAATTCACTGTGCTTCCTGGTCCCGTGATCCTGGGACTCTAAGAGATTACCTGTTGGACATTTTTGGGTTTTTTTTTTGTGAGATTCCTATGTTTGTGTTCCCACCGTGTTTTGTCCCTCTCCTCCCGCCCATTATGATGTTGTTATGTTTTTGTTTTTTTAGGGGTGTCTGGAATCCACCCCTTAAAGGAGGGATTATGTCACATTCTGGGCCGCGCCTACATCTTTTTTCAGTTTTGTTCCTCTGTGATTATTATTTATTATAGTTATTGTCTCCGGTGTCTCCCCTGGTCTGTTGTGTCATCCCGTTTGTCTCTAGTATCTTTATTATGGTCTTGTGGTATAATTGTCTACCTATTGTCTCCAGTCCCTCATGTTTTCGCATCCATAGCCATTTCCTCATGTGTGCTACTGTTCAGCCCTTGATTGTTGCCTCAGCTGTCTAATGTTTGTAATTATCAGTTACCCTGTTTATGTCAGTTTGTGCATGTGCTCCATCTGGCATCATCATCATTCATTTCTGGTTTTCCTATGTTTTCTGCCCCATGCAGCAATTTATTTATTTTACTGTATGTTTTGTTCCTTGAGGTTTTTTTGTTTATCAATAAAACATGTTACTCTGGAGTTCAGTCCACACCCTGGGTCCTCCTTCCTCCAAACCCTCATCTACTCAGAGGTTGGTTGGTAAATGAGAAATTATTTGAAAATAATCAATCCCGACTTTGACTTGGAGAAACATAGCAGAGCCTATGCAGCTGTGTAATGGGGCTATAGCACCTCCAACCCCCAGTGAAGCCCCATGACAATAAGTGCCTGCAGCTCTATAGCCATGACCCTTAACCTGTGGCATCTTCACAAACTTATGCAGAAACTAGAGGGCACTCAGAGAGCTCATACCTCTGCCAAAGCTTTGTCCGTCCCTCCTTTTATCCTCCCCTCCGTCCCTTTGTCCGTCCATATCGCCATCCATCTGTACATTGCAAGATAGGGCCTTGGTGGAGGTATGCTCTCATGGATCACCCCAACATCTAATGAGTTCATCTTTGGGCCAAGGGGCACCTCTGGTGAAAATTTTGTATAAATCCATGTAGGAGTTTTTGTATGATCCTGCTAACAGAGAAACATCATCAAAATCAATATGGCTACATTATAATAACTAGAACTAGAAAAGCACTCGGAGAGCGCAGACCTCCGCCAAGCGCCACAGTTCCCCCCATACAGTGTTTGTGTGTACGTTTTCAGATTCCTGGACCATGAAAACATATGACTAGCAATTGGATTCACAATGATAGGATTAGTGGTTGAGTAGTTATTGACGAAAATGGCATTTTCCGTAATGGCGGTTTAGCGCCACAGTTCCCCCCATACAGTGTTTGTGTACACATTTTCAGATTCCTTGACCATGAAAACATATGACTAGCAATTGGATTCACAATGATAGGATTAGTGGTTCAGTAGTTATTGACGAAAATGGCATTTTCCGTAATGGCGGTTTAGCGCCACAGTTCCCCCCATATAGTGTTTGTGTGTACGTTTTCAGATTCCTTGACCATGAAAACATATGACAAGCAATTGGATTGCTAATGATAGGATTAGTGGTTTAGTAGTTATTCACGAAAATGGCATTTTGCGTAATGGCGGTTTTCTTGTGGACGGTGATCCAGATCACCACCAAAATCTATTCAACTGTAGGATACCCCATTTCTGACAATCTGTGAAAATTTCATGAAAATCCGTCAGTAACTTTTTGAGTTGTCTTGCTAACAAACAGACAGACAAACAAACAGACAAACCAACGCCGATGAAAACATAACCTCCTTGGCGGAGGTAAAAAGCACTCAGACAGCGCATACCTCCACCAAGTCTCCTTCCATCCATCATGGATCACCTCCAAAATGTAATGAGTTCGTGTATAGGCCACAAGCCAGTTCTGGTAAAAAATGCAGCAAAGTTTATCCAGTAGTTTTGGAGGACTCTTGCCAATACACTGTGAGAAGATAAGAGCCTTGGTGGAGATATGCATTCTTGGATCATCACCAAAATGTTATGGGTTCCTCTCTAGCCTAAGGACCACCTCTGGTGAAAATTTCATCCAAATTCATCCAGTAGTTTTTGTTTAATCCTGCTCCACAAATTAAAACAAGGTCCTTGGGGGAGGTATGCACTCTCAGATAATCACCACAATTTAATGGGTTCATCCTTGGCCCAAGGGCTACCTCTGGTGAAATCTGTCCAGTGGTTTCTGTGCAATCCTGCTAACAGACGGACGGACAAACAGACAAACCACCACAATTACATTACCTCCTTGGCGGAGGTAATAAGACTGTCATAATTGTTGTATTGATTATACATTAGAGCTGTCATGTCCCAGTGAGCGTTCGCCCCCTCCTTTCTGTTGTTTGCTCCTCAGGTAATCAATGCACCTGAGAGATGAGACACACCTGCTGCCTCTGCTTTGCCAGCGCTTATTAGGATCGTCTCTTCAGTGCCTCAGCGCTGGCTCGTTTGGGTATACTGCCTATCGCTGAAACAAAGCAAGTATTGTTTATGCTGACGGTGAAGTTCTCGCACTCACCCTTTCATCTCTCCTTTCTCCTCAGGTTGCTGCCAACTGTGTGGGTGCGTCTCCGGGGACTGCATGTGCTCACCTGCCCTGTCATCCACACTCTGCTGCAATCATACTCCACCCGGTCAGGCATCACTAGCTCATTCATCCTTCACTTCCGACTAGCTTCATCCTGCTGGTTCGTCACTTCCTGCTGGGTTACCTGTCTGATTGTCTGCTGGACCCACCTAAGTGGTAATTTGTTTATCCCACCTCCCTGTTTCCATTTCTCCGTTAACAACTCTCGTCTCTCTGCCCACAGTCCACTTCATCTGGCGAGTGAAGTTTTCCGTAGCTGTGCTCCTCTCATCTTGAAATTTAATAAACTTTCAAATGTGTTTTTTGTGTCCCGAGTGTTCCTCTGGTGTTACATTCTGCACGAGTGGTCTATTGAACCAATCATGACAGAATGAGCCAGCCAGAATATCGGCTCAGTGAATGTAGCAGCATCGGAACACTCCCCTCTCAATCGTCTCGATGCGACTGAGAGGCAGGTGGCCGTGATCACCCAACAGCTGCAGACGATTATGCAGCAGCTGGGCATGGTCACTGAGCATTTGGCCAACATGGCTCTTCTGTGTCCTCCCGTGCCTTCTGCTCCCACTGTTCATACCACCGTTTGCTGTATCACCTCCGTTCCCACGCCTGCCCCATACGTGGGGGAGGTGGGAAAATGCAAGGAATTTCTGTGTCAAATAGAGCTATATCTGGGGCAGGTGGGGAGAGAGTACCCGGATGATGTCGCTAAAATTCATTTTATGACCCTCCTGCTTCGTGATCATGCCCTTAGCTGGACCCGGTCCATTCTCACTAGCCTGAAGGGGGTTATTACACCTTTGAACGATTTGTGGCAGAATTCATCCGTACTTTCGACCACACAGAGAGTCAAGGGAAGTTTGAGGTCGAAGCAGCAGAATCGGGGTTCCTCCATGGGTTAAACCCTCACCTCTGTGACGACTTGGCGGTCTATGCTGTTCCCAACACCCCGGACGGTCTTATTGATCAGACTGTTGGTCTTGATAACTGTTACCGTGAGCGCACGAAGGACCGTCAATCCTCCTCTTGCCCACCCATCGTGCGGGTGCCCACTTCGTCTACTGACACGGGGAGGCCGGTTCTTCCTCAGAGCCGATGGTGCTCAGTCGGTTTCAGCTGACTGATGAAGAGCGCCAGCAGAGAAGAAGGACCGGCGCGTGCATGTACTGTGGTTCTGTGAAGCACAGGCTGGACGAATGCCCCCTGGCGCCAAAAGACTCGGCCCGTTAGTAGCAGTGGGGGGTTTGACAGGCGGGACCAGGTTTCATCCCCCCGGTAATTTCTCAGTCTCAGTCATTCAGTTATGGCGTTATTGGATTCAGGGGCAGAGCAAAATTTTATCTCCTCCCAGCTCGTTTGGGAGAGGGTATTCCCACTCTCAAATTGCCCAAACCCTTGAACATCACCACTCTTTCAGGCCAAAGGATCGCGTTAGTCACAGAACGCACGACACCAATAGCAGTCCTTCTTTCTGGGAACCATCGGGAGGAATTATCGTTCTTAATTTTCCCAAATTCATCCTCCTTGATGGTCCTTCGTTACCCGTGGCTCCAGAGGCACAACCCCATAATCAATTGGGGACAAAACTCCATCTCCTCCTGGAGCCCATTCTGTTTGGCTTCCTGTTTGAGTTCGGCTGAGTGTTCGCCGTCCCTACCCATTTCCTCTCATCCGGTTTAGCCACCGGTCCTCAGCCTCGTCTCCAGGGTCTATCATGACCTGGGGGAGGTCTTCAGCAAGTCAAGAGCGGTGTTGCTTCCTCCCCACCACTCTTATGACTGTGCTGTGGAGCTCCTCCCGGGGGCGCGGCTGCCGTCTAGCCAGCTCTATAGTATTTCAGGCCCGGAGAGAGAGAGGCAATGGAGAGGTACATTAAAGACTCTCTGAACGCCGGCCTAATTCGGCCATCATCGGCTCCTCTTGGGGTGGGTTTCTTTTTTGTTGGGAAGACGGATGGATCTTTGCATCCATGCATAGACTATCAAGAGTTAAACGAGATCACAGTGAAAGATAAATATCCTCTTCCCCTGATCAGCTCCATGTTCAAGCTCCTTCAGCGCGCGCGGTGGTTCAGTAAATTGGATTTACTTAACACCTATCATTTGAGCCATATTCGCGAAGGAGATGAGTGGAAGATGGCATTTAAAACTTATCTGGGGCAGTTTGAGTATTTGGTTATGACACTCGGGCTGACTAATGCCCCTGCAGTCTTCCAGCGGCTCATTAATGACGTCCTTCATGATATGGTTAACCGCTTTGTTTTCATTTACCTGGATGATATGTTGATTTTTTCCCGCTCACCAGAGGAACATGAAGTCCACGTTAGAGCCATGCTACAACGGCTCCTGGAGAACCAACTTTATGTTAAAGCTGAGAAGTGTGAGTTCTCCACCAACTCCACCTCTTTTCTCGGCTTCATTATGGCCGGGGGGGAGCTGAGAGCCGACCCGGCTAAGGTGAAGGCTGTGCTCGATGGGCCAACACCCCACTCCCGTAAGGAGCTTCAGCGCTTCTTAGGTTTCGCGGATTTCTATCGCAGGTTCATTCGGAACTACAGTGGGGTAGCACAGCCTCTTACGCAGCTGACCTCCATTAAGGTGCCATTTTGCTGGTACGAGGCAGCTGAACAGGCTTATTCTAAATTAAAAAACCCGTTCTCTGAAACACCCATCTTGGCGCAGGTCGACCCACAGCTCCAGTTTATCCTGGAGGTGGATGCTTCTGATTCCGGGGTGGGCGCTGTCCTTTCGCAGCGTTCATCCTCCAACCAGAAGCTCCACCCATGAGCGTTTTTCTCTTGGCAGCTCATGCCAGTCGAGAGGAATTATGACATCGGGGATAGAGAGCTCTTAGCCATTAAATTGGCTTTGGAGGAGTGGAGACATTGGTTTGAGGGGGCTGCTCACCCCATTGTCTTGTGGACCGACCACAAGAACTTGGAGTATCTGCGGTTGGCCCGCCGACTTAACACCAGGCAGGCCCGCTGGGCACTATTTTTTCAGAGGTTCAATTTTACTATCACCTATTGGCCTGGTTCTTGGAGCTCCAAACCTGACGCGCTCTCCCGTCAGTTTGGTTCTGAGCAGATAGCCCCCTGTCCCTCCCCCAGCCTATTGTTCCGTCTTCCTGCATCCTCGGAGCCCTTACCTGGGATATCGAGCAGAGGGTCCAACAGGCCTAGTCCCGGGAGCCCGGACCAGCAGGATGCCCCCGTAATCACCCGTTTGTTCCTGCCGCCCTACGCAGTGATGTCATCTACTGGGGCCACACCAGTCACTTCGCCTGTCATCCCGGGATCGCTCGTACCACCAACTTGGTCTGACGAGCATTCTGGTGGCCCACGCTGTGGCGGGACATGCAGGAGTACGTCAAGGCTTGCCATATCTGCACCCGAGGCAAGTCAAGCTCCCCCACCACCACCGGTCTCCTGCATCCCCTACCCATCCCTAGTCACCCTTGGTCCCATATTGCTCTTGATTTTGTAACTGGACTCCCTCTCTCCTACAGAAAGTCTGTCATCCTCACCATCATCGATCGTATCTCCAAGGCTGTTCATCTGGTTGCCCTCCCCAAACTTGCCTCCGCCTCACAGACTGCCAAGCTCCTGACCTCCCACATCATCAGACTGCATGGCATCCCCATGGACATCATGTCTGACCGGGGTCCCCAGTTTACGTCCCAGGTGTGGAGGTCCTTCTGCTGCATGCTTGGTACCTCAGTCAGCCTCACATCGGGGAATTACCCTCAGAGCAACGGGCAGGCTGAGCGTGCCAACCAATCCTTGGAGGCCACCCTCAGGTGTGTAGCGGCCAAGAACCCATCAACTTGGAGCACGCACCTGACCTGGGTGGAGTACGCCCACAATTTGGCCGTTCCCGCCACTGCATTCACCCCTTTCGAGGTCTTGATGGGGTATACCCCCCACTGTTGCCAATGGCTGACAGGGAGGTTGCGGTGCCATCCGTGGGGGCCCATGCTTGCCGCTGCCATCGGATCTGGAGGTCCACCCTAGCCACGCTCTCCCGCTCTTCCGAGCACCACCGTCAGATGGCCAACCGGAAGCGGATCCCCGCTCCCAGGTACGTCATGGGGCAATGCGTCTGGCTGGCGGTGGACCAAGTTCCACTCAAGACGGACTCTAAGAAGCTGTCGCCTTGCTTCCTGGGCCCCTATCCCATCTGCAAAATCATTAACGATGTTACAGTCTGTCTGAAGCTCCCACGGACACTACGGGTGCACCTGACCTTCCATGTCTCCTACATCAAGCCCCTCTCTGTCAGTCCCCTTTGCCCCCTCCCTGAAGCCGCATCCTCCCCCACCGGACGCTCGACGGCTACACCACCTTCACAGTCCAAAGGATCCTGGATGTTCGCCGTCGGGGCCGGGGCCTGCAGTACCTGGTCCACTGGGAGGGCTACAGCCCAGAAGAACAATCATGGATCCCCAAGTCGCATGTCCATGACAAGGGGATGGCCAGGACCTACAATCGAGCCCACCCAGACAAGCCCGGTGGATCGCCAGGAGGCACTCCTTGAGGGGGAGGCACTGTCATTTCCCAGTGAGCACTTGCCCCCTCCTTTCTGTTGTTTGCTCCTCAGGTAATCAACGCACCTGGGAGATGAGACACACCTGCTGCCTCTGCCTAGCCAGCACTTATTAGGATCGTCTCTTCAGTGCCTCAGCGCTGGCTTGTTTGGGTATACTGCCTATCGCTGAAACGTAGCAAGTATTATTTATGATGACGGTGAAGTTCTCGCACTCACCCTCTCATCTCTCCTTTCTCCTCAGGTTGCTGCCATCTGCGTGGGCGAGTCTCCAGGGACTGCGTGCGCTCACCTGCCCTGTCATCCACGCTCTGCTGCAATCATACTCCACCCGGTCAGGCACCATTAGCTCATTCATCCTTCACTCACGACCAGCTTCATCCTGCTGGTTCATCTCTTCCCGCTGGGTTCCCTGTCTGATCATCTGCTGAACCCACGTAAGTGGTAATTTGTTTATCCCACTTCCCTGTTTCCATTCCTCCGTTAACAGCTCTCGTCTCTCTGCCCACAGGCCACTTCATCTGGCGATTGATGTTTTCTGTAGCTGTGCTCCTCTCATCTTGAAATTCAATAAACTTTCAGACGTGTTTTTTGTGTCCTGAGTGTTCCTCTGGTGTTACATTCTGTACGTGAGCGGTCTACTGAACCAGTTATGACAGGGCTGTGCAATTCAACCTTAATTAAGCATCAGTTTATTGACCCTTTTTTTTTTTGTTACTTATTTGTACCCATAGGTAGACTTGGTTTGCAGTCTGGTGACAAGCCACCGGCTGCCGGTCGCTGCGTGCGCGAGCGCCCTAAACCTACATGTTTTTGGTGTGCGGGAGGAAACCGGAGAAATCCCGAAGTAAACCTGCGCAACACGGGGAGAACATGCAAACTCCACACAGCTCACTGTTGGTCGGGGGCTGGGATCGAACCCACGATCTCATGATCCCCGCGATCCCCCGGCCGAGGGTAAAACTGTGCTGCCACAGTGCTAAACCACTGCGCCACCGTGCAGCCTTTGCCTATTGCCATTTTAGACAAAAGAAAATTAAACACTGTCCAGTGCTGAAGTCAGTGTGTTTACATAATGTGTGGTTCACTTGGCTCGCGACAACATCCTAACTTGTCTTCCAGTATGTGCCCGCAGAGTCACGTCCGTGCGCAATCCACACCCCATCTTAAACTGGATTTATGCATCCGCATCATGTTGACGCCATTACCGACGTCCATCGCCAACGCAGTGATCAGAATTTTTTTCTTTCCGCTAGCTGCGGGATAAACTTGCCTAGCTGGTTTACCATTCCAAGGAAAGATCTTAGTTCACGCACTGTTTTTGGCTCTGGCATTTCCCTCACAGCCTCCATCTTGCTCTGGTCTGGACTGATGCCGCTGGCGGAGATCATGTGGCCTAGGAAAGTCACCTCAGACTTTGACAGGTCACACTTGCCAATGTTAAGTGTGATACCTGCCTTCTGAATCTTTCTTAGCACGGTATGCAGGCGAGCATCATGCTCCTCTTGCGTACGACCCCACACCAGCACGTCGTCAATGTGATAAACCATGCCTTCGAGCCCTTCTGTGACCTCCGTCACCATTCTGTTCTGAAAGTGTTCAGGAGCGGACGCAATGCCAAAAGGTAGCCATTTGAAATAATAGCGTCCAAAGGGCGTAATGAACGTTGTCAGTTTCGCTGAATCTTCTGTCAGTGGGATTTGCCAAACACCCATATTTGCATCCAGCTTACTAAATACTTTGGCTCCAGCCAGCCTACCAAGTGTTTCCTCTGCTGATGGTAGAATTAACTTCTCTCTACACACGGACTCACTGAGGTTAGTGAGGTCAACACATATTCACACAGGATCCATCTTGTTCTTTCTGGGCACTACCACGATGCCAGCACACCAGTCTGTAGGCTCCTCAATTCTGCATATCACCCCGAGGCTTTCCATGTGGGACAGCTCTTGCTTGACTTTGTCCATTAGTGGCAATGGGATCCTCCTTGGTGTCTTCAGTGAAAATGGTTTGGCACCTGGTTTGAGCTTGATGGCATATGTCTGACGCACCTCACCTAGTCCGCTGAATAATTTTGGATAGTTTTCCTTTAATGTCTCCCCAGCAGGGCAGTGTGCGCATAACGGACAACATACACCTCCTCCATCTCCTCTTTCCCACCAATACTCAGCAACAGCTTGGCAACGCCCACAACATCAAATGGCCTCCTCCCCGGTCCCAGGAGAGGCTTAGGTGCTTTGTGGAGTGCAGATGGGTTTTCTCTGAATATTTTCTGGAATACAGCATGTGGCAAAACTGTGGCATCGGCAGCCGTGTCAATTTTGAACTTCACGCTGCTGTCATGAATGTCAATGTTGACCATCCAAGGATCACCGTCTTTTGTAACACTGCCGAGGAAGATGGCATCCTCATCCTCTTCCACCTCAAGTACAGATTTTAAGGTCTTGCACACACGTTTATAGTGACCCTTTCTCCCACTTGCATGACAGTTCACTTCATTTGCAGGACACTCACATTTTGAATGTGATGGAGAGCTGCCACATTTATGACATTTTGACTGTGTCCCCTTTTCCTTGCTATTCTGAGTACTGTGTGGTTTGTGAGCACGCTGAGGTTTGTTTTTAGCAGGCTTGCTACTTCCCTTGAACACTCTTTCAACAGACATTACCTCACTTGCCTGAGTTCTGGCGTCTCCTCTCAGAGAAGCTTGCTGCTTTTTCACCTCCTCACTCTGCCGTGCCATCCTGATTGCTTTCTCCAAAGTCAGCTCTGCATCTAGCTGCATGCGTTCAGACAGCCTCTTGTCTAACTGACCAACGACGAGTCTGTCCTGAAGTAACTCATCATGCAGCACACCGTAACTGCAATGTTCAGCCAGCGCATATAGTGCAGTGACAAAAGAATCTACTGTCTCATTTTATCGCTGTTTTCACAGGTTGAATTTGGCACGCTCATAAATTACATTCTTTTTAACCACAAAGAAGCCTTGAAAGCCATCACGCACTGCTTCATATGAGCTGCGTTGAGCATCAGAGAGAGCCTATGTAAAACATCATCCGCCTCGTCTCCCATGCAATATATCAAAGTATTAACTTGATTCTCTTCAGAGCTTGCATTCAGATTACTTGCCAGGTGAAATATGTCGAATCTCCGGATCCATTTGGCCCACTCCTGCGGCTTAGAAAAGTCGAAGGGCTCCGGCGGCTGGATGTTAAACATAGCGCACGGACCCGCTGCCACAGCGGCTCCCGGAGCGGTTGCTATCCCTCCGTTTGCGTCTCTGTCTTCACTCATCGTGTCCGCAAACTCCCCTCTCTTCCTCCGCGGTGTACAAATGATCCTTTTTTGTTTCCGGGCTTACCTCTCTACGTTAAGTACAGGACTTCTGACACCATGTCGTGTTATTAAAACACTGCATGAGTCCAACTGTAGTTTTTAACGTCACTTTTTTATTGAACCATGTCAACCTTGTTGCTAGTCTGTGTCTCTCCCGCCAGCTGCCTCCTTGACATCATTCCTGCACGACTTTGTAGTTCTTTTCCAAGTAGCTCAATTACACCACAGAGACCACGTCTTTTCATTACAACCCATTTTAGTTTTTCTGTAGTGTTTCCAAACATTGCTAAGAGTGCTTCTCCGGGGTGTGGAGGTACGTGGCCATGCACGTAACTCCGCAGGCATGTCTTAAAAGGGAAGTACATGAAAAGCACAATAATAATAATATATATAAAATAAAACTTCCTGGCTCCACATAGTGATCTGGATCAGCACACAAATGCAATTGTTTGCTCCTTGGCCCATTTCCTACCTTCCCTGAAATTTTCACTGAAATCCGTTCACTACTTTTTGAGTTAATGTTGTTAACAAACAGACAGACACCAGCAAAAAAAAATAATAAAGAAGAAAAAAAGTATAAGAGCTTGAAGGAAAACAAAGTTAGCAGCACTTTATAAGATGGCCAGCAAATTACACTGTAATAATTCTGGTGTAACTAAGGGAGAAGAACATGGTAAATATGGGGTAACTATGCCATATGTACAAGATAAATATGACTGAAGTGCAACATAACCAGAGCTAGACGCTAACTTTTTGTCACAAACCCCCGTGCGCCATGACACGGCGCATGAGGGAGAGAATGAACAACCCAGTCGTGGGAGAAGAGAGTGCCATGTTTATTAAAGTTCACCACAAATACAGTTCAGTTCAACCACACAAAAATACAGAAAGATGTAATGACGGGATGAGGCCACCAGACATACAGGGCGCCTCTTGGATGCTCTACAGCCCGGTCAATAGCGAGCCTAGTGCTGCAGGGCTGCGATAAGCACAAAATAGGAAAGGCGATCAGCCTAGTGCTGCAGGGCTGCTTAGCACAGGAGAAAAGGCGAAAAAGACACTTACACGGCTGGAGCAAATCCGGGGCGCACCGTGCAGTCTGGAGGATGAGGATGGAAAGCAGGGCCAGCCGAAACACCAAGGGAATAATCCGGCTGAAGTGACGGGCTGGAGAATAACGAAGGCAGTAATTCACATATGGGGAGAACTGGCTGCCGCGTATGGAGGCGAATGCCCCGACAATCTCTTTCCTCCAAAGCGGCGAACAAATACTCCTGAAGCTAACGAGGAAAGAGATTGCCAGTGCGAGAATGCGTGGGCAGGACTGATTGGCACCAGGTGTGTGAGAGAGCGTGTGAATGAGAGTGAATGGAGCGTGTGCATATGTGTGTGTGCGTGTGGATATGTGTATGTGTGTGAACACCCGGGACAGTGCAGCTGACGGCACTTGACAGGAGGAGGGGGCGTGCCCGAGCTGTCAGGAGGAAACTAGAGCAAAGCATAACAATAAGTCCCAAACCCAGATTCATGACATTTTTTGCTCACCGGCCACTGTGACTGTCATGAGGCTTAGCGTAGTGTTTCACCAGGCTCATGCTCTCACTTTTTTTCTGGTTATGTCTTGTGTTTCCTCAGTCTTGTGTGATTATTTTACGTTGCACTGTTCCAAGATGTATGATGTGTTTTGAGTTGCCGGTTATTTCTGTTTTTGTACTCCTGTTCTCAGTATTATTTTGTCAGTTCCTTTCTGCATTCTTGTTCATCTTGCTCTTAGTGTTTATATTGTGTTTCTCTTTTTGAGACAGCTCCCCGCCAGCTCCAGACACTCCCACCTGGTAATCATCTTGTATTGGTAGCTCAGTCTTTCCCTGTTCTGTAATTAGGTCATCCTGCCCGCTCATGTGTTCCACCCCTGCTGTCATTTACCTTGATTATTGCCTGCACTATTTATAGCCTGACTTTGCCTTCACTCCTTGTCGGAGTCTCGTCAAGAATCCAGGTCGGTTAGAACCCTGTCCCTGTTCTAATGCCAGCTACTCCTTATCCACTGTATGGACTTTGTGTTTTTGTTAATAAATACCACAAACTACAGTTCAGCATCTGGGTCTTCCTCTTTGCCCCGAGAGAGTCTAACTACTCCGCCACCGTGCTGCCTACTGTAAAACAGTGGAGAAAAATATTTGTAATATGACAATGAAGTACAGTTAGATTTGGGGTCTGTCCAAATTCTCATTTGTACCTCCTCCCCTTTGCCTACCCCTATCTCTTGGTCCTTGAAATCAAAGGCCAAGGGATAGGGGTTGAAAATGACCCCTGTGAACTGGAACACCCCTACAGGGCTGCATGAGGTCATTAGTAATTGCTGATGGATTTGATCTAAATCTACACTACCTGTTTTGACCAGAAAAGAAGAAGAAAAAGAAAACTGATGAGAAAAAAGTCTCATCTTAAATAGTAAAATGTCTCAAATTTACAAAAACAATTCTAATCACTTGAAAAAGCCAGAAATTTACTAGAAAGAAAGCTATATATTCACAGAGGGAAAGTTCAGCCCCGCGTGCCACATGTTTGACAACCCTGGACCAGCACATTAAAAATACATAATTTGAAGTTTTACTTCCATGAAATAGCTGCAAATCACAGACATCATAGATAATCACAGATAACAAAAGTTAACCTCAGAAGCTTCATTTGTTTGTTACAGCAGCATAAAGTTTAGACACTTTTTCTCTCTGTCATACGAAAACTTAAATTTGCACAACAAATGGGAGCTTCTTGCTATTAAAATAACCATATTTAACCACAGAGAATGGAGCTAATGTGGGGGGAGAGCGAGCAGAGGCTATTCTCACCACTGGGACAATGTGGGATCAGGGGCAGTTATCCCCATGATCTGATTGATGAGAGCAGCTGCTGTCTGTTCATCGCTGTTTCTCCAGACTGGCTATAAAATGAATCGAACCACAGAGCAGGCCATCTGCTCCTTCACCTGTAACCAGCACAGACTCCCCACATCTTCTCCTGCTGCTGGCAAGCGACAGTGGACCAATGAGAATACACTGTGTGTGCACAGATAGTGCTTATAGGAGTTGTAGTTTCATAGTCTCACACTGCGATAGGCATATTATTTAGGTGTTGGTTGAGAAAACTGCACCTGCCAAAGTGACTAGTGGGAATTCCTGTCTTATCTGCCACCGGTGAAATCCACCCACCAGTGGCGGGTTGGCGGGTGTTAATGTCAAGCCCTGAACTTAACTACAAGCAAGTATAGGTCATCGGCCTCCATCGGTCTATGATGACCATGGAAGAGAATCCTAAATGTCTACTCTGCTGGAACAGCACCGCCTGCGGCTAAACAGGCCGATGCGCGAATGGCAGTCCCTGTCACACAGGTCGCACTTGTGGGTGGTCTCCGTGCTGCTGGGTCTGTGGCGGTTCTTCCTGCGGGTCCTTTTTTCATCTGCTGCAGCAGTCAGTCTCTCTTCACCTGCCTTGGGCTGTCTGGTCAGGGTGCCTCTCCATTTGGAGCGGTCCGTTGCAAGGTCCTTCCAGCGCTCTGTGTTGATCTCCAGGGCCTTCATGTCTCTCTTGCAGACGTCTCTAAAGCGCAGCTGTGGGCGGCCAACGTCTCTCCTGCCAGTCGTCAGTTCTCCGTAGAGGATGTCCTTGGGGATTCTGCCATCCTCCATACGGTGAACATGGCCTAGCCAGCGGAGCCTGCGCTGCCTGAGTAGAGTGAACATGGAGGGAAGGCCGGCGCGGGACAGAACTTCTGTGTTGGGCACTTTGTCCTGCCAGGATATGTCCAGGATGTGGCGAATGCAGCGCAAGTGGAAGGAGTTCAGTCTCTTTTCCTGCCGGGCGCATGTTGTCCACGTCTCACTCCCATAGAGCAGTGTGCTGATGACGCAGGCGTTGTACACTGCCATCTTCGTCTTGACAGAGAGTTTGGGATTCTCCCACACTCGTGTGGTGAGGCGAACGAGTGTGAAGGCTGATTTTCCAATCCTCTTGTCGATCTCTGTATCAAGGGAGAGGTTGTTGCTGATTGTGGACCCCAGGTACGTGAACTGATTCACGACCTCCAGCTCGTAGTCGTCGATGGTGATGGTTGGTGGTGCTTCCATGCCTTGCGCCAAGACGTTAGTTTTCTTCATGCTGATGGTAAGCTCGAAGTCCTTGCATGCCTGGGAGAAGCGGTCCATCAGGGTCTGAAGCTCCTGCTGTGTGTGGGTTGCGACTACAGCGTCGTCTGCAAACAGCATGTCTCTGATTACAGCCTCGCGTACTTTGGTTCTGGCTTTCAGCCGGGCGAGGTTGAAAAGCCTGCCATCAGATCTTGTGTGCAGGTAGATTCCCTCTGTTGCTGTGCTGAAGGCATGCCTCAGGAGCATAGCAAAGAAAATCCCAAAGAGGGTTGGCGCAAGTACACAACCCTGTTTCACTCCGGTGCGTATGTTGAATGGCTCTGAGACGTTGCCGTCGTGCTGCACTATCCCCTGCATGTTGGTGTGAAACGATTCAATGAGGCTTTGCAACTTTGGTGGCCATCCTATCTTTGGCAGGATCTTGAAAAGGCCCTCTCTGCTGACCAGATCGAATGCTTTGATGAGGTCGATGAAGGCGACGTACAGGGGCATGTTCTGTTCTCTGCATTTCTCCTGGAGTTGGCAGATGGAGAATATCATGTCTATCGTCGATCTCTCAGCGCGGAAGCCACACTGAGACTCAGGGTAGACACGTTCGGCAAGCTTCTGTAGACGAATGAGAACAACTCGCACATAGACTTTGCCAACAACGCTGAGGAGGGAGATGCCCCTGTAGTTGTTGCAGTCGCTTCTCTCTCCTTTGTTTTTGTAGAGGGTGATGATCTTGGCGTCCCTCATGTTCTGTGGTACGGCACCTTCCTTCCAGCACTGGCAGAGGACGTCATGCAATGGCAGCAGGAGGGCGGTCTTGCAGTGCTTGATCAGGTCGGGGGATATGCCGTCGTTGTCGGGTGCCTTGCCAGCGGCCAAGCTATCAATGGCCTTGCTGAGTTCGTCGATGGTTGGCTCGGCGTCAAGTTCGTCCATGGATGGCAGGCAGTCGATGGCATCAAGGGCTGACGGTGTCACGGTGTTCTGTCTGGAGAAGAGGTCGGAGTAGTGTTCCACCTATCTCTCCATCTGCTTGTTCTTTTCTGCAATCACCTCCCCAGTGGAGGATTTTAGGGGGGCCGTCTTGCTCTGAGCCGGACCAAGTGCTTTCTTGATGCCATCGTACATACCACGGATGTTCCCTGTTATGGCAGCGATTTGAATGTCTTGGCTGAGCTGAGTCCAGTTCTCGTTGGCGCAGCGCCGAGCAGTCTGCTGAACTTTGCTTCTCGCAGCCCTGAGAATCTGGAGATTCTTCTCGTTTGGGTACTTCTTGTACTCAGCAAGTGCTGAGCGCTTGGCTTCAATGACGGGGGTCATCTCGGTCAACTTGGCATCAAACCAGTCCTGTGACTTCGAGGTCTTCCTCCCAAAGGTAGCCAAGGCTGTGCGGTGGATGGCGTTTCGCAGCTCTTCCCCCTTCTGCTTTGCAGATTCTCCTTCTTGTGGTACACCAAGTTCCTTCTCAAAGGTGGAGGCAAACTGCTCAACAAGTTCTGGTTGGGCCATCTTGCTGGTGTCAATCCGTGCCTTTCCAGGTTGTCTAGCACGATGGAATTTCTTCAGCTGCAGCTTGACCTTGCAACACACCAATGAATGGTCTGTGTCGCAATCTGCACTCTGGAATGAACGGGTAATTAGCACGTTCTTCAGTGAGGTGTGCCTGGTCAGGATCAAGTCCAGCTGGTGCCAGTGCTTTGAGCGCGGATGTCGCCAGGAAACCTTGTGTTGGGGCTTGGTCTTGAAGAACGAGTTTGTGATGCACAGATCGTGATATGTGCAGAACTTGAGCAGCCGCTGTCCGTTGTCGTTCATTCTGCCCACGCCAAATGGTCCAAGACAGGAGGGCCAGGAGTCGTGGTATAGGTACCAAGTAAAGGTATAGGTATAGGTATAGGTAAGCAAGTATAGGTGCATCTCAAAAAATTAGAATATCATGAAAAAGTTCAATATTTTTTGTCACTCATTTCAGAAAGTGAAACCCATATGTTATATAGATTCATTACACAGAGAGTGATATATTTCAAGTGTTTATTTATTTTAATTTTGATGATTATGGTTTATAGCCCATGAAAACCCCAAATTCAGTTTCTCAAAAAATTAGAATAATACATAAAATTAATTTTAAAAAAATCGTTTTTTAATAGAAATGTTGGCCGACTGAAAAGTATGTCCATGTACCACTCAATACTTGGTCGGGGCTCCTTTTGGATTAATTACTGTATCAATGTGGAGTAGCATGGAGGTGATCAGCCTGTAGCACTGCTGAGGTGTTATGAAGGTCCAGGTTATTTGATTGTGACCTTCAGCTCATCTGTATTGTTGGGTCTGGTGTTGCTCATCTTCCTCTTGACAATCCTCCATAGATTCTCTATGGGGTTTAGGTCAGGAGAGTTTGCTGGCCAATCAAACACAGTGATGCCATGGCCATTAAACAGGTTTTGACACTTCTGGCAGTGTGGGGTGGTGCCAAGTCCTGCTAGAAAATGAAATCAGCTTCTCCATAAAGCTCGTCAGCAGAGGGAAGCATGAAGTGCTCTAAAATTTCCTGGTAGACAACTGTGCTGACTTTGGTCTTGATAAAACACAGTGGACCAACACCAGCAGATGACCTCTGTTCAGATAAAAATAATTTTTGCATTTCATTTGGAAATCAAAGTCCCAGAGTTGCTTGAGGTTTAGTGTGAAGTTTCCACAGTCAGTGATGATTTGAGGGACCATGTCATCTGCTGGTGTTTGTCCACTGTGTTTTATCAAGACCAAAGTCAGCGCAGTCATCCACCAGAAAATTTTAGAGAATTTCAAGTTTCCCTCTGCTGACAAGCTTTATGGAGAAGCTGATTTCATTTTCCAGCAGGACTTGGCACCCCCCCACCCCCCCACCAACACTGCCAAAAGTATCAAAACCTGGTTTAATGACCATGGCATCACTGTGTTTGACTGGCCAGCAAACTCTCCTGACCTAAACTCCATAGAGAATCTATGGAGTATTGTCAAGAGGAAGATGAGAGACACCAGATCCAACAATGCAGACGAACTGAAGGTCACTATCAAAGCAACCTGGACCTTCATAACACCTCAGCAGTAACACAGGCTGATCACCTCCATGCCACGCCACATTGATACTGTAATTAATCCAAAAGGAGCCCTGACCAAGTATTGAGTGTGTACATGGACATACTTTTCAGTCGGCTAACATTTCTATTAAAAAACTATTTTTTAAAATTAATTTTATGTAATATTCTAATTTTTTGAGAAACTGAATTTAGGGTTTTCATGGGCTGTAAGCTATAATCATAGAAATTAAAATAAATAAATACTTGAAATATATCACTCTCTGTGTATTGAATCTATATAATATATGGGTTTCACTTTCTGAAATGAGTGGCACAGAATTATATTAATTATATATTATATTAATATTGAACTTTTTCATGATATTCTAATCTTTTGAGATGTACCTGTATGGCACAAGTCAAGTGCATTTACAGTATAACTACAGTGCATGTAGTGGTAAATTCCTTGAGTTTGATAAGACTTATTAGGACGGCATAAGTACTGTGTCAGTAGAAGCATGACAAAGTGCATGTGTGTGAATGAGAGGGGGCAAATGTAACTAAATGTAGTGAAATACCTGGGGTCAACCAACCAAAGCAATGGACAGTGCGCAAGAGAGGTGAAGAAGAGAGGGCAGGCAGGGTGGAGTGGGTGGAGACGAGTGTCAGGGGTGATTTGTGACAGAAGAATAACAGCCAGAGTGAAAGGGAAGACCTGTTACGATGTATAGTTTGTAGATGGTGGAACTAAAAAAGTGACAGTGCTGGGGTGGCAGAGTTGAAGGTAAACCCAACTTCATTGTCATTCAATCCATACAGCCATTCATGTACAGTAGAACGAAATTACGTTTCTCTTATCTACAATGTTAATCACATCTAGAATCAGCGGGGCCACTGCCATGCAAGGCGCCGCCACAAATTCCCTCCTCCGTTCCATGATTGCTGAGCACCAAGCTGGACGGCAGGAAGTTGTTGTGAAATGGCACTATATAAATAAAGTTGAATGAATAAGTTCCATTTTTATATGGGCTTTGGCGTGACACAGCCGGGATTTGAACCCCAGCCTCCCGGGTATGGCGCAGATGCTCTACCAACTAGGCCACCACTCCGGTTGAAGATGGTAATATTCTGACTCAGAGTGACTAGGAGCGACAGGATTAGAAATGCATTTATCAGAGGGACAGCTCAGGTTGAGCGATTTGGAGACAAAGTAAGAGAGGCAAGGCTGAGATGAATTGAACATGTGCAGAGGAGGGATAGTGAAGATATTGGACAAAGGATGTTGAAGATGGAGCTGCCAGGCAGCAGGAAAATAGAAAGACCACAGAGAAGATTCGTGGATGTAGTGAAGGAGGACATGAGTGCAGGGGATTGGGTGAGAAGGAATCAAATCCGCTGTGGTGACCCCTAAAGGGAGCACCCAAAAAAAGAAGACAGCATATGTTCTGTGGGAGGAAAGGGTAAGTGTGGTCTAAATATTGTATAAGTAGGGATAAAAGCAACATAAGCGCAGGGTGAGTATGACATAAATATGGGATAACTACAGTTAAAATACAGCATAAGCTGATAAGTACAATATAACTACACAGTAAGTAGAGGGATGCAGGTTTTTTTTCTTCCTACAAGTTGACTTACCTACACTGTATTTATCCCATACTTGTGCTATACTTATGCTGTACTCACTGCATATTTACCCTGCAGTTTGAGTTCGTTCACCTACAATCATTTCACTTTTAAGCTTGGCTTCAAGTAGCCTTGAGCATGCTGGCCCTGTCCCTGCTCAAAGCACCCTCCCATGCCGCCCTGGTATGGAAACAGCTGCCCAGCGATGAGACTGCAGACCCCTGAACAGTTGCCATGCTGGGGGACATTTAAAGTTTAAAGAGCCAGACTGGATAGCTGGGTGTGTTCATGCAGCATGTGCCAGTGTGCCTGTGCTCGAAAAGCATCTTCATCTACTTCAGACTGAAACACAGGGAGGACTAAAGGACCACAGGACGTCTGAACTCCCTGCTGGTGTCACACGTCTTATTTGGTTCAGCTAAGACTGAGGACCCTCTGAGGTGTGCAGCACGTTTTCACAGACAGTTCTTGATTTGATCTGAGTTTGCTGACCCCTTCACAAGCCATGGGTGCCTTCATTGCCAAGATGCTGCTCCCTACTGTCAGCAGTGTGGTCTTCCTGCCTACAGCCAGTGTGGCTGCCAAGAGGGGCTTCCACATGGAGGCCATGGTTTACTTCTTCACCATGTTCTTCACAGTGGTGAGTGTGCTGTCAGAGTTTTAATTGTTCTTTCCTTCAAAGGCAACTCTCAACATTAGTGTTAGTGATGAGCAGAGATGGAAATTCAGAATGTGTTCCCCAGTTAAAGTCGCATTACCTTATAATGTTATTCCATTAAGAGAAATCACCAGAAAGTTCCTTGAGTAAGCGTAAGGAAATGAATATTTAGAAGAGTAGTGAGAAATGACTTTTTCTGCAGCTTTTGGGGTTTTTCTCTTAAAATAGTCTTTTCTACTAAAATTGTTCGTGTTTCCTCATATATATTCAGGTTTTTTCTTCATAAACTTGCAAATTCCTTACCAACTTTTCTTTAAAATTTGTGACATTTTTCTTGTAAAATAATGACTTGTTTTTACTCATGATTTTCTGTTTGGTAATGTAATGCACTCACCCGCACAATAACTACCTCAGCTGTTGGCACAGAAAGACTGGCACATCAACAGTAATACATCTGCTGCTGTATGTCTCTGCACCTTACTGCAACCATTTGCACAAATGCCATATCTGCTGTTGTCTGTTATTGCAATACTGATCATGTGCAGTCCAATCCATCACCGTCTGCACCTACACTACCTCATCGAACTTGCAACTACAAGTATTGCTACTCTACCCTTTCTGTATATAGGATTGCTGGGTATTATCATTTCTCTTCATTTGCACTATGGGATGTCTGTTTTTTTCTTTTATCGTTATTTGCACTACAGGTAACATTACTTTACATAGATTGCTGTTGTTGTTTTTCCAGCCTTATTCCTTTTTTTTATGTTGCGCACACCACCGAAGAGAGAAAAACAGCATTTCAATTCTACTGTATGTCCTGTACGTATAGTAGTATTGACAAATAAAATCTTTAAATCTTTGAATCTTGTTATAAATGTACAACTTTTTGCAATACATTTTGGCATACATTTACAAATTTTTACATTTGCAACCTTTTGGAAAGTAAATTTGAACCTTTACTCTTAAATAGAGGAAAATCAAACTAACTACTCATGTGTACTATTCACGTAATATATTCCAAACTGTATAAAGAACCACTAGACAAAGACAAAATATTTCCCAAGCCAGAATTGAAGATCAATAATTTCAGAACTGATGGGAAGAATGTCTGACAATATGGTAGGCACTCAGTCCAAATCAGTGAAATAAAAATTGCCCAAATGTACCTGAGTAAAAGTAGAGCTAAGAGTAAAACTTATGCTGCAATAAAACTCCTCACCTAAAGAGGCACTGACTGCATTTTTTCCACATTTTAACAGCTCACATAGGTCTTAATGAAATGTCTGTTATTTTGTTCAAATTTTCTTGAATTATTTAATTATTGCAGCATATCTGCAAACCCTGTTTTCCGGCCTCTCTGAGAACACTTTCTTTCAGTGCATATCTCTTTAATCCCCAAAGAACTGTGGTTAACTCGGCCCTCCTTTTTCCATCACTAATGCCTGGGACTGCAGTTGAAAATTAGCCCGTATAGCTAAATCTAGCACATTTACATGGACTAAGTGATCATGCTAATTAATGTGCATTGCCTCTTTTTAAAAAAAAACAAACTAACAAAATAAACAGTGCTAATCTTAGCTGGCCCACTCCTCGCTAGGATTAGCCTGAGCCAATTGATGTAAATTTGTCTTAAAGAATGAATGAAATAAGGCATCACTGGTGGACAGGGGTGTGTGGTTTCAGTGGCTGATAAGACATGACCGGCGCTGGAGTACAATAAGCACAGAATGTAATGATCTGGGCATGGTCTGGGACCATGTCCATGCTTTAGGTTCAGTCTGGTTTTTGATTATTGTTTATTATTATTACTATTTGCATTTATTGTCTTCTATGTTTTCCCCTGGCCCTTCGTTTGTCATGTCATCCCAGTTGTTTTTGTGGTTGTCTTTTTGTATTCAGTTATATTGTGTGATCCTTGTTTATTTTCACTGTCAGTATTATTGTCCTTGTGTCTTTAGTCATGTTGTATGCCATCCCTTGTCTGTCCTTAGTGTTTTTATTGGGGTCTTTGTGTTCTCCTAGCCCTTGGTTTTGTCCTTTGTCTAGTTCTGGGTCTAGTGTGTGTGTGTGTGTGTGTGTGTGTGTGTGTGTGTGTGTGTGTGTGTGTGTGTGTGTGTATCTGTTTACCTATTGTTCTCAGTCCCTCATGTTCCCATACCTCTAGTCCCTTCCTCATGTGTTACCATGTAGCCCTTGATTGTTACCACCTGTCTGGCATTATTATGAGCTCCCCTATTTATGTCAGTCTGTGTTTGTGCTTGTTGCATCATTGTCATTTATCCCTGTGGTTCCTGTTAGTCTACTTCAGGGGTGTCCAATCATGTGCCATGGAGGGCCAAGACCCTGCAGGTTTTCTCTTCTACCTAGTCTCTTCAGCAGGTGCTTTCACTCAGCAATCAGTGGGAAGAAATTCAATTAAATCTGCTGTTGAAGACACTGGTTGGAGGTAAAGCCTGCAGGGTCTTGACCCTCCATGGCACATGATTGGACACCCCTGGTCTAGTTCTTGAGTTTTTTGGGGGGGGTTTGCCTTGTTTTTGACAAGCTTTGCCTTGAGAAATTTTTGCCTTGCCTAGTTTTAGTTTTGTTTTCAGCCCAGGCACTGCTTTGCTTTATTCCTGGTTTTGTTTAATAAGTCATCATCACTGTACAGAATTCCTGCCTGCACTCTGAGTCCTTTCCTCCAAACCTCATCTGCCTGGAAGGCAGATTATGCCACAGAAATATTCGTTCAGCAAACTGCCTTGGTGGTGCTAACAGTTCAAAGTAGTATCAGTGCAAAAATATAAAAAACTATGCCAGAATGACACAAGATATATTATCAAACCAGGTGGAAACAGGAATGTCTGTTAGGGTGACTGAAATCTAAAGAAAATAATTATATAAGTATTACGGTTAGCTCTTAAGCTAATGGCTTTGGCTCCTTTCCCATCTACATAACAGGCAGCTATGCTGGCCAATAATAGAGCAGTGGGAAGGTTATCAAGGCTCGTGATGTTTACTTTTTAGTGACATACAGGAAGAAGAGTTAAGACGCCTTCTTGGAGAGAAAAACAACAAAAAGGCTGTGCATGTTTTTTTAAGAGAAGTTTATATTTTTTCAACAGTCACACTACCAATGGATGCATTTCAGAGGGTTAAAACCTACAGCAACACCATTTTTTTCAGTCGATACATATACTACTACTGTTCAAGCCATCTTTTGTTATATGCATGGGCACACTAATGTTGTGACAACAATAAAATTTAAACATATTACTACCCACCTCTGGTGATAAACTGATAATGCAACCCATTTAAATGTGCAAATATAACTTGTGAATACTGTCTTCCTGTAGTTCTACCATGCATGTGAAGGACCGGGTTTCTCCATCCTGTGTTTTATGAGACATGACATTCTGGAGTACTTCAGCATTTATGGTACAGCGCTTTCAATGTGGGTCACACTTATTGGTAAGTTTGAGACTACAGAAGATATTGTCATGTGTGTTATTGGACATACTGTATGCCCCATTCATTGTATTCTCCTTTTCATCATTTCCTAACATTTTCTGATGTGTCGGGTGATGTTATATATTGTTGAAGTTTATTCAAATGAACACTATTGTATACACTGCTGTAACACAGGTTCATGTGAATGAGGTACTGTATACTACGTCCCTATACTGTCTCCCTCTCATACATACACATATTCTGTCTTGCTTCTACTGACTTTCATTCCTCTTCTCTCCAGAGCATACCTCCACCTCTCCAGGTTCTCTTCCACCTGCTCCTGCTCCCACCTGCTTTTTCTACTCTCACTATAGCTCACACTGTCATCTGCAAACATTGTAGTCTGAGGAGACTCCTGCCTGGCTTTGTCTGTCAGCCTGTCCATCACCATACCACACAAGAAGGGGCTCCTACAGCACACCACACCACCATCTCGCTGTCCTCATACATGTCCCTCACCACACTTACAGTACATACTGTAGTTCTCTGCCACTCCTGCTCAGGGATGATCTCTGATGTAATCGCACCCCCACCTTGAATCCATCTGTCACTCCTACAGCGCACCCAACACTCATTGTAATCACATGTCCTTCACCACCCTCACATAATTCTCTGTCACTCCTGATTTCCTCATACAGTACCACACGTCCTCACTTGGCACCCTATCATCATCTTCTTCTTCCTCTTTTAGATTTGATTGGTGGTTGGCAACCAGATTACAGGTGCATTACAGCCACCTACTGGGTTGGAGTGTGGACAAGAGAATGGCAGGAGAAAAAAAACCTAAATCCTTTTAATTAATCCAGTTGCACTTAAATATCTAGACCTACATATATTTCTTTGACTGTAGTTCCTAACATACAAAATCCAGCTGAGGTTTTAGCCATGTTTCCTGTATACAGATTACCTGGGGATTGTCTTGCATATCAGATATAAACTTTGAATTCTTGCCCATTTGATATTAAACTCCTGGCATTCCATTGCAGAATCGTGATTTCCATTATAATCCACTAGCCCAAGATGTCTGTGAACTTAAAGATCCCCCACTTAACAAGTCCTCAACTGCTTCCCAATGTAGCCCCTTAACGCCAAGATATTTTTCTGCTGCTTTCACAATGATTTTGATTTTTTCTGTTTTCTTGGAAGTCTGTGCAGTGCAGTTTATCACATCTACCACAAATAAGACAAAATTATTTTCCTTCATAACCAGAGTACCTTCCTTAATTCTACTGCATGCACTACAAGCCTGCACACTTTCCCTGTTAGAGTCCACTCCCACTTTTTTAGCTGGCACCTTTTTTGCAGCTTCTGCATATGTTAATCCCTGGAAGACTTATCTGCTGTATTTCTGCTGCTCTTTTGCTGTCTTCACAACCTTGATATGCAGAGCTATGTTCACCACCCGTATGGTGACCATCATCATTACAGCACTTTAATTTGGCCCCTCTTTCACACTTGCCATATTCATGTTCACCGGAGTATCTGGAACATCGTTGTCTACCTTTGCATATCGCTGCTACATGACCAAACTTTTGACACTTGAAACATCTGAGCGGAGGAGGAACGTAAAGTCTGACTTCATAGCTCATGTAGCCAATATACACCTTACTTGGCAGTCTTGTTTCATCAGATTTTAACATTACAGACAGACTATCACATTTTTCACCATTTCTATTAGTCTTCAATCTTTGTACTTCTGTCACTTTTGTTCCAGTTTTCCATTATTTCATCAGTTGAGACAGCCGTTGAAATGCCCAATATCACTCCTCTCATTGCCTTGTTTCCTTCCATTATTGAACACTGCACATTTTCCCCTCCATCTTATTGACTGATTGCTTTTCCTTGTTGAACACTAGCTTTACATGCAACTAGTAACGGACCACTATGAAGAATTTCTTGCATTTAAAACTTCTCCAAGTAACTTGTTAATTGCTTTTGTGAGCTTAATTGGGTTCCACTCACGAAATGATGCCCCTTCCTGAGTAAGTTTAATGATTACTTTACACTCCTGTGTATTCCGGGTTTGTTCATCTTCTGATTCATCAGCACTTGATAACGCTCTTGATTGTTTTTCTTTACATTTAAGTTTGTTTCTTTTAGACTCCACCGAACTCCAAACTTCCTCTTTCCCGCTTCCTACCTCCATTCCTCTTAATTCACTCCCTGTTTCATCACCTTCCGCTGCCTGCTCTGCCATCTCCTGTCCATTCACAACCGGTTTGACACCGGTTCGAAGTTCCAGCTCTGCTTTCTCTAGATCCACAAAGACACAATGCAACTCTATCAACTCTCTCACCCCAGATTTACACTGACTCCGGATACAGTCCGTTGCAGATGCAGTATGGATGGGCCCTTGCGTCTATCCCTACCAACTCCATTTGTGTTTTTCAGTAGCATGGATAAGAACAGAGTTCGAAATACAAGATCGCGTGACAATTATACAAAATAACGCGAGAGCTCAAGAAAGACCCGAAAGAAACCGAGATGAACCGATTGCAATCACAAGAAGGAAGTGTGATGTAGTGGCTTTCCACCTGGATTTTTGGGCTGTAAATAAAACATAAGTAGCTTGTTAATTTTAATTCTATGAAGTGTTTGTATGTAAAGTCAAGTTTTTATCTTCTCTGGCGCAGTTGTGGAGGAGCAGACTTCAGAAAATAATGGACGATCCTTATCACTTTTAATGATCAAATGGCAATTAAATATCACGAGATACCTCGGCATTTCCTTGCGGATTGTATCTGGCATCCGTCAAAAATAGACTCCTTGTTTTTCATTAGCGATCCAAATCTGACGAGTTGGATTTGTCCCATAGTGGTCTGGACCAGGTAGGCATTAGAACACTGATGAGAGTGGGAACTATATGCTGCGGAGACCGGATCGCAGCTGTAACATACTGCATCAGGAGTCAGTATAGATCCAGGGTTAAAGCAAACATTGTGTCTGTAGTACTCTTTCTTGGCATGAAACCATACTGCTGCTCACTGATTGTCACCTCTCCTCTTAACCTGGCTTCAACTCTTTCCCATATCTTCATAGTGTGACTGATCAACTTTATGCATCGGTAGTTACTACAGCTCTGAGCATCACCTTTGTTCTTGGAAACTGGTACCAAAACACTTCTTCTGCACTTCAATTCAATTCAATTCAACTTTATTTATATAGCACCATTTCACAACAACAGTCATCTCATAGCACTTTCAACTGTAGGGGAAACCCCCACAGTTCAATCAATCAATCAATCAACTTTATTTATAAAGCACTTTAAAAGCAACACTCGCTACACAAAGTGCTGGTACAGCAAGAGAACATAAAAGCGGGGCACTAAAAGGGTGCTAACACAAGAAAAAAAAAGTAAAATAAATAAAAATCCATTTCATTCAATAAAATCAATGTCTCATACTGGGTCGAAGGCCAGGGAGTAAAAATATGTTTTAAGACGTGTTTTAAAAATAGACAGTGAAGGTGCTTGTCTAATGTCCAGGGGTAAATCATTCCATAACCCGGGGGCCATGATCGAAAAGGCTGTCCCCTCTGAGCTTGCACCTCGCCTTTGGTACTTCCAAAAGCAGCTGTTCAGCTGACCTAAGGGACCGGGTGGGAGCGCAGGGAAGCAGAAGCTCAGAGAGGTAAGGTGGAGCAAGACCATTCAAGGATTTAAAAACAAATAACAGAATTTTAAAATGAACTCTAAAATACACGAGCAGCCAGTGGAGTGAAGCTAAGATGGGTGTGATGTGATCTCTTCCACGTGTACCTGTTAAAAGACGAGCAGTGGCGTTTTGAACCAGCTGCAAACGGGAAAGAGATGACTGGCTGACACCGGCGTAAAGTGCGTTAAGTAATCCAGCCGAGATGAAATAAAAGCATGGATTACTGTTTCCAAGTGTGGTCTAGAGAGAATGGGTTTTACTTTTGCTAAATGCCTTAGATGAAAGAAGCTGGATTTTACCACAGAACGAATCTGCGTGTCTAATTTAAAATCATTGTCCATGATAAAACCAAGGTTCCTAGCTGTGGATTTACCATAAGGAGTAAGGGGGCCCAAGTGTACAGGAGGGGACTCACAGGGGCGACTAGGTCAAAACACCATCACTTCGGTCTTCTTATCATTAAAATTTAGGAAGTTTAGGGCCATCCAAGACTTTGTCTTCAATGCATGCCAAGAGTGAGTTTACTGATGAGGCAGCTTTTTGTTTTAAAGGGACATAAATCTGGCAGTCATCAGCATACAGGTGGAAAGAGATACTTTTATCTCTTATTTAGAGAGTAAAAATACTTAGATATTTTTAAAAATGGAACCCAGACTTCCGGTCTGGACGCCATGGTGATAGCAACCTAACGGTGAAACTCCCAGACTCAATCCAAGGAAAACCTCCTCAAAATCAGACCTAACGGATTTTTGGAAGATTAAAATTCAAAAGACAATAACACCATGCCTAACCAAAAGCAGAGGAAACTGACATTCCCCAGATCAGGACGCACAGCTGCCGCGGAATCGGAACCAGAAGACCTCCGTTCAGAAGACGAGTGCCTGGGCCTAGCTAACAAAAGGATTAGCTTGAAATCGCTATTTGACGAATTACGACGATTTCGGGCCGAATTTCTTGAATTCAGAGAGGATTTAAAAAAGGCGAACAGCAAAATGGACCAGGCCGAAAACCGAATCTTGGAAGCTGAAGACAGAATAAAAGTGCTTGAAGATTCTGTACTGGATTTACACAGAAAACAGTCAAGGCTGGAGGCTAAGCTAGCCGACCAAGAAGGAAGACAGAGACGAGACAACATCAGAATTCACGGTCTGAAAGAAGGAGCTGAAGATGGTTTCAACACAGTGGCAGAATGCGTGGAATCCTTATTGAGAGAGAAGTTGGATATTCCACAATCCACCGATTTGAAGATAGAAAAGGCACATCGCACATTAGCCGCAAAGCCAGCCCCGGAAGCGCCCCCACGTTCAGTGTTGGTAAGATTCTCCGACTTCAAAATAAAACTAGAAAAGCACTCGGAGAGCGCAGACCTCCGCCAAGCGGCACAGTTCCCCCCATACAGTGTTTGTGTGTACGTTTTCAGATTCCCTGAGCATGAAAAGATATGACTAGCAATTGGATTCACAATGATTATTTGTTTATTTGACATGGACAGTGCAATAAACAGACAATTAATGAATGACAATCAATGTGATAGTGATAGGATTAGTGGTTCAGTAGTGTAAAACGGGGCTATAAGGGACGGCGGGTTAATAAGGGACACTTTTCTGGGAAATGTTTTAAATGTAATTCTGCTTTTTTTATTTTGAGCAGGACGCTGAGTTGTGTTGTTATTGTCAAATATCCATGAATCCTTCATCAAATGTAGGCGGAAGCAAAATTAAAAAAGCAGAATTAAATTTAGAAAAGTGTCCCATTTTACCCCGCCGTCCCTTATAGCCCCGTTTTACGGTTGTAAAAGCATTGCCTCCTTGGCGGAGGTAATAAACTGAAGTGTTGGTGTGTCCATCTCCTCCACTGACGGATGCAGATTGGTTAGACAGGTTGCCGTGGGTTTTATATTATATTGGGGTTGCGCTCCGCGGCAAAACAGAATTTAGAATTTTCCCCGGCAGAGAGGTCGTTTTTACGCAGCGCCTATAGCTGGGCGGGGAATTTGTGGCAAATAATCGGGCGGCGGACAGGTGGCCGTGTCAGGTTTTGCAGCGTGGCGGGCCCAGGGCAGCAGTGTTTTCCGTGTGCTTTTGTGCCTAAAGCGTTGAAGAACGCGGAGTTTGTGTTGGTCAGACACGACGACCAGCGCAATGTGCGCAGCGCCTATGGCTGGCGGGCCCAGGCCAGCAGTGTTTTCCGCGTGCTTTTGTGGCTAAAACGTTGAAGAAGGCGGAGTTTGTGTTGCTCAGACACGACGCCCAGCGCCGTCCATTGCGCCTGCGCACATGTTGAAAATGGCCCTATGTCACAGTGTTGAAAAATGCTTTAAAAAAATTCCTGTATCCAGACGGTGAACCGGATCACCCCCAAAATTTAAGCAGTTCTTCCTTGTACCATTTCCAACAACGCCTGAAAGTTTCATGCAAATCCGTCCAAGACTTTTTGAGTTATCTTGCTAACCAACAGACAAACAGACAGACAAACAGACAAACAAACACACAAACCCTGGCAAAAACATAACCTCCTCCTGGCCTTTTCGGCCTGGCGGAGGTAACAAGAAGTTGTAAGACGGGCTTGGCAAAAGAAAGGATTTATGCATCAAGAAAGAAAAGTCTTCGTGGAACACGATTACGCCCCTGAAGTTCTTAAAAAGCGACGGGAATATAACGACGGCAAAAAGGTTTTACGGGAAAAGAATCTACGCTTTCAGACGCCATTTCCGGCGAAGCTAAGGGTCTTTTACGGGGAAGAGTCATGTCTCTACAATTCAGCGGAAGAAGCAACAACTGACATGGCAAGGAGAGGGCTCCCAGTAACAGTGTTTAAACCCGCAGCGGATCTGAACGAGAAAATCAGAGCTCAAACGTGGTCCACTCAGAGACCTTCAAAATCCACGGGCCAGCAGCGGGAACACCCAGCCCCAGAGCTACAAAGATAAGCTTTCCAGTTCCAGGAAGGAATAGCGACCTTTTTGTTTTTTTTTTTTTGTTGTTTTTTTTTTTCTTCTTTCTTTCTTTCTCTCTACAGTCACTCTGCACTTCCATCCCCCCTCCTACAAGGTAACAAGCATTAAAGAAGATGCAGAATCAGCATGTGGTAAAACCTTTCATGGAGCAGTTTTAGCATTAGAAACAAATGTCTTCTTAATTTAAAGGGGAAGGGAAAAAAAAAAATCATGTTAAAATAGAAATGTAATGACCCACATGTTCTCCCCACACTAACAAATACTGTATTAGAGTGAATGTTTGCTGTGATGGGGGTGGGAGGGTACACACAAGCTCATAGGGTATAGGCATAAAAAAAAAAAAAAAAAAAAATCATTACAAATTCGGACTGGGATCTGAAATTCACGTTAAAAACATGGGACAACTTACAGGGGTAAGAGAGGGCCCTCAACACGTAACAGAGTTTGAGGAATTTCCCTCAGAGCCCATACTCCATCAGGGCTCTTACAGGGTCTTTAAAGAGACCCCAGCTCAGGAAGTTTTTTTGACAGTTTTTTGTTTTAAAGTTTCGTTCATTATGTACTTAATGTTTTTTATGTTCTTAATGTTCTTTCAGTTTCTGAGTAGCAAAAAAGAGGGCCACCACACTGTTATACTAAATAAGAAAATACAATGGAGAAACAGGGTGTAACCAAAATAGCCTCATCTAATGTAAAAGGGATCCTGAATCCAGTTAAAAGATCCAAGATTCTACGCAAAATGAAAAAAGACAAAGCAGAAATAGTATTTTTACAAGAAACCCACCTAACAGACGTGGAACACACTAAACTCAGTAGACAAGGGTTTAAAATGATCTCTTCATCTTCATATAAATCAGGGAGGAGGAGGGGAGTAGCGACATTGATATCAACCAAAATTACATTTGAAAAAAAATCAGAACACAAAGATAAAGAAGGGAGGTACAGTTTGGTAACTGGGCGGCTAGAGGGAGAAGATATCACCCTGCTGAATGTATATGCACCACCAGGGGCTAAATGGAAATTTTATAAAAATGTATTCGACCTAATGATAACTAAAGCCCAAGGTTTAGTGATATGTGGTGGAGACTTCAATCTAAGACTGAATCCATACTGGGATGCAACAGGTAATTCTTCACATCAAAATAACACCCAAAATAGGAATACTCAGATGCTACTAAAAGAAATGGGAATCTGTGACGTATGGAGGGAATTCAACCCCAATGTAAAAGATTATACTTTTTATTCAACGCCACATTCATCTTACTCAAGGATTGATTACTTTTTTATGTTTAATAGAGACATTGGAAGAGTAAAAACATGTAAAATAGGACTGATGGATCTCTCCGACCACAGTCCGATCTATATGGATTTAAACATCCAAAAATACACAAATAATACATTTTCCTGGAGGTTGAATTCAAGTGTCCTGAAAGGGCCACTGAAAGATGAATTGGAATCAGATATTCTCAGATATTTGGAAGAAAACGATAATGGAGAAGTATCCCCTTTAATACTGTGGGATGCGTGCAAAGCGGTAATAAGGGGAAAAATTATTGCAAAACTGGCAACCCAAAAGAAACTGAGACAAGAAAAACTAATCACACTAGAGTCAGAGCTCAAGAACCTAGAAAAAGAACACAAAGATAACACTCATTCTAATGGCTCGCTCAAGATCAAAGAAATTAAAAATCAAATAAATGAGATCTACACAATAGAAATCCAGAAGAAACTTACATTTCTGAAACAAAAACACTATGAAGCAGACAATAAATCGGCAAAATTACTAGCCTATAAATTGAGGAAACAACAAACGGAAAGAGCAATCTACAAAATCAGAGACCCAGTATCAAAGGAAATAAAATTCAGAATTCAGGATATTCTTAAAAGCTTCGAGAATTACTACAAGAACTTATACTCCCACAAAAAACATAAAAACGCATCCGAGACATTCCTAAACACATTAAACCTTCCCCAACTTACGGAATCACAAAATAAAACCCTACTGTCAGAAATACAACCTAAAGAATTGGAAAAAGCAATTATGAAACTTAAAGCTAACAAATCCCCAGGAGCAGATGGCTACACAGCAGAATGGTACAAAACCTTTAAACAGCAACTATCTCCTCTCCTCCTGAAAACATTTAACTACGTCCTCCACACAGGAGAAATCCCCCCCTCCTGGAGAGAAGGGGTCATTGCAGTCATACCTAAACCTGAAAAGGATAAACTAGAATGCTCCAACTACAGACCAATCAGTGTATTAAATCAGGACTATAAGCTTTTTTACCACTATCCTTGCCAAAAGGTTAGAAAACATACTGACAGACTTAATTCACTTAGACCAAACAGGTTTTATAAGACAAAGACAGACACAAGACAACATTCGACGCACCTTACACATAATTCATCATATAAAAAAATATGACTTAAATGCAGTCATATTGGGATTAGATGCTGAAAAAGCATTCGATTCGGTTGACTGGTCTTTCCTCTATAAAATCTTATCCAGTTTCAATTTTCATAACAACTTCATTAGAACTATACAGGCATTATATAAAAAACCAACAGCTAAAATAAGGATTAACGGTAATTTATCATCATCTTTTGAGCTGGAAAGAGGATGTCGTCAAGGCTGCCCCCTGTCTCCACTGCTCTTTGCAATCTTCATAGAACCTCTGAGCCAATGGATAAGACAAAATCAAGAAATTCAAGGTATTACACTTGGTCAGAAAGAACATAAAATAGCACTCTTTGCTGATGACATTTTAATATACCTAGGGCAGCCAGACACTTCTCTACCAGAACTAATCTCAGTTTTTTCAGACTATGGAGATTTATCAGGGTACAAATTAAACATGCATAAAACCCAAGTTTTAACATTCAACTATGACCCAAATCATTTTTCTCTAAATGAACTCAAAACTAACTGGGAGTTGGAATCTATGAAATATCTGGGGGTCAATATCCCGAAACAACTCGACAAAATTATAACACTAAACTATGATCCACTGGTGACAAAAATAAAATCTGACCTAGCAAGATGGAATATGATACCATTCTTAGGTACCGCACAAAGAATTGAAGCAGTCAAAATGAATATACTTCCACGTCTTCTATACCTTTTCCAAACAATACCGGTAGAACCTCCCAAAAAAACATGGCAGGAACTGGACAGAAGGATCTCAAGATTCATATGGCAGGGTAAGAGACCTAGAATCAGATATAGAACCCTACAGCTAAACAAAGACAAAGGTGGGCTCGCACTGCCAAATATCAGGGACTATTTTATAGCTGCACAAATTAAAACTTTAGTAGAGATATGTAACCCAGTCTACACTGCACAATGGAAGGAGATGGAATGCCAAATAACAAGTGACATCCCCCTACAGGCGATAATAGGGAACAATGCCTTAACTAAACTCCTGAATAACACTAACCTGTGGATAGAGACCCCGCTAAAAATTTGGTTTAAGATAGTCAGAGAGAATCAAGCTAAAGAGTCCTATCGACTTCTGCAATGGATTGCCTATGATCAAGACTTTACCCCCAATAAAACAGACACTAGATTTAAAGAGTGGAAAGAGAAAGGGCTGATAAAATATTACGATTTTTTTAAGGGGCAAACTTTAAGAAGTTTTGAAGATTTGAAAAAACAAGGTCTAATAAATCAAGATCTTTACAGGTTCTTTCAGCTTAGACACCACATAAACAATATACTTAAAAAGGAGGATTTGGAAAGGGCCCAGTCAGGTGTTCTGAAGGTCTTCTTAATGGCATATAAAGGGATCCCAGGGATCAGATACATTTCTAAAATATACCAAGGTCTTCAAGACTTAAAAGGAGACAACACATCGTATATAAAAGAGAGATGGGAAAAAGAGGGGAATTTCACTTTACAATTGGAAATATGGGAAAAGCTAAATAAACAGCAATGGAAAAGTACCTCATCCCTGCAGTGGAGAGAATTTGGATGGAAAAACTTGGTAAGATTTTTCAGAACACCTGCACAAAACAAATTTACCCATAAGGGGTTGAACTGTTGGCGCTTGTGTGGTGAAAAGACTGCAAATCATTTTCATGTGTTTTGGTCATGCCCAGTTATCCACCAATATTGGTCCAACGTACAGACAATTTTGGGGAAAATATTCAAAATAACAGTTCCCTTTTCTTTTGTAACTTTGTATTTGGGTTTATTACCGGACTCACTGGAAAGACGAGGAGATAAATACTTATTCAATGTTTTAATATTGGCAAGTAAAAAAACCCTAACTAAAAAATGGATGCTGAAGGACTGTCCTACACCTGAAGATTGGATTAACGTGATTCAAGACATTTACTCGATGGAAAAGTTGACATTCGCACTGAGACAGGACATGGATGGGTTCACGAACTTTTGGCAACCCTGGATCACATATGTGTCTTCCATTAGAACTAATCTTTGACAAATACCATTTCAATAATGGTCCCGCTCTTTGTTCCAACGCTACTCAGTTGCTCTTTTACTTTTAATTACTTAATTTTCTGTTTGTTTTTTGCTGTTCTGTTTGTTTGTTTATTTGTTTGTTTGTTTGTTTTTTATTTAATTCTCCTTAACTTCACTTTTTCTTTCACTTTAAAAAAAAAGGGGGGTTGTTGTAATAACTATCCTACCAATGTTGTCAAATAGCAAAAAATAAGGGAACGTGATGAAAATGTAAACAATGCAATGCTGTAATGACCTGTATACCCTTTACAAAAACTTAAATAAAAAAAAAAAATGGAACCCAGTGGAAGTATGCACAGAGAAAAAAGCATGGGCCCTAGAATTGACCCCTGTGGGACCCCGTAAGGCAGAGGAGCAGAAGAGGATTCAAACCCAGACATGCTAACTTTAAAAGTCCTGTCTGACAGATAGGATCTAAACCAGTTGAGAGCAGTGCCACAAATGCCCGCTAGGTGCTGCAAACGGGAAATTAAAACATGATGGTCCACTGTGTCAAAGGCAGCAGTTAAATCAGGCAGCACAAGAACAGCATATTCACCTGAATCACATGCCAAGAGAATATCGTTAAAAACTCTTAACAAGGCTGTCTCTGTGCTATGAAGAGCTTCGAAACCAGTTTGAAAAATCTCCAAAATACCGTTTTCATCCAGAAAGAATTTCAGCTGCATATAGACAATTTTCTCTAAATTGTTTGAGAGAAATGGCAGCTTGGAAATAGGCCTAAAATTTGCCAACATGGTATGATCAAGACCAGGTTTCTTAATCAAGGGCTGTACTACTGCATGTTTAAAATTTGCAGGAACCACACCAGATGACAGGCTGCTGTTCAAGATGGTGAGAACTGACTGGCCTATAATGGGAAGCACCTCTTTAAAAAGTCTAGGAGGGACAGCATCACAGGGAGACCCTGAGGGCTTAATGTGGCCAACCACGTCCTCTAAAAACGACAGAGTCACAGGTTCAAACTGATCAAAAACAGCAGAACAAGGGACAGAGACACAGGGATCAGAGGCAGGAGGTGAGATGAAAGCCCAGGTGGTGGCCACCTTATCAATAAAAAAGTTCATAAAATCACTGCATAACTCAGAGGAGGCTCCAAACAGTTAGTCTGTGGGGTATTAAGAACAGAGTCAATAGTGTTAAATAAAACACATTGATTATGACAATGAGATAAAACAATGTTAGCAAAATATTTGCTTTTTTCCTGCTTGGCAGTGTTTTGATACTGACGCCAGCAGTCTTTTAAAATCTCCAGTGACACCTGCAGTTTGTCCTTCTTCCATCTGCGTTCAGCTCTGCGCCACTCTTGTCTGACTGCACCAGTTCTGTCATTCAACCACGGCTCAGGTTTGGATCGAGGCTGCTTGGTTTTCAGTGGAGCCACAGAGTCCAAGATGGTTTGGCAGGAGGAGCGAAACCAGGAGCTGAGTTCCTCCACAGATGAGATGGAGCCGGGAGGGACACAGAGGTGGTCAAAGGCAGTGGAGAACCGACCGGCAGTGGAAGGGTTAAAAACCCGGCAGCGCTGAGCAGGAGTGCCAGTTTTAGCTGCAGCGCGTGACAGATCAGCCTCAAATAATACAGGCATATGGTCGGACAATACAGTGTCACAGATTTCTAAATTAACAACAGACAGGACATACGAGAGGACAAGATCAAACGTGTGTCCATGCTCGTATATAGCACCACCAGTCATGGACTGCACCAGATTTAGAGAATCAATGAGATTTAAAAAGTCTTTCAGCAGCGACTTATCAGGACAACACACATGTATGTTAAAATCTCCAACGATAAGAACACAATCATAATTTGTAACAATACCAGCTAAGAAATTGGCAAAGTCATTTAAAAAGTCCTTATTATATTTGGGTGGTCTGTATATGACAACACACAGTACAGGGTTTATTCGACCCACCTCAAAGAAAGTCAGTTCAAAGCTGGGGAATGGACAAGGTAAAAAGCACTGCTGACATTTATAGTCATTTTTGTAAACGGTTGCCGTTCCTCCTCCTCGTCCTGTTGTCCGCGGGGAATTAAAATAACAATAACCTGGGGGTAAAACTTCAGACAGAGCAGAGAGTTCACCCACAGTCTGCCAGGTCTCCGCAACGAAAAAGAAATCCAGTTCCCGGGAGCTGATGAAATCCTTCAGGATGTAGGTTTTATTTGCCAGCGATCTAGCATTTACCAGGCCAATCCGGGCTGCAGCTGGAGCTGGAGCCTGGGCCTCAGCAGAACAGGAAACATGCCACAGCCGTCTCAGGTGCCAGCGATTTACCCCACGCTGGCGGGGCCTGGGAGAATAGCAGCGCTGGGGCCGGATCACTTCACCAAGGCCAGTCACGGGGACCAGGCAGGCATCAGCAGGATCCAGGAACATAATCCGCCTGGAGTCCGGGGAACAGAGAAGAAATGTGCCAGGCAGGCCTTCAGTTTCACCAGCCGACCGCTGTGTTTCCCACGGCGACGGTGAGGCCTCTTCCTCCGCCTTCACTCGGAGAGAGGGGCTGAGGCCTGATACAGGTAAGGCGGGATATCTGACAAGAGCGGAGGCTTCTGTCCACCATAATCAGGCAAAATAAGATCCTCAGCAGAAAGTCTAAGATTCAACAATGTTTGGCGGTCGTACACAAGTAAGGACTTGATTTCTTGAATGTCAATGGTTAAAAACAGTAAAAAAACAAGCAAAGCTGTCAGAGACAGACGGTCAGCCCCATACACTGGTGCCATCTTGTCCTTTGCACAAAATATTTTAAAATATACAGTTGCAGAAAAACACAAGCAGTCAAGCAATCCTCTGTGAGCAAGCACTTGGTGATGGGGGAGAGGAAAAACTCCCTTTAAACAGGAAGAAACTTCCAGCAGAACCAGGCTCAGGGAGGGGCAGTCATCTGCTGCGACTGGCTGGAGGGTGAGGGGATAGAGAAGATGAAAAGAACAGACATGTAGAGAGCAAACAGCACGATGGGGACTCAATCTATGGGAGAGAATAAACAGATGTTAATGACCAGCAAAAAATAAATATTTCATTGAGAGTGAAGAAAGGAGTGAAGCCCAGTGCATTTTTGGAGGTCCCCCGACTGTCTAAACCTATTTATTAGCAGCATAACTAAGGGAGGGTTCAGAGACACATGATCCCTCCCTAATTGTAGGCTATATCAAAAAGGTAGGTTTTAGCCCTATTCTTAAAAACAGAGATCGAGTCTGACTCCCGAATCCAGATTGGCAGCTGATTCCACAGGAGAGGAGCTTGATAACTGAAGGCTCTGCCTCCCATTGTACTTTTGGAGATTCTAGGTATTACAAGTAATCCTGCATTTTGGGAGCATAGTGCTCTGTTAGGATAATACGGTAGTATCAGATCTTTTAAATAAAAAGGAGCCTGATTGTTTAGAGCTTTGTAAGTAAGAAGAAGGATTTTAAACTTTAATTCTAAACTCTATGGGAAGCCAATGAAGGGAGGCCAGAACCGGAGAGATATGATCTCTCTTTCTAGTACCTGTTAAAACTCTTGCTGCAGCATTTTGGATCAGCTGAAGACTTTTTAAAGATGTTTTAGGACAGCCTGATAATAAAGAATTACAATAATCTAATCTCGAGCTAACAAAAGCGTGGATCAGTTTCTCAGCATCACTCTGAGACAAGATGCTCCTAATCTTGGCAATATTACGCAAATGATAGAAGGCAGTCTTAGAAACAAATTTAATATGTGAAGTGAAGGACAAATCCTGATCAGAAATAACTCCAAGGTTCCTCACAGAGCTATTAAGAGAAAGAGTAACCGCATCCAAACTGAAAGTTTGATTTGGAAAGGAATTTCTAAGGTTTTTTGGACCAACAAGAATGATTTCAGTCTTATCTGAATTTAATAGCAGGAAATTACAAGTCATCCAAGCTTTGATTTCCTTAAGACAGGCATCTAACTTGGCTAATTGATTACTATCATCTGGCTTCATTGACAGGTATAATTGTGTGTCATCTGCATAACAATGAAAATGTATACAGTGCTTTCTAATAATGTTGCCTAACGGAAGCATATATAAACTAAAAAGAATAGGGCCTAGCACAGATCCCTGTGGAACTCCATGACTAAGCTTTGAGTTGAAAGAAAACTCATTATTTACATGAACAAACTGGAACCTATCAGATAAATAAGATCTAAACCACTGCAACGAAGTTCCATTAAGTCCAACATAGTGTTCTAATCTATCAAGTAGAATATTATGATCGATAGTATCAAAAGCTGCACTAAGGTCTAAAAGGACAAGTACAGAAACTAGTCCATTATCAGATGCAATGAGGAGGTCGTTAGTGACCTTCGCTAAGGCTGTTTCAGTACTATGATGGATTCTAAACCCAGATTGAAACTCTTCAAGTAAACCATTTCCCTGCAGGTGGTCAAATAATTGCGTAGCAACAACTCTAAGATTTTTGAAATGAAAGGGAGATTAGAGATTGGTCTATATTTAGCTAAAGCTCCTGGATCTAGCGTTGGCTTTTTGAGTAAGGGTTTAATTACAGCCGTTTTAAAAGCCTGCGGTACATGGCCTAAAGTTAATGAAGAATTGATTATATGAAGAATAGAGCTACCAATAAGTGGGAAGACTTCTTTAAATAACCTGGTAGGAATAGGGTCTAAAAGACAAGTTGAAGGTTTGGATGAGGAAACTATTTTGTCTAACTTACAAAGGTCGATTGGAGTAAACTCATCAAGACAGACATCAATAGAAGGACTTGTAGTAGTTACAGTATTTAAGTTAACTGTGGGAAGAATCTGATTGATTTTATCTCTGATGGATGAAATTTTATTATTGAAAAAGTTCATAAAGTCCTGACTAGTAAGCTCTAAGGGAATGCTAGGATTGACAGAGTCCTGACTCTTTGTCAACCTGGCTACAGTACTGAAAAGAAACCTGGGATTATTCTTGTTCTCTTCTATTAATGCAGAGTAATAACTCGTTCTAGCTTTTCGAAGAGATTTTTTATAAATTAAAAGATGATTTCTCCAAGCTAAATAGATTTCATCTAAATTAGTGGAGCACCATTTTCTTTCTAATTGACGAGTCTTCTGTTTTAAGCTACGAGTTTCTGTGTTGAACCAAGGAGTTAGAAATCTCTGATTAGACTTTTTCTTTTTTAAGGGGGCCATCAATTCTAGAGTCTGATGCAGAGAAGCTGAAACACTATCCACCATGTTATCAATTACAAAAGGAGCAAGCTGTCTATAGCTTATTTCCATTGTGTTGACAGATGGCATAGAGGAAACAATCTGCATAAATTTGGTAACAGCATCATCTGAGAGGCATCTGCTGTAGTAATATTTTTCTTTAGGAGCCAAATAGTCAGAAATAGTAAAATCAAAGGTTAACAGACAATGGTCTGACAGTACAGGGTTATGAGGAGACACTACAAGATTTTCTATTTCTATGCCATATGTCAGAACAAAGTCCAATGTATGGTGGAGGTAATGAGTAGAATTTTCTACTTTCTGAGAAAACCCAATCGAGTCTAATATTGAATTAAATGCCACATTAAGGCAGTCCCTATCTACATCCACATGTATATTAAAGTCCCCTACTATAATTATTCTATCAGATTTCAGCACTAAATCAGCTAAGAAATCAGCAAATTCGGATAAAAATTCTGAGTAGGTTGATGGGGGACGATAAACTATGGCAAATAAAATTGGGTTTAACCTAAAATTGTTAAAGTGCCCAATACTGAGGACCAGGCCCTCAAAGGAATTATAACATGTTTTTTGCTTTACATTAACTAGTAATTTGGAATGGTAAATTGTTGCTACTCCTCCTCCACGACCAGAACTTCTGGGATTTTGACAGTTTAAATAATCAGAGGGAGTTGATTCATTTAAACCAACATAATCCTCTTGCCCTAACCAAGTCTCTGTAAGGAAAATTAAATCAATCTGATGATCAATTAACAGATCATGGACTAACAGAGACTTGGGAGTTAGAGACCTAATATTTAATAAACCACATTTAATTTTTAAATTATGAGGAGGAACAGAAGCCAATTCATTCAATTTAGAGGCTTTATGTTTAATTTGAGTTTTACCAATATTTTGCTTTATCACTTTGGGATGCTTATGCATTATATTTTTATTTATTTTGGAGGGAGCAGACAACGATTCTCTGATGGGGAAGACAGGGGCTAAGTTGAGGGGTGGCGGATGAAGAGGAGCTGCAGAGAGGCGTGTAAGACTGTGACTCTGCTTCCTGGTCCCAACTCTGAGTAGTCAGGGTTTTGGAAATTTGGATAAAAAAGATGCCCGATACCCCATACTCCCGAAGCACCCCCCACAAAAATCCACGAGGGACGTGGTCAAATGCCTTCTACAAGTCCACAAAACACATGTAAACTGGTTGGGCAAACTCCCACGAACCCTCAAGAATTCTCGAGAGGGTAAAGAGCTGGTCCAATGCGCCACGGCCAGGATGAAAACCACATTGCTCCTCCTGAATCCGAGGTTCGACCAACGGCCAGACTCTCCTCTCCAGTACCTTGGCATAGACCTTCCCAGGGAGGCTGAGGAGGGGTTGATCCCTCTCCACAAGGAGGGGTTGATGATTTTGGAAATGGGAAATGGGACATTATACCAGGGAAACAGTTTCTTAGAATCAGTTTTGAGTGGAATGATCTTGGTGGAAAGCCATACCTTCTGTCCAATTGTGTAGGTGGGTGTCGCACTCCTCCGTCGATTGGCCCATCTGGCGTTCTGATCAGCTGTCCACAGCAGTGGTTCCTTGGTAGCCCTCCAGACATGACGGCACCTCCGGATGTGATGGAGCATGGAGGGTACCACAATGTCAGCCTTGGCGATGTGGAGCAGTGGAGGGTTGTAACCCAGCAACACTTCAAATGGTGAGTAGTCAGTGGCAGCAGAGGTGACAGAATTGTGGGAGTACTCTACCCAAGGGAGGTGGGTGCTTCATGAAGAGGGGTTGGTGGAAGTGATGCACTGTAAGGCTGCCTCCAGCTCCTGGTTGGCCCGTTCCCACAGGCCATTCAATTGTGAGTGGTAGCCAGAAGTAAGGCTGATGGTGGCCCTAATGGTCTTGCAGAAGGCATGCCAGACCTGTGGGCAAAATTGGGGACCACGATCAGAGACAATATCAGATGGTATGCCGTGCAGCCTTACCATGTGTGTAGTTAATAGGTTCACTGTGTCCTTTGCTGATGGCCGTTTGTGGAGAGGGATGAAGTGAGCAGCTTTGGAGAACCTATCAACAACTGTCAAAATAGCAGTGTCCATTGGATAGAGGCAGTCCAGTGACGAAGTCCAACACGATGTTGGACCAGGGACGACCAGGAATTGGGAGAGGTTGGAGTAACCCAGCTAGAGGAGTGGTGAGGGTCTTCCCCATGGAGTACTGAACACACACCTTGACGTATTCCTGGACGTCCTTGTCCAAGGCTGGCCACCAAAAGGCATGTTTTAGGTGGGAGAGAGTCCTGGCTACCCCGGGTGGCAGGTGAATCGAGCAGTGTGCATCCAGTTGATGACCTCCTCTCTAAGCGCTGACGGCATGAACAGCAAACCATCAGGACTCTCTCCCCCCTCCCCCCCAAGGTTGGGTCTGGTCATTTGGGCCTCCCGGACATTCTGCTCGATCTCCCATGAGACAGCGCTGACCACACAGTCAACTGGAACAATGGTCAACAGCTACTAAATGGCTCCGCAGAGAACTGCCTGGAGAGTGCGTCAGGCTTGGTGTTACAGGAGCCAGGATGGTAGGTGATGGTAAACTGGAAGAGACCGAAGAAGAGAGTCCACCTTGCCTGCCGGGAGTTGAGTCGCTTAGCTGTCCTGAGGTACTCTAAGTTCTTGTGGTCCACCCACACAAGAAAGGGTAGGGTGGAGCCCTCCAACCAGTGACACCATTCCTCCAGTGCCAACTTTACCTCCAGTAGTTCCCGGTCACCGATGTCATAGTTCCTCTCGGTGGGACTCAGGCACCGAGAGAAATAGGTGCAGGGGTGGAGCTTGCCATCGGCGGCCGACTGTTGGGACAGGGCCACACCGACCCCTGAATCAGAAGCGTCGACCTCCACAACAAACTGACAGTCCGGGTCAACCTGCACCAGGTTGGGTGCATCAGTGAACCTCGCCTTCAGTTGAGAAAAGGCTTCCTCCACCTCGTTGAACCAACGGATGGGGGTTTTGGTTGATGTGAGGCTGGTGAGAGAGACAGTGATGGTACTGTAGTTTTGAATGGAGCGGCAGTAAAAGTTGGCAAAACCGAGGAATTGCTGGAGTTGTTTACAGGAGGATGGAGTGGACCAGTAGAGAACAGCCTTAATTTTCTGGGGATCTGGCTGGATCTGTCCCTCGGTGATGATGAAGCCAAGGGACATAATGGTGGATGTATGGAACTCACACTTCTTTCCCTTGACATACAGCTGGTTCTCCAATAAATGTTGAATTATGGTGCAGACATGGACCTGATGTTCAGCTAGGGAAGAGGAGAAAATCAAAATGTCATCAAGGTACACAAAGATGAAGGTGTTTAGGAAGTCTCTCAGCACATCATTAATTAGTCGCTGGAAGACTGCATGGGCGTTAGTTATGCCAAACAGCATTACCATGTACTCAAAATTGCCAATGGGGGTATGGAACCCCATCTTCCACTCATTGCCTTCACAGATTCTGACCAGATAGTAGGCATTCCTCAGATCCAACTTCGTAAAGACAGTTGCACCCTGCAGGAGGTCAAACACAGGATTAATGAGTGGGAGGCCATACCAGTCCTTAATGGTGATGTTGTTGAGTTGTCTGTAGTCAATGCAGGGGTGGGGTTTAATTTTTTTTTTTGAGTGCAGAGAGAGAAAAAAAAACTAAGAAAATTAACAATAAGAGAGAAATAGGAGAAAAACATGGCATGGGCCAAAACAGGGTAATTACTGGAAAAACAGGATAAAAACACTGAATATGGTGAAAATAACATGATTTTACCCTTTTTACTGCATGTTCAATGTTATCTTTTTTTCTGGTGCTTACCCTGTTTTACCCATTTGTACTTACAGCATAAGGTATAATACATAATACAGCTCCAGCCCCAGAACGTACTGTACCTCTTTCTTACTGTTTTTATCATATTTTTTCCTCAGTTTTTACCCTATTTCCTCATTCTTACAATGTTTAATCACAGTTTTTACCCCGTTTTTCTGGTACTAATTTTTCCCCTGCACTTCCCTGTGCTTAACCTGTAATTTGAAGGCTATAAAGTGCTGCGCTGTAACCATGTCATCATGAAGGCTGACTGAACTGAAAGCTCATCATTTGTGTAGCACAAGATTCTAAGTCATCATCATGTTCATAACGTGTTCTGCACACATGACTTTTTCACATATGAAGTTGTTAGTTTATATGAAAATACTGCCTACTCGTTCAACTTTATTTATTTATTTATATAGCACCATTTCACAACACTCCCTCTTTCCTCAAAATCCAATCTGATCTCACTAAAACTTGTACCAAATGCATGTTTTCCACCCCCTCAAATAAACATGCATTTGTACATGAAACAACAAAAACACGTACCTGAGATATGGAGTAGAAACTGAGTAGGTATGGAGTAATGCCTTCACTCATTGTGCATGCACAAAAGCAACAAAAAACCCGTACCTGAGATATGGTGCATAAAAGACTCACTACGCATGCACAAATTAAACCATCCATTGTCATGAAAAGAATGCACCGTTCTGACAAAAACAACAAAAACAAAAACAACATCCGCTTCAACGGCTCATTCGTAGGTGGGTGGGGGATGGCGGCCGCTGATTTAAAAGTAGTTTCTACCAACAGCCAAGCCAGCGCATCCATGTGGTCCCCACCAAAGGTTAATTCAATTCAACTTTATTTATATAGTGCCATTTCACGACAAACAGTCATCTCATAGCACTTTCAACTGTAGGGGAAACCCCCACAATTGCAGAAAGACCCCAGCAATCAGGCGATCCCCTGTGAGCAAGCGCTTGGCAACGGTAGAGAGAAAAAACTCCCTTTTAACAGGAAGAAACCTCCAGCAGAACCAGGCTCAGGGAGAGGCAGTCATCTGCTGCGATTGGCTGGGGAGTGAGGGGATAGAGAAGAAGAAAAGAACAGTCATGTAGAGAGCAAACAGCACGATGTGGACTCAATCTATGGAAGAGAACAAACAGATGTTAATGACCAGCAAAAATATTTCATTGACAGTGAAGAAAGGAGTGAAGGCCAATGCATTATTGGAGGTCCCTCAGCTACCTAAACCTATTAGCAGCATAACTAAGGGAGGGTTCGGGGCACCTGATCCCACCCTAACTATAGGCTATGTCAAAAAGGAAGGTTTTAACCCTATTCTTAAAAACAGAGCTCGAGTCTGACTCCCGAATCCAGATTGGCAGCTGCTTCCACAGGAGAGGAGCTTGATAACTGAAGGCTCTGCCTCCCATTGTACTTTTGGAGATTCTAGGTATTACAAGTAATCCTGCATTTTGGGAGCGTAGTGCTCTGTTAGGATAACAGAGTAGTATCAGATCTTTTAAATAAAAAGGGGCCTGATTATTTAGAGCTTTGTAAGTGAGAAGAAGGCTTTCAAACTTAATTCTAAACTCTATGGGAAGCCAATGAAGGGAGGCTAGAACCGGAGAGATATGATCTCTCTTTCTAGTACCTGTTAAAACTCTTGCTGCAGCATTTTGGATCAATAATCTAATCGAGAGCTAACAAAAGCGTGGATTAAATAACTCCAAGGTTCCTCACAGAACTATTAAGAGAAAGAGTCCACATCCAAACTAAGAGTTTGCTTTGGAAAAGTATTTCTAAGGTTTCTTGGACCAACTAGAATGACTTCAGTCTTAAATGAATTTAATAGCAAGAAATTACAAGTCATCCAAGCTTTGATTTTTTTAAGACAGGCTTCTAACTTGGCTAATTGATTATTATCATCTGGCTTCATTGACAGGTATAATTGTGTGTCATCTGCCATCCATCCATCCATCTTCTACCGCGGAGGCAGCAGTTCAAGCAGAGAAGCCCAGACTTCCCTCTCCCCAGCCACCTGCTCCAGCTCTTCAGAGAGGATACCAAGGCATTCCCAGACCAGCTGGGAGACATAGTCTCTCCACCGAGTCCTGGGTCTGCCCCGGGGTCTCTTCCCAGTGGGATGTGCCCGAAACACCTCAAGTGGGAGGCGTCCAGGAGGCATCCTAATCAGATGCCCATACCACCTCAACTGACTCCTTTCAATGTGGAGGAGCAGCGGTTCTACTCTGAGCCTCTCCCAGATGACTGAGCTCCTCACCCTATCTCTGAGGGTGAGTCCAGCAATCCTACGGAGAAAGCTCATTTCAGCCGCTTGTATCCGCGATCTCGTTCTTTCGGTCATTACCCAAAGCTCGTGACCATAGGTGAGAGTAGGAACGTAGATTGACTGGTAAATCGACAGCTTTGCCTTAGAACTCAGCTCCCTCTTCACCACAACAGACCAGTACAACGTCCGCATCACTGCAGATGCTGCTCCAATCCGTCTGTCAATCTCTCGCTCCATTTTCCCCTCACTCATGAAGAAGACCCCAAGATACTTAAACTCCTCCATTTGGGGCAGGAGCCTGTCCCCAACCCAGAGAGATCATCTGCATAACAATGAAAATGTATACAGTGCTTTCTAATAATGTTGCCTTACGGAAGCATATATAAACTAAAAAGAATAGGGCCTAGCACAAACCCTGTGGAACTCCATGACTGAGCTTTGAGTTGAAAGTAAAACTCATTATTGACATGAACAAACTGGAAACTATCAGATAAATAAGATCTAAACCACTGCAACAAAGTTCCATTAAGTCCAACATAGTGTTCTAATCTATCAAGTAGAATATTATGAGCGATAGTATCAAAAGCTGCACTAAGGTCTAAAAGGACAAACACAGAAACAAGTCCATTATCAGATGTGCTAAGGGGGTCATTAGTGACCTTCACTAAGGCTGTTTAAGTACTATGATCGATTCTAAACCCAGATCGAAACTCTTCAAATAAACCATTTCCCTGCAAGTGGTCAAATAATTGCATAGCAACAACTGTAAGATTTTTGAAATGAAACTCAGATTAGAGATTGGCCTATAGTTCACTAAAACTCCTGGATCCAGCGTTGGCTTTTTGAGTAAGGGTTTAATTACAGCAGTTTTAAAAGCCTGCGGTACATGGCCTAATGTTAATGAAGAATTGATTATATGAAGAATAGAGCTACCAATAAATGGGAAGACTTCTTTAAATAACCTGGTAGGAATATGGTCTAAAAGTCAAGTTGAAGGCTTGGATGAGGAAATTATTTTATCTAACTCTAAAAGGTAAATTGGAGTAAACTCATCCAAACAGATATCATTTGAAGGAGTTGTAGCAGTTAATGTATTTAAGTTAACAGTAAGAATGATCCGACTGATTTTTATCTCTGATAGATGAAATTTTATTATTGAAAAAGTTCATAAAATCCTGATTAGTAAGCTCTAAGGGAATGCTAGGATTGACAGAGTCCTGACTCTGTCAGCCTGGTTACAGTGCTGAAAAGAAACCTGGGATTGTTCTTGTTCTCTTCTATTAATGCAGAATAATAACTTGTTCTGGCTTTCCTAAGATATATATATATATATATATATATATATATATACATATAAATTAGAAGATGATTTCTCCAAGCTAAATAGATTTCATCTAATTTAGTGGAGCGCTATTTTCTTTCTAATTGACAAGTCTTCTGTTTTAAGCTATGAGTTTCTGTGTCGAACCAAGGAGTTAAAAATGTCTGATTAGACTTTTTCTTTTTTAAAGGGGCCACCATGTCTAGAGTCTGATGCAGAGAAGCTGTAACACTATCTATCATGCTATCAGTTACAGAAGAGGCAAGTTCTCCATAGCTTATCTCCATTGTGTTGACACATGGCATAGAGGAAACAATCTGCATCAATTTGGTAACAGCATCATCTGAGAGGCATCGACTGTAGTAATATTTTTCTTGAGGAGCCAAATAGTCAGAAATAGTAAAATCAATCTTTAACAGACAATGGTCTGACAGTACAGGGTTATGAGGAGACACCTCCAGATTTTCTATTTCTATGAAATATGTCAGACCAAGGTCCAACGGGAGGTGGAGATAATGGGTAGAATGTCCTACTTTCTGAAAAAAAAAAACATTGAGTCTAATATTGAATTAAATGCCATATTAAGGAAATCACTAGCTACATCTACATGTATATTAAAGTCCCCTACTATAATTATTCTAGCTGATTTCAGCACTAAATCTGCTAAGAATTCGGCAAATTTGGATAAAAACTCTGAGTAGGCTGAGGGAGGACGATAAATTATGGCAAATAAAATTGAGTTTAACCTAAAATTGCTAACATGCCCAATACTAAGGACCAGGCCCTCAAAGGAATTATAACATGCTTTTTGCTTTACATTAAGTAGTAATTTGGAATGGCAAATTGTCACTACTCCTCCTCCACAACCAGAACTTCTGGGATTTTGACATTTTAAATAACCCGAGGGAGTTGATTCATGGGCAGCGCGGTGGAGGAGTGGTTAGCACTGCGGCAGCACAGCAACTCACCCTTGGCCGGGGGATCGTGGGTTTGATCCTAGCCTCTGACCAACAGGGATCTGTGTGGAGTTTGCATGTTCTCCCCTTGTCTGCGTGGGTTTACTCCGGGATTTCTCCGGTTTCCTCCCACACGCCAAAAACATGCAAGTTAGGTTAATTGGCATCAAACTGGGGATTCTAAATTAAGATAAGATAAGATAAGCCTTTATTAGTCCCACAATGGGGAAATTCCAGGATTGCATCAGCACAGGGATAGCAACACTCAGAGCAATAATTAAGAAGATACGAAAAATATAAATAAGAGCAGTGGATATACATACACTACCGTTCAAAAGTTTGGGGTCACTTAGAAATTTCCTTATTTTTGAAAGAAAAGCACTGTTTTTTTTCAATGAAGATAACTTTAAACTAATCAGAAATACACTCTAATATCTAATATACATTGCTAATGTGGTAAATGACTATTCTAGCTGCAAATGTATGGTTTTTGGTGCAATATCTACATAGGTGTATAGAGGCCCATTTCCAGCAACTATCACTCCAGTGTTCTAATGGTACAATGTGTTTGCTCATTGCGTCAGAAGGCTAATGGATGATTAGAAAACCCTTGTGCAATCATGTTAGCACAGCTGAAAACAGTTTAGCTGGTTAGAAAAGCTATAAAACTGACCTTCCTTTGAGCAGGTTGAGTATCTGGAAAAAATTATTATTTCAAATACAAATCATTATTTCTAACCTTGTCAATGTCTTGACTATATTTTCTATTCATTTTACAACTCATGGTGGTAAATAAGTGTGACTTTTCATGGAAAACACAAAATAATTGTCTGGGTGACCCCAAACTTTTGAACGGTAGTGTACGTAGACATAAATATATAAATATATATACAAAGTGCGGAGCATTGTAGCAAGATGGAATAAACAGCATAACCGTCTACTTAGTTATCCTACATAGTATGAATATGTACCCATACATATTGTCACCCTCCGTAGCGACTGATATTGTCCTAGTTGTATACTGGAGGGGACCATTTGTGTAAGTCTGTTGCGTCTTTTGCATTCAATACTATTAGGTCGTCACGTTTTTTGTTTTTTTTTGCTATCTCTGCGACCAGCCCTGCTTAGGTTGTACAGTCTGACAGCCGTAGGTAGGAAGGACCTGCGAAACCTCTCAGTTGCGCACCTAGGATGATGTAGTCTACTGCTAAATGAGCTCCTCAGTGCGGTCAATATGTCCTGCATAGGGTGGGACTCGGACTCCAGCAGAGATGACAGTTTAGCCACCATCCTTCTCTCTCCTATCTCCTCCACTGGGTCAAGGCGTTGCCCCAAGACAGATCTAGCTTTCTTGATCAGTTTGTTCAGTCTCTTCCTATCGGCTGCTGTAATGCCGTTGCCCCAGCAGACCACTCCAAAAGTGATGGCTGATGCCACCACTGTGTCGTAGAATGGCTTCAGCAGCGCCCCTTGTACACCAAAAGACATGAGCCTCCTCAATAGGAACAGCCTGCGCTGTCCCTTCTTGTAGAGTGTGTCAGTATTGTGTGACCAGTCTAGTTTACTGTTCAGATGAACACCCAGGTACTTGTAGGATGTCACCATCTCAATGTCTGTTTCCTGGATGTTTACTGGTGCTGTGAGGGGTTGTCCTTGCCTGCGGCAGTCCACCACCAGTTCCTTAGTTTTCCTCGCGTTGATCTGGAGGCAGTTCCGATGGCACCAGTCCACGAAGTCCTGGATAAGTCCTCTGTACTCACCTTCATCTCCGTTGGAGATGAGGCCGACGATCGCAGAGTCGTCAGAGAACTTCTGTAGATGGCAGTGTGTTGTGTGAGAAGTCTGCAGTATAAAGGGTGAACAGGAAGGGAGCCAAAACCGTTCCCTGGTGGGCCCCCGTGCTACCGATGATCGTGTCGGACACACAATCTCGGGTTCTCACAAACTGTGGCCGGTTAGTGAGGTAGTCCAGGATCCATGATGACAGGTGCTGGTCCACCCCTGCGCACAGCAGCTTGTCTTTCAGGATCATCGGTTGGATGGTGTTGAAAGCACTGGAGAAGTCAAAGAACATGATCTTCACTGCATTCCCGGGCTTCTCCACGTGGGACAGAGAACGGTAAAGGAGGAAGATCACTGCATCCTCCGCCCCAATGCCATGCTGGTAGGCGAACTGGAGTGGATCCATCGCTGGTCCCACCAGGGGGCGGAGGTGAGCAAGGAGCAGTCTCTCCAGGGTCTTCATCATGTGAGACGTCAGGGCCACTGGTCTGTAGCTGTTCAGATCTTTGGGGTGGGAAGTCTTTGGTACAGGTACCACACAAGATGTTTTCCACAACTGTGGTACCCTCCCCAGCTTCAGGCTCAGGTTGAAGATGTGCTCCACAATCCCACACAGCTGGTCTGCACAGGACTTGAGGAGCTTTGCGCTGATGCCGTCCAGTCCCGAAGCCTTCCTCGCCTTGATCTTCCTCAGCTCCGTCCTCACCTGGGTCTTAGTGAGGGTCAGGTTGGGGGGCTGTGTGCTAGGAGTGGGGGGTGTTGGTGGAGTGGGGTGTGGACAGCAGGTCTCGATGGCTTTAGAGGCAGCAGTGGTTGTTGTGCAGTCGGGGGGAGGGCGATTGGTCAAACCTATTAAAAAACAGGTTCAGATTGTTCGCCCACTCCCTGCCCCCCATGGCCTGGGGGGAGGTATTCTGGAGCCCAGAGATGGTTTTAAGGTTTCTCCAGACCCCGCCGATGTCGTTGTGTTGCAGCTTATCCTCCATCTTCTTCCTGAAGCTGTCCTTGCCTTCTCTGATCTTCCTCCTCAGCTCCCTCTGTACGGACTTCAGCATCTCCCTGTTCCCCGACCTGAAGATCCTCTTCTTCTCTCTCATGAAGTGTTTTTATCTCAGGGTTGATCCAGGGTTTGTTGTTTGAGCAACACCGTATGGTCTTGGTGGGTACGGTGTTGTCCACACAGAAGCCGATGTAGTCCGTGATGGTGTGAGTGAGGCCATCGATGTCCTCACCATGTGGATCGCAGAGCTGCTCCCAGGCAGAGATTTCAAAACAGTCCTTTAGCACGTCCATTGCCTCCTCAGACCATAATTTCACTGTGCGCATGACCAGAGGTTGCCTGTGTACTAGGGGTTTGTACACCGGCCGGAGATGAACCAAGTTGTGATCCAATCTCCCGAGTGGGGGGGGGAGTGGTGACGGGGTGTACGCCTCCTTAGTATTTGCATAAAATAAGTCCAGTGTTTTATTGTCTCTAGTGTGGCATGTGACATACTGGGTGAGTGTGGGTAGAATGGGGGACAGTGAAATATGGTTGAAATCACCTGAGATGAGGAGAAGAGCATCTGGGTGTTCTGTCTGCAGCCTGCCAGTTACTGAGTGGATGACGTCATGCGCTGTCCCCGCGTTCGCCGTCGGATTTGCATAAATAACAATGCAGATCACGTGTGAGTATTCCCTCGGGAGATATGTAGGCCGCATGCTAACAGCTAGCAACTCGATGTCTTTGCTACAGTGCTGTTCCTTAACAGTGATATGTCCCGGTCTGCACCAGTTGTTATTGACATACTGTACATCATCACTCCTCCGCCCCTTGTCTTCCCACTGTCTGGTGTCCGGTCTGCCAGTATTGCGTGGAAACCCTCCAGTTCGATGTTAGCATCTGTTGCCAGTTCTGGTAGCCACGTCTCAGTAAACAGCATCAAACAACTCTCTCTGAAGACGCTCTCATAGTGGGAGGTAGCCGCTAGCTCATCGGTTTTATTGAGTAGCGATCAAACATTCCCCATAATGACGGATTGAGGACTGGTCTGTACCTTATATTCCTCGCCCGCCGTCTTACTCCAGCTCGACATCCACGTCATTTCCGTCTTATTTCTCCCGGTATGTCAAGTTTTTGCGTTAGCATCGTGGGCCGGTTAAGTGCTAACAGCTGGTCTCTATTGTAATGCCTCCTGCAAGAAACAGTGGCTCCGTCTGCTGGCTCAGGAGACATTTGGGCGATCTACGTGTTTGGATGGAATAAAGGTGATGCTGGATCAGAAAGATTGGCAAGAGAGCCAAATAGTAAATAGAAATAGGCAGAAACTGATCCGCTGTTGCAAAGAGGCAGCCTACTCGTGTGGCGCCAGAAGTAGAAAATTGTCCTTAGATATGACTGTGAGAGTGAATGGTTGTCTGTCTCTCTGTGTTGGCCCTGCGATGGACTGGCGATCTGTCCAGGGTGTACCCTGCCTCTCGCCCAAAGATGCTGGGATAGGCTTCAGCCCCCCCGCGACCCGAAAAGGATTAAGCGGAAGAAGATGGATGGATGGATGGATGGATTCATTTAAACCAACATAATCCTCTTGCCCTAACCAAGTCTCTGTAAGGGATATTAAATCAATCTGATGATCAATTAAGAGACTGTGGACTAGCAGAGACTTGGGCGTTAGAGACCTAATGTTTAACAAACCGCATTTAATTTTTGAATTATGAGGAGGAACAGAGGCCAAGTCATTAAATTTAGAGGCTTCATGTTTAATTTAAGTTTTACCAACTTTTTATTTAATCACTTTGGGATGCTTATACATTATATTTTTATTTACTTTAGAGGGAGCAGACAATGATTCTCTGATGGGTGAGACAGGGGCTAAGTTGAGGGGTGGCGGATTAAGAGGAGCTGTAGAGAGGCGTGTAAGACTGCGACTCTGCTTCCTGGTCCCAACTCTGAGTTGTCAAGGTTTTGGAAATTTGGATAAAAATGATGCCTGATTGTTAGATAAATGAGACGCACCATCCAAAGTGGGATGGACACCGTCTCGTCTAAAAAGACCAGGTTTTCCCCAAAATGAGTTCCAATTGTCTATGTAGCCCACATCGTTTGCAGGACACCACACAGACAGCCAGCGGTTGAAGGATGACATGCGGCTAAACATGTCATCACTGGTCAGGTTGGGGAGGAGCCCAGAGAATACTACAGAGGCAGACATTGTTTTGGCAAAGTCACACACCGATTCCACACTAAGTTTTGTGACTTCCGACTGCTGGAGTCGGATGTCGTTAATGCCGGCGTGGATAACAATTGTGGAGTATTTACAGTTACTTTTAGCCAGCATTTTCAAATTTGACTCGATGTCGCCTGCTCTGGTCCCGGGAATGCATTTCACTATGGTCGTTGGAGTCTCTAGGTTCACGTTTCTGACTATAGAGTCGGCAATGATCAGAGTTTTTTCCTCAGTGGGTGTGTCGCTAAGCGGGGAAAAGTGATTAGAAACATGAACAGGTTGGTGATGAACTAGGGGCTTGCAACTATGCTTCCTTCTCACCGTTGTGTACAAGGAGGGCACGTGCTCTTAGTTTATCTAGCTCACCCAAGTTGAGCGCAACAATGTAATTTTGGAAGGCCGCAAACCTTCTTGGCCAGGGCACAGGCGGCTCGCCCGGGAGCTCCAGGAAGGGGCAAAGTGGTGCAATACACGCCTCCATTAGTTTATCGGCGACTGCCAAATGTTATGTCTGAATAAATACCTTCTGGAAAACCCATGTCCCCTTTGACTTCCTGTACATGTTCTTAGGTTTGGAAATTCCTAACATAGCCTCATTTGCAGATAAATATTTAATGAGAATTGTACTATTGTCAGCAAAGAAAGTCTTAACGAGAAAATGGCTCCAAACAGACATACCAAAAATTCAGGATTTACATGATATGGTATACCAGATATTTATGATGGAAAGGATTACCATGTCTTTACGACTACAAAGAGATAAATTTGATAAATACTGGCTTAAATGGACCCAATATACAGGAAATCAAAGGAGAGACTTTAAGTAATCTATCCCATTGAAGGGAAGAAAAGAGCAAAACCGAAAAAATTTAATACCACTTGTCCACTGTTCAGTTTATTTGTTTATATGTTATTTTTTATACTGGAAAAAAAAAACTTATGGGAAGATTAATCGAGGGCATTTTCTTGTGTATTATTTTTTTATTTATTTACCTTTCCTTTGTAATAAAGTACTGCTCTCAATGTAAACAATCTGACCAAGATCACCAATAAAAATATAATTGAAAAAAAAATACCTTCTGGAATGATGAGGCCAGGTGAATGGACAAACTCAGCTTTATTAATACTCAAATCATAATGGACACAAAACAGCCACCAGGCAGAGGGCACCAGTCAAAGAGACTGTGCGATGGATGCCCTCTGCTATTTATAGGACGGTGCAGTGGCGGAACAGGAAGTAGCCACCACTACATCGCACTTCACAATAAGGGCAATAAACGCCAACACCACAGAGGGGTGGGGAAAGAAAGGGGGAAAGAAAAGAGAGAGGAACAGAGGAGACAAACAGACTAGCACAACTGAAACATACAGAAGACAAACTGTTTTTCTACTGAAACAGTCTTACCACGAGTCTGGTATCTGCACCTGTTGAAGGAGAGACATACGTGTGTGTGTGTGTGCGCATGTGTATGAGAGCGTGCGCAAAGTAAGTGTGTGTGTGTGTGTGTGTGAGTGGTTTACCAGGAAACAAACAAAGAAGATGGCAGGTCACAGCAACATCTCCCAACAACACCCCGAGCAAGCAAGACAGCGCCACCAACCCCCACAGAGCACAAATGTTCCGAGGCCAACAAGCCCCAGGAGAACCAGGCATTCACCCCAGGAGGGACGGCCGAGGGAGGCCAGGCTGCCAAGCGGCAGGTGCAGCGCACCTTTGCCCATGGACCGACCAGCCCCCACCCCTCTAGCAGGGCCAGTACCAGCCCCCAGGCCTCAGGCACCAGAAGGCAAGCCCCTCCTGGGGCCGGAGACCAGCCTGCGCCAAATGGCCCCCAAACACCCCACAGCAGGCCCGTGCCCACCCCAGCGCCCCTGACATACACTCCAGGAACCCCCAGTCCCGCACACCCAAGGAAGGTGGCAGCAAGGTGCAGGAGCCCCATGGGGAGACCATCTTCTCCAGCCCTAGGGAGTCCATGTGCCCAGGAGGTGCCACCCCTTCAGTCCAGCACCTCCTGACCTCTCTCCCTCCTAACGCGCCTTCCCCCTCTCCTCCTTCTTGATCTTCAACCAACAGTAGCCCAATTTCCACCGGCATCCTGTCGGTTAGCAGCACCGGTGGTAGTCGTTGTTAACCCAGGCCCCGACCGATTCTGTATGAAAGTGTCATTCGTGATGATCCGCATGTTTGATTTGGCAAAGGTTTTATATCAGATGTCCTTCCTGAGACAACCCTCCCCATTTACCCGGGCTTGGGACCTGCACTAGGAGTACACTGGCTTGTGCACCCCCTGTTGCTGGGTTGCATATCACAGATATCATAGATAATCAAAATAAACAAAAGTTGATCTCGGAAGAAGCTTCATTTGCTTATTACAGCAACACAACAAAGTTTAGTCACTTTTTCTCTCTGTCATATGAAAACTTGAATTTGCACAGCTCTGGATAGTAAACAGGAGCTTCTTGCTCTAAAAATAATCATATTTAACCACAGAGGTAGGACCTAATGTGGGGGGAGAGCACAGTTTACCTACTCATGTTGTGACAATGGAGGATCAGGTGGAATTCCCCTGGTGATCTGACCACTGAGAACGGGGACAGGTGTGTTCTGCTGGCTGACCTGCTGTCAGTTTGGCACCGTTTCTGGCCACAAAATGAACCGAGCTGCGGAACACATTGTCTGTGGAGCAGTCCTGTGTACCGTGCTGGAAGTTGAGCCAGACCACGCCCACAGCAACAGTGGATTGATGACAATACACTGTGTGTGCAGATAGTGCTCATAGGAATTGTACTTTGTAATCTCACACTGTGATAGTCTTATTACTGAGATGTTGCTCGAGAAAACTACAACCCGCCAAAGTGGCTAGTGGGACTGGCTGTCTTACCTGCCACCGGTGACATCGTGGGTGTTAATGTCAAGCCCTGTCTGTGCCACACGCAAAGTCCATGTGGGCAAACACAGATGAGACCCAGAAGACAGCCCAGATTTAACCTATAGTGGGGTCCACAGGGCATGCTGGTTGGGAGGAGAATTCGCAAAAAGGTTAGGTTTAGACATCACCTCCTCTAATGGTTAAGATTAGGAAAAATGTTAGGCTTAGGCATCACTTCTAATGGTTAAACAGAAAAAAGAGAGAGAAAGAGAACGTGGAAAACAAACTTGGTGCCGACAGACATGTTTCTTAAAGGTGTAAATGCCACATATCCAGTGTGTGTGAAAAATGTTATTTCCATGTGTCATCCCATTTTCTCAGAATGAAAAACCATGTATCTGTACAATTTTTAGGTGAAGCCCAATTCATGGTGGCAAAAACACATTAGTATGCTCACTAGCGCAGTGGACGCATTCATGAGCAAGCCCTACTCAGACGGTGAGTGCTGACCGAGCACATGCAGCTCCAAAAAAGTGAAAGCACGTGGTTCGCAAATGGTTGCAGTGAACTGCGCATGTGCTTGGAAACTCCCGCCAGAGGGAAGTACTGAGCAATCCGCCAACAACTGGGTGAACAAATGTCTTTTTGCCCGCATGTTTTCTTCCTCTGCCACTAAACAGCAAAAGCGCCTGCTCATCTTGATTGTTATTGTATTCACGTGCCTCCATTGCTTCTGCCATTTAAAATGTCTGCCACCGTGCTCTTCTTTTGTGTTTGGATTGCAGCTGCTCAAATCAGACCCAAGGGTAGACCCAGGACATGTTGGAGAGACTATATGTCTCCCAGCTGGACTAGGAAGACCTTGGTCTCCCCTCTGAAGAGCTGGAGCAGGTGACCAGGGAGAGGGAAGTCTGGGCTTCTCTGCTTGGACTGTTTCCTTCGTGAGCCAGATCCCCAGAAAAGCAGTAGAGAATGGATGGATGGATAGATTTACTGTACTTATGATTAATTATACTGAGAGTATATCTGAAAATTCCAGATTTTTTATTTTATAGATAGCTCTTGAAAGTTTTATATGAAACAAACTGTACAGCAATCAATATATTGTCATGTATGTATCAAAACTTTGGATCAGACTTCCGGTTTGGTGAGACAATGGAATAGGTCGCTTTGCAGTGAGCTCCTGCAGAGTTACTCGACATTCATATTAATAGGCACTTTTTACTGATTGTACAAGCCAGAACTTTTTTGTTGTTTACTATTTAGCACACCAATTATTTTTTTTTTTTTGATGCAAAATGCCCTCTAAGTTGAACAAAGGAGGTAATACTATCCAGCCTCACCCGCGGACTGTTGCTCGAAGCGACTCCCCGTGTGGCGGTGAAGCCTCACCCCAGCAGATGACAGTAACTGACAAGCTACCTGCAGCCTCCGTAGTCAATGTAGCCACGCTGAAAACTGAATTATCGTCAGCTCTCCGGGCCGATGTGGTGGCTATTTTCAAAACGGAACTTCAGTTGGCTCTTGGTGACAGTCTGTCTTCAATTCAGGATGATTTGGTGACCTTGAAAAGGGAGCTGACTGCCAATATCTCCGCCATGCAGGTTAGCCTCACCGGGCTAAAAGGTACTGTAGCTGAAGTGGAGCGTTCCCTTTCCACTTGCACAGATTATATTACAGCTCTCCAAAAGACAGTAGAGCATTTAACTAAAACTGTTGAAAGGCTGGAGGACAAATGTGAAGACTTGGAGTCCAGATCTTGCCGTAACAATATCAGAATCATCGGCGTTCCAGAAGATGACCCAGGCTCGACAACTACGGCTAATGTGGCGAAACTGCTGATGGAGGCCTTTGCTCTTCAAGAACAGCTGCTGGTGGATCGAGTGCATCAGATTCCCACAAACCCAGAGCGGGTGAGCGGCCCTGGTCTATAGTGGCAAGGCTTCATTATTACTCTGACTGTGCCCGGATTTTGAAGAAGGCAAAGGAGCTTCAGCAGATCAAGCACAGAAACATGACCATCTCAGTCTTCCCGGACCATACTGCCAGGACGGCGCGCACCGGCTCCATCTTCAATGAGGTTCGCCGCCAACTGCGTGATATCGAGGGGATCCGGTTCAGTCTTTTTTACCCAGCCTGGCTACACATTACCTATGAGGGGGTGCAGCGCGACTTTACATCTCCAGAGGAAGCAAAGACTTTCATCAAGTCAATATCCAAATAGATTTGATAACTGGAATCATTTCTGGCTGACGTTTTTTCCTTTTTTTTTTCTTAAAATTTAATGCATTAATACTGGTGAGTTTTATGTCACACACATTTCAGAGGTTTGAATTTTAGTTATTTGCAGTAGCTATTTTGGTTTATGCCCAAGAGAGGTGACCTCATTACAGACACGTTTTTGTTATCTAAATTGAGATATAAGAGTCTTGAATATATTTAGTCATAAGTACAATATATTGTTCTGCACATTGTAGATAGTTTATGTCGGCCCAGGGTTTTCTGTGTGTGAAAACAGCTTTTTTCTTTGGCAGCCACATTTTTTTAGTATTGTTTACTTATCTTTCATAATTTTTTTTTGTTATTTTTAGGGTGCTATTTATTTTAGACAATTAAGAAACTGGCTTGTTTCTGCAATTTGTTATATTAAACACTATGGCAAAGTGCCAGATATTGAATGCCGTTTAGTTCTACTCTGCAGGTTCCATCTGCTGTTTTTAGCTGTAGTTCTAACAACTGTAAGTACTAACTAACTAACTAACCTGCACTTATATAGCGCTTTTCTAGTCACAAAGACCACTCAAAGCGCTTTCATTAATACTAACCCTCTATTCTAAGGGCCTATAGGAAACAGATATCTAGGGACAATTTAGAACAGCCAATTAACCTAACATGCATGTTTTTGGCATGTGGGAGGAAACCGGAGAAATCCCGGAGTAAACCCACGCAACACGGGGAGAACATGCAAACTCCACACAGATCACTGTTGGTCGGGGGCTGGGATCGAACCCACGATCCCACGATCCCCACAATCCCCCGGCCAAGGGTAAACTGTGCTGCCGCAGTGCTAACCACTGCGCCACCGTGCTTAGAGAATGACTCCTAATGGAGTCTTCATTGCTGTTCCAACGTTTGGGGTTGGATACAGAGAAGGTGTTTATTGGGGGGTGGGTTTGGGGTGTTCTTTTTGCTGTGTCCCTGATGGTCTTCTGTTTTGTCTTGGGGTTTTTCAGAGGCTACTTGTGAATGGCTGACCATGATTCGTGTAGCTCATGGAGTTTAGGTGGAGGTTATTCTATCAAATTTTTGAGTTGGAATGTGAAAGGTCTGAATAACCCAGTTAAGCGAGCGAAGGTGTTTGCTCACCTGAAACGGATGAAAGCTGACATAATATTTTTGCAAGAAACACATTGAAGAGATGGTGAACATTTTAGACTTAAATGTCCATGGATTGGTAAGGTATTTCACTCATCCTTTAATTCAAAAGCCAGAGGAGTGCCTACTTTAATCAGTAAAAGTGTCAATTTTACTATCTCTGAAATGACAGTAGATAAAAATAACAGATATTTAATAATTTCAGGTGTGTTACTTAATAATCCCGTTCTCTTGGTAAACATCTATGCTCCAAATTTTGACAGTCCAGATTTTGCAGACAAATTATTACATACTCTCCCTCTTCTTAACACTCATCGTCTTATTCTAGGCGGTGATCTTAATTGTGTAATGAATCCATCTCTGGATCACTCTAGTCTCAGATCCTTTACACAATCTCGCATGGCCAAATCAATATCCGATTTTATGTTACAGAATGGGTATGCTGACCCCTGGAGACTTTTGAATCCGCATGTCAGTGCTTATTCTTTTTTTTCCACAGGTGCATCAATCCTATTCCCGAATCGATTATATTTTTGTTGATGGGTCTTTATTATCTCAGGTGACGTCCACTGAGTATCATCCAATTGTCATTTCAGATCATGCCCCTCTCAGCCTCAACATAGCATTTAAAAAATACCCTCGCTTTTTCTTCACCATGGAGGTTTAATTCATTGTTATTATCAGACAACAAATTTAACACTTTCATCGCATCGGCAATTGATTTTTATTTACTAACAGTAGCAACTCAATTTCTTCCTCTCTATTGTGGGAATCACTTAAAGGTTATCTACAAGGGCAAATCATTTCCTATTCAACACATCGTAGCAGAACTGAAAAAAACAAGTTGAATGACTTGTTATTTAATATTCAGGATATTGACAGAAAAAATGCTTCTAACCCATCACAGAGACTATTGAAACAATGACAAGACCTTCAATTACAACTAGACCTTCTTACATCAAATGAGGCTGAACGTCTTATCTTACGATCGCGGGCAAATTATTATGAACATGGAGAGACACCGAGTCAACTTTTAGCTCACCAACTAAAACGCCAAGCTTCTGCTCGATTAATCCCTCAAATCAAAAACTCATCTGGAAATATAGTCTCAGATCCGACAGCAATAAATGAAATGTTTAAAGATTTTTACTCAAACCTTTATAAATCTCAATCCTCCACAGATATGAGTGAAATTATTGCTTTCTTTCAGATTCTGGATATTCCCATTATAGATCCACAGATTGCTGATGGGCTTGGTGCACCGCTCACTCTAGATATTACGTGTGCAATTAAATCCATGCACAATCAGAAGGCACCTGGCCCTGACGGGTTTCCTGCTGAATTCTTTAAAATGTTTATTAATTAAGCTGTCTCCTCTTCTTTGTGCCATTTATATAATTAATCTTTAGAGTGAGGTGTTTTGCCACCTACGCTGACCCAGGCGTCTTTATCTCTCCTTTTGAAAAAAAAATAAGGATCCCACATCTTGTACTTCCTACAGACCTGTTTCACTTCTCAATGTTGATGTGAAGATTCTCGCCAAAGTGTTAGCAACCCGACTGGAAAAAGTCCTTCCTGAAGTTATATCTCAGGACCAGGATGGTTTCATTAAGGGGCGTCAACTGTTTTTTTAATGTTTGCATGCTTTTTAACACCATCTTCTCTGATCACTCTTCTCTAGATCCTGAAGTTGTTATTTCGTTGGATGCAGAGAAAGCATTTGATCGTGTCGAGTGGAATTATCTTTTTGCGGTGTTGAACAGGTTTGGCTTTGAGAAGAAGTTTGTGTCATGGATTAAGCTTTTATACACTTCTCCCCTGTCATGGCTGCCAGTTATCTGAAACCATTACTGAAACCATGTCATCCCCAAGTTAACATTGTCACAAACAACACACATTCTGATTATTTTAGCTTATCTCATGGCACAAGACGGAGGTGTCCCTTGTCTCCTCTCTTGTTTGCTTTAGCCATAGAGCCACTTTCAGTGGCTTTAAAATCTCTTCGTTCATTTCATGGTCTTTTTCGCTCTGGCTTTGAACTTAAGCTTTCTCTTTATGCGGATGATCTTCTTTTATGTGTGTCCAGGCCATTGATTAGTGTGCCACCAATTTTGTCCTTATTAGAGAAGTTTGGCTGTTTTTTCTGGCTATAAGGTAAGTTTTGACAAGAGTGTATGCTTTCCTGTAAATTCTTTGGCCTTAACGCTTACCCAATTTGACATTCCTTTCAAAATTTGCCCATTGGGGTTTAATATTTGGGGGTCAACATTACCCACTCTTTATCATCACTTTATTCGGTCAATTTTGCCCCCTTGATTGCTCAGATTAAGGCAGACTGTAAGAGGTAGAACTCTCTTCCTCTATCATTGATAGGTAGAATTAATACCATTAAAATGACTGTCTTGCCGTGGTGTCTCTACCTATTTCAGTGTATTCCTCTTTTCCTACCCAAGCACTTCTTTAAATCTTTAGATCAGATTATCTCTTCATTTTTATGGAGAGGGAGGACCCCTAGACTAAGTTTATCCTTATTACAAAAATTTACTTCTGATGGGGGTCTCCCCCCCCCCCAATCTTCTTTTGTATTATTGGTCTTCACATATCCATAAATTGCTACACTGGCTTTATTTTCCTGAACAGTTATGGTGTAGACTTGAAATTCAGTCTTTTCTATCTTCTTCACCTGCAGCACTGCTAACTTCTCCATTACCTTTTAACCCAGCTAAGTTTACAAAGAACCCGGTGGTTTCGTCCACTCTTAAGATTTGGGCACAGTTTAGACATCATTTCAAGTTCCTGTCCCCATCTGCAAAGATGCCACTGTTCAATGCAAATTTTTCTGATCTAACCACTGACTTTAATCTCCCTGCTTCCCACTTATTTCTTTACTTTCAGCTTAGACACCTTGTCTCATCCCTTTTTCCTTGCTTTCCTTCGCCCCCTTCTGATCAACCATGGGACAACCGTTTAGCATTTGGACTTGGTCAGAAATCTGTCATCTCCAAAATTTAAAATTCTCTCATGGCACTAGATTCTTGTACTGTAGTGAAAAATAAGCAGGTGTGGGAGCAGGAGCTGGGAATTGAGATAAGCGATAATTGGTGGGATAATGCTGTTCTCTCTGCTAGATCATGTACACCTTGTGTCCGGTTACAATTAATACTGTCATGAATCTGGGTTTGGTGGTCTCAAACCCAGTTCTGACCCGTGGTTATTTTGGCCCGCTTTCCTATTTATTTTCCATCAGGCACTTCAGGGAGTCCTTTGGGTCCTCACTTCCTGACAGCTCGGGCATGCCCCCTCCTCCTGTCAATATCACCAGCTGATCTGCATTATGGGTGTTTCACACACGTACATTCATTCATTCTCATTCACACGCTCATACACTCACTCATGCACCCGTTTTCAATTATGTCCAGCCCACGCATCCTCACACTGGCAGTCTCTTTCCTGATTAGTATTACGACTATTTAAACGCTGTGAGAGTAGAGAGAGACTGCCGGAGCATTATATGTGCTTCATACACGGCAGCATGTTCCTCCATGTATGTTAGTTATTAACTACGTTAACCTTCAGCCTGACGTCACTGTCTTCTCTAACGCTACGAGATTGTGTACTTCTTTGGTGTTAGCGGCTGTTCCTGTTTATCCTCATCCACCAGACTACATGGACAGCCCCGGATCGTAAGTTCATGTTTGCCTTTCTCTTCGTGCCAACAGCTTACGGCGGCACTAGGCATTCCCTCCCTCAGGCTGCGGAACATCCAGGTAGCGTCCCTGTATGTCTGGTGGCCTCATAATTATCACATCAACTCTCCGTTAATTAGCGTGACTGTGCTGAACTTGTTATTTTGGGGTTTTTGTTAACAAAAACGCACAAATCTACTCCTGCTCTTGGGTTTGTCATTCCTCCCTCGGTGCTCTGCGTAATGGTGCACCTGGGATCGTAACAAATACAGTTTAAGGTTCTCAACAGAGTTTTATTTCTCAAAGTCTAGACTGTCAAAAATCTATCCCAACATAGTGGATCAGTGTGACAGATGTCATGCCTCATCCTGTAACCTGACACACATGTTTTATTCCTGTAATCGGCTGCAGAAGTTTTGGACGGACTTTTTCATTACCTTGTCCACAGTTTTGAGAACTCAGTTTCAAATGGACCCTTATATTGCCGTCTTTGGGATTCCTCGTGTTCCCCTCCCAATAAGTCCCACACAACATAAAAAATATTGGCCTTTACTTCTCTATTAGTGAGGTGCCGCGTCCTGCTCCTCTGGAAATCTCCTAAACCTCCATCTATCTCTATGTGGCTTAAAGACATTGTGTCATTTATCAAAATAGACAAGATCAATTCCACAATTAGAGGCAATTCAGAACTTTTTTTCCAGAAATGGAACAACTTTTTTGATTATTTCACCTCTTTGCAAACATTGTAAATTATCTTAACTCTTTTCATATGTTTATAATTCCTCCCCAGGTTTTTTTTCTTTTTTTTCCTCAATTAATGTCATATGTGTGCAACAGTGCAATTTTGCAATGTTTATTTTCAAATTATTTCTATACAGCTAATTTTAAGTTTAATGCAAACTTTTGATTTGTTTTAATTGCACTGTTACAGGGTCATAGCAGGGTGTTCTGTGTGTTTATAAAAAAAAGTCTGTAATGTATATGTGATTTTTCACATGTGCTATTCTAATAAACAGATTAGAGTGTGTGAATTTGCGTGCCCCTAGTGGCAGAGCATGGCACTGTGCCTGTCGGCTCACTCTGACATGATTGGCTACATTGGAGATTTGTACTGATTTGCCAGTTTCAAAAGGTGGCAGACATCCGTTGGAGGACTCAATGGATGACACGTAATACACCAAAGAAGAACTCCTCATTTCCTTTTCCTGTTTTCAGCATTTTAGCACTGAAAGCTAATATGGCTGTGACCGGTAACCGTCACCTTGTTGGCTTTGTACACGGAAAATAGCTGCAGGATACAAGCAAAATTTATGTGGGATAATCATAAGACTTTGTAGATGTGGTAAAGACTTTAAATAACTGACAGAACTCAAAATAATGACCATGATGGGTGAAAACGCAGCCACCACACCAGCCAGCCAGCCAGCCCCCCTTTGTCAAAAGTAAGTGAGAAATTTCTGGGGGTTTTTAATGTACTGATTTCTTGTTCATATAATTTGAACATAAGATGATGAAGTACCTCTGTAAAAACAAAACGGTGTCAAAAGACTGAACCATTCTTTGTGTAAATACATCCAAAGTCCAGTTTTGACTGAGTTTTGTGATTTAAAGAGGTGCCACAAATTATGCAAATTAGATGCGTAAATTTATTCCTCTGGGCCGCCACTTCAACAATAGAGGTGGAGAACATGGCCCATTCAGACTCCATGTCTCCAGACTCCCTCGGAATGTGGTTGAAGTTCTTCCGGAGGTGGGAGTTGAAGACTTCCCGGACAGGGGCCTTAGCCAGACGTTCCCAGCACACCCTTACTATACGTTTGGGTCTACCAGGTGTGAATGGCATCCTCCCCTGCCATCGGATCCAACTCACCACCAGGTGGTGATCAGTTGACAGCTCTGCACCTCTCTTTACCCGAGTGTCCAAGACATATGGTCGCAGGTCTGATGACACAATAACAAAATCGATCATCGACCTGCGACCAAGGGTGTCCTGGTGCCAGGTGCACATATGGACACCCTTATGCTTGAACATGGTGTTTGTTATGGACAAACTGTGGTTAGCACAGAAGTCCAATAATTGAACACCACTTGGGTTCAGATCGGGTAGGCTGTTCCTCCCAACCACCCCCTTCCAGGTTTCACTGTCATTGCGCAAAGTGGTCAGTGCATCTCGTGGTGGCAACCCCCGAACCAAGTGGTGGACACCAGTGGTGAGGGGGGCCATTAAGCTGAAGAAGGAGTCCTATCAGGTTTGGTTGGCTTGTGGGACTCCCGAAGCAGCTGAGGTGTACCGGCAGGCCAAGCGGAGTGCAGTTCGGGTGGTTGCTGAAGCAAAAACTCCGGTAATGGAGGAGTTCGGTGAGGCTATGGAACAAGACTTTTGGTTGGCCTTGAAGAGATTCTGGCAAACTGTCCGGTGGCTCAGGAGGGGGAAGCAGCTCCCTGTCCACACTGTGTATGGTGTGGATGGGGCGCTGTTGAATTTGACTGGGGATATCATCGGGCGGTGGAAGGAATACTTTGAGGATCTCCTCAATCCCACTGATACGCCTTCCACAGAGGAAGCAGGGCTTGTAGACGAGGGGGATGACTCGCCTATCACAGGGGCTGAGGTCGCCAAGGTGGTTAAAAATCTCCTTGGTGGCCGGGCCCCGGGGGTGGACGAGATTCGCCCTGAGTACCTCAAGGCCCTGGATGTTGTAGGGCTGTCATGGTTGGCATGCCTCTGCAACATTGTGTGGAGGTCGGGGCAGTGCCTTTGGCATGGCAAACCGGGGTGGTGGTTCCTCTTTTCAAAAAAGGGGACTGGAGGGTGTGCTCCAACTTTAGAGGGATCACACTCCTCAGCCTCCCTGGGAAGGTCTATGCCAAGGTACTGGAGAGGACAGTCCGGGCGTTGGTCGAACTTTGGATTCAGGAGGAGCAATGTGGTTTTCGTCCTGGCTGTGGCACATCGGACCAACTCTTTACCCTCTTGAGAATTCTCGAGGGTTTGTGGGAGTTTGCCCAACCAGTTTACATGTGTTTTGTGGACTTGGAGAAGGCATTTGACCGCGTCCCTTGTGGTTTTTTGTGGGGGGTGCTTTGGGAGTATGGGGTATCGGGCTTGTTGTTACGAGCTATTCGGTCTCTGTACAACCATTGTGAGAGTTTGGTTCGTATTGCCAACACTCGGTCGGAGTCATTCCCAGTGAGAGTTGGACTCTGCCAGGGCTGCCCTTTGTCACCGATCCTGTTCATAATTTTTATGGACAGGATTTCTAGGCACAGCCAGGGAACGGAGGGTGTCATGCTTGGTGACCACAGGACCTCACCTCTGTTGTTTGCAGATGATGTTGTCTTGTTGGCTTCATCCAGCAATGACCTACAGTTCTTGCTGGGACGGTTTGCCGCCAAGTGTGAAGCAGCTGGGATGAGAATCAGCACCTCCAAGTCTGAGTCCATGGTCCTCAGCCGGAAAAAGGTGGATTGTCCTCTCTGGGTTGGGGACAGGCTCCTGCCCCAAGTGGAGGAGTTTAAGTATCTTGGGGTCTTATTCACGAGTGAGGGGAGAATGGAGCAAGAGATTGACAGACGGATTGGAGCAGCATCTGCAGTGATGCGGTCGTTGTACCGGTCCATTGTGGTGAAGAGGGAGCTGAGTTCTAAGGCAAAGCTGTCAATTTGCCAGTCAATCTATGTTCCTACTCTCACCTATGATCACGAGCTTTGGGTAATGACCGAAAGAACAAGAACACAGATACAAGCGGCTGAAAAGAGCTTTCTCCGTAGGATTTCTGGACTCACCCTCAGAGATAGGGTGAGGAGCTCAGTCATCCGGGAGAGGCTCAGAGTAGAACCGCTGCTCCTCCACATTGAAAGGAGTCAGTTGAGGTGGTATGGGCATCTGATTAGGATGCCTCCTGGACGCCTCCCACTTGAGGTGTTTCGGGCACGTCCCACTGGGAGGAGACCCCGGGGCAGACCCAGGACTCGGTGGAGAGACTATGTCTCCCAGCTGGTCTGGGAACCCCTTGGTATCCTCTCTGAAGAGCTGGAGCAGGTGGCTGGGGAGAGGGAAGTCTGGGCTTCTCTGCTTGAACTGCTGCCTCCACGACCTGGACCTCCAGAAAAGTGGTAAATTTATTCCTATCTGAAACTTTGGATCATATTTTACATCTTTCTAATTGACAGTAAGCCATTATCTCTTACCATTTTCAAGTTATAGCCTTGGAAATCTGAACTATTTTATTGACAAAAAATATTTACCACTCTTGACCACTAGGGGTTATGTCGCAATTCGGCGACAGACACACACAAAGAACCAAAACTTTGGATCACAAAATGTTTAGGAATATTAGTGATGGTTGAGCAGAACGCCCACAGTAATTTGAGATGGAACGACCCAAAAGTGAAGAAGTTTCTTTTTTGTAGTTTAATTAAACATCTCCTTGTTCATTACGGTATAGATTTTTTTTCTTATTTCAGACAAGAATGAAAAGGAGATATTTTAACTTTACCTTGACATGCTTCAAGTGGCGTCTGCAGTCTTCCTCAGAACCATCAGCTGATTGCTGTGATGTGTCACATATCAGCTGTTTTTCCTAGGCATGGCCAGCCCAGTGGATCTGACAGTTCTGCTGGGCTGGCCACGCCCCCTGCCATCCAATGGTCTCTGGAGAACATAGTCCCAGGTGTGAGAAAGCATAAATGCCAACTCATTCATGCCGTCTTTGCCCAGCTTCCTGATATCTATAGCCTTCTTGATCCACTGTTTGTGTCTGTTGGTCTCTGATCCAATGATTTTTGCATTGTCCCAGTCCATGATATGATTATTTCTTTGCAGTGATCTGACATTGACATACATACATACATATACACACACATATGTGTGTGTGTGTGTGTGTGTGTGTGTGTGTGTGTTTGTTTGTATTAATCCCCAGAGGGAAATTCAGGGCATTCACCTGAATGGATGAGGCAGCCACGGTACAGCACCAATCCCTTCACCATTCACACCTAGGGCCACTTAAGCGTCTACAATTAACCTGCTTTGCATGTTTTTGGCCTGTGGGAGGAAAGTACCCAGGGTAAACCCATACAGACATGGGGAGAACATGCAAACTCCACACAGAAGGGTCACCGATGGTCAGGGGGTGTGATTGAACCCACGATGGTCGCGGTGGAATTGATCCCATGACCTTCTTACTGTGCTGCCACAGTGCTAACCACTGCTCCACCGAGATGCCCACCTACCAACACTGAACCCCTAGTTGCTCCTGGTGGGTCAGGCCAGCGCCTATGCATGGCAGCTCTGCTGCCATCAGTGTGTGAATGTGTGCATGAATGAGTGGATAGCAGGATCCATAAAGCGCTTTGGTCATCTAGAGATGAGAAAAAGCGCTATATAAGTGAACACCATTTACCTACTTGTGTGGAGGAATCTGATCAGACCTAAATGATACAGTCATTGTCGCCCACGACAGACTGCTATGATGATGATGACTTGAACTATCTCCTTGTCCAGCTCTGGGTGACTTCGATGAACCCCAGCGCTCCACTGTCACCATGTTTGGAGTGTTAACCATTGCTGTGAGGATCTACCAGGATCGCTTGGGCTACGGGACATACTCAGGACCAATCGGATCAGCAGTATTCATCATCACAATCAAATGGGTTAGTGAGAGGCGATGGCACAAAGCATTTTTGTTGGATTTGTTCCCTCTCTTCTCGTGCTCTTTGACTCACCCAGCCCTTCAATGCTTTAGCTTCTTCTTCTTCTGTGAATATGTGTCTAACTTGTGGCCGTCATTGTAATGAACTCCTGCTTTTCCAGCTGCGGCAGATGAAGCAACTGAGGACACTTTACCCAGAAAAAAAGGTGTATGCACAGCAGGTCGGTCCGGGCTGTTGTTTTGGTGCCCTTGGTCTGATGCTGCGTTTCTACTTTGAGGTAACAGTCACCAAACCACCTAGCCTATCAGCTAACCACCAGAAACACATATGTACTTTGCAAAATGTGTCAAACATAAGATCCACAGCTAACATCTAAATAAAACTATATGTTCTGAGGTATTTAATAACATTTCAGTACATTTTTAGCATTTATGCTAAACATACAAGGGGGGGCTGAAAAGTTCATAGTGGTGAAATTTGACCGAAGGTGGTTTATTTTTCCACCTAGTCTCCCCTTCGGTCAGCACACTTCTTCCATCGGTGCTGCAGCGCTTGGATCCCTGCAGCTGAAAAATAAACCACATTTGGTCAAATTTGACCGCTATGAACTTTTCAGTCTATGAACTTTTTAGCCCCCCTTGCAGGATGGTGGTGCAGTGGTTAGCACTACTGTCTCACCATTATAAGGTTCCAGGTTCAAATCCCCATGCTGGCAGGGGTGAAAACCTTTCTGTGTGGAATTTGAGACTTAATAATTTTACACATTTTTGATAAATTTGGTAATTTTTTCTATAAATGTGTAAATTTATTCTCTTAAACTGGTGATTTTTTGGGGGGAGGGGGGTTATGTTTGTAAGTATTTTTTTTGTAGATTTGTAACTATGTAAATTGGTAATTTCTTACTTGTTGATTCCCCATTTTTCCCTGTTATGCTGCACTTTTTGTGTTGCACAGTTGTAGCCATTTTTTTTCTTCTGGTAAATGGACCATTTTTCTTGTAAATATCAGAGACTTAAATATGCAGTTTTTCATGTCAGCTTGATATTTTTATATGGAAAGGATCTTCTGAGTTTCATGTCAAAGCCACCAGGACCCAGTGGTTTGAGTGAAAAGAGGTGCAGGTTGTAGACCACTGCTCTAGACAGTTAATGGACCTCATGCAAGAACATGATAGTATGAGCATGTGTAAATCCCGCTCACTTTGTAAGTCACATTAGAATGAACGAGCCATTCCAGATTGAACAAATGTTTGTACATCCTACCCACGCGTGTAAACGGCACATGTGAAGTTGGTGAATTCCACCCGTGTGTGAGGATCCCAGCCAGCATGTCCATGTGGGCCCCACCAAAGGTTAAACCTGGGCTGTCTTATGGGTCCATGTGGGCTTGTCCGCGGGTTTCATGTTGGCCCCATCTGTGTTTGCCCGCATGGGCTTAACCTGTTTATTTTCAACTTATTTTCTCATAAATTTGCTTTTTGTAAATTTGTGACTTTTCCCCCTAATTTGATACATTTTCCTTGAAAATTTGATGGTTTCTCATAAATTTGCAACTTTTTTTGCATAAATTTATTTTTTTCTTGTAAAAATGTGACTTCTCTTGCAAATTTGCTAACTTTTTCTTGTAATTTTGGAATGCTCTCATAAATTTTCAGGGTTTTTTGCCTGGTCTTGCAACTTATTCTTGTAAATTTGCTAAATTTTTCCTCTAAGTTTGTAACTAAGTAATTTTACAAATATTTTCTCATAAATTTGCTACTTTTTTTGTGAATTTGTCACTTTTTTCTTATAAATGTTTACAATTTTTTCTTATAAATTTGTGGCTTTTTTGCATAATTTTGCCTATACGGCACAAGTGTTACTGAAACCTGCTTACCCACATTAAACCCATGTGGGGCCCAGTTGGGTTTGAAGTGGGTAAACAGATCACCTGCCCTGCACCACAGGTCCATGTGGGCCAACATGGAAACCCACATGGGACCCATAAGACAGGCCAGATTTAAACTATTGTGGGGCCCATTGGGCATGCTGGCTGGGATCTGCATGACTGACGTCCTAAAACTACCATAGAAGGTGGATGATGGCAATTTCATTCACAAAAATGGCTTCAAAGTTGAAGACAAAAACAACTTCTCAAGTGAAATTGAAGTTCTGTCAGATCCAAAAACTGAAAAAAAATTAGTGGTCTTGGCATTATTAATCGCCTGTTAACGCTTTGCCCCTGTTAACGGCGACAAATTTTTTTGATCGTGGTTAACTGCAGTTAATGGCAGAAGGCCTAAACAGTACTTTTTTGGCCTGAACTGCACTCCATACAGAACTACGTAAGCTGCTCTGGGTGGTGACAGACGCTGTGCGTGCCATGCAGACGTTGCGAAGTTAAACGAGCTGGATCACTGCCACGGAAATCTCCAAAATGCTGTCATGTTTAAGTTTACAATGTTATCTGTCGGAGCTCTTGTAGTATTGGGATTTTACTGTGAAGTGCGGCGTGATGACACTGCCTTCCGGCTCTGTCATCACGCCGCCCTATAATAAGGAGCGTCCACCATTAAGGGCTCTCTTGCCCGGATGACCCCACAACAAGCTGCATAACCTGTATTGTAACCAGTTAACTATTAAAGCTCAGTTCCAGTGCAACCTCCTCGTCCGTCTCATTTCATACCAGGTTTGTGGACATAATAGCTCTCACCTGGATAATTGTCACAGCCTTTTCCAAAACTTCACCTGGATGTCAGTTGTTCTTCTTTGGAAGCCAGCTAATTGGCTAGCAGTAAACAGCTACGTGCTACAGATGTGGCGGCTGCCAGCAGCTGAGGACAGACACTCCGCCTGTTTCATCTTCATACAGCCGTGGACAAAATTGTTGGTACCCCTCTGTTAATGAAAGAAAAACCCACAATGGACACAGAAATAACTTGAATCTGACAAAAGTAATAACTAAAAATTCTATGAAAATTAAGCAGTGAAAATCAGACAATGCTTTTGAATTGTGGTTCAACAGAATTACTTTAAAAAACAAACTCATGAAACAGGCCTGGACAAAAATGATGGTACCCCTAGAAAAGATTGGAAAATAATGGGACATAGGGACATGTTCAACCAAGATGTGTCCTCTAATTAACATCACAGGTGTCTACAAACTTGTAATCAGTCAGTCAGCCTATTTAAAGGGTGGCAAGTAGTCACTGTTCTGTTTGTTGACATGGTGTGTACCACGCTAAACATGGACCAGAGGAAGCAAAGGAGAGAGTTGTCTCAGGAGATTAGAAAGAAAATTATAGACAAGCATGTTAAAGATGAAGGCTATAAGACCATCTCCAAGCAGCTTGATGTTCCTGTGACTACAGTTGCACATATTATTCAGAAATTTAAGATCCATGGGACTGTAGCCAACCTCCCTGGATGTGGCCGCAGGAGGAGACGGATAATACGAATGGTAACAAAAGAGCCCAGAACAACCTCTAAACACATTCATGGTGAACTCCAAGGTCAAGGTACATCAGTGTCAGATTGCACCATCCGTCGCTGTTTGAGCCAAAGTGGCCTTCATGGGAGATGACCAAGGAAGACACTGCTGTTGAAAACAAATCATAAAAAAGCCAGACTGGAATTTGCCAAACTGCATGTTGACAAGCCACAAAGCTTCTGGGAGAATGTCCTATGGACAGACGAGACAAAACTGCAACTTTTTGGCAAGGCACATCAGCTCTGTGTTCACAGACGCAAAAGTGAAGCATACCAAGAAAAGAACACTGTCCCTACTGTGAAACATGGAGGAGGTTCTGTTATGTTCTGGGGCTGCTTTGCTGCATCTGGCACAGGGTGTCTTGAATCTGTGCAGGGTACAATGAAATCTCAAGACTATCAAGGTATTCTAGAGAGAAATGTGCTGCCCAGTGTCAGACAGCTTGGTCTCAGTCGCAGGTCATGGGTCTTGCAACAGGATAATGACCCAAAACACACAGCTAAAAACACCCAAGAATGACTAAGAGAGAAACATTGGACTATTCTACAGTGGCCTTCTATGAGCCCTGATCTAAATCCTATTGAACATCTGTGGAAGGAGCTGAAACATGCCATCTGGAGAAGGCACCCTTCAAAGCTGAGACAACTGGAGCAGTTTGCTCATGAGGAGTGGGCCAAAATACCTGCTGAGAGGTGCAGAAGTCTCATTGACAGTTACAGAAATCGTTTGATTGCAGTGGTTGCCTCAAAAGGTTGTGCAACAAAATATTAAGTTAAGGGTACCATCATTTTTGTCCTGGCCGATTTCATGAGTTTGTTTTTTAAAATAATTCTGTTGAACCACAATTCAAAAGCATTGTCTGATTTTCATTGGTTAATTTTCATAGAATTTTTATTTATTACCACTTTTGTCAGATTCAGGTTATTTCTTTGACCATTGTGGGTTTTTCTTTCATTAACACAGGGGTACCAACAATTTTGTCCACGTGTGTAGCTTTGGGTCCAACTGTCGGTAGGTGAGCAACAGTCTAAAATTCTCAAGCTGTGTTCGTAATGTCCACTCACTCCCACCCCCTGTTTTTGCCGCGTGGTTGGTGACAACATGCGCAAGATAGTTGTTCATGTTTACAATTTTTCTGTTAAAAGGGAAATTGTGTCTGTTGTGACACATGAGGTCCACTGATTTGTGTTCAGCTGATGGATGCTTGCTCTGGAAGTGTAGTTGTGTTGCAGTGACGTTACTGAGCCCTGGCATTCTTTTGTTACTTTTGAGGATTTTCTGGAGAATGTTCTGGATAATTTTGTCATTTTGGATATGTTGAGAGCTTTAATAAACCTGCAGGTGAAGAAAGCAAGTATATTTGTCCACTCCCATGTTTATAACAGTATGAGAAACTTGAAAAATTACCAACTTAAGGTACATTGTATCTGAATGGAAAAACACGTGATGAATGCATTATTAATCATGATTAACTCAACATTTCAAAAGATTAAGCGCAATTAGAAATTTTAATTGTCCAACACCACAAAAAAAAATACATAATTTAAGTAGCGTTAGCAGCGGAGTCAAAGGACTGGCAAAAATGAAAAAATCTGTCAGATTATAGGAGATATTTCAGTGTGTTTGCTGCAGAAATGTTCCTCTTAACAGCAGCCAACATGAAGACAGAGCTGAGTGCAGTGGACTTTGGTCATTTGTGTTACCCACGCACACTGTACTGAAACTGTCCCCCCGTGTTGAGGAGTGTGACACATTTCAGCCATTTCCCAGCCAGCATGTCCATGTGGGCCCCACCAAAGGTTAAACTGGGCTGTCTTACGGGTCTCATGTAGGTTTGTCCACGGGTTCCATGTTGGCCTCATCTGTGTTTGCCCACATGAATTTTAGCTGTGGTGCAGGTGAGCAGGTGATCTGTTCACCCACGTTAAACCCACTGGGCCCCATGTGGGTTTAATGTGGGTGAGCAGGTGTCAGTGACACTGGTGCCGTAGGCAAAATCAAGAGAAAAACGTCACAAATTAACACTAGCAAATTTACAAGGATAAAAGGAACAAATTTATGAGAACAAATTGCTAGGTTACATTAAAATAGTGGCAAATTTTTGAGAAATTTCCAAAATCACAAGAAAAAGTTAGCAAATTTGCAGTAAAAAGTCACAATTTTACAAGAAAAACTAAAATTTGTAAGAAAAAAATTTCAAATTTACAAGAAAAAAATCATAAATTCATGACAAAAAGTTACATGTTTACAATAAAAAGTGTTGCAAATTTATGAGAAAGTTTGAAATTTTCAAGAAAAAAGTATCAAATTAGGGGGAAAAAAAGTCAAATTTACAAGAAAATAGCAAATTTATGAGAAAATAAGTTGAAAATAGGTAAACAGGTAAAGTCCAATGGGCAAACACAGATGGGCCCAACATGGAACCTGAGGACAAACCCACATGGACGCATAAGACAGCCCAGGTTTAACATTTGGTGGGGCCCACAAGGACATGTTGGCTGGCTGAGTCATAAATTGTGTGTAAAAGTTAAAAAAATGACTTGTTAAATTTCACTGTAAAATGTTAGATGATTTCTATAAAATGTTTAATAGTCCCCGTCTTATTATTATCTCATTCTTTGTTTATTGATGGCTTTGGTCTCGATACCTGTCTGAAGATTGTTCCGTTTTGTCTTGCTGGCAGGAGTGGGACTATGCTTATGTCCACAGCTTTTACCATCTGTCTCTGGCCATGTCCTTTGTGCTGCTGCTGCCAAAGAAGAACCGTTATGCAGGAACAGGGCAAAACGCCGCCAAACTGAGCTGCTTCACTCTCTGCTGCTGCGTACGTCACAGTCACACACTGGCATCTGTATAGTTGGCTAAAATGAAAACCAGTGATTACAGATTTTCAAAATATTTCACAATACAATGCAAGAAAATATAGGAATCTTTTTATTATGTCTGTGGCATTTTCAAGATTGTTGAAAAATGAGTTAATTGCAATTTTCAAAGATGATTTAAAAAAAAAAAACCTTAAAGGGTACAAGCGCACTTTTACCTCATTAAAACAGTTCCCAGAGGTCATCATGAAATGTCTGATATGCTTTGGTCCAAATACCTCAGGTATTAAAGACTGCAGCACCATTTTCTACCCAGATTAAAGTAGCCTTATTCAAAACCACTCATTTTAGTGCCTGGTTCTATAAATGCTAATGTGCCCCAGTTCATCCCCTACCCCCTCTCCCATTTCTGAGACCCTTAGTTGACACCATATTGAGGCTAACCATAACTAGCTAGCTGCTAGCTCCCTGATCTGGTGGTGAACACAGCCAGAATTAACTAGTGAAAAACTAGCTGAATATGAGAATGTAAAAGCCCAGACAAAGCATTACGGGACAGGTGTGTGGGGATGAGTGGTCACCTAAGACCAGTGCCTGCCTAGGGTCAGTGAAACGGAGATAGGCGCCACCCCGTTCATCACATGGTGTCCCACATGCTGTGGAAGTGATTAACTAGGACCAGTGCCTGGAGTGTAATAAGAACAGAACCAACTAGGGCTGCAACAATTACTCGAATAATTCGAGTGATTTGATTACAAGAATTCCTCGATGCAAAAATCTACGATTCAAAGCTTTGTTTAATGTGCACTTCCGGTCTATATGACCTGCTTCCAGTATGACCTTCTGGTCACGCTATGTAAACAAGATGCGGGTTTATTTAATGGCACAATGTCACAGCGACAGAGTGACAGCAAAAAGGAAGAAAGTCAGAGAAAATGACAAAAAGTATCTCAAATCTGCGATCATTTCAAGCTCAAATTGAAGGAAAACTTTGTGCAGTGTGTACACTGTAAAGCCTAGCGGTGAGCTAGCATACCACAGTGTCTCGGCAGAGACATGCGGTACGAGCAGTGGACTGACACAAGGTACATGACTGACATTTTAAATTAAGATGAACAGAATGTAGTCAGCTACACTAATTATGCTTATACACACATGGACAAAATTGTTAGTACCCCTCTGTTAATGAAAGAAAAACCCACAATGGTCACATAAATAACTTGAATCTGACAAAAGTGGAAATAAATAAAAATTCTATGAAAATTAACCAATGAAAATCAGACAGTGCTTTTGAATTGTGGTTCAACAGAATTATTTAAAAAAAACTCATGAAACAGGCCTGGACAAAAATGATGGTACCCTTAACTTAATGTTTTGTTGCACAACGTTTTGAGGCAATCACTGCAATCAAACGATTTCTGTAACTGTCAATGAGACTTCTGCACCTCTCAGCAGGTATTTTGGCCCACTCCTCATGAGCAAACTGCTCCAGTTGTCTCAGCTTTGAAGGGTGCCTTCTCCAGACGGCATGTTTCAGCCCCTTCCACAGATGTTCAATAGGATTTAGATCAGGGCTCATAGAAGGCCACTTTAGAATAGTCCAATGTTTGGCTCTTAGCCATTCTTGGGTGTTTTTAGCTGTGTGTTTTGGGTCATTATCCTATTGCAAGACCCATGACCTGTGACTGAGACCAAGCTGTCTGACACTGGGCAGCACATTTCTCTCTAGAATACCTTGATAGTCTTGAGATTTCATTGTACCCTGCACAGATTCAAGACACCCTGTGCCAGATGCAGCAAAGCAGCCCCAGAACATAACAGAACCTCCTCCATGTTTCACAGTAGGGACAGTGTTCTTTTCTTGGTATGCTTCACTTTTGCGTCTGTGAACATAGAGCTGATGTGCCTTGCCAAAAAGTTGCAGTTTTGTCTCGTCTGTCCATAGGACATTCTCCCAGAAGCTTTGTGGCTTGTCAACATGCAGTTTGGCAAATTCCAGTGTGGCTTTTTTATGATTTGTTTTCAACAGTGGTGTCCTCCTTGGTCATCTCCCATGAAGTCCAATTTGGCTCAAACAACGACGAATGGTGCGATCTGACACTGATGTACCTTGACCTTGGAGTTCACCATGAATGTGTTTAGAGGTTGTTCTGGGCTCTTTTGTTACCATTCGTATTATCCGTCTCCTCCTGCGGCCACGTCCAGGGAAGTTGGCTACAGTCCCGTGGATCTTATATTTCTGAATAATATTTGCAACTGTAGTCACAGGAACATCAAGCTGCTTGGAGATGGTCTTATAGCCTTTACCTTTAACATGCTTGTCTATAATTTCCTTTCTAATCTCCTGAGACAACTCTCTCCTTTGCTTCCTCTGGTCCATGTTTATTGTGGTAAACACCAAGTCAACAAACAGCACAGTGACTACTTGTCACCCTTTAAATAGGCCGACTGACTGATTACAAGTTTGTAGACACCTGTGATGTTAATTAGGGGACACATCTTGGTTGAACATGTCCCTATGGTCACATTATTTTCAATCTTTTCCAGGGGTACCATCATTTTTGTCCAGACCTGTTTCATGAGTTTGTTTTTTAAAGTAATTCTGTTGAACCACAATTCAAAAGCATTGTCTGATTTCTGGGCTTCTCTGCTTGAACTGCTGCCTCCGCGACCCGGACCTCCGGAAAAGCGGTAGAAGATGGATGGATGGATGTCTGATTTTCACTGGTTAATTTTCATAGAATTTTTATTTATTACCACTTTTGTCAGATTCAAGTTATTTCTGTGATTAAAAGAAGACAAAATGAACCTATTTGACATATTTCTGTGACCATCGTGGGTTTTTTTTTCCATTAACAGAGGGGTACCAACAATTTTGTCCACGGCTGTATAGCCAAAGAACATATAGCAGCTACCACTAATAGTGGTAGCTGCTATATGTTAGCTATGTTGTGAGCTCAAGCCAATGCTACAAAAACAGAACTTTATGGTGTAATGCAACGTTTAAAGTTATGTTCTGTGCAATAAACATGTACCTTTGATATTGAGTGTTTGGTACAGTTACTACTGCTCTTTAGGAAACAAAGTTCTGCACATATTGGTAATTGCATGTTTCTTCAGTAAAAAATAAATAAATAAAAGTGCAGCCTTCTTAAGGTGGCTGTTGGAGAATCCAGCATTTGAGGACCATTGGTAAGTTCGTGGCCAGGCCAATGGTCTTGTCTAAGATTTCTATGAAGCTTCATGAAAACCTCTCATCGTAGGATATGAATGACATAGGAACAACGTAAGATGTTGGCCGTAAGTATACCTTGAGAATGCCTCAAGTTGTTCTTGAGGGCCCCATACAGCGGTCGTAGGAAATACCGTACAAATCACCGTTCATACAGAGATTCACACAGCGCGTGTAAGGCAGTAGTGAGGTGCTCATAAGGTGGAAGTACATCACTGGTGCAACATTTGTGCCCACAAAATGTGTCAAAAGCCGTAAGATCTTCCTATCAATGACATGAGAGTGCCAGGAGGTGCACAAAAATTTTCGTTAGATGGCAGTAAGTATGCCAAAGAAAGGCACCCTTATGAAGAACGTATGAACTCTAGGGCCAGTGTATGACAGAAAAGCACTTTGGCTCTCAAGAATGCCTCAAGTTGCTCTTGCAAACTGATAGGCAGCCGTAAGAAATTATGCCCCCCTCCACAAATGTCTGTGAACTCCAGAATTTGTAGGAACTGGGAGATTCTTACAAACCCATCATTCGTAAGAATCTTTGTGACAGTAGTTTGACAAGAGGTATTGGGACCAAGGCAGATCCTAATAGTAATGAGATGGTGGATATTTATGTGTTTTTCCATTGTTAGCCACTTAATATCCCCAAATTGATATGCAAAAGAACTAAAATGACTTAAACTTTCATCATATGTCCCCTTTAAGACTTCAAGGATCCATGGATAACCAGGAGAACTGAAAGCCTTTGATGTTCTAACCTTGCTCTTTAATTGTTCCTTTCTCCAGACCATGTCTCCTAGTACTTCCAAAGAGAAGTCAGACAAGCCCAAAAAGAAGAAGACTGTGTGGACTATTCCCACAAAGAAGCTGTTTGGCCATGGCTGCAGCACCCCCACCCTGCCTATTTACAACCCCGCACCCTCTACAACTGTCAAAGGGCCCAGCGTCAGCAAGCTCAAGGAGATAAATGGCTGGAAGTGAATCCCATCACATAACGCTCAGCATATCTAAAGCAGGAGGCCAAGATTGGAAAATGACCAAATAACTGTCAACTAAATGCAGATGAACTTGTACATGGCTGCTAAATTAATCTGCTTCAACAGAAAACCAACAGTCACATGGATGCTGCTTTCTAATCCAATGAAAATTTTTTTTTTTTTTTGGGCCGGTAGAATATTTAAGGTCGGCTGCGATTTTAGGAATCCAACAGCTGCTGCAGTCAGAGGATAAAGGAAAAAAAACACTGATGTGGTTATAAAAATCAGGAACAAAAGGCAAATTAGGTCTCCACTGCCTTTAAAGACCCGGCAAAATCCACAGCTGTCCGAAGAGCTTGGCCAAAACTGTGGACAGGCAGCACTTACCAAAGAACACACACACAGCGCACGAGCGGGGAGACGGTGGCTGAGACAAGCCTGTAAAACTGACTGGAAAATTTATGAGAAAGACAAACATGCAGATGGTTTATCTCTCCAAAATATATAAATTGTCTTAAGAAACGTTGCTCGAGGGAGACCTTTCGTCTGCTCGCCTCTTTTCTGTTTCCCCCAGCTCCCTCTCCGGGAAAGAAACCACACAGCCTGTGAGAGTTATTACAAGACTGTGGAGCACCTTTTAGCATTTTATTCATCCTCGAGGTGCCAAATATGTCATGTGGAACATCAGATGTCAGAATGAGGGAAAGCAGCGGCCCAGACATCCCTTCGACTGAAGCTTCATATTTCTGGATTAGCAGGTGGACCGGAGACAGTGTAGAATTGTTATTTATTTCTGTATGAAATATCAAGTGTTTATGTTTGCATTTATGGCTGCTTTGATTCATTTGTAGCTTTTGATATTAAACATTGCAGACGTCGATTTGTGAAGAGACTGCAGCATGCACTCAATTGAAAGATGTTTTTTCTGAAGAAAACAGCAGGGTGGACAAATAAAGTTCAGTCTAGAAATGAGGGTGGGACTGGGAACACTGTGTTGAAGGTACAAGTTTCCTAGTTCAAATCTCCGGTAACACAGTGAATGAATTAGCTGCTTTAAACTCATCTCGGCCTCACTTGGTTAAGTTTAATATGTATGAGCAGGTTTCACTAACACTGGCGCCATAGGCAAAACTACGCAAAAAAGTCTCATAAATTGTAAGAAAGAAAGTGACAAATTTACAAAAAAAAACAAACTGACAAATTTCCTAGAAAAAAAAGTTGCAAATTTGAGAAAAAAAAATGAAAATTTTGGAGAAAAAAGTTGCATATTTATCCCCCAAAATTGTAAAATTACTTGAAAAGAGTCACAAACTTACAAGGGGAACTTAGCAAATTTACAAGAAAAAAAGTCACAAATTTATGAGGAAAAGGTTAATGTGTACAGTTAAAAAGTTTCACATTTTTGAGAATGTTCCAAATTTAGAAGAAAAATGCTGCAAATTTACAGGAAAAAAACTCAAATTTACAAGAAAAAAAATCACAAATTTATGAGAAAAAGTTACAAGCTTACAGTAAAAAAAAAGTTGCAAATTTATGAGAAAAAACTATCAAATTAGGGGAAAAAGCCACAAATTTAAAAGAACATAGCAAATTTATGGGAAAGTAACTTGAAAATAGGTAAACAGGTAAAGTCCATGCACGCAAACACAGATGAGGCCAACATGGAACCTGCAGACAAACCCACATGAGACTCATAGGACAGCCCACTTTAACCTTTGGTGTGGCCCACATGGACATGGTGGCTGGGTCCTGGTGCAGAACATGCATGCTTGTTTGCCGTTGGCTGTAGTCTCAGTGTGTCCGTGACCACAGAGTATCGTTCATCCGGTTTTAAGACGTAAGCCGGTGTGTCCCGGGCCTTAAGTGTGGTCTGCGTGATGCTATGACGAGGGTCATAGCATCTACCAGGCCTCATGTGACATTTTGTTAGTTTGTTGCTCCTGATTTGCTAATGTTGCCGGGGATTAAACCATTTTAGCCAAATTTTAATGAAAAATATATAAATCTGCACAGTCAATAATTTTTTTTATTAAGAATGAAATACTCAGATGACAGGAAACAAGTTAAACAGTGTTATGAGCTTGACCTTGTTTTTCGCGGGGGGGGGGGTGGTAAGGGAAAGGGGAATCTCATCAAATCCTTTGAAGAAAAAGGTGATGTGATATCCCGGATTCTGTTGACAACTCTGTGAAGTACTCAATTCTTTAGCTTTGTTTCTGTCAGTTTCCTCTAACAGTCCATTTCATGTGAAGTCATACTTTACTGTCATACTATCTCTCCGGATGCTAATGCTAAGCTTGCTATGAAAGAACTACATGCAGATATTAGCAAACAACAAACTGCACACCCAGAGGCAGCATTTATTGTGGCGGGTGATTTTAACCACTCTAACCTCAAGACAGTGCTTCCTAAATTCTACCAGCATGTCTCCTGTCACACAAGAGGGGACAAAACATTGGACCATGTTTACACCAATATTGTGGGAGCCTACACAGCAACTCCCCTCCCCCACCTAGGTCAGCCTGATCACTTATCTTTGTTCCTTACCCCCAAGTATGTACAGCTCATCAACCGGGTGAAGCCATCAGTGAGGACCATCAAAGTGTGGCCAGAGGGGGTTGACTCTGTACTCCAGGAAAAGTTTAGGAACACAGACTGGAGTATGTTCACCTCTCAGGCTACTTGTGGCTCCCACATAAACATCGACTCTTACACCCACTCAGTCCTGGACCATATCGACACCACTACTGACAGTGTCACCACGGAAAGACAGATCACCACGTACCCAAATCAGAAGCCGTGGATGAACAGAGAAGTGCGGCTTCTGCTAAAGGCACGTAACAATGCCTTTAGATCTGGTGACGCACAGGCCTACAGTTCATCCAGGGCAGATCTGAAGAGGGGCATCAAGAAGGCCAAGCACAGCTACAAGCTGAAGGTGGCGAAACATTTTGGGGACTCTGACCCCCGACGCATGTGGCAGGGCATTCAAGCTATCTCTGATTATAAGCCCAGCAACTCCATACCTATAGCCATGACTGTGTCCTTTCTCAATGAGCTAAATGACTTCTATGCTCGTTTTGACAAGGACAATAATGAAAAGAATATCAATTTCCCACCCTCTGATGACCTCCACCACCTCACACTCACCCACACCGACATCCGTAACGCACTGAGTCATATCAACGTACGTAAGGCTGCTGGCCCTGACGGCATTCCTGGGCGTGTGTTGAGGGCATGCGCTGAGCAGCTGGCAGGGGTCTTCACGGACATCTTCAACCTGTCCCTGGCCCAGGCGGTGGTACCAGCGTGCTTCAAGACCACTTCTATAGTACCAGTGCCGAAACATTCAACACCGTCGTGCCTAAATGACTATCGCCCTGTGGCACTGACGCCCATAGTCATGAAGTGCTTTGAGCGACTGGTCTTGGCACAGCTCAAAAAATGCCTGCCCCCTACACTGGACCCTGACCAGTTTGCCTACCGGAGCAACAGGAGTACAGAGGATGCGGTTTCTACAGCGCTGCACTGTGTACTCTCACATCTGGATGACAAGAACACCTACGCAAGAATGCTGTTTGTTGACTTCAGCTCAGCATTCAACACAGTTATCCCCTTCAAGCTGATCACTAAACTTGGGGACCTGGGAATCAGTACCTCCACCTGCAACTGGATCATGGATTTTCTGACCAACAGACCCCAGCATGTTAGGTCAGGCCCCAACCGTTCTTCCATCATCACACTCAACACTGGTGTACCACAGGGCTGTGTGCTCAGCCCATTCCTCTACTCCCTCTTCACCCATGACTGCAGGCCTATGTATGGATCCAATTCCATCATAAAGTTCGCAGATGACACCACGGTGATCGGACTCATCAGGGACAACGATGAGTCAGATTACAGGGCAGAGGTTGAGCACTTGGCTACTTGGTGCGCTGACAATAACCTGCTCCTTAACACCAGCAAAACCAAGGAGCTCATAGTGGACTACAGGAAGGAGAGGGGAGAGACACATGACCCCATCCATAGCAATGGCATAGCTGTTGAAAGTGTCCCCAGCTTCAAATTCCTGGGGACCCACATCTTGGAGGACCTGTCCTGGTCAGTTAACACCACCAGCCTAATCAAGAAGGCCCATCAGCGCCTCTTCTTCTTGAGGACACTGAAGAAGAACCATCTGTCAACTGACATCCTGGGCAACTTCTACCGCTGCGTGATAGAAAGCACCCTGACCAACTGTGTCACAGTCTGGTATGGGAGCTGATCTGTCGCTGACCGTAAGGCACTGCAGCGGGTGGTGAAAACCGCCCAACGCATCACAGGGACTCCACTTCCAGTCATAGAGGACATCTACAGGAAAAGATGTCTGCGCCGGGCACGCAGCATTCTTAGGGACTCCAACCATCCTGCTCATGGACTGTTCCAGCTTCTCCCCTCCGGAAGGCATTTCAGAAGCCTTCAGACTAGAACCAGCAGGTTTAGGAACAGTTTCTTTCCAACAGCTGTCACGTTATTGAACTTAGTTCCCCGCCGACTCTCTTACCATCATCTCTTACCATCCTCACCTGCACATAACTGCCCACCTAACTTATTGTACATTATTTGCACATAACGATACTCTTAACTTTCTGCACTGCTGCATATATTTGCATGTATTTGCTTAAATTGCACATACTGTCAATTACTGTATATACTGCACTGCTGTCCTTTCCACTTCTGATTGGATGCTAAACTGTGTTTGGTTACCTTGTATTCATACATGTGTAATGACAATAAAGTTGAATCTAATCTAATCTAATCTACTGGCCTGGTTACTGTAGTAACCCGGTATCATGGTCATGTGTGCATTTAACATGTTGGTCCACTACAGGACACTGGAATCATCATAGTTTCTACCTCCATTACATGCACAGTGTCCAGCATTTCACTGTTATCACCAAACCCTTGTTCATGTTGCGTTTCTGCTCTGGTGCGCTGAGATGCAAGTCCGCTTTGGATGAGGCCAGTGCACACACGCTTGTGTATATATTTCTTTTTTTTTTTTTTCATCTACTAGGCCAAGCGTTTGACTCATGTGCACAACCGTAATTTGTAGTTTCACCCCAGCCCTATGGGTAGCGCAACTGAGCTAACACACCAGTTTGTTAGCTGGCTCTATAGAAGTGAAGAAACATGGGAGTGACACACATTTTTTTTGTAGCAACAACAATGGCGTCGTTTCAAGGAAAAGGAGGAATTATCATTTTTCAATACTCATCTCTTTACAAGCTGCTGAAAAATAATTAATGTATACTTATTCTTGTCTCCCTCTTCATTTTCTTTGAGTTTGTATGCTCTGTTGGTAGCATCACCTCTTAAATGCGAGGTTCAATCTTGTGCATGTGTAGTCAACACGGTCACAAAATTTGGGTACAGACTGGAGATGATGGCGTAATTTTTGTCACACAAGCCTCATGGTCAAGCGAACGCAGACAGTGGAGGTGTAGCATGAAGCCACCTTTAAAAGTGACAACGAGTGAAGGCACTCAGAGCCTGTTATGTATGTGAGTGAGGTGCTCTGGTTGCTATAATGGTTAGGGCTAAGCCTCGTTTCCGCTGACCGGGGTTGCGTTCTGTTATGGCTGCGTCTCAGCCTTGTGGCAATCTCCACTGGCTGTGTTTGTGCTTTGAAGCAGCGCAGAGCAGAAAAAGGGTCACATGACAAGATCACATGAGAATAAAATGCATAAACTAATGAGAGAGTTCGAAAGAGAGCAAGGTTATCACATGCTCTCGCCATCACGTGAAACCAACAAGGAAGCAAGATGTGCCGCTGTCCATCTGGATTCATGTGTGCTTTAATAATGGGTAAGTAGTCTGTCAATGTAATTTTGTGACGTGTTGGTATGTTAAGTCCAGTGTTGGGCAAGTTACGAAAAAACAGTAACTAATTACAGTTACTAACTACTTTTCAAATGTAACTGAGTTACTTTACCAATTACTGCATGATTAAAGTAATTAGTTACTTGGAAAAGTAACTTTCGCGTTACTTTTAAATGCGTACATCATCTTGCACACTTAGCAAGATAATTTAATAAATGGATTACATTAAATGGATTAATGGATTGCTGTCCTACTGATATTATTGTTATATTGTGTCATTTGCTTTATCATTGTTGTATTGGTTATTGTTGTTGTATTGTGTTATCTGTTCTATGTGGCTGGCATTGACTGGCCAGTGGACACAAGACAGAAATTAGCTTCAGCTATAATCTTGTATGCTGCATATTTACATGTCTTATGTTCATTAATATGGACTGTCCCTTTTAGAAATAAACTTACATTGCGGGCTTATTAATGTCAGGCTGAAAACAGACTGACAGAGCTTTAAGAACATGTTATAATAAATAAATAGTGAAGATTAGTTAGAGATTACATAAAGTGCTCTCACACACACACACGTTAATTACATATACACCATCCACACCCACAAGCTTTACATACACACATGCACACACACATACAAGCTCCACAGGAAAGTCTCTGTTCCTTTTTCCATATATGGGCATGGGGGTTGTGTAGGACTAAAGGGGAGACATCTGGAGGGACAGGAACCAACAGGATAGAAGTCAAAGAGCTAAGATGACATCTGAAGCCATTTGGACACTGAAAGGACCGGTTCTAACTAGTTTGGACAACAGCCAGCATATTGTTGCCTTGAGAGCTCTTATTGTGGAAAAAATCTGAAGAAAATCAACATGATATTGCTAGTGATTTCCTCATTTTGGGGTGAGAGTTGGCAACATTGCATAAAGCTGTTCGTTTATTTTACCTTTATGGTATGGATTTAATCTGATGTGCAGTGAAATGTCCATTATCCACAGTCCAAATGTCTGCTGTGACAGAGATGTGATCCAGTCCACTAAATTCCCTTTGGAGCTCATAATCCATTTTTGAATAATCTTTATCCAAGTAGCAAATAATTGTGTTTTAACTTCAGTGGATCACAGTCTCAGCTGTCTGATAGAAAGTGACTATTATCACATCTTTAGTCTGTAAGGACATATCTGGCAATCAGATTTAATTCTTGCTGGGTCACAAACTGTCCAGATGCATACTTGTGCTTGAAATCCAGTCGTGGCTGTTGAGACAAGAGTGTTTCCACTTTACATCCAGCTGTGGTTGTTCAGATAGCATAGATCCACTGTTGTAAGCATAGCTAGCCATTACTTAGCACTAGCTTTGTCAGAGCTTTGTTGCTGTTTTGGGGCGCTTTTGAAGATTGTAGTAGGTCTCAGCCACACTTTAGCTTCCAACCCACCAATAAGCTTTTGTCCTTAACCGCGACAAAGGAAAAATAATCTATTTCCACTAAAACAAAGTAGCTTCATCTCTTCCTCCGCTCAGCAGTGAAGACTCAGCTCTCTGCAACAGCTCACGTTGACTGACAGCTACATCAGCTATGGTAGGGTCAGTTTGTATATTCATTTATTTGTGCTAAAAATATCTATCCATATTCATAAAACAAGTAATGTATCTGATCAAATTTCAGTAACTAACGCATTACTGAATTTTTAAACAGTAATTTCGTTACAGAACATGTTACTGCAAAAGTAGTGGTGTTAAGAGTAATGCGTTACTCCCAACACTGGTTATGTCCCAGTTTTTTTATGTTCATGGAATAGACCTCAGAAAATAATTGGCCATATTAAAAAGCAAGTCCTTAAAGATGCACTCCAGCTGCTCTAAAATCACCTCAAAAACAAATGTGTATTGCCCAAAATAGTATATTGTGGCTTTTTACCAACAACAAAAAAAAAAAATGTTCATTGCCTTAGAATTGCTTGGAAAGAGCTTTTACATATTCCACCGACATAAGTATGTGCGGATCTATGAATATTCTAATTAGCTGCACCCATACCTCCGTCCACCAGTAGCGTACGCTGCAAGGTCAGCCCTCCTCTCTCCTCTCAGAGGAGTAAGCATGCAACTTATGTGCATTTTTGTTGGCGCTAACTGTAAGATCTGTTCACACTCCAACAGGCAGCGAAAAATAAGTCAGGAGCAGGAAGAGACAAGAAGAGGAAAACAGCAGCTTTGTGTGTAGCAGAATGGAATGTAGGCACTCTGTTGGACAGATCAACATCACAGCACCCAGAGAGACAGACCGTGCTTGTGGCCTTGGAAATGAACAGGTAAAATGTAGACATAGCTGCACTTAGTGAAACAAGATTGCCTGGATATGATAGCTTGGAAGACCATGGGTACATCTTCTATTGGAGTGGGAAATCAGCTCAACAAAGGAGAGAAGCAGGAGTAGGCTTTGCAGTTAGAAAGGAGATAGCAGCAATGCTTGATGAGGAATCGGTGCGAATGAATGACAGGATAATGACTATGAGACTCCCACTACAGTGGAAGATGTATGCCACACTCATCAGTGTGTATGCCCCAACAATGAACAACACAGAGGAGGCGAAGGAAGAGTTCTACAGTGATTTACATGAGACTATCAGATGTGTACTGACTGATGACAGGCTGATACTCGGAGATTTTAATGCTAGAGTTGGTTTGGACACTGAGCTATGGAAAGGAATGCTAGGCGGTCATGGAGTAGGCAAGTGCAATGCTAATGGAGAACTTCTACTTGCACTATGTTCAGAGTACAACCTTGTGATAACCAACATCCTATTTAAGCACAAGGACACACACAAGAAGACATGGATACACCCAAGATCCAAGCACTGGCACTTGTTAGACTACATCATAGTAAGGCAGAGAGACATAAGGGATGTATTGGACACCAGAGCAATGAAAGGTGCAAACAGTGGTACTGATCATGCTATGCTGAGATCTAGATTAAGGATTTGCAGATGAAAACAGCATTGCAGGACAGGTGCAAAGCCACCACGGAAGCTAAACACTAGTGCACTGAAAGGCCAAAAGGAACAAGAAGAACTTACACAGGAAATGGATGAAAACGTGAAAGACTGGGACAGCAACAACTCAGAAAATGACATAGAAGAGAAATGGGCAACACTGAAGGATACGGTGAATCAGACTGCGAGTGATGTTTTAGGCCACCTTGAGAGGAAACATCAAAATTGGTTTGATGAGCATGATGAACATCTGAAGAAATTACTAGAAGTGAGGAATACAGCTAGGCAGGAAAATCTACAGTGTAATACAAGATTGAAGAAGAAGAAATACTCAAAGGCTCAGTGTGAGCTACAGGAGTACACCAGAGAGATGAAGTCCAACTGGTGGGATGAAAAAGCGGAGGAACTTCAAACTGCAGCAGACATGAAGGACATGAAAAAATTCTTCACAGGCTTGAGAGAAATCTACGGCCCTAAACCAAGAGGATTGATCCAACTAAAGGCTATGGATGGTGAAACAGTTTTGCAGGAGAAAGGCAAGATCCTGGACAGATTTGCAACCCACTTTGACCAACTACTAAACAACCCTGGACATCTCGCTGAAGGGGCTAAAGAAGCTCTAGTGCAGCGATCAGTTGTATCAAGTCTAGATGAACAACCAAATCTTGATGAACTAATGGCAGCTATCAGGACAACACAGGATGGTAAAGCTCCAGGAAGGGATGGAATTCCAGCAGAAGTGTGGAAATTTGGTGGTGTTCAGCTGACCAACTAAATGCACAAGCTCATCCAAGAGATATGGGATGGCCAGAAAGTACCTCAAGACTGGAAGGATGCAAGTATTGTGCCTTTGTTCAAGAAAGGTGACAGGAAAGATTGTGGAAATTACTGAGGTATATCACTGCTAACCACTGTTGGTAAGATTCTCTCACGTGTACTACTGAACAGACTCAATGAACACATCTTGCAGAATGTACTACCGGAAACCTAGTGCGGCTTTAGAAGTGGAAGAAGCACAATGGACATGATTTTCTGCTTGAAACGGGTTCAAGAAAAGTGTATCGAACAGAACATGCCGCTTTATGTAGTCTTCATTGACTTCAGTAAAGCCTTTGATACTGTATCGCGACAAGGACTTTGTCAGGTACTCAAGAAATATAGCTGTACAGAGAAGTTTGTAAGCCTGATCGAGGCACTCCATACAGGTATGCAAGGAAACATGGCAATGAGTGGTTCAGTGTCTAAAGACTTTTCAGTAAGCAACGGGGTGAAACAAGGGTGTGTGCTGGTGCCTACACTCTTGCTATATCTGGCAGCCATGCTAGAGGTGGCCTTCAAAGACACTTCAGAAGGAGTATATATTCAAACAAGGAAAGAAGCAGACTTGTTCAATTTGGCAAAGTTTAAAGCCAAGAGTAAGACATCGATAAAGGTAGCAAGAGAAATGCTCTTTATCGACGACAGTGCTCTAGTTGCACACAGTGCAGAAGATATGCACTCTTTATTGGAGATATTTGCAAGCGCAGCTAGCCAATTCAGCCTCAAAGTCAACATCAAGAAGACATGCCTTTACCAACCACCAAAGTTCCAGTTATCAACATCACTACCAGAAGAGATCAGCATTGGTACAGAGCCACTAGGCAAGTGTAAGACTTTCAAGTATCTCAGGAGTACTGTTTCAGAGAATGCTAGGCTGGAGGATGAACTGTCTCTCAGAATGGGAAGAGCGAGCGCTGTGTTTGGAAACTTGAGGGAGAGACTGTGGAACAATTGTCATGTGTCTATCTTTGTGAAATGCACAAGTGTACAGAGCGACAGTACTGGCTACTCTACTGTTCGGTGCTGAAACTTGGACGGTCTACAGGGTGCAGGTAAAGAAACTCCACGCATACATGATGAGACACCTTTGAGCCATAATGAATATCTCATGAAAAGACAAGATAACAACATAGAAGTGCTGAAACGAGCTGGTCTACCATCAATGGAGGACTTGCTAATACAGATGAACCTGAGATGGCTCGGACATGTTGAGAGGATGGGTCACCAGCGTCTCCCTCGGCAGTTTTTTTTTTTTTTTTTTTTTTACTTTAAGTTACTTTACTCACAGCTATGTGAGGGCAAATGCAATCAGAGTAGACCAAGGCTCAGATTTAAAGACACTGTAAAAAGAAACCTGAAGAAGTTGGATATAGACAGGAGTTCTTGGCAGGGGAAGGCGAAGGCCAGAGCTGTGTGGAGGACTCTGATCAGACCTAAATGAAACAGTCATTGTCAACCACGACAGACTGCTATGATGATGATGAACTGTAAGGTTGACATTAGTTGTAGAGAAACTAGCTACATCTGACTTTACATCTCCTCCTGACTAGTGTAGTATATACAACCAACCTAAGCTAAGTAGAAGGCTTATGCCCTAATGAGGCAACTGGTGTACTTGCAACACTGGACTTCATTTTAGCTTACCTGTCGTCACGTCTGTTGGTGTAAAAGACATTACACCCCCTGGTTGGTGGGAGCATTTCTGCATGAGTGTACTTTACTCAAAGTCCTATGCTTCTTGGTTTAGTTGGTGAGTCTAATTATGCTATAGGTAGGGCTATGTGATATGACGATATACGTATATTGGATGATGTGATAAAAACATCTATCGTTTCATGTAAAACTGTCATGAACCTGGGTTTGATGGTCCCAAACCCAGTTCTGACCCATGGTTTTGGGCCCACTTTCCTATTTCCCATCAGGCGCTTCAGGGAGCTATTTGGGTCCTTCACTCCCTGACAGCTCGGGCACGACTCCTCCTCCTGTCAGTGCCATCAGCTGTGTCTCATTACGGGTGTTTCACACACATACACGCACACACTTCATTCACTCCCATTCATACACGCAGACACTCACTCATACACACATGGTGTCAATCAGGTTCAGCCCACACACTCCCACACCTGCGGTCTCTTCCCTCGTTAGTATTATTATTACTTAAACGCTGCGTTAGTAGGAAGAGACCGTCGGAGCATTGAGATTCATACACGGCAGCGTGTTCCTCCGTGTATGCTTGTATTCACTCCCTTCAGATGATCTACAGCCTGTTTTTCCCTCATCAACCGGACTGCACGGACAGCCCCGGATCGTTCCTGCATCGCAAGTTTATATGAGCCTTTCTCCCCGTGCCGACAGCAGTCCTGCGGCACTAGGCTTTCCCTCCCCCCGGGAAATTGAGCATCCAGGAGGCGTCCCTGTATGCCTGGTGGCCGCTATTGTCATTACTGCATTTGTTCAACTCACTGTTCTGCGTGATTATTTGCTGGACTTGTTATTTTTGGGGGTTATGTTTAATAAAGTGCACGTTCTACTCCCGCAATTGGGTTTTTCATTCCTTCCTTCGTGCGCCACATAATGCCGCACGGGAGTCATAACAGAATGCTCTGATCATCAAGAAAAAAACCCAGCAGAGTAGACGTGCATGTTTTTTCTTTTCACCTTCTTTTTTCTTCCTTCCCCCTCCTAATCTACACCATGGTGCCTTGGACGGACGAGGAGCTGACAGCCCAGGACCGGCTGGAAGAGGTGCTCTTCTCCGTTCAGTGGCCGCAATTCCCCCAAGACGTTGTATGGGCCCAACTCGTCACTGAAGACATCGAGCGGTGCCGTCCTAATCTCCGGGTAATTCCGAGGGTGGACGCCATCCTCTCCGTCATTCTCCCTCCACCAGACTTGGAGCCATAGTGGGCCTCTCCGACATCAGGGCCAGCCTGCCATCAGAAGAAGCGCTCTCGGCGGAAGAAGACATCTTCCTCCCGTGGCTCACCCGCTCCTGCATCACCCCTAGAGCCTGGGCACGTTCCGTCTCCTGATGCGATGATGGAAGAGGAGACACGATCACCTTGATAGACCACCAGATCAAGGAGGAGAGCCGCGAGAGGGAGGAACGAGAGCATGCTTCACAGGCCGTGACAGCTCCATCCTCTGGGCTAGGGGCCGCTCAGACCGAGGAGGTGATGACGGAGGAACAAAGACTGAGCCTGCTCGCCATGATTGACCATTGGATCAAGGAGGAGCGCCACGAGAGGGAGGACCGAGGACGTGCTTCACGGGCAGTGACTGTTCCATCCTCCAGGCCGGCGCCCGCCCAATCTACAGACATAATGACGGAGGAGGAGAGACTGGGGTTGCTCGTTCTTATCGACCATCTAATTGAGGAGGAGTGCCCAGTGAGCAGAGGAGATGCCTCGGAGGCAACTGGGGACATTCAGAGCCAGGAGACCAGGCGAGTTTTTTCTCAGTTTACCCTCACTGTTGATGAACAATTTTGCCTGCCTCCTGGCCAGGAGACTAAGGGTTTGCAGTCCCCTGAGTGCTCCTCCCCAGCGGCATATAGTAACCCTTCAACTGATCTCTCCAAACCCTCTCTCTGTGCTCCTATGAGTTCATCGGTGCCAGAATTAGGTCGCTCGAGGGGAGAGGAATCGGAGGTCCTGGAGGGCTCGCTGTTAGGACCTGTGGTCAGGCCATCCCCGGTTGCCACACCAGAGGAGCCAGTGGCGTGGAACATGGCGCACAGGGGCACCAAGACTGCAACCACCATGACACCTGCTGTGGGGGCGGCTACGGCAGAGTCTTCCCCCAGACCAGACCACCAGCCGACGGGACCCTGAACATCATCGTTGGCATCGTCGGAGTCCTGGACAGCGGTACAACTCGAGCACAGGAAAGTAATTTCTGCTGTAGTTAACTTGTCAATTATTGAGAGATCTTGTCTGGCTCTTGGGGTGGAGAGTTGGGTGCAGCCCCCAGCTGCATCTGGACTCCCCTCGCTGGGCTCTGCCACTGCCAGCAACCCTAACCGTTCCTCCTCTCCTGTCTCCTTCGAGCTCCTTCCTAGGGTCGCCGGAGAGGAGCTGCCACAACCTAGGCTGCCCACGGACAATAACGCGGAGCGTACAGCACCTGGCAAACCGACGGTACCCACGCACCCCAAGTCGTCGACGTTCTGGACAGCAGTAGAGCCCGAATGCAGGAAAGTGTGCTCCATAATGGCTGTCATGTCTACGTCTATGTCACATTGCCTGACTCATGGTGAGGGCGGCCCAGGGCTGCTCACAGTAGCCCTTGGGGCCACCTCACCAGGCTCTGCCGCTGCCAGCGACCCTGACTCGGTCTCTTTTTCTCTCCCTCCGGGTTCAGAGCCCCCTACTAGGGTCGACGGAAAGCAGCTGATCCCGCCAGAGGCTGCTGAGGATCTGGGTTCAGTGCCAGGGGTCGTAGAGAGCCCTACCTCCCTTGCTGGGGAGGCCACCGCGGAAGCAATAAGTCCCCCGATGGGGACCACCACAGGTGCAACGGTGCTCCAGCCAGAGTCCCACCGCCAGGGCAGCAGAGCTCCAGCCGAAGTCCACTGCCGGCACAGCCATGTCCCAGACAGGGATCATCGCGGGTGCAGCCACGTCCCAGACCAGGACCATCACAGGTGCTACATTCCCCCTGCTCCAAACTTCAGAGGGCAGGGGGGCTCCTGTCCCTCGGTTTGGCCACTGAGGTTCCCCGGTGGGTAGGCTGCCTCTCCGCCTTCCCCTCCAGTCCTGGTGGCTCCACCACGCCGGTCGGCCACCCAAAAGATTTGGCCTTCGGGTCGGGTGGCCCATCGGTCCGGGCAGGCCACCGGACGCTGTTCTGTGGGCCACCTGCTGGACATGGGACTTGGGCAGGCCACCCGATCAGTCATCCTTCACCGTGCCGGGGGCCTGGGACTTTAGACTTCTGGGGAGGGGGGTTAGTGTCCTAGGTGGGGGCTGGTTGGAGGGTCACTGCTCTATATTTGCATATTATTTTTTGCATTTTTTCACCGGATGCTTCCATCCTAACCTGTTTTCCCCCAATTCCCACCCTGGGTAATTTGTTTCTGGGGGGGGGGGCCTTGTGGTGTGTTTTGGGTTTCAGCTGGTGGTATGGGGGTGTCTAGTATCCACCCCTGGGGGGGGGGGTGCTGTCATAAACATGGGTTTGGTGGTCCCAAAACCCAGTTCTGACCCATGGTTTTGGGCCCACTTTCCTATTTTCCATCAGGTGCTTCAGGGAGCCATTTGGGTCCTTCACTCCCTTACAGCCCATGCACGCCTCCTCCTCCTGTCAGTGCCATCAGCTGTGTCTCATTACGGGTGTTTCACACACATACATGCACACACTTCATTCACTCCCATTCATACACGTAGACACTCACTCATACACACAGTGTCAATCAGGTTCAGCCCACGCACTCTCACACTGGCAGTCTCTTCCCTCGTTAGTATTATTATTACTTAAACGCTGCATTAGTAGGAAGAGACCGTCGGAGCATTGAGATTCATACAAGGCAGCGTGTTCCTCCATGTATGCTTGTATTCACTCCCTTCAGATGATCTACAGCCTGTTTTTCCCTCATCACCCGGACTGCACGGACAGCCCCGGATCGCTCCTGCACCGTAAGTTTATGTCAGCTTTTCTCCCCGCAATTGGGTTTTTCATTCCTTCCTTCGTGCACCACATAATGGCACATGGGGAGTCATAACATAAAACTGTATTATTTATATCAGGATTTAAAAGACACACCCCGTTTCTACTTGTCACCCCCCGCCTCTCCCCCGCAGTGCACCAGGTGTGTGGGTTCCGTTGGTTAGCACAACAGCTAATTCCAAGCTAATGATGTGGTCAATAATAATAATAATAAAAAAAATCAGATTTAGTTAGCACTTTTCATGGACGCTCAAAGATGCTTTACAATGATACATTATACATTCACTCAACAGACACTGATAGTGGTAAGCTACTTCTGTAGCCACAGCTGCCCTAGGACAGACTGATGGAAATGTGGCCACTGGTCCCTGCCAACGGCCTCTCCGACCATTTATACACATTCATACCCAGTGTCATGGACACTGGAGGCAAGGTGGGTAAAGTGTCTTATCCAGGGACACAACGGCAGGATGTCTGGGGAGAGCAGGATTCGAACCTCCAACCCTTTGTTATTAGACAACCCGCTCTACCTCCTGAGCCACTGCCACTATGATGTGGGACTTTTTCTCACCTTGCTGCATTAGAGAGGATGGTCCTCTAACCTCGTTTTAATTGGAGGTAAGTCACATTAACACCATCTCTCTCTAATTACAAAACAGCAAATGCTAAATGACGATGCTAACTTGTTGCTAATAGGAAACATTATAGTGCATCAGACCACCATTTCTTTGGTTTAAATTACTGCTGAGTTTCTGAATTTTGTATGAAAAAAAAATATTACAGCTGCAAAAGCGTGTGACAGTGGCTGCATACACACTAAATAAATAAATAAACAAAACGTGTAGGAGGAACAAAGTTGTCTTAGGGGTTGTAGTTTTTATAGGGGAAAAAGTCTAAATATAACTTGATTTCTAATAATTTTTAATTAGTCAAGTAGCGATAATGAATAAAGTTGAAGTCATCTCAAATGCACATTAAAAAACAATTTTGTAACAACACTGCAAAATTAAGAGGAAAAAAAAGGGCATAAAATTAATGACAGATGAATTTGTAAAATTGATTTTTTTCACTATGTAATTTAAAATGTGGTGTGGTGGCCTAGTTGGTAGAGCATCCACCCCACAGCCAGGAGGTTGTGGGTTTAAATCCCAGCCGGGTCATACCAAAGGCCATATAAAAATGGTACTTTCCGCCTTCTAGCTTGTTGCTCAGCATAATAGAATGGGGAAAGGAAAGTTAACACAGAGCTACCAAAGGACTGAGAGCTACCAAAAGACCCCCCACTGGAGCTTTCACTGCTTACAGTAGCTGTGTGGCCTAGGGTCAGTGAAACGGGGCGCCACCACATGGTGTTCCACATGCTGTGGAAGGAATTAACTAACTTCAAATTTAAAATGTAGAAAAAGAAGTCGTCCACTTCATTGTTTATTATATACAAACTGTAGAATTTATGGAAAATGCATATCGTGATATATATCGTTATCATCAAATAAGATTACTTACAATATGAAATTTTGGTCATATCGCACAGCTCTAGTCATACGCATCTCTTGGTTCAAAATGAAAAAAAAAACTTGCGATGCAGAGGATACATAATGATGTAATGTGGGAAGTAGTTACTTAGGCATAAGACTACAAGTGCTACATAAATATTTCATTCATCAGGGCCCCTTTACACAGCATGGAGGTCGTTGCAAGATTGGGCCAATTTTTGATCGTTGGGATAGTTTGGAAGATCCTTTTGTGTTTTGGACTGAGTCAAAACTTTGAGGAGACCATGGTGACTGTGGAGATCATTAAAAATCATTGATAGATTAAAAATTGTCCAGATCTCTCAATGATCTCTCAATAATCTCCAGCCCTGTGTAATGGGGATTTAATTGATACATGGGGGGGGGGGCAGAAGCTGGCGTAGCTTCTCTCCCAGCACAAAATTGTTGAAAAGATGTTTAAAAGACAGCTTTGCCAACCATCTAAAAAATGTCCAGATTTGGTTAAAAAGTGAAAGATGAAAAGCAGTCTTTTTCAGGTTGTGGAAAAGGCGTCTTCAAGGAGACGTCTCTGTTTGGTCTAAATTTGGTTGAAAACATACCTTTTGAAGATTGTTAAAAAAGGTCCTCAGAGTAAAAAGCATCATTCAGGTTGTGCAGGGTACACCTACACCAGCATCTTTGTGCAAGAGGCAGAGTACATCCTGGACAGATCTCCAGTCCATCACAGCACCTGTAGTGCATCCAGAAAGTATTCACAGCACTTCACTTTTTCCACATTTTGTTATGTTACAGCCTTATTCCAAAATGGATTAATTTCATTTTTTTTCCTCAAAATTCTACACACAACACCCCATAATGACAACATCAAAAAAGTTTTTTGGGAGATTTTTGCAAATTTATTAAAAATAAAAAAACTAAGAAATCACATTTTCATAAGTATTCACAGCCTTTGCCATGAAGCTCAAAATTGAGCTCAGGTGCATCCTGTTTCCACTGATCATCCTCGAGATGTTTCTACAGCTTAATTGGAGTCCACCTGTAGTAAATTCAGTTGATTGGACATGATTTGGAAAGTCACACACCTGTCTATATAAGGTCCCACAGATGACAGTGCATGTCAGAGCACAAACCAAGCATGAAGTCAAAGGAATTGTCTGTAGACCTCCGAGACAGGATTGTCTTGAGGCACAAATCTGGGGAAGGGTTCAGAAAAATTTCTGCTGCTTTGAAGGTCCCAATGAGCACAATGGCCTCCATCATCCGTAAATGGAAGAAGTTCAGAACCACCAGGACTCTTCCTAGAGCTGGCCGGCTGTCTAAACTGAGTGATCGGGGGAGAAGGGAATTAGACAGGGAGGTGACCAAGAACCCGATGGTCATTCTATCAGAGCTTCAGCGTTCCTCTGTGGAGAGAGGAAAACCTTCCAGAAGGACAACCATCTCTGCAGCAATTCACCAATCAGGCCTGTTTGGTAGAGTGGCCAGACGGAAGCCACTCCTTAGTAAAAGGTACATGGCAGCCCGGCTGGAGTTTACCAAAAAGCACCTGCAAGACTCTCAGACCATGAGAAACAAAATTCTCTGGTCTGATGACACAAAGATTGAACTCTTTAGCGTGAATGCCAGGTGTCATGTTTAAAGGAAACCAGGCACCGTTGATCACCAGGCCAATACCATCCCTACTTTGATGTGAAGGCACCTTAAGACTGTAACATAACAAACTGGAAAAAGTGAAGTGCTGTGAATACTTTCTGGATGCACTAGTACTCCCAAGCAGTCTCCTATCTAGGTATTAACCAAGGTAGACCCTGCATAGCTTTAAAGCACAGATAAGACCTGGGGTGTCTGGACACACAAGAGCCCAAGGTGTGAACATCAACAAGAAGACACAACAGAGAGAAATTTGTAAAACATATTCAAACAGTGCTTTTTAAAGTCCAAATGTCACATATTTTTTTTTCCAAATGCCAACGAATTTTGATAAAATACACATAGCTTAAACCAAATATTCATACCGGAGACCATATCACCCACCCGTATTTACATAATTGCACAAAATACACCAGGCGAAGGCCCCACCTTGCTCGCTGGCTTGTGACAGCCAATCCAGACCGCGGCCATGTTTTTGACGTCACAAATTTAACCCTGGCTGCCCTGCCGTATCCACATTCACACTTATCAACATTGGACAATCATGACAGAAAGTGACAGCGATTGTAAACAAATTAGTTTAGTTTTGTCCTCTGGTGAATCGGACTTGGAATTCAGGGAAGACGACACCCCAGATACTGATGACAGTGGTTCAGACAGTGGCAGAGGCATAGAACCTTACAGGTTCAAGCCGTCCGAGACGGAATCAGATGCTTTGTCTGATGACAACAGTTCCGACGATGACCAGAGAGCAGAACCAGAGGAAAATGTCATTGAATTGGACATTAATCGCCTCCAGAATGTTGAATGGTAAGCCAAAAGAAATCTGTGATGTTTAATAAATTAACTATAACCACCGGCAAAATTGGGAAGCCGAAGGGGGTCTGTCGAGGGCTCCCCATAAATATCGATTTTTCGGAAGCCATTATTATGACAATACAGTGGGACGCTAGCTTAAAGTAGAACCCTTTCTTTCCTCATTCAGTTGTAGCAACAAAATCAAGGATGAAATGGAAGTAATTGTGGAAAAGGACTTGTATTAAAATCCCCAGGATCGTGTGTATAGGGCCATAACCAGGAATGTTCCTTTCTCACTGTAGACGAATTAGAAATCTAGCTTGTTGTTTTGTACGCCAGCTTCAAGGTTTGATAACTAGAAATAATTGGGAAAAAACTATGTCTCTAGCACATGGCACTTCATGGGGAGGGCTTGAAAGTTCTATTAATAAACAAAGACAACATGAATAATGCAATGGATCTTTTCACTTTATTTTACATGAGTTCTGCAAGGCATTTATGAGGGGGATATGGTGTAAATAATATGGACAGGATGTGAACACATTATTGAATATTATACTGTATATATTATATTGTTACAAAATTTATAAAAGCTCACAATTGCAATATCAACAAACCTGTGCTTACAATATCAACAAACAAGCATATTTATGTATAGATGCATTCAGAAAATATTTGCAAATTCTTGTACTTGAATTTTTCAATTGGTGCACCTGTGAGTGTTGCCAAGCAATGCCAACAGTGGAGGAGAGCCGCTGCTGTCAAGAAATTGACCAAATCAGAATGAGAATGGAGGCGCATACCTGTCAAGTGATACGTTTTCGCCGTATTTTAATACGGGGAAAATGCAATTTTAGCAAATACGGGCGTATTGCCATTTCTGTACGCCCAAAAGAAAAATATACGGGAAAAAAATTTATTGAGTGTGTTGAGGAACATGTCGTGTGTGTGACCCCCACAGCAAGGGTTCTGGCAGAGCGCTCAGCGTGAGCTATTCTCACTACAGTGAGAAGTGTGGACTCAATCATTAGGCTGACGGCCGGGGCGGGCAAAGCGCTCAGCGTGAGCTATTCTCACTACAGTGAGAAGTGTGGACTCAATCATTAGGCTGATGGCCTCACACTTTCTACTGTCCTGCGGCTCCAGAACAGAGAGGAATCGCCTTCCAAATCCAGAATTCTGCTTTTTTTATTTTGAGCAGGACGCTGAGTTGTGTTGTTATTGTCAAATATCCATGAATCCTTAAAATATTTGACAATAAGATAAGATAAGATAAGATAAGCCTTTATTAGTCCCACAACGGGGAAATTCCAGGATTGCAACAGCACAGGGATAGCAACACTCAGAGCAACAATCAGAAGGCAAGAAAAAAAACAAGCAAGCAAGAGCAGCTAATATACATATGTACGTATTACTATAAAATATATATATAGTATATACACACACACACAGACACACAGTGCAGAGCATTGTAGCTGGATGGAATAAATATATGAATATATGAACACACAGTGCAGAGCATTGTAGCTAGATGGAATATATGTAAATATACAGTATAAACACCCACAGTACGGAGCATTGCAGCTAGGTGGAATAAATATGCAAGTATATAAACACACACAGTGCGGAGCAATGTAGCTAGATGGAATAATATGTAGATATATAAATATATAAACACACCCAGTGCTGAGCATTGTAGCTAGATGGAATAAATATGTAAATATATAAATACACACAGTGCAGAGCATTGTTGCTAGATGGAATGAAACAGCATAACCGTCTACTTAGTTATCCTACATGGTATGATTATGTGCCCATACATATTCTCACCCTCCATAGCGACCGGTATGTTCCTAGTTGTATGCCGGAGGGGACCATTGTGTAAGTCTATTGCATCTTTTGCATTCAAAAACTATTAGTTTGTTACGTCTTTTTGCTATCTCTGCTAGCAGCCCTGCTTAGGTTGTACAGTCTGACAGCCGTTGGTAGGAAGGACCTACGAAACCTCTCGGTTGTGCAATAACAACACGAATTACATTTAAAACATTTCCCAGAAAAGTGTCCCTTATTACCCAGCCGTCCCTTATAGCCCCGTTTTACGGTGCCATCCAGCAATACGATAGATGATTTATTTCTAAGGATAAAATTGTTGGTCGTTGTTACATTGGTAACGAGGGGTAACTAAGAACAAAAATAGTGATTGCCTTCCACAAACAAAGGAAAAAAAAACTGTCTATGTATTAAAAATATGCGGTGCCTCTTCCAGTCTCCATATAAACAATCAATCGGGATACCCCAAGCATCAAACTAAGGTACAGTCTGTTTCGTCACTTCCGCCTTCTTCCCCAGGCGATTCCGGGGGCCGTGAGTAGGAACGTCAGGCCAAGCGCGGCAGTTTTAAATTAACGAATGTTCCGGCGTTACTGAAGCATATGCACCAAGACCCGAACGGATCGGTTCCCTTTTATATCTAGTTTCAAGACATTTTAAGGACCCTATTACGTGACATTTGGACTTTAAGTATACTAGTGCAGTGCCTGGTCACATGACCATATAAAGAGTTGTTCAGTTCCTGCTAAACTCACAAGGTGTTGTTCAGTCATAGAATTCCAGTGAATTCCAGTTTCTCCTGAACTGAACACCACCTTATAAGGAGTTGTTCAGAAGTCCTTATAAGGAGTTAAGAACACAGACACACTATGTTCCAATATGAGGTCACAGAATTCTGGTCTTGTGACCAAAAAAAGGCAGGGGTGTCAAACTCATTTGAGCTCGGGGGCCACATACCGCTGGATTTAATGTCAAGTGGGCTGGACCAGTAAAAACATAGCAAAGCAACCTAATGGCAACTCCAATTTTAGTACAAAGAAGTACAAATACATTGTGAAATGTTTACATTTATTGAGCCATTGATCTTTTGCAAAACATGAACAACTTGAATGAGTTGGAGTAATGACCCCAGTCACATGACCTTTATCAGATTATTCCGTTTACATGGCCACTTGAATAATCAGATAACTGCAGAAATCCAATCACAACTGGTTTATTAGAGTACATGTAAACATGATCATTGACCATGTTTACATGCAGATGAATAAACCGGGTATGATTGGATTTCTGGAGTTTCAATCCAGATTAAGACCCTTAATCAATTTTTGGCGGGTGAAATGCAGAATTATTGTCCTTTGAGACTATTTCACGAGTGTGAGAGAAAGTTACAGTATTTTATTCACAATTTAATTCTAAACCAAATAAAATGTTTTTTAAAGCATGCAAACTGTTTCAATCAACATTAAGACCTTTAATCAATTTTTGGCAGCTGAAATAACATTTATAAGCTATAACAGTCCTTTGAGACTATTCACAAGTCGGACAGAACATGTTATAAGCTTCACAGTTCAACCCTGAAGAACCAAATCAAGTCATTTTTTGGCAGATAAAATGTTTGAATCCAAATTGGAAGCCTTAATGAATTTTTGGCAGATGAAGCATAGATTTTATGGATTCTATTTACTATCTATTATAGGAGGTAAATAATGCACAAACACTAGTATTCATGAGAAAGAAATGCTTTATTGACTTTTACATTGTCATACATAGATTTTGTTAATTTCAGCACATTTTTCTTAACATATAAGGCAAAGCATTAAAAGCTGCTCTGGGATAAAATGTCATATCTGATTATTCTAACAAAATTCACAAGTCTAAAATTATGACTAATCCCTCACCACATCAAATATTCACAGACATACCTTCACTAATTGCATGGACAAAAAGTTACGTCTGCTTTGCTCAAAAGCAGCCGTCAGCCTCAGAATCGGAAAAGAAATGGCTTTAGTCAAGAGAGGCGTGCTCCCGCAGTGAACTGATCAGTTTCTGGTGGCCCATCACTTTTTGGCACAACACCCCAGTTTCTCTTGTTTTGAACATGTTCAGACAAGAGCACTCTGAGGCGAGTGCAATATCCCCCACCTCCATTTTCTTTGAAGATCCCAATACTTACTGACAGAGAGCAGTTTTCAACTTTTCAGTGTAATTACTGTAGCAGAACCAAATTATGATAAGCTCATCATCCACAAATATACAACAAAGTATACAGCCCATAGTTGTAGGTCAGGATCCAAAGGTGAACCTGTGTACCAGGTTTGGTGATGGTAGTTTTCTTTGTTGTTGAGATATACTTTATAAGGCATTTTGATGTTGACCTTTGACCTTGCAATCCCAAAACCACAGTCACACTTTAGGGTCACAGGGTAAACCTGTGTACCAAGTTTGGTGGCCCTAGCTTTACAGTAATAAGGCATAAGAAATGTTAACTTTGACCTTTTCCCCCCAAACCCATAGTCTGAGGTCAGGATCCCAAGGTGAACCTGTGTAGAACATTTGGTGACCCTAGCTTTCTTTGTTGTTGAAATGTAATTTATAAGCCATTTTGATGTTGACCTTTGACCTTGTGATTCCAAAACCATAGTCACATTTCAGGGTTACAGGGTGAACCTGTGTTATAAATTTGGTGACCTTAACTTTACTTGTTGTACAGTAATTAGGCATAAGGAATGTTTACCTTGATCTTTGACCTTTTGACCCCAAACCCATAGTCAGAGGTCAGGATCCCAAAATGAACCTGTGTGCCAAGTTTGGTAACTCTAGCTTTGTTTGTTGTTGAGATATAGTTTATAGTCATTTTGATGTTCACCTTTGACCTTGCGATCCCAAAACCATAATCACACTTCAGGGTCACAGGGTAAACCTGTGCACCACGTTTGGTGACCTTAACTTTGCTTGTTGTACAGTAATAAAGTATAGGGAATGTTAACCTTGACCTTTGACCTTTTGACCCCAAACTCATATTCTGAGGTCAGGATCCTAAGGTGAACCTGTATACCAGGTTTGGTGGACCTAGTTTTACTCGTTTTATAGTAATAGTAAATGTAGCATTTACTATTTACCACTGTGCAACCACAATGCTAGCTTTGAATTTTGACCCCTTGACCCCAAACCCATAGTTAAGTGAGGGTGTAAGTCGTCCAAGACGTGTATTAGATACAACTACTGTATTTGAAAAGCCTACATCATTTCTTTCAGTAGTTATTGTGTTTAGAAGATTTAGGAAAAGTCTGACCTCTGACCTCAGAGTCATCTGATGAGAGTCAAATTGCAATATGCACATCAGAGTATATCAAGCCATGGCACCAAGTTTCAAAACAGTCAGACAAAAACTGTAGGAGGAGTTGATTTCACAAGACAGTTACTGTCTATGAAGTGAGGTGAAACAGGAGGTCATAGGTCAGGGGCTACAATTCCCACAAAAATCATCTGATCAGAGCCAAATAGCAATATGCGCATCCTCAGTGTATATCAAACCATGGTACCAAGTTTCAAAACAATTGGATCAAAACTATAGGAGGAGTGGATTTCACAAAAGTGGGACAGACGGATGGACTGGCCCATCATATAATCCCCCTTCGGTCTTCGTCCGAACTTACAGCTACCCTATAATGGTGCATTTGCAGCACTGGTCCACAGGAAAAAAACGTACCGTACAGAGCTCAGCTCAGCTGCTGCCTGCAGCATGCTTACACACACACACAGAGCTAAACACACGTAGTTTTTCGTGTAACGGAACCTGGGATATGTCTGAGCACTTTCAAGCTACAGGATAAAGATTCAAATCACTGTTTACCCCTACCCCCATGGTTTTTTTTAATCTTTGACTGTAGTCTGTACCATCAGCTGTCCAGTGCTATACTGATAGATATGCCAAAATGTCAGAAAACCAGAGGAGGTGAATCCAATCAGCTGATCACTTGGAGCCCAGACCTCAGCCGTTTTCCATGATAAATCACTGCTGTTGGCTGTACCTCATGGCAAAAGCACACTCCATGCATTATTTTGTTTTTTTGTTGGTTTTTTTTTTCACTTTATTGAAAATAAACTTTTTTTTTTTATTGCCATCAGTTTGCGTGCCTTTGAGCCGGGTTGTGAAAACTGTCATCTAACGTTCCTGACATATCCCATCAGCTGTTTTAGACATGACCAACCTGACAGATTCGACAGCTCTGCCAGGTCGGTCACTTCCCCCCACCATGGTCTTTGAAGGGGAGAATCATCTGGGTTGAACAGAGATGATCTCTCGTACACCTAGGATTCATGGATCAGGAGGCTACGGCACTTTGGCATGACTGCGCTATAAGTTAGGAGTTAGGATAAGAAATACATAAGTTATGCATAAGTTTGACTATTGCGCATAAGTTGTGAATTTTTGCAACATGCTAAGCATTTGTTGGTTTAAGGCTTAATGATTTTTATTATAATTGAATTACATTTTATTTTATTTACTTTGCTCATTGTTTGATTTTATTATTATTTTATAAGCATTTCTTTTAAATATTATAGTATAGTTTTATTCATATTTCATATTGCCCTTGCAATAAAGTTGTTAATGAAACTGCAATCATGTGATTTTCCTTTAAGGGGCAAAAAGTATTGGTATTGAAGAAAAAGTCCTATAAATTAATGGTATCATATCGAAAGGAAAAATGCTGGTATCACCCATCCCTAGTACAGAGTCAGTGCAAAACCCCGCCCACACCTCGAGAAGCCAGAGCATGAGGAAAGAGCGATGACTAATCTTTTATTGATAAAAATTACATAATTTGACATTGCAACGCCATACTCGGATGCACACACTCGTAACCTCAGCAAAACGCGTATAAAATCTTAGGTCAGTCTGACGAACAGTTCAAGAGATATGCATGGAACAGACACACACACACACACACACACAGAGATTCTGTGCCTTTATAGATATATAGCACAATAGCACTAGAACGAGTTTCAGATTGTTCCAGATATTGTATAACAAAGATTTTACCAAATGCAGAACTTAAAAAAAGGTGTTAAAAAATAAGAATTTTTATAAAGCACTTTTATCAAAAAGTACCAGTGGTTGTAAAAGTGTATTTGACTTTTATAAACAGACAGACCCCCACCACCATCACCAAATGCCAAAAACTATTTTGGGGGTAAATTTGGACCAAATCCTGTGGACTAAAGCGTCCAGTTATTTTGACTGTTTTTTGTTATTATGGTCAGGTACAGCCCAATTTTCAACGTCTATTTGTGGACTAAATTGAGACTTGGACAGACAGACCTGATTTAGCCCAAAATACAACATCTAAATTATGGTTTGTGCTGGGGGGGGGGGGGGGGGGGCGGGGGAGGATGGTAGATAAAAAAAAAAAAAAATTCTAGCAATACCATCTGCATCTAACACAAGGGACAGGTGCATCTCAGTGAATTAGAATATCATCGAAAAGTTAATTTATTTGACTAATTCAATTCAAAATGTGAAACTCCTATATTATATAGATTCAATACACAAACAGTGATATACCAGTCCCTTCAGGATTTTGCGATTGTGTCAATTCAGGCAAAATCAGTGATTGACAACTTTGTCCAGTCATTGCAACTTTCCCGCAATTTTGGCCAATCCTCATCAACTTCTGCCAATTTCGCCAAATTTGTCCCCGAGTAGTGCTCAAACACTCAGTCTAACCAATCAAATGCGTCACCGCGCCCCGCTCACTTCTGTGGTTAGAGTATTAACAGAACACATCAGCAAAAAACAGTGTGATTTTAAAAAAAACACTCACCCGCAAGGTTTCCAACACCGTCCCTTCCTCCGTCTCCCCTGGCCTTCCGGTGGACGTCTCGCCATGTCTCCATTCTGACCACGTGTACGAAGTGCTGGGTTTGTGTTGAAAAACATCCACCTGTCTGAAAACCACCCTGTCATGGAAGCGTGTGTGAGGAGAGATGCCGTAAAACTACAAACAAACAAGCAAATCTAACACTACAGCCAGTGTTTGATCATTGTATACGTCTTTAGAGGTAAAATCATTACTACATCTGGTCAATGAGCTTAAAGCTGTGAATCTCCCATCTGGACACGGACCAACGTGCTCCCCACCAGGACTCTTGGTAAATGAAAGATCAGTATCTGATGAGACAAGTGTGTGTAGACACACAGCAGACAGACGGGTAGGAGTTAGGGACGGAAAGAGAGAATATTATCTGTAATTTTTTTCCAGAAAAAAACAGACTCCAATAGACAATACAGAGTAACAGAATAAATTATTTCTCTTTTCCTCTGTGCTTGGTACCGAGTGGGTTGCTTTGATAGCGCTGCGGCTTTCAAATGAAGGTGCTGCCAATAATTTCCAAATCTATACTCTTTAACATGCATTCAATGCAATTTAGCTGTTGTAATAAATATTGTGTTAAAGTCTGTATTTGCTGTTGCACAAAAGTTTTTCTGTATAGCTGAAGTTTCTGCTTAATTCACAAATCACTGTTTAATAGGAAATTTTTGACAATCATGTGCATTTCTTGTGGTGTTATATAGAATATCATTGCAGTAAACTATAGAAAAAAAATTGCTTTTAAATTTGTAATTCTTCCCACAACTTTTAGTGCAAAAAAGCCTCTCAAAACATTTTAACTTTTATCGCAAGTTTTTTAAAAAGCTCCCATGAATTCAGACTTTTTGGGCGGCAACAACCATAAAAACATCCTGCAAAATCCTGGAGGGACTGGTATATTTCAAGTGTTTATTTCTGTTAATTTTGATGATTATGCCTTATAGCTAATGAAAACCCAAAATTCAGTTTCTCAAAAAATTAGAACATCACATAAGCTCAGTTTTTTTAAAAATTGATTTTTAATAGAAATGTTTGCTGACTGTAAAGTATGTCCATGTACACACTCAATACTTGGCCGGGACTCCTTTTGCGTGAAGTAATACTGCATCAGTGTGGCGTGTCATGGAGGTGATCAGCCTGTGGGGCTGCTGAGGTGTTATGGAGGCCCAGGTTGCTTTGATAGTGGCTTTCAGCTTGTCTGCATTGTTGGGTCTGGTGTCCCTCATCTTCCTCTTGACAATCCTCCATAGATTCTCTATGGGGTTTAGGTCAGGACAGTTTGCTGACCAGTCAAGCACAGTGATACCATGGCCATTATATCAGGTACTGGTACTTTTGGCAGTGTGGGCAGGTGCCAAGTCCTGCTGGAAAATGCTTCCCTCTGCTGACAAGCTTTACGGAGATGCTGACCCTCCCCCACCTCCCCCAGTTTTTCATCATAACACAGTAATATCTACTTTGTAGAGGCCAGTCACTGATGAAAAAAAAAAACCCAACTGGCACACAATCCAAGGTCCTCTCCAGTCTCCCAGCACTAATCCAATTCCAAACCAACATATCTTATTCCACTTTCACTTAAGGAGGACACACAGTTGTGCGTCCCGAGTACGTCATCTGCCCGAACATTACCCAAAAACTACAAACGTGTTCCACATGTCTTAGACAAAACAGTCTCCGGCCAAGACGAAAACGATCCCCTCCACCAGGCCAAGTGCTGAGCTGGGGCCAAGCCACCAGCTCCCGTGCTCAGAGAAAGGTGTTTTTGTGTGAGCTCAGAGACCTGGCTGTCTGCACCACCTGGCCCTGAGAGAACGGTAACCCGAGCCTTTTTATGCACAAGTGTGAAGCACTTTGCGGCTCCTTTAGGACCGCTGTCTGTTCTCCACTGCTACACCAAAGGGCTGAGGGCCACACACATTCAAGACTGTACGACTGCACTTGGGAAGACTTTATATTGCTTGTAATACCCAATTTTAAGTGTCCAAAATTATTTGAAATGATCAACAGGATATTCATCTTAAACTCAAGTACAAGTTACAACTGAAAGCCTCATGTCTCAGTTTCAGTCTAAAGTTTTTCTGGTGAGTAATACAAAAATTATAAATATTTGGAAATGTAAGTATTCAATAAACTTGAATTTGAAGTCATTTCTCCCAAGAATAATGTTATGAATCCAAAGTCAAATTCAAGATTTCATTAATAGACAACCAGAGTTCTGACCCGTATTGCCAGATTTTGTGCAACAAATAAGCAACTGTCCATGAAAACAAGTCCACACAAAATCACTCCTGTGCACTTTTAATAGCTGTTGTATTCATTTTTGGGTCAACTTTTGCCCACTGTGGTGCCTCATGTTATAAAGAAGTGCGCAGCAGCAAATGCTAATTTTTTACAAGTGATTTTAAGAAAACACACACATATATACACACACACTAGCCCAAGGCACAAATGGACCTGGTAACTCAGGTCTGGGAAATCTCACAAAATGTCTTGCAGTCGGTCTTGATTTTAGAGTAAACAAACGTGTTGGACAACATCATCCATCTTCCTTCAGCTTGCTTTCTGGTTGGCAGTGTTTTCATTCACATGACAGCCTAAAGAGCGTAAGCTTATCAGTCCTCGGTACCGCAACCGGGTGTTGGATTGTCAACATGTTGGTTTATTTACAGTTTAAAGATCTGAGTGGGCTGGATGTTCCTCAGAGCAGACTGGATCACTCCTAACCCACCTCACACCACAACAAAATATGACGAGCTAATCCTCAAACCAGAGATGATTGAGACTTTCCCCATCAGGACTTTTGATTTTTTTTTTCTTTTGACTCGCAACCAAAATCAGTCACATCTTTTGGTGTGCAGCAGGTTGTAGTTCTAAGTTAAATCTTATTTTAGTGAATCTCCTGTGTGCACGTCATCCTTGTCACTCACTCTGAGCCAGTTTAGGACTCCTCATGTGTCTGGAACTTGCATCTCTACCAAGTCAAGGCCTACGAGGGTTGTTTATTAAAGATTTGGATGAGATGACTCATCTCCCATGGACTGAGAGGAAGCAAACCTGTCAAAGTATTAGTCTTTGGCTACCACCAAGGGTCATACACTTCTCCCATTGCTTTATGCAGCTGTGGAGACCTCACCTGTAGAAGTTTGCAGGTTGTGTCAGAAGCCATGACGTCACCTCGTAAATCAGAATTTCATTATCTTGGAAGTGTTTGCCCTTTATAAATGACTTCATGGATGGAAAGAGGTGGAAGCCAGATGGTGCCAGGTCAGGCGCGTAAGGAAGGGTGAGGGAAGGAGTTCGTAGCTGTAGGACCATGCTGCCAACCGGCCAACATGTGAGTTGTGAACCAGGGCAGGGGCAAGACACCTTTGTCCAGCATGCCACACCTCTTGGTTTTGATGGACTTCTGCAATTTCTGCAGCAGTGAAGTGTAGTAAGTCCCAGTAATTGTGGTACCCTTTGCCAGGAAATCCATCATCACTACTCTATTATGGTGTCAAAAGACCTTGAGCATGATTTGGCCCCCCAAGGGTTGGACACGTGCCTTCTTTGGAGATGGTGAGTCATGATGCTTCCATTGCTTCGACTTGTCTTTAGTCTCTGGATCATAGTGACGGACCCATTTTCTGTCCTGTGTGGTTAGTCCTCCTGATTTTTTTGGCATGTGCCACGTGGCCTTGGAGCATGTGACTCATTCTTGCTTCTGGAAAGGTGTGAGCAACCGAGGAATCCAATCCAAATGGTAATGGATGATTTTTTTTTCCATCAATTCCACACTGATCTTGTGTTATACAGTGTTACACTGTGTCGTCTTATGTTATTTATATTTTTTTTTTATTTTGTATACTTTATTAATCCCCAGAGGAAAATTCAGGGCATCCACCTGGATGGAAGAGGCAGCCACGGTACGGTGTCAATCCCTTCACCATTCACACATACATTCACACCTAGGGCCACTTTAGAGTCTCCACTTAACCTTAACTTGCATGTTTTTGGCCTGTGGGAGGAAACCAGAGTAAACCCACGCAGACACGAGGAGAACATGCAAACTCCACACAGAAGGGACACGAATGGTCAGGGGCAGGATCGAAATGGGCACCGTTTCCACAGATGTCCGACCACACTTGAACTGTCGATGCCGGTGCTTGATTACAGCATCATCCTCATAAGTGTCTCATCTCATTGAATGTCTCCCGTGGTGTGCGGCCTCTCAAGTACAGGAACCTGATGACTGCTCTGCATTCAAGAGAAACTCTTAGGAGTTCAGAGCTGCAAATTACCACGTGGCCTATAGAGATATGCATTATGCAATTTCAGCCTCCTACAATAACTGGAAGTGCGCCAGGAGAAATCTTTACTGAGCAGCCCCCATAACTTTTCCATTGGTGTCAAGTGGACCAGCAATACAGCAGATTTCATATTTTCATTTTTTTTAGAGTCAAGATCACCTCAACCCTGTGAGGATGTGGTCCTGGAGCTCTGTTTGGCAGTGTGAAGAAAAACGAAGAAAGAACTGAACCTCATGAATGCCAGATGCCTTAATCATCTGCAGCCAGTGTTCTTCAGCAGTGTTGAATTTGAAAATATAATTTTGACATACATCTGAACAAATACAAAATTATAAACATGCTAAGCTATTCAAGGAGACGGGGGTGGGGGGAGTAAATGTCTATTTTTTCTGTAGCCAGTTAAGAAGCACAGTGGTACGGCAGGTCTGAGACAGCTTTGGTATGTGTGGTATGTTTGTGATTTGTGCCATCTGGTGCTGCTACTTTCCTTGGTGGGACAGCAGCTGTGTGCCACAGCTCCTCTGTGTGTCAGCTGTTGTTTAATGCTGCAAGGTCAGCTGTCAGAACTGCAGCCACCGCACATCTCTACCACAGAAGCTGACCCCCTGTAATACACTACGGTGGCCAGTCTGGAGAACATCAGAGGACAGGGCCATTGTGAGGGTCAGGTCAAAGTAATAAGGTATAGCTGAATTTCCCTACATGATCAATTCTTGTGCACTTCTAACTGGCTTATGGTATGTCAGGCCAGTCCACCCGCTGATGTTTGTAGTCAGTGTTGTTCTTGGATGTCCTCTATTTCTTTTGCCATTCACACAGCCATCCATCAGTGTGTGGTGTAGCTCACTATGTCTTATTATATGCCCAAAGTAACACATCTTCCTCTGTTTCACTGTATCAGTTAATGTTCTTCTTGCTTTGGTTTACTCTAAAGGCCTGTACATCCTCTGCAAGAACAGAGAAACATTTCATACTTCACAAGAAACTCAAGTGCAGAACTCCTGGGAAATTCACATTTCTGACCAATCACACAACAGTTGTCATACACCACTCAAGAAAAAAGTTCTGCCCAGATGATGTGTCAAGAACAAGGTGTGAGAACTCTCAAACCAGGGTTACAAGAACAAAATGATATCATTTCGCCACCCTGCTTATCATTAAAATTCAGAGTCCAAAAAGACCACTGCAAAATTATCATGTTATCTGGTTTTACTATTTATATGTATGCGTTTGAATAAAATGAACAATTTAGTTTTATTCTCTAGCCTACGGAAAACAACTCACCCAAATTCCAAGTCAAAATATCCTCATTTAGAGCGACCATTGTCAGTGGAAGTCAGAGCTTGTCTCATCAGATTTGCAGCCATCTTTGAAAGTTAGTAAGTAGTTGGCTCAAATGTCGGGCCTTTTCTGGATTTAATAACAAAGATTGAAGGAAAGACCTTGACATAACACACAACATGCAAGGAGGATGGAGGAGAAGCTCCTCCTGGATGGAGAAGAAGCTCTGGGAGACGCTGCCCCTCTTGAAGATGTGCGCCATCACCTGCACCAGCCCTCTCCATGGCGCACACACCAGCTCCTCACCGCTGCATGATGGCTTCTCACCAGACGGTCACCACAGCCACCCAGAGGGATTCGTTTGGTTCTCCAGTGGCGGATGCAACAGCAGTAGCAGCCTCAGCGGCAACAGAGCTGGAAACAAGCCATTTTCTCATTTTTTAACGTCTAATGAGCAGAACGGTGGCGCAGTGGTTAGCACTGTGGCAGCACAGCAACTCAACCTTGGCCATGGGATCTCAGGTTCAATCCCACCCCCTGACCAACGGTGACCTTTCTGTGTGGAGTTTGCATGTTCTCCCCATGTCTGTGTGGGTTTACTCTGGGATTTCTCCAGTTTCCTCCCACAGGGGCCGAAAACATGCAGGTCAGGTTAATTGGCATCAAGTGGGGAAGTGAGAATGTGAGTTGTCCCTTGCCCCTTCCCCCTTAACCCCAGGCCACAGTTGTAAATAACAATGTGTTTTTAATCTGTCGACATGAACAGCATGAGATGTCTTTGTCAAGCTGTAATGGATGCTCAAGAGCACGTGACAAGTTATTGAGACACTTGACATTTTTTGTTGTGGTATACCCACCATGGTTGTCGACTTTTGTTTCAATAAATTGTTCGAGATGAGGAAATCACCATTGCATGCTTCTACTTAAATGCCCTACTTTCGTGAAATTACATCACTGTAGCGTGAACTTTTTACATTTTCCATAAATTTCACCTGAAAGCCAAATATGCCTATCTTTTGTTGAATAGTGTATATCAACATATCGCACAGCCCTAGGTAAAACTGGGAGGGAGGCAGCCCCTCAGAGAAAGCCCGTCTCCCCAGAAGCTGACTCCCCAACTGGCCCCAGAAGCCACCCCTACTCCCCAGATCCCAATCCAGGGCAAGGGGCACCAGGCTGTGTAACCCGGGGCCTGACATTCCCTCGGCCCGGACGCACCACCAACACCCTGGGCTAGTGACCTCCTACCCCAACCCTGGGGGGCTAGGCATGCAAACCCACCCCAGGTTCTGGAGTGTACTGACACGCCAGCCCCCATTTCTCCCACAGTCATTCTCCCAGACAAAGTGACACACCCACACATACAAACACACAAGCACAAACCCGTACCCACACACAGGGATTCCCTCCCTCCACATATACACCCCCACAGGCACACACACACACACACACACACACACACACACACACGTGGGCACCGGAAGAAGAGGGACAGCCACCCTTCCCTCACCCAACCCCCACCCCTCTAGGAACAAGGTTACCAGCACCTAGAGCACCACCAGGACCCCGGGGAAGTCTTGCGCCCCCAGTGTAGATCGGGGCCCAGCCCAGAGAAAGACCAGCCCTTAGGTACCCAGGGCCAAGGGCCCGCACCCAGACGCAGACGCAACAGAGAGGCAAGGCCAGCTAGCCCAGGGCCACGGCATGTCCCCCCAGCCACACCTCCTCACCACCACAGGGGCCCCCACACAACCTCTACTAGGCCAGACGTACAGCCCCCCCCCCCCATTTGTCGGTCTGGCTTGGGTGAGCGGGGGCTCTATACTATTGCCTTACATCTGTGGTGGTGTTGGTTCCAAGATTGTCATAGCCAGGAGCGGCACTGGGGTTAAGCTCCCAGTGCTCATAAAATGCTCCTTACGGCGTGCGTCTCGAAAAGCCTCTGACAACTAAGTCCAACTCCTAGCCTGCCCGTGTGGTTTAGTCTCTAAGCCCGGCGGAACTGCTTTTACTAATAGGAGAAGGGGCGAGGGCGGATCTCTGGCGCCTTAAAACCAGATGCTTCGGGTAGATGGTGGCTCGTCAACCTGGGAAGGTAGCCCATCTAGGGGAAGGTAAACCCTGATTTCAAACCTCCACTGCCTTGTGGCACACCCGGTCACAGAAAGGCTTCGGGAGTCAACCCTGAGGAAAAATCCGGAGTCGGAGCCCCTAAGGCAGTTCTCTGTTGTGCTCAACATCGTTCTGGCAGCTCCTGCAACGGCGCTGGTGCCAAACTATAGCAGCCCTGCTGTTCCTTTGGATTCATCAGTGACGTGGAGAGGGGGGACATGCTGCATGGGCAACATCTTGTCCTCCATATCTTCCTGCCCAGGCTTGAATCCTACCAACGCCCAACGCTGGAAGGTAGAACACCGGTGCGCATCGGCCTGTTCAGCCACAGGCGGTGCTGTTCCAGCAGAGTAGATGTTTAGGATTCTCTTCCATGGTCATCATAGACCGACGGAGGCTGACGACGACGACATCTGTGGTGTGGGCTCTGGTCTGTCCTGATCGGGGTGGCCTCTGTGGTCATGGGTTGTGTAGTCTTCTGGCATTGGGGGCTCCACAGGATGGTGTTCCTTCAGATGGTGCCTCGGTGCTGAGCTATGTTTCTTCTGTTTTATATGTGTGTGTGAGAAGAAGAGAGTGGTGCATGTGCCTGTGTGTGTGGGGGGGGAGATGTATCATGCAAATATACTGCATGTATTTAAATTTGTCTACATCTTTTATCTATGTAAAGCTCTTTGCGCAGCATTGAATGTTTGAAAAGTGCTTTACAAATAAAGTTTGATTAATTGAAGGACAGCAGCCATGGCCACCGGCCCCAGTGGGCCACAGGAGACCCCCCAACAACCAGGGCACAGCTAGGAGCTAGGCTTTGACATTTACTGTACGTAAAATCATACATTGGGGCAGTGACATTGGGGCAGCGCGGTGGCGCAGTGGTTAGCACTGTGGCAGCACAGCAACTCACCCTTGGCCATGGGATCCCTGGTTCGATCCCGGCCCCTGACCAACAGTGATCTGTGTATGTTCTCCCCATGTCTGCGTGGGTTTACTCCGGGAGCTCTCCGGTTTCCTCCCACTGGCCAAAAAACATGCAGGTTAGGTTAATTGGAGACTAAAAAAAAAAAAAAAAAGTGGTGTGAATGTGTGTGTGAATGGTAAAGGGATAGCGCCGTACTGTGGCTGCTTCATCCATCCAGGTGGATGCCCTCAATTTCCCCTCTGGGGATCAATTAAGTATACAAAATCAAATTTAAAAAAAAAATTCTGTTAGTAGGGTTCCGTATCAGGCACATTAAAGGATAACAGTTTACTGTTATCCTTTTTTCAGACAAATATGAGAAGAAGATGTTTATTTTACCTCAACATGTTTCAGCTGACATCTGCAGTCTTCCTCAGAAGCGTCAGCTGATCACTATGACGTGTCATTTATCAGCTGTTTTTCCTAGGCGCAGCCAGCCCGGTGGACCTGACAAATCCACCTGGCTGGCCGTGCCCACTGCCATCAGATGGTCTCTGGAGAATGGAGTCCCAGGTGTGAGAAAGCATAAATGCCCCCTCTTCTGAGGAAGACTGCAGATGTCAGTCCAAACATGTCAAGGTAAAATAAACATCTCATCTTTGTCTGGAAAAAAAGGAAAACAGTAAAGTAACAATTAAAAAAGAAAGCAAAGTCCACTATTCTGTTACAATCAGGTAATAATAAATATTTAGGAATGAGTATTTCCCACAGGTTCACAGAGTTGCTGCTACTGAATTACACTTCCTGTGTGAAAAAATTTTATTAAAAAAAGAAATGGTCCCATATGCATGCAGCATACAAACCCAGGAATATTAGTAAACTAATATTAATAGAAACCTCATAATACTAATAGAAACCTCAAAACCATCTCTGGGCTCCAGAATACCTCCCCCCAGGCCACGGGGGGCAGGGAGTGGGCGAACAACCTGAATCTGTTTTTCCAATAGGTTTGACCAACCGCCCTCCCCCCTGACTGCACAACAACCACTGCTGCCTCTAAAGAAATCAAGTCCTGCTGCCCACTCCCCACTCCACCAACACCCCCCCACTCCCAACACACAGCCCCCCATCCTGACCCTGACCAGGACCCAGGTGAGGACGGAGCTGAGGAAGATCAAGGCGAGGAAGGCGTCGGGACCGGATGGCATCAGCGCAAAGCTCCTCAAGTCCTGTGCAGACCAGCTGTGTGGGATTGTGACGTACATCTTCAACCTGAGCCTGAAGCTGGGGAGGGTACCACAGCTGTGGAAAACATCTTGTGTGGTACCTGTACCAAAAACTTCCCACCCCAAAGACCTGAACAGCTACAGACCGGTGGCCTTGACGTCCCACTTGATGAAGACCCTGGAGAGACTGCTCCTTGCTCACCTCCGCCCCCTGGTGGAACCAGCGATGGATCCACTCCAGTTCGCCTACCAGCATGGCATTGGGGTGGAGGATGCGGTGATCTTCCTCCTTCACCGTTCTCTGTCCCACCTGGAGAAGCCCGGGAATATGGTGAGGATCATGTTCTTTGACTTCTCCAGTGCTTTCAACACCATCCAACCGATGATCCTGAAGGACAAGCTGCTGCGCGCAGGGGTGGACCAGCACCTGTCATCATGGATCCTGGACTACCTCACGAACCGGCCTCAGTTTGTGAGAACCCGGGACTGTGTGTCCGACACGATCATCGGTAGCACGGGGGCCCCCCAGGGAACGGTGCTGGCTCCCTTCCTGTTCACTCTTTATACTGCGGACTTCTCACACAACACAACACACTGCCATCTACAGAAGTTCTCTGATGACTCTGCGATCGTTGGCCTCATCTCCAATGGAGATGAAGCTGAGTACAGAGGGCTTATCCAGGACTTCGTGGACTGGTGCCATCGGAACTGCCTCCAGATCAACGCGAGGAAAACTAAGGAGCTGGTGGTGGACTGCCGCAGGCATGGGCAGCCCCTCACAGCACCAGTAAATATACAGGGAACAGACATCAAGATGGTGACATCCTATAAGTACCTGGGTGTTCATCTGAACAATAAACTAGACTGGTCACACAATACTGACGCACTCTACAAGAAGGGACAGCGCAGGCTGTTCCTGCTGAGGAGACTCAGGTCTTTTGGTGTACAAGGGGCACTGCTGAAGACATTCTATGACATGGTGGTGGCATCAGCCATCACTTTTGGAGTGGTCTGCTGGGGCAGTGGCATTACTGCAGCCGACAGGAAGAGACTGAACAAACTGATCAAGAAAGCTAGCTCTGTCCTGGAGCAGCACCTTGATCCGGTGGAGGAGATAGGAGAGAGAGAAGGACGGTGGCTAAACTGTCATCTCTGCTGGAGTCCGAGTTTCACCCTATGCAGGACATACTGAATGCACTGAGGAGCTCATTTAGCAGCAGACTACATCATCCCAGGTGCACAACCGAGAGGTTTCGCAGGTCCTTCCTACCAACGGCTGTCAGACTGTACAACCTAAGCAGGGCTGCTCGCAGAGATAGCAAAAAGACGTAACAAACTTATAGTTTTTTGAATGCAAAAGATGCAATAGACTTACACAATGGTCCCCTCCGGCATACAACTAGGAAAATACCGGTCACTGTGGAGGGTGAGAATATGTATGGGCACATAATCATACCATGTAGGATAACTAAGTAGACGGTTATGCTGTTTCATCCCATCTAGCAACAATGCTCTGCACTGTGTGTGTTTATATATTTACATATTTATTCCATCTAGCTACAATGCTCCGCACTGGGTGTGTTCATATTTATATATCTATATATTTATTCCATCTAGCTACAATGCTCCGCACAGTGTGTTTATATATTTACATATTTATTCCACCTAGCTGCAATGCTCCGTACTGTGGGTGTTTCTATATTTACATATTTATTCCACCTAGCTGCAATGCTCCGTACTGTGGGTGTTTCTATATTTACATATTTATTCCATCTAGCTACAATGCTCCGCACTGTTTATATATTCATATATTTATTCCATCCAGCTACAATGCTCTGCACTGTGTGTCTGTATATATATATTTTATAGTAATATGTACATATGTATATTAGCTGCTCTTGCTTGCTTGTTTTTTTTCTTGCCTTCTGATTGTTGCTCTGAGTGTTGCTATCCCTGTGCTGTTGCAATCCTGGAATTTCCCCGTTGTGGGACTAGTAAAGGCTTATCTTATCTTATCTTAAACTGGAGGTCTTTGCCCATGAGGAATGGGCTAAGATTCCTCAGGAACACTGCCAGAAGCTGGTGTCTGACTATGCATCACATTTCCAGCAGCATTTCCAGCAAAACGGTGCTCTACTGAGCATTAAAGATGCTTGTCATGAAGGAGTTCAATAATTTTGAAACTGCAGTAGTCATTAAAGTGACATTTGGTATTGAATTTGGAGAAACCACTTGTAATATTAATTGTGTTGAGCTATTTAAATTGTTATGGTTTGATTTGTTTATTGCTAACAGCTGCTAGTTTGTACATTTTGCCAGTAAATCTCATTTACATTGGAGGTTGAATGATTTTGATTGTAACTGTATGTGGGGCCCTGGGCTACTGTCCTGGTAAGCCTGTCATGAACTGCCCTTTAAGGGCTGACTGAGGACTCCAAACACCAGCTGTGAGTAGCATGTTAATGACAAAAACACAAAATAACAAAAGGACACTCACAAAAACAGGAACAGTGGAATAATCCAAGGAATAAGGTATGTAGAAACGTCAGTGCAGACGGGAGCTCCGTCTGGGAGTAATGAGGAAACAGAGAGAAATGTGACTGGGAACGGCAGTCTAACCCTGCAAACGACGCAGCAATGGACTGCGTTGCAGTGAGGCTTATAAAGACACAGGGGAGACAACACAAATGATGACAAGTGATTACAGGTGTGGGAGGACATGAGCGAGGATGATTGACCTAACTAATCACAGCTTAGACAGACTGTGAACTTTGCTAGAAAATGGAAGTAAACAAAGACAACTGTCAAAATAAAAGCACAGGATGAAAAAAATGTCAAAGGAACCAATTACAAGACGAAAAACTCAGATCACATGATCAATCCAAATCCAAACTCAAATACAAATAACACAACTGAAGTGAGAAAATACAGAAAATAACCTAAAATAACTGAAAGCGTGAGTGCAGTTCTCTCACTGTGCTCCACATCATGACAAAGCCCTTCCTTTAATCGGGTCCTGGAAGACTGACTAATACAATAAAATAATGATACGTGTCCAGATCCACAAACTTTAACAGGTACAATGGATATAAAAAGTGTACACACTCCTGTTCAAATGCCTGTTAAAATGAGACCAAGATAATCATTTCAAAACTTTTTCCTCGATTAATGTGACCTATAACCTGTACAACCCAATTGAAAAACAAACTGAAATCTTTTAAGAGGAAAAATTAAAAATGAAAAACTTACAATAGCTTGTTTGCATAAATATGCACACCCTCTTATAACTGGGATGTGGCTGTGTTCAGAATTAACCAATCACAGTCAAGCTCATGTTAACTGGGAGTCAGCACACACCTGCCACCATTTAAAGTGCCTCTGATTAACCCCAAATAAAGTTCAGCTGTTCTAGTAGGCTTTTCCTGACATTTTTGTAGTCACATCTTAAAGCACAAGCCATGGTCCGTAGAGAGCTTCCAAAGCATCAGAGGGATCTCATTGTTCAAAGGTATCAGTCAGGAGAAGGGTACAAAAGAATTTCCAAGGCATTAAATATACCATGGAACACAGTGAAGACAGTCATCATCAAGTGGAGAAAATATGGCACAACAGTGACATTACCAAGAACTGGACATCCTTCCAAAATTGATGAAAAGTTGAAAAGAAAACTGGTCAGGGAGACTGCCAAGAAGCTGAAGCTGACAGCAACAATGAAGGAGCTGCAGGAATTTCTGGCAAGTACCAGTTGTTCAGTACATGTGACAACATTCTCCCATCTAGGGCGGCAAGGACGGAAGCCTCATCTTACAAAGAAAAACATCCAAGCCATTTGAAATCTCCCAAGCGCATGTGGGAAAATGTGTTATGGTCCGATGAAACTAAGGTTGAACTTTTTGGCCATAATTCCAAAAGGTATATTTGGCACAAACACAACACTGCTCATCACAAAAAGAACACCATACCTACAGTGAAGCATGGTGATGGCAGCATCATGCTTTGGGGCTGTTTTTCTTCAGATTGAACTGGGGCCTTAGATAAGGTGGAGGGAATTATGAACAGTTCCAAATACCAGTCATTGTTGGCACAAAACCTTCAGGCTTCTGCTAAAAAGCTGAAGATGAAGAGGAACTTCATCTTTCAGCACAACAATGATCCAAAGCACACATCCAAATCAACAAAAGAATGGCTTCACCAAAAGAAAATTAAGGTTTTGGAATGGCCCAGCCAGAGTTCAGACCTGAATCCGATCAAACATGTGTGGGGTGACCTGAAGAGGGCTGTGCGCAGGAGATGCCCTCGCAATCTGACAGAGTTGGAGCGTTTTTGCAAAGAAGAGTGGGCATATATTGCCACATCAAGATGTGCCACGCTGATAGGTTCCTACCCAAAAACACTGAGTACGGTAACAAAAGCCAAAGGTGCTGCAACAAAGTATTAGTTTAAGGGTGTGCATATTTATGCAAATAGGTTATTGTAAGTTTTTTTATTTTTCCTTTTTCTCCTTAAAAGATTTCAGTTTGTTTTTCAATTGGGTTGTACAGGTTATAGGCCACATTAATGGTGGAAAAGGTTTTGAAATGATTTATCTTGATCTCATTTTTTTACGTCACAAAAATCTGGCAGTTGAACAGGGGTGCGGAGACTTTTTATATCCACCGTAATTATAGCATTAATAACAAATGTACAGTTTTGTTTTTTAATCCATCCGTCTTCTATCAACCTTATTCCTGGGGGTACCGCTGTAGGAACGATTATAGACGGAACTTCCAGTTTCAGCTGCAGTAGTGTTAAATCAGTCAGAGTGGAGTAGCAGGGGCATTTAAAAATAGCGTTTTTAAAAGTTTTCCAAATTCATTTTAATGTATAGTCTGTTATGTATGAGAATTGGACTTTGGGGTTTGCCATAGCACTGCCGGGGTGGGGGGAGTAGGTGATGTCAGGCAGGCTACGGTGGGGAATATAAATTGGAAAAAGAGCTAAATAAAGTTCAGTTGTATGTTCATCAAGAAGCTCTCTGTCCTGTATTATTTCTGACTTAACATAGTCCACATACGTGTTTTGCACTCAAGTGGCAGCTAATTTCAGCTCTTCTAGTTTTTGTATTTTTTGAATGTTTTGGCATAGTTCTGGTACTTGTTGCTGGTGTTCGTGGTTGTGCCAGACTGGATAAATGGAGGCTTCTCACCACACGGTGACAGACGACATCCAAGCACGGTGTTGTGGCGTACGTCTGCTCTAAGGTAAATTTGATTATGTCCAACATATTTTAACAAAATGCAGCTGACTTTATTGCAGTGGAGACATGCTGGTCTGAATGCGCTCCGCGTCATTATGAGTACAGGCAACGAGAAGTCATAAATCATGACTCTTTCTTTGTTTGGTAGCGGCAAAGTCCCAGGAAAACACCCATGAGTGTCTGGTATCATTGGAAAGCTTAGAAATTGTACTTTCTAAAAATACCTATGTTTTTGCGGAAGACATAACTTCCAACTGATCGAATGCAAGTTTTCAACCTAGCTAAAATATAAACAAATCATCTTTTTCTGGGTCAGTTTTTGCGCACTACCTACAAATTAAATATCATTTTGAAGGTCTTTCAATACAGAATATGGAAAGAACGTTACATCAGTTTTGAAAATGTCCTCAAAGTGACTCATTTTGCCACTATGGGTCATTTGTTTACATCGTTGGCATCTTAGCAGCGGCACTAACTAACTGTGTACGAGGCCACTTTTGAAGGTCATATTCCCATCCCTCGATAGTCGTGGGAAGTGGTATGATTATATTACTGTTTTGAGGTGCAAGAGGCCGTGTTCCCACATTTCTGATGCCGAAGTCATTGTTTTTAACAAGGAAAAGTGTCCCGTTTCAGTGACAACCATACGTTCTAAACTAGTACCGGAAGTTGCTATCACAATTCATGCAAGGCATCATGGGGTCTAGGAATAAGGTGGATATTGATAAGGCAAAAACTCTCCAGTTTATAAATTACAGCCAAGCAATTTTACCTTCATTTTTTTTTTTTCCACAATATCTTTATTGAACCTTTTTTTTTTTTTAACAAACATGATACAAACAATCAAACACTAACACTAAAGTACTACAAAAAAAAATGCACTAAAAACACCAACAACCACCAACAAAATCAAGTCATCAACAATGCTCCTCTGTTTAGTCTAGACAATCCAATACATAAGTATACATATTATGTTCACCAGTTTGGAATTTACAAGGTCCACACACATCATTCACCTTCTTCTTCAAGAGTTATGTTTAAATTTTTTACATAATCAATAAAAGGTCTCCATATATTCTCAAACACAATTTCCTTTGATTTCAGTATATATGTTATTCTTTCTAATGGAAGGTTTGTTAACATCTGTCTTAACCACTGAGTCACATCTGGTCTATGAGTCTTTTTCCATAATAGTGCAATACATTTTTTGGCATTAAGCAAACTGAGGTCTATGAATGTTCTTTCACTTTTATTAAAATTATGCTTTTCTGGGTACAGACCCAACAAAAACAGTTTAGGATTCAATATGATTTGTTTTGAGATTATTTTTTCAATTGTTACCCTCACCTCTTCCCAAAACATTCTTATTAATCTACATTCCCATAAACAATGAAATAGGGTTCCTTTACTTTCCATGCATTTTGTGCATGTATCTGGTATATTTTTGTTATATCTATTTAATTCCTCCGGTGTAACATACATCCGCATTAACCATTTGAAATGTATCAATTTAAGGCGTGCATTTATTGATTTGGTTTGAGCTTCTGTACAAGCCAATTCCCATTGTTCCTCTGAAATTTCAGTTTGCAGATCTTCTTTCCAGTAGTTTAATCTTTTCAGTGAATTTTCACTTGAAGATAGTGTCAATGAGTTATAAAACTCTGAAATAATACCCTTTCTTTTACTATCTTTCATCATCATTTTTTCCAAGGATGAATAAATAGGTCGAGTGAGAGCTTTATTTTGATTTGATCGAATAAAGTTTCTAAGTTGAAGATATTTAAAAAAATGTGTTCTATTGAGATTAAATTTGATCCTCAGCTCTTCAAAAGACATTATGTTATCTGCACATGGCAAATATAAATCCTGAATCTTTTGTATCCCTTTTAAATTCCATACTTTAAATACAGCATCCGCTCTCCCTGGTTTAAAATATTGATTACCCCATATTGGACTAAATTGTGACAATAACTGTGGTTCTTTTAAATAGTTTTTAGCTTCACACCATATTTTGATCATATGCTTTACAAATGGATTTTTAACTTGTTTTTGTAATTTTTTTGCCGAATCTGAGTATATGAATATGGGAAGAGGTAAAGGTAAATTGTATGATTCCATTTCAGTCCAGTGAGGGAGATCATTTGATGAAAAATAATATGTCATAGACCTCAGTTGTGCCGACCAATAATACAACATAAAATTTGGACATTTCAGACCTCCACGATCAAATGGTAAATATAATAAAGACAAACGTAATCTAGCCCTCCTGTTGTTCCATATAAATTCCACTAACTTTTTTTTTATTCTTGAGAATAGATCTAAAGGTGGTGATAAGGGAATGTATTGAAATAAATAAAGTATTTTAGGTAAAATATTACTTTTAAGTATATTGATTCTCCCGATCATCGACATTGGTAGTGACATCCATCTCTGAGTTAACTCATTGATATCTGACATTAAGGCTTCATAGTTGACACTGGCGACTGATTCTAGCTTAGGCACAATTTGGATTCCTAAATATTTAAACTGATTTACAACATTGAATTGATTTACCTCAGGGGCTGGGTAATTTCTCTGGGTCTCATTTAGCATTAATATTGAAGATTTAGTTTTATTTATTTTATATCCTGATATTTCCCCAAAATTCTTTATTAAATTCAACAAGGTTGGAATTGATTTTTTTAGATTCGACATAAACAAAATTATGTCATCGGCGTACAGGGAGATTTTATGTTCTGTTGGTCCAACTTTAATTCCATATATTTGTGAATGTAAACGTATCGCTATCGCTAAAGGTTCAATTGCCATAGTAAACAGTAAAGGTGAAAGTGGACAGCCTTGTCGACATCCTCTATTGATTTTTATTGGTTTTGAAATATTGTTATTTGTTAGGATTTCTGCTGTAGCATTATTGTATATTATTTGAACCCATTTTATGAAATTATTTCCAAGTCCAAACCTTTGTAGGACTTCAAAAAGAAAGGGTCATTCAACTCTATCAAAGGCCTTTTCGGCGTCCAGTGATAGGAGAGCTGTATCCGGTGCTTCTTTATTAAAATAAATAATATTAAATAGTCTTCTTACATTATGGAAGCCTTGTCTACCCTTTATAAAGCCATTCTGATCTCGATTAATAATATTTGGTAAAATTTCTTGTATTCGTCTTGCTAAAATTTTACAGATTATCTTAAGGTCGGCGTTTAATAGGCTTATTGGTCTCATATTTTCACATTTATTAGAGGGCTTACCTGGTTTTGGCAGCAGTATAATTAAGGCATTATTTATGTATGATGGTAAATTATTATTTTGAAATGCTTCTAAAACCATTTCCAAAAAAGGTTTTATTAATTTATTCTTAAATTTTTTATAAAGGTCAACTGGAAGACCATCTGGTCCTGCACTTTTTCCTGATTTCATATTATCAATGGCTAGCCCAACTTCTTCTTGACTAATTTTAGACTCCAATATCTCCCTGTTTTCATTTGGAATACACGGTATAGATAGTTCGTTCAAAAACCCATTTAGTTTTGTTAAATCAGGTTCATTTTTGGTATCATATAATTTTTCATAGTAATCTCTAAAGGCTCTATTAATTTCTAAAGGATCTATAACTACCTGTCCGTTACTTATAATACTGGTAATTGGTGTTTTAGTTTCTAATTGTTTAATCTGCCATGCTAATAATTTTCCTGATTTTTCACCTTGTTCATAAAAAGATTGTTTCAATCTTAGAAGACTCGAGGCAGCTCTATTCGCTGATTTTTTGTCGTATTCAGCTCTCAAAATCAGTAATTCATTCTCCAACCTTGGGTCACTTCCTGCATACACTTTTTCCTGAAGACTTTTTATTTTATGTTCCAATTTAGCTCTCTCCTCTCGAGTCTTCTTAGATTTTGATCCTGTATAACTAATAATATGTCCCCTAATAAAAGCTTTGAAAGCCTCCCACTTTACACATGCTGATGTTTGTGTAGTATTGATGTCAAAGAACTCGTCTATCTGTTTTTCTATATACTTGACAAATTCCTCATCCTGAAGCCATTTATGCTGAAATTGCCATCTACCTGATTCCTTTGTCAATTTTTTATCTACATATATTAGACAACAGGGTGCATGATCAGAGATCACGATGTTATCATAAAAGCAGTTTTGAATCTTGGACCTTAATTCTGTGGAAATCAAAAAATAATCAATACGTGAGAATGTCTTGTAGGTACTGGAATAACAAGAATAGGCTTTAACTTGTGGTTTCATTTCTCTCCATATATCTAACAATCTCAATTCTTTCATAAAATGATTAATAGTCGTCCTACATCCAATGTGCGTACAATCCAGTCCTGTTGATCTATCTATACCTGGATTCAATGTACAATTAAAATCCCCTGCTATTATATGTTGCCCTGTAAGTGATGATAAGATAAGAAATAAATTAGCAAAGAACTTCTGATCATCTATATTGGGACCATATAAGTTCACAAGATTTATATTTTCTAATAGCAAAGAACCTTGAATGATTACATATCTTCCAAATTTGTCTCCAATTACATTTTTCACTTGAAAAGGAACTGATTTATGTATGAGAGTCATAACTCCCCTGGCTCGGGATGAAAATGAAGAGGTGAATACACTTCCTTGCCATCTACTCCTAATTCTTTTAACATCCTCCTCTATTAGATGAGTTTCTTGTAAAAACACAATTTTTGAACCCATGTCTTTTATTTTATTCATAACTTGTTTAAGTTTTTTTAAATTTTGTAGACCTCTGCAATTCCATGAAGTTAAATTAAGATTAACACTTTGGTTTATGATCAATAGAGAGTTTGGGATTACCTTGCAGTGTAAACATGCTCATACAGAGAAGCAAAAACATGAGTGGTTGAACATTCATCCTACAAACTATACACAAACAAATTTCCCCTTCCCACACTTGTGGCAAACCCCCCAAAATCAAAAGAAAAATTCTGTCTCCCGATATAGCCATCGACCGTTCCACACCCACGGGGAACAGCCTAAGCCACTCCTTCTTCATCCTCCCAATCACCCTAACTCTACTGCTTTTAATGACGTAACATTAACTCTCCTCTGTAGTTTTCCAACTTAACTCCAAAATTTTAACAACTTTGTACATCATAGTTTTTTTTGTTTGTTTTGTTTTTGTTTTGTTTTTTTAATATATAATACAATCTATATTTTGTAAACTTACTATTTACTTCAAGTCAGTCAGATGCCTGTGCAAATGCTTAATTATTCTACCTTATATTTTGTTCATGCTTAGCTCCCACCAGTCTCTTCTTCTTCTTTGATCTTCTTGATGAACTCCTGCGCCTCCTCTGGGGTCTTGAAGATGTGGGTTCTGCCCTCATACGTGGTCAGCAGTCTCGCAGGATAGATTACACCATGACGAATCCCAAGGTTGCGCAGCTCCTTACGTATGGGATCAAACTGCTTCCTCAATTGCTGGATTCCTGTGGCCAAATCTGGGTAGAACCGCACCTGCTGGTCCTGGTGTTTAATCTCTCCTTTAGCTCGTGCAGTGTTGAAGATCTTCATCCTGTCTCTGTTGCTAAGAAACTTCATAATTAAGGTCCTCGGCGGTCCCTTATCTCTCCGTGGGCCAATACGATGTGCTTTTTCCAGAACCACTGCTGATTGCAACTCCTCGCTGCCCAGCACCTCCGGAATCCACTTTTCCAGAAAGGAACATACGTCCCGACCTTCTGATTCCTCTGGAAGACCCACCAGCCTCAAGTTATTCTGTCTCGACCGAGATTCCAAATCCAAAATATTATCTTCCAGAGATTTTTTTTTTTTTTCCAAAGTGCGCACCTTTAATTGAAGACGGGTGACGTCATCTTCAGCACTAGCGAGACGGAGCTCCATCTGCGCCGTTCGTTCTACACAGTCACCCAATTCCTTTCTTATTCCTTCCAACGCTGTCATAATCCCATCAAATCTAGAGGAAAAGTCCACTCTCATTGAACTCATGGCAGCCATCAGCGCATCTGCGCCTCCCCCCGCAGACATCGCATCGTTGCCAGCCTCCTCCGCCATATATGGAGTTTTATTTGCTGCGTCACAGACCTGAAAGTCCGTTAATTTGGACTGTTTCGGCGGCTCGCTTTTTCCTTTACCTGGTTTTCCAGCCTTAGGCTTCGCCGACATATCCTCGCCCAAACGCTGGGATACGTTCTGTCCCAAATGAGAGAGTTATTTGCCGATTCTTTTTCTCCAGGAGCAGAGCAGAGCGAGACACGTCCGTCTTACGTGGCAGCCATAACCGGAAGTCATTTTACCTTCATTTTAGGATTTAAAATGACTAGATTTTTTGCCTTTCAAAACAGATTTTTCCATAATAAAGTCTGCTGATGCCTGATTCCAGGTAGGCTCCGGCATGGTTTTGTGTTAAAACTGAGCCTTTGGCTCCATCTTCCTGACAGCAGCACATAATCACGTCCTCCTGAACAGATGTTTGTGTTCTGTGTACGCTGGGCCTCTGCAGTTATTCCTGTTTCTTCTCCATCCTCAAGATGGTACCTACACTTGTTGTGCTGAATACAGTCACATATGAGGCTTTTAAAGCTTTTCATATTACAGATAATAAACTCAGTCAAAAGGAGACACCCACTTGTGGACTCAGAGGGGATGAGGACAGCGACTAAAGTGCCCTCTGGTGACTAAAGCAGGAGACGAGAGGGAAATTTTTAGCGCTTCATGATGGCCCTTTGTGCAGTGAATTGTTAAAGATTGCCCTTTATAGTAAAAAAATCCAATGATTTGTCTTAATGGATGCTCTTTAGTGGAGAAAAATCTGATGCTGTAAGATATAAATATTTCAATGGTTTATTATACTGTGTTTTATCATAGACGTTATAATTTTCATCTTTTCAAACCAGGGCCGTTCCTAGCTTTTTGGGGGTCCTATGCAAGATTGTGTTTGGAGGTCCCAATTTTTATTAATAAAGAGATTAAATCCTTTAAAATAAAACAAGAAAATCTCTTCCCTCCCAACAAAACATAAAAAAAACAAATGGGTCATTGTTTAGATTAACAGAAAAAAAAATAAACCATTGCACAGATTAAAAATATAACCAGCATCCATATGAATGCTGCAAGTTTACGAGACAAAAGTTGCAAATTTAAATGAAAAAAGTCAGTATTTATGAGACAAAATTTATGAGAAAGAAGTGGCAAATTTACAATGAAAAAGTAGTGAATTTCCAAGAAAAACATGCACATTTACTAGAAAAAAAATAGAAAAAAATTATGAGAAATAGTTTAAATTTTATGGGGGAAAGTAGCAAATTTACAAGCAAAAGGAAGTCCCAAATTTATGGAAAAAAGTTGCAGATTTTTTTTTTTAATTGAAAATTTAGAAGAAAAATGTCACAAATTTATGAGAAAAAAAGTTGAAGGTCCTTTCATTTCTCCCCGAAACATGCAAAGGGTGAGTTTATACTTTGGGGGCTCCCTGATGGCTGAGGAGACCTGTTCCATTTGTGTATTCTGCTTTATAGGCAGAAACTACTCTGTCTCATACTATCTTATGGTGTCAGTAAGCATCACAGATGTTTACATGCTGGTGGTGCCAAATAAGACGCAGTGAGCGGGTTCCCTTTGAAATTGTTTGCCCCTGCAGTTCAAACAGTCTGAGTCCACTCCTGGAGACGCCTAAAAAACACAGCAGTAGCATACAGATGTGAAACAAGGGCATTTATCTGTGATGGGTCCTTTGAGACGTGGACTCCAAACATCCCCTCGTCTGTTACCGCTGTATGGCTGCCTCAGGTGTTTGATGGAGAGCTGCCGGATGGCGGGGTGGGCTGTGGGTGCTCCTGTCTGGCCCACTGTGGAGCAGCGATGGCTGCTCGTAGACAAACCGCTCAAGTGCTTCTCTGACCTGACACACAGCAAACAGAGAAAGCCAGGCCATAGTGGATATGTTCTAAGCGTAAAGGTAAGCCAGTAATCTGATGACCTGCATTAAACCCATCTGGGCATCATATGGGTTTAAGGCGGGTGAGCAGGTTTCAGTACACTGGCGCCAAAAAGTACAGGGAAAAAGTCACAAATTTATTAAAAAAAAGTTGACAAATTTACCAGAAAAAAAAGTAAAATTACCTTTTTTTGTAAGTTACAAACTTACAAAAAAAACAGTAATTTACAAGAAAAAAAAGACAAATTTATGAGGAAAAAATTTGAAAAAGTTGCAAATTAACAAAAAAAGTAGCAAATATGAGTAAATACATTGAAAATTTATGAGGAAAAAAATCACAAATTTATGAAAAAAAGTTGCAAGTTTACATTAATAAAAGTTGAACATTTTTGAGAAAGTTCCAAAATTACACGAAATTGGCAAATTTGCGAGAAAAAAGTCAAACTTTTACTAGAAAAACTAACAAATTTATGCAGAAAAAAGCTGCAAATTAATGAGAAAATACCTCCCCCTCTCCAGGCTGTCTTCCACCTTCTCCATACTCTCACTACAATGTCATCTGCAAACATCATGGTCCATGGAGACTCCTGCCTGACCTCATCTGTCAGCCTGTCCATCACCATGGCAAACAAGAAGGCGCTCAGAGCTGATCTCTGATGTAACCCCACCCCCACCTTAAATCCATCTGTCACTCCTACAGCACACCTCACCACTCACTGTAATCACCAGTGTTCCTCATGCAGTACCGCACTTCCTCTCTTGACACCATATGCTTTCTCTAGATCCACAAAGACACAGTGCAACTCCTTCTGACCTTCTCTTGACTTCTCCATCAACACTCTTGAAGCAAACATTGCATCTGTAGTACTCTTTCTCGGCATGAAAGCGTACTGCTCTTTCCCATGTCTTCATACTGCGACTGATCAGCTTTATGCCTCTGTAGTTACTACAGCTCTGAGCATCACCTTTGTTCTTGAAAATTGGTACCAAAACACTTCTTCTTCACTCCTCAGGCATCCTCTCACTCTCCAAGATTGTGTTAAACAATCTGGTAAAAAAAAAGTCCACTGCCATCTCTCCTAAACATCTCCATACCTCCACAAGTACAGTGGTGTGAAAAAGTGTTTGCTCCTTAGTGGTTTCTTATTTTTTTGTATGTTTGTCACACTTAAATGTTTCAGATCATCAAACAAATTTAAATATTAGACTGTGGTGACCCACAACACTCTACAGGAACATTCCTCACACTCAGCATGTCTGCAGGAACCAGAGGGCAATTTGCATACGGACAGAGAGCCCCTGGGGGACAACCAGAACAATGGACTATTGTTTATACATCCCCGGATTAAGAAGAGGACGTCCGGGTGCCAGTTGGTCATGCTAATCATGTGTATTGACTGATATGTATACCAATATGCTAATGTACCATGCATTCTCTTTTGTCTGTATAAAAGAGCTTACTATACATGCCTCAACAACACAGTAACACAGTAGCTCAGAGCTACGATGTGTGTCTCATTATGATGGAGGAAATAAAACTCTGCAACCTTCCAGCTCGTCGCATCTCGCCTGATCTTATTCCTCCACACTGGTGACCCTAGATGTGTCATGGTGCGCCCCTCGCCTGATCTTTTACCTCCACACTGGTGACCTGACAAGAGAGAATGACCGTCTGCTCCCTCTCACCGCGCTGTGGACACAGAGGACCAGAGAACGCCTGCAACCTCTTCATCCTCACCGGAGCGCGCTCTCCGGAGCGCAGCGCTGGGACCGACACGCACCATGAATGGCGACACGAGCGAAACGAAGGAAGCAGCCTGAACTGGGGCGATCACCGGCGCCGACTGCGTTGATTTCCACCAAGCCGCCCGACCCTGACTCAGCTCACAACAACGAAGCCCCGCACGCACACCGCAGGATTACAAGGACAGCACAATTGCCAGCTACGTGGTCACTGCGCCAAGCGCACGCCACGCGCAGGGACAATACGGCTCCACAGACTGATACATTGTCCTCCGCAGCTGCACATGCCAAAGAAACATGGCCGATCGCCAGCTTTGGAACCTTAAAGGCTGCTCACGCACCTGAAGCAGACGTGCAGCCCGCACACAGGACTTTGTATGGGTTTCTCAGCCACGATGCACAACGGGAGCCTAGCCGATTGCTGTCCCCAAGGGCTTTAGGGCTGCGTCTGCACCGAAAGCCAAACCGCCAACTTCCTCACATAGCTGCAGTTGTTTCACATCCGCTACTCATCCTTGGGGGATTTGGGCCGTTCGCCTTCCCCACATCCTTGCTGGACCAAGCCACGAGAAGAGTCAGAGACTTAATTTTTTTTTTTTCACAGCCGCTGCAGATCACTGCCCCTGGTTTACTGAGAAAGTCCCTCACCATCGCGGATCCACACGCAATTTTTGTGCAGCCCAGACACCTTTGACGTCCCGGGCCAGCACTCACTTACTCCCACCCCCCTCCCCCTCCTCCTCCACAGCGCTCTTCCCGCACTTCACTCCCTAAAGCCGGCCGATCGCCGTCTTGTTCCATTACACACGACACGCACCGGCCCTGGCACCCACAATCCACAGCCGTTCAATGTGCTGGAAACCGGACCTGGAGCCAAACGACGGTGGGGGGGGGGGGGGGGTGTCACAGCCCCTGCTGAGTGTTCTGGGGGGAGCCCTGTGGTGACCCACAACACTCTACAGGAACATTCCTCACACTCAGCATGTCTGCAGAAACCAGAGGACAATTTGCATACGGACAGAGAGCCCCTGGGGGACAACCAGAACAATGGACTATTGTTTATACATCCCCGGATTAAGAAGAGGACGTCCGGGTGCCAGTTGGTCATGCTAATCATGTGTATTGACTGATATGTATACCAATATGCTAATGTACCATGCATTCTCTCTGTCTATATAAAAGAGCTTACTATACATGCCTCAACAACACAGCAACACAGAGGCTCAGAGCTACGATGTGTGTCTCATTTTGATGGAGGAAATAAAACTCTGCAACTTTCCAGCTCGTCGCATCTCGCCTGATCTTATTCCTCCACAAGACAACATTAACACAAGTAAACACAAAATGCAGTTTTTAAATGATGTTTATTATTAAGGGTAAATAATAAAACATAAATCAGCTGTGGTTTATCACATCTTTGGAAAGCTGAGTTCAATTTCTCTAGCCACACCCACACCTGATTACTGCCACACCTGTTCTCAATCAAGAAATCACTTAAATAGGACCTGCCTGACAATGTGAAGAAGACCAAAAGATCCTCAAAAGCTAGACATCACCCAAAGAAATTCAGGAACAAATTGAGAAACAACGTAATTGAGATCTATCAGTCTGGAAAAGGTTATAAAGCCATTTCTAAAGGTTTGGGACTCCAGCGAACCACAGTGAGAGCCATTATCCACAAATGGTGAAAACATGAACCAGTGGTGAACCTTCCCAGGAGTGGCCAACTGACCAAAATTACCCCAAGAGTGCAGCAACGACTCATCCAAGAGGTCACAAAAGACCCCACAACAACATCCAAAGAACTGCAGGCCTCACTTGCCTCAGTTATTGTCAGTGTTCATGACTCCACCATAAGAAAGAGACTGGGCAAAAATAGCCTGCATGGCAGAATTCCAAGATGAAAACCACTGCTGAGCAAAAAAAAAAACATAAAGGCTCGTCTCAGTTTTGCCAGAAAACATCCTGATGATCCCCAAGACGTTTGGGAAAATACTGACGACTGGACTGATGAGACAGAAGTTGAACTTTTTGGAAGGTGTATGTCCCATTGCATCCAGTATAAAAGTAACACAGCATTTCAGAAAAGGAACATCATGCCAACAGTAAAATATGGTGGTGGTAGTGTGATGGTCTGGGACTGTTTTGCTGCTTCAGGACCTGGAAGACTTGCTGTGGTAAATGGAATTGTGAATTCTGTCTACCAAAAAATCCTGAAGGAGAATGTCCGGCCATCTATTCGTGACCTCAAGCTGAAGCACACTTGAGTTCTGCAGTAGGACAATGATCCAAAACACACCAGCAAGTCCACCTCTGAATGGCTTAAGAAAAACAAAATGAAGATTTTGGAGTGGGTAAGTCAAAGTCCTTACCTGAATGCTATTAGGATGCTGTGGCATGACCTTTAAATGGCAGTTCACGCTCGGAAACCCTCCAATGTGACTGGATTACAACAATTCTGTTAAGATGAGTGGGCCAAAATTTCTCCACAGCGCTGTACAAGACTCATTGCCAGTTATCGCAAATGCTTGATTACAGTTGTTGCTGTTAAGGGTGGCCCAACCAGTTTTTAGGTTTAGGGGGCAATCACTTTTTCACACAGGGCCATGTGGGTTTGGATTTTTTTTCCCCTTAATAATAAACACATTCATTTAAAAACTGCATTTTGTGTTTACTTGTTATCTTTGCCAAATATTTAAATTTGTTTGATGATCTGAAACATTTAAGTGTGACAGACATACAAGAAATTAGGAGGGGGGCAAACACTTTTTCACACCACTGTATGTCATCTGGACCAACCGCCTTTCCATTCTTCATCCTCTTCAAAGCTGCCCTCACTTCTGCCTTGCTAATCTTCTGAACTTCCTTGTTCACCATCTTTCCTTCATCCATCCTCCTCTGTCCCTCAGTTTCTTTATTCATCAGCTCTTCAAAGTACTCCTTCCACCTTCTCAACACACTCATCATTTGTTATTACATTACCATTTCTGTCCTTAATCAACCTAACCTGCCTGGTGTGAAGTAGAAACTGATTTTGGTATGTCACTTATTGGATTTTTAAGGATTGTTTTATAGTGAAGTGTGTATTTTTTTTTTTACATTTTTAATTTTTGTGTTCATTTTAGCATTTCCCGCTGTGGATTCTTTCAAGGAAATTGGTTGAGAGATGTACATCAATTTCGTAGGTATTTTTGTTGTCTATTATCCATTTAAATGTTTAAGAATGTTATTAGTGTGTGTATTTATTGGCGTGATAATGTTTGGTTTTAATAGTGATGACCGGGAATTCTATCCACTGTTTTCTGCTGTCCTTCATTTTTTTGTCTATCAATACCTTTTTTGTCAATCTGTCTAGTATAAATGCACGAAATCTCTGTGTGTGTCTATCTGTGTGTCTGTTCCACACTTATCTCTTGAACCCTTTGTCAGACTGACCTAAGATTTTATATGTGCTTTGCTGATGTTACTAGGGTGTGCATCCCTGAGTATGGAGTCGCTCAGTCAAAATATGTAATTTTTATCAATAAAAGTTTAGCCACCACTCTGTCACCGCTCTGTCTCTTCATGCCCTGGCTTCAGGAAGTGTAGGTGGGATTTCGGATCAACTCTGTGCTCACTGGATAATACATGGCATCACAATCTGTCAGTCACCAGTGTTCACTGGACAAAACAAGGAAGTAAAAAACGACAAATTTGACTCGAAAAAGATAATACTGAAGATTTAATGCTTAAAAAATTATACCATATAGTTGCCGTGATTGCATAGGTCTAAAGGATAATTCGGCATATGAGGAGAACACGAGGCACGCGAGCAGACTGGGCGTAGCGTCAGCAGGGACCCGGGTCTGACAAAGAACACCGGTGTATCAACACAGAACATGTTGGGAGAAGCAGCGGCCTGACACGACATGGCTCAAAGCCATGCTAACTGATGGCAATAATTTATTTTCAATAAAGTGAAAAAAACAAGATAATGCATGGAGTGTGCTTTTGAGCACACTCCATGTGCATCAGCTGAGCTCTGTTGACATGCAGAGCATCAGCTGAGCTCTGCACGTCAAGCGATCAACTGATTGGATCCACCTCCTCTGGTGTTCTGACATTTTGGCATATCTATCAGAACAGCACTGGACAGCTGATGGTACAGACTGCAGTCAGCGGTAACACAAACATGGGGAAGGGCTAAACAGCGATTTGGATCTTTATCCTGTAGCTTGAAATTGCTTAGACACATCCCCATGTTTAGCTCTGTGTGTGTGTGTGCGCGTGTGCGCACTGCAAGAAACAGCTGAGCAGAGCTTTGTGTGAGTTTTTCCTGTGAACCAACGCTGCAAATATGTCATTATTGTCATGATCAGGCAAGCATGCCCCTCGCTTCCTGTTTCTGTTTTCCCGGCTCCGGAGCTCATCAGCGCATATGCGTGATTACACATCTGCTGCTTCCTGATTCACCAGCGTATTTAAGGGCCAGTATGGGAAGAGCTTTCTGCTGAATCATTGGTTTTGTGCCACCGATCAACTACAGTTCTTGTTGCTTGGCAAACTTATCTTTTGTTTCAAGTAGTCTTACCTTTTGTCTTCTCCTCTCTCAGGTTTGCTGCCACCTCCAGCAGTGTGTCTCCGTGGCTGTGTGTGCTTGCTCACCTGAACCAATCCTCTCCAAGACTACGACTTCTCCACCCAGGTCCTCCAATCATTCCCCCTCCTTCCCTGCAGTCTCCAGATCCCCTTCACTTTTCCCCGAGCTGGAGTTCACTGCCGGGCTCTCTGCCAAAACTGTAAGATCCATTTCTTCAGTAGTCATTTCCCAATGTGTTACACTCATCATTAATCATGCCTCTCCTCTCTTTCTTCCTAGGCTGCATGTGGCTCCAGCGTGCAGCTGTTTTTCTTATGTACAGTTTGGCATTTTGGTTGCGGGTTTCCTTAATTGTGGTGTATGTATTTATTCTATAAAATAGCGTGTTTTGTATAGAGTTGTGGGGAATTGTGGTGTGTGTGTATTTATTCTTTAAGTCAGCATGTTTGTATTAGGTTTTGGGTTTTCATTAAAGTGGTAAACTTTTCATCTGAGTCTGCATATTCTTCTGAAGTGGTTTGCCCTGCTCTTAAGCCTCCTCAAACACCAAATTATGACAGAATGTTCCAGCCAGGATCAAGGCTTAGTGGACTCTGTCTCAAGAGAACCATTAGCGCTCTCGCATTTGGAAGCCACAGAGCATCAGGTCATGTTTCTGTCGGAGCAGCTCCAAACAATTACCCAACAACTGACCAAGGTTACGGAGCATTTGTGTCGACTTCTTGGTGCGGCTGCTCCCCCTCCTGCACCTGCTGTCCCGGCACCTCTGGTTTTCCGCAGGACCATCTCCATCCCCACACCTGACCCCCTGGGGGGGGGGGGGGTAAGGGGTTCCTGTTACACTGTTGGATGTATTTCCAGCAGGTGGGGGGTGGGGGGGAATACAGGGATGATCCGGCTAGGATTCATTTCCTGACCCTGTTACTCCGCGACCGGGCACTCAGGTAGGCTCAGTCCATCTTGAGTGGTCCAGAGGGGGCCCAATATACCTTTGAACACTTCGTTTAGGAATTCACTTGGGCATTTGATCACACTGAGTTTGAGGGGAACATTGCTTGCTAGTTGCTAGGGCTCCGGCAGGGGAGTCGGTCAGTTGCCGACTACTCAGTTGAGCTTCGGGTTGCCGCGGCAGACTCCGGGTGGAGTGACGCTGCGCTACGTAGCGTCTTCCTCTGGAGTCTGAATGTCAACCTCCGCAGCGAACCAGCAATTTGGGTGAGCCCCTCCTCTCTAGATGAGTTGATCACACAGGCAGTGGCCCTTCATAACCGGTTCCGGGACCGCGCTAGGGAGCGGAGGACCACCGCTCCCTTGCCTGCTCCAGGGCCGGTTCCCCCGCCCCCTCGTGCTGCATCCATGGTGCTGCCTCCAGAGCCGATGGTCCTGGCTAGGACTCATCTGACTCCGGAGAAGCGCTGGTGCCTGGAAAAGGCAGGGGCATGCATGTATTGCAGGGCTACTGATCATGCCATCTCCAAATGCCCAATTTGGCCAAAAGAACCGGACCGTCAGTAGTAGTGGGGGGTCTGGCAGGAGGTTCTTCTCGAAATCCCCCCAGCTGTTTTATACTTTCGGCTCTTATCCAGTTACCGGGAGCAGAGTGTAAAACCTCCACTCTGGTGGATTCCGGGGCGGATCAAAACTTCATTCATCAGGAATCTATTTGAAATTTTCAGATTCCCATCAGGAACCTCCCAACACCTGTTAATGTCTCCTCCTTATCTGGTTGTAGCCTCGCGGCAGTGACCCAGCAAACCGAGCCCATTTCCGTCATTTTGTCCAGTAACCATCGCGAAACAATCCAGTTTTTTGTGCTGCCACAATCTTCCACCTCCATGATTTTGGGGTATCCGTGGCTTCACAAACATAATCTGATAATTAACTGGGCCCAGGGTTCAATCTCTTCCTGGAGCTTTTGTTTTGTTTGTCGTCTTGTCTCCATTCTGCTGCCTCCTCACCCTCTCTCCCTCTCTCCTCTCGTTCTGCTGAGCCGGCGAATCTCAGCCACGTGCCCGAGGTCTACTATTACTTAGGGGAGGTTTTTAACAAGTCAAGGGCCCTATCTTTGCCACCTCATTGGTCCTATGACTGTGCTATTGACCTCCTTCCGGGTGCACGGCTGCTATCCAGCCGGCTCTACAGTTTATCTGGGCCAGAGTGGGAGACGATGGAGAGCTACATTAAAGACTTCCTTAGTGCTGGCCTTATTCGCCAGTCGTCTGCTCCTCTCGGCGCGGGGTTCTTTTTTGTAGGTCAAAAGGATGGGTCTCTGCGGCCATGCATTGATTATAGCAAGCTGAATGCCATCACCATTAAGGATAAATACCCGGTGCCACTCATGAATTCGGCCTTTGAACTCCTCCAACAGGCGCAGGTATACACTAAGCTCAATCTCCGGAATGCGTATCATTTGGTGCGTGTCCACGAGGGGGATGTATGGAAGAGGCGTTTAAAAAACATTAGGGTCATTTTGAATATCTGGTCATGCCCTTTGGCCTGACCAATGCCCCCGCAGTCTTCCAGCAATAAATCAATGACGTCCTCTGAGACATGATGAACAACTTCTTTTTTGTTTACTTAGATGACATTGATTTTTTCTTGCACGCTGGAGGAACATGTGGTTCACGTTCGGACTGTCCTGCAGTGGCTGCTTGAGAATCAGCTTTTTGTGAAAGCTGAGAAGTGACATATTGCTGGACCCAGGGAACACACACATAGACTCGAGTGAAATTCAATGATCTTTATTGTGCCAACAGAGGGTGTGTGGGTGTATGGGTGCGTGTATGCGTGGTGTGTTGTATGTGATAAGGGTGGAGATGCTGCAGCCGGGGTTGAGACAGAGCGCCGTTCAGCCTGACAACCCTAGAACAGAGCCAAAGCACAGTTATTAGTCTCTTCCACAGCAGAGTGAGCAGATTAATGACTGGGGCTTACTTGCAGGTGGAACGATGGATGCGCAGATTGGCCCGGAGGGCTCCAGCCAGGAAGACAGTGTCTGCGAGGTTCTCCCGGGGTGAGCAGTGAGGCCTGGAGAGGCAAAAAGAAGACGTTCCACCACCGCGGGGGACAGGTTCCGCCGCCTGAGGAATCCACCTGTGCACAGAGGAGAGGCTGAGAGAAAGGTGAGTAGAGCAATGCTTACTTGTACGAAGGGAAGTTTTCCAAAGAAAGAGTTGGTGACCTGGACGTAGGCAGTCAGGCGAGAGACGTAGATCATGGAGAAATGGCAGACGGCCCCATGCCGAGGCTCAGGCAGAGCAGGCTATAAAGCCCGTGGGCGATTGAGGACAGGTGTGCGCACAGCTGAAGCAGATGACAGCCCAGAGTGGGTCATGACAAGAAGTGTGATTTCTCCACCTGCTCCACGTCTTTCTTGGGGTTTACCATGGGTGGGGGCACGTTAAAGGCCGACCTGGTAAAAATTCAGGCGGTAGTAGACTGGCCCACTCCCCAAAGGAGCTTCAACGCTTCCTGGGTTTGCCAACTTCAACCGCCGGTTTATCCGTGATTATAAGCAAAACCGCTCTGCCCCTTACCCAGCTTACTTCCATCAAGAGCCCATTTAAGTGGTCTGAGGCCGCTGAACGGGCTTTTGCTACATTGAAGGAGAAGTTTACCACCGCACCTATCTTGGTGCAGGTAGACCCCCAAGCTCAGTTCGTGGTCAAGGTGGATGCTTCTGATTCGAGGGTGGGCGCTGTGCTCTCATAGCATTCCGACACCAATCAGAAGCTCCACCCGTGTGCATTTTTCTCCTGGCGGCTGACCCCAGCCGAGAGAAATTGTTGACGTAGGGGATCGCGAACTGCTGGCCATTAAATTGGCACTGGAGGAGTGGAGGCACTGGTTGGAGGGAGCCAATCAGCGGGTGATGGTCTGGACAGATCACAAAAATTTAGAATATCTTAGATCTGCCAGACAATTGAATGCCCGGCAGGCTTGGTGGGCCCTGCTTTTTTCTCAGATTCAACCTCTCTATTACATACCGCCTAGGGTCTTGTAATATGAAACCTGATGCTCTCTCATGCCAGTTCTCCTCCAACTCCTCCTCCACCTTCCCTCCCTCAGCCGCTGCCTCCTTCCCGGACACTATCCTGCCCTCCTCCTGTATTCTGGGAGCCCTCACTTGGCATATTGAGCAGAGGGTCCGGCAGGTCCAGTCGGTGGAATCTGTTCCCAAGGGAGGCCTGACCAACAGACTGTATGTGCCCTCTCCTCTATGCAGTGACGTTATCCAGTGGGGGCACACAAGTTTTTTTGCCTGTCATCCCGGTATCACTCGCACCATGGAACTCATTCAGCATGTGTTTTGTTGGCCTTCTCTCAGGAAGGACGTCAAAGACTATGTTAAGGCCTGTCATACATGTGTCTCCAATAAATTAGACTCTTCACCCCCAGCCGGTCTCCTCCATCCACTCCCTATCCCTTCCCGTCCCTGGTCCAGTATCGCCATTGACTTTGCCTCAGGTCTCCCTCCATCACAAGGTAACGCTGTCATTTTCACTATCACTGATTGCTTCTCCAAGGCCATCTACTTGGTCCCTCTTCCTGGTCTCCCTTCTACTGCCGAGACGGCCATTCTCCTGTCCATCCACGTCATCCTGTTATATGGCATCCCCATAGACATTGTCTCTGATCGAGGACCACAGTTTACTTCTCAGGTGTGGAGAGTGTTTTGTCGATCCCTGGGCACCTCCGTCAGCCTCTCATCGGGATACCATGCTCAGAGTAACGGTCAGGCCGAGCATGCAAACCAGTCCTTGGAGGCCACCCTGAGGTGCCCTCAATTTCCCCTCTGGGGATCAATAAAGTATACAAAATCAAAAAATCAAATCAAATCAACCTGGAGCTCCCACCTGACCTGGGTGGAGAATGCACTCAACTCTACTGTCTCTTCCGCTATGGGGCTGACAACATTTGAAGCCACCATGGGCTATACGCCACTGCTTCTGCCTATGATGGAGGAGATCGGGGTACCTTCAGCGGAGGCCCACGCCCGCCACTGTCGCTGCCTCTGGAGGTCCACTCAGGCTGCTCTGCAGCGATCATCCGAGCAGAATTGCCTGTTTGCCAACCGCAGGCATGCAGTGGCGCCAAAATACTCTGTGGGCCAGAACGTCTGGCTATCCGCCGAGAGGGTACCAGTGAAGATGGACTCTCGGAAGCTGTTCCCTTGCTTTCTGGGTCTGTTCCTGATCTCCCGCATCATCAATGATGTCACTGTCTGGTTGAAGCTGTCTCCATCCCTCCGCATCCATCCTACCTTTCAGGTTTCACAAATCAAACCTCTCTCCGTCAGCCCCTTGTGCCCTCCTCCAGACCCCCCTCCACCTCCCTGGATCATCGATGGACATACCACCTATACTGTCCAGCGGATTCTTGGCATGCGCCATTGAGGCCGGGGTCTGCAGTATTTGGTACACTGGAAGGGTTATGGTCCAGAGGAGAGGTCATGGATTCCACAATCCTACTTCCATGACAAGGGTATGGTTCAGGCGTTTCACCTTGCTCATCCACAGAAGCCCGGGGGAGTCGCCAAGAGGCACCCCTTGAGGGGGACACTGTCATGATCAGGTGAGTGTGCCCACCCCCCCTTCCTGTTTCTGTTTTCCCGGCTCCAGAGCTCATCAGTGTACATGCGTGGTTACACACCTGCTGCTTCCTGATTCACCAGTGTATTTAAGGGCCATTGTGTGAAGAGCTCTCCACTGGGTTGTTGGGTTTGTGCCTCCGATCAACTACAGTTCTTGTTGCTTGGCAAACTTATCTTTTGTTTCAAGTAGTCTTACCTTTTGTCTTCTCCTCTCTCAGGTTTGCTGCCACCTCCAGCGGTGTGTCTCCGTGGCTGTGTGTGCTTGCTCGCCTGAACCAATCCTCTCCAAGACTACAACTTCTCCACCCAGGTCCTCCAGTCATTTCTCCTCCTTCACTGCAGTCTCCAGATCCCCTTCACTTTTCCCCAAGCTGGAGTTCATTGCCGGGCTCTCTGCCAGAACCGTAAGATCCATTTCTTCAGTAGTCATTTCCCAGTGTGTTACCCTCATCATTAATCATTCCACTCCTCTCTTTCTTCCTAGGCTGCATGTGGCTTCAGCATGCAACTGTTTTTCTTATATATAGTTTGGCGTTTTGGTTGCGGGCTTTCTCAGTTGTGGTGTATGTATTTATTCTATAAAATAGCATGTTTTGTGTAGAGTTGTGGGGAATTGTGGGGTGTGCATTTATTCTTTAAGTCAGTGTGTTTGTATTAGGTTTTGGGTTTTCTTTAAAGTGGTAAACTTTTCATCTGAGTCTGCATATTCTTCTGAAGTGGTTTGCCCTGCTCTTAAGCCCCCTCAAACACCAAATTATGACAATTATAGGGTAGCTCCAAGTTAGAAACCCATTCAATAAGTTACACATAGGTTCAAAGAGCAGTACTTATGTTAGAAATAATTTTTGGATACGCTAGACATTAATCTCAACGTATTTCGACTTTTGAGTAACTATGAGTCGTTGACAAGTAACGTGTGCAAAGTAATGCAAAAGTTCCCAACAACCTTTGCTCCATGAATGCGGGACGTATCAACCATACGCTGGATACGTCTGAAAATTTTCAGCATGAGGCACATATTTTTTCCAGTTTATGAAATTTTTCACTGGGTCTGTGTGCAAAAAAAAAAAGATTTTTGGTTAACGTTTAGAGGGTCAAAAATGCAATCCTTTAGGCAGAATAATAATAATAATAATAATAATAATAATAATAATAATAATAATAATAAATCTTCTTGCATCAATAAAAAAACACTTACAATAGGTCTGCGGCGCTTACATTGTTAGTCTTTGCCAATCACGCCCTCAAGGTTCAGATAATTATTTGGCCTCAGTATCTCCCCAGCGCAACGATATAAGTGTCATGATTTATTTGCCAGAGACTCAAATGCAGGGCGTAATGCACCAGAGGAACAAACAGATACAGGTGGGAACGTCTAACACAACTTATTAAAAGACAACTAAAATCAGTGAGCACACTGGAGGGAGCACACGGCCTGTGGATAAAGGAGAGAAAAGGGGAAATGTTTAATTAGGAATTATTTGAGGAGAAAGAATGGAAAAGAGAGAAGAGGAGAGTCTTACTACCATAAGCAGAGGGCCCAGCTGTGGAACCCAGCGTGCAGAGGTGAAGGAGCTGGTGGGGGTAGAATCAACGGGACAAACAGGTGAAGGGGAATGACGACTGGATGGAGAAAGGTTAGATGGATGACCAGGTGGAGTAGGAGAAGTCTGGATGAGTCGATGGAGGTTCAGGTGAGCGTGCGCAGCCCTGGAGTGAAACACACTGCTGAGATGGCAGCAACCAGGAGAGGAGAGGAGAAGAGGGTCAACCAACGGGTAAGACATAAACACCATTCAACTTAACTCTTGTTGATGGCAACAAGAGTTACCCAAAGGTCCAGCGAAGAGTCCTTCACAGACTGGCTCTTTTAAGGCTGGCAGAAGAGGCAGCAGCAGGTGTGCGCAATCACGCAAGTGTGCGCAATCATGCAGGTGAGCGTAATCAACTCCAGAGCCGAGACACAGACAGGAAGAAAAACACAGACGAGAGGTGGAGCACACTCATCTGATCATCACAGTGCCCTCCCCCCTCAAGGCACGCCTCCTGGTGCCCCTCCGGGCCTGTTGGGATGAGCCCGGTGGAATGCCCGAACCATACCTTTGTCGTGGAAGAATGATCCGGGAATCCATGACCTCTCCTCCAGTCCATAACCCTCCCAATAGACCAGGTTTTGTAGACCCCGGCCCTGACGATGGACGTCCAGGATCCTCTGGAATGTGTAGGTGGTATGGCCATCGAGGACCTGGGGAGGAGGAGGAGGCTTCAGGGGAGACAAAGAGGACTGGCGGAAAGGGGTTTAATCCAGGAGACGTGAAAGGTTGGATGGATGTGGAGTGACAGAACTGTGACATCATTTATGATTCGTAAGATGGGAAATGGACCCAGAAAACGTGGTGACAACTTCCTAGACTCCGTGTTCAACGGAACCTGTTCGGCTGACAACCACACCGTCTGGCCAACGGTGTATCTGGGTGCTGGCGCACATTTGCGGTTGGTGTAAAGATGGTTCCGCTCAGAGGAGCGGAGAAAGGTAGCCTGAGTAGACCTCCTCCACAGATGGTGGCAGTGGCATGCGTGGGCTTCCACAGACGGAACAGCTACCTCCCTCTCCACCATAGGTAACAGAGGAGGGGTGCAACCTACAGAGGCCTCGAAGGGTATCAAGCTGGTGGCGGAGGAGACGGCGGTGTTGTGAACATACTCCATCCAGGTCAGATGGGAACTCCAGGTGGTGGGGTTGCAGGAAGCCACACATCTTAGGATGGCCTCCAGGGACTGGTTGGCACGCTCGACCTGATTGTTACTCTGGGGATGATAGCCAGAGGTGAGACTGACAGTGGTGCCAAAGGAATGACAAAAAAACCTTCCATACTTGAGAGGTAAACTGCGGACCCCGGTCAGAAACAATGTCGATAGGAATTCCGTGAAGGCAAATAACGTGGAGGGTGAGGAGATTAGCGGTCTCTGTGGCTGAGGGCAACTTGGGCAAGGGTACCAGATGAATAGCCTTAGAGAATCGGTCTATGATAGTGAGGATGACGGTTTTGCCTTGCGATGGAGGGAGACCCGTAGCAAAGTCCATAGCAACATGTGACCAGGGATGACTCAGGGCAGGTAGGGGATGAAGGAGGCCGGCTGGAGGTGAGGAGCCCGATTTAATGGTGGCACAGACCTGGCAGGCTTTAACAAAGTCCCGAACATCTGCTCGGAGGGTTGGCCACCAAAAAACTTGTTCCAGTAGTTCAGCAGTCCGAGAGATTCCAGGGTGACAGGCAAAAAAAATGGTGTGTCCCCACTGGATAACTTCACTATGGCGGGCATAGGGGACATATAGTCAGTTAGTCAGGCCTCCCTCAGGGATGGGTTCAGAGGACTGGCCCTGCCGCACCTTCTGCTCAATTTCCCAAGAGAGGGGCTTCTACTATGCAGGAAGAAGGTAGGATAGGCTCAGGGGAAGGAGAAGCAGTAAGAGGGAAAGAGGAAGGAGAACATTCAGAGGAGAACTGGCGATAGAGAGCATCAGGTTTCGTATTGCGGGTGCCAGGGCGGTAAGTAATGGAGAGGTTAAATCTAAGGAAAAGCAGGGCCCAACGGGATTGTCTGGAATTTAACCTTCTGGCAGACCTTAAATACTCTTAAGTTTTTGTGATCTGTCCAGACAATGATTGGTTGGGTGGCTCCCTCTAGCCAGTGCCTCTATTCTTCTAACACCAGTTTAATGGCCAGCAGCTCATGGTCCCCGACGTCTTAGTTCCTCTCGGCTGAGATCAGCCGCTGAGAGAAATACGCACACGGATGTAACTTCTGACGGGAGGCGGAGTGCTGAGAGAGGATGGCGCCCACCCCCGAATCAGAAGCATCAACCTCCACCACAAATTGTGCTTGAGGGTCAACCTGAGCCAGGATAGGCATCTGCGAAAAAAGAGCCTTAGCTTGGAGAAGTCCTGTTTCGCTACTTCAGACCATTTAAATGGGACCTTCGTTGAGGTCAGCTGGGTCAGTGGCTGGGCTACTTTACTGTAATCCCAAATAAAGCACCGGTAAAAATTTGAAAAGCCCAGGAAGCACTGGAGGTGCTTCCTGGACTGGAGAGTTGGCCAATTTAAGACCACCTTGACTTTAGCCGGGTTGGCCTTTAACTCACCCTCGGCTGCAATAAATCCCAGGCAGGAAGTGGAGTGGGAGGAAAACTCACACTTCTTGACCTTCACGTAAAGTTGATTTTCAAGCAGAATTTGTAAAACTGCCCGGACATGGACTGTGTGCTCCTCCTGCGTGTAGGAAAAAATAAGAATATCGTCAAGGTAGACAAACAAGAACTGGTTCACCATGTCCCGGAGAACGTTATTAATCATATGCTGGAAGACGGCAGGGGCATTGGTCAGCCCAAAGGGCATCATTAGGTATTCCAACTGTCCCGGGTGTGTCTTAAACGCCATCTTCCACTTGTCAGCTTCGCGTATGCGAACCAGATGTATGCATTCCAGAGATCGAGTGTGGTGAACATTCGCGCATGCTGAAGAAGCTCGAAGGCTGAGTTAATGAGCGGTAAAGGGTATTTATCTTTAACGGTAATGGCGATCAGTTCATGGTAATCAATGCAGCGCCGCAAAGATCCATCTTTTTTCCCCACAAAAAAGAACCCGGCGCCGAGACGAGCAGATGAGGGACGAATGAGGTCGGCGTTAAGGGAGTCTTTGATATAACTCTCCATCGCCTCCCTCTCTGGCCCAGACAAACTGTAGAGCCGCACTGCGGCAGCACAGTTTACCCTTGGCCGGGGGATTGTGGGGATCGTGGGATCGTGGGTTCGATCCCAGCCCCCGACCAACAGTGATCTGTGTGGAGTTTGCATGTTCTCCCCGTGTTGCGTGGGTTTACTCCGGGATTTCTCCGGTTTCCTCCCACATGCCAAAAACATGCATGTTAGGTTAATTGGCTGTTCTAAATTGTCCCTAGATATCTGTTTCCTATAGGCCCTTAGAATAGAGGGTTAGTATTAATGAAAGCGCTTTGAGTGGTCTTTGTGACTAGAAAAGCGCTATATAAGTGCAGGTTAGTTAGTTAGTTAGTTAGTTAGTTAGCCGACTGGACGGCAGTCGTGTACCCGGGAGGAGGTCTATAGTACAGTGTAGGACCGATGAGGTGGCAAAGAGTGGGCCCTAGACTTACTAAAGACCTCCCCAAGGTCATGATAGACCTCAGGCATGAGACTGAGGTCCGGCGGCTCGGTCAGAGGGCAGGAGATAGGGAGAGTGGGTAAACATGCGGCTGAATGGAGGCAGGACGAGAGACAAAAAGGGTTCCAGGATGAAATGGAATTTTGGCCCCAATTAATTATGGGGTTATGTTGGCAAAGCCACAGATAACCCAGAATCACAGGGGTAGATGAGCTGGACAGAATGAAAAATTGAAGGGATTCATGGTGGTTTCCGGACAAAAGAATAGAAACTGGCTTGGTTTGATGAATAACAGTGGCTAGCCTACTGCCGGAAAGGGCTGAGACATTTAAAGGGGACGATAGGACCCTTGTGGGAATCTTCAGTTTTTGAACTAACACTTGTGAAATGAAATTTTGCTCAGCTCCGGAATCAATTAGAGCTGAGACTTTATGTTCAGCCCCTGGTAGTTGAATGAGGGTTGGTATCTTAAAATTACCAGTGTGGGTGACCCCCCACAGCCTACAGACTAGCAGAGCGCACAGCTGGAGCAATTAGCAGAACAATGACTGATATCAATAGGCAGCCTCTCTTTTGTCTAGCTTCTTCCGCCAGTAATCTGCTTTGATATGTGTGACTCAAATGCAGGTGTTCATGCTTCCTGTTCTGTGATGCTAGTGTGCCTTTCATGTATTGTCTGTAACTGGGTATAAAAACTGCATTGCTCTGTAACTCACTCTCTCTCTCACTGCTCATCTGACTATACGCATCCACTGTCTGCTAGGAGAGCCTCCGGGCTCGCTCCGGCGCGCATGCACGGTGCCGGAGTGAGTTCTCGTGATGGCGGTATGATTAATAAACTCCCTCAAAAACTCTCAGCTCGCCGCATATTATTCTTCCGCCACATTGGTGACCCCGAGAAAGCACACGCTTTGTGCAACGCAACCTTCTGGTCTGGACAGCCACACTGGTGACCCGGCCAAGAAAACAACACGCTGGCAGCCCCCGGCGGTGACTCTCCGACGACAAGCGAACGCAGCAGCCTGACGCAAATGATCTGCCCTTCCTTCTGCTACAGGGAGACCTCGACGCAGAGCCACCACCAGGCGAAACTCTCTGGAGATCACCCACGACCGGGAAAGCTGCAGAAAGCCACATGGTGCGACCCTCGCCTGAGATCGGGACATCCACGCTGGACCGGCCGAGGGACACAGAAAGTCTTCTCCCTCTCACCGCTCCTCCTCCCTCTCACCGCTCCTACGCATCTACACGAGCCCGAGGAACAAAGATCGTCTCCTCCCTCCCACCGCTCCTACGCATCTACGCGAGCCGAGGGACAAAGATCGTCTACTTCCTCCCACCGCTCCAACGCACCACGAGCAAACGACGCAACAGCTCTACAGGGATGACCATCGGCGCCAACGACGCTGATCTCCAGCAAGCTCCCTGACCCTGACTCGCCTCTACAGCGGACCTGCCATGCACCGAACCCCGCACGCACACCGGGGGGTTATGAGGACAGTGCACCACGCACGGGACAATACCGGCTCCACACAGACCGCCATCTTCCTTCGCCGCGGCACACAGAACCTTCAGGGCTGCTCACACACCTGAAGCATGCACGCAGCTTGCTCACAGGATTTTGTAATGGCCTCAGCCACGGCGCACAAGGGAATTCAGCTGTCAGCTGTCCCCGAGGACTTTAGGACTGCGCGCGCACCTAAAGTCAACACACCAAGTCCCTCACTGCTGCAGCTCCTTTTTTTCTTCATGGCCGCAAGAGGAGTCAGAGACTAACTTTTCTTCTTACAGCTGCTGTGGACCTCCGCACGTTCAATGGGACAGCCCCTCAACACCGTGGATCCACATGCAATTTTTGCGCGGCCCAGACAATTTCGCCGTCCCGGGCCGGCACTCGCTACCCCCACCCTCCTCCCTCCCCCTCCTCCGGCACAGACTTTCCTCACAGCTCGATACCAAAGCCGGACGATCGAGGCCTCAGCCCCCTGCTGAGCCCTCTGGGGGGGGTAGTGTGGGTGACCCCCCACAGCCTACAGACTAGCAGAGCGCACAGCTGGAGCAATTAGCAGAACAATGACTGATATCAATAGGCAGCCTCTCTTTTGTCTAGCTTCTTCCGCCAGTAATCTGCTTTGATATGTGTGACTCAAATGCAGGTGTTCATGCTTCCTGTTCTGTGATGCTAGTGTGCCTTTCATGTATTGTCTGTAACTGGGTATATAAGCTGACTGAAATTCATGTTCATTCTCTCTCTGACCACTGCTTCTGACGACACACATTCTGTGTCTCCTCATGAGAGCCTGAGGACCCGCTCCAGCCCGCCTGCACTGAGCTGGAGTGAGTTCTATGATGGCGGGATGAATGATAATAAACTCCCTCAAAAACTCTCAGCTCGCCGCTTATTATTCTTCCGCCACACCAGGAGGATTTGTTGAAGAGCCGCCCATCAGACCCCGCATGGCTACTGATGGGCCAGATCTTTTGGCTGAATGGGGCACTTTGGCAACATGTGTTCTGTGGAACCACAGTACATGCAGCGCCCCCCCTACTTCTCCCGATGCTGGCATTCCTCCAGAGTCAAATGGGCCTGGCCAAGAACCATCAGCTCCGGAGGAGAAGCTGACCTAGCGGCACGAGAGGATGGGGGGATGGCGGCAACATAGATGAAGAGGCAGAGACCCTCTACTCAGTAGCGTGCTCGTGGTGTCGATTGTCCAGGCCAATGGTCTGCTCAATTAGCTCATCCAGAGAGGAGGGATTGGCACGGATAGCCAGGTCATTGTGGAGGTTGGAATTAAGACTTTGGAGGAAGGCGCTGCGTAGAGCAACGTCGTTCCATTTGAACTACGTCGTGATGACCCGGAACTCGACCAAGAAATGGGCGACCGACAGATTTCCCTGCCGGAGCACCGACAGTTGGCTCACGAGATTACCCTCACTCTCAGTATGATTAAATACTCCTGCCCCGTATGCGGGGGAGGTAGGGAAATGTAAAGATTTTCTTTGTCATATTCGGCTTTATTTTGAGAAGGTGGGAAGGGAGTTCCCGAATGACATCTCTAAGATCCATCAGTTTACCCTTCTGCTTTGGGGCTGGGCTCTCAGTTGGGCATGGTCTGTAATCAGTAGCCGAAGGGACGCGCCACCATTGTTTGATCAATTTGTGACTGAGTTTTCTTGCACTTTTGACCAAACCGAGAGTGAGGGGAACATCATGAGTCGCCTGTTGTCGTTCCACCAGGGCAGCCGGTCAGTGGCCGACTTCTCAGTGGAGTTCCAGATCGAGGCAGAAGATTCGGGGTAGAACAAGGTTGCACTGCGCAGCGCGTTCCTCCACAGGTTGAATCCTCAGCTCCGCGACGACCTGGTGGTTCATGCCGTTCCTGCCACCTTGGATGGCCTTATCGATCAGGCAGTCAGTTTAGATAACCGGCACCGCGAGCATGCTAGGGAGTGCGGCACCTCCTCTCGCCCGTTTGCCTTATGTGCGCTCCCGGCGCCTACTGACGTAGGTGAATCTGAATCCTCCGCCAAAGCCATGGAGGGCGAGCTCTGCTTGCCTTCTGTGGGCAGAGGCTGAGCGGTGGCGGCATCTCAAAGATCAAGCTCCTCTCCTCCAGTCCTCTCTGCCCCTTCCCCCCCAAAGCTGCCTCCTCCTCCTCGGATCCTCGATGGCCAGGTCATGCACACTATGCAAGAGATCCTAGATGTTCGCCGCCAGGGCCAAGGGTTCCAATACCTGGTCCACTGGGAGGGTTATGGTCCGGAGCACAGGTCATGGGTTCCCTGGTCAGCAATCCATGACAAAGGTATGGTCCGGGCCTACCATCAAGCCCACCCGGAGAAGCCTGGTGGACCACCAGGATACGTTCCTTGGGGGTGGGCCCTGTCATGTCCCTGCGAGCACTCACCCCTCCTTCCCACTTCATTCTGTGCTCCTAATCAAGTCATTCGACGCACCTGCTGAGCCAGCATTTATAAGGAAGCGCTCTTCAGTGATTCAACACTGGCTCATTTGGGTATACTGCCGTGAAGCAGAACTATCTAAATAAGTGGCTACTTGTGTTGTGGTTAACCTCACCTGACACACTTTCTCCTCCTTCTTCTCCACAGGTTGCTGCCAATGAAGCGGTGCGTCTTCAGGAGCGTTGGAGCGCTCGCCAGCCTGTTGCTCATCCCTGTTCCAGTCATCCTCTCCACCTATTTAGACTCCGCTCCTCATTCCCTCACCAGCAGTCCTAACCTGCTGGTTCATCTCCTTTGCTGGGTTCTGTGCCAGGCTGTCTTCTCCTCCCACGTGAGTGGTATTATTTTGGATTTCAATTTCCCCCTTAATTCCTCCATTAATCAGCCTGAATCTTATTCCAAATGGAAAATTATGGATTTGGTGGGATTGGTGGGCTTTATATGCGATTGACACCACTTCAAAAGAAGATCGGGCTAGGGGGAGCCCAAGTGGACTCATGGACAATTGGGAATTCATGTGTCTGTGTGATTCGACTGAGATGCAGAAGACATCTCTATTTGTTTGGCTTTTGATCACAGGATTTCTATTTTGGCTCTGGAGTTTCCTGATGTATCAGAAATTAAAGAAGTTGGGAGAGCTGATCAAAATGCGGACCCGGCAAAGCTCCTTCAACAACAAATTCGACCAGTTGGGGAGTGCACTGATAGCGGCAATGGTGAACTGAATGGTGGCTGATTCAGTAGGTGGTATACATCTGGAGTCGCTGGTGCTCTCCAGGGAATGATTTTAAAGCCTGTATGGAAATTATGAAGCACAGAATCACAAGAGAGATGGAAATTCTATGCTCTGAGTGAACTGTGCCTTTGACCTTGATTTGGCGCCCTCTCCTCCTGGATGAAGACAAAACAGAAAAGAGTTTGGCTTCTTCTTAACCCAAACAATTAACATCATTTGCTGTTGTTCAGCAGACCGGACTTTTCAAGGACAGCGCTATCATGTGTCTAACACAGAACTTTGCCATCTGGCATGCACGAAGAGAGAGAGAGACTATGGGACATGCTTATCTGTGTTTTGTATACATGAACATAACAACTATCCGTTGCCAGGAGGCGCCCCCTTTGTTGTACATCAGCAACTGATACATTCAACACTGCACTCACACTGATTATTATTTACATGCTGACTACACACACACTGGTCTCTCTTCGCTCCTTTGTATTGTGTGATCTGTATTGCTAATTGTGCTTAGAGGGTTTTTTTCTATGTAATCACAATTTGGATTATCTATGTAATCTTTATTTGATTAACTATGTTTTTTCTCTCTGCCTATTGTGTCATTTCCTTCCCCATTCCCGCTCTTTACCCTCCACTGATGACAGGCGCCCTCATGGCAGCCGCGTCATTGGAGGCGCTTATCGCGCGCCCAATGTCAAGTCAAATTCCTCGTTTGTTTACACTGTAAACATGCTTGGCAATAAAGCTTTCTGATTCTGATTCTGATTCTCATCTCTCCCTCTGCAGGTTTGCTGCTCCTCTGGTGAGTGACTGGTTTTTGTTCAAATTTGTGTCTTTTGAACTTAAATAAAGGGTCTGTGGAGAATGTAGAAATGACGAGGCTGAGTTTATCTCACGAGTCAGGTTTATTCACATTCTCCAACATCATCCAACACAGAAAAGAGAATGAAACCCCCATACATTCGTCCTTTTATACCCCAGGACATCAAAGCACACAGTCACATTGTATTTTAATCCCAAGTCACAATGCATCTTCTTTCAGGTCTTATCATCTCCACCTAAAGCCACTGGCGGCCAGGAAATCCCCCAGGCCATCTCTTTGCATACCAAAGGCCACATCTCACATCCTCCTGTTATCTGTAGGAGGATCAGTCCTTTTGTTCATCTGAGACGTGAAGCATACAGTAATATACATATGAAGCATATGAAACCCACATATGTGTCCCACATGACCCCCCCAAACGTCTAAGATGGAACAACATAATAACAGTCTGCATGTCACGGTAAAATCACACACAGTCCACATGCTGCTTGGGTCTCAGTCTTCTCCCGTATCTGCTGTAAGCGGGCTTTACCACCCCCGCGGCGCCCTCCTGCTGGGGAACTGCTGTCTGAGGATGAGAACTGTTAGTCAATCCCTGTGGGAGCTCTGGGGAATGCTCCCTAGGGGGTCTGCCGCGCCGAGGAGCCCTAGCCAACTGCACATCTTCGTCAGCCACCACAAAAGCGGGTTTAAGCCCATTTATGCCAATCATTTCCTTTCTGCCCCCCAAATCTAGCAAAAAGTGCTTATCTCCTGTTTCCAGCACTCTAAATGGTCCATCATAAGGTGGTCGCAAAGGTGGGCGATGGGCGTCATGTCTGACAAAAACAAACTCCGCATGTTTTAAAGCCTTAGGCACAAAAACGCGCGGAAAACTGTGGTGAATGGGGCCAGGCAGCATGCTCGCTTCCGTGCTACTCTGCAACCGCTGAGCTGGGGAGCACTCTGGCGCAGGATTATCTGGAAGAAATTCCCCGGGCAGCCGAAGTGGCTGTGCGAAAACTAGTTCAGCCGGGGAGGCTTCTAAATCCTCTTTAGGTGCAGAACGCAACCCCAATAAAACCCATGGTAGCCTGTCCACCCAATTTGCATCCGTAAGCGACGCTGTGAGGGCCGCCTTCAATGACCTGTGAAAACGTTCGCATAACCCGTTAGCCTGCGGGTTGTACGCGGTCGTGCGGTGGATCGTTGCCCCCAGGCTGCGGGCCATCGCTGACCAAAGTTCGGAGACAAATTGAGGACCTCTGTCGGACGTAATGTCCGACGGAACTCCAAAACGCGCTACCCATGCCATTAAAAACACGCACGCCACCTCCTTGGCTGTGGTTGATGACAGAGGGACCACTTCCGGCCAGCGCGTGGTGCGGTCAACCATTGTCAGAAGATGTGTGCACCCCTGTGGGGGGGGGAGGGGGCCTACGAGGTCCACGTGAACGTGATCAAACCTCTTAGCCGGGATGTGAAACAGCTCCAAGGGAGCTTTCGTGTGTCTGTGTACCTTGGCTCGTTGACAAGCCATGCAGGCTGCCGCCCACTCTCTAACTTGTTTGCGCAGGCTCAGCCATACAAATTTCTCTCCCACCATTTTGACCGACGCGCGCACTCCTGGGTGCGCCAGAGAATGGATCGAGTCGAAAACGCGGCGGCGCCACGCAGCCGGAACCACAGGACGAGGTCGCCCAGTGGAGACATCGCAGATTGGGGGGGGGGCATACCGTCTTGCAGCACCCTGTTCTTCAGCCTTAACCCTGTTGATCCAGACTGGAGCGCGCGCACGTCCGCGTCGCTAACCTGGTCCGCGGCCATGGCTGCATAATCTATCCCTACGTGGACTGTGGCCACGCGCACTTCCGCGTTACTAACCCGGTCCGCGGCCATGGCTGCAAAATCTACCCCTACGTGGGCCGGAGCCGCCACAGCGTGCGAGAGGCAGTCTGCCACTACATTAAGTTTACCCGCCACTTGCTGTTTATCGGTAGTAAACTCTGAGATCGCGGCCAGCTGTCTTTGCTGCCGGCCCGACCACGGTTCAGAAACCTTGGCCATCGCGAAAGTCAGCGGCTTGTGGTCAACGAACGCGGTGAAACGGCGTCTGGAAGTGGCGAATGGCCAAGTGGAGAGCTAACAACTCCCTGTCGAATGCGTTGTATTTTCGTTCACTATCGCGCAAGGTCCTACTGAAAAAGGCGAGCGGTTGCCAAGCTCCGGCTACATGCTGCTCCACAACCGCTCCTATGGCCACATCTGACGCGTCAGTAGTGAGCGCTATGTGGGCCGTTGGGACCGGATGTGCTAATAACGCAGCGTTTGCCAGGGCTGTTTTGACTTCCGAGAATGCGCACTCTCGCTCCGGAGACCATTCGATTTTATTTGTGGGTTTTTGTTTTTTTAGTGCAGCATACAATGGTTGCATGAGCTGCGCTGCGCGGGGGACGAAACGGTTATAAAAATTCACCATCCTCAAAAACTCCTGTAACGCTTTGACCGTTTGTGGCTGGGGAAAATTTGTTACTGTGTGCACTTTGTCAGGCAGAGGAACCGCTCCTTCTGGCGAGACGCAATGCCCCAAAAAATCAATCTGCGTCACCCCGAACTGACACTACGCTGGGTTGATTATTAACCCGTGCTCTCCCAACCTCCGGAAAACTGCCGTGAGGTGTTTTTTGTGTTCGTCTTCGGAGGCGCTGGCTACCAATATGTCATCCAGGTAGATGAACACAAAAGGGAGATCGTGCAACACCGCGTCCATCATGCGTTGGAACATCTGCGCCACGCCTTTAAGCCCAAACGGCATGCGCAAACCTCGAATAGCCCGAACGGAGTTATTACCGCTGTTTTAGGTATGTCCTCAACGCGCACTGGGACCTGGTGGTAACTGCGTACCAAGTCTATCTTAGAAAAAACGCGTGCCCCCGCCAAATGAATTGAAAAATCTTGGATATGCGGGATTGGGTAGCGGTCGTGCGCCGTAGCGTTATTCAACCTGCGGAAATCACCGCAAGGTCGCCACGAGCCATCAGCTTTCGGGACCATGTGGAGCGGCGAAGCCCATGGGCTTTTCGAACGCCTGATGATGCCTAACTTTTCCAGGTTGGCGAACTCCTCGCGCACTATGGTCAGTTTAGCTGGATCCAAGCGCCGAGCTTTTGCAAAAACGGGCGGTCCAGTGGTAGTAACAAAATATTCCACCCCGTGTTTCGCCACGGTCGCCGAGAATGTTGGGACCGTGAGTGGTGGGAACTGATTGAGCAGTGTGTGGAACTTACCACTTGCAGCTGTGACGTTGGCTTGTGCTGTTGGCGGGGCCACTCGAGCTGTACAGGGAATAGAATAAAAAGAGAGTGCATTAACCAGGCGCCTGTTAGCAAGATCAACCAACAAACCATGTGAGCACAGAAAATCAGCCCCTAACATATTGAAATTGACTGCAGCTATGACAAAAGTCCATTCAAATGTACGGCCGTGTAGGGACAGAAGTAGAGTCCTCTCACCAAAGGTCTTAATCGCCGAGCCGTTTGCTGCTGACACCCCAGGACCACCGGAAGGTGCTAGCCAGTCAGCGGAGGAAGGTGTGATGAAACTCAGATGGGAGCCTGTGTCCACGAGGAAATGCCTTCCCGAGCGCGCATCCTTCAAGTAGAGCAGCTTGTTCTCCTCTCCGAGGGCCGTAGCTGCTACCGACCCCCGGTCTTGGCATTTCCCGAACGCTTGAAATGGCACGGTGGTATACATTTGAGTGCCTTCTCTGCAAAACGACAATGGTAGAAACAGAGGGTGTCTCCTTCGCGATCCTTGGCCCCCGCCGCTGCCGTCGTCGGTGGGTCTGCTACCACCGTCTCTGGCCCCTCGCTGTCTCCGGCCGTCGCGCCGCACTCCATCGCTGCTGCGGTGGACGCACGCCATTTGCTGGCATTGAGAATCCGGTGCGCCTCCTGGGCCAGCGCGTGGAAGTCCCGCTTGGCCAACAACGGCGAACCGGCCAGGTCGCTCTCGTCTCTGACGGTAGGGTTCTCAGGAATATGTGGGTGAAGAGGAAGTCGTCGCCGTCTGAGCCCCTCAACCTCAGCATGTCCTCCATCAGGTCAACGGGCGTGCCGTCTCCCAAGTCGTTCAGAGCCAGTAGTCTCTCCGCTCTCTCCTGGGCTGAGAGAGTAAAGCGCTGGATGAGCGCAGCCTTCAAAGCGCTGTATTTGTCGTCGGCCGGTGGCTTCAGCAAAAGGCTCTGCACATGTCGAGCCGTGCGGTTGTCGAGCTTGGCGATTACATGGTAGAATTTCATCTCATCTACCGTTATCCCCCGGAGGGCGAACTGTGCTTCGACCAAGAGGAACCAGGAGCACGGGTTGTCTCGCCAAAAGTCTGGTAGCTGGACGGTAGCGGCATACGCCTGGCTGGGAGCTCCTGCTTCGGCTGGTTCGGGGGAATTTCTTCCACTCATGATACGTCTTAGGGTCACTAGTGTGGAGAATGTAGAAATGACGAGGCTGAGTTTATCTCATGAGTCAGGTTTATTCACATTCTCTGGCAATAAAGCTTTCTGATTCTGATTCTGATTCTGATTCTCATCTCTCCCTCTGCAGGTTTGCTGCTCCTCTGGTGAGTGACTGGTTTTTGTTCAAATTTGTGTCTTTTGAAATTAAATAAAGGGTCTGTGGAGAATGTAGAAATGACGAGGCTGAGTTTATCTCACGAGTCAGGTTTATTCACATTCTCCAACATCATCCAACACAGAAAAGAGAATGAAACCCCCATACATTCGTCCTTTTATACCCCAGGACATCAAAGCACACAGTCACATTGTATTTTAATCCCAAGTCACAATGCGTCTTCTTTCAGGTCTTATCATCTCCACCTAAAGCCACTGGCAGCCAGGAAATCCCCCAGGCCATCTCTTTGCATACCAAAGGCCACATCTCACATCCTCCTGTTATCTGTAGGAGGATCAGTCCTTTTGTTCATCTGAGACGTGAAGCATACAGTAATATACATATGAAGCATATGAAACCCACATATGTGTCCCACAGGTCAAACGTTCTTAGTGTGTTATTCTGTTGGTGTTGCGTCTTGCACTTAGGCTGACTGTCCAGTCAATATGACAAGTCCAAGTTTCAGCGCCGTACAATAGAGTAGCCAGTACTGTCGCTCTGTACACTTTGCATTTCACACGGATAGACACATGACAATTGTTCCACAGTCTCTTCCTCAAATTTCCAAACACAGCACTCGCTCTTCCCATTCTGAGAGATAGTTCATCCTCCAGCCTAGCATTCTCTGAAACAGTACTCCCGAGGTACTTGAAAGTTTTACACTTGCCTAGTGGCTCTGTACCAATGCTGATCTCTTCTGGTAGTGATGTTGATAACTGGAACTTTGGTGGTTGTTACGTGTGGCTCTGGGGAGCCACACAATGAGAGCCAAGGGCGAGCCAGTGAGTTGAGATGTTTTATTGATGACAGGGGTGAGGGATGAGGAAAGCACAGATGCTCATACACAGTAACACACACGAGCAGTACAGCACCAGAGTTAACAGTTGGCACCGGGCGTAGGGGTAACAGCATGAGAACTCTCAGCAGGTAACACTCACGGGTTAAGCAGCCAGTGAGCTGGCACTGGGCATAAGGACTCCAATACACAGGTACTCATTCAAGGTGACACTCCAAGTGATACGGTGAGTAGAGAGCTAGCACCGGACATGGGGGTACAAAGGCACAATTACTCCTTACGGGAAACACTTACGAGCAATGCTGCAAGATGAGTCAGGGGCTGGCACCGGACGAAGGGGCTCCAGCCTAGTAGTGCTTAAGTCGCAGCCCCGAGTGATCGAAGCTGCTCCTTTTTATCCTCATTAGCAGCGCCCCAGCTGATGAGGATTAATTGGCCCCAGCCGTCCCGTAACACTGACAGCTGGGAGCCTGCTGAGGCGCTGCCCAATGAGAGGCAGGGATGAGAAAGGGCATGGTCTGAGCGCCGACCCGGCGTCTCATCCCATGGTGACAGTGGTTGGTAAAGGCACTCTGTCTTCTTGATGTTGATTTTGAGGCTGAATTAGCTAGCTGTGCTTGCAAATTTCTCCACTAAACATTGCATACCTTCTGCACTGTGTGCAACTAGAGCACTGTTGTTGGCAAAAAGCGTTTCCCTTGCTACCTTTATTAATGTCTTAGCCTACTCTTGGTTTTAAACTATGCCACACTGAACAAGTCTGCTTCTTTCCTTGTTTAAATGTATACTCCTTCTGAAGTGTCTTTGAAGGCCACCTCAAGCATGGCTGCCAAATATAGCGAGAAGAGTGTAGGCGTCAGCACACACCCTTGTTTCACCCTGTTGCTTACTGAAAAGTTTTTAGACACTGAACCACTCATTGCTACGTTTGCTTGCATACCTGTATGGAGTGCCTCGATCAGGCTGACAAACTTCTCTGTACAGCTATATTTCTTAACCACTTGCACTCCGGGCAATTTTCCTAAAAATGCCAAAAAATAACGTGCCCAAAGTAAATCAAAAGCTGTTATTCAACCCTTTGCAGCATCTTCATGGGGTTGGTCTCATTTAAAAGAAAACACTTTGAATTTTTTGGCAAAAAAAAAACATAATCTCTCTACGTGCTCCGGCCACTGAGTTACAGTCATCTAAACATACTGAACTTGAAGAAAAAAAAATTGGACACAGTGTTTTTTTGGATACAAATGCTTGTAAATAACACACAGCTGTCCGATCCGGCTGGAAAATGCAACAGAAATGTAGAACCAAGTGTTATCCAGATGAGATCCAAATTTGGTAACAATACCACAAAAAATGAATATTTTACACAGCTTTGTTCTCAGGCTGTTCCCAGGCGTTTTGGAACTGTGCCAAATTGTGCCAAATGGCACAGTTTGGAAAAACGTCTGTAACTTTTGAATAATTCAATGTAGAATCTTCATTTTAGGCTCTAATGAAAGGTCACACTCAGGGCTGTGTCTGTGTGTGTGTGTGTGGGCGGGGGGTCGTTCCCCCCCCCCGCTACCAAGGACCGACTTCGGCCCTCGCTACAGACGGATTACACTCCTTGCATGTTTTCACAGCGGCTCCCCCCCCCCTCGCTACTGTGTGTGTGTGTGTTGGGGGGGGGGGTAACCGTGAACAGACCGTGAACGCCCCCCCCTCGCTACAGAAGAGGGCCATCACTACATGATGGAATAGACTGATATGCTTCCCCCCGCAGACCGGGGGGCGTTCGGACCGTGAACGCCCCCCCCGCTCCTCTTCTGCAGCGGGGGGGGGGGGGGGCGTTCACGGTCCGAACACAGCAAATGAACCGTTTATCGCGGCGCCCGCACTTCGTAATTCGTGCGCAGTACAGTTGTAATTTACCGATCGGTCAAAAGTCATTTTTGGATTACAGTTTTCAGGGATAAATAATAACTTAGCTTATAACACCTTACCTCTTCAAAGCAGCAGAGTCGTGGCGAACATCTCTTCCCCCAACGCGACGCTGCTCCGCTCGTGGATCCCGATCAACATAATTCCATTATTGCCATTTTGGCGAATGATTTACGACTTTTGTCGTCGGCCTCCGTCTATTCTGCTGGAATGAGTGCAGGTCCCACTTGTGGGTGTTCTCCATGCTGCTGGGTGAGCCTGGGTCTGTAGTAGATTCGTCCAGCTTTGTTTTCATCTGCTGCAGCAGTAAATATCGCTTCACCCAGCCTGAATTTCTGTGCTTCAATTGGCTCCTGCGTTCACAGTAGGCGGGTCCTCCTTCCTAGATTTTCATTCATTGGCTCCTCAAGGTTTCAGAAACCCAATTCAAGGCTCTTATTAGTCGAATGAGAGGTCAATCAGATGAACTAATCTGTTCGCGGCTGTCTCTGCAGTTTTTTTTTGAGTGGCGCTTGGACGCCACTACATCACCATCACCACCATCACGCGTCATGCGTCCAAGCGCGCACGAGGGCGCTCTCGTGCGTCATAGGACGCAGAGACTTGCCCGCCCGTGGAACAACGGAGCGCAAGTGGTTAAGTACCTGACAAAGTCCTTGTCGCGATATAGTACCGAAGTCTTTACTGAAGTCAATGAAGACTACATAAAGTGGTATGTTCTGTTCGATATACTTTTCTTGAACCTGTTTCAAGCAGAAAATCATGTCCATTGTGCTTCTTCCACTTCTAAAGCCGCACTGGGTTTCTGGTAGTACATTCTGTGAGATGTGTTCATTGAGTCTGTTCAGTAGTACACGTGAGAGAATCTTACCAACAGTGGCTAGCAGCGATATACTTCGGTAATTTCCACAATCTTTCCTGTCGCCTTTCTTGAACAAAGGCACAATACTTGCATTCTTCCAGTCTTGAGGTACCTTCTGGGCATCCCATGTCTCTTGGATGAGCTTGTGCAGGTAGTTGGTCAGCTGAACACCACCAAATTTCCACACTTCTGCTGAAATTCCATTCCTTCCTGGAGCTTTACCATCCTGTGTTGTCCTGATAGCTGTCATTAGTTCATCAAGATTTGATGGTTCATCCAGACTTGATACAGCTGGTCGCTGCACTAGAGCTTCTTTAGCCTCTTCAATGAAATCTCCAGAATTGTTTATTAGTTGGTCAAGTGGGCTGCAAATCTGTCCAGGATCTTGTCTTTATCCTGCACGGTGGCGCAGTGGTTTAGCACTGTGGCAGCACAGTTTTACCCTCGGCCGGGGGATCGCGGGGATCATGAGATCGGGGGTTCGATTCCAGCCCCCGACCAACAGTGAGCTGTGTGGAGTTTGCATGTTCTCCCCGTGTTGCGTGGGTTTACTCCGGGATTTCTCCGGTTTCCTCCCGCATACCAAAAACATGTAGGTTTAAGGCGCTCGCGCACGCAGCAACCGGCAGCCGGTGGCTTGTCACCAGACTGCAAACCAAATCTACCTACGGGTACAAATAAGTAACAAAAAAAAACAAAAAAAAAAACATTTCACTATCCCTCGCCTTTAGTTGGCTCAACCCTCTTGGTTTAGGGCCGTAGATTTCTCTCAAACCTGTGAAGAATGTTTTCATGTCCTTCCTGTCTGCTACAGTTTGAAGTTCCTCTGCTTTTTCATCCCACCAGTGGGACTTCATCTCTCTGGTGTACTTCTGTAGCTCACTCTGAGCCTTTGAGTATTTCTTCTTCTTCGACTTTGTATTACACTGTAGATTTTCCTGCCTAGCTGTATTCCTCACTTCTAGTAGTTTCTTCAGATGTTCATCATGCTCATCAAACCGATCTTGATGTTTCCTCTCAGGGTGGCCTAAAACATCACTCGCAGTCTGATACACCATATCCTTCGGTGTTGCCCATTTCTCTTCTATTTCATCTCTGAGTTGTTGCTGTCCCTTTCTTTCAAGTTTTCATCCATTTCCTGTGTAAGTTCTTCCTGCTTCTTTTGGCCTTTCAGTGCACTAGTGTTTAGCTTCCATGGTGGCTTCACACCCGTCCTGCAGTGCTGTTTTCATCTGCAAATCCTTAATCTAGATCTCAGCATAAAATGATCAGTACTACAATCCGCACCTCTCATTGCTCTGGTGTCCAATACATCCCTTATGTCTCTCTGCCTTACTATGATGTAGTCTAACAAGTGCCAGTGCTTGGATCTTGGGTGCATCCATGTCTTCTTGTGTGTGTCCTTGTGCTTAAAGAGGGTGTTGGTTATCACAAGGTTGTACTCTGAATATAGTGCAAGTAGAAGTTCTCCATTAGCATTGCACTTGCCTACTCCATGACTGCCTAGCACTCCCTTCCATTTCTCAGTGTCCAAACCAACTCTAGCATTAAAATTTCCAACGAGTATCAGCCTGTCATCAGTCGGTACACGCCTGATAGTCTCATGTACATCACTGTAGAACTCTTCCTTCGCCTCCTCTGTGTTGTTCATTGTTGGGGCATGCACATTGATGAGTGTGGCATACATCTTCCGCTGTAGTGGGAGTCTCATAGTCATTATCCTGTCATTGATTCGCACCAGTTCCTCATCAAGCATTGCTGCTATCTCCTTTCAAACTGCAAAGCCCACTCCTGCTTCACTCCTTTGTTGAGTTGATTTCCCACTCCAAAAGAAGATGTACCCATGGTCTTCCAAGCTGTCACATCCAGGTAATCTTGTTTCACTAAGTACAGCTATGTCTACATTTTACCTGTTCATTTCCAGGGCCACAAGCGCAGTCTGTCTTTCTGGGCGCTGTGATGATGATCTGTCCAACTGAGTGTGTACATTCCATTCTGCTACACACAAGGCTGCTGTTTTCCTCTTCTTTTCTTTTCCTGCTCCTAGCTTACTTTTCGCTGCCTGTCGGAGTCTGAACAGATCAGCGTGGACTTTGTTAGCCCAGTCGACGTCCAAGCCAGTATGAGTTGCTTTCTGACTGACCATTTCATGAAACTGCTTGCAAAGTATTTGAGTATCGCTAGCTTTTGCTGGACTAGCAGCACATTCTTGGCAGATAGAGGTATTATCAGTGGCAAGGACAGGCCAAGACAAACTGACTCCAGTATCTGTTGCAGTGACTGACCAGATGATAGGTTTGTTTATCTCTGCTCTTTGTGTAGTGCACGTCATGATGCACCAACTGGCACAGTCCACCACATACCTTGCGACAGATGTGTTTATCTGCCAGGATGTCCAGTCTCACCCCATGTAACTGGGAGTGGTCCACCACAAACCAGTGGCAGATATTGTTTTTAGTTCTGCCAGGATGCCCCGTATCACCCTCCACGCCCTTGAAGGGCGGGAATGCCGGTTGAGCCACCGATCGGAGGGACCTGACTTCTACACAGCAGTCAGATGACCTGATGTGCCCTGAAGAAGTGAAAGACCAAGAAGTGAAAGACCAGGTTCCTAGCTTCAGACAAAGGGTCTCCTGGGAGACCCTAATCTTGATGCTTTTTCTTTTGTCCCACTGTGACCCTTTGCCTTTCTGTATATTCCCAGCAGCTGCCAGACACAGCCAGGTACGAGATAACAGATTTTCCCTCAGTAACTTTCCACACACACACAGCTCATCTGCTGACTGTGACCCCTTTTTTTTCTGTGAACTGACACTCAGCATTAAAATCGTGACATTTTAAACAGTTCACTAGGACAATAATACATTTTATTTTTTATCCGCAGATGTGACTACAAAAATGTCAGGAAAAGCCTACTAGAACAGCTGAACTTTATTTGGGGTTAATCAGAGGCACTTTAAATGGTGGCAGGTGTGTGCTGACTCCCATTTAACATGAGTTTGAATATGATTGGTAAATTCTGAACACAGCCACACCCCCAGTTATAACAGGGTGTGCATATTTATGCAACCACGTTATTGTAAGGGTTTTTTTTTATTATTATTTTTCCCCTTAAAAGATTTCAGTTTGTTTTTCAGTTGGGTTGTACAGGTTATAGGTCACATTAATGGTGGAAAAGTTGTGAAATGATTTATCTTGGTCTTGTGGAAATGTGAAAATGACGAGGCAGAGTTTATCTCACGAGTCAGGTTTATTCACATCTTCCAACATCAGCAAAAACAGAAAGAGGAAAAAACCCAGATATTCGTCCTTTATATATCAGGACCTTCAAAGCTCACAGTCATATTGCATTTAATCCCAAGTAACAATGCATCTTCTCTCAGATCTTAACACCTCCACCCACAGTCTCTGGCAGCCAGGAAAATCCCCCAAGGGGCGTCTCTTTGCATACCAAAGACTAAACTTTCACATCCTCCTGTTATCTCCAAGGAGACTCAGTCCTTTGTTCAATCTGAGATGTGAAGCCTAAAGTGGTATACATATCAGAATCAGAATCAGCTTTATTGGCCAAGTATGCACAACACATACAAGGAATTTGACTTCGGTTAAAAACTTGCTCTCGTTGTTCAGGTGGAGGATTTAAATAAGGATTCAATGACAACAGAGTATGTACAGTAAATTACAGTCTGTCCACGTTTCTATAAAAGGATGCAAATATATACAGGAATATATGCAGTTATTTACTCAGACTAACCACACTTTGCAGAAATATATAAAAAATATACAGTCACACAGTATTTCAATGTGAACTCAGATTCAGTGATATAATGTGAATGAAGTAAAAAGCAGTGTGAGAGTTATGTGCAATGTAATAATGGATGAAAAGTCATGAGTACAGCAACAGCTAGGACTAGGTGAATGTTAGGAGTTCATCAGAGTGATGGCTTGAGGAAAGAAACTGTTCCTGTGACGGGTGGTTTTGACCTTCAGTGATCTGTAACGACGACCAGAAGATAGAAGTTCAAACGGTTTGTGGCCGGGGTGTGATGGGTCAGCACAGATGTTTCCCGCCCGTTTCCTGGTTATGGACCGATATAAGTTCTCAATGGAGGGTAGGTCGGTACCAATGATCCTCTCCGCAGACTTAATGATCCGCTGCAGTCTGGTCTTGTCCTGTTTAGTGGCAGATCCAAACCAGACAGTGATGGAAAAGCAGAGGACAGACTGGATGATGGCGGTGTAGAAGACAACCAGCAGCTCCTGAGGCAAATCAAACTTCTTGAGCTGACGCAGAAAAAATAACCTCTGCTGGGCCTTTTTCCGGACAGTGTCTATATGGGAGGACCACTTCAGGTTCCGGGAGATTGTAGTACCCAGAAACTTGAAGGAGTCCACAGTGGACACTGTGCTGTTGAGGATGGTGAGTGGGGGGAATGAAGGGGGATGTTGCCTGAAATCCACAGTCATCTCCACTGTTTTGGCTGGGTTAAGTTCAAGATGGTTCTGGCTGCACCAGAGGATCAGCTGCTCCACCTCCCGCCTGTATGCAGACTCAGAATCAGAATCAGAATCAGAATCAGATTTATTGCCATTGTTCATGTAGTACACAAACTAGGAATTTGTCTCGGTGCCATGCTGCAACATTAAAAACATGATGAGATAAAGAGATAAACTAAAAAACTAAAGGACTAAAAACGTGCAATAAGTGTAGAAAAATAAGTAATAATAATAATAATAATAATAATAATAATAATAATAATAATAGTAATAATGAGTAATACTAGTCAAGGCAGTTTTTAAAAAAATTAGCAAGTAGCAGATAATATGGGGTACCACAGTGCAGTTGATAATGCAACAGAAAAAACAGTGATGAATGACATGAGTCTGGTTGAGCTGCTGTACATAGTGCACGAGAGTCAATAAGTCACTTAATGTTCAGCAGTCTGATGGCAGAGGGAAAAAAGCTGTTCATGTGCCGGGAGGTTTTAGTTCGAATGGACCGAAGTCTTCTACCTGAGGGGAGGGGGGCAAACAGTACGTGACCAGGGTGTGAAGGATCGGCTATGATCCGGCCAGCATGCCTCCGGGTCCTGGAGATGTACAGGTCCTGGAGAGATGGGAGCTTGCAGCCGATCACCTTCTCAGCAGTGCGCACGACACGCTGCAGCCTTAGTCTGTCCTTGGCAGTGGCTCCTGCATACCACACAGTTATGGAGGAGGTGAGGATGGACTTGATGATGGCCGTGTAGAACTACACTAACATCTTGGTGGGTAGCTTGAGCTTCCTCAGCTGCCGCAGAAAGAACATCCTGTGCTGGGCCTTTTTGATGAGGGAGCTGATGGTTGGCTCCCATTTGAGGTCCCGGGTGATGGTGGTGCCCAAGAAGCGGAAGGAATCTGCAATGGTGATGGGAGAGCCTGTGATGGTGAGGGGGGGCAGGGGGGTTGTGACTTTCCTGAAGTCCACAATCATCTCCGCTGTCTTCAGAGCGTTCAGCTGCAGATTGTTATGGCTGCACCAGGACACCAGCTGGGCCACCTCTTTCCTGTAGACGGACTCGTCGCCGTTGGAGATGAGCCCGATGAGGGTGGTGTCGTCCACAAACTTAATCAGCCTAACAGACTGGTGGGAGGAGGTGCAGGAGTTGGTATAAAGGGAGAAGAGTAGGGGGGAAAGTACACAGCCCTGGGGTGATCCAATGCTGATGCTAACAGAGTCCGAGACAGACTTCCCCAGCCGCACATGCTGCCTCCGGTCCGTCAGGAAGTCGGTGATCCACCTGCAGAGGGAGTCAGGCACGTTGAGCAGGGACAGCTTGTCCTGGGGCAGATCGGGGCGGATGGTGTTGAATGCGGAGCTGAAGTCCACAAACAGAATCCTGGCGTAGGTTCCCGGGGAGTCCAGGTGCTGCAGGATGGAGTGGAGGGCCAGGTTGACTGCGTCATCCACAGACCTGTTAGCACGGTAGGCAAACTGCAGCGGGTCTAGGAGGGGAGTGGTGATGGACTTGAGGTGAGACAGGACCAGGCGCTCAAAGGACTTCATGACTACAGAGGTGAGCGCTACAGGTCTGTAGTCGTTAAGTCCAGTAATCCGTGGCTTCTTGGAGACAGGGATGATGGTGGAGGATTTGAGGCAGGTCGGCACGTGACATTGCTTAAGGGAGGTGTTAAAAATGTCTGTGAAGACAGGAGCCAGCTCTTTCGCACAGTGTCTCAGGGTGGAGGGAGACACACCGTCCAGCCCGGGGGCCTTGCGCGGGTTCAGTCTGGAGAACTGTCTGTGCACGTCCTGCTCACTGATGACAAGGGCAGGGGGGGAGGAGGAGGAGGAGGGGGGGGACCGCTTTTGATGAATTAGGGGCTGAGGAGGCAGTGGAGCTGGGTGGAGTGGGGGAGTTGGACACAGCTGACGAGGTGTCAAAACGGGCGTAATGTTGGGACAGTTTTTGACAAAGGGCTTTGTCATCCTGACCTTTAGAAGCCTGAGGCCGATAGTTGGTGATTTGCCTCAGTCCTCTCCACACAGAAGCCGAGTCATTAGCAGTGAACTGCTGCTGGAGTCTTTCAGAATACACAGATTTAGCTCTCCTCAGCTCTCTGTTAAACCGATATTTGACCTCTCTGTAGCAGTCCTTGTCTCCACTTTTCAACGCTGCTTCCTTCTCCTTCCTGATCTGTCTGAGCTTGGCCGTGAACCAGGGCTTATCATTAGAGTATCTCACCCTGGTGCGCGATGGAAGAATGTTCTCCTCACAGAAGTTGATATATGAGTTCACAGTGTATGTGTACTCATTAAGATCATGTGTGGCTCCTTTAAACATGCCCCAGTCAGTTATTTCCATGCATGTGTTCAGTTTCTCTCCAGCTTCACTGGTCAATTTCTTCGTGGTGGTCACAACAGGTTTAGTGAGTTTCGGTCTCTGTCTGTATGTGGGGATGAGGTGGACCATCACGTGATCAGATAGTCCCAGCGCAGCGCGGGGAACAGCGCGATATGCGTCCTTCACTGTAGTGTAACAGTGATCCAGCGTGTTATTTCCTCTGGTTGGACATTTAATAAACTGTTTGTAGCGGGGGAGCTCGTGACTCAAATTGCTCTGGTTAAAGTCGCCTACCACAATAACCAGGGAGTCTGGAAAATTCCGCTCCGTGTGTTGGATGTGATCCGCGAGCACGCGCTGAGCTTCGTGCGTGTCCGCGTCGGGAGGGACGTACACAGCGACGAGGATGAATGAGGCGAACTCCCGCGGGGAATAAAATGGCTTGCAGTTAATAAAAAGAAATTCCAGGGCGGGAGAACAGTGTTTGGAAATCACCGTTACATCAGAGCACCAGCTGTTGTTAATATAGAAGCACACTCCTCCTCCAATAGACTTACCGGAGAGCTCTGTGACGCGATCAGCACGAAACAGCTGAAATCCCTTGAGGCTGATCGCGCTATCTGGAATGTTCCCTTTAAGCCAGGTCTCAGAGAAACAGATGACAGACGAGGAAGCGAGGTCCTTAAATCGCATCAGCAGTCTTAATTCTTCTACCTTGTTCAAGAGAGAATTGGCATTGGATAGAAATATGCCAGGCAAGGCTGTTTGCGTGCCTCTCCTTCGCAGCCGAGCGAGAATCCCCCCTCGCTTTCCCCTTTTACGCCGTCTTACTTTTTGAGCCAAACAATGAATCAGATCGGCGGCAGGAGCTAAAAAAACTGGGAGAAGGTCCGTGGGAGTAAGAGTCCTGATATTTAATAATTCTTCACGGGTGTATGAACCGGCAGACGCACAATCAATGAACAAAAACAAACAAATTTTAAAAAATTAAAGGGCAGCGAAGCACCATGGCAACCACTGTGGGCGCCATCTTGAAAAGGCGAAAAGAATCATCATCCCGGATCAAACCAATGACTGTGGTGTCGTCCGCAAACTTCAGCAGCTTCACCGAAGGGTCCTCTAAGGTGCAGTCGTTGGAGTAGAGGGAGAAGAGCAGTGGGGAAAGGACACATCCTTGGGGGGCGCCAGTACTAGTTTTTCGGGAGCTGGATGTAAATCTCCCTAGCTTCACCTGTTGCCACCTGTCAGTCAGAAAGCTGGAGATCCACTGGCAGGTGGAGGGGGGCACCTTGAGCTGAAGGAGTTTCTGATGAAGAATGCCTGAGATGATGGTGTTGAACGCTGAGCTGAAGTCGACAAACAGGATCCTGGCGTACGTCGATGGGGAGTCGAGGTGTTGCAGGATGTAGTGTAGTCCCATATTCACTGCATCATCCACTGACCTGTTTGACCAGTAGGCAAACTGCAGTGGGTCCATCAGGGGGCCTGTGATGACCTTCAGGTGGTTCAGCACCAATCTCTCCAAGGATTTCATGACCACAGAGGTCAGGGCAACAGGTCTGTAGTCGTTTAATCCTGTAACAGAGGGTTTCTTGGGAACTAGAATGATGATGGAGCGTTTGAAGCAGGAAGGCACTTCACGCAGCTTCAGTGATCTGTTAAAGATCCGGGTGAAGATGGGGGCCAACTCGTTGGAGCAGACTCTCAGGCAGGACGGAGACACACCATCAGGTCCTGCAGCCTTCTTGATCTTTTGTCTCTGAAAGACTCGGCGCACCTCCTCTTCACAGATCGTTAGTGCTGGTGGGAGGTCAGAGTGGAGGAGGGATGGAGTTCCTGGGGCTGCAGATAATCCTTTTGTGTGGGTGGGAGGTGAGAACTGTAGGTTCTTTTCAAACCTGCAGTAAAAGCTGTTTAGGTCGTTAGCCAGCTGGAAGTTTTCCACAGGGTGGGGGGATGGTCTCCTGTAGTTGGTGATATCCTGCAGGCCTCTCCAGACAGAAGCAGAGTTGTTGGCTGAGAAGTTTTTTTGTAACTTCACACTGTAGCTCCTCTTAGCAAGCCTGATCTCCTTCGTCAGCATGTTTCTGGCCCACTTGTACAGAGTCCAGTCACCAGTCCTGTAGGCCTCCTCCTTGGTCTGACGTAGCTGCTTCAGTTTAGGAATGAACCAGGGTTTATTGTTGTTGTATGTGCAGAAGGTCTTGGTCTGCACACACATGTCCTCGCAGAAACAGATGTATGACATCACAGTGTCAGTGAGTTCATTTAGGTTAATGGCTGCAGCTTCAAAAACACTCCAATCTGTACAGTCAAAGCAGGCTTGTAACTCCAGCTTTGATTCCTCAGTCCATTTCTTCACAGTCCTTACAACAGACTTGGAAGTTTTTAGTTTCTGTCAGTATGTTGGAATAAGATGGAGCAGACAGTGGTCAGAAAAACCCAGAGCTGCACGGGGGACGGCATGATAGGCGTTTCTTAAAACTGTGTAACAGTGGTCAAGTGTATTTGTGTCCCTGGTGGGACATTTAATATGCTGTCTGTATTTAGGAAGCTCATTTGTGAGATTAGCTCTATTGAAATCACCCAGAATGATAAGCAGAGAGTCTGGATGTTTTTCCTCTACGTCTGCTATCTGGTCAGCGAGGTGCTGCAGTGCCTCCGTTGTACAAGCAGCAGGCGGGATATAAATTCCGACCAGAATAAAGGAGGCGAACTCTCGCGGTGAATAAAAGGGTTTACAGTTTATGAACAGTGACTCTAGGTTAGGGCTATAAAACTTCTTCAACACTGTGACATCAGTACACCAACCTTCGTTTATGTAGAAGCAGATTCCACCACCTTTAGTCTTTCCAGAGAATTCTCGGATGCGATCAGCGCGAAACAGCTGGAATCCGTCCAGGCGCACCGCGCTGTCCGGGATGTGTTCACTCAACCAGGACTCCGTGAAACAAAGGGCGCCAGATCTGCTAAAATCCCGGTTTTTGTGAGTCAGGAGCAGCAGTTCATCCATTTTGTTCGCCAAAGAGCGGATATTTGCCAGATGGATCGATGGGAGCGGCGTGCAAAGTTTCTTCAACCTGACTAGCGCACCGGCACGTTTACCACGCCGCCTTCGTTTCCGGCCAGCTAAGATCGACTGAAAAAACTTCAGATCAGCAGCAGAAACTGGCGGAGAAGTTGCATTGGGAGGTAGTCTGAGTGAAAGTAGTTCCTCCCTTGAATAGGTGACTCGGACAGAAGAGCAGAAGTCCAAAAAAACACACAAAATTATCAAAAACATCAGAGAGCAGAAGCCAGTGGCTGCCATCCGCGGCGCATAAAGTGATATACATATGTGCATATGAGTCCCACATGACCCCCCCCAAACGTCTAAGATGGAACAACGGAATAACAGTCTGCATGTCATGATAAAATCATTACACATCAGCCCACGTGCTGCTTAGGCCTCAGTCTCCTCCCGTATCTGCTGTAAGTGGGCTTCACCACCTCCGCGGCGCCATCCTGCTGGGGAGCTGCTGTCTGAGGGTGAGAACTGTTTGTCAATCCCTGTGGGTGTTCTGGGGAATGTCCCCTAGGGGGTCTGCTGCGCCGAGGAGCCCTGGCCAACAGCACATCCTTGTCCGCCACCACAAAGGCGGGTTTGAGCCTGTTTGTGCCAATCTTTTCTTTCCTGCCCCCCAAATCTAGCAAAAAATGCTTATCTCCTGTCTCCAGCACTCTAAATGGTCCATCATAAAGTGGTCGCAAAAGTGGTTGATGGGCATCGTGTCTGACAAAAACAAACCGCGTTTTTTTAAAGCCTTAGGCACAAAAACGTGTGGAAAACTGTGGTGAACGGGGCCAGGCAGCGTGCCTGATTCCGTGCCACGCTGCAACCGCTGAGCCGGGTAACATTCTGGTGCAGGATTGTCTGGGAGAAATTCCCCGGGCAGCCGAAGTGGCTACGCAAAAACTAGCTCAGCCGGGGAGGCTTCTAAATCCTCTTTAGGTGCAGAACGCAACCCCAATAAAATCCACGGTAGCCTGTCTACCCAATTTGCATCTGTAAGTGACGCTCTGAGAGCCGCTTTCAATGACCTATGAAAACGTTCGCATAACCCATTAGCCTGCGGATTGTACGCGGTCGTGCGGTGGATCATTACCCCCAGGCTGTGGGCCATTGCTGACCAAAGTTCGGAAACAAATTGAGGGCCTCTGTCAGACGTAATGTCCGACGGGACTCCAAAGTGCGCTACCCATGCTGTTAAAAATGCGCGCGCCACCACCTCGGCTGTGGTTGACGCCAGTGGGACCACTTCCGGCCAGCGCGTGGTGCGGTCTACCATTGTCAGAAGATGTGTGCACCCCTGTGACAGCGGGAGGGGGCCTACGAGGTCTACGTGAACATGAGCAAACCTCTTAGCCGGGATGTGAAACGGCTCCAAGGGAGCTCTCGTGTGCCTGTGTACCTTGGCTCGTTGACAAGCCATGCAGGCTGCTGCCCACTCCCTAACTTGTTTGCGCAGGCTCAGCCATACAAATTTCTCTCCCACCATTTTGACCGACGCGCGCACTCCCGGGTGCGCCAGAGAATGAATCGAGTCAAAAACGCGGCGGCGCCACGATTAGGGACGGTATGGGGGGGCATACCGTCTTGCAGCACCCTGTTCTCCAGCCTTAACCCTGTTGGTCCAGACTGGAGCGCGCGCACGTCCGCATCGCTACCCTGATCCGCTGCCATGGCTGCATAATCTATCCCTACGCGGACTGGGGCCGCCACGGCGCGCGAGAGACAGTCTGCTACTACATTCAGTTTACCCGCCACATGCTGAATATTGGTAGTAAACTCTGAGATGGCGGCCAGCTGTCTTTGCTGCCGGCCTGACCACGGTTCAGAAACCTTGGCCATCACGAATGTCAGCGGCTTGTGGTCAACGAACGCGGTGAAACAGCGTCCCTCCAACCAGAACTGGAAGTGGCGAATGGCCAAGTGGAGAGCTAACAACTCCCTGTCGAATGCGTTGTATTTTCGGTCACTATGGTGCAAAGTCCTGCTGAAAAAGGCAAGTGGCTGCCAAGCCCCTGCTACATGCTGCTCCACGACCGCCCCTATGGCCACATCTGACGCGCCAGTAGTGAGCGCTATGCGGGCCGCTGGGTCTGGATGTGTTAACAACGCAGCGTTTGCCAGGGCTGTTTTGACCTCCGAGAATGCTCGCTCCCGCTCCGGAGACCATTCGATCCTATTTGTGGGTTTTTGTTTTTTTAGTGCAGCATACAATGGTTGCATGAGCTGCGCTGCGCAGGGGAGGAAACGGTTATAAAAATTCACCATTCCCAAAAACTCCTGCAACGCCTTGACCGTTTGTGGCTGGGGAAAATTTGTCACCGCGCGCACTTTGTCAGGCAGCGGAACCGCTCCTTCTGGGGAGACGCGATGCCCCAAAAAATCAATGTGCGTCACCCCGAACTGACACTTCGCTGGGTTGATTATTAACCCGTGCTCTCCCAACCTCCGGAAAACTGCCGTGAGGTGGTTTTCGTGTTCGTCTTCGGACGCGCTGGCTACTAAAATGTCGTCCAGGTAGACGAATACGAAGGGGAGATCGCGCAACACCGCGTCCATCATGCGTTGGAACGTCTGCGCAGCGCCTTTAAGCCCAAACGGCATGCGCAAAAACTCGAATAGACCAAACGGAGTAATTACTGCTGTTTTGAGTATGTCCTCAGCGCGCACTGGGACTTGGTGGTAACCGCGGACCAAGTCTATCTTAGAAAAAATGCGCGCCCCCAACAAATGAACGGAAAAAAATATGCGGAAAATATGCAGGATTGGGTAGCGGTCGTGCGCTGTGGCGTTGTTCAACCTGCGGAAATCTCCGCAAGGTCGCCACGAGCCATCAGCTTTCGGGACCATGTGAAGAGGGGAAGCCCATGGGCTGTTCGAACGCCTGATGATGCCCAACTTTTCCAGGTTGGCGAACTCCTCGCGCGCTATGGTCAGTTTAGCTGAATCCAAGCGCCAAGCTTTTGCAAAAACGGGTGGGCCGGTGGTAGTAATAAAATGTTCCACCCCGTGTTTAGCGACGGTCGCCAAAAATGTGGGAACCGTGAGTGCTGGGAACTGAGTGAGCAGTGTGTGGAACTTACCACCTGCAGCTGTGACGTTGGCTTGTGCTGTTGGCGGGGCCACTCGGGCTGTACAGGGAATAGAATAAAAAGAAAGTGCATTAACCAGGCGCTTGTTAGCAAGATCAACCAACAAACCATGTGAGCACAGAAAATCAGCCCCTAACATATTGAAATTCACTGCAGCTATGATAAAAGTCCACTCAAATGTACAGCCGTGTATGGACAGAAGCAGAGTCCTCTCACCAAAGGTCTTAATCGCCGAGCCGTTCGCTGCTGACGCCCGGGAACCACTGGAAACTGCCAGCCGGTCAGCGGAGGAAGGTGTGATGAAACTCAACTGGGAGCCTGTGTCCACGAGGAAATGCCTCCCCGAGCATGCATCCTTCAAGTAGAGCAGCTTGTTCTCCTCCCCGAGGGCCGCAGCTGCTACCAACCCCCGGTCTTGGCGTTTCCCGAGCGCTTGCACTGGCACGGTGGTATACATTTGCGTGCCTTCTCTGCAACGCGGCGATGGTAGAAACAGAGGGCGTTCTGCTACCGCTGTCTCTGGCCCCCGCCGTCTCCGGCCGTCGTGCCAAACTCCGTCGCTGCCGCGGTGGCCACGTGCTGTTTGCTGGCGTTGAGAATCCGGTGCGCCTCCTGGGCCAGCGCGCGGAAGTCCCACTGGGCCAACAACGGCGAACTGGCCAGGGTCGCTCTCGTGGCCGACGGTAGGGTCCTGAGGAAAATGTGGGTGAAGATGAAGTCTTTGTTGCCTGAGCCCCTCAACCTCAGCATGTCCTCCATCAGGTAAATGGGCGTGCCATCTCCCAAATCGTTCAGAGCCAGGAGCCTCTCCGCTCTCTCCTGGACTGAGAGAGTGAAGCGCTGGATGAGCGCAGCCTTCAACCCGCCGTATTTGTCGTCGGCGGGTGACTGCTCCAATAGGCTCTCTACATGCCGAGCCGTGCGGTTGTTGAGCTTGGCAATCACATGGTAGAACTTCGTGTCATCTACTGTTATCCCCCGGAGGGCGAACTGTGCTTCGACCAAGTGGAACCAGGAGCGTGGGTTGTCTTGCCAAAAATCCGGTAGCTGGACGGTAGCGGCATACGCTTGGCTGGGAGCTCCTGACCCGGTTGGCTCGGGGGAATTTCTTTCATCCATGATACGTCTTAGGGTCACCAGTGTGAAAATGTGAAAATGACGAGGCAGAGTTTATCTCACGAGTCAGGTTTATTCACATCTTCCAACATCAGCAAAAACAGAAAGAGGAAAAACCCCAGATATTCGTCCTTTATTTATCAGGACCTTCAAAGCTCACAGTCATATTGCATTTAATCCCAAGTAACAATGCATCTTCTCTCAGATCTTAACACCTCCATCCACAGTCTCTGGCAGCCAGAAAAATCCCCCAAGGCCGTCTCTTTGCATACCAAAGACCAAATTTTCACATCCTCCTGTTATCTCCAAGGAGACTCAGTCCTTTGTTCAATCTGAGATGTGAAGCCTAAAGTGGTATACATATGATGCATAAAGTGATGTACATATGTGCATATGAGTCCCACAGTCTCACGTTTTAATCACAAAAACCTGGCAGTTGAACAGGGGTGTGTAGACTTTTATATCCACTCTGTGTGTGTGTATCCATAAATGGAGTTAAGTAACAGTTTGAACCACTTTACATGACAGTCATGATAAACTTGCAGTCAGTTAAAACATTTGAGACTTTTGATGTGTGGATGTACAAAACAATCCTATGTCACTGTAATCGTTTTATTATTTTTATTATCTTATTTTATAGACTTTTATAGATTACATAATTGACCTCTCCCCTGTTGCCATTGATTGTAATTTAAAAAAAAAAATTTCAGTCAGTAATATTCATCTCTATCTGTAAATGTTCCAGCATTTAGATGAAATCAAAGTCAATACCTCTACTTTGAAAAAAATGATTACCCTTTTTATGCAAATCCTTAAAAAAAATCAAGTTACATCACAATGATTCTTAATTCTCTGAACAATGAAACGTTGGGTGAATAAACACACTTTAATTCATTTACAAGCTGCTTTTTTTGCTGTTTTTTTTTCACTTCTAAAGTGTATTAAAGGTTACGACCATGGCTGTAGGGTGATATTTTTGTTTGTTTGTGGTTTTACAGCATCATCGCTCAGATGCGCGCTCCCGCGAAGGGGGTGCTTTCCATGGTAAACATGCTTTTCTCACCACAACACTTTCTTCTTGTTCTTCTTCTTCTTCTTTTAGATTTGATTGGCGGTTGGCAACCAGCTTACAGGCACATTACCGCCACATACTTCACTCTGGATGAACCAGCAAATGTTGCAGAGTGTTGCTGGGTTTGAAGTACCCAGGTATGCTGTGATTGCAGAAAATCCTGTGAAACTTTTCAGAGAGCCCAGCCACACCTGGAATGACTATGTGATTTCTCTTGATTTTACACTCCATTTCTCCTGAAGACTGAGAATTCTTTTTACATTTCATGTGAGTTTTGATGAAGGTCCACTCTGAATAACCACACTGTTTTAAGGCCTGTTATATATGGGTGTGTTCCTTTTCCCTAGCATCTGAATCAGTAGATATGGTTTCTGCACGATGTTGCAATGTACAGATCACTCCCAGCTTGTGCTCAGGTGGGCGGTGTGAATCAAACATGAGATACTGATCAGTGTTGGTAGGTTTTCCATACACCTCAACATGAAGTTCACCCCGTTCACCAACCTTTATCCCACAATCCAGTAAAGGGAGTCTGTTGTCCTTCTTATCCTCTCGGATGAACTTGATGTGATTCATTCATTCATTCCTCTTCTTCCGCTTGATCCTTTTTTGGGTCGCGGGGGGGGGGGGGGGGGGGGGGGGAGTGGAGCCTATCCCAGCATCTTTTGGCCGAGAGGCAGGGTACACTCTGGACAGATCGCCAGTCCATCGCAGGGCCGTCCACTGAAATAAAGTGTGTGGGTGGTAGTGTAGTTCCTAATGTTGGCCAGCAGAGGGCAGTGAGAAACTCAATGAGAATTTACAGTGCACCCGGAAAGTATTCACAGCATTTCACTTTTTCCACATTTTGTTATGTTACAACCTTGTTCTAAAAGAGATTTTTTTTTCCTCAAAATTCTACACACAATACCCCATAATGACAACGTGAAAAAAGTCTTGAGATTTTTAAAATGTGTTAAAAAAAAAAAAACTTAAGAAATCACCTGTACATAAGTATTCACAGCCTTTGCCATGAAGCTCAAAATTGAGCTCAGGTTCGTCCTGGTTCCACTGATAATCCTTGAGATGTTTCTACAGTTTAATTGTAGTCCACCTGGGGTAAATTCAGTTGATTGGACATGATTTGGAAAGGGACACACCTGTCTATATAAGGTCCCACAGCTGACAGTGCATGTCAAGGCACAAACCAAGCATGAAGTCAAAGGAATTGTCTGTAGACCTCCAAGACAGGATTATCTTGAGGCACAAATCTGGGGAAGGGTTCAGAAAAATTTCTGCTGCTTTGAAGGTCCCATTGAGCACAGTGGCCTCCATCATCCATAAATGGAAGAAGTTCAGAACCACCAGGACTCTTCCTAGAGTTGGCCGGCCATCTAAACTGAACGATCAGGGGAGAAGGGCCTTAGTCAGGGACGTGACCAAGAACCTGATGGTCACTCTGTCAGAGCTCCAGCGTTCCTCTGTGGAGAGAGGAAAACCTTCCAGAAGGACAACCATGTCTGCAGCAATCCACCAACCAGGCCTGTATGGTAGAGTGGCCAGAAGAAAGCCACTCCTTAGTGAAAGGCACATGGCATTCTGCCTGGAGTTTGCCAAAATGCACCTGAAGGACTCTCAGACCATGAGAAACAAAATTCTCTGGTCTGATGAGACGAGGTTTGAACTCTTTGGTGAATGCCAGGCGTCATGTTTGGAGGAAACCAGGCACTGCTCAGAACCACGGCAATACCATCCCTACAGAGAAGGATGGTGGTGGCAGCATCATACTGTGAGGATGTTTTTCAGCGGTAGGAACTGGGAGACTAGTCAAGATAGAGGGAAAGATGAATGCAGCAATGTACAGAGACATTCAGGATGAAAACCTTCTCCAGAGCACTCTTGACCTCAGACTGGGGTGATGGTTCATCTTTCAGCAGGACAACGACCCTAAGCACACAGCCAAGATTTCAAAGGAGTGGCTCCAGGGCAACTCTGTGAATGTCCTTAAGTGGCCCAGCCAGATCCCAGACTTGAATCCAATTGAACGTCTCTGGAGAGATCTGAAAATGGCTGTGCTGTACCGACGCTTCCTATCCAGCCTGATGGAACTTGAAAGATGCTACAAACAGGAATGAGCGAAACTGCCTAAAGATTGGTGTGCCAAGCTTGTGGCAACATATTCAAAAAAACTTGAGGCTGTAATTGCTGCCAAAGGTGCATCAACAAAGTACTGAGCAAAGGCTGTGAATACTTATGTACATGTGATTTCTTAGTTTTTTTTAATTCTTAATAAAGTTATAAAAATCTAACAAAAAAACAAAACTTTTTTCATATTGTCATTATGGGGTATTGTGTGTAGAATTTTGAGGAAAAATATGAATTTAATCCATTTTGGAACAAAGCTGCAACATAACAAAAAGTGAAGCACTGTGAATACTTTCCGGATGCAATGTACATACAACTCCAGATCTCCAATTTTATGGTTTTATGTTGTTTTATATTGTAAAATTTATTTGGATTTTTCTTATGAATTCACAATCTGAATTTCCTTGTGTCAAATGTCTTTATATCTTCACCCTTTACCCAATTAATTTGTACGTTTTTCAGTCAAATTTGTACATTTTCCTCATTTAAATTTTTGATCTTATTTCAACTAAATTAGCTGGGGGGTTTTTAAACTTGAGTTTTAAAATTTCCTACTCAACATTTTCCCCCAAATTTGTTACTCGTAAATTTGCCCTTCATTTAATTTTAGCTTTTATGTGATTTAAAATGGCAAATTTTTGAAGGTCACGGCTTCACAAAAAATAAATCATCCATCCATCCATCCATCCATCCATCCATCCATCCATCTTCTACCGCTTTTCCGGAGGTCCGGGTCGTGGAGGCAGCAATTCAAGCAGAGAAGCCCAGACTTCCCTCTCCCCCGCCACCTGCTCCAGCTCTTCAGAGAGGATACCAAAGGGTTCCCAGACCAGCTGGGAGACATAGTCTCTCCACCGAGTCCTGGGTCTGTCCCGGGGTCTCCTCCCAGTGGGACGTGCCCGAAACACCTCAAGTGGGAGGCGTCCAGGAGGGATCCTAATCAGATGCCCATACCACCTCAACTGACTTCTTTCAATGTGGAGGAGCAGCGGTTCTACTCTGAGCCTCTCCCGGATGACTGAGCTCCTCACCCTATCTCTGAGGGTGAGTCCAGCAATCCTATGGAGAAAGCTCGTTTCAGCCGCTTGTATCCGCGATTTCGTTCTTTCGGTCATTACCCAAAGCTCGTGACCATAGGTGAGAGTAGGAACGTAGATTGACTGGTAAATCGACAGCTTTGCCTTAGAACTCAGCTACCTCTTCACCACAACAGACTGGTACAATGTCCGCATCACTGCAGATGCTGCTCCAATCCGTCTGTCGATCTCTCGCTCCATTTTCCCCTCACTCGTGGACAAGACCCCAAGATACTTAAACTCCTCCACTTGGGGCAGGAGCCTGTCCCCAACTCAGAGAGGACAATCCACCTTTTTCCGGCTGAGGACCATGGACTTGGACTTTGTAGGTGCTGATTCTCATCCCAGCCACTTCACACTCAGCGGAAAACCATCCCAGCAAGAGCTGTAGGTCATTGCTGGATGAAGCCAACAGGACAACATCATCTGCAAACAACAGAAATGAGATCCTGTGGTCACCAAGCATGTCACCCTCCATTCCCTGGCTGCGCCTAGAAATCCTGTCCATAAAAATTGTGAACAGGATCGGTGACAAAGGGCAGCCCTGGCGGAGTCCAACTCTCACTGGGAATGAATCCGACCGAGTGTTGGCAATACAAACCAAACTCTCACAACGGTTGTACAGAGACCGAATAGCTCGTAACAACAAGCCCGATACCCCATACTCCCGAAGCACCCCCCACAAAAATCCACGAGGGCCGCGGTGAAATGCCTTCTCCAAGTCCACAAAACACATGTAAACTGGTTGGGCAAACTCCCACGAACCCTCAAGAATTCTCGAGAGGGTAAAGAGCTGGTCCGATGTACCACGGCCAGGACGAAAACCACATTGCTCCTCCTGAATCTGAGGTTCGACCAACGGCCGGACTCTCCTCTCCAGTACCTTGGCATAGACCTTCCCAGGGAGGCTGAGGAGTGTGATCCCTCTAAAGTTGGAACACACCCTTCGGTCCCCTTATTTGAAGAGAGGAACCACCACCCCGGTTTGCCATGCCAAAGGCACTGTCCCCAACCTCCACGCAATGTTGCAGAGGCGTATCAACCATGACAGCCCAACAACATCCAGGGCCTTGAGGTACTCAGGGCAAATCTTGTCCACCCCTGGGGCCCGGCCACCAAGGAGATTTTCAAACACCTTGGCGACCTCAGCCCCTGTGATAGGATAGTCATCCCCCTCGTCCCCAAACCCTGCTTCCTTTGTGGAAGGCGTATCAGTGGGATTGAGGAGATCCTCGAAGTATTCCTTCCACCGCCCGACGATACTCCCAGTCGAAGTCAACAGTGTCCCATCCGCACCATACACAGTGTGGACAGGGAGCTGCTTTCCCCTCCTGAGCTGCCGGACAGTTTGCCAGAATCTCTTTGAGGCCGACCGAAAGTCTTGTTCCATGGCCTCACCGAACTCCTCCCATACCTGGGTTTTTGCTTCAGCAACCACCTGAGCTGCACTCTGTTTGGCCTGCCGGTACACCTCAGCTTCTTCGGGAGTCCCACAAGCCAACCAAGCTTGATAGGACTTCTTCATCAGCTTAATGGCCCCCCTCACCACTGGTATCCACCACTTGGTTCGGGGGTTGCCACCACGAGATGCACCAACCACCTTGCAGCCGCAGATCTGGGCCGCCGCTTCAACAACAGAGGTGGAGAACATGGCCCATTCAGACTCCATGTCTCCAGACTCCCTCGGAATGTGGTTGAAGTTCTTCCAGAGGTGGGAGTGTAAGACCTCCCGGACAGGGGCCTCAGCCAGACGCTCCCAGCACACCCTCACTATACGTTTGGGACTACCAGGTCTGAATGGCTTCCTCCCCTGCCATCGGATCCAACTCACCACCAGGTGGTGATCATTTGACAGCTCTGCACCTCTCTTTACTCGGGTGTCCAAGACATACAGTCGCAGGTCTGATGACACGATAACAAAATCGATCATCGACCTGCGACCTAGGGTGTCCTGGTGCCAGGTGCACATATGGACACCCTTATGCTTGAACATGGTGTTTGTTATGGACAGACTGTGGTTAGCACAGAAGTCCAATAACTGAACACCACTCGGGTTCAGATCGGGCAGGCCGTTCCTCCCAATCACCCCCCTCCAGGTTTCACTGTCGTTGCCCACGTGCACATTGAAGTCCCCCAGTAGGACAATGGAGTCTCCAAGAGGAACACCCTCCAGCACCCCAGTCACAGACTCCAAAAAGGGTGGATACTCTGAAACATCATTTGGTGCATAGGCACAAATGATGGTCAAGACCCGTTTCCCAACCCGAAGGCACAGGGAGGCAACCCTTTCGTCCACCGGGGAAAACACCAATATAGAGGCAGCAAGGTGGGGGGATACAAGAATACCCACCCCTGGTCGTCGCCTCTCGCCTGGGGAAACTCCAGAAAAGGCCAAGCTCCAGCCCCTCTCTAGGAGACTGGTTCCGGAACCAGAGCTGTGTGTTGAGGTGAGGCCAACTATATCTAGCCGGTATCTCTCAACCTCGTACACCAGCTCAGGCTCCTTCCCCACTAGAGAGGTGACATTCCATGTACCAAAAGCCAGTTTAGAAAGCTTGGGATCAGTCCGCCAAGGTCTCCGCCTTTGACCGCCACCTAATCCACATAGCACCGGACCCCCATGATCCCTCCTGCAGGTGGTGAGCCCACTGGAGGGCAGACCCATGTAACTCCTTCGGGCTGAGCCCGGCCGGGTCCCATGGGTGGAAACCTGGCCACCAGACGCCAGCCTTCAAGCCCCTCCCCCAGGCCTGGCTCCAGGGTGGGGCCCCAGTAAAAAAAATAAATAAAAAAAATAGATAAAATATAAATATTAATAAAAATAAAAAATAAATAAAAAATAAAATAAAATAAATAATATAAATATAAATATATAAATATAAATATTTTTAATAGATAAAAAATAAATCATAAGGAAAAAAATCGCAAATCTGTGAGGAAAAAATGTTGAAACTTGTTAGAAAATAGCTACAGATAATTATAAATTAGAAAAACTGCAAATATGCAATATGGTGAAATTTTCTGAGAAAAGTTACAAATTTATAAGGAGTGTGTCACAAACTTGTGGAAAAAGTTGTTAAAATGTAAAGAAAAAAGTCACAAATTTTCAAAAGACATTTCAATAAAAGTTTAAAATTTCAGAGAGGGAAGTTTCAAACTGAGAAAATTTTCCGAAGAAGAAAAGTGCTGTAACAAAAATAGAACGTGACAAACTGTAAAACTTTCGAAATTTTCAAAGCAATTACACCAGTGTAGTTCAGGATATGACCACCAGATGGCAGTGAAAAACCGTTTCACTGCCATCTGTTGTAGTTCCTCACTGTGGCCACAAGAGGGAAGTGAGAAACTCAATGAGAATGTACAAATTCAGTTCTTCAATCTTATGTTACTAGTACATACCTGTGCATACCCATCCATGCCTGTAGAAACCAAGTACAAGCAAGTATTTCTGCATGCCCGTTGCTGAAGGGTCTCCTCCTGTCTCAGACGGCTGTGTTGTTCACAGTCATGCCTGCGGCGTACTGCTGGAACCTGAGATGTTTCATGTTCACGGCATCTTTTCTGACGTGCAGCAGTTCTCCTCATTCTATTGCTCTCCATCTGGTGAGTTTTCTTTTTCATTAAGACCACTGGTTGAGGGTGCGTGGTAATTCCAGTTCATAGGCAAGATCATGAAAATCAATCTAAGCAAAAAGTGGCTTTTGACCCTGTTCAGGAAGGCCCGTGCATGCCTGTAGAAACCAAGAAACCAGAGCACCTGGAGAAAATCAGCGCTTTGCTTGGCATTTTACACATTTGTAGTGTAGACTGGCATTCTTCAAGGTTACACATTTTTACTGTCAGCACCTTAAACGACACTGCTGAGAAAGCGATGCTTTTGCTTAGTTTCTTCATCTTGAGCAACAATACGAAGACTGCTTGATCTGGCAACTCTGCTCGCGGCAACGTAGAATTGGCCATGGCTGCAGAAATCTGTTGTGCAGAAACACGAACACGCTGTAAAGACTGGCCCTGTGATTTATTCACCTTGCCAATTTTGAGCCATATGACATCATAAAGACACATTAGTCTAGGCATCATGAGTGATGGTCTATATGACATCATAAAGACACATTTGTCTATGTGTCGTCATATAGACATGTGCCAGACAACCTATGATGCCTGAGTTCATCAGACGTCCTATGATGTTCAGGCAGAGATCATAAGCCGTCCTATGATTGACATGTTTCAGGACCCAGGAGACAGACGCTGACACGAGCAGATATGGACAATTATTCTTTATTAAGTGAAAGTGAGTGTAGTGCGTGCGTGAGTGTGAGTATTGATGTCTGGTCACAGGAGCTGAGCAGTTCTGGTGGCGACCTGGCAACCCTGGAACACACAAGCATAAACAATTACAGCTGTTCAGCGATGGTGGGTAATTGTAGATGGTTAGGCTTACTTGCATGTGCCCAAGGATGTGTTCTGCTGGCTCCGAGTGCCCATGCGACGTGGTGCTCGTGGTGCCTGTAGCTGTGGGGATGAGAAGGAACTCCGCGATGGAGGAGGCGATGCCCCGTTGGTCAGGGAGGCTGGTCCGCCGCCAGGGAGGTCCACCTGTGAACAGGGGAGAAGGCTAGGGGATGATGAGTGAAGAGATCTCTTACGTGACTGATCCTGACGTGAAGTTCTCGGCTTGACTTGAAGTCGTGGTCTTGGCTCATTTCCAGGCAAAGACAACAGACGACTCCGTGCCGAGCCATCAGTGATGCCGGCCTTTAAAGGCCGCTGATTGGCACCTGCCGGTGTATGCGCAGCTGGAGATGATGAGGCAGATGACGGCCCAGCAGCCGTCATGACAATGATGTCTTATAAACGTGACAGACAGACAGACAGACAGACAGACACACACACACACACACACACAGAGATTTCTTGCTTTAATAGAGTGATTTTAGGATAAGTTTTAGATTGTTAAAATTTATTTAAATTTTTCTTATAAATTCAGAATTTGAATTTTCTTTTTGTTTTGTTTTTTAATTGTGTCCAATTTCTTTATAACCACCTTTTTCCCCATAAATTTGCAAGTCTTCTCAAATTTGTACATTTTCCTCATTTAAATATTTAACCTTATTTCCCCTAAATTAGCTGTTTTTTTAACTTAAATTTTAAAATTTTCTACTCAACATTTTTCCCCAATTTTTTGCCCTTCATTTTATTTTAGCTTTTTTTTGTAATTTAAATTGGCAAATTTTTGAAGGTCACAGCTTCACAAAAATAAGTTATCTTTATCTAGTCTAGTCAAAAAAGGGGGTTAGCATGCACCTTTGGAAATATATTTTTAATTGGTATCATTAGATGGAAAAATATGTGTAGAAAATGGTTTGCTATGTTACCAGTTGCATAAATTGTCCCACGTGACTTTTTTATGCAAGTTCAGCATAGGACCTCTGCAAACTATCAAATCTCAATTTTAGGGGTAGGGAAAATACAAATGAGCACATCTTTAGACTGCAACATCACAGCTACATGTAATACCACTCAAAATGTTTGAAATGATCTCGGCTTTCCATTGGTGGGTAAATATCAAAAATCAGTGCAATAATTAGGTCAGCAGAGGGCAAAAGGTCACCAAAATAGGTCATTGCTGAAAATTTTGCATCGTGTCAATTAAAGCTTATGCCAGGCCCCCAGTGGTTCATTCAACGGTTTTAATGGCTAGATATTGTCGACAGGATGCAACTAGATCACTTGGATGTGACAAAACAAGATTATCTTATAAATGGCTCATACTGAAAAAAAAAATAAAAAATAAATGGCTCATACTGTACGAACTTCTGTTTTATCCATTTTTACGAAAGCTCAAATATGGGGTAGGGGAAACTAAAATGCACATAACTTTTGAACCACAAAAGATAAATGCGATATCTACCACTCATCTTGACCGTCTTGCATTCCGCTATTCATTCGTACAAAGTTTCTGCAGATGGGGCCAGAAATGGGGTCACCAGAGCTCAAAAGGTCACAAATTTGAGACAAGGTGGGTATATAAAATAATATTCTGTATTTATACTGGAAAACTCTTTAAGTTTCAGAAACTTATCTCCACGGTGGGTGTATACCCACAGAGAACCTTTTTGAAACACATGTATCTGCAAAAGTCAAAGCACCAATTTTGTATGAGACCCACACATCCATATAATAAGACGATGCAAGTTGTACTACAAATTTCAAAGTAGCAGCTTTCAAGTCAGTAGGCTTATTGGCGTACACTTTAATCCCTCTCATTTCATAGCAGTGACTCGGCGAATCAGGATTTCCAGGTAATGTCCGTAATAATACTTTATTGGATAACCTGGTTACAAATGTAATCTTCCACAGGGTCTTGTTTTGCAATGTAAACCAAACAAAAGACACAAGGGAATGTCTCTGATGGTTTCTCATTTAGTAAAAGGTAAAAAAGAACAAACTAAACGTGTTCAAATTTATGTAGTGGAAAAAAGGAAGCCTTTCGTTAGGGATACTTTTAATTCTCTTTTTTTCTAAACTAAAACTCAGAGATATTTTGGTATTGATGCTATAGTCCTACTCTTCATTTCAGAATAACATGTGAAAGAGGCCAAAATGCGAAAACGTGATGGAAGTGCTGCTGCAGCATCTCCAAAGCCTTCTCGCAAAAAGCCCACCCATGCCACATGCATGCTTCATGTGCCATCTTTATCTGATCATGGCCCTTTCACAAAATTAAGTAACGTCAAAGGAACTGCAGCTGAAAAACTACAGTACCTTCATGGTATTCGGGACCGCCGTCTCCACCAGCCACATGATTCGCCACATCGTATGCAATCTGTATGTGACCAGATTTCTGCAACCCTCCCTGATGACTTGGAAAGCATTGGGTATCACCGTCAGTGTTATCAGTGTTTTACCTACAACTTGGATCGTCTTGGAGATGGACAGGACAATGAACCAAAGGCATCAACCTCGGCATTACGTTCACCCCGCAAACGATCTACCCCAGGACCTCTCTAAGGGGGAAGCAAAGGTGAGGCCCCTCAAAAAACTAGAGAAAAACCCAAAGTTTCACAAGGCCTTCCGGCAACTAGGAGATGACTGGGATGTTGACTCATTCGTGCTAACTCAGATAGAACACTTCACTTGCCTGATGTACGGCCGAAGTCGTGATACTTCAGTGGATGTTGCCAGAGCAAAGCTGCTACGCAAGATGGTTGGCGATAATGAGAAATTGATTTCCAAGTCTAAGGTTGACCTGGCACGCCTTCCCCCTTGCCAATCTGCTTTGAAGCAACATGTCAATCGTGTAAACCATCGCATGTGCTTATACAAAAGAGCTGACGTTCCTATTCTGGAAAAGCCTAAACCCTACAAGCAAGGACAGGGATGGAAGAGAACCAATGAAGGCATGTTGGAACCAATGTGGTCAAGTGTCCCCGTGTTACCAGTCCCTTGTTGATCTCATGGGAACAGTGGAAGAACAGCTTGATAGTGAACAGGAGGAAGATTACTATGACTTTGAGTTTGACCAGTTTGACTTTGACTCTGGAGAGGAAAGTGACGATGGTGTATAATGATCAAGGGATGAAAGGTTATACTGACATGTAAACATGCCAAGCATTCATATTGAGACTGGTCTAATAATGTACTTTGACCCTACAAACACGGTCTTGACACCAAAGTCGTAAACATAGCATGGATCAAAAAGGTTTTCCAGGTTGTTGATGGCTGAGTTATTCAGTATAAATAAAGTTTATTATTATTTTATACACCCACCGTGTCTCAAATCTGTGACCTTTTGACCTCTGGTGACCCCATTTCTGGCCCCATCTGCAGAAACTTTGTATGAATGAATAGCGGAATGCAAGATGGTCAAGATGAGTGGTAGATATCGCATTTATCTTGTGTGGTTCAAAAGTTATGTGCATTTTAGTTTTCCCTACCCCATATTTTAGCTTTCGTAAAAATGGACAAAACAGATGTTCGTACAGTATGAGCCATTTATAAGATAATCTTGTTTTGTCACATCAAAGTGATCAATTTGCATCCTGTCGACAATATCTAGCCATTAAAACTGTTGAACGAACCACTGGGGGGCTGGCATAAGCTTTAATTGACACGATGCAAAATTTTCAGCAATGACCTATTTTGGCAACCTTTTGCCCTCTGCTGACCTAATTATTGCACCGAATTTTGATATTTACCCACCAATGGAAAGCCAAGATCATTCCGAACATTTTGAGTGGTATTACATGTAGCTGTGATGTTGCAATCTAAAGATATGCTAATTTGTATTTTCCCTACCCCTAAAATTGAGATTTGATAGTTTCCCGAGGTCCTATGCTGAACTTGCATAAAAAAGTCACGTGGGACAATTTATGCAACTGGTAACATAGCAAACCATTTTCTACACATATTTTTCCATCTAATGATACCAATTAAAAATATATTTCCAAAGGTGCACGCTAACCCCCTTTTTTGACTAGACTAATCGTAATTCTATCCGTACAGCCAATCATGTACAGTAGAATTAAATTGTGTTTCTCCTATCTACAGTGTTAATCACACACACACCCATATATAGAATCAGAGGGTCACTGTCATGCAAGGCGCCGCCACAGATTTCCCTCCTCCATTCCATTCTTGCTGAGCACCAAGCTGGATGGCAGGAAGTTCCGTTTTTATATGGTCTTCGGCATGACCCGGCCGGGATTTGAACCCCTGCCTCCCAGGTGTGGGGCGGATGCTCTACCAACTGAGCCACCACTCCAGTAAAGGGGTTATAAAGGAAAACTCGCAAATCTGTGAGGAAAAAACATTGAAACTTGTTAGAAAATAGTTAAAAAACTAGAAAAGCACTCGGAGCGCGCAGACCTCTGCCAAGCGCCACAGTTCCCCCCATACAGTGTTTGTGTGTACGTTTTCAGATTCCTTGAGCATGAAAACATATGACTAGCAATTGGATTCACAATGATTATTTGTTTATTTGACAGGGACAGTGCAATAAACATAGACAATTAATCAATGACAATCAATCTGATAGTGATAGGATTAGTGGTTCAGTAGTAAAAGCATTGCCTCCTTGGCGGAGGTAATAAACTGAAGTGTTGCTGTTGTGTCCATGTCCTCCACTGACGGATGCAGATTGGGTAGACAGGTTGCTGTGGGTTTTATATTATATTATTGGGGTTGCGCTCCGCGACAAAAGAGAATTTAGAAGGTTCCCCGGCAGAGAGCTCGTTTTTGCGCAGCGCCTATGGCTGGCCGGTGAATTTCTGCCAAATGCGCAGCGCCTATGGTTGTCCGGGGAATTTCTGCCAAATAATCTGGCGGCGGACAGCTGCCCGTGTCAGGTTGTGCAGCTGCGCGCAAACAGAGGCACGCTGGCGGGCCCAGGCCACCAGTGTTTTCCGAGTGCTTTTGTGGCTAAAACGTTGAAGAACGTGGAGTTTGTGTTGGTCAGACATGACGACCAGCGGCCTCCATTGCGCCTGCGCACATGTTGAAAATGGCCGTATGTCACAGTGTTAAAAAAATGCTTTAAAACGTTCCTGTATCCAGACGGTGATGCGGATCATCCCCAAAATTTAATCAGTTCTTCCTTGTACCATTTGAGATGAGAGAGATGAGTGCCTGAAAGTTTCATCGAAATCCGTCCAAAAGTTTTTGAGTTATCTTGCTAACCAACAGACAGACAAACAAACAGACAGACAGACAGACAGACAGACAAACAGACAAACAGACAGACAAACCCCGGCAAAAACATAACCTCCTCCTGGCCTTTTCGGCCTGGCGGAGGTAATAACTAGAAAATAGAAAAACTGCAAATGTACAATATAGTGAAAAATTTCAGACAAAAACTTACAAATTTACAAGAAGTGTGTCACAAATTTGTGGAAAATGTTATAAAAAAAATACAAGGAAAAAGTCACAAATTTATGAATGAATGAATGAATCTTTATTTATTTCGGATAGTACAGGTTAAAAGAAACTGAATAGTATAACAAAGGGGGAAAGAAAATCCAACAAGGTCAAATTAGACAATAACTCCTCTGATTATACAGTTCAACATAAGTTATCCGAAATGGGTGATGGCTGAAGCCGCAGCTTATATTGCCCACCCATATTCCATCCAAGAATTCAAAAGAAAAAAAAAAAGACAAGAGCGATTACAAATTAAAAACGAAGCAAAGACAAAATGTGACAGAAAAAAAACTAAGCTACAACACAACACAGGCTGGATATGACAATCCTTATGTGATTTTACATGCCATCTTGTATATATGTTTGGAGTATTTCTTCCTTTAGTTTTTGTTTAAATTGTCCAAGCATTGTACATGATTTTAATTCAGGTCCAAAATCGTTCCATCATCTGACTCCTTGCACTGAAACACAGTGTTGCTTGGTGGTAGTTCTCACTGAAGGTTTTTGAAATATACATGTTCCTCTAAAATGATATTGTTTCTCCCTTATTTGGAACAACTTTTGGATATTTGTGGGCAGTGATAGATTCTTCACTTTAAACATTATTATTGCAGTTTTAAAGTCAACCAGATCTTTTAACTTGAGAGCTTTTAATTTAAGAAAAAGTGGGTTTGTTGGTTCCCTGTAAGCTGCTTTGTTTATTATTCTAATAGCTCTCTTCTGAAGCATAAAGAGTGGATATATGTTTGTTTTATATGTATTTCCCCATACTTCATTACAATATGTCATGTATGGGAGTATTAATGAATGATACAAGGTATATATGTAGTGTGGGTTGATTCAGCAAATATTTCACTCTGTGTAATATTGCAATTGATTTGGATATTTTACCTTTAATATAATTAATATGTGATTTCCAACACAGTTTATTATCAATTATTACTCCAAGAAATTTAGTTTCAGATACCCTTTCAATCTCTACACCATTTACACTGAGTTTAGGTACTGAGTTGTTGTGATGGTTGTTAAAGACTATAAATTTTGTCTTACTTAAATTGGGCGTTAATTTGTTTGAATCAAACCACAGTTTAAGCTTTCCTAATTCCTTTCCGAGTGTATCCAGAAGTTGTTCCAAATTGCTTCCACTGCATAATAGATTAGTGTCATCGGCAAACAATATTAAGTCCATTTTTTCTGAAACTTTACATATATCATTTATATACATATTGAATAATAATGGCCCCAAAACTGAACCCTGTGGGACTCCACAAGTAACCTTCAGTAACTGTGAGTTTTTGTTACCAACACATACATACTGATATCTATTCTTTAAGTAACTACTTAACCAGGACAGTGCTACCCCTCTAATACCACAATTTTGTAGTTTCTTTAATAATAAATTATGATCCACTGTATCAAATGCTTTTTTAAGATCCAGGAATACCCAACTGAATACTCTTTATTTTCAACGGCAGTTGATATTTTTTCTATAAATTCCATTAGAGCAAATGCAGTTGTTCTCTTGTGTCTGAACCCATACTGCTGCTCACACAATAAATTATTCTTCAGTATGAAGTTGTCAATTCTCTCATAGAATATTTTTTCAAGTATCTTGGAAAATTGCGGCAATAGTGAAATTGGTCTATAGTTTGAGAATTCCCCTCTGTCACCCGTCTTGTATATCGGAATTACTTTAGCTATTTTCATTGCATTGGGAAATATACCTGTTTGGAGAGACAGGTTACAAATATACGTCAGTGGTTTCACTAAGCATTCAATAATAGTTTTGACTAAGAGCATGTCAATACCATCACAGTCCGTAGATGTTTTACTTTTAACCGATTTAACAATTTCAATGACCTCTCTCTCGTCTGTGTTCTTTATGAAAATGGAGTCTTTTATAGCAGTGTTATTGCTTATTATATCATCTGTAGGCACCGTAATGGGTATTTCTCGAGCCAAATTAGGACCAATGTTAACAAAAAAGTTATTAAATTCATCTGCAGGTGAAGCTGCATTCACACTCTGAGTCGTTTTATTATTTTTTTAAAAATCGGTTGGGTAGCTTGTGTTTCTGCTTTTATTTCCAAGAATACTGTTAAGTATTGTCCATGTATTTTTAATATTGTCTCTGTTTTTCTCCAGTTCTTTACTGTAATAGTCTCTCTTACTACATCTTATTATATATGTTAACTTATTTTTGTATGTTTTATACCGCTGTTCTGCTTCTTTTGTCCTTTTTTTTTTAGGAAAGCTTTATATAATAAATTTTTCTTTTTACATGCCTTTTGTAATCCTTTGGTTAACCATGGCTTATCGGCAAATTTATGTTTAAGCTTTTTTTTTACTAATAGACAGTTTTTTTCATAAAGAGTGGTTACAATGTTTATAAATGTGTCATAGGCTTCATTTACATCTGATACATAGACTTTTGTCCAGTCTTGCTTCAGCAAGTCCTCTTTGAAAGAACTGATTGCATTTGGTGATTTGTATCTGAACAATTTAAAAAAAAAAAATTCTGTATTGTCCCCCGTGTGGCCATGGATAAGTGCAAAGGTTGGCAAGTGGTCACTTATATCATTTATCAATAATCCACTTTCTATTTTCTTATCAATAATATTAACAAACAGGTTGTCAATAAGTGTAGCAGAGTGAACTGTGATTCTACTGGGATGTGTTATTGTGGGATATAGACTCATGCTGTACATAGAGTTCATGAACTCTGTAATTACATTTTGTTGATGTGGATTTAGTAAATCAATATTGAAATCTCCACAAATTACTACCATTTTCTTACTAGTAATATTATTGTACAGCTCGACTAGTTTATCTCTGAATGTCTCAATGCAAGTTCCCGGCGTTCTATATATACAACTTATAATTAGATTTTTTGTTTTATCTTGGTCAGTCTCAGCAGTAACGCATTCCAAAATCCCTGGTAGTGCAAAGGACATTCCATTTACAAGCTTACACCTATACAGGTCATCAATATACAGTGCAACACCGCCACCCCTTTTTTGAGATCTGTTAATATGAAACATCTGATATCCCTCTATTGCCATCAGGGGAGCCTGCTCTTCATTAAGCCAAGTTTCAGAGACTGCAATAGCTGTAAATTTTCTGTCTAGCTGTTTTAAATAGTCCTGAATCTGTGGAAAGTTTTTGTTAAGACTTCTGCTGTTGAAGTGTATTATTGATAGTTTACCATCTAGTTGCACTTGACTTTTGAATTGCTTTTCAGTGTAATATTCACAATGGTTATGAATATTATTGAAAAAGTGGTTATCAGGATCAATATCATTCTCCATCTCTTGTAGTTTATGTTCAGCATAATGGCATATTTTCAGAGTTTGAGTATCCTTACTCTGTGTCAAATGACTTCCTCCAACTGGGGATAATTGATGTCTACTCAAGTCAGTCATAAGTTTTTGTTTGTTTTGCTTATTATTTTTTTTAAAGTACTTTGACATGGTATATCAAAATAACTATTCTTACCATGTGTGTGAATATGGATTATCATTGTCTCTTAATTTTCTTAATCAGTGTTCATCTGTATTTATCTAAGTCAGTAACATCTCTGATCATTATACTCTTTGCTTGCTCAGGTGTTCCATTTAGTTTGATCCAAATTTACAAAAGAAATTGTAATCAAAGATTAAAATTTCAGAGTGGGAAGTTTGAACTGAAGTTTGAACTGAAGAAAATTTCAAAAGATTTCCAAATTTTTCAAAGAAAAAAGCAGCAAAAAAAAAAAGAACATGACAAATGTAAAACTCTAATTTTAAAAGAAATTTCATCATTGTAGTTCTGGATATGACCACCAGAGGCCAGTAAAAGACAATATAGAGAATGGGCATTGACGTCATGCCATGCTGCATTCTGAGCCATTGTTGCCACCATCATGGTCTGGCTTCTTTGTTTACCTGTAGTCTAGGCAGCTGCTAATGTGAACAAATATATGTGCAATGAAACAGAGGAAACAGAAAATTCAAATTCCTTATTCAGAGATGCTGAATAAGGAAGCAAAGGAGCGCTACTTCTAAAAAATTTTAAGAAATAAGCAGGATCGATCGATATGAGCACAAGAAATGGACCACGGATCTCGACCAACTGCCTCGAGTCATGCTGTCAGAAGTACTTGCCTACCTGGTTCATGGGGTGAGTGCATAAACCCATGAGCAATTTAAAAACTATCAGTCATTAGAGGCTCATGTTCAATTAACCAATGGATGGTCCAGCCGCCTCAAATATTCTTGGTGAACGACCAGAAAACTGTCATTTAACACTAAGGTAAGAAGAAGCCATCTCTGTTGTCATTCAGTCCATCATGCACAGTAGAATGAAATTACATTTCTCCTATCTACAATGTTAATCACATGTAGAATCAGAGGGGTCACTGCCATGCAAGGCACCACCACAAACAACTTCTCCTTCCCCCATTTTATTATGCTGATCACCAAGCTAGAAGGTGGGAAGTACCATTTTTATATGGTCTTTGGTATGACCTGGCCAGGATTTGAACCTACGACCTCCCGGTTGTGGGGCGGATGCTCTATCAACTAGGCCAGGGGTGCCCACACTTTTTTGGCTTGTGAATTACTTTTAAAATGACCAGGTCAAAATGATCTACCTACATTTAAAAAATGCCAAATATAGCAATATATGTTAGCATACAATGTACACCGTACATTATATAACTGTGTGAACCCTTATGGCACAAAACAATTCAATACATTTATGATCATTACCTTACTCTGATGACTTGCACTGGATGGAGTCTGCCAGGGTTGCATAGTCCGGACAGTAGCTGCTGGTAGCTAGTCTGAAGCAGGCTTCCATATGCTCATCAGTCATGGTGGAACGGTATTTGGACTTAAGATAAGATAAGATAAGATAAGCCTTTATTAGTCCCACAACGGGGAAATTCCAGGATTGCAACAGCACAGGAATAGCAACACTCAGAGCAATAATTTAGAAGATAACAAAATAAGAGCAGTGAATATACATATGTACACATAAATACACAGTGCGGAGCATTGTAGCTAGATGGAATAAACAGCATAACAGTCTATTTAGTTACCCCACATAGTATGAATATGTGCCTATACATATTGTCACCCTCCGTAGTGATTTATATTGTCCTAGTTGTATAATGGAGGGGACCATTTTGTGTAAGTCTGTTGCGTCTTTTGCATTCAATACTATTAGGTTGTCACGTTTTTTTGCTATCTCTGCAAGCAGCCCTGCTTAGGTTATAAAGTCTGACAGCCGTAGGTAGGAAGGACCTGCAAAACCTCTCGGTCGCCCACCTAGGATGATGTAGCCTACTGCTAAATGAGCTCCTCAGTGCGTTCAGTATGTCCTGCATAGGGTGGGACTCGGACTCCAGCAGATATGACAGCATAGCCACCATCCTTCTCTCTCCTATCTCCTCCACTGGGTCAAGGCGCTTCCCCAGGACAGAGCTAGCTTTCTTGATCAGTTTGTTCAGTCTCTTCCTATTGGCTGCTGTGATTCCACTGCCCCAGCAGACCACTCCAAAAGTGATGGCTGATGCCACCACTGAATCGTAGAAGGTCTTCAGGAGCACCTCTTGTACACCAAAAGACCTGAGCCTCCTCGGTAGGAACAGCCTGCGCTGTCGCTTCTTGTAGAGTGCATTAGTATTGTGTGACCAGTCTAGTTTATTGTTCAGATGAACACCCAGGTACTTGTAGGATGTCACCATCTCAATGTCTGTTCCCTGGATGTTTACTGGTGCTGTGAGGGGTTGTCCTTGCCTGCGGCACTCCACCACCAGCTCCTCAGTTTTTCTCGCATTGATCTGGAGGCAGTTCCGATGGCACCAGTCCACGAAGTCCTGGATAAGTCCTCTGTACTCAGCTTCATCTCTGGTGGAGATGAGGCCGACGATCACAGAGTCATCAGAGAACTTCTGTAGATGGCAGTTTGTTGTGTTGTGTGAGAAGTCCGCAGTATAAAGGGTGAACAGGAAGGGAGCCAAAACCGTTCCCTGGGGGGCCACCGTGCTGCCGATGATCGTGTCGGACACACAATCCCGGGTTCTCACAAACTATGGCCGGTTTGTGAGGTAGTCCAGGATCCACGATGACAGGTGCTGGTCCACCCCTGCGCACAGCAACTTGTCCCTCAGGATCATCAGTTGGATGGTATTGAAAGCACTGGAGAAGTCAAAGAGCATGATCCTCACTGCATTCCCAGGCTTCTCCAGGTGGAACAGGGAACGGTGAAGGAGGAAGATCACTGCATCCTCCACCCCGATGCCATGGTGGTAGGCAAACTGGAGTGGATCCATCGCTGGTCGCACCAGGGGGCGGAGGTGAGCAAGGAGCAGTCTCTCCAGGGTCTTCATCATGTGAGACGTCAGGGCCACTGGTCTGTAGCTGTTCAGGTCTCTGGGGGTGGGAAGTCTTTGGTACGGGTACCACACAAGATGTTTTCCACAACTGTGGTACCCTCCCCAGCTTCAGGCTCAGGTTGAAGATGTGCTCCACAATCCCACACAGCTGGTCTGCACAGGACTTGAGGAGCTTCGCGCTGATGCAGTCCGGACCTGAGGCCTTCCTCGCCTTGATCTTCCTCAGCTCCGCCCTCACCTGGGTCTTAGAGAGGGTCAGGTTGGGGGGCTGTGTGTTGGGAGTGGGGGGGTGTTGGTGGAGGGGGGGTGGGCAGCAGGTCTCGATGACAGTAGAGGCAGCAGTGGTTATTGTGCAGGCAGAGGGGAGGGCGGTTGGTCAAACCTATTAAAAAACAGGTTCAGATTGTTCACCCACTCCCTGCCCACCGTGGCCTGGGAGGAGGTATTCTGGAGCCCAGAGATGGTTTTGAGGTTTCTCCACACCCCGCCGATGTCACTCTGTTGCAGCTTGTCCTCCATCTGCTTCCTGAAGCTGTCCTTGCCTTCTCTGATCTTCCTCCTTAGCTCCCTCTGTACAGATATCAGCATCTCCCTGATCCCCGACCTGAAGATCCTCTTCTTCTCTCTCAGTAGTGATTTTATCTCAGGGTTGATCCAGGGTTTGTTGTTTGAGCAACACCGTATGATCTTGGTGGGTACGGTGTTGTCCACACAGAAGTTGATGTAGTCTGTGATGGTGTGAGTGAGGCCGTCGATGTCCTCACCATGTGGATCACAGAGCTGCTCCCAGGCAGTGATTTCAAAACAGTCCTTTAGAGCATCCATTGCCTCCTCAGACCAAATCTTCACGGTGAGCATAACCGGAGGTTGTCTGTGTACTAGGGTTTTGTACACCGGCAGGAGATGAACCAAGTTGTGATCCAATCTCCCGAGTGGGGGGAGTGGTGATGAGGTGTACACCTCCTTAGTATTAATAATCTTCATGTGGGAAAAGGCTGATTCGCACAAATAAGTAGAGTCAAATAATGCATCCAAGAGGTGGCACATTTCCTCATGTTTGGATACTTTTCCTCTGTAAGTAAGTTCCAAAACTGTCCATGAGCCCTGGACTTAAGCTCAATGTCAGCCTGTTGTGTCCAAATCTCATCTTCCACTGGATTAGATTAATTAAGGAAGTCGGGGAAATCATCGTCCTCCCTGCACTTTGAAATAAATCCATTTGAGCGGCCCACCTTTGCGGGTGCACCATCCGTGGTGAGTGACACCGATTTACACACTGGTGTTATGTCGGAAGCTGAATGTGAGGATTCTGCAAAAATGTTATGTCAGAACTAGGAGCCAAGGACGAGGCCAGGTGTGGGCCGGTGAACAGGTGAAACCAGCCTCTCGACGTCACCCGTCATCAGAGGCATCCCACCGTGCCGTACCCTCATCTAGGGCGGCTTGGGCTCTGGCACAGGGACCCTCCTGTGATGACCCTGGGCGATATTGGTCTTGCCCACTCTCCACTCTACCACTCTCGGGATTGGATGGTGCTTCATGGACCCACAACCCATAGGAGCTGGGTTTTCTCAATAAAGTTTTTGAAAGAGTAAAAAATGTCCTCTCCTCGCGTGTGTTCTTTCATGGGCAGTATTGTTAACAGCTCCTCTTTCTGTTTATTTCACAGCGCCGTGTAACTGTACTTTAAGATAATATTTCTGGGTTTTTTTTAAATCCCGAAACAACGACACCACTGCCCCAACGAAGGCCTCTTTATCATCTCCCCATCTTGAAAGGACTTCTTATGCTTGATAATAATAATGCAATGACTCACCCGGAACGATGCTTCAGTGGCTGCCTTTGCCTTTGAATTCAGCTGTGTGAAAAATGACTGCTGTCTGATTAACTGAGATTTCAGTTCCTTCACCTTTCTTTTTCTCAGCTCACTTTTCGGAGGGAAGTTAGTGTTGTAGTTTTTATAAACGGTTCAAAAGTGCCTCTACATGTTCCCTCTTTGGAAATGCAATGATAGATTGACAGATCAGATAAATACACTTCGGAAATGACATTGTTGTAGCTCATGTATTTTTGCCTACATATGTATAAGCACAAGGTGAGACGCTTAGGATTACATGTGTGGATTGACCTCACGTCTTGGATGGGACAATATGTCTGGACCGCCTGTGGATAACAGCAAGAGGACGGAGGTACCGTGATAAGGAGCTGAAAGGACTTCCTGACCTCCTGGGGCCAGGTGGGGGACTAAGGGACTCAGGGGAAGAGTTATTGTCAGTGGGGGGTTTGACAGTGATATGTGATTCTTTCTTTGATGTGGATGTATAAATGTGGGGGTTCTGATGCAGCTCACTCTCTTCTGTTCTTGAGAGATTGCTGGGGATGTGAAAGCTACATTAAAACCTGAATTGAGAAATAATTCAGCCTCGTTATTTCACGCTCCCCACATTGTGAAAAAAAAATCTTCCCCCCATTCCGCATGGAAGTGGTAAGTTTTTGTCTTCTTACTGGGTTCAGCTCCCCCACTCATTTTTAATATCCCTTCTTTAGTTGATCGAAATTTGAAGCGCTAACACGGTCACAGCTCACTGGAGTAGCAGCTAGCAGCTACAGCTAGCAGTAACTAGTTAGCATGTTTGACTGCACATGCAGGGTGACCTATAATACATAGAGGACAGGACCTCTCCTGATTGGCTGCCCTGTACGTCAATCAAATGGTAAATGCCAATAAAAGTACAGATGGGAGGATAGGCGATAGAATAAAAAACTTTTTTTAATGTCACGCGATCTACCCGCAGTGCCTTTGCAATCTACCAGTCGATCACAATTGACATACTGAGCACCGCTGAACTAGGCCACCACTCCAGTAAAGGTAAAGCCAACTTTACTGTCATTCAGTCCATCATGCACAGTAGAACAAAGTTACATTTCTCTTATCTACAATCAGAGGGGTTGCTGTGATGCAAGGCACCGCCACAAATTTCCCTCCTCCGTTCCATTATTGCTGAGCACCAAGCTGGATGTCAGGAAGTTCTGCTTTTATATGGTTTTCGGCATGACCCAGCCAGGATTTGAACCCAGGCCTCCTGGGTGTGGGGCGGATGCTCTACCAACTGAGCCACCACTCCGGTGTATTCATTGGTTCTACAAAGACAAAATACGTGAAGATTAATGTCAAGTGTAGCCAAAAATTATTTCAACATATGAGTAATGCTCTTTGGGCCTATGTGTAACTTAATGGGTTTCTAACTTACAGCTACCTTTTAATGGCATATTTGCAGCATTGGTTCAAAGAAAAAACCCATACAGAGCTCTGCCTGCAGCGCATACACACACAGAGCTAAACACATGTACTTGTTCGTATAAAGGGACCTGTTGGGGATGTCTGAGCACTTTCAAGCTACAGGATAAAGATTTTTACCTTTTACTACAGTCTGTAACATCAGCTGTCCAGCATTGTTCTGATAAATAGGCCAAAATGTCAGAACACCAAAGGAGGTGGCTCCAATCAGCTGATCACCCCAAGCGCAATTATCGGTATAATTAGCTGCTATAAAAACATGCTACATCAGGACAGTGATATTTTTATAGTCACCTGAAAGAGGAGAATCTGCTTAATTTAATGATACCAAACAGTCTATGGACTTCAGTCACCAGCTGATATTAAATCTGTGCGTAATGAAGACAACAAGTAATCACAACTTAGTTTAGTTTTTAGATAGTTTAGATAGTTTATTTCGAACACAAAAATATAACAAAAACAAGCAACTGGCAAATGCAATAAAGTAACAGTATACACTGTTCAAAAGGGAGAAGGAAGAAGTGAACACTTATTAATTCCATCTCCTCTTTTCCATAGATACACCCATGTGAATTTTATACAAATTACCACCTTTAAGACCCCAAGTAAACAATTTACTGTATTTTTTACAAATCAACATTAACACCCATCCATTCTAACATACAATGAAGTCCATACATCAAAACCAGCCTCAAACTGGTTGTCAGACTGTACAACCTAAGCAGGGCTGCTCGCAGAGATAGCAAAAAGACGTAACAAACTAATAGTTTTTTTTTTTTTTTTTTTTTTTTTTTTGAATGCAAAAGATGCAATAGACTTACACAATGGTCCTCTCCGGCATACAACTAGGAACATACCGGTCGCTATGGAGGGTGAGAATATGTATGGGCACATAATCATACCATGTAGGATAACTAAATAGACGGTTATGCTGTTTCATCCCACCTAGCAACAATGCTCTGCACTGTGTGTGTTTATATATTTACATATTTATTCCATCTAGCTACAATGCTCTGCACTGGGTGTGTTTATATTTATATATCTATATATTTATTCCATCTAGCTACAATGCTCCGCACTGTGTTTTTATATATCTACATATTATTCCATCTAGCTACATTGCTCCGCACTGTGTGTGTTTATATACTTGCATATTTATTCCACCTAGCTGCAATGCTCCATACTGTGGGTGTTTATATATTTACATATTTATTCCATCTAGCTACAATGCTCTGCACTGTGTGTTCATATATTCATATATTTATTCCATCCAGCTACAATGCTCTGCACTGTGTGTCTGTGTGTGTGTGTGTGTATATATATATATTTTATAGTAATATGTACATATGTATATTAGCTGCTCTTGCTTGCTTGTTTTTTCTTGCCTTCTGATTGTTGCTCTGAGTGTTGCTATCCCTGTGCTGTTGCAATCCTGGAATTTCCCCGTTGTGGGACTAATAAAGGCTTATCTTATCTTATCTTAAACAACACAGATATACACAGTGCTGTCCCACCCACCATTCCATAGTGTCCCATAATGTCCCAGAGTGAACATAATGAATCGTACATATAAATACTACCTTTCTAACATATATCCTTTCAGCAAATGGTGCTTATACCTCTTTTTGAATTGATTTCTGTTTGTACATAGTTTCAGTTCCGGCTCCAGACTGTTCCACAAATCCACCCCACAGACAGATATGCACATACTTTTCTTGATTGTACGTATCTTGGGTTTTGTAAAGTTTAAGTCTCCTCTCAAATTATGATCATTGTCTCTTTTTTTAAATATTTTTTGTATATTAGTTGGGAGTTGATTATTACTTGTGCTGTCTTAAATTTAACTAAATCGATGAACTTTATGACATGTGACTTTAAGAACAATGAATTGGTATGGTCTCTATATCCTGCATTGTTTATTATCCTTATAGCTCTTTTTTGTAATGTGCATATTGACTGTAGGTTGGTCTTGTAGGTGTTTCCCCAGACTTCTACACAGTAGTTAAGATAAGGTAAAAACAGTGAATTGTACAATAAGACCAATGATTTATAGTCCAAGATGTGTCTTGTCTTCCCCAGTAAGCCTATACATTTTGCTAATTTGGCCCGGATGTGACTGATGTGAGGTTTCCAGCAGATTTTATTGTCTAGCGTCACCCCCAGAAACTTATTTTCCTGTACTGTTTCTATTCTGGTATCATCTATCGTTACCATTATTTCATGATTTATTTTATAATTTCCGAACACCATAATCTTTGTTTTTTTTAGATTTAGAGATAATTTATTTTTGTTGAACCACTGCGTTAATTTTTCCATTTCAGTTGTGACCACCTCTAAAACCTGCTGCAAATTCTCACCAGTGCAAAGGATATTTGTGTCATCCGCAAACAAAATAAATTTCAGAATTTTTGATACTTGGCATATGTCATTTATATACAAAATAAAGAGTTTGGGTCCCAAAACTGACCCCTGGGGCACACCACAAGTGATGTCCATGAAGGGTGATTTGTGCTCTCCAATTTGTACAAATTGTTGTCTGTTACTTAAATAACTTTCCACCCAACTCAGTCCTACCCCTCTTATCCCATACCTTTCCAGTTTCCTTAGTAGTATTCTGTGGTCAATGGTGTCAAAAGCTTTCTTTAAATCTATAAATACTCCTACAGCAACCTTTTTTTTTATCTATACAACTAGTAATTTCTTCTATAAGTTCGATCAGTGCCAAAGATGTAGATTTATCTGCTCTAAAACCATACTGGCTATCTGTAAGGAGGTTGTGTTTTTCAGTGAAATCATCCAGTCTCTTAGTGAAGATTTTTTCAAGTATTTTGGAGAATTGTGAGAGTAAAGAGACTGGCCTGTAATTTGTGAAGCGATGACTGTCTCCTGTTTTGTATAAAGGTGTTACTTTTGCTATTTTCATTTTGTCTGGAAATGTACCAGTTTGAAATGTCAGGTTACAGATGTGGGTGAGTGGCTTAACAATTCCCTCAATTACTTTTTTCACTATTGTCATGTCAGTTTCATTCCAGTCCGTTGATTTTTTGTTCTTAAATTTACTCACAGTATGGCGCACATTTAGGGCTCATATATGGCATGCATGTATGGTACGCATTTTCTCTCACATGTATTTAGTAGGCATGACGGTGCATACTCTACAGACTTCAAACGTCCAAAAGGACCTGACCCGGCAGAGACCTCGGCAGGTGTGAAGTGGTTTCTGGAGAGACGGGAAGTCAGAGACAATGTCCCAGCAGGAGCCCCCGAGGCGGAAGAGACAATAGAGACGCCAACGAGCCTCAGAGGCTATGTGTGTTTACTGAAGGACTGTGGGTTGAAGGTGTGATATTTGATGTGGGGGGGGTTGTGTCTCTGGGGGTATAAGAACTGTGAGAAAAGATTGTTCTCTCTCTTTTGCTGAGATACACTTCTTGTTAGAGGATGTAAACGCTGAATAAACCTCACCTGAGAAATAAACTCAGTCTCGTTTGTGAAGGCATCCTCTACACTGGTGACCTACGACAAACCATGGCCGGTGACGGCGAGCTTTCCGCACCGGACTCTGCAGGAGCCAACCGGGTTAACGCAGCTACCACCCTACAGCTGCCCGATTTCTGGCAACATAACCCGCGCTCCTGGTTTACCACTGTGGAGGCGCAGTTCCACCTTCGGGGAATCTCAGCGGACACAACGAGGTTCTACCATGTCGTCGCGAAGCTGGACAGCCTCACAGTGCAGCGGGTGGAGAGCCTGACCAACCACCCGCCCCGAGACGACAAGTATGGTGCACTGAAAGCTGCCCTCATTCGAGCCTTCACTCCGTCGCTGGGGGAGCGAGCAGAGAAGCTCCTGGCACTGACAGAAGGGGAAGCAGACAGGCCGGCAGATCTGATGGCGAAGATGATGAGCCTGAGAGGCGAGGATGACGACAGCTTTATCTTCGCCCACCTCTTCCTCAGAACGCTCCCGCCAGCAGTGAGAGTCACCCTGGCTAGCTCGCAGCCACTCAACAACCGGGACTACCAAGAGCTGGGCCAGGAGGCGCAGCGGCTCATCGACGCCCATGGACGGCACGCAGCCACGAGGGCAGCGGCAGAGCTGAACGCACCCCCGCGAGACGAGGGGGGACCAGAGGCTGCGGCACCGGATCCACTGACGTCAGCAGCGGCAGAGGCCAGGAGAAGCGGAGCTGACAACACCCTCTGTTCCTACCATCGACGCTTCGCCAAGACAGCGCGCAGATGCGTCCCACCGTGCCGGTACCAGCGCCAGGGGAAACGCCAAGACCGAGAGCCGGTAGCAGCTGTGACTCTCGGCACGAAGAACAAGCTGCTTTTCGTGACAGACACAAATTCAGGGAAAGAATTCCTGGTGGACACAGGCTCCCAGCTAAGTTTTGTCAAGCCTGTCTACGCGGACACGCTGACGCCTGCCAGCGGACCCCTGGTGTTAGCGGCAAACGGCTCCATGATCAAAACCTATGGGGAGAAGACGCTCCTCCTGTCCCTCCACGGGCGCACCTTCGAGTGGACCTTCGTTGTAGCTGCAGTTAACAACAACATGCTAGGTGCTGACTTTTTATGCTCAAACAGTTTGTTAGTTGATCTTGCTAATAGACGTATTGTAAATGCACTGTCTTTCTACTCTATCTCCTGCACAGCTCGGGTGGCCCTGCCTTCTGCACATCCCAATGTCACAGCTGCGGGTGGTAAGTTTCATGCATTACTCAACCAGTTCCCAACACTCACGGTCCCAACATTTTCAGCGTCAGTTGCCAAACACGGGGTCGAGCATTTCATAACTACCTCTGGCCCCCCTGTTTTTGCAAAAGCTCGGCACTTGGACCCAGCTAAATTGGCCATCGCGCGCGAGGAATTCGCCAACTTGGAAAAACTGGGCATTGTTAGGCGCTCGAACAGCTCTTGGTCGTCACCCCTGCACATGGTGCCCAAGGCTGACGGCTCGTGGCGCCCTTGCGGTGATTTCCGCAGATTAAATAATGCTTCAGCACACGACCGCTACCCGATTCCGCACATCCAGGATTTTTCGGCACATTTGGCGGGGGCGCGCATCTTTTCCAAAATAGATTTGGTGCGCGGTTATCACCAAGTTCCAGTCCGCGTGCAAGACATACCCAAAACGGCAGTTATAACCCCTTTTGGGCTTTTCGAGTTTTTGCGCATGCCTTTCGGCCTCAAAGGTGCTGCGCAGACGTTCCAGCACATGATGGATGCAGTGCTGCGCGGCCTCCCTTTCGTGTTCGCTTATTTGGATGATATTTTGGTAGCCAGCGCATCCGAAGCCGAGCACGACCGCCACCTCACAGCCGTTTTTCAGAGGCTGACAGAGCATGGGCTGATCATTAACCCAGCGAAATGCCAATTCGGGGTAGCGCAAATCGATTTTTTGGGACACCGCGTGTCTCCAGAGGGCGCGGTCCCGCTGCCAGATAAAGTGCGCGCGATAACGGATTTCCCACAACCGCAGACAGTTAAGGCACTGCAAGAATTTTTGGGGATGGTCAGTTTTTATAACCGTTTCCTCCCCAACGCGGCACGGCTCATGCACCCATTGTACGCGGCATTAAAGAAACAAAAACCTACAGCTAAGGTCGAGTGGTCCCCGGACCGGGAGCGCGCTTTCTCCCAGGTCAAATCGGCCCTCGCGAACGCTGCGTTATTGGCACACCTGGTGCCGGCAGCTCGCATGGCGCTAACCACAGACGCTTCCGACGTGGCAGTGGGAGCGGTTGTCAAGCAACTGGTAGCAGGGAGCTGGCAACCACTTGCGTTTTTCAGCAAAACATTGCGCGATAACGAGCGTAAATACAGCGCGTTTGATAGGGAGCTTTTAGCCCTGCATTTGGCCATCCGCCACTTCCAGTTCTGGTTGGAAGGGCGCCGTTTCACCGCGTTTGTAGACCATAAACCATTAACTTTTGCAATGGCTAAAATTTCAGAGCCTTGGTCGGGCCGACAACAGAGACAGCTGGCTGCAATTTCGGAGTTTACCACCGACATTCAACACGTGGCGGGTAAACACAATGTAGTAGCAGATTGTCTCTCGCGCGCAGTTGCACTGCCAGGCCCCCAGGGGGCAGACTCGGCGGCTGTAGACTCGGGCCAGGCTTGCGGCGCGGAAGCGCTCACAGCCCCGGTCTGCGTTGGGTTAGATTATGCAGCCATGGCCGCCGAGCAGGTTAACGATGCGGACGTGCGCGCGCTCCAGTCTGGGCCAACAGGGCTAAGGCTGGAGCACAGGGTGCATCAAAGAGGTATGCCCCCCCCCTAATCTGTGATATCTCCACGGGGCGCCCCCGCCCCGTGGTCCCGGCTGCGTGGCGTCGCCGTGTTTTTGACTTAATACATTCGCTGGCACATCCGGGCGTCCGCGCTTCGATCAAAATGGTGGGAGAGAAGTTTGTTTGGCCGGGGCTGCATAAACAGGTCAAAGAATGGGCTGCGGCCTGCGCAGTGTGTCAAAGAGCAAAGGTACACAAGCACACGCGGGCCCCTCTAGAACCTTTTCACATCCCAGCCAAACGCTTCGACCACGTGCATGTCGACTTGGTGGGGCCCCTCCCGCTGTCACAGGGATTCACACACCTTCTAACTATGGTGGACCGCACTACGCGCTGGCCAGAGGCGATTCCCCTGGCGTCAACCACAGCAGCAGACGTTGCGCGCACTTTTTTAACGGCTTGGATCGCGCGCTTTGGAGTCCCGTCAGACATAACGTCTGACAGAGAACCCCAATTTGTTTCCGAGCTCTGGTCGTCCATGGCACTCAGCCTGGGAGTGAAAATTCATCGCACAACTGCGTATAACCCCCAGGCCAACGGTTTGTGCGAACGCTTTCACCGGTCATTGAAAGCAGCCCTCAGAGCGGCTCTCACGGACACAAATTGGGTTGATAAGCTTCCATGGGTTTTATTAGGGATGCGTTCAGCACCTAAGGAAGATTTGCAGGCCTCTCCGGCCAAACTTGTCTTCGCCCAACCTCTCCGGTTACCAGGAGAATTCCTTCCTGAGAACCCCGCACCAGATCGCCCCCCCGCTCAGCTGCTGCAGAGCGACGCGGGATCAAACACCCTCCCCGGCCCAGTTCATCACAGTTTCCCACGCGTTTTTGTGCCTAAAGCCTTAAAGGATGCAGAATTCGTACTTTGTTAGACACAACGCACAGAGGTTAGGTTTAAGACCACCTTATGATGGACCGTTCAGAGTGTTAGAAACCGGGGAAAAGCATTTTTCGCTCGATTTGGGAGACAGGAGAGACTTGGTCTGCATTAACAGACTCAAACCTGCTTTTGTGTTAGCTGATGAACAGGTACAGTTGGCCAGGGCCCCCCGCCGCGGCAGGCCGCCGGGGAGACACTCTGCTAAGCTTTCACAACGATGTGCTAATGACTCTGATCCACAGATGCAAGAGACAGCCACAGGCAGAGCGGGACCTGCTCACAGCAGATATGGCAGGAAGTTGAAGCCCAAACAGTTGGATGTATGATCTGTTGTGCCAATTTTTTTCTCGTTCTGTGTGATATGTCATGACTCTATGCATTTCAGGGGTAACTTGTCCTTATTTAGACATTTGGGGGGGGTTATATGGCGCACATTTAGGGCGCATATATGGCATGCATGTATGGTACGCATTTTCTCTCACATGTATTTAGTAGGCATGATGGTGCATACTCTACAGACTTCAAACGTCCAAAAGGACCTGACCCGGCAGAGACCTCGGCAGGTGTGAAGTGGTTTCTGGAGAGACGGGAAGTCAGAGACAATGTCCCAGCAGGAGCCCCCGAGGCGGAAGAGACAATAGAGACGCCAACGAGCCTTGGAGGCTATGTGTGTTTACTGAAGGACTGTGGGTTGAAGGTGTGATATTTGATGTGGGGGGGGTTGTGTCTCTGGGGGTATAAGAACTGTGAGAAAAGATTGTTCTCTCTCTTTTGCTGAGATACACTTCTTGTTAGAGGATGTAAAGGCTGAATAAACCTCACCTGAGAAATAAACTCAGTCTCGTTTGTGAAGGCATCCTCTACAACAGTCTCGATAATTTCCTTTTCAGTAACTGCACCCAAAAAGATTGTGTTTGGATTTCTATCTTCTATTTCATTCACAGAACCACTGTGGTTTGTTTCTGGTGTCACTATTGATTTTGCTAATTCAGGATCAATGTTTATAAAAAATTTATTGAAACCACTGACCACATCTTCCATATTATTTATCAAACTGCCATTTTCGATAAAATATTCTGGATAATTTGCATTCTTAGGACGATTACTAATAATCCCACTGAGTACTTGCCATATTCCTCTTAAGTTATTTTTGTTATCCTCTAGTAATCTGTTGTAATATTCTTTCTTACAGGTCCTCATTTTAGTAGTAAGCTTATTTTTATATCTTTTATATTTGATCTCAGCTTCCACTGTTCTGCATTTAATGAACTGTTTATATAATGTATTCTTCTTTTTACATGCATTTATTAACCCCTTGGTGACCCAAGGAATATTTTTTTGTTGTTGTCTGTCACTGTATTGTTTTATAGGACAGTATTTATTGTACAATGATTGAAATATTTGTAAAAATTTATCATGATGTGGCATAACATTATGTAGCTCACATATTCCTTGGCAGAGACCCAGACATGAGGGAACTTTGAGCTCACAGTGTGTATTGACATCACGCCCCAGATGGACATTGAGTCTGGACCCCCTGCGGACTAGAGGAGAAGTGAGAAGATCTGAGAGTGAACCTGAAGAGACTGCCTGACTCATAGGGTCAGACAGAGAAGCCGAGAGGACAATGGGGGGATTAGTTATGAATGGAATTCTGTGTTTGATGTGAATGTGATTTGTGTCTGTTGTAACAGTATAAAGGTATGAGGTTTATCTCAGCCCGCTCTCTTCATTCCCTGACTGAGAGAGGAGCTGTAGGACTTGATATGGAATAAACCTATACTGAAAAATCATTCAGTCTCTTCATTTCGAGTTTCCTACAATATGCTCTATTTATGTCATTTTCATCATAAACTATCTTCCAATCTTGTATTAATAATTCCTTTGTCAGTAAATGCATTGATTCTTCGGTTCTTATTCTTTTATATTTAATATTTTTGGTATACTTTTTCTTCCTATAATCACATTGATAGACAACAAAAATTGGCAGGTGGTCACTGATATCATTCAATAAAAGCCCACTCCTGATATTATTTTCCATAATGTTTGTGAATATGTTATCTATTAGTGTGGCACTGTGTGACATGATTCTGCTAGGTCCGGTAATTGTTGGATGTAAGCCCAAACTGTACATTATGTTGATAAATTCTTCTGTCAAACTATGTTGTTTTGAGTTCATCAGATCTATATTGAAATCCCCACAGATGAACATAACTTTATGAGTTAGTTTTGCATACATTTTTTCTATCCAGTCCTTAAATAAGTCAATGTTTGATCCAGGTATTCTATATACACAGCTCACTACTACATTCTTCACATTGTCCAGACAGATTTCTATTGTAATACATTCAAATAAATCATCCACAGTTACTGTCAGATTTTCAACAACCTTGTATTTCAAGCTCTTGTCAACATAAATTGCAACTCCTCCTCCTTTTTTCACTTTTCTATTTATATAATTTAATTCATAGCCATCCATGGTAAAATCCACTCCTTTCTCTTCACTGAGCCACATCTCTGATATTGCCACAATATTGAAGGGCTCTTTAAACTGATGTAAATAATCTTTAATGTTATTAAAGTTTGCATAGAGACTCCTGCTGTTGAAGTGGATCATAGAAATATTGAAATCAGATGTGACCATTGTGTTAATCTGTTCATCTGTTTAATAATTACAGTCATTATTGATTGAGTTAAATAAATTATTATCAGGGTCTATGTCATATTTTACGTCCTGTGGGTTGTGATCTGTGTATTCAAAAACTTTCAGTTCCTGTTGTTCCTGTTTGTTGATTTTTGGATTCATGTTGTTGAATGTTTTGTTGCAGATGAGTAAAATCCTTCAGTGTCCTACAGTTGTCTGAATTGTTGCTGTGACTCCAGTTCATAATATTCATTGATATTTGTCCAGTTCCATAATATTACGGATGTTAATGACCTTGGCTTCTTCAGGCGATCCGTTTAATATGATGTATATTTTACAGTTTGATGTCCAGGTGTTTTGAATCTTTTTCTGCTTTTTCATGTATCTTTCTTTCCTGGCTATTTCTGCGTTTTCTTTCGTGAGGTGCTCGTTTATGTAAATGTTTGTTCCTTTTAGCTTCCTACCTTGTTTCAGTAGCGCAGTCTTGTGTTTTTTGTTCATAAACCTCATGATCACAGCCGGTTTGTCGCCGCTTTTCCTGGGCAGAGGGTGGCAGGACTCAATGTTGTTGCAGTCCAGCTGAATTCCTTTCGACTGCATGAAGGCCGACACTTGTTGCTCAGCGGATTCCTCTTCCAGCTCACCTCCACTGCTGTCTGCGGCCACTGCTCTCGCGTATGATCGGGGTTTGATGTGGAGCCCCGTGATGATCACGTCGTTCGCCCGAGTGTTCTTAAAGAAATATCAAAGAAAATCAGCAACACCGAAAAGCTCCCATAAAAAAAGTACTGTTCCAGATTAGCAAGAGAAATTGGGAACAGCAGAGATGATGTGGGGAAATTATTTGATTTTTCCCTGTGCGTTTTTACACATTATTGAGAGATGACAGAGAGCCATGTGTAGCATCATCTGGCTTTGGCTCATCAATAAAATTATTCTTCATCTTAAAGACATTGTTTCACCCAGGAAAAGGCTAGTCAAGAATTGCTTCTTCATCCCAGGACCAAACCTAAGGAATGCTTTCACCGGATTAACTTACATCATAAATAAATTGGAAACTCTCTTACTCCAGACCGTTTTATTGGCTAATAAAAGGCCTAGGATTATCCACAGCTCGACACTATCCCTGGTGGACGTCTCTGGAGTAGACACTTACTTTTGACTGTACACTGATGAACTGAAATTAACCCTTTGAGTGTGAGAATTTGTGTGCCCCTAATGGCAGAGTGCGGCACTGCGCCTGCCTTCTCAGTGACTTTGTCAAAAGTAAGTGAAAAATGTCTGGGTTTTTTTTTAAATGATTTCTTGTTCATATACTTTGAAGATAAGATGATGAGGTACCTCTGTACAAAAAAACGGTGTCAAAAGACCGAACCATTTTTTGTGTAAATACGTCCAAAGTCCAGTTTTGACTGAGTTATGGAATTTAATGAAGTGCCATAACACAAGAAGTGCCGTAACATTATGCAAATTAGATGCGTAATTTATTCCTATCTGAAACTTTGGATCATATTTTACATCTTTCTAATTGACAGTAAGTCATTATCTCTTACCACTTTCAAGTTATAGCCTTGGAAATCTGAACTATTTTATTGACAAAAAATATTTACCACTCTTGACCACTGGGGGTATGTTGCAGTTCTGCACCACACACACTCAAAGGGTTAACTCTCTTTCTTCAAGTTTCATTTCTCAGGACTATTCTAAGGACACTATTTGTTGAAGATCACTGCCTCTGTGGGACTCTGATATTCTGTGGACAATCAATAATGGGTTTGAAAGAATATATTAATCCTTGATTTTAAATATGTGCATGTTAAAATGTTTAAATGAATGTTTATTCTTGCATATTAATTTAAAAGCACTAGTTACAAAGTTGCATGAATCACTGAAGTAGGCTACATTTTATACAGAAGTATATTGATGAATTTTCACTATTAAGATGTGTGTATCAGGTTGCAAAAAGGTTTCCACAAGTCATATGACTGGGATCTGCCAGTCTCTGCTTAGCAACAGCTCTCTCAATATTATTGGTTGTTACAGACAAAAGACTCTTTGTTCATTGGACTAAAGTTCGTAAAAACCCACCCTTGAAGGAAGACTATTGGCTTGGGCTTATGTCAATCACCCTACCAGTGCGAAACTTGCTCAGTCTTTAGCAGGGAGATGCCCTCCTTCACTTCAGTTTTTACAGGGAACACGGAACACAGTGTTTGTGTAAACTTCTGTGTGTTTAAATGTCTTTCTTCAAACATCTAGCAATTAATTCTTTCTTTCCTGAGCTCAAATCTTGATTCAGAGATAAAAACTCCCATTCCTAGGCATTCTCTATTTTTCTCCTCTAAACTTTCTTTAAATCCACCATGTTTTTTTTTTTTTTTCAAAGGACTGACTGACCATTTGTCTCACTCTGGAAACTATTTCAGCCAACTCCACGACGTCAGAGTAATTTAGATTTTTGTGGCTTGAGGTTTTTATCTTGTCTCTTTGAATTTTGGTAGTCAGATCAGATGTGAATTATTTCTGAATTTATTTAGACTCTGGAAAACTCCACTGGCCCACGGAGAAGAGGAAACACTGTTGCCATCTTTGTTGGACCTCAGCCCAACTGTGATTGATACAGTCAAAACCTCATCTTGTGACTGTAGACTTTGAAAGCTGCTGTACCTTGTCAGAATATCTGCTGGCAAGATATTCTGGTTTTGGTGCCATCTGCAAATAAAGCTTCAGGAAGAGCCTCAACAACAGGACTTCAAACCGGATTCACGTGAGTCATATCTCTTCGTTTCCATTTGCTGAATGACTTGTCCAAAGTTTGGAAATAATTCAAAATCTGATCAGATGCAGAATTAAAGATGATTAATATTCTCTTTTCATTAAAATTCCGTTTTTACTTTCTTAAGAGTAATCCAGAATTTTTCACATAATTAGTTAATTTTCTCCATAAATTTGTATCCAATATTATTCATAATTTTCATGTCAACTCTTCCAAATTCATGCTAAAGTCCATGGTTACAGAGGTGTCCATATTTTGTTACTCTATCCTCAGTTACAAATTTAATGTGATGGTTAATGTTGATCATTTCACTGTTTACAAGTTAACTGAATGTGATGTTATTTAATCAGCTTCATTTAAATAAATCTGTAAAAAGAGAGAAGTTATTGGGAATTTATTCCATTCCGAGTCTGTCTTTGAAGCCCCAGTATCACATTCACTAGTATTTTGAGACTGATTACTTCATTAAATAGGTATAAAGTGGAATTAATTAATAAATTGCTTACATTTATTGAGCTGGTGCCCCCAAACGAGTGTTTACTATCAACTTTTTCTGTGTGTGTGGACCCGGAGTAAATCTCAGGTCCCGATACACTATCCATCCATCCATCTTCTACCGCTTAATCCTTTATGGGTCGCAGGGAGGCTGGAGCCTATCCCAGCATCTTTGGGCGAGAGGCAGGGTACACCCTGGACAGATTGCCAGCCAATCGTAGGGCCAACACAAAGAGACAGACAATCATTCATTTTCACATCCATACCTAAGGACAATTTAGAATCCCCAATTGATGCCAATTAACCTCACCTGCATGTCTTTGGCCTGTGGGAGGAAACCGGAGGAAACCCACGCAGAGAACATGCAGACTCCACACAGAAGAGTCACCGATTGTCTGGGGGTGGGATCGAACCCACGATGGTCAAGGGTGGAATCGATCCCATGACCTTCTTGCTGTGCTGCCACTGTGCTAACCACTGCACCACCATGCTGCCCCTGATACACTAATACAAATTAAATAATCTTTATACCTGATCATAGTTATAAATTAAATATCACTACACGTGGCTGAGGTGCAGCCACAGCACACGGCACACAAGACAGCTGCTCTGGAGAGGAGACGTTTTTCTGCACTTCTAAATATGTTTTAAATCACAACTTACCTTCATGAAAATGCCGTGAACACATGACCATGTGCGCAGGAATATTGTCAGAGCTGATGTCTTTCCTTCTGACCGGTGCAATCCATTCCATCTCACTCCTATTTTTTTAGCTTGGAGACCCGATTCTCTCCACTTTTCTTCCAAGTCAGGAAGTTTAAAAAAGCGTACACCGTTATCAATCTTTTTTCACACCAATCGTGAGAGAAGTTGTTGCGTTTGATAATGCAGCAAAACTTCCCCATTCTAACATTGCGTGGTATTCGGAGGAATAATAATGTGATTGAAAGGACCACATTGGAAATAAGTGTTTTCACTTTCTTGTGTCATCCTGGATTTTGTATATTTTATATGTTGTTGAATGTTGAATGTTAGCGCAAGGAGAATGTTAGAACAAGGATTCAGTGTACCCCGCCTGGTATGGGGTTACCGGGGCCCCACCCTGGAGCCAGGCCTGGGGGAGGGGCTCGATGGCTAGCGCCTGGTGGCTGGGTTTCTGCCCATGGGACCCGGCCCGGCTCAGCCTGAAGGAGTTACATGGGTCCACCCTCCAGTGGGCCCGCCATCTGCAGGAGGGATAATGGGCGTCCGGTGCTATATGGATCAGGTGGTGGTCGAAGGCAGAGACCACCACCTGGTGGTCTGATCCCAGGCTTCCTAAACTGGCTTTTGGGACGTGGAATATCACCTCTCTGGTGGGGAAGGAGCCTGAGCTGGTGCATGAGGTTGAGAGATACCAGCTACATATAGTCGGCCTCACCTCAACACACAGCTCTGGTTCTGGAACCAGTCTCCTTGAGAGGGGCTGGAGCATGGCCTACTCTAGAGTTACCACTGGCAAGAGGCGACAAGCAGGGGTGGGTATTCTTGTATCCCCCCACCTTGCTGACTCTATATTGGAGTTTTCCCCAGTGGATGAAAGGGTTGTTCCCCTGTGCCTTCGGGTTGGGAAACGGGTCTTGACCATCATTTGTGCCTATGCACCAAAAGATGGTTCAGAGTACCCACCCTTTTTGGAGTCTCTGACTGAGGTGCTGGAGGGTGATCTTCTTGGAGACTCCATTGTCCTACTGGGGGACTTCAATGTACACGTGGGCAACAACAGTGAAACCTGGAGGGGGGTGATTAGGAGGAACGGCCTACCTGATCTGAACCCGAATGGTGTTCAGTTATTGGACTTCTGTGCTAACTACAGCTTGTCCATAACAAACACCATGTTCAAGCATAAGGGTGTCCATATGTGCACCTGGCACCAAGACACCCTAGGTCGCAGGTCGATGATTGATTTTGTTATCGTGTCATCAGACCTGCGACCATATGTCTTGGACACTCGGGTAAAGAGAGGTGCAGAGCTGTCAACTGATCACCACCTGGTGGTGAGTTGGATCCGATGGCAGGGGAGGATGCCATTCAGACCTGGTAGACCCAAACATATAGCGAGGGTGTGCTGGGAAAGTCTGGTTGAGGCCTCTGTCCAGGAGATCTTCAACTCCCACCTCTGGAAGAACTTTGACCACATTCTGAGGGAACCTGGAGACATGGAGTCTGAATGGTCCATGTTCTCCACCTCCATTGTTGAAGCAGCTGCCAAGAGCTGTGGCCGCAAGGTTGTCGGTGCATCTCGTGGTGGCAACCCCTGAACCAAGTGGTGGACACCAGTGGTGAGGGGGGCCATCAAGCTGAAGAAGGAGACCTATCAAGCTTGGTTGGCTTGTGGAACTCCCAAAGCAGCTGAGGTGTACCAGCAGGCCAAGCAGAGTGCAGCTCAGGTGGTTGCTGAAGCAAATACTCAGGTGTGGGAGAAATTCGGTAAAGCCATGGAACAAGACTTTTGGTCGGCCTCAAAGAGATTCTGGCAAACTGTCCGGCGGCTCAGGAGGGGGAAGGAGCTCCCTGTCCACACTGTGTATTGTGTTGATGGGGCGCTGCTGACTTCGACTGAGGATATCGTCGGGCGGTGGAAGGAATACTTCGAGGATCTCCTCAATCCCACTGACACGCCTTCCACAGAGGAAGCAGGGCTTGTGAGCGAGGGGGACGACTCACCCATCACAGGGGCTGAGGTTGCCAAGGTGGTTTAAAAGCTCCTTTGTGGCCGGGCCCCGGGGTGGACAAGATTTGCCCTGAATACCTCAAGGCCCTGGATGTTGTAGGGCTGTCATGGTTGATACGCCTCTGCTACATTGTGTGGAGGTCGGGGACAGTGCCTTTGGCCTGGCAAAGCGGGGTGGTGGTTCCTCTCTTCAAGAAAGGGGACCGGAGGGTGTGCTCCAACTTTAGAGGGATCATACTCCACAGCCTCCCTGGGAAGGTCTATGCCAAGGTACTAGAGAGGAGAGTCCGACCGTTGGTCGAACCTCGGATTCAGGAAGAAAAATGTGGTTTTCGTTTTATATGTATATTTACATTTCCTGTGTTTGAATAGCATATTCAATGTCATTTTTTTAATCCAAATAAATAATAACAGACTGAAGCAACCCTCTCAAAAACTTTAGCTTTACCACATTCATTGCTCACTACTAAGCACAGACAGGCAGAGCACTTCCCATAGTTCCTTGTGGTTTTTTTGTCGGGTGACATCACATTGTTCACAATCTACCATTCTTAATTAAAACATTGTTAGTGTAGTTCCTCACTGTAGCCAGCAGAGGGTAGTGAGAAGCCCAGTGAGAATTTACATTCTCCAATTTTATATTTTTTAGGTTAAGTTTTATATTGTAAAATTTAATTCAAAAAACAGAAAGAAAAGCCAAATTCTGAATTCATAAGAAAAAATCCAAATGTGTCCAATTTCTTCATAACTTCACAGTTTCCCTCATTAATTTGCAAGTTTTCCACTCAAATTTGTACATGTTCCCCATTTAAATTTTAAACCTTATGACCTAAGTTAGCTGTTTTTTAACTTGAATTTTAAAATTTTCCATACAGCATTTTTCCCCAATTTTTGTTCCTCATAAATTTTCCCTTCATTTGATTTTAGCTTTTTTTTTTAATTTAAAATGGCAAATTTTTGAAGGTCGCAGCTTCACAAAAAATAAGTTAAAAGGGAAAATTTGCAAATCTGCAAGGAAATCTGTAAGGAAAAAACACTGAAGCTTTTCAGAAAATAGTTACAAATAATGATAAATTAGAAAAAATATGCAAATATGCAATATGATGAAAATTTTCACAGAAAAAAAGTTTCAGATTTACAAAGGAATGTGTCACAAATTTGTGGAAAAAGTTGTAAAAATACAAAGAAAAAGTCACAAATTTGCAAAAGACATTTGAATAAAAGGTTAAAATTTCAGAGGAAAGTTTCAAACTAAGAAAATTTTCCAAAGAATTCCAAATTGTTCAGAGAAAAAAAACAGGAAAAAAAGAATGTGACAAACACTGTAAAACTTTCAAATTTGAAATTACATCATTGTAGTTCAGGATGTGACCACCAGAAGGGAATGAAAGACCGTATTCAAATAATGTTAGTATAGTTCCTCAATGTGACCATCAGAGGTCAGTGAGAAACAGAATTTACAGACGAATCCATCCATGGAGCCTATCCCAGCATCTTTGGGCAAGAGGCAGGGTACACCCTGGACAGATCGCCAGAGACAAATCCAGTTCTCCAATTTTTTTTATTTTTTTTTAGGTTAAGTTTTCATAATGTAAAATTTATTTGAACTTTTCTCATGAATTCAGAATTTGAATTTTTTTTCTCAGTTGTGTCCAATTTCTGCATAACTTCACCCTTTCCCCATAAATTGCAAGTTTTCCACTCAAATTTGTACATTTTCCCCATTTAAAGTTTTTAACTGTGGAGATATGTGGAAGGACAAGGCTGAGTTTATTTCTCAAGACCAGTTTTATTCACATTCACATTCTCCAACATTCAAAAACAGAAAAGAGAAAGGAACCCCCCACATTTGTCCCTTTAATACCTCGGGACATCAAAGTAGTAGTAGTAGATTAGTTTATTTGACAGGGACAGTGCAATAAACATAGACAATTAATCAAAGACAATCAATCTGATGTGTTGCACATAGAGTGTATAGCTATTAGCTAATTTGCAACTCTTGTCCCTGGATGGGCTTTAGAAAAAAGAATCAAGATAAAAAAATATACACAATAACCACATACATCAATGCAGAAAAATTATAAATACACAATTATAAATATTATAAATATTATAAATACACAAATATAACAGCCTGACTCACATTTAACATAAATATTATAAATATTATAAATACACAAATATAACAGCCTGACTCACATTTAACACATATAACATAACTCACATTTGCCTATTTCAGGCCTTCCTCCCTCCGTCACTCACTATAAACAAACACATTTATTCCTTCCCTTCATTCACTCTCACTTTGCAGACAATTAATTCATACATGAGTACATTCTTGTTTATTTTTCAGCCAGTTTTTAACATTTTTAGTGAATGTTTTAAAGTCCGTTATTATTTTAATTTCATTTGGCATTGTGTTCCAGATGTGACTGCCCTTTATAGAGAAAGCTGTTTGTCCAAATGTGGTTCTGCGGTGGAATATTTTACAGTTATTGTTAACAGAACTCCTGGTGGCTCTGCTGCTGTCCTGTCTTTGGACGAAACCAGCAAGTGGCTCGGGTGCTGATTTATGGAAACATTTGAACGTTAATTTCAGAAGACAGAGGTCAATGAAGCTCTCAAAACTCAATAGGTTGTATTTTTTTAAAACATTACAGTGATGCCACCTAATGGGCTTTTTGTCCAAGATTTTTAGGGTTTGATTATATAATGAACCTATATGTCTTATTGTGGAAGGGGCTGCTTGAGCCCAGACTGTCAAACAGTATGATATATGAGAAAAAACCATAGAATGCATATACAGTGCAGCTGCTTCGTAAGGTATGTAATATCTAATTAATTTAAAGCAGTTCAGATTTTTTTTTACTGTTTTTGAAATTTTCTTTATATGAAGATTAAATTTGAGTTGAGGATCTAGTACAATGCCAAGGTATTTGAATTCTGTAGCTAAACTGATGTCATGATCATGTATATTAACTTTAAAATGTTGCAGGTTACATTTTTTGATTGAAAAGCACATTGAGACTGTTTTCTGAAGGTTCAGCAATAGATGGTTCTTGAGGAGCCACTCTTGGACATCAACCATACTTGTAGACAGTACATCTGCAGCCTGTGCTGGAGTCTTGGCAGCTGTGTAAATAACTGCATCATCTGCATAAAGTTGGCATGTTGCAGCTGAGCAGTGTCTCCCCCTTCCAGGTCTTCTCATCTTCATCTACAGTCCTGGTGGTCAGGAAATCCTTCAAGGCCATCTCTCTGCATACAAAAGGCCAGACTTCACATCCTCCTGTTACCCCTAGGAGGTTCAGACCTTTTGTTCCTCTGAGACGTGAAGCACACAATAAGCATACAGTGATACACATGTGAAGCATATGGAAACCATATATGTGCACTACATGACCACCCCCCAAACGTCTAAGATGGAACAACATAACCACAGACTGCATGTCATAATAAAATCACTACATATCAGTCCATGTGCCGCTTGGGTCTCAACCTTCTGCCGTATTTGCTGTAAGCAGGCTGTGCCACTTCCGCGGCATCTTCCTGCTGTGGAGTCGCTGCCTGGGGGATGAGAACTGTTAGTCAACCTCTGTGGGTGTTCTGGGGAATGCTCTCTAGGGGGTCTGCCACGTCGAGGAGCCTTAGCCAACTGCACAGCTTCGTCAGCTACCACAAAAGCGGGTTTGAGCCTGTTAATGCCAATCACTTCTTTTCTGCCCCCCAAATCTAGCAAAAAATGCTTATCCCCTGTTTCCAGCACTCTATATGGTCCGTCATAAGGTAGGCATAAAGGCAGGCGATGGGCATCATGTCTGACAAAAACAAACTCTGCATTTTTTAAAGCCTTAGGCACAAAAACACGCGGAAAACTGTGGTGAACGGGGCCAGGGAGTGTGCTCGGGCCCGTGCTATTCTGTAACCGCTGAGCCGGGGAGCACTCTGGTGCTGGATTATCTGGGAGAAATTCCCCAGGCAGCCGAAGTGGCTGTGCGAAAACTAGCTCCGCTGGGGAGGCTTCTAAATCCTCTTTAGGTGCAGAACGCAACCCCAATAAAACCCATGGTAGCCGGTCCACCCAATTTGCATCCGTAAGCGACGCTCTGAGAGCCGCCTTCAGCGACCTGTGAAAACGTTCGCATAACCCGTTAGCCTGCGGGATGTACGCGGTCGTGCGGTGGATCGTTGCCCCCAGGCTGCGGGCCATCGCCGACCAAAAGTTCGGAAACAAATTGCGGGCCTCTGTTGGACGTAATGTCCGACGGGACTCCAAAACGCGCTACCCATGCCGTTAAAAACGCGTGCGCCGGGACTTCCGGGAAGATGGCGGAGAGACATAACACTTAAACAAAGAGCTCTCCCTAGCCGGATTAAAAATCATTGGTAAATGGCCAACTCGACATAAACGGATCAATAAACTAAGGGATGAAAACACGAAGGAACTGGGCACAAGGACAAAAACAGGGTAAAATTGAAGAATTCCTCTCCAACAACGCAGGAAAAACCGCTGTACGCAAAGCCCAAAAAAACGAGATGTCCACAGCAGAGAAAATGGAGGACACCAGACTCGACAACATGAACACTGGCATCGCCAGTTTGGGTGAAGAGTTAAGAGAATTCAAGCGACAGCTACAACAGGATTTAGCGGCTCTTAAGGAGGAACTGAAAAAAGAAATTAAGGAGGAAATCATGGACCTCCGAAGAGAAATGGAGCGTAAATTAACAGAAAACATGGAGGAGCTGCGCTCCCAGCGGGCGTGTATGACAGAAGCACAGACCCGAATTTCGGAACTAGAAGATTGGAAAAGCGAGGCAAACGAACAACTACAGACCCTGACGACGCAAACGCAGAGGATGCAGGAGAAAATAAACGACTTGGAGAGCAGATCCAGACGAAGCAATATGCGCATCTTTGGAATTCCGGAGGGCATTGAAGGCAACTCGATGACAAAATTCATGGATCAGTTCTTAAAAAAAGAACTGGAAATACCCGGAGAAATGGATCTGCAGATTCAACGGGCGCACAGAACACCGGCACAGAACCCGAAAACAAACGCTACACCCAGGTCAGTTGTGGTAAACTTTGTGAAATATGACATAAAGGAAAGAATCCTGACGCAAGCATGGAAAAAAAAGATATGAATCGGTGACAAACAGGTATTTTTTGACCATGACTACCCGACAGAAATCGTGCAGCAGCGGAAGAAATATGCCAACATTAAAAAAACGCTGAAAGAGAAAAAAATTAGATTCCAAACGCCGCTAACGAAAATGAGGATTCATTGGGAGGAAGGCACAAGAACCTACAACACGGCCGAAGAGGCAGCGCGGGATATGATGGAGCGGGGCCTTGAGGTGAGCGTGCCGAAGGAGACGGCTGGAGCAGCGGCGGCCCTGAACGCACCACGGCAGACGGAGTGGAGACGAGCGTGCGGTGGAAGAAGGGGGAGAGACGTAGAGCAGCGGGCCCAGGACAAGCTACAAGGCTTTCAACTGAAAGCCTAGATCATAACAAAGATTAAGAAAGGCACAGAAGAAATGAAGGCCAAGAAGACAAGGTAAAAGAGAAACAGACGGCTAGGAGAGGTTTAAGTGATATTTGTTGGACATTTCTAGACTTATGACTATTACTTTGATAGTAATTAGAAGTCTAGGGAGGGCCCTTCACTCTGTGAAGACAAACCCTCCACCCACCAACAGGGACCAGTGGGCAGAAGAAAGGCCCAAAGTACGGAGGTCGAGATTTTTTAATGTGTTTTTATATAAATATGTGTTATTTTTGTTGTTAAAGGGGCTAGGAGCACAAGTTAAAAAAATGGAAAAACATGAATATGGGTAAAAATCTTAAGATAATGACACTAAACGTGAATGGTCTGAACTCACCTGTTAAAAGGGAAAGAATAATAAGAAAATTCAAGAAGGAAAAAGCTGAAATTATATTTATGCAAGAGACACATTTGAGCAAGGCAGAACATGTGAAACTAAAGAGATTTGGCTATAAGAACTCCTACTACAGTTCATTTAAGGGAGGAGCTAAAAGGGGGGTGATGATACTAATCTCAAACAAAATACAATTTGAAAGTGAACAGGAAATCCAGGATAAAGAAGGCAGGTATGTAATAATAAAGGGAAGAATAGATGGTATGCAGATTACATTAGTGAACATCTATGCCCCACCAGAAAGTGACAAGGGTTTTTTTCAACATCTGTTTGATCTCATAGCAACACACAGTGAAGGAGTCCTAATTTGTGGAGGAGACTTAAATGCTATCATGGATCATGAAGTTGACACAACAAGTGTTAAGAAGACAAAAAAAACATGTAACAAAGTTCATAAGAACCTCACTGGCAGAAATGGGTATGGTAGACATATGGAGGGACCTACACCCACTCGAAAAAGACTATACACATTATTCAGCAGTCCATAAAGTACACTCTAGAATAGATTACTTCCTTATGAATGAAGGTGACAGACACAGGGTGAGAAATTGTTGGATTGGAGGGGCAGAAATATCAGATCATAATCCTATATACATGGAAATATATTTAAACAATAGAAAACGTCAAACAACATGGAAACTTAACGTAGGACTGTTAAATGATGAGAAAATGAAAGAAAGAATAAAAATAAACATAAACGAATATATCCAAGAGAATGACAATGAAGAAGTGGACCCAACAATACTATGGGACGCACTAAAAGCCGTGTTAAGGGGTAAATTAATTGTTGAAACAGGAAAAGCAAATAAGACTAAACTGGAAGCGTATGAACAAAGATGTGAGAGACTGAGGGAATTAGAACGTAAACATCAAAGCACAAATGATCCAAAAATATATCAAGAAATTAAAGAAGAAAAAACAAAGATAAAAGAAACACAAATGGATGAAATTGAAAGGAAAAATAGATATCTAAAGCAAAAATATTATGAAACGGGGCCAAAAGCCACAAAACTGCTGGCAAAACGGTTAAGAAAACAACAAACAATGAATAATGTATACAAGATTAAAGACCCCACCACAAATAAAACCACAGTTAACCCAGAAAACATCGAAGAAATTTTCCATAATTTCTACCAAGAACTATACTCGCAACCTGAAGAAACAAATACTAAAGATATCAAAAAATTTCTAGACACATTGGACTTGCCATCAATAGGAAATCAACAAAATGAAAAACTAACAGCAGAAATAACAACACAAGAGATCAGAGATGTGATTAAGTCACTTAAAAACGGTAAATCACCAGGTAGTGATGGATACCCATCTGAGTTTTATAAACTGTTTATAGAAGAACTCACGCCACAGCTTCTAAAGTCATTTAATTGGACGTTGAACAACAACAAAATACCTCCATCATGGAACGAAGCCATTATTTCAGTTATTTTAAAACCAGGGAAAGATAAAGAACAATGCGGAAACTATAGACCAATCTCTTTATTAAATGTAGATTATAAAATATACACAACAATTATATGTAAACGAATAAAGACATTCTTGACGGAATTGATAGAAGATGATCAAACTGGATTCATAGAGGGACGCCAAACACATGACAATATCAGGAGAACAATACATATAATTAACCAAATACATAAAGAAAAGAAAAGCGCAGTAATAATGAGTTTAGACGCAGAAAAAGCATTTGACAGGGTTAACTGGAAATTCCTATATAGTGTACTGGAGCGCTTTGGATTTAACGAAAAATCAGTACAATGCATAAGGACGCTATATCAAGAACCTGTGGCAAGAATCAAGATAAACGGTAGCTTAACAGACAAAGTAAATATACAAAGATCAACTAGGCAGGGATGCTGCTTATCGCCCACCTTGTTTGCTCTGTTCATAGAACCATTGGCTCAAGCGATACGACAAAATAAGAAATTAAAAGGTGTAACAATAAAGGGGGCGGAACACAAGATTGGGCTATTTGCAGACGATATTATAGTTTACCTCGAACAACCAGATAAATCAATAATGGAAATGATGAACTTGATAGAAAATTTTGGAAAATTATCAGGATACAAGATAAACATAACAAAAACACAAATACTGACATTCCACTATAACCCTCTAAACCAGATAACTGATAAGATCAAACTAAACTGGAACCAAAAAGAAATAAAATACCTTGGAGTGAACATACCCAAAGACCTAAGCAAAATATATAAAGCAAACTATGATAGGCTGGAACAAGAAATAAAAAAAGATATTGATAGATGGTCAATCTTAAATATGGATCTGAATTCAAAAATTGAGACAGTCAAAATCAGCATACAACCTAGATTACTTTACCTCTTCCAGGCCATACCAACAGAGATTCCAGATGCCCGATTCTCAAAGTGGGACAGGATGATATCGAGATTTGTTTGGGGAGGTAAAAAACCAAGAGTGAAATATAAAACCCTCCAATTACCAAAAGAGAAAGGAGGCATGGGCCTACCGAGTCTAAAGGAATATTACTACTCAGCACAAATAAGATATATCATATGTTGGTGCGACGAGGGATATGAGGCAAAATGGAAAGAAATGGAAAAGGAAATTGAGGGACTCCCAGTACAAAGCATAATAGGAGATAAAGATGCATATAAGCAAATCAAACAAATAGACCCAATCACTAAATTTACTTTAGAACTGTGGTATAAAATAGTACAAAAATATAATATAAGGGAAGACATAAAACTATTGAAATGGGTAGCATTTGACAGTCAGTTTGAACCGGCAAAACAAGATAGGGGATACAAAAATCTGGTGAACAAGGGAATCACAGCATGGGGCAATATCGGAAAAAAAGATCTCGGGAGCTTTGTAAATATCAGGAGAAAATTTAAATTAGAAAGATCGGATTTTTTTAGATATCTGCAGATGAGAGATTACTATATGAAGAAGATTAGGCATAACCTCCAAACAGATGTGAACGAGATTATACAACTTATTTTAAGCTCATATGCAGGAAATAAAATAAGAATTATTTCAAAACTATATCAGAAACTTATGACAAACAATCATACAAGTAACTATATAAAGGAGAAATGGAAGAAAGAGCTCAATTTAAACATAACAGAAGAAAGCTGGCAGGAAATATGGAAAACACAACACACATCAACAAATTCAAGGACATGGAGGGAATTTGGATGGAAAAACCTGATTCGCTTTTTCATTACACCACAGATTCAAGGAAAATATACAAATACCCAATCTTTATGCTGGAGGGGATGTGGGGCTCAAAATGCAGACCACTCACATATGTTTTGGAAATGCTACAAAATATCATCATTTTGGAAATCTATACATGTGACAATACAGAGGATATTAGGATATAATATACCAATGAACTGTAACCTGATGTACTTATGTGATCTTAAAAAAGACAATGTTATACAGGCTGAGGACAGATATCTAGTTAAAATCTTGTTGATTGCATGTAAAAAAACTATCACAAAAAAATGGCGATCAGAAGTTCTTCCTGACCAAGAACAATGGACTGACATTGTTGAGGACATACGTATGATGGAAAAACTAACATATCGACGAAGAATGCAAGAAGGAATATGGGAGAAAAAATGGCGGAAATGGACACACTACAAAGTGCAACAACGAGGCAGAAATTGAAAGAATAACCAAAGACACTGGAAAAAACCAGAAGAATTAAGAGATGGAAACTAAAAACTTGATGCTCCAACATTTGTCCCCCCCCCTTTGATTTTTTTTTTTTTTTTCCCTACCCTAACCCCTTTGTTTTTTAAATGTAGAATGTGATCTGAATGCATTATATATGATGAAAAATGAATAAAAATCTAAGTTACAAAAAAAAAACGCGTGCGCCACCTCCTCGGCTGTGGTTGACGACAGCGGAACCACTTCCAGCCAGCACGTGGCGCGGTCAACCATTGTCAGAAGATGTGTGCACCCTTGTGAGGGCGGAAGGGGGCCTACGAGGTCCACGTGGACATGATCAAACCTTTTAGCTGGGATGTGAAACGGCTGCAAGCGAGCTCTCGTGTGTCTATGAACCTTGGCCCGCTGACAGGCCATGCAGGCTGCCGCCCACTCTCTAACTTGTTTGCGCAGGCTCGGCCATACAAATTTCTCTCCTACCATTTTGACCAAAGCGCGCACTCCCGGCTGGAACCACCGGACGCGGTCGCCCAGTGGAGACATCGGAGATTAGGGGGGGCACACCGTCTTGTAGCACCCTGCTCTCCAGCCTTAACCCTGTTGGTCCAGACTGGAGCGCGCGCACATCCGCGTCGCTAACCTGCTCCGCGGCCATGGCTGCATAATCTATTCCCACGCGGACCGGGGGCGCGCGCACTGCCGCGTCGCTAACCTGCTCCACGGCCATGGCTGCAGGATCTACCTCTGCGTGGGCTGGAGCTCCCACGGCGCGCGAGAGGCAGTCTGCCACTACATTAAGTTTACCCACCACATGCTGGATATCGGTAGTAAACTCCGCAATTGCGGCCAGCTGTCTCTGCTGCCGGCCTGACCAAGGTTCTGAAATCTTGGCCATCGCGAAAGTCAGCGGCTTGTGGTCGACGAACGCGGTGAAACGGCGTCCTTCCAGCCAGAACTGGAAGTGGCGAATGGCCAAGTGGAGAGCTAACAACTCCCTGTCGAATGCACTGTATTTTCGTTCGCTGTCACGCAGGGTCTTACTGAAAAAGGCGAGTGGTTGCCAGGCTCCGGCTACATACTGTTCCACGACCGCCCCTATGGCCACATCTGACGCGTCAGTAGTGAGCGCCATGCGGGCCGCTGGGACTGGATGTGCTAACAACGCAGCGTTTGCCAGGGCTGTTTTGACTTCAGAAAATGTGCGCTCTTGTTCCGGAGACCATTCGACTTTATTTGTGGGTTTTTGTTTTTTTAGTGCAGCATACAATGGTTGCATGAGCTGCGCTGCGCGGGGGAGGAAACGGTTATAAAAATTTACCATTCCCAAAAACTCCTGTAACACTTTGACCGTTTGTGGCTGGGGAAAATTTGTTACTGCGCGCACTTTGTCAGGCAGAGGGACCGCTCCCTCTGGGGAGACGCGATGCCCCAAAAAATCAATCTGCGTCACCCCGAACTGTCACTTCGCCTGGTTAATTATTAACACGTGCTCTGCCAACCTCCGGAAAACTGCCGTGAGGTGGTTTTCGTGTTCGTCTTCGGACGTGCTGGCTACCAATATGTCGTCCAGGTAGACAAACACGAAAAGGAGATCGCGCAAAACCGTGTCCATCATGCGTTGGAACATCTGCGGCGCGCCTTTAAGCCCAAACGGCATGCGCAAAAACTCAAAAAGCCCGAAAGGAGTTATTACCGCTGTTTTGGGTATGTCCTCAGCACACACTGGGACCTGGTGGTAACCGCGTACCAAGTCTATTTTAGAAAAAACGCGCGCCCCCGCCAAATGAACTGAAAAATCTTGGCTGTGCGGGATTGGGTAGCGGTCGTGCGCTGTAGCGTTGTTCAGCCTGCGGAAATCACCGCAAGGCCGCCACGAGCCATCAGCTTTAGGGACCATGTGAAGCAGTGAAGCCCATGGGCTCTTCGAACGCCTGATGATGCCCAACCTCTCCAGGTTGGCAAACTCCTCGCGCGCTATGGTCAGTTTAGCTGAATCCAAGCGCCAAGCTTTTGCGAAAATGGGCGGTCCGGTGGTAGTAATAAAATGTTCCACCCCGTGTTTAGCCACTGTCGCCAAAAATGTTGGAACGGTGAGTGCTGGGAACTGAGTGAGGAGTGTGTGGAACTTACCACCTGCAGCTGTGACGTTGGCTTGTGCTGTTGGCGGGGCCACTCGAGCTGTACAGGGAATAGAAGAAAAAGAGAGTGCATTAACCAGGCGTCTGTTAGCAAGATCGACCAACAAACTATGTGAGCACAAAAAATAAGCCCCTAACATGTTGAAATTGACTGCTGCTATGATGAAAGTCCACTCGAATGTACGGCCGTGTAAAGACAGAAGCAGAGTCCTCTGACCGAAGGTCTTAATCGCCGAGCCGTTCGCTGCTGACACCCGGGGACCACTGGAAGGCGCCAGCCGGTCAGCGTAGGAAGGTGTGATGAAACTCAGCTGGGAGCCCGTGTCCACGAGGAAGTGCCTCCCCGAGTGCGCGTCTCTCAAGTAGAGCAGCTTGTTCTCCTCTCCGAGGGCCGCAGCTGCTACCGACCCCCGGTCTTGGCGTTTCCCGAGTGCTTAACCCCTTGCACTCCGGTCAATTTTCCTAAAAACGCCTAAAAATAATGTGCCCAAAGTAAATCGAAAGCTGTTCTTCAACCCTTTGCAAGAATCTTCATGGGGCTGGTCTCATTTAAAAGAAAACACTTTGAATTTTTTGGCAAAAAAAACATGATCTCTCTAAGTGCTCCGGCCACTGAGTTACAGTCATCTAAACATAGTGAACGTGAAGAAAATAAATTTGGCCTGGGTGTTTTTTTGGATACAAATGCTTGCAGATAACACATAGCTTCAGATCCGGGCTGGAAAATGCAACAGAAATATAGAACCAAGTGTTATCCAGCTGAGGTCCAAATTTTGTAACAATACCACAAAAAATGAATATTTTACACAGCTTTATACTCAGGTAGTTCCCAGGCGTTTTGGAACTGTGCCAAATTGTGCCAAATGGCACAGTTTGGAAAATCGTCTGTAACTTTTGAATGATTCAATGTAGAAGCTTCATTTAGGGCTCTAATGAAAGGTCACATTCAGGGCTGTGTCTATGTGTGTGTGTGTGTGGGGGGGTTGTCCACCACCCACCCCCCCGCTACAGAGGACGGAAATCCGCCCTCGCTACATGACGGATTACACTCGGATGTGGCATATTTAGCAACACTGCCACCGCGGCTCCCCCCACCCCCCGCTACAGAATCGTAGCGGCGGGGGGGCATTCACTGTCCGGAGGCGGCGAAGAACCGTGTAACGCGGCGCACGCACTTCGGACATCTGGCGCCGCACAGTTGTAATTTACCGATCGGTCAAAAGTCATTTTGGATTACAATTTTCAGGGATAAATAATAATTTAGTTTATAACAGCTTACCTCTTCACAGCAGCAGAGTCCTGGCGAACTTCTCTTCCTCACTGTCAGACGAACGCGACGCTGGTCCGCTCGTGCTTCTGGTCTCGCGACCCGATCAAAACATAATTCCATTATTGCGGTTTTGTGCTTCCATGATTGCGTTTTTTGGCGAACGATTTTTCAAAACAAATAACAGTAGTAATTAAAAAAAGACTGGCGAAGGCATGTGTGTCACTCAGCATTCGTCTTCAGCCTCCGTCAGTCTATGACCGTGGAAGAAATCATAACGTCTACTCTGCTGGAACCAAAACAAATAAGCACCGCCTGTGGCTGAACATGCCGGTGCACGAATGGCACTCCCTGTCACACAGATTGCATTTGTGGGTGGTCTCCGTGCTGCTGGATCTGTGGTTTCTTCCTGCGGGTCCTTTTTTTCTCTGCAGCAGCAGTCTCTCTTCACCCAGCCTTAAAAAAAAACAGCTCGCAAACTTCTCTGCTTCAACTGGCTCACTGCATTCACAGCGTTGGGAGGCGGGTCCTTCTGGCTAGGTTTTCATTCATTGGTTCTTCAAAGTTTCAGAAACCCAATTCAAGGCTCTTATTAGTCGAATGACAGGTCAATCAGATGAACTAATCTGTTCGCGGCTGTGTCTGCAGCTTTTATTTTCAGTGCACGCTTGGACGCCATACACCACCTACATCACAATCTCCATCATGCGTCCTAGAGCGCACGAGAGTGCCCTCATGTGCTCTTGTGCGCTCTAGGACGCAGAGACTTGCCCACCCGTGGGACAACGGAGTGCAAGAGGTTAAAGTGGCACAGTGGAATGCACTTGCGTGCCCTCTCTGTGAAGCGGTGATGGTAGAAGCAAAGGATTTTTTTTTAATTTTTTTTTTTTTGTTACTTATTTGTACCCGTAGATAGACTTGGTTTGCAGTCTGGTGACAAGCCACCGGCTGCTGGTCGCTGCGTGCGCGAGCGCCCTAAACCTACATGTTTTGGTATGCGGGAGGAAACCGGAGAAATCCCGGAGTAAACCCGCGCAACACGGGGAGAACATGCAAACTCCACACAGCTCACTATTGGTCGGGGGCTGGGATCGAACCCACAATCTCATGATCCCCGCGGTCCCCCGGCCGAGGGTAAAACTGTGCTGCCACAGTGCTAAACCACTGCGCCACCGTGCAGCCCGGATGGATGTCGTCTGCTCCGTGTTTCCCGGCTCCTGCCGCCGCCATCGTCGGTAAGTCTGGTGCTGCAGCCTCTGGCCCCCTGCCGTCTTCGGACGTTGCGCCTGGCCCCGCTGCCGCCGCCGCAGCCACACGCCGTTTACTGGCATCGACGAGTCGTTGTGCCTCCTGGCCCAGCTCGTGGTAGTCTCGTCGGGCCAGCAGTGGTGAACTGGCCAGGGTCACTCTCACCTCTGACGGTAGGGTTCTGAGGAAAAGGTGGGTGAAGATGAAGTTATCATCTTCAGAGTCTCTCAAACTCAACATCTTCTCCATCAGGTCTGCAGGTCTGTCGCCCTCAAATTCAGTCAGCGCCAGGAGCCTCTCTGCTCGCTCCTGCACCGAGGGGGTGAAGTAACGAATGAGTGCAGCCTTCAACGTGCTGTACTTGTCGCTGTCCGGCGGGTGGTTGATCAGGATCTCCACTCGCTGGGCTGTGTGGTTGTCCAGGTTTGCAACCACATGGTAGAACTTTGTGGCGTCTACCAGAATCCTCCGGAGGTGGAACTGTGCCTCGACTGCGTTAAACAAGGAGCGAGGATTGTTCAGCCAGAAGTCCGGTAGTTGGACTGTGGCTGCATTCGTTTGGCTGGCTCCTGACGAGTCTGGATCGGGAGATTTGTCTCCGCTCATGATACATCGTAGGGTCACCAGTGTGGAGATATGTGGAAGGACGAGACTGAGTTTATTTCTCAAGACCAGTTTTATTCACGTTCACATTCTCCAACATTCAAAAACAGAAAAGAGAAAGGAACCCCCCACATTTGTCCCTATAATACCTCGGGACATCAAAGTCACAGTCACATGGTCTTTTAATCCCAAATCACAATGTCTCCCCCTTCCAGGTCTTCTCATCTTCATCTACAGTCCTGGTGGTCAGGAAATCCTTCAAGGCCATCTCTCTGCATACAAAAGGCCAGACTTCACATCCTCCTGTTACCCCTAGGAGGTTCAGACCTTTTGTTCCTCTGAGACGTGAAGCACACAATAAGCATACAGTGATACACATGTGAAGCATATGGAAACCACATATGTGCACTACATAACCTAATTTCACCTAAATTAGCTGTTTTTTAACTTGAATTTTTAGTGTGACACGATTTCATGGACAGATCATGCCCCTAGTGGCACAGCACAGCACTACGCCTGTCAAGTGATGTGAAATGACATGCCAAACACTCCCGTTGTACTAAGAATGCTACCTCACAAGGTGGCAGACACGTATAACTTAATGTTCTTGCCTTGGAGGAATTATGGCCAATATAGAAGCATCCCTATTTACACCAGCAAGGAAGAAATTTTTCTTCTTCTTTTAGATTAGACAAACAATTCAATGTCACCAACTGCAGTGGATGTACTGGTTTGTGCCCAAATTTTCCAACTATGATTCAAAAAAGACATTTAGATTATGAAGGTAAATGTTTACATTGTAGAGGGTGTAAGGGAAGGATGCGGAGGCGAAGCACGAGTGTAGGTCGACACAGGTTCTTTATTGACCCTCTTAACATAAATACAGCCGGTGGACCCCAGCGTTGCCTGCTGGGGCCAGGTGTCTGGTAGGAGAGTTTCACCAACTCTCTCTGTATTCTCTTAAATAGCCCCAATGGTATGCACAAAGAGCTGGGCTAGTGCATTATGCTTGTGTGTAACACATTAACATAACACTTGCTACCTTCCTGACCATACATTCACCCCCCTGCCCTCATTGTCTGTCAAGTTACTCCTTGGGGGGGCTACCCCCTTCAGTCCATTGTTCTTCCCCTCTTCCTGCTTCTGGGTGTGAGAGGAATGTCCATCCGCTGTGTCTAGTGTCACCACAACATTTTGTTATAACAGAGGGTGCACAAAGCTCATTGATTTTCACCTGCTGTCGACCACTGCAGCACGTGACCGGGAGAAACAATCACTCTGGTTCCATGTCATTTTATAACATAAATAGTGGCGGAATAAAAGTGAAATTGAGGTGGAATAATCCTAACAGTTTGTGGATGTGTGAGAGAAAGCAAAAATGCCTGACAGAAGAGGAAAATATGCTGCAAAAAGGGTGAAGCGAGCTGCCTTTCACCAGAGGTAAATGACAAATGTCTGTGTTTATTGTTTTGTTTATATTGTACAGCATTGTACTGATTTTCTGGTTCATATACTTTGAAGATAACAAAATGCCCAAAACAAGAAACAGTGACAAAAGCAGAGCCATTCTTTGTGTAAATATGTCCAAAGTCCAGTCATGTAATTCGATATGGCTGCCGTGGCATTATGCAAATTAGATTCATAAATTTACTCCCATCTCAAACTTTGGATCATATTCTAAATCTTTCTAATTGACAGTAAGCCATTATCTCTTACCACTTTCAAGTTATAGCCTTGGAAATCTCTGACATCTGATTTGAATATTTTCTTGATGAAAATCTTGACCACTCTTGACCACTAGGGGGCTGTGGTGCAATTTGGCACCTGTGACAGTTAAAATGTTCTGCTCAACAATTTTGCCAACTTTTTGTTCCTCATAAATTTTCCCTTCATTTGATTTTAGCTTTTTTTTTTAATTTAAAATGGCAAATTTTTGAAGGTCACAGCGTCACAAAAATAAGTTAAAAGGGAAAATTCGCAAAAATTTGTAAGGAAAAAACATTAAAGCTTTTCAGAAAATAGTTACAAATAATTATAAATTAGAAAAAAAAATGCAAATACACAATCTGGTGAAAATTTTCAGAGAAAAAGTTACAAATTTACAAGGAGTGTGGCACAAATTTGTGGAAATAGTTGTAAAAATACAAAGAAAAAGTCACAAATTTGCAAAAGACATTTGAATAAAAGATTCAAATTTCAGAGAGGGAAGTTTTAAACAGAAAATTTTCCAAGGAATTCCAAATTGTTCAGAGAAAAAAAAAGTAGAAAAAAAAGTGACAAACACTAAAATTTTCCAAGAAATTACATCATAGTAGTTCAGGATGTGACCATCAGAGGGGAGTGAAAGACTATATTCAAATAATGTTAGTGTAGTTCCTCCATATAACCATCAGAGGGAAGTGAGAAACTCGGAATTTACAGACGAATCCAGTTCTCCAATTTTATGGGGTTTTTTTAGGTTAAGTTTTATACTGTAAAATTTATTTGAATTTTTCTCATGAATTCAGAATTTGATTTTTTTTTTCCTCAATTGTGTCCAATTTCTGCATAACTTCATCCTTTCCCCATATTGCAAGTTTTCCAAATATGTACATTTTCCCCATTTAAATTAACCTTATTTCACCTAAATTTGCCGTTTTTTCACTTGAATTTTAAAATGTTCTACTCAAGTTTTGCCAGATTTTGTTCTTCATAAAGTTTCCTTTCATTTTATTTTAGCTTTTTTTTAATTTATAATGGCAAATTTTTGAAGGTCACAGCTTCACAAAAAATAAAAGGGAAAATTTGCAAAAATTTGTGAGGAAAGAAGCAGCTTTTCAGAAAATAGTTACAACTAATTATAAATTAGAAAAACCATAAATATGCAATAGGGATGGGCGATACTAGGATTTTTCCTTTCAATGCAATACCATTAATTTATGGGACTTTCTCCTTCAACACCGATACAGATACTTTTTGCCCAAAATCATATGATTGCAGTTTCATTAACAACTTTATTGCAAAGGCAATATGAAATATGACTAAAACTAATGAACAAACACTTGAAAGAAATGCCTATGATATGATAAAACAGAACAATGAGCAAATTAAATAAAAATGATTTTTTTTCCCCATTTATACTAAAAAACAAGACTTAAATGAATGCAAAATTAATTTGATTTCTTAATTTGGTGAAGATTCTCAACTGGATTCAAATATTTTTACTTCTGAAATGTTTCACCATTCATCCAAATTCTATTGGTAATACCAAGCAGCATATGTGTAATATTTTTCACAATGCAACATTTAAAAAAAAAAATTTTTATTTTTACACAATTATTTTTTCAAACTTCAATAGTGCTTATTTTAATTTTTCAAATGTTGTGCTGCTTGGTATCACCGTAGAATTTGGATGAATGATGTAATACTTCTGCTGCCCCAATGCTGCTGAGCTCACTCTGCATGGGAGTGAGTGCTTGGCAGTGTTGCCAGATTTCGCAAGACAAACAAGCAACCAGCTCTATGGAAACAAGCTCAAAAAAGCCCAACAACCAACCTACCACATTGTTTAAAAGAGGGGCTGCTTGATAAAAGTACAGATATATCAATTTATTTTTGTTTGCAGTGAATTGACTGTAAACACAGCCAGCATTGAATAACTGAATTTTATAAACTCTAACTAAAGGAAAATGCTTATACATTCTGCATAAGCAACAGTGTGGAAGATGATAGACGAGACAGCGAGCTGGACGACACACTTTATTCACCTTCCAACATAAAACACAGAAAACTCTTCCCAGGGTCTCTGGGTGCCTCCTTTTATACCACTTTATTTCTGCCCCATGAGACCCAGGGAACCAAAGACACAGTGTACAAAGCTTGTCTGGCACATTAACATTACAGAACACGAAACCTGCTTCTCACTCCCTGTCATACTCTAGCGAACTCCGGTGTCTCCTGACTTCCCGGGGTGTGGCTAGACCTGTTACATCCGAGACCCCCCGGTGCCACTTCCTCCTTCAGTCCTCTGTTCCACCCCACACCCCCATCTTCCAACTCTGGGTGCCCATCGAAATTGTGGCAGGCTAGTCCAGTTTACTCAGATTAAAGGAACACTTTTTAATCTGAGTAAACTGGACTACTCTGCCACAATTTCGATATCCAGCTTACTTTTTCCCATTAAAATCTGTGGTGTTTTCAAAGTGTTCCCTTTATTTTTTTGAGCAGTATATATAAATACTATATATTACAAGAATATCAATTTTAATCAATGACTGAGTAATATATGAATGATTAATACAGAGCAAGATTTTACATCAACAAGTGAGGATATAAATAAGGAACTAATATAGAAATCACCACAAGACTCAAATTTCATCAATGAGTGAGTGACATAAGAACACAAGTATAATGAAAATGAAGAGATACAGTATGAGACTCTAAAATAAATAGTGAATAACTATCACCAATTTGTTAAAATTAGTTGAACTAATCTATATGATAAGCTATCACTGGTATTGATGACTGGATGCAGCTCAGTGTAAATAGCCTCTACATATAGTTAAATTGGTTAAGGTTAAAAAGTGATTCAGAGCAGCAGGGAAAGACACACTCAAATACACAACAACGCTGTAAACATCTAACTCTTTTTCTCATAGTATATATATTGTAGAAGAGCTTGAAATAACGAGGCGATGTGATTCATAAACCAAAGTTTATTATCAGCTCCTCTAACAAGTCTCATCTAGGTGCAGCAGCAGAAGAAGTAAGAGCGAACACCTTCGGCTCTACGAACTTATACTCGCACATAAAAGACATGCATATCAAAAGTTGACATCCCTCACTATCTTAATCCCCTCTTGTCTTCGTACTCCTCCACCTGGCCCTGGGGGGTCAGGGCAACCCATCCGGTCTCCACCGCAGTGCCTCGGATGCTCTTTGATCTTCACTGGAGGTTGAGACTCTTTGTCCTGTTCTGAGGTGTGAAGTCGCTTTACATATGTAATCACTAAACACTCTCACATGCTTAAACATATGTAGGTTATGGGATATATGATTAATATAGACCACAGCCCCCCCAAACGACTCAGAAAAGGACAATAGAAAAATTCACAGTTTAAGATAATTATTATAACATACTAACTGCTACACCTCTTGACAGAAGAAACTTTCCAGCAGCCATGCTCCTAAGAGAGTTCAGTGGTAATCATAACAGCATAGTAAAATCACAAGTCAGTCCTAAACTGTTACAGCACAATTAGTGAACAACTGTTGAGTAGTTTGCATCAGTCTCTGTGCCGTCTGGGTTTTAATCTTCTCCCGAATCTGCTGTGGGTCTGCTTGGGCGTCCTGGTGGGACCTTCCTGTAAGGAATCTGCAGCTTGGGGAGGAGAGTGATTAATTGTTCCCTGCGGGGGGGCTGAGTCTTTTCTCTTGGGGGGGTCTACCCCGCCGAGGTGCTCTCGCCAACCGTGCAGGCTCGTCTCTCAACAAGAAGGCAGGTTTAAGTCTGTCAATGCTGACTGTTTCTTTTCTATCCCCAAAATCAAGCACAAAGTGGTTATCACCAGGTTCCAGCACTCTGAATGGCCCATCATATGGTGGGCGGAAAGTTGGTTTTAAAGCTTCATGCCTAACAAAAACGAATTCAGCGTTTTTTAAAGCTTGGGGGACAAAAACCCGTGGAAAAGAGTGATGTGCCGGTCCAGGGAGAGAGTCCGGTCCGTTGCTGCCTAAAAACCTCGGGGCTGGAAGATGCCCTGGCTCTGGGTTCTCTGGTAAAAATTCACCTGGGAGCCTGAGAGGTTGTGCAAAAACTAATTCTGCTGGGGAGGCGTCTAGATCCTCTTTGGGCGCAGCACGCAACCCCAATAAAACCCAGGGAAGTTTATTTACCCAATTTGTATCTGTTAGTGAGGCTCTGAGGGCGGCCTTTAAAGATCTGTGAAAACGCTCGCATAACCCATTAGCCTGAGGGTAATAAGCGGTGGTGCGGTGAATTGTCGCCCCTAAGCTGCTGGCCATGGCTGACCAAAGCTCCGAGACAAATTGAGGCCCCCTATCGGACGATGTCCGATGGGACGCCGAAACGTGCCACCCAGTTTGTCAAAAAAACGCGAGCAACTTCCTCCGCTGTGGTTGACGCCAGAGGGACTGCCTCTGGCCAGCGCGTGGTGCGGTCTATCATTGTTAACAGGTGTGTGAAAGCTTGGGAGGAAGGTAGTGGCCCCACGAGGTCGACATGAACGTGGTCGAACCTTCTAGCAGGGATTCGAAAAGGCTCCAAAGGGGCTTTTGTGTGTTTGTGTACTTTGGCGCACTGACAAGAAATGCAAGTCTTTGCCTTTGCCCATTCTTTTACGTTTTTGTGCAGGCCAGGCCACACAAACTTTTCGGCGACCATTTTAACCGAAGCGTGCACACCTGGGTGCGCGAGGGAGTGAATCGAGTCGAAAATACGGCGGCGCCATGGAGCTGGGACTAACGGACGAGGTCGGCCGGTTGAGATGTCACATATTGGGGGGGCACACCGTCGCGTAAAACCCTTTCCTCCAGCCTTAACCCTGTTGGTCCAGACAGGAGTGCGCGCACGTCCGCGTCACTACTTTGCTCCTCTGCCATGGCTGCATAATCTATCCCTGCGTGGATTGGTGCTGCGTATGTGTCCACGTTGGCGAAGAGTTCAGCGGCTGAGGTAGTATAATCTGTCTCCTCGCGGTCTGGCGATGTCACAGCGCGAGAGAGGCAGTCTGCTACCACGTTAAGTTTGCCTGCCACATGTCGAATGTCTGTGGTGAACTCTGAAATCGCAGCCAGCTGTCTTTGTTGCCTGCCTGACCACGGTTCGGAAATTTTAGCCATCGCAAAGGTGAGCGGTTTATGGTCTACAAAAGCCGTGAAACGCCGCCCCTCCAACCAGAACTGGAAGTGGCGGATGGATAAATGAAGCGCTAGCAGCTCTCTGTCAAAAGTGCTGTATTTATGCTCAGTTTGGTTTAGCGATTTGCTGAAGAATGCCAAAGGTTGCCAGATTCCGCTGACGTGTTGTTCTACAACTGCCCCTATGGCTAGGTCTGAAGTGTCTGTGGTTAGCGCAATGCGGGCCGAGGGATCAAGGTGAACCAACAATGTGGCATTAGCTAGGGCACTTATTACTTCCGCGAAGGCGCGTTCGCGCTCCGGGGTCCATTCGACCGCGTTGGAAGGTTTTTGTTTTCTGAGCGCGTCATATAGGGGCTGCATGAGCTGAGCTGCGTGGGGGAGGAAACTGTTGTAAAAATTAACCATTCCCAAAAAATTCTTGCAGCGATTTGACCGTTTGTGGCCGTGGGAAACTTTTTACTGCGTGAACTTTGTCTGGCAGTGGGATTGCCCCCTTCGGAGAAACTCTGTGTCCTAAAAAATCAATTTGTGACATGCCGAATTTGCATTTGGCTGGATTGATTTATTAACCCGTGCTCTTCTCGTCTCTGAAACCCATAGTGAGATGCTGCTCGTATTCTTCCTCAGATGAGCTGGCTACCATATCGTCATGGTAGATGAACACGAAAGGGAGGTCGCGTAATACTGCGTCCATCATCCGCTGAAAGGTTTGAGCAGCGCCTTTGAGGCCGAAAGGCATCCGCAAAAATTCAAAAAGACCGAAGGGGGTTATTACAGCTGTTTTAGGAATGTCCTCTGCTCTAACTGGGACTTGATGATAACCGCGGACTAGGTCTATTTTTGAAAAAATGCGCACACCCGCCAGATGTAGTGAAAAGTCTTGAATGTGAGGAATTGGGTAGCGGTCATGCGCTGTTGCATTGTTTAATCTGCGGTAATCGCCGCACGGCCTCCAAGAACCGTCGGATTTTGGGACCATGTGAAGTGGTGACGCCCAGGGGCTTTTCGGGCATCTGATAATGCCTAATTTTTCAAGGGTGGTAAACTCGTCCCGAGCTATGGCGAGCTTGGTCGCGTCTAAGCGCCGAGCTTTGGCGAATATGGGTGGGCCGGTTGTGGGAATAAAGTGTTTGACCCCGTGTTTAGCCACTGTGGCTGAGAATTTGGGAATTGTGAGTGCTGGAAATTGGGTGAGGAGTTGATCAAACTTACCTCCTGCTGTGGTGACGCTGGCCTGCACGGGTGGTGGAGAAAGTCAAGCTGAGCAGGGAATAGAAGCAAAGGACAGTGCATTAACCAAGCGTCTGTTCGCTAGATCAACTAATAACCCATGTGCACACAAAAAATCTGCGCCCAACAAGTTAAAACTCACCGCCGCTACAACAAATGTCCATCTGTAGTTGCGGCCGTGGATGCAGAGGGGCAGGCTCTTTTCGCCAAAAGTGTCGATGGAGCCGTTGGCTGCCACCGCTCCATTACCTCGGGGGCCCATGGCCCGGTCTGCTTGGGAGGGCATGACAAAACTTAGTTGAGCTCCCGTGTCGATAAGGAACTGCTTGCCGGTGTGTCCGTCCGTCACATATAAAAGCTTGCTTTTTTCGCCGAGAACCGCCGCTGTTAATGGCTCTCGGCTTCGGCGTTTTCCCGAAATCGTGAATTTGCGGGGGGGGGGGGGGGAACGCATTTGTAAGCCTTCTCGGCAAAGCGGTGGTGGTAATAAACGTCGCTCCGTCTGTTGCGTCCTGGCCGTGTCGCTGTCACCACGGGCTGATTCTGCTTGGTGATTTGTGGCTCCTCGTGGCTCCGGACATCAGCGTTGAGGTCTGTCCATCCTCCAGATTGGTCAAAAAACTTGTACTGGTCCCTCCTATATGGATGCTCCCACATATCCCAGGGGATATGTGGGAGCATCCATTGTCCTATCTAATGAGGATAAGAGACATTTTAAACAATGGAGAGTTCCACACATCTCACTGGTCAGACCCAAACACATGGATTGGAAAAATGTTGGATATTCCGTCACCTCTGCTGAGGAATATAATCATCCATGGGAAACCAACATCTGACCTTAAAATAGAATATTCTCCTAAATTAGAAATATATGCATTGTCACTTAACTGGGTAACAACAGCACAAAAGGCTGTGCACAACTGACACCCAGAAATCTCCTACATGACCAATCTCAACATTAACAGAAGAGGATGAGTGAATTTGAAGCAAATTCTAAATCCATTATGATAAAAAGATAAAACAGATGTTGGTCTAATAATAGGGGGCAGGGTATGTCACCATAACATCACACTATAAAAGACAATATCCTCTATGTCTAGAAGCTTGAAAAGGTGTTACACAGGTTATAAAAGAGCTAGAACAGCAGCAGATGTCAGTGTCATGCTCAGCCTCCCTATTCCCGAGGGAACCATCCTGATGCTGCAGAACCTGCAGGAATTAAAGATATAATTCTTTGTGCTCATTGTGTACCAGCATCACACACATTGTTGAATGAACTAAAACTCTAAATGCAAATTTTCACAGTGGTAGTCATTAGCAATGCATTTCTGGTGTACCAGTACACCCAGATCATCAATTCTGGTTTGCATTCATATCTGAAAACAAAACGTACACATTCAGACTACCACAGAGTTACTGTGAGTCTCCTACAATTTTTCCTTAGGCAATGTCAGCAAATCTTTCACATTTTATACCTCCAAATAGGAGTCAACTGCTCCTTCATGACATATCGCTGGCATTTCCTGACGAAGAAATGTGCAAACAAAATGTATCTCTGCAGGCTGGAGTCTATAAGTGATTAAATAAAGGCAGTTTTTAATCAAGGTTTCCAAATTTATACCTGACCAAAGGGTAAACCCATTCTCTCACAGAAATTATTTCACTATGCTGCTACTTGAACACATGGACTTTGTCATGTGTCCAAGGGAGGGATGGCGTTATTGGTTATTAGTTATCACAGTCTATGGGTTTGAAAATTTTGCTACAAAATTTTGCCAATAATGTATAAGTTGTGCACAAAATAATGTCCAGGGCAATGTCAAGACCAGAGAAGGGTAGTTTTCCATCATCAACATACCCATTTCAGAATATTGCATTGAGCTAACCAAATGTGAACGGAACTGATACTGTTTAGTTATTGTGGATATGGTTACAGATTATTTCACATTAACGGAAAGTGTTGACTAGTGATTTGAAACACCATGCAGCATATCACTCACAGTCTGCAGGATTTGTGCAACGACATAACTGGCCCATTATACAAAGATTAAGAAAACAATGGCACAAATGGGACAGAAGTTGATTTATTGTATACCTTGATACTATTTTATACTGGAATGATACCTATAAAAGGTTTATCTCAATTTGTAGTTTATATGAAAAGCCTTAATTAGTACCCCCTCTTAGACCATTCAACCCAGAAGATGCGATTTGTTTAGCAGATTACGTTAAAAATGTTGACTCAAAAAGATTCTACCAGTGTCTGCGAAGAAAAAATGTTGGTATTGACAATATGCCTATAATGACTAAAGCATGATGTAACAGTTGAAAATTGTGTAAATACATTTACTGGAAATTTAAGTTTTTATTTTGACATTGAAATTGTAATACTGAATGCTTGTAAATGATGGCTCATTTTTATGGTTGCCAAAGGTTGTAGAAACAAAGTATAAATGTTCAAAGAATGAAGACCGAAAAGAAATTGCACTACAATGATTACTCATGAAAGTATATATTGCTTATAGGTTTTTCACTCACATGAAAATAACATCAGGTGTCTGATACTCATTTTTTATAGTTACTGACTCCATGAAAATGGAGTCGAGAGGAAATAATTGTTATAATAAATAAACAGTGAAGATTAGTTAAATTACATATTACACAAAGTGCTTCCATACACATCTCAGATCCACACATACACCCACACACACCCAAAAGGTGCTTTAGCTCCACACACACAAGCTTCAGAGGAAAGTCTCTGTTCCCGTTTTCATATATGGGCATGGGGAAACATTAGACATCTGGACAGGATAGAAGCCATAAAAATGAGGAGATCCTGGGAGCCATCTGGACCCCAAGAGGACTGTTTGGACAATGGACATGTATTGTTGGAAAGTTACTGGGATACGCCCACCAACTGGAAGCTTTTTTTATGCCAGTGAATTCCTTTGTGCGGAGTCCTTTCCAGGCGAGGGAGCTGGGAGGATCCATGGCCATGTACACTGACTCCCTGTGTGGTTCAATAAAAGTTTAGCTGAGAAATAGTATTTCTTCTGTGATTATTGGTTGGTTAACTGAAAAGATTCTGCTAACTGTCCAAAAATGAATTTTTACAGTCGTGAACTCCGAGATCATGGCCAAATGTCATTGCTGCTGGGCCGACCCCGGTTCTAAGACTTTGGACATTGCATATGTTAGTGGCTTATGATCAACGAACACGCTAACCTCGTGCCCTTCTAGCCAAAACTGGAAGTGGCACGTTGCCAGATGGAGGGCCAACAACTCTGTCAAATGTACTGTTCATTGTCGCCCAAAGTACAGCTGAAAAATGCGAACAGCTGCTACGAACTGGAGATGTACTGTTCCACCACTCTCCCTATGGCAACGTCAGACAGGTCCATGGTGAGTGTTATCCGCGCTGACGGGGCAGGGTGGGCGAGCAAAAACGTTAGTGAGGGGTGTTTGGCATCTGAGAAAGCCCTGACTTGCTCGGGGGTCCAGTCAATGTTTTCCGAGCGTTTTTTTGTTTTGTTTTTTTTTTTTTGAGCACGGCGTACAACGGTTGCAGCAGCCGGGTTGCTCGGGGGAGGAAACAGTTGAAAAAGTTGGCCATGCCCAAAAATTCCTGCAGGTCCCTCGCGGTCTGCGGATGTGGAAAATCTGACACGACGCACACCTCATCAGGCAATGGAACCATGCCCTCTGACGAAATGCGGTAACCCAAAAAAATCAATCGCTGGCACACTGAACTGGCACTTCGCCGGATTAACAATAAGCCTGTGCACTTTCAACTTCTGGAAAACTAGTTTGAGATGGGCGAGGTACTCCTCCTCAGACGCGCTAGCCAGCAAAATGTCATCCAAGTAGACAAAAATGAAAGGCAGGTCATGGAGCACCACAGCCATCATTCTTTGGAAAGCTTGTGCCACACCCTTTAACCTGAATGGCATGCGTAAAAACTCCAAAAAGGCCAAAAGGAGTTATTACCGTTATTTTGAGAATGTCCTGTGCGTGCACCAGGACTTGGTGGCAACCGTGGACCAGGTCCACTTTTGAAAAAAAAAACACGCGTCCCAGCCAGATGCACGGAGAAATCCTGGATGTGCAGGATGCAATACCAATCGTATTCCGTGGTGTCGTTCAAGCACTGGAAATCGCTGCATGGTCACAACAGCCCATCGGCCTTGGGCACCATGTGTAGCGGAGATGCCCACGGGCTGTTGGAGCACCTAACAATGCCCAGTTGCTCTAAGTTAGTGAACTCCTCGCATTCACTGGCCAGTTTAACAGTGTCCATGCACCGAGGGCGCGTGAACACAGGCGGACCTTTTGTTGTTATGAAATGCTCGACCCAGTGTTTGGTTACTGTAGCAGAAAAAGTCAGAACCGTGAGTACTTGGAACTGTGAAAGCATATGCTGGTACTTACCCCCTGGAGCGATAACGTTAGCATGTGTTGTTGGCCCAACTCCCCAAGCTGTGCGAGGCAAGGAGGAAAAGGAAACCGCATCCACTAAACGTCTGTTGGCAACATCGACTAATAATCTCTAAGCACATAAAAAATAAGTGCCTAAAATGGGGACCGAACATGCAGATACCACAAAGTCCCACTGGTAATTGTGTCCATGTAAGCATACTGTCAACGTTCGTTCATCAAACGTCCTGATGTTGGATCTGTTGGCGGCCGTAAGCTCGGGGCCACAGCCTTCTGCCGACCTCTCCGCACTGACTGGCAGAAAGGCTCTTCTGGGAACCGGAGTCCACCAAGAAATGTTTCCCCGAACGTGTGTCTGATGAAAAACAGCTTGGTCCTGTTGCCAGCGATCATAGTTGCTACTGACTGCTGGCCGCGCCGTTTCCCTGGCTTCTTGAATTGGCACGGTGGCAGAAAGCACTGGGCATTCAAGCCAAACCGGCGGTGATAGAAACAGAGCGTCCCGTTCCTGCATTTCTTGGCGTCCATCCCAGCCACCCCCAACGGCTCCTCAACCTCGCTGGAGTCCTTCATGGCTGCTGGTGTCATTGCGTGCACGCTGACAGCTCCCTTTGCTAGGATGATGCGGTCCGCTTCTTGTGCCAGGATGCAATAGCTCTTGGACACCAGCAGCAGTGAGTTGGCCAGGATCACCCTCGCTGTAACTGGTAGGTTCCTGAGAAAGAGATGGGCGAACAGGAAGGGTTCGTCGTCCTTCCCCCTCAGCGATAACATGCTCTCCATCAGCTCCACAGCTGATTTGTCACCAAACTGTGAGCGCAAGAGGGGTTTCTCTGCCCGCTCACTGTCTGACAGGGTATGTCGTTGAAGCAGCATCTGCTTGATTGCGTTGTATTTTCCCTGGGCTGGTGGCTCCTGGAGCAGGCTCGTTACTTGCTGTGTGGTGCGCACATCCAGCGCAGCAACCACATGATATTTAGTGAGGTCCGTGGAGATCCTGCGCAGTGCCAATTGGGCTTCCACATGTAGAAACCAAGCAGTTGGACTGTGAAGCCAGAAGTCCGGGAGCTTGGCTGTGACAGCGCATGCCATGCTGGTGTTCTCCCTCCGGGTTGTCTCCGGGGCGGTGCTCGGCTCGTTCTCCATTGCACGTCTTAGGGTCACCAATGTGGAAGATGATAGACGAGACAGTGAGGTGGACGACAAATTTTATTCACCTTCCAACAAAACAGGAAAAAAACTTCCCGGGGTCTCTGGGTGCCTCCTTTTATACCACTTTATTTCTGCCCCATGAGACCCAGGAAGCCAAAGACAATACACATGGTGCACAAAGCCTGTCTGGCACATTAACATTACAAAACACGAACCCTGCTTTTCACTCCCTCTCACACTCTAGCGAACTCCGGTGTCTCCTGACTCCCCGGGGTGCAGCTAATCCTGGTACATCTGAGACCCCCTGGTGCCACTTCCTCCTTCAGTCCTCTGTTCCATCCCCCCCCCCCCCGCTTCCAACTCTGGGTGGAGAACCCCCCCCACTCAGTGCCACCACAACAGCAAATTTATAGTAAACAGTCAAAAAAAACTTTGAATAACTTAAATTCTTAAACTCTGATCAAAAGAAAAGACGAGCATTTTGCAAAAGGAACAGGAAATGTGACTCCAACGCCGCCGAGGACAGTCCAGGGACGGATAATTTTTTCACACATGGGGAGTTGTTCAGAACTCCTTATAAAAAGATATAGAGTGATGATAATCAAGTCAGTGACAGTAATGCACCTGTATGCTGGTTGCCAACCGCCAATCAAGTCTAAAAAGATGGAACAGGAAATTGACAGTAAAGTTGACAGTCAAAAAAAAAAAAATAAATAAAAAAACTTATCGTGTTTAGTGATGTGGGATGATGGGAGTTGTAATCCGTTATGTCAGCTGATAATTTTCCATGTAATTAAAGTTATCTTTTAAACTGACATACAGTATGTGTAACTCATGGCAAAATTTGATCAGGATCAAAAGCTTATTTCGCTCTTGCCATTCATTTCAATGGAGAATGTTTACGATTTCAGGTCCCATATGTGGTGAAATATACAAGAAGCATTAGGCAGAATGGGAATATCTACAGGTCAAAGTTTTGGGGCAGTTCAATATCAAGGGTTAAATTGGGAACAGATTTGATCAGTTAGTGATACTTTTTTGTTAATAAGGAAGTTTCTTATAAAATTTTGCATCGTATGTACCCTGTTAAATATTTATTTTAAAGTTTTGGACTCAAATTATTTTTGTGTATTTTTTTTGTGCACTGGAAAGAGTTGATCTGTCATTTGTTAATTGTATTCACAAAGATGTTTCGGACAGATATTGAACATTTTATTTTGCAGAGGACTGGACAAGAAGTTGTATTTTAAAAAAAAGAGACATTTCTGGATTTGAACAAAAATCAGTGGACAAGGACTTATTTCAAACAGTTGTTATTGCTTAAAGGAAAGTTTCACATACACAAGAAGAAGTGGACAGACTCCAGAATGAAAGCAAACTGAACATTATTTTGAACGGAAACAATATGGCACAGCTAGCAGCATAAAAAATAAAGCTATTAAGATGTTTGGTGTTCTTGAGAAATTTCGTATTTGTACAAATATATTTTATTTTTTGTATTGTAACCTTAGCTTGAAACTTTTCCACATGTACAAGTTTTATTATACCCATGGCAGTAAGAGTTTTGTTGTAAAAATTGAGTTCTAATCAAGTTTAAAAACGTCCCATATGGTGAGCTGTCAGACAGCAAAGCAGGCCCAAATAAGCAACAACATGTTAAAAAACAAGCCCCAAAAACCCGTAACCCACAACTGATGAGATTTGCAAGCGACAGAAAAACAAGCCCAAAGTTGCTTATAATAAGCGGACTTGGCAACAATGGTGGTTGACGCAGTGAATCTTCGGCTCTGACATCTGATAGGCTGCCATAATCATATGACACAGCAGACCATGTCTAAAACATGTTTGGGCTGGTTTTGCCACTGGTTTTCACACAAATGTAATGCCTAAAACTCAGAAGTGAAAACAAATTGCACATTTTGTATTAACATAGTGGTATTGCGATATTTTAAAAGTATCTACTCCAAAGTATCGACCAGCTTCTATTGAAGTATCGATACTTGCAGCTGTCGGTGTTCTATCAGGCTACGTTCACACTGCAGGTTTTAATGTTCAATTCTGATTTTTTTTGCACAAATGTAACCCCTATCCGATTTTTTTTTTTTTTTTTTTTTTTTAATGACTGTCTGAAAAGCATACATCCGATTTTTTCACACCAGATCCAGGCCACTTTCATATGTGGTCCTAATTTGGATACGTATCTGAGATTTTCCAATGCAACCTCAGTCTGAATGGTCATGTCGCATTTCATCCACTTTTTCCCTCATTGAAGTGAGACAGATGCTACAATTCTGCTGTGGAGGATGCAGCAAGCATGGCAGACACAGATGATTTGTGCTCCCTTTTTAATTCATCTTCTTCCCTTTATCACTGGATAGTAATTTTGTCGGCTCCGACTGCACAACATTTACACAGGTAATCCCATTGAGACACGGGGTCTCATGTTCAAGAGAGCTGTTTAATCGATCAATTTAGTCTGTTAAAAAGCAGCGCTGATCACAACAGTCATCTGGCGTATAGAGGAATAAAGCTGGTCTCACTTATTTTGTACATAATCATTTCTGAATGATTTTTACATTTTATTTTGCTGCGATGCATCAAGGTGAAGGTGGTCTGTACCCCTCAATCGTTCGGGGCTCATATTTACTTCTGTAAACATAATGCTGTGTCTGACGTAACATTTTCTTCTGCACATGCGGGTCACTTCATAGCTGTAGACCGTTCACAATGGAGACTGATGGGGGTCGCATTTAAATTATGTGAACGACCACACCAAAAGTAAAATCGGAATCGAGTATTAGGCCTGCAGTGTGACCGTAGGAACTGGGGGTTCAGTGTCTTGCTCAAGGACACTGACATGCAGACAGAGTGAGAATCGAACCCCTAACCCTCCAATCAGTAGTCGGCCACACTACACCTGTGCTACAGCCACCCCCATGGATGATATTAGAGGGACAATTCTTGAGTTACACCCATGGTGCCAGCTGAAATGTTTGCACATTTTACTATGACTGGGTTTAGTTCACTTGCAAGTTCTGCTGTTTTCTCTCCATCCACATCTTCACTTTTAAAGATGGGAAGTACTCCATCTGGCTCGGCGGCTCCATCCTGGCCTCTTTCTCCACTTTGCAGCAGATGTGGATCTGCAAGCAGGAGTACGAGTCTGGACTCACCATCGTCCACACCAAGTGCCTATAATTCAATTTATTTATATAGCGCCAAATCACAACACAAGTCATCTCAAGGCACTTTACAGAAAAGAGTGGGTTTAGGCCGCACTCAGTTTATAAAACCCAGCAGCGACCCCTAAGAGCAAGCACTGTGGCGACACAGGTGAGGAAAAACTTCCCTTTAATGGGCAGAAACCTCGGGTGGAACCATAGCTCAAAAGAGGACGGCCATCCGCCTTGACTGGCTGGGTTGAGTAGCTACATTCAAAAGCAAACATACGAATACAACATTCAAAGCCAAACAGTCCAGTACCAAACCTGGCCAGGCTGCATATGCAAGAGAAGGCTGCCACCTCCATCTTCTACCCATTTAACAACCATGAATTATTTTTTTAATCATCACAAATGTAGGGAAATTTACAAAATGAAGCCCATCGAACTACCTTCCAGCTCAAGGGAAGGTCAAACTCTTGTATATTCCTTAAATGTTTATATAGCACAAACTCGTAAGTTATTTTGTAGTGTGGAGAATGTAGAAATGGCGAGGCAGAGTTTATCTCACAAGTCAGGTTTATTCACATTCTCCAACATCATCCAACACAGAAAAGAGAATGAAACCCCCATACATTTGTCCTTTTATACCCCAGGACATCAAAGCACATAGTCACATTGTATTTTAATCCCAAATCACAATGCGTCTTCTTTCAGGTCTTATCTCCACCTAAAGCCACTGGCGGCCAGGAAATCCCCCAGGCCATCCCTTTGCATACCAAAGGCCACATCTCACATCCTCCTGTGATCTCTAGGAGGATCAGTCCTTTTGTTCATCTGAGACGTGAAGCATACAGTAATATACACATGAAGCATATGAAACCCACATATGTGCCCCACATGACCCCCCCCCCCCCCCAAACGTCTAAGATGGAACAACATAACAGCCTGCATGTCACGGTGAAATCACACACATCAGTCCACATGCTGCTTGGGTCTCAGTCTTCTCCCGTATCTGCTGTAAGCGGGCTTTACTACCCCCGCGGCGCCCTCCTGCTGGGGAACTGCTGTCTGAGGATGAGAACTGTTAGTCAATCCCTGTGGGAGCTCTGGGGAATGCTCCCTAGGGGGTCTGCCACGCCGAGGAGCCCTAGCCAACTGCACATCTTCGTCAGCCACCACAAAAGCGGGTTTAAGCCCGTTTATGCCAATCATTTCCTTTCTGCCCCCCAAATCTAGCAAAAAGTGCTTATCTCCTGTCTCCAGCACTCTAAATGGTCCATCATAAGGTGGTCGCAAAGGTGGGCGATGGGCGTCATGTCTGACAAAAACAAACTCCGCATTTTTTAAAGCCTAAGGCACAAAAACTCGCGGAAAACTGTGGTGAATGGGGCCAGGCAGCGTGCTCGCTTCCGTGCTACTCTGCAACCGCTGAGCCGGGGAGCACTCTGGAGCAGGATTATCTGGAAGAAATTCCCAGGGCAGCCGAAGTGGCTGTGCGAAAACTAGTTCAGCCGGGGAGGCTTCTAAATCCTCTTTAGGTGCAGAACACAACCCCAATAAAACCCATGGTAGCCTGTCCACCCAATTTGCATCCGTAAGCGACGCTCTGAGGGCCGCCTTCAATGACCTGTGAAAACGTTCGCATAACCCGTTAGCCTGCGGGTTGTACGCGGTCGTGCGGTGGATCGTTGCCCCCAGGCTGCGGGCCATCGCTGACCAAAGTTCGGAGACAAATTGAGGACCTCCGTCAGACGTAATGTCCGACGGAACTCAAACGCGCTACCCATGCCGTTAAAAACGCGCGCGCCACCTCCTCGGCTGTGGTTGACGACAGAGGGACCACTTCCAGCCAGCGCGTGGTGCGGTCAACCATTGTCAGAAGATGTGTGCACCCCTGTGAGGGCGGGAGGGGGCCTACGAGGTCCACGTGAACGTGATCAAACCTCTTAGCCGGGATGTGAAACTGCTCCAAGGGAGCTTTCGTGTGTCTGTGTACCTTGGCTCGTTGACAAGCCATGCAGGCTGCCGCCCACTCTCTAACTTGTTTGCGCAGGCTCAGCCATACAAATTTCTCTCCCACCATTTTGACCGACGCGCGCACTCCCGGGTGCGCCAGAGAATGGATCGAGTCGAAAACGCGGCGGTGCCACACGGCTGGAACAACAGGACGAGGTCGCCCAGTGGAGACATCGCATATTAGGGGGGGGCATACCGTCTTGCAGCACCCTGTTCTCCAGCCTTAACCCTGTTGGTCCAGACTGGAGCGCGCGCACGTCCGTGTCGCTAACCTGGTCCGCGGCCATGGCTGCATAATCTATCCCTACGCGGACTGGGGCCGCGCGCACTTCCGCGTCGCTAACCCAGTCCGAGGCCATGGCTGCAAAATCTACCCCTACGCGGGCTGGAGCCGCCACAGCGCGCGAAAGGCAGTCTGCCACTACATTAAGTTTACCCACCTCATGCTGTATATCGGTATTAAACTCTGAGATCATGGCCAGCTGTCTTTGCTGCTGGCCCGACCACGGTTCAGAAACCTTGGCCATCGCGAAAGTCAGCGGCTTGTGGTCAACGAACGCGGTGAAACGGCGTCCCTCCAGCCAGAACTGGAAGTGGCGAATGGCCAAGTGGAGAGCTAACAACTCCCTGTCGAATGTGCTGTATTTTCGTTCACTATCACACAAGGTCCTGCTGAAAAAGGCGAGCAGTTGCCAAGCTCCGGCTACATACTGATCCACGACCGCTCCTATGGCCACGTCTGACGCGTCAGTAGTGAGCGCTATGCAGGCCGTTGGGACCGGATGTGCTAATAACGCAGCGTTTGCCAGGGCTGTTTTGACTTCCGAGAATGCGCGCTCTCGCTCCGGAGACCATTCGATTTTATTTGTGGGTTTTTGTTTTTTTAGTGCAGCATACAATGGTTGCATGAGCTGCGCTGCGCGGGGGAGGAAACGGTTATAAAAATTCACCATCCCCAAAAACTCCTGTAATGCTTTGACCGTTTGTAGCTGGGGAAAATCTGTTACTGCGCGCACTTTGTCAGGCAGAGGAACCGCTCCTTCTGCAGAGATGCGATGCCCCAAAAAAATCAATCTGAGTCACCCCGAACTGACACTTCGCTGGGTTGATTATTAACCCGTGCTCTCCCAACCTCCGGAAAACTGCCGTGAGGCGTTTTTCGTGTTCGTCTTTGGAGGCGCTGGCTACCAATATGTCGTCCAGGTAGACGAACACGAAGGGGAGATCGCGCAACACCGCGTCCATCATGCGTTGGAACGTCTGTGCCGCACCTTTAAGCCCAAACGGCATGCGCAAAAACTTGAATAGCCCGAACAGAGTTATTAACGCTGTTTTAGGTATGTCCTCAGCGTGCACTGGGACCTGGTGGTAACCGTGTACCAAGTCTATCTTAGAAAAAACACGCGACCCCGCCAAATGAATTGAAAAATCTTGGATATGCGGGATTGGGTAGCGGTCGTGCGCAGTAGCGTTATTCAACCTGCGGAAATCACTGCAAGGTCGCCACGAGCCATCAGCTTTCAGGACCATGTGGAGCGGCGAAGCCCATGGGCTTTTCGAACGCCTGATGATGCCCAACTTTTCCAGGTTGGCGAACTCCTCGCGCGCTATGGTCAGTTTAGCTGGATCCAAGCGCCGAGCTTTTGCAAAAACGGGCGGTCCAGTGGTAGTAACAAAATGTTCCACCCCGTGTTTAGCCACGGTCACCGAGAATGTTGGGACCGTGAGTGGCGGGAACTGAGTGAGCAGTGTGTGGAACTTACCACTTGCAGCTGTGACGTTGGCTTGTGCTGTTGGCGGGGCCACTCGAGCTGTACGGGGAATAGAATAAAAAGAGTGCATTAACCAGGCGCCTGTTAGCAAGATCAACCAACAAACCATGTGAGCACAGAAAGTCAGCCCCTAACACATTGAAATTGACTGCAGCTATGACAAAAGTCCATTCAAATGTACGGCCGTGTAGGGACAGAAGCAGAGTCCTCTCACCAAAGGTCTTAATCGCCGAGCCGTTTGCTGCTGACACCCCGGGACCACTGGAAGGCGCCAGCCGGTCAGCGGAGGAAGGTGTGATGAAACTCAGCTGGGAGCCTGTGTCCACGAGGAAATGCCTCCCCGAGCGCGCATCCTTCAAGTAGAGCAGCTTGTTCTCTCCGAGGGCCGCAGCTGCTACCGACCCCTGGTCTTGGCGTTTCCCGAACGCTTGAAATTGCACGGTGGTATACATTTGCGTGCCTTCTCTGCAAAGCGACGATGGTAGAAACAGAGGGTGTCTCCTTCGCGATCCTTGGCCCCCGCCACCATCGGTGGGTCTGCTACCGTCGTCTCTGGCCCCTCGCCGTCTCTGGCCGTCGTGCCGCACTCCATCGCTGCTGCGGTGGATGCGCACCGTTTGCTGGCGTTGAGAATCCGGTGCGCCTCCTGGGCCAGCGCGTGGAAGTCCCGCTGGGCCAACAACGGCGAACCGGCCAGGGTCGCTCTCGTCTCTGACGGTAGGGTTCTCAGGAATATGTGAGTGAAGAGGAAGTCGTCACCGTCTGAGCCCCTCAACCTCAGCATGTCCTCCATCAGGTCAACGGGCGTGTCGTCTCCCAAGTCGTTCAGAGCCAGCAGTCTCTCCGCTCTCTCCTGGGCTGAGAGAGTAAAGCGCTGGATGAGCGCAGCCTTCTAAGCGCCGCATTTGTCGTCGGCCGGTGGCTTCAGCAAAAGGCTCTGCACATGTCGAGCCGTGCAGTTGTCAAGCTTGGCGATTACATGGTAGAATTTCGTCTCATCTACCGTAATCCCCCGGAGGGCGAACTGTGCTTCGACCAAGAGGAACCAGGAGCACGGGTTGTCTCGCCAAAAGTCCGGTAGCTGGACGGTAGCGGCATACGCCTGGCTGGGAGCTCCTGCTTCAGCTGGTTCGGGGGAAATTTCTTCTACTCATGATACGTCTTAGGGTCACCAGTGTGGAGAATGTAGAAATGACGAGGCTGAGTTTATCTCACAAGTCAGGTTTATTCACATTCTCCAACATCATCCAACACAGAAAAGAAAATGAAACCCCCTTACATTCGTCCTTTTATACCCCAGGACATCAAAGCACACAGTCACATTGTATTTTAATCCCAAGTCACAATGCATCTTCTTTCAGGTCTTAACTCCACCTAAAGCCACTGGCGGCCAGGAAATCCCCCAGGCCATCTCTTTGCATACCAAAGGCCACATCTCACATCCTCCTGTTATCTCTAGGAGGATCAGTCCTTTTGTTCATCTGAGACGTGAAGCATACAGTAATATACATATGAAGCATATGAAACCCACATGTGCCCCACAGTAGCACGTTTAATTGTAAAGACCCAGCATTTATAGAACGAGACCCCAACAAGCAGCTGATCCCTCATGAGCAGCAGGTGTGGATGTTGGAGAGGAAAAACTCCCAAAACCTGCAGCAAAACCAGGATCAGGCTGGGTGAGTTCATTCTAGGGGAAAGACCAGATAGATGTTAAACCCGTGGGAAGTTTTCCCCATCACAAATTCACCTGCTGTCACTTGTTCGCCAAGCTCAGAGACAGATTCATCATAACATGGCTCTGCTCAGTGAAGGTATTCCTGTATTATTAACATTAAAACCTGTCAATAATAAAATGACCCAATTTATTCACAGCTTCTTTGTGGTTGTCATTTATGGCCAAAATTTTGTGCAACAAGAGGAAACTGATGGCTGCTGCTAAGCCTGGGTGTTTTTGTTTTACTTTAAATGTCACTACCCAAAGCTGGAGGTTAATTCAGCACAGAAAAATAAATGACTACATCTTTGCTCCACAAATTGAGACATTTTCTTGCAAAATTATTACCTCTTGTCAAATTTGAGAAATAAAACAAAATCATGAGAACAAGAGCACTCTGAGGCAAGTGCAATATCCCCCACCTCAGTTTTCTTCAAAAATCCAAATACTAATGGAGAGCAGCTTAACTTTTCAATATAATTACTGTGGCAGAACCAAATTATGATAAACCCATCATCCATGAATATACAACCAAGTATACAACCCATAGTTATAGGGCAGAATCCCGAGGTGAACCCGTGTAACAAGTTTGGTGACCCTAGAGGGCTTTACACATTCTATAGTAAGAGCATAGGGACTGTCAACCTTGACCTTTTGACACCAAACCCATAGTTTGGTCAGGGTGCAAGTCATCCAAGATGTGTCTTGGATACAGCTACTGTATTGATTTGAAAAGCCTACATCATTTCTTTTAGTTATTGCATTTAAAACATTCAGGGAAAATCTGACCTTTGGCCTCACGGTCATCTGATTAGAGTGAAATTGCAATATGCACATCAGTGTATATCAAAGCATGGCACCAAGTTTCAAAACAATAGGAACCAGAACACTGAGGCAAGTGCAATATCCCCACCAATATCTTCCTGCCTGCCTCAGGGACTACAGATAGAAATTAGTGAGAACGCTGTAATCTGGTACAGAGCATCTTTACCCCGTTCCCCCCCCCCCCCCCCCCGTACAGGGTCCCTGGCAAAACCAATAAACTAAATATCCCCCACCTGTTTTCTTTAAAGATCCCAATACTTACTGCCAGAGAGCAGTTTAACTTTTCAATACAATTACTGTGGCAGAACCAAATTATGGTAAGCCTATCATCCATGAATATACAACAAAGGATACAACCCATAGTTGTAGGTCAGGATCCCAAGGTGAACCTGTGTACCAAGTTTGGCGACCCTAACTCTACCCATTGTACAGTAATAAGGCATAGGGAACATTAACTTTGACCATTTGACCCCAAACCCATAGTCAGAGTTAAAGATCCCAAGGTGAACCTGTGTACCAGGTTTGGTGGCCCTAGCTTTACTCATTTTTGTAGTAAATGTAGCATTTAATGCAGTCTAGAAGCAAGCCACCTGCCGCCACTTCAGACCACAATGCAGTGCACCTTATTCCAACCTACCGAACTAAGCTGAAAAGTAGTAAACCCCAGGAAAAGGTGGTAAGGCTCTGGAATCCAGATAAAGAGGCCCTGGGACCATGTTTTGATTGCATTAACTGGGAAGTGTTGAGGGAGGGCACTGTAGACTCTGCATGTACAGTTACAACTGATTATATTAATTTTTGTTTAGAGTCCATTATTCCTACTAAAACAGTGAAGATGTATCCAAATAAAATCTACATCACTGAAGACAAACAAATCTTGAATTACAAGAAAGCAGCTTTCAGAAATAGGGATACACTGGAACTGTGCAGGATAAATAAGGAGCTGAAGGGCAAAATTAAGAAGGAAAAAGAGGTTCATGACAGACACTTGGAGGCTCCAGAAGGATGTGGAAAAGCATGGCTGGAATGCCAAGCAACCAATCTAAATCTGTCATCTTGAATGATGAACTGACAACCACGTCTTGAGTTAAACACCTTTTTCGCCAAGTTTGAGACCACTGGTATGGATGAGAGATGTGAAGAGGTGTTGAGGTCCATTTCTGTTCAGCCAGAGGAAATTTCGGTAGGACAGGTGGCCAGCGTATTTCGACATCTCAATGCACACAAGGCCTCCGGGCCTGACAATATTGGTACCTCCCTCCTCAGGACCTACAGTAAAGAGCTAGCTCAGGTGTGGCAGCCCCTCTTCCAGCTGTCATTTGACACCCACACCGTCACCAAGGTCTGGAAAACCTCACATCATTCCAGTCCCAAAGAACTTTTGTCCCAAGAAGTGCAATGACTTCCATCCAGTGGCGCCAACTTCTGTTTTGATGAAGTCATTGGAGAAAATTCTCTCACTTTCACGTTCCAGCTCCATCCAGCCATCCTTTTCGGGTCACAGGGGGACTGGAGCCTATCCCAGCATCTTTGGGTGAGAGGCAGCGTACACCCTAGACAGATCGCCAATCCATCGAAGGGCCAACACCGAGAGAGACAACCATTCACTCTCACATTCATGCCCAAGGACAATTTAGAATCCCCATTTGAGGCCAATTAACCCAATCTGCATGTCTTTGGCCTGTGGGAGGAAACTGGAGGAAACCCACGAAGACACAGGGCGAACATGCAAACTCCACACAGAAGGGTTACCAATGGTCAGGGGGTGGGATCGAACCCACGATGGTCAGAGGTGGCATCAATCCCGTGACCTTCCTGCTGTGCCGACAGTGGTAACCACTGCGCTGCCACTTTCCAGCTCCATACGGGATAAACTGGATCCCTATTAATTTGCTTACAAGAGTGAACGCAGCACTGAAGATGCCATCGCCACCCTTACACACCTGGTTTCAAAACATCTGGATTCATCAAAACAGGGGCCATGTGATAGAATTTGGTTAATTGGCTTTCCTTCTGCTTTCAATACAATTAAACCGGACTTCTTGCCAAAATGCATCATCTGGAAATTAAGTCATATCCATCGGTATTCTTTTCTCATCAATAGACAGCAACTGCTCAGGGTCAATAACACATGCTCTTCTCTGCTTTAAAAAAAAAAAAAAAAAGTACTGGTGCCCCACAAGGATGCGTTAATTCTCCATTACTTTTTACACCAATGACAGTCACTTATGTGTCTGTCAAAGTAGATTTCTGGTTGTATCTCCTTTGTCTTGAGTGCTACCAAAGCAGTGTCATCAGAATACTTAATGAGATAATGGTCAGTGTGGCTCAGGTAGTGCAGTGGTGTGAGCAGAACTCCCTCATTATGAATAGAATGAAAACAGTGGAAATCATCTTTGGAAACATCCATTTTCTCCAGCTCCAATCATTATTCACAATAAACCCATATAACAGTCCCCCTCTTAAATACCTGGGGGTGCATGTGGACAGTACCCTCTCCTGGTCAACCCATGTTGACCATACAGTGGGACAAAAAACTATTTAGTCAGCCACCAATTGTGCAAGTTCTCCCACTTAAAAGATGAGAGAGGTCTCCAATTTTCATCATAGGTATACCTCAACTATGAGAGACAAAATGAGAAAAAAAAAAATCCAGAAAATCACATTGAAGGATTTTTAATGAAAGAATTGGTAAATTCCTCGGTAAAATAAGTATTTGGTCACCTAAAAACAAGCAAGATTTCTGGCTCTCACAGACCTGTAACTTCTTCTTTAAGAGGCTCCTCTGTCCTCCACTCGTTACCTGTATTAATAGCACCTGTTTGAACTCATGAGTATAAAAGACACCTGTCCACAACCTCAAACAGTCAGACTCCAAACTCCACTATGGCCAAGCCCAAAGAGCTGTCAAAGGACACCTGAAACAAAATTGCAGACCTGCACCAGGCTGGGAAGACTGACTCTGCAATAGGTAAGCAGCTTGGTGTGAAGAAATCAACTGTGGGAGCAATTATTAGAAAATGGAAGACATACAAGACCACTGATAATCTCCCTCGATCTGGGGCTCCACGCAAGATCTCACCCCGTGGGGTCAAAATTATCAAGAGAACGGTGAGCAAAAATCCCAGAACCACATGGGGGGACCTAGTAAATGACCTGCAGAGAGGTGGGACCAAAGTAACAAAGGCTACATCAGAAACACACTACGCCGCCAGGGACTCAAATCCTGCAGTGCCAGACGTGTCCCCCTGCTTAAGCCAGTACATGTCCAGGCCCATCTGAAGTTTGCTAGAGAGCATTTGGATGATCTAGAAGAGGACTGGGAGAATGTCATATGGTCAGATGAAACCAAAATAGAACTTTTTGGTAAAAACTCAACTTGTCGTGTTTGGAGGAGAAAGAACACCATACCTACTGTGAAGCATGGGGGTGGAAACATCATACTTTGGGGTTGTTTTTCTGCAAAGGGACCAGGACGACTGATCCGTGTAAAGGAAAGAATGAATGGGGCTATGTATCGTGAGATTTTGAGTGAAAACCTCCTTCCACCAGCAAGGGCATTGAAGATGAAACGTGGCTGGGTCTTTCAGCATGACAATGATCCCAAACACACCACCCGGGCAACGAAGGAGTGGCTTCGTAAGAAGCATTTCAAGGTCCTGGAGTGGCCTAGCCAGTCTCCAGATCTCAACCCCATAGAAAATCTTTGGAGGGAGTTGAAAGTCTGTGTTGCCCAGCGACAGCCCCAAAACATCACTGCTCTAGAGGAGATCTGCATGGAGGAATGGGCCAAAATACCAGCAACAGTGTGTGAAAACCTTGTGAAAACTTACAGAAAACGTTTGACCTCTGTCATTGCCAACAAAGGGTATATAACAAAGTATTGAGATGAACTTTTGTTATTGACCAAATACTTATTTTACCGAGGAATTTACCAATTAATTCATTAAAAATCCTTCAATGTGATTTTCTGGATTTTTTTTTTTTTTCTTATTTTGTCTCTCATAGTTGAGGTATACCTATGATGAAAACTGGAAACCTCTCATCTTTTAAGTGGGAGGACTTGCACAATTGGTGGCTGACTAAATACTTTTTTACCCCACTGTATTTGTAAAAAAAAAAGACCAACAGAGGATTTATTTTCCGAGAAGACTCCAATCTTTTTGAGTGGGAAAGGACATTTTACATCTGTTCTACTGATCCACAGTCCAAAGTGTCCTTCTGTATGGAAGTCGAGTCTGGTTCTGGGGTCTTATTGTACAGCTGAAAACCAGAATACAAAGACTGCTGAACATCTGCTCTAAGCTGGTGGGTCATTCAGTGGATTTTTCTAGAGCAGTACTTATCATTGTAGATTTGTCACATGTCTTGCATGCGGAGTATCAGCTTCTGCCCTCTGGGAGACGTTTCAGGATACCAAGCAACAAGAAAGCACTCCTCCATTCCTCACTCCACAACCTTACTGAACAAGTAATAGAGTACAGAGATAATCTCCACCCCCTCCATTGCACACACACATTTACACAGATAGACATACATCTACGCATGCAGGCACGTATAAATGCATACACGCATACACACACAAACATAGGACTTACCCTTCCCTTTCCCCATCCATCTCCCAAATTGGATTTGGACTGCGTCTTTTGTGTTTTTGGCTATGAGTCTTGATTTCATGTATTTTAACGAATGGGTGCTGCAACACAAATTTCCGTGTAAAAGATTTCATCTTGCCATAGTGCAACTGCAATGTTAACTTTGAACCTCTGACCCCAAACCCATAGTTAGATCAGGGTGTAAGTCGTCCAAGATGTGTATTAGAACTTTAAACTTGTATTAGAGCTGTGTATTAGAACTGTATTAAACTTTCATTGACTTGAAAAGCCTACATCATTTCTTTCAGTAGTTACCGTTTACAAGATTTAGGGAAAATCTGACCTTTGACCTCAAGGTCATCCGATAAGTCAAATTGCAATCTGTGCATTAGTATCATTAGTGTATATCAAACCACAGTACCAAGTTTCAAAACAATCTGACCAAAACTGTAGGAGTCTATTCCACAGAAGTGGGACAGACAGACTGACCCATAACATAATCCCCCTTCAGTTAGTTGCAAATTCACCAGAATGAAAGTTACAAATTTATGAGAAAAAAAGTTGTAAATTTAAAAGAAAAGAGCTGTGAAATTAAAAGAAAAGTTTCCAATTTCTGGCAGCACAGCAAGAAGGTCACGGGATCGATCCCACCCCCAGACCATCGGTGACCCTTCTGTGTGGAGTTTGCATGTTCTCCCCGTGTCTGCGTGGGTTTTCTCCAGGTACTCCAGTTTCAGGCCAAAAACATGCAGGTAAGGTTAATTGGCATCAACTGGGGATTCTAACTTGTCCTTAGGTACGAATATGAGAGTGAATGGTTGTCTGGCGATCTGTCCAGAGTGTACCTTGCCTCTCACCCAAAGATACTGGGATAAGCTCCAGTCCCACCACGACCCAAAAAAGATTAAGCGGTAGAAGATGGATGGAAGTTTCCAATTTCTGAGACATAATGCAGATTTACAAGAAAAAAAAAAGTTGCAGATTTAAAATTGGTGCCTCAGATGCATTTATGCAACATGATACAGAAGAGGTTTGACAGATGGGGGTCATTCTGTTTTTCCCAGGGTTTTTTTTTGGGGGGGGGGGCATGTCTCCACCCCCTTGATTTACACCTATGAGTTTGGCATCATTGTGTGCACCACATTGAACATGGACCAGAAAAAGCAGAGAGCTGCCTGAGGAGCTCAGAGAGAAGACCATAATATTGGCTACTGTGGTCAGAGGAACATCAAGCTGCTTGGAGATGTTCTTCTAGCCTTTACCTCTCATGGTGTTCTATAAAGTATAATGTTCATGGGACTGTAGCCCCCCCAGGTAGCATGTCTGACTCCAGGATGCCTTGGTAGTCTTCAGACTTCATTGTGCACTGCGTAGATTTAAGGTTCCCCAGGACAGAAGCAGCAGAGCAGCTCCCAAACATAACAGAACCTCCTCCATGTTTCACAGTAGGTATGGTGTTTCCTTCTTTTAAAGCTCCATTTTTCCTTCTGTAAACATAGAGCAGATGTTACTGGCCCAAAAGCTCCAATTTTGTGTCAATGCAAAGGACATTCTCCCAGAAGCTTTGGAGCTGGTCAGCATGCATTTTGGCCTTTTCACAGTTCTGTCAATTGTGGAGCCTTCCCGTCTTCTTTAATGAGCCCATCGTTCAAACTATGATCCATGATGTGATCAGAAAGACCTTTGAGTTCAGCTTGAATGTTCTGGATGGTTCCTAGGCTCTTTCTACAACTGCATTTCTTTTTGGGCCCACGTCGTGGGAAAGTCTGCACCTTTCCTAGTCTAAAATCTGCAGCTTGACTGCAGTTTTGAAAATTTGCAATTTTTCCTCTATTGATGCGCGGCGGTGGAGTGGTTAGCACTGTGGCAGCACAGCAACTCACCCTTGTCTGGGGGATCCTGGGTTTGATCCCAGTCCCTGACCAACAGTGATCTGTGTGAAGTTTGCATGTTCTCCCCGTGTCTCCGGGATTTCTCCGGTTTCCTCCCACATGCCAAAAACATGCAAGTTAGGTTAATTGGCATCAAAATTGGGGATTCTAAATTGTCCTCAAGTATGACAGAGTGAAAGGTTGTCTGGCTCTGTGTTGGCCCTGCGATGGACTGGCGATCTGTCCAGGGTGTACCCTGCCTCTCGCCCAAAGATGCTGGGATGGGCTCCAGCCCCCCCCGCAACGCGAAAAGGATTAAGTGGAAGAAGATGAATGAATGATGCATTCTAGGTATTTTATTTACAATACTTTTTCCCTTTAAAAATTAAAATGAATGGCCCTGGTATGATTAAATTTGACATTGTTCTCAGAGACAAAATTAAATACGAGCAAACATTTTCAGCAGCTATGCTGCAGAAGCTCCAACAGCTCAACCTTCTTTCAACATTAAACAGGTTTGCTCAGTAAAATAAATCCACACTTTAAGCTTTTCTAGTTTTTAATTTATGATTTTTGAATGATTTTGAAGAAATAAAACTTAAGCATCAAAGATCAGAGAATGCAAACCTCCACCAAGGCTCCTTCCGTCCCTCATGGCACCCCCAAAATGTAATGGGCTTGTGTGTAGGCCTAGAGCCACTTCTGGTGAAAACAAGCCCTTGGTGGAGGTATGCACTCTCAGATCTTCACCAAAATCTAACCTGTTCCCCGTGCCATTACACACTTTTCCCTGAAAATTACACCAAAAGCCATTAATAACTGAAACAAAAAAACAATCTCATTGGTGGAGGCAATAAGGTCCTGCAGATGTGAAACTCAGTAACTGAAACTGAGGACCGTCTTCCCTGGAGTTACTTGGTCATCAGACAGGTCAGTGGTCTTCATCTACAGATAGAAGAGGTAGTCCTCCATGGCTGTGCTGGGCTCCTCGTGGATGTGATCACCCACCAGGTAGGCCAACTTATGGGCGTACTGACAAGGAGCCGGCACCCTGATCACCCCCTACAGGACAGACATGGAGAAATGTTTAGGGTTGGGTTTCTGAGGGGCACCAGCACTGTCCCACTGACAGGGCCGTTTCTAGACTTATTGGAGGCTGCGCAAGAATCTGTTTGGGGGAAGGGCTGTGTTAACTCCCTCCCCTAGCAAAAAGATAAATTAATAAACTTCAGTCATTGTCTACAAAACTTTGTGAGAAGATGGTTACAACAATCAAGCTGAAAGTCCATGAGAAATGGCTGAAAATTGACTTAAAGGCAGAAAAAAAGCTGAAAATTTACATTTAAAAAATGTACAAGTTCCAAGTGCCACAAACTTTAGATTTTAAATTTACCAAAAAAACATAATTTACAAGAAACAATTTAAAATTTGAGAAAGCCAAACTTATCAGAAGTAAATCTATGAGGGGAAAAAAGTTGAAGGTGTGGGGGACCCATGCTGTAGAGTTCAGTAGTTTTCCTCTCAGAGAGCATGGCGATCAAAGGGCTGGGGGGTTAAAAGGCGCGGCACAGACATTTCAACACATGATGGATGTGGTGTTGCACGATCTGCCGTTTGTTGTTTTGTCTACTTGGATGACATCCTGGTGGCCAGCGCGTCCGAGGACGAACACGTAACCCGCCTCAGGACGGTTTTCCGGAGGTTGGAGGAGCACGGGTTAATAATCAACCCGGCGAAATGCCAGTTCGGCGTGACGAGGATCGATTTTTTGGGACACCGCATCTCACCGGAGGGAGCGATACCCTTGCCGGACAAGGTGTGCGCAGTGGCGAATTTTCCCCGACCTCAGACGGTCAGGGCACTGCAGGAGTTTTTGGGGATGGTGAATTTCTACAATCATTTCCTCCCCCGCGCAGCCCAGCTCATGCAGCCGTTGTACGCCGCGCTCAAGAAACGGAAACCGGCGGACAGAATCGATTGGACTCCTGAGCGGGAGCAAGCATTTTCCGAGGTTAAGACAGCCCTTGCGAATGCTGCACTGCTAGCGCACCCAGACCCGGCGGCTCAGACTGCGCTCACTACAGATGCATAGGGGCCGTCATGGAGCAGTGTGTCGCCGGTTCTCAGCAGCCACTCGCCTTTTATAGCAGGTCTTTGCGCGACAATGAGTGTAAATACAGTACGTTCGATAGGGAGTTGCTGGCTCTCCACCTGGCCATACACCACTTCCAGTTCTGGCTGGAAGGATGCGCCTTCACTGCGTTCGTGGACCACAAGCCGCTAACGTACGCGATGGCAAAGGTTTCGGAACCATGGTCGGGCCGGCAGCAGACACAGCTGGCCGTGATCTTGGAGTTTACGACCGACATTTGTCATGTGGCCGGTAAACTCAACGTGGTGGCTGACTGTCTCTCGCGCGCCTTAGTGGCCCCAGTCTACGTGGGGATAGATTACACGGCCATGGCCACAGAGTAGATCGGTGATGCCAAAGTTTGCGTGCTCCAGTCTGGACCAACAGGGTTAAAGCTGGAGAGCAGAGTTATGCAAGACCCCCCCCCCTCCCAAACCTGTGACGTCTCCACGGGCCACCCGTGCCCGGTGTTACCACGTGCTTGGCGCCACCACGTTTTTGAGTCGGTTCACTCCCTGGCGCACCCAGGCATACACGCGTCAGTCAAAATGGTGGCAGCAAAGTTTGTCTGGCTGAGCCTGCGCAAACAGGCTGATTTCTGAAGCAGTCCCACTTGCTTCCACTGCGTCCACAGACGTGGCACTTGCCTTTTTAACAACATGGGTGGCACGTTTTGGCACCCCTTTGGACATACCGTCCAATCAAGGCCCACAGTTTGTTTCCAACCTCTGGTCCACGATGGCCCGGAGCCTGGGTTTCTCATTTCTTTGCACAACCGCGTACAACCCACAGGCCAATGGGTTATGCGAGCGTTTCCATAGGTCACTGAAAGAAGCGATCAGGGCTTCGCTTACCAATGCAAATTGGGTGGACCGGTTGCCGTGGGTTCTATTAGGGTTACGTTCCGCACCAAAGGAGGATTTAGCGGTTTCCCCAGCAGAGCTGGTTTTTACGCAGCCCCTGCAGCTCCCCAGGGAGTTTTTACCAGATAACCCCGCGCTTGCAGCACAGCGCAGACGCACAGACGCTCCCTGGCCCGGCCCACCACTGTTTTCCCCGCGCATTTGTGCCAAAAACCTTGAAGGATGCGGCGTTCGTGTTTGTCAGGCACAATGCCCACCGGACCCTATTGCACCCACCCTACGATGGCCCGTTCAGAGTGCTGGAAACCGGGGACAAACATTTTGTGTTAAGACTTGGGAGGTCGCCGGGAAAGAATCTGTATAGACAGGCTTAAGCCCGCCTTTGTTGTGGCAGACGAGCAACTGGAGTTGGCTCGAGCTCCTCAGCGAGGAAGACCCCCACTGAGCGCTCCCCAGGTAAATTATCATCACAGCAGTCACACGAGCATGCTGAATGTTTCTCTCCCCCACAGACGGACACACCCCCAGGAACCCCCCACGGCACAGCAGCGTCGCGGAGCCGAAGACCCCCCGTTACAACAGCTATGGGCGGAGACTGAAGCCGTGAGGACGGGAGAGTTAACACCCAGTCTGAGACTCGGGGGGGGGGGGGGGGGGACCCATGCTGTAGAGTTCAGCAGTTTTCCTCTCAGACAGAGCATGGAGATCAAAGGGCTGGGGGGTAAGGGGAATTGTCTTGGGGGAGTGAATGGTGAATGCAGGACCTCAGGTAGCAGGGAGGTGTGAGTTTTGGTATATAAAATATATAAAAGAGTCCCTGCTACACGTTTAATGTTCTGATTCTGGAAGATGTGAGAGTGAAATAAAGTTTGTCTGCTCGGAAAGTTCGGTCTGGTTATTTCATCTCCACAAAGGCAATTTTAATTCTTCCTCCAAAAAGCTGAGGGTGAACTTGTATCTGTGGTGGCTGGGAGCGCCTGTAGCGCTGGCGTAGTCTGGTTTAGGGGCAGAGGCAGCTGATGACCAGACCTGGCTCAGAAGCAGCCTACCTGCCAGTTGTAGTACATGTGGCAGAGCTTGTAGGTTAGCCTCTGCATGTAGTCGGGCAGGAGACCGGTGGTGTCGTAGACAACGTTGTAGTGGGTCGGAGAGACGCTTCCGGTCGTAACCGCCTGGCTCACGATGTAGAAGTCGTACCTTAGAAGCACAAGAGTCAAACATTTAACTGCTGTCAGTCAACGGAAACTTTGCACATTTCTCTTCCATTTGTTTTATTATATTAGAAGTAAATTCATGGGTCATAAATGTATAAAGTTGGGAGGAAAAAAATTCCTGGATAGAAAAAAGATGCACTGAGGATGGTTTTGGAATTGAATCAGAGGACCCTGAATCATGGGGTTTCCACCCATATTTACAACTTGGGGGGGGGGGGGATTCAAATTTTGCAGAAAAGTTGCAAATTTGTGAGAAAAAAAAATTCCTAATAAAAAGTCTTACTTAAAAAAAAAAATAAATCAAGCTGACATGAATAAAATCAAACTTGGAGGAATAGAAAAAAAAAAACCAAATTTCTGGCAAAAGTTGCAAATTTAGAGAAAATGTTGCAAACTTAAAACTACAAATTATTAAAAAGTGACAAATTTAGTAAAAATGTTAAACGTGGAATAAAGGAAAAATCTAATTTGGTGGGAAAAAGTTGCAAATTTAAGAAAAAAAACTTTGAGGAATAAAGAATGAATTTCTGATTAAAGTTCCAAATTTACAAGAAAAATTTTGCAAACTCAAGAAACAAGAATTTTCTTATTAAAAAAGTGGCAAATTTAAGAAAAAATGTTAAAGAATTGAGGGAAAAAAATGCCATTTGGTGAAAAAAGTTGCTTATGAGGAAGTTACAGATTTCCAAGAAAGTTGAACATCAGCGGGACAAAACACCACAAATTACTTAAAGACAAATGTTACAAACTTATGAAGAAATAAATCTGACTCAAAAAATAAATCTGCACATTTATAACTTACAAATTTAAGGGGAAAAAGCTGCTTCACAGAAATATTGCAGTTTTGATCAAATCAAATTTCCAGAAAAGTCATGAACTCATCTGGGTAATAATTTAAAAAAAGAAAAAGGTCCAAATAATTAGTCGACTAAAAAAATCAATTTTTAAAAAAGCAGATCAAAGCCCATCAGGTGTGACTAAAGAGGTGTGGCTGGTGAAGAACGCACCACTCTGGGCGAGTGACCTCCGTGTCCACCACGGTGCCAGGGGCTGGGTTGACCACCTCGTTTTTGCCGCGGGCAAAAAACCTGCAGTTGATTCTCTTCTTCACCACCACCACACCCAGCCTCGGCCTGAAACACGTTTAACAGAGGCAGGGATTCAACTAAAACTTTATTCAATCTAGGAGAGATCAGAAAAAGTCTGACCACAATAAAATGAGCATTTCTGATTATTTCCTGGACCTGAAACCAGCGAGAATTTTACATTTACACTTCCTCGGGATCCATGTTGGTACTAGACAAGTTAGTCAAGGAAAATGGATCTGGACTGTATGAAAGCTCAGTCAAGTCAGCTGGATTCAAGGGGGACAACGTTCAAACTTGACAAGGAAAAAGGTAGAAAATGTACAAAAACAATTTGCTGGTTTCTGATGTAAACTTGTAACGTCGCATTTTTAACTTTCTTATAAATTAGCAAATTTAAGAGAAAAAGGCGTGCATAAATTTGACGTTTCATTTCTAAATGTGGAAAACTTACTGCAAATTTTCAACATTTTACTTGTAATTCTGTGATTGTTGAAAATTCTCCAACTTTCAATTTTGCTGATTTCATAGCAGATTTCAAGTGTTCCTCTTGTAAATTTGTGTCTTTACTTTGTCAAAAGACCAAAAGGGAGCCACTGGTTATGAGTGAGAGCTGCAGGTTACAGACCGCTGCTGTACAGGACTTTGGGCGGGGCTCACGTGTAGTCACGTCCAATGGCCCTGATGGCGTTGTGAATTTGAGCGACCTCATAGTTGACCACACTGAGCAGCTGACCGTCGCCCACTCCATCCCGGTACACGACGATTGTTAATGGCAGCTCATGGTTTAACCTGTAGTACTCTTTCAGGGCAGCTGGAGGAGGAGGAGATGTTACACAACAGGAGCAACTGAACATTTATTCATCTGCATTAAAAGAGCCCCGTTAGGATCTTTTTCCCCATGATGACTCAGCTCCCAGAGGATTTAATGACAGTCTGAAGAGAAAGAAATAAAGAGTGGGCCATTTACAAGGAAAAAAGTGACCATTTATGAGGAAACAGTCACGGAAGCCAACAGCCAATCCAAACAGTTCTGAATCCTAGATTCTGTGGGAGAGGAGAACTCCTGTGCAGAAGGCCGTCGGCCCGTTTAAACTTTACAGACCAGATAATGTGACAGAAATCCTACAGAACACTTAGAACAAAGCAGAAGAGGGGCTGTTGGGGGGGAAAAAAAAAAAAAAAAAAAGACCAAATGAAGTAAGCAGAGCAACTTGCCCATCAAGGCCTTCTCCAGCCCATCCAGGAGTTCCTGACCTGGACGCTGCATCAGACACTTGGAAAACCACCTTCAGAAAAAATGATGAGGGTGTGTCATGAGGCTGCATCACAAATTTACCATGTAACACTGACTTATGTGTCATCACTACATACCAACCTGCTCATGTTCTGGTTCAGGTTGGCCACTAAAGCAGCGACAGACCTTTTCTGAAACCCGGTGCTGTGGAAGACATCGATCCCCACGACCATGATCCGTTTAGGCTGTGCAGGCACATGACAGAGTTCAGTATCTTTAACATCAGCAGACTTGTGTGTGAACCGCAGCAGGGCTGTTTCTAGATGTCTGCAGCTCCTGTCACTGTCTGGTCTTCTAGCTCAGAAAATCTTTCATATGACTCACATTACATCAGAGCTGACACGGAAGTTTAGATTTGATTTTTAGACTAAAGACAAGAGAAAATCCATAAAGGGAGGAGAAAATTTACAAGAAAAAATGTCAAATTTTTGAGGAAAACTTGAAAAATTCACAAAATATTTCAAGGTAATTTCAGTTTGTGACTTCTTCTGCAGTGTTGTAAACTTCCCACGTCTTGTAATTGTTTCCCCTCAGTCATAAATTTGTGACTTCTCACATTTATCAACTTGCTGCTTTTTCTGCAACATCGTAAAATTTCAAAGGCACAAATTTATGAGGAATAAAAAAGGTTGAACATTTGAGGTCAGAAAAAAGGTTGGACATTTTCAAGATAAGTCAAATTTACAAGAAAAAAAGTTGGAAAATTTAACACTCCCCAAAAAACCTTGAAGTCTTAGCTAAAAAAGTTGAAAATTTACCAGGAAAAAGGAGGTCAAAGATATACAAGTGAAAAAAAAAAAATCCAAGAAAAACAGCTTATAAATTCACCCCCCAAAAGTTGATTTGTAAAGGGGGGGGGGGGGGTTCAAATTTTCAGAAAAAAAATGACAATTTATGAGAAAAAGGTTGAAAATTGAAGAAAAAAGGTTAAAATTTTTCACACGTTTTAAGAAAAAAAGCTGAAAATTTACAAGAACAAGGTCAAAAATTTATAGGTTTGGTGGTGAAAAAGTCAAATTTATGAGAACAAAGTAGCAAACTTGTCCTAAATCTGAGTTCCCTCCACCAGTCTTGTAAATTTGCACATTTTAAACTTGAAAGTTTCAAAGTTGTGAGAAAAAGTAACTGAGGAACAAGGTGACAAATCCAGGAGAAACCAGTTCTGAAAGGAGCATCTTACAGGGATGGGCACGCTCCACAGCTCTCCACCCATCTTGCAGACCATCTGCAGAGCGATGTTGGTGATCACAGACATGAGTCCTCTGGGTCTGCTGAGGGTAGAAGAGGTCACACACTGGCTGGGAATGGGCATGTCCACACACAGAGCCTTCTTCACAGAGGTGTACATGTCTGAAGTCCCCCTGGAGAGGACCACCACCACCTAGAATGCGGACACTCATGAATACTCTCCATTTGGAGCCTTTCTGCCTCAGTAAAACTTTTTAATCACCAACCATCTGGGTATCTTTGTCCACGTGTTGTTGCAGCAGTCTGAGGACGGAGTCCGTATGCTCCTCAAACTCAACCCTGACAGAAAGGGCAACAAAGAAAATACTGCAGTCACAATTTAAACCAGTGACAGTCAGGTAAATAAAAACATGGCTGATTCTTTTTAATTCTAAACATTGATATCCAAGGCACAGCACTACAATGAAATGGTTTTCTATGGAAGAATGACATGGAACACGTTTATAATTTCCTACATATAAACCCAAACTTGGTGTCATGCAGACATGTTGCTGTTTACTGCATAAAGAAAAGGTGTGTGGGATGATAGAGAAATCACATTTCTAGTCTATTCTTAATTATGTTATTGGTATGACATGGCATTTAATTTAATTCATTTGTTTTCTGCTGTATAACTGATCTTGTGACCAGCATGTGTTTTCTGAGGTCAAAACCCAGTATCTCCTTAGTTAAGAACCTGGTGCCAGTCAGTCTACAGGATGACCTTCTACACTCACCGGCCACTTTATTAGGTACACCTGTCCAACTGCTCGTTAACACTTAATTTCTAATCAGCCAATCACATGGCAGCAACTCAGTGCATTTAGGCATGTAGACATGGTCAAGACAATCTCCTGCAGTTCAAACCGAGCATCAGTATGGGGAAGAAAGGTGATTTGAGTGACTTTGAACGTGGCATGGTTGTTGGTGCCAGAAGGGCTGGTCTGAGTATTTCAGAAACTGCTGATCTACTGGGATTTTCACGCACAACCATCTCTAGGGTTTACAGAGAATGGTCCGAAAAAGAAAAAATATCCAGTGAGGCGGCAGTTCTGTGGGCGGAAATGCCTTGTTGATGCCAGAGGTCAGAGGAGAATGGCCAGACTGGTTCGAGCTGATAGAAAGGCAACAGTGACTCAAATAACCACCCGTTACAACCAAGGTAGGCAGAAGAGCATCTCTGAACGCACAGTACGTCGAACTTTGAGGCAGATGGGCTACAGCAGCAGAAGACCACGCCGGGTGCCACTCCTTTCAGCTAAGAACAGGAAACTGAGGCTACAATTTGCACAAGCTCATCGAAATTGGACAATAGAAGATTGGAAAAACGTTGCCTGGTCTGATGAGTCTCGATTTCTGCTGCGACATTCGGATGGTAGGGTCAGAATTTGGCGTCAACAACATGAAAGCATGGATCCATCCTGCCTTGTATCAATGGTTCAGGCTGGTGGTGGTGGTGTAATGGTGTGGGGAATATTTTCTTGGCACTCTTTGGGCCCCTTGGTACCAATTGAGCATCGTTGCAATGCTACAGCCTACCTGAGTATTGTTGCTGACCATGTCCATCCCTTTATGACCACAATGTACCCAACTTCTGATGGCTACTTTCAGCAGGATAATGCGCCATGTCATAAAGCTGGAATCATCTCAGACTGGTTTCTTGAAGATGACAGTGAGTTCACTGTACTCAAATGGCCTCCACAGTCACCAGATCTCAATCCAATAGAGCATCTTTGGGATGTGGTGGAACGGGAGATTGGCATCATGGATGTGCAGCCGACAAATCTGCGCCAACTGTGTGATGCCATCATGTCAATATGGACCAAACTCTCTGAGGAATGCTTCCAGCACCTTGTTGAATCTATGCCACGAAGAATTGAGGCAGTTCTGAAGGCAAAAGGGGGTCCAAACCGTTACTAGCATGGTGTACCTAATAAAGTGGCCGGTGAGTGTATATGTCAGGGTACTACTGTGTTCTTGAATTATCTGTGCACTTGTTGCACCTTGTGATTCTGCCGACAGCGCAGACTGGCGCGTTGTGTGTCTGTGATGGTCTTTTGTCATAGATTGGGTATGTAAACAGTGGCATATATGTCCAGTGTCTATCAGAATGTTTATGCACTTTCCACTTGGTGCTCCTAAGTGTGAAACTGTGTCACTGGGCAGGAATAAACCCTCTCTCTTCTGACTGCAACTGTCGTCTCCTCAGTTCTTTGTCCAAGTTAGAGTAATCTAACAGGGTTCTCATCAATTCTTCAAGTTTCCCTTGATTCTTTGTCCTCAGATCAATGAACAGATGGTATGTGGTGGGTGCTGCAGGATCTTTTCTAGATTCCTGGGTTGCTACACAAGATGAAGACATTTAAAAATGAACCTGACTGCAGTCTAGAAGAACAAAAAAGGGAAGCAGCAAGCCTCCATTTTAATGTCGCAAATTTACAACAGAAACATCACAGGCGAGAGAAAAGTCACCAGAGAAGAGACGTCGCGAGATTTTTAAAAACGCTCTCTGCGTCATAGTGCACAGTGAACTTACATGCGGGCTCTGGCTACTCTGAAGCCCATTGGCAGTCCCACTTTGGCAAGGGTGTTCTGAAGAGTGCTGGCCTCGCCGAAGTTCTGACGAGTGTGGAAGAGAAGCCATCGATTGAGCTGAGGAGCACTGATCAGAGCTTGCCTAGACACATGATTGGACCAGTTGCCTTTGACAGCATCATATGAATACTAGGAGGAAAAAAATGACAGTTTAGTTACCATATTACCTTAAGAAAGTCAATATATACGAAACAACAGGGCCGTTTCCTTTTCCAACTTTTTCAGGGTTCCATGCCAGATTGTGTGTGTGTGTGGGGGGGGGGGGGTATTTTGTAAACAAAAAAAAAAAAAGCTCAATCAATCCTTTACCCCCCCTCTTGAGCTAGATTAAGTTTTTACTGTAAAATACAAAGTAGAGCCTACCCGCACAACAGTGTTGTTGTCCAATTAGTAGAAAATAAACCATTACAGAGAACAACAATGTAACCAGTATCTAGATGAACACGGGAAATCTGACTAACCCAAATTTAGCAAGAGGAAAAAAAAAACAGTTTAAATTCACCAAGAAAAAAGGGTCACAAATTTGCAACTTTCTTTGTGAATTTGTTGAGGCGGAAGAAAAAAATGTTGCAAATTTACCAAGACAAAAGCCAAACATGCAACAAAAGTTGGAAATTTGCCGAGGGGCAAAAAACTCAAGACATGGGGGAGGGGGGGGGTAGATACTGTGCATCTGGAAAGTATTCACAGCGTTTCCCTTTTTCCACATTTTTTTATGTTACAGCCTGATTCCAAAATGTATTAATTTTTCCCCTCAAAATTCTACACACAATACTCCATAATGATAATGTGAAAAGAAGAGATTTTTGCAAATTTATTAAAAATAAAAACTTAAGAAATCACATGCACATAAGTATTCACAGCCTTTGCCATGAAGCTCAAAATTGAGCTCAGGTTCATCCTGTTTCCACTGATCATCCTTGAGATGTTTCTACAGCTTCAATGGAGTCCACCTGTGGTAAATTCGGTTGATCGGACATGATTTGGAAAGGCACACACCTGTCTATATGAGGTCCCACAGTTGATGGTGCAAGTCAGAGCACAAACCAAGCATGAAGTCAAAGGAATTGTCTGTAGGCCTCCGAGACAGGATTGTCTTGAGGCACAAAACTGGGGAAGGGTTTAGGAACCACCAGGATTCTTCCTAGAGCTGGCCGGCTGTCTAAGCTGAGCAATCGGGGGAGAAGGGCCTTAGTCAAGGAGGTGACCAAGAACCCGATGGTCACTCTGTCAGAGCTCCAGTACTCCTCTGTGAAGAGAACCTTCCAGAAGGACAACCATCTCTGCAGCAATCCACCAATCAGGCCTGTATGGTAGAGTGGCCAGACAGAAGCCATTCCTTAGTAAAAGGCACATGGCAGCCCTCCTGGGGTTTGGCTCTGGTCTGATGAGACAAAGATTGAACTCTTTGGCATGAATGCCAGGCACCATTCATAACCACGCCAATGGTGGTGGCAGCATCATGCTGTGGGGATGTTTTTCAACGGCAGGAACTGGGAGACTCGTCAGGATAGAGGGAAAAATGAATGCAGCAATGTACAGAGACATCCTGTATGAAAACCTGCTCCAGAGCGCTCTTGACCTCAGACTGGGGTGACGGTTCATCTTTCAGCAGGACAACGATCCCAAGCTCACAGCCAAGATCTCAAAGGAGTGGCTTCAGGACAACTCTGCATGTCCTTGAGTGGCCCAGCCAGAGCTCAGACTTGAATCTAATTGAACGTCTCTGGAGAGATCTGAAAATGGCTGTGCACCGACACTTCCCATCCAACCTGATGGAGCTTGAGAGGTGCTGCAAACAGGAATGAGCCAAACTGCCCAAAGATAGGTGTGCCAAGCTTGTGGCAACATATGCAAAAAGACTTGAGGCTGTAATTTCTGCCAAAGGTGCATCAACAAAGTATTGAGCAAAGGCTATGAATACTTATGTACATCTGATTTCTTAAGTTTTTTATTTTTAATAAATTTGCAAAAATTTCAAAAAAAAAAAAAACTTTCACATTGTCATTATGGGGTACTGAGTGTAGAATTTTGAGGGAAAAAATGAATTCAATCCATTTTGGAATAAGACTAACAAAATGTGGAAAAAGTGAAGCAATGTGAATACTTTCCACATGCACTGTATTTATGAAAAAGCTTCAAATTTAAAATTCTTTCAGATTTGCACAAAAATGTTGAAAATTCATAAAGTCAAATGTAGGCGGAACAACTTCCAAATTAGAAAAGAGTAAATTCACAAAAATAAAGTTGCAAATTTAAAAGAAGAAGGCTGAATGTAATTTTCAGTCTAAAATGATCAGGGTGAACTTGTATCTAGCAGCTACATTTGTGTACTCTGCTGTACAGGCAGAAACGGCTCTGAATAAACACTTTACCGATGTTCCTCTCTGGGCCAGACTCTCCACTGGAAGAACTCTGCCTGTCAGATTTAGAAGCCGAGTATCAAAGTTCAGTCCCCACTTGTGCAACTCTTCCTGTGCATCTTGATTTCTACAGAAACATTCAGCAATGAAGACCAAACAAATGATTATTCTGCCAAAGGATCTTCATAAATTGTTATTCTGGTATTTGCATATAAAATGAGGGGAAAAGCAACTAAATGAAGGCAACTCATGAAGATAGAAAATTCACTTCATTTCTGTCTGTATTGACAATACTAAAATTATGAGAAAGGTGAAAACTTGGGGGAAATCTGGTCATTTATTAGGGTGCTGGACAAAATATAGTGAAGGGCCATGTGTGCCCCCCCCCCCCCGGTCTTGTTCATGACACCTGTGTACTTGTAACTAGTTAATCAAACCTATGACTGTAGCAGGGATGCAGCCATCACTCACCTGTGGATAATACTCATAAAGCTGGTGAGACGTCCCTCCCTCTGGACTGCAGTCAGTCTGGTGTAGTTACTCAGGTCTCTCATGATCCTGTTGTCACTTCTCATCTTATCAGTCAACCCTGAAAAACAAATACATTTTTCTCAACCATTTACACATTTGTCCTCAAATTCACACATTTTTCCCCCTCAGCTTTTTCAAGTCTCAAAAACCACTCAACTAGCATCTACACCAACCTTCTATTTAGTGTTATCAAGGACAGACACCTGAAGCCAATTCAGAATCACCACATTGTGGGAGGAAATCTGAGTAAAACAAACTCCAGGAGGCGTGAACCTAGTGTTTCCCCAACTACTGAGCCCCTCCTACCTCCCCTAGAGTGTCAAGTTCATCTATCTAAATTCGGGCTGCAACTAAAGATTATTTTAGTAGTCGACTAATCTAATGACTCCCCCCCCCACCCCCCCGAGTCGACTAATCACGTTTATTTTTCTCATGTCCACCATCTCTGCTTCTTGTTGGGGCTCTAGTCTAGGGCATATTTTACCTCAGCCGCTGTTTAATACTTTTTAATGTTCCGTCTCCCTTGGGCGGGAGCCATTTAAGTGCCATTTTGCCTCAGCTGGACACAGTGTAACACAGTAACTAATATTCAGAATGAGGGCTAATATTAAAGATGAAAAAGCGATAGCGACTCCTGTAATTCAGTCATTTACTGCATTCAACACGTTAGCCATGACAGCTCAACCCTCAGCAACCAGAGAGCTTATTGTCAAACAGGTAAGCTAAAATTAACAGCACATACTAACAGTATTGTCATTTAACGCTTGAAGCAGTTGGCCATTGAAAATAAGCAGCGCTAACTTTCTTTATTTACCAAAACTTACCCAGCAGACGATAATGTTGTGGCTCCCGGGTGTCGTTTTAGATGCTCATGCATCACTGTAGTGCTACCGTGGTTCGAGAGATCTGCCTTGCAAAGTCTGCATTTTACTCGTTTTGTGTTTTTCTCTTCTCTAAAATGTTCCCAAACAAAGTTCTGGTCTGCTTTTTATTAATCCACTTTGACATTCCCCATACTCTTCTTTGCTGGAAACTGTCTACGCATGCCGGACAACAGAAGCGCTACTGCCCTCAGCAGTTTTGGTCATGCATTGCAGTTACAGCTGAACATTACCACGGCATGCATATAAACTTTACGATTAAATGATTTGTTGACAAATTTTTGTCAACGTCATCGACGTCAACTAATCGTTTCAGTCCTAATCTAGATGCAAGGAATCTGTAAAAGGGTAGTCCCCACAAGTGATGAGCAGAAGATTGGTCCTCATCAAACATGAAAACAAGTATGTATGTTCCTGTCTTTCTATTCTTGTGTGGACCACCCCTTGACAAACCACCTTTTTTGTGAAGATTTGGCCTGGTCCTCATAAGGAAAAATGCTAGAACTGCTAGGATCCATTCCCCAAAGTGCAAGATACACCACTATGAATACAAGTCATAAAAGATCACACACAAGTGATCTGACAAGGGTTCTGAAACTGTCGCCAATATTGGATGTCTCATTCATTTCCAATAATTGGGTATTCTGTATTTTTTTTTTTTTTTTATAAATACAGCACCAGAACACCACGATTCCTTTAAGAGTTTGTTGTTGTCGTCGTCTACCCACCACCCCGGACTGTAAAGCTAGAGCAAACACTGAAACCTGTGAGGAAGCAGAACTCTGGGATCAGCATGACGTCCTCCTCGGTGGTCCCTCCTCCTGACAGACGTTTCTTCAGTTTGGTGACCAACAGGGGCTGAGTCTCATCACTGATGTCCAGATTATATTGCTAAAAAAAACAAAAGATCACCAATATTTATTTCAAAAACCAGTAGACAGGAAGTTGGACTGCAACACAACATTCTTAAATGCTTCAGGTTTGCATACCTTCTACCATTTATACTCCACTAGAATTCTACCGTTACTGTAGAATTCCAAACACACTTAAACAATTAAACTATTGGCACGTATCAGTTATAAGTTCACTTTAATTCAACAATCAAACTCTTCTGAGCCACAACAGTTAATTTTTTTGACCTTTAAAATACCAATTATGCTGCTTACAGTTTTATATACAGCACTGAATATGAGAAATGTAGTTTGTGGCATTTATGACTTCATGCTGCAACAGTTAAAACTGATGGAACTTCATTGCCATTATGTGTTGCAACAAATTAACCAGACTGCAGCACAAAAAAATTAACTTGCTACCACTGACTATTCAGTAGTTTATTAGGTTTCAGTAGTTCTGACTCAGCAAAATTGTGGCTGAGAAAGCGTATCAATTACCCCCACCTCTGAGTGTTGACAGTAAATCAGAATCTGCAAATTAAAATGTTTCCACATAGTTTGTAACAGAAACCAGCTGCCTTTCAGCCATTATCAACTTCTGTTAAACACTGTACGTGTGTTGAACCAAACACCAGAGTGTCTCATTTCCACGAAAATTCTTCCACTGAGAGCACAGTACTTACCGTCTTGTAGTAGGTCTGGAAGGAAACGTCCACGGCTCCCTTTCTGAAGGTGTTGTCGGGATGGTGGTCCCAGGCAATAGCAGAAATCCGGTACGTTTTGTTGTTGTACCTTTATATATTTGACCAAAAAAAGTCAGTCTGACCAGTCGCAACATTTGTGTACCATTTTCTGGCTCCTCCTCACCTTGTGAGGACTATGATGTCGACCAGCTCCCGTTGGCAGACCTCAGTGAAACGGTGGCCCACCCTCTGCTTCAGGTTTCTTATCAAGTCTAGGACCGTCTCGCTGCGCAGCAGCTTGTGGCTTATGTCTGTGCACATCATGATGGATGACTCGTACCTCAATATGGTGGTGGTGTAGCCCGGCCAGATGATCAGTCTGAGGCAAAACAAGGAAAAAGCATTACTTAAGTTGTGCACGTCATGACAAAAACAAAAGCGCTGATATACCTGTGCTTTTCGACGTCGATTGGGTCATTGGGGTTGTAGAAGTTCCGTCCAACCTGCGTCATATTCAGCATTTTCAGGACTCTAGAAATTAAACACCAAAATAAAACGTTTGGAGTGATTCCAGTGACCCCCACAAGCTTTGAGGTTACAGTGAGGTCTATGTATGCAAAAACTACATCTGACCAATGTTTAGAGCAGGGGTCTGCAACCTGCGGCTATGGAACATGTGGCTCTTTCACCCATAAGAGTGGCTCCCTGAGGCCTCGAGGAAAGAAAACAAACCTTCAAATTTACAAAAAAGGTTGCAACATTTAGGAGAAAATATCCTAAAAAGCAGAAAATGAGAAAACCTGAAAACCCACAAATTTGCAAGAAAAAAAAAAAATAAATAAAAATTTCTGGAAAAGAAACCATAAATTTACCACAAACATGGTGTTTTGAGAAAAATGTAATAAGTTTATGTAAAAAATGCTGCCGTTTTACTTTTATGAAAAATTACAACAAATTTAGGGATAATGTTGCAAAAAATTGGCAGGAAAAAGTCAAATTTACCAGAAGGTACAATTTATTAGAAAACTGCTGCAAATTTAAATGAAAAAAAATGTAGTTTTTACCTGAAAAGGGTTACAATCCGACAAAAACAAATCTCATGAGAAATGCAGAAAATTATGCCAAAAATATGAAAATTTATGGAAACCCTGCAACTTTATTGGGGAAAAACATGAACCTTTAATGGAAAAAGTCTTCAATTTTTTTTATTCAATTCAACTTTATTTATATAGCACCATTTCACAACAATAGTCATCTCATAGCACTTTCAAATGTAGGGGAAACCCCAATTGCAGAAAAACCCCAGCAATCAGGCGATCCCCTGTGAGCAAGCGCTTGGCGACGGTGGAGAGGAAAAACTCCCTTTTAACAGGAAGAAACCTCTAGCAGAACCAGGCTCAGGGAGGGGCAGTCATCTGCTGCGACTGGCTGAGGGGATACAGAAGATGAAAAGAACAGACATATAGAGAGCAAACATTAAAGGAGTGAAGCCAAGTACATTACTGGAGGTCCCCCGGCAGTCTAAATTTATTAGCAGCATAACTAAGGGAGGGTTTAGAGACACATGATCCCTCCCTAATCGTAGGCTATATCGAAAAGAAAGGTTTTTACCCTATTCTTAAAAACAGAGATTGAGTCTAACTCCCAAATCCAGATTGGTAACTGGTTCCACAGGAAAGGAGCTTGATAGCTGAAGGCTCTGCCTCCCATTGTACTTTTGGAGATTCTAGGTATTACAAGTAATCCAGCATTTTGGGAGCATAGTGCTCTTTTAGGATGACAGGGTAGTATCAGATGTTTTAAATAAAAAGGGGCCTGATTGTTAAGAGCTTTGTAAGTGAGAATCAGAATGAACTTTATTGCCAAGCATGCTTTTACACATACAAGGAATTTTACTTGACATTAAGGTGCGCTCATGTTAAGCGCTCCCTAATGACGCGGCAGCCGACAGGCGCCTCATACAGTGGGGGTAAAGAGGGGGAGACACATTGGGCAGAGAGAAAAAAAGCATAGTTATCAAAATAGAGCTCAAGTGAGCAAGATTATGATCATAGAAAAAACCCTCTAATTGCACACTTAGACAAGTTACAGTCCCACACATTAACAGAGCAAGTTGAGAGAGACCAGTGTGTGTGTGTCAGTCATGTGATATTCATGGATGCAGTGTAAGTGTCAGTTACTGGTGAACAACAAAATTCCTCCCCTAAGCAACGACTAGATGTTATGTCCATGGTATCCTAAACATAGATAACATGTCCACAAAAGTTCATCTCTCTTCAGTGCATGTCAGATGGTAAAATTCCATGCTAGTCACAAGATGACGCTGTCCATAGAGAGTTCAGATTGCTGCACATCAGAATGTTTGGGTTAGAGAAAACCCAAAACTCCCTTCAGCCTTATCTTTTCTCCTGGAGGAATGAATTCTCCCAAGGATGCCGAATCAGAGCCTGATAAGCACAGTTCACTTGGAGCATAGAATTTTCACCTCACATGCGATTCTGTGCATCGCAATTTGCATTTACATTCCCAGGCTTTAAAATCATTCCCTGGAGAGCACCCAGCGACTCAGATGTTTCCCACCTTCCGATTCAGTTCGCCATTAACCGCTATCAGTGCCCTCCCCAACTGGTCGAATTGTTGAAGGAGCTTTGTCGGGTCCACATTTTGACTAGCTCTTTCCAACTTTTTTAGTTTCCGATACACCAGGAAAACTCCAAAGCCAAACAGCAGAAATCCTGTGATCATGAAGTCAAACAGGTAGATGTCTTCCACATCTTCAATCGAAAGATCACACAGACATGAGTTTCCAATTGTCCCATGGGTCTCTCACATAACCCGCAGCCGAAGTGCCTGCAGGACACTTGGGCTCCCCCGGGCCCGATTTTCTGTTTGAAAAAGTGGTGTCAATTGCATTTAAAGCCCAGCTCACCAATTCCATAATTTTCCGTTTGGATCGAGATGCAGCGAGAAGAAGAGCGAGACACAGACAGGACACAGCAAGCTGGGATCAGTGAAGGGAGGAGAAGAAATGCGTCTGCTCTCTCTGAAAGCTGGAAGAAGAAAGGATTTTAAACTCAACTCTCAACTCTATGGGAAGCCAATAAAGAGAGGCCAAAACCAGAGAGATATGATCTCTCTAGCACCTGTTAAAACTCTTGCAGCAGCATTTTGGATCAACTGAAGACTTTTTAAAGATATTTTAGGACAACCTGATAATAAAGAGTTACAATAATCTAATCTAGAGCTAACAAAAGTGTGGATCAGTTTCTCAGCATCACTCTGAGACAAGATGCTCCTAATCTTGGCAATGTCACGCAAATGATAGAAGGCAGTCTTAGAAACAAACTTAATATGTGAATTGAAAAACAGATCTTGATCAAAAATAACTCCAAAGTTCCTCACAGAACTATTCACAGAAAGAGTAGCCACATCCAAACTAAGAGTTTGATTTGGAAAGGTATTTCTAAGGTTTTCTGGGCCAACAACAATGACTTCAGTCTTATCTGAATTTAATAGCAGAAAATTACAAGTCATCCAAGCTTTGATTTCCTTAAGACAGGCTAACTTGGCTAACTGATTATTATCATCTGGCTTCATTGACAGGTATAATTGTGTGTCGTCTGCATAACAATGAAGATGTATACAGTGCTTTCTAATGATGTTGCCTAACGGAAGAATATATAAACTAAAAAGAGTACGGCCTAGCACAGATCCCTGTGGAACTCCGTGACTGAGCTTAGAGTTGGAAGAAAACTCATTATTGACATGAACAAACTGAAGCCGATCAGAAATAAGATCTAAACCACTGCAGCGAAGTTCCATTAAGTCCAATATAGTGTTCTAATCTATCAAGTAGAATATCATGGTTGATGGTATCAAAGGCTGCACTAAGGTCTAAAAGGATAAGTACAGAAACAAGTCCATTATCAGATGTGATAAGGAGGTCACTAGTGACCTTCACTAAGGGTGTTTCAGTACTATGATGGATTCTGAACCCAGACTGAAACTCTTCAAATAAACCATTTCCCTGCAAGTGGTCAAATAATTGCATATCAACAACTCTAAGATTTTTGAAATGAAAGGCAGATCAGAGATTGGTCGATAGTTAGCTAAAACTCCTGGATCAAGCGTTGGTTTTTTGAGTAAGGGTTTAATTACAGCAGTTTTAAAAGCCTGCGGTACATGGCCTAATGTTAAAGAAGAATTGATTATTTGAAGAATATGGCTACTAATAAATGGGAAGACTTTTTTAAATAACCTGATAGGAATAGGATCTAAAAGACAAGTTGAAGGCTTGGATGAGGAAATGATTTTATCTAACTCTAAAAGGTCAATTGGAGTAAACCTATCCAAACAGATATCAATTGAAGGAGTTGTAGTCGTTACTGTATTTAACCTCTTGCACTCCGGGATACCGCGGGCGGTCATGTCTCTATGTCCTAGCGCGCCCTCGTGCGCACTAGGACGCACACTGTGCGTCTCAGAGCGCACTGGAAAAAAAAAAAAAAAAAAGCAGCACTTCCGTTCTTCCACTACAGACACAGCCGCGAACAGAAAGCCAAAGGAGTGCTTTGACTGGTTTAGATGTGACTGACCTCTCATTCGACTAATAAGAGCCTTGAATTGGGTTTCTGAAACCTTGAAGAACCAATGACTGAAAACCAAGCAAGAAGGACCCGCCTACCAATGGCTGCGAATACAGCGAGCCAATTGAAGCAGAGAAGTTCCACGCTTGAAAGCGTGCGTCCCGTGCGTAAAATCTGTTTTGTGTAAGCCGCTGGGTGACACACACGTGTTCGCCAGTCTTTTTTTCTTACTACTGTTCTTATTTGTTTTGAAAAATCGTTCGCCAAAACCACAATCATGGAAGCACAAAACCGCAATAATGGAATCATGGTTTGACCGGGTCGCGTGACCAGAACCACGAGTCGTAACAAGCGGACCAGCGTCATGTTCGTCTGACAATGAGGAAGAGAAGTTCGCCAGCGACACTGCTGTTGTGGACAGGTAAGTGTTATAAGCCAAATTATTCTTTATCCCTGAAAATTGTAATCAAAATGACTTTTGACCGATCGGTAAATTACAACTGTGCGTCATCGCCACGACGGACCGGTCCGTGCGCCGCGTCCGGACCGTGAACGCCCCCCCCCCCCCGCTACCCTTCTGTAGCGGATTGCAGTTATATTGCAGATATTTTAGTACAACTGTGCGTAGTAGACCGCAGGGACTGTGCGCCGCGGTCGCCACATCACCACATGACTGTTCCGTCACGTGGCGATGGACGATGTCCATCCTCTGTAGTGGGGGGTGGGAGTTGTTATCCTCTACATTACAGATATTTTAGTATAATTTTTAGTGCACTGTAGGTTATTTTTTCTTGTTAAAAAAAAAAAAGCCACATTTTTTACGTGGCATGCTTCTTTGTGTGTGGGGGCTTGTTTATTCATTCATGAATGAATGAATAAACAACCCCCCCCACACACACACACACACAGCCCTGAGCGTCACCTTTCATTAGAGCCCAAGATCAAGCTTCTATATTGAATCATTCAAAAGTTAGACGTTTTTCTATACTGTGCCATTTGGCACAATTTGGCACAGTTCAAAAACGCCTGGGAACAACCTGACAAAAAAAAGCTGTGTAATATATTCATTTTTTGTGGTATTGTTACAAAATTTTGACCTCAGCGGGATAACACTTGGTTCTACATTTCTGTTGCATTTTCCAGCCTGGATATGACAGATGTGTGTTATTTGCAAGCATTTGTATCCAAAAAAAACACCCAGGCGAACTTTATTTTCTTCAAGTTCAGTATGATTAGATGACTGTTACTCAGTGGCAGGAGCACTTTGAGAGATTATGACTGTTTTGCCAAAAAATTCAAAGTGTTTTCTTTTAAATGAGACCAACCCCATGAAGATGCTGCAAAGGGTTGAAGAACAGCTTTTGATTTACTTTGGGTATGTTATTTTTAGGCGTTTTTAGGGAAATTGACCAGAGTGCAAGGGGTTAAGTTTACGGTGGGAAGAATCTGACTGATTTTATCTCAGATGAAATTTTACGATTGAAAAAGTTCATAAAGTCCTGACTAGTAAGCTCTAGGGGGATGCGAGGATTGACAGAGTCCTGACTCTTTGTCAGCCTGGCTACAGTGCTGAAAAGAAACCTGGGATTATTCTTGTTCTCTTCTATTAATGCAGAGTAATAACTTGTTCTAGCATTTCTAAGAGATTTTTTATAAATTAAAAGATGATTTCTCTAAGCTGAATAGATTTCATCTAAATTAGAGGAACACCATTTTCTTTCTGACGAGTCTTCTCTTAAGCTACGAGTTTCTGTGTTAAACCAAGGGGTTAGAAATCTGATTGGACTTTGTCTTTTTTAAAGGGGCCACCAAGTCTAGAGCCTGATGCAGAGAAGCTGTAACACTATCTACCATGCTATCAATTACGGAAGGAGCAAGCTCTCCGTCGCTTATTTCCGTTGTGTTGACACATGGCATAGAGGAGACAATCTGCATAAATTTGGTAACATCTGACAGACATTTGCTGTAGTAATTTTTCTCTTTAGGAATCAAATAGTCAGAATAGTGAAATCAAAGGTTAACAGACAAGTCTGACAGTACAGGATTATGAGGAGACACTACCAGATTTTCTACTTCTATGCCATATGTCAGAACAAGGTCCAATGTGTGGTGGAGACAATGGGTACAATTTTCTACTTTCTGGGAAAACCCCATCGAGTCTAATATTGAATTAAATGCCTTAAGACAGTCACTATCTACATCTACATGTATATTAAAATCCCCTACTGTAATTATTCTGATTTCAGCACTAAATCTGCCAAGAATTCGGCAAATTCGGATAAAAACTGAGTAGGCTGGGGGAGGACGGTAAACTATGGCAAAGAAAATTGGGTTTAAGCTAAGATTGCGAACATGCCCAATACTGAGGACCAGGCCCTCAAAGGAATTAAAACATGTTTTTTGCTTTGCATTAACTAGTAATTTAGAATGGTAAATTGCCGCTACTCCTCCTCCATGACCAGAACTTCTGGGATTTTCATAGTTTAGATAACCAGAGGGAGTTGATTTATTTAAACCAACATAATCCTCTTGCCCTAACCAAGTCTCTGTAAGGGATATTAAATCAATCTGATGATCAGTTAACAGATCATGGACTAGCAGAGACTTGGGAGTTAGAGACCTAATGTTTAACAAACCACACTTAATTTTTAAATTATGAGAAGGAAAAGAGGCCAAATCATTAAATTCAGAGACTTGATGTTTAATTTGAGTTTTACCAACTTTTTAATCACAAATTTTCATCACATTTTACAATTTTGCATAAAAATGTTTTGCAAATTAAAAAGCTACGAGAAAAAGGAACAATTGTGAGAAAAGGATGACAAATTTAGAATAAAATTTAAAAAAGCCTCTTAATCCTGATGCCATGCATTGTAGCTGTAACCAGTTTTACCAGTTTAGTTTTAGCTTTTTTAGGATCCGAATTTGTGGCGCCATGCAGACTTAATACAACAAAAATACAAAAAAAAATAAAATCTGTGGCGCTCTGTGCAGTACATACAGGTTGCCAACCTCCCCACTATAACCTTTCCAGGTGAACTTAATTTAACCTTCTGACCTTTTGAATGCACATATCCAACTGTTCAATGTTTCAGTACTTTTTGCACAACTTGCTGTTCTCTAACAAGGTGCTTCACGGCAAATTTCACAACAGGAGTTTGATCCATAAATCAATAAATTTTCTGGTTCAATTAGAATTGGTATTTAAACAGTCCTCTACATCATGCTGTTCACATTTTGACATCATGAGACCAAGACGAGACAATCAACAGTACCTCGTTACTGCAAGGCTTCAAACAGGATGTTCTCAGAGCGAAGTGGCAACTGAGCTTAGAGTATCACAGTGTCATCAGCAGGTTGCAACAGAGATACAGAGAAACTGGAAGAGTGACAGAAAGGTATAGAAGTGGACGTCCTTTGGCTACATCCCACGCTGATGACTACTTCATTGTGAACAGTGCGCTGTGGAACCGGATGATGAATGCCACTCAACTCCAGGCCATTCAAAACCATTCACATCAGCGTGGTCTGCATGCTAGAAGACCTGCAAGGGTACCTGACCACACCAGACACTGGTGTCATGTTGCATGGGCCAGGGAGCATTTATGCTGGACAAAGGACCAGTGGGGCTCAGCGTTGTTCTCTGATCAAAGTCGATTCACGTTGAGCAGAAATGATGGCTGCCAATGATGTTGAAGATGTCAAGGAGAGCACTATGCATCAGCCACTGTTGTCACCAGACAAGCCTTTGGTGGTGGTGGTGTTGCAGTCTGGGCAGATGTGTCTAGTCAATACAGTACTGCCCTACACCCTGTGAATGGTACAGTGACAAGCAGATACTCCCTCAATAACATCATTAATCCAGTCATTATGCCCCTGCATGAACAACACAGGCCTAATTTCATCTTCATGGATGACAATGCTCCAGTTCATTAAGGTCACATCATTAGCGAACAGCTGTTGGAGGATGGGGTACCTCAAATGGAGTGGCCTGCTCTTTCTCCAGACTTGAATCCCATAGAAAACCTATGGGGGGTGGGGGTGGGGATCAGCTGAGTCAATGTGTAGAGGCTTGTAACTCTGCACCCTACAAACTCAATGGCCTAAGGGCCGCCCCTCAGGAAGAGTGGAATGCCATGCCTCAACAGACAATAAGTCGACTTGTGAACAGCATGAGAAGTTGTCAAGCTGTAATTGATGCTCAAGTGTACATGACAAGTTACTGACACATTTTTTGTTGTGGTATACCCACCACTGTTAAATTAACTGTTAATTAAATAAATTGTTTTAGATGAGGAAATCACCATTGCATGCTTCCACTCAAATGCCCTACTTTCATGATACATCACTGTAGTGTGAACTTTATATTTTCCATAAACTTCACCTGAAAGCCAAATACCCATAACTTTTTGTGAGTAGTGCATGTACACATACATTTAAGGAGTTTTCACAGCATCATCAGCCAACAATGATCATGAGCTAAACAACTCCCCATAACAGCTGCGTGGTTCTCCACTGGTTTCCTTAAAGATTAAAACATCTGCCTGGTGGCCCTTTTCTCCCAATCCTCCTCTACTCCTGGTCTCTGATGTCTAACAGGTTCTTCATCATAAGGCTGTGGCCCCTCATGAATAGAGACTTATATTTTCATCATTTTTAGAGAATTAACTTGTGCAGCTTTTCATTATAGACAGTGAACAGGTGGTCTGTAGTTTCTATGACTGGCATTATAGCCAGGCTGCTGTTTTGAAGGACGGCCTGACACTCTGCCACAAAAATGACTTTGAAAGTTGTTCTGAGGCTTAGACAGCCACTTTTTGTAATATTTGTTGATAGTGTAGAGGCTGGGTTAATCATCTCAGACTGGATGCAGAGGGTAAACAGAAGGACAATAGGGATGGAGATTATGGTGAGGTAGCAGGAAGGAGTTGTGGGAGAAGGGACAAATGTATTGTGATGCGAGATGTCATGCAGATGTGAGATGGGCGGTTGATATAAAGGAGACCCCCTGGTGTATTGAGACATGCTTTTTCTATGTATGACTGATGTGAGAGTGAATAAAGTCGTCTGCTGCATAAATCTGTTTGGGTTATTTACACTCTCCACACTGGTGACCCCTTGACGAATTACAGAACACGAGGTAAGACCCCGGAGTCGGCCCGGACGGGAAGCCCCAACGACGCGGAAAACATCCCAGAGACGGCCCGGATAGGAAGCCCCAGCAACACATGTCCTGTTTCGGTCAAACTACCATACTTTTGGCTGCATGACCCGCGGTCTTGGTTCCACCACACCGAGGCTCAGTTCGCCCTCCGGGGAATAACGGCAGACGACACCAAATATTACTATGTGGTCGCAGCGCTGGATTCTCGCACGTCTCAGCAAGTAGCGAGCCTGCTCCAACAGCCTCCAGCCCACGACAAATACAAGGCTCTCAAGGCCACGCTGACCCGGGGCTACACGCTCTTGGACTGTGAGAGCAGAGAGGCTCCTGAGGCGCTCCGAGTTAGGAGAGGGGTCAGCAGTCGAACTGATGGAGAAGATGTTGGCGTTGATGGGCATGGACGACGGGCATTTTCTGTTTGCCCACCTTTTCCTCTGGAACCTCCCAACAGAGGCGAGAACGGTTCTTGCCAATTCGCTGTTGCTGGCCGCTCGTGACTACCGTGTGCTAGTCCAGGAGGCAGATCGGATCATTCTCAGCATCAGAGCCCTCACAGTGAATGCAACAGCGTCGGAACCCAGCGAGACGACCAGCGGAGGCGAGGAGCCACCGGGTGCAGCGGCAGCGGGGGCCAGGAAGCGCCAGAGACACGCTTTGCTTCTACCACAGCCGCTTTGGAGAGAACGCACGCAGATGTGAGCCACCGTGCAAATTCAAGTGTTCGGGAAACGCCAAGGCTGGCAGTCTGTAGCAGCTGCGACTGCCGGTGAAGAGAACAAGCTGCTCTACGTGACGGACTCGCGCTCAGGGAGACTGTTCCTCGTAGACACCAGAGCCCAGAAGAGCATCATCCTGCCGTCCTACGCCGACCGGCTAGCGGGAGCTAGTGGCCCCAGGCTGATAGCAGTAAACGGCTCGAACATTAAGACTTTTGGTGAGAGAACACCGACTGTATCCCTACATGGCCGTATGTACGAGTGGACTTTTGTCATAGCGGCATTGAGTTTCCCCATCCTGGGAGCTGATTTTCTGTGTGTACACGGGTTGCTAGTCGATGTTGCTAACAGACGCTTGGTTAATGCAATGTCTTTTGATTCTCTCCCATGTACAGCTCGAGGGGCCGGGCCAATAACACAAGCCAACGTCACAGCTCCAGGTGATAAATTCCACACACTGCTCACTCAGTTCCCAGCACTCACAGTCCCGACGTTTTCGGCGGCTATCGCTAAACACGGGGTGGAACACTTTATAACCACCACCGGGCCGCCTGTTTTCGCACGACCTCGGCACATGGACGCAGCTAAACTGGCCATAGCACGCAAGGAGTTTGCCAACTTGGAAAGGTTGGGCATCATCAGGCGATCGAACAGCCCATGGGCATCCCCACTACACATGGTCCCTAAAGGCTGAGGGATCGTGGCGACCGTGCAGAGATTTCCGCAGATTGAATAACGCCACAGCGCACGACCACTACCTGATTCCCCATATTCAGGATTTTTCCGTTCACCTCGCCGGAGCACACATTTTTTCTAAAATAGACCTGGTCCGCGGTTACCACCAGGTCCCAGTGCGCGCGGAGGACATACCCAAAACAGCGGTAATAACTCCGTTTGGCTTGTTTGAGTTTTTATGCATGCCCTTTGGATTAAAAGGAGCGGCACAGACATTCCAACGCATGATGGATGCGATGTTGCGCAATCTCCCGTTTGTGTTCGTCTACCTGGATATCCTGGTGGCCAGCGTGTCCGAGGACGAACACGTAACCCGCCTCAGGACAGTTTTCCGGAGGTTGGAGGAGCACGGGTTAATCAACCCGGCAAAATGCCAGATCGGCGTGACGGGGATTGATTTTTTGGGGCACCGCGTCTCACTGGAGGGAGCGATACCTTTGCCCGACGAAGTGCGCACCGTGGCGAATTTTCCCCAGCCTCAGACGGTCAGGGCGCTGCAAGAATTTCTGGGGATGGTTAATTTTTATAACCGGTTCCTCCCCCGCACAGCTCAACTCATGCAGTCATTGTACGCCGAGCTCAAGAAACCGAAACCCGCGGACAGAGTCGAATGGACTCTGGAGCGAGAGCAGGCATTCTGAGGTTAAAACAGCCCTGGCAAATGCCGCACTGTTGGCGCAGGATAGCACCCACTACCGACGCCTTGGACGTGGCCATCAGGGCCGTCGCGGAGCAACGTGTCGCCGGTTCTTGGCAGCCGCTCGCTTTTTTCAGCAGGGCCTTGCGCGACAGTGAACGTAAATACAGCACGTTCGACAGAGTTGCTGGCTCTCCACCTGGCTATATGCCACTTCCAGTTCTGGCTGGAAGGGCGCAGCTTCACCGCGTTCGTGGACCACAAGCCGCTAACGTACGTGATGGCCAAGGTTTCGGAACCATGGTTGGGCTGGCAGCAGAGACAGCTGGCCGCGATCTCGGAGTTTACGACCAATATTCAGCATGTGTCGGGTAAACTGAATGTGGTGGCAGACTGCCTCTCATGCGCAGTAGTGGCCCCGGTCTGCGTGGGGATAGATTATACAGCCATGGCCACAGAGCAGATTGGCGATACGGACGTGTGCGCGCTCCAGTCTGGACCAACATGGTTAAGGCTGGAGAGCAGAGTACTGCAAGATGGAAAGCCCCCCCCAATCTGTGACGTCTCCACGGGACGCCTGCGCCCGGTGGTCCCAGTTGCTTGGCGCCACCGCGTGTTTGAGTCAGTTCACGTTCTGGCGCACCCAGGAGTGCGCACGTCAGTCAAAATGGTGGGAGCAAAGTTCGTGTGGCCAGGCCTGCGCAAACAAGTGAAAGAATGGGCTGCAGCCTGCGTAGCGTGCTAACGAGCCAAAGTACACAGACACACGAAGGCTCCTTTGGAGCCGTTTCGTATACCAGCTAAGAGGTTCGACCACGTTCACGTCGACCTCGTGGGCCCCCTCCCGCCATCACAGGAGTGCACGCACCTTCTGACAGTGGTGGACCGCATCACACACTGGCCAGAAGCAGTCCCGCTGGCGGCAACCCCGTCTGCGGACGTGGCGCATGCTTTTTTGACTACATGGATGGCACGTTTTGTAATCCCGTCGGACATCACATCCGATAGGGGCCCTCAGTTTGTTTCCGACCTCTGGTCCGCGATGGCCCGTAGCCTGGGTGTTGCAATTCATCGCACAACCGCGTACAACCCACAGGCCAATGGGTTATGTGAGCATTTTCACAGGTCACTGAAAGCAGCGCTCAGGGCTTCGCTGACTGATGCAAATTGGGTAGACCGGTTGCCGTGGGTTTTATTGGGGTTGCGTTCCGCACCAAAAGAGGATCTGGATGCTTCCCCGGCGGAGCTCGTTTTTTCTCAGCCACTGCGGCTGCCCAGGGAATTTTTGCCAGATAATCCCACACCGGACAACTGTCCGTCTCAGCGTTTGCAGCATAGCGCAGACACAGGCACGCTGCCCGGCCCACCACTGTTTTCCACGCGCTTTTGTGCCAAAAACTTTAAAGAACGCGGCGTTCGTGTTTGTCAGGCACAATGCCCACCGCCCTCCATTGCGCCCACCCTACGATGGCCCGTTCAGAGTGCTGGAAACAGGGGGCAAACATTTTTTGTTAGACTTGGGGGGTCGTCAGGAGAAAATATGCATAGACAGACTTAAGCCCGCATTTGTGGTGGCGGACGAGCAAGTGAGGTTGGCTCGGGCCCCTCGGCGTGGAAGACCCGCACTGAGAACTCCCCAGGTAAACGATTCAGAGCAGCCACACGGGCAAGTCGATGGTCACCCCCCCCCCCCTCGCCATGGCCCACCCGCAGACAGACATCCCCAGGAGCCCCCCGCCAGCACAGCAGCGCCACGGAGGCAGTAAACCCCCGTTACAGCAGATATGGGAGGAGACTGAAGCCAAAAGGACGTGAGGACTGAAACTTGGTCTGAGATTCTGGGGGGTGGGGGGGGCGTGTGGAGGTTGGGTTAATCATCTCAGACTGGATGCAGAGGGTAAACAGAGATGGACAATAGGGATGGAGATTATGGTGAGGTAGCAGGAAGAAGGAGTTGGGGGAGAAGGGACGAATGTATTGTGATGCGAGATGTCATGCAGATGTGAGATGGGTGGTTGATATAAAGGAGAGCCCCTGGTGTATTGAGACATGCTTTTTCTGTGTATGACTGATGTGAGAGTGAATAAAGTCGTCTGCTGCATAAATCTGTTTCCATTATTTACACTCTCCACAATAGAATCATTTATCAGCATGTTACCAAACTGATGTGGTTAACCTGGGAATTGATCTTGTTCAGAAGACAATGTGGATCCAACCCAACAGTGATGAGTTTGGTCAGTGTAAAAAAAAAAAAAATTAAAAAAAAATTTACTATGTATTAATGCTGGCAACATTAGAATTCCCCCTTCATTAACTTGCAACTTTTTTTGTGTGGTGGGGGAGGAGGCAAGGTAACGAGGGGGAAGAGTTGCAATCTTATGGGGGAAAAAGCTGCAAATCAACAAGAAAAAAAGCTGTACATTTACAAGAGTTGCAAATTTAATATAAATCAATATTTGTCAAAACATGCCCATATATGGGCATGTTTTGAATTACTGTGTGGCAGTAATTCAGGTGCCGTCTCAGCTGTAAAATTAAGCCAACCTCACCTTCTGAAGAGGATATTATAAAACTGAAGGCAGTTCTCAGAGTCAGGTGGCAATTCATTGGTCAGTGTGATGGTTATCTGAAACTTCTCACCACTCCTGGTCTCACTGAGGACCGCCGTCTCCTAAACACAAGAGTTACAGGGTTTCAGTTCAGTGTATTCAATACAAATCTCTATATACAAACCAGAAAACATGTTTTGTGATGTTTAAGTAGGGCTGTATCCTTATTTACTGACACCTGTGCTTTACACTTTATGCTGCCCCCATGTATCAAGTTAAGAGTTCCCATTACAGCATTTCATGTAAGGGAGTTTGGCTCCCTCTAGTGGTGTAGGGAAAGCATCGTTTTGAACTGAGAAAGTATTGCACATGCGCAGTAATGATATGACCGCAGGACGGAGCAGAACGCCACTCATTGTACGAGCGCTGTTGATGTTGTTCAATTATCGGCGCCTTGGACATCATTAGTCTGTGAGTATGTGCATGGTTTGACAGTGTTAACAGCTACAATGAGAACTGCATGGTTGCATTGGTGTATTTTAAGCAATCTGACTAGTCTGTTGCCATCATTGTTACCAAGCTAAGCTAGAGCTAACGCTAATATGTGCTAAGCTAAATATGGTGACCATATCATTGACTGTGTGTATATGTTTACTTTGTTGCAGTTTTACACGGATGTAGGAACAAATGTAAACTGATGTAAAACCCTAAAGACGAGTGTACATCACGTTGAGTTCCTTGTGGGGCAGCTTCAATAAACGAGATAAAAGGAAACATCTTGTCATCATTGAGGCCTACACCACACGTGTTAGCTGTCTACTAGTCGAACACTGGGATACTCGATAGGAGGGCAGTAAACACTTAACATTTATTTAAAAATTCTCCAACAGCCATTCTGGGTTTCACATCACCTTGTCTAATCTGAGGGGCAGAAAAAGCAGCACCCCGTCAAAGACCCGCACTGGGCCAAGCATTTTGTCATGCTGATAAAGCAGAGCCGCCTTCAACTTTCGAGACTCTAAGGGCGGGTTGAAGCTGACGTGGTACTGGAACAGGAGCCACTGAGGCCGGGACACAATGCGGAAGAAGTTTGCCATCAGTGAAACCGGCGTGCCGTGTTGTCCTGAGGTAGACACACCAACAGAGTTTTAATGATGAACATTTGTGATGGTTGGGGAGGAAGTTAGCTTGTGGTGAAATACAAACAAAACCAACCCGTCTTTTTCTCCCTCACGTGTGCCATCTTCTGTCTGGTGTTAACCCCGACATCATGAATATTCCTGATGCCCCGTCCACGTTTTTCTTCCAGAGATGCCTGCTGAACTCCTGCAGTAATCTTCTGGACATCTTTGAACAAAAAAGAAAACCAATGGGTGGGGGGTTATTTTTTCTCCTTTTTGCACACAGAAATTAAGACTGAATGAGTTGGAGAAAAAAATATTTAACTTCTATGCTGTTCACACACAAGCAATAACCATTCAACATTATGACTAGTGATGGTATGCTTGACACCCCCCACTGGACACTGATTTGAGCAACATGGAAGTGTCGTGAGCAGAGTGTCGAGCACTGTGTCAACATGGCCACAGTCACGTGACCATAGCAAACGAGGCCCCGTTGTCACATTCCATGATTTGAGACCTGGCGAGAAATTTGAGGGGGTTGGGCATTGCATACGTCAATAGTGAAGGATTTAAAAGGGGTCTGATTCACCACTCAAACTGAGGGGTTTTTTGAGACGAGATTTGTTATTGCATTTGCTATTTTGAGTAGAAGTCGGGGACAGTATTACACAAGTTAGAAGGTTTAGTAACATTAAACAACATTACATGTACTAAATATTACACATTAGTGATGGTGAAACTGAGGCCTTTATAAAAAATTGAACAATTTGAGACAATAGCTTCATTGACAGCATTATGAAACATTTAATAAAGAGTGCCATCTGCTGAGTGTCAGAACTGCATCCGAGTAGAAAACCTGAAAAAAAAAAAAAAATCTCAATTTTCTTTTTTGAGCATTTGCCCATCCAAGGTCTATTCAAAATTGGATGAAAGCTTGATTATATGGGGACAAAAAAAAAAAAAAAAAAAAAAAAGCTGACCTCCTTCCATCCTTCCTCAACTGGGAGCTGAACTCCAATGTTTATAAAGTACTCAAAAAGTTAGGGATATTTGGCTTTCAGGTGAAATTTATGGAAAATGTAAAACGTTCACACTACAGTGATATTGTATTGTGAAAGCAGGGCATTTAAGCAGAAGCATGCAATGGTGATTTCCCTCATCTCAAACAATTTATTGAAACAAAAGCCACCAACAGTCATGGGTATACCACAACAAAAAAATGTCAACGTCTCAATAACTTGTCATGTGCCCTTGAGCATCAATTACAGCTTGACAATGGCGTCTCATGCTGTTCACAAGTCAACTTATTGTCTGTTGAGGCATGGCATTCCACTCTTTTTGAAGGGTGGCCCTCAGGTCATGGAGGTTTTGGAGTGCAGGGTTACAAGCCTCTACACAGCTGATCCCATAGGTTTTCTATGGGATCCAGGTCTGGAGAAAGTGCAGGCCACTCCATTTGAGATACCCCAGCCTCCAGCAGCCATTCCCGAAATGATGCGACCTTGATGAGCTGGAGCATTGTTGTCCGTGAAGATGAAATTAAGCCCGTGTTCATGCAGGGGCACAATGACTGGATTAATGATGTTATTCGGGTAGTATCAGCTTGTCACTGTATCATTCATAAGGTGTAGGGCAGTTCTGTATTGACTAGACACACCTGCCCAGACCGTAACATGGTGACAACAGTGGCTGATGCATTGCGCTCTCCTTGATGTCTTCAACATTGTTGGCAGCTATCATTTCCACTCAACGTGAATCGACTTTCAGAGAACAGCACTGAAGCCCACTGGGCCCTCGTCCAGCATAAATGCACCCTGGCCCATGCAAATGACGACGCCTGTGCCTGATGGTGTGGTCAAATACCTTTGCAGGTCATCTAGCATGCAGACCATGCTGATGTAAATGGTTTCGAATGATCTGACGTGACGCTTGGGTGCCTCACCTCCGTAAATGTGCCTGGACTTGAGTGGCACTCATCATCCAGTTCCGCAGGGCACTGTTCACAATGAAGCGGTTATCAGCGTGGGATGCGGCCAAAGGACATCCACTTCTATGCCTTTCTGTGACTATTCCAGTCTCTCTGTAGCAACCTGATGTCACTGACACTAACCTCAGTGGCCACTTTCCTTTGAGAACATCCTGTCTGAAGCCTCGCAATGGCAAAGTACAGGTACATCTCAAAAAAATTAGAATATCATGAAAAACTTCAATATTTTTTGTCACTCATTTCAGAAAGTGAAACCCATATATCGTATACTGCTGAGGTGTTATGAAGGTCCAGGTTGCTTTGATAGTGACCTTCAGCTAGTCTGCATTGTTGGGTCTGGTGTCTCATCTTCCTCTTGACAATACTCCATAGATTCTCTATGGGGTTTAGGTCAGGAGAGTTTGCTGGCCAATCAAGCACAGTGATACCATGGTTATTAAACCAGGTTTTGATGCTTTTGGCAGTGGGGGTGGGGGGGTGCCAAGTCCTGCTGGAAAATGAAATCAGCTTCTCCATAAAGCTCGTCAGCAGAGGGAAACATGAAGTGATCTAAAATTTTCCTGGTAGACGACTGCGCTGACTTTGGTCTTGATAAAACACAGTGGACAAACACTAGCAGAAGACCTGTTCAGATAAAAGTAAATTTCGCATTTCATTTGGAAATCAAAGTCCCAGAGTCTGGAGAAAGAGTGGAGAGGCACAGAATCTAAGTTGCTTGAGGTTTAGGTTGATGTTTCCACAGTCAGAGATGATTTGAGGAACCACGTCATACGCTGGTGTTTTTCCACTGTGTTTTATCAAGACCAAAGTCAGCGCAGTCATCTACCAGGAAATTTTAGAGCACTTCATGTTTCCCTCTGCTGACGAGCTTTATGGAAAAGCTGATTTCATTTTCCAGCAGGACTTTGCACCCCCCCCCCCCCCCACTGCCAAAAGTATCAAAGCCTAGTTTAATGACCATGACATCACTGGGGAACAGCAGGACCACATCTCTGTTGAGCCAGCATGACATTGGTTATGGAGGTAATTTCCACAAACCTTGATAATGTCAAAACAATTTGCTCTGCGTGTTACTGAACATGAAAAGCGCCACACATCCACCTCCTCTCTCTCCCTGTGACAGTGTTACCCAGACAGACCCAGGCCAGGTTAAAAAGACTTAACACCGACATAAAAAACATCCAAAGGAATTCTGCAGTGTGGAATTAATTATATTTTGTCCTTTTTTTGGGCTTACAGTTTGAAACATTTTAATACTGAAAATACAGTGTAGAGGCAGACTTTGTGAGATTGTTTTTCTAAATATTAATCTTTTTTTTAGAAATGCAATTTAGTTTGTTCTCCTGTAAATTATATGACTTTTGTTCAGAAAGATACAGAACTAAAAGCAGCTGAAACATCAGCTAATGATATTGGCCTGCTGGAGACAGCTGTGGTCATCCATGAAAAGATGACTTCTTAAAAGCACATTTTCAGAAAAATTTATCCATGTGAAAAAAAAGCCAGCATGGAGAACCATTTTACAATCAGAGGCCCTGAATCATAATTGTATCGTGAGGTGCCTAAAGACCCCCAGCTCAAATTTGGACCTCAGTTGGGGAGGAGGACTGACTTATCGAACCTCTTGCACTTTTAGTTGGTGACCCCTGATTTACAGCATTAAAGCCAGGACAACAGTCATGTGGCAATATCCTGACTAATCAATGTTGAATCAAATCTGGATCGGTTCCGAAATAATTGATGGCTTCCATGATCCTTTGACTTCTGGTCCAGTACCCACATGAGAGCTTTACTTGGGTTCTAATGACAATACTGGGTCTACTCTACTGAAAAGGTGTAAACACTGGAAAACATTCATTCCCTGGACGCTGAACACAGAGGACATGACTAACTGGAAACTACCTTCAGAAGAGGGTCTGGGGCCACCCCTCTGCCTCCCTCTCCCTCCTGGGTATTCTTCTGCTGGAGGTCCGGGAAATGGCTGTTGTTGCTGACCGAAGGAGGAACGGAAGAAAAAGAAATAAGTGAGTTTTCAATGTGCGAGTTTAAAGGGTCATTCACTGAGAAACTGTGTTCTTGAAATGCATCTATGGATCATAAGTTAAAAAAAAAAAAAAAAAAAACACACACACACCCCTAAATGCTCATTTGTACTCCAGGGACCGGCCATATCCTATTGATACTTTGTAAGACTAGTTTACATTAGTTGGCTCAGGCTCGATACCTGAGCTAGTAGGAGTGGGAGAATAATCATTTTTCTGATGCATCTTGATGCCAACGTGAACAATTCTGAATCTATGCACAGCTGGGACAGCGCGTGACATCCACTCAGTAACTGGCAGGCTGCAGACAGAACACCCAGATGCTCTCCTCCTCATCTCAGGCGATTTCAACCATATTTCACTGTCCCCCGTTCTACCCACGTTCACCCAGTATGTCACATGCCACACTAGAGACAATAAAACACTGGACTTATTCTATGCAAATACTAAGGAGGCGTACACCTCATCACCACTCCCCCCACTCGGGAGATCGGATTACAACTTGGTTCATCTCCGGCCGGAGTACAAACCCCTAGTACACAACCAACCTCCGGTCATGCGCACAGTGAAGCTATGGTCTGAGAAGGCAATGGACGCTCTAAAGGACTGTTTTGAAACCACTGCCTGGGAGCAGCTCTGCGATCCACATGCATCATAGCCTCTTTTCCACTAGCCCAGCACACCTCGGTACGGCTCGATTCACTTCAGTACGGCTCGGAATGCTTCTGTCTCCATTAGCACGGTGTTTGGCATGGGTGTTGTGCTGGGGTGGGTGGGTTTATAACAGCGAGGCGGTGCCACACTCCCGTGACGTAACGCACGCGACCCAAGCAAAACATTTTTTTTCCAAAACTTTATTGAGAAGACCCAAGCAAAACATAACACATAGCTGTACAAGGTTACTCCTCGGTCTGTGGCTTTTTTCACCGTAAACGCCAAAAAGGACTGCCAGACAAGGGTACAGGCAGCGAGATGAAATATGAATGAATATTTCAATTTAATACTATCCCACTTGTACTTACAAAAACGTGTGAATATTCATAAAAAGCACACACATGAAAGGTAGCACCACAAGCAGTGGGTCACAGCGGTTTTGGGCAACAGCAACACAATTGTGTATCCTTTGGCAATCTGTCTGCTGTTATTTAATGTTTAACAGTTAAGGGACGGATGATTATATGCTCCAAAACTGGAGAAACTCTGATAAAAAAAGCTGCAACAACACAAGTCACTTTTGGTTTGAATTAACTGCCAAATGACCTAGAAATAATGAGCTGAAACTTGTTTTTATTCGTATTAAATAATGAGACAGTGGCACACTGGCCAACACCAAATTGTATTATTTTTTACATCCTAGGGCATTTTGGATGTACTGAATAAAAAAAATTCATGTTTTTCACTTTCAGGTCAACGTTTGGAACAACAGTATTATTTTCCGTTTAGATGATGCTACACTCCTAAAGTATTGTAATTCTCTGAATTTGGAATGCCGATAGCATATGTAAATCGAATGTTCTTATTTTTTTTTTACCTACTTTGACTTGTAAGCTTGATCAGTCTCTCCTGCTGCATTTTAAAGTCCAACTGTGCAACTTCTTATAAGTTAACATAAAAAATTTACCCAAAGTTTACAACTGGATCATGTGGTGCTAATTTTTTATGATATTTCAATAAAAAGAACAGAAAGCTTACAAAAACATTTTTTTGGTCTAGTTAAAAATTACATTAACTTTACAATGGTTGACCCCTGACAGGATGATCAGCACCATTTTCATCAGACTAGGCAATGGAATTTCTATGTAATTATACTGTTGCGGCGGCATGAAATAATGCAGCATTGTAGAAGGTTTTAAGTAGAGTTTTATTAATCATACCGCCGTCACAGGATCCCCGCCCCGGCCCAAGTGTGTGCAGGCCGGAGCAGGATCCTCTGGCTCTCAGGGAAGGAGGGACACAAAGTCTGTGTCCTGCAGCAAAGGTTGAAGTCAGATTGAGAGAGCATGAGAGCATGGTTACAATGCAGTATATATACACCCAACTAGAACAATACATCAAAGCACCCAACTAGAACAATACATCAAAGCATTCACAGCAGTTGGTCTGATCAAACAGATAACAGGAAGGCATGAGACATTTGCATGAAAGGCAACCATTAACATCACAGAGGTGAGCCAGACGAAACGGGGCTGCCTGTAGACATTAATACACATTTCACTGTTCTGTTATTTGCTCTAGCCGAGCGCTGTGTTTGACCAGTCTGTTTGTGGAGATTTACATCAAAGCACATCTACATATGTAAGATGCTCAGAAGAAGCACAGTAAGGACAAGATGCATGAACACTTTAACTTCACGGCTGCAAACGCAGCACGCAGCGGAAAAAACCCAGGAGTGCGAGCTGACTGTCTCTGTGTTCTGTCTGTGTGTTGTGGGGGTTTAATCAAACCGCTACACTGCTCCCCCCCCAGAAGGAACGGTAGGGGATCGTGACCTCGATGTTGCAGTCTGGGCAGCGAGCAAGGAAAAGCTCTGTGCAGGAGGGGGGGGGGGGGTAGTACATGCTGACCGGGCGCGGGAAAATCGTTCGCGTCGCGCCAAAAGTGTTTGCTGCTCCGCGATGTCCCGTCTGAACATGCAGAGATCAGAAGAAGAAAAATTAGTCTCTGACTCCTCTCGTGGCCATGAAGAAAAGCAGGAGCGGCTGTAAGAAAAACATAAAAGCAGAGGGACTGGCATGTTGACTTCAGGTGCGGGCGCAGCCCTCAAGTCCTCGGGGATCGCAAAACCGCTGAATTCCCCATGTCTGCCGTGGCTGAGACCATTAACAAATCCTTCGAGCATGCTGCGTGCGTGCCTCCAGGTGTGAGAGCAGCCCTGAAGGCTCTGTGTGTAGCGGCGAAGGATGATGGGGGTCTGTAGAGCCGTATGCGTCCCGTGCGTGATGCGCCGTCCTCGTAACTCCCTGGTGCGCGCGCGGGGGTTCCGTGCTTGGGTGGGCCGCTGGAGAGGAGAACCAGGGTGCAGAAACTTGGTGGAGATCGGCGCAGACGGCGCCGATAAAAATCCAGGTTGAGCTGTGGCTGTAGATTGGCCATGGAGCGTTGGAGCGGTGAGAGGAAATAGACTATCTTTTGTCCCTCAGGCTCGTGCAGATGCGTTGGAGCAGTGAGCGGGAATAGACGATCTTTGTTCCTCAGGCTCGGGTGGATGAGTAGGATCGCTGAGAGGGAGGCGTAGCGGTGAGAGGGAGAAAACGTTCTGTGTCCCTCGGCTGGTCCAGCGTGGACGTCCCGATCTCAGGCGAGGGTCGCGCCATGACGTTTTCTGCAGTTTTCCCGGTCGTGGGTGATGTCCGGAGAACGGCTCGCCTGTGTTGGCTCCGCGTCGAGGTCTCCCTGAAGCCGCAGGGAGGGCGGACCAGTCAGGCCGCTGCGACGGAGCATTCATGCCCGGGTGCTGCGTTCACTGGCCGCTTGTTTTTTTCAGCGTCGGTTCGCCAGCGTGGCCGTCCAAATCAGAAGGCTGCGTCGCACAAAGCGCTGCATCGCACAAAGCGTGTGCGTCTTCAAGGGGTCACCAGTGCGGCGGCATGAAATAATGCAGCGTTGTAGAAGGTTTTAAGTAGAGTTTTATTAATCATACCGCCGTCACAGGATCCCCGCCCCGGCCCAAGTGTGTGCAGGCCGGAGTGGGATCCTCTGGCTCTCAGGGAATGAGGGACACAAAGTCTGTGTCCTGCAGCAAAGGTTGAAGTCAGATTGAGAGAGCATGAGAGCATGGTTACAATGCAGTATATATACACCCAACTAGAACAATACATCAAAGCACCCAACTAGAACAATACATCAAAGCATTCATAGCAGTTGGTCTGATCAAACAGATAACAGGAAGGCGTGAGACATTTGCATGAAAGGCAACCATTAACATCACAGAGGTGAGCCAGACAAAACGGGGCTGCCTGTAGACATTAATACACATTTTCACTGTTCTGTTATTTGCTCTAGCCAAGCGCTGTGTTTGACCAGTCTGTTTGTGGAGATTTACATCAAAGCACATGTACATATGTAAGATGCTCAGAAGAAGCACAGTAAGGACAAGATGCATGAACACTAACTTCACGGCTGTAAACGCAGCATGCAGCGGAAAAAACCCAGGAGTGCAAGCTGACTGTCTCTGTGTTCTGTCTGTGTGTTGTGGGGGCTTAATCAAACCGCTACACTGTTTTATAATTCAGTGTTATAACAGACAAACCACACTTTCCAAAACAATTCCATTTTATTATATACAAAATATTAAAATAAAAAAAAAAAACTTTGCAACACAACATGAAGGTTAATCGACGTTTTATACACGCCGACCACTGAGTGCCTCTACACCAGCTTCCCAAACTGGGTCAGGAAGGCTCGGTTGAATGAAGCCGTCTCTGCCAGCTCTGGGTCAGGAAGGCTCGGTTGAATGAAGCCGTCTCTGCCAGCTCCAGGGATACCCTCGCGTTTTCTGCAACCTCATTTAAATGTTGCAAATATTTATCATTAAATACATTTTGCGCCTGGTGGCGGGACAGATTCACATTGGAGAATCCGGGCGTGCTGGCGCGGCGGACGCGTGGGATGATTCTACAAGGAAAATGCACACAATAAAATACAGCACGAAAATGCAAGATATACAGAAAAGACAATAGTTTTTAACAAGATTACATAAGCTTATTTCAGCGTATTGTTCACATGAATAATTAAACGAAAAGCGAGTCCGCAGTGTGCTGCGATAAAGCAGCGATCATCATCCATAAATGAACAGCTTTTTTTATTGCATAAATAAACTGAGCGTCTTACCGAATACATTTGCGAAAAAACGCACAGAAAAAAAAAAAAAAAAAAAAAAAAAATTAAAACTCCCCGTTAAAGGACTCCGATGTCGAGACCTCCCGGTATATTTTTTCATTCCGGGTGGCTCCGTCTAACTCGCGCTGGATACGTTCGTCTGACAATGCAGTGAGCAGACACTGCACCTCCTTATTGGTCCATGGAACACCCTTATTACGCGAAGCCATTTTTGATAGAGAATAAATGAAAAGAGCACAGCAATACACTGAAAATAAACCGCCAACAGTGGTTGCGTGCTGAGTAATGGCGGTCGTGAAGATTCTTTTTTTTTTTTTTCCAAAAACTTTATTGAGAAGGTCGTGAAGATTCGGCAGAAGAGGAGGAGGAGAGGGGCGGTTACAACCTGACCAATCAGCGCCGGTTACGACCTGACCAATCAGCGGCGACCAGTCTGTTAACGTCACAACACGGCCCAGCTCAGCACTGCTGTACCCTGCCCTTGAGCGGGGCTGAGAATCGCGGCTGTTAAACCGTGTTGGGGCTTGTGGAAAAGCGTACAAAGCGTGCTGAGCCGTCCCGTGTCGCGCTAAAGCATGCTAGTGGAAAAGGGCCTATGGTGAGGACATCGATGGCCTCACTCACACCATCACAGACTACATCAGCTTCAGTGTGGACAACACCGTACCCACCAAGACCATACGGTGTTGCTCAAACAACAAACCTTGGATCAACCCCGAGATAAAAACACTTCTGAGAGAGAAGAAGAGGATCTTCAGGTCAGGGAACAGGGAGATGCTGAAGTCCGTACAGAGGTAGCTGAGGAGGAAGATCAGAGAAGGCAAGAACAGCTTCAGAAAGAAGATGGAGGACAAGCTGCAACAGAGCGACATCGGCGGGGTCTGGAGAAACCTTAAAACCATCTCTGGGCTCCAGAATACCTCCCACCCCCAGGCCACAGGGGGCAGGGAGTGGGCGAACAATCTGAACCTGTTTTTTAATAGGTTTGACCAACCGCCCCCCCCCCCCGACTGCACAACAACCACTGCTGCCTCTAAAGACATCGAGTCTTGCTGCCCACACCCCACTCCACCAACACCCCCCCACTCCCAGCACACAGCCCCCCAACCTGACCCCTCACTAAGACCCAGGTGAGGACGGTGCTGAAGAGGATTAAGGCGAGGAAGGCCTCGGGACCGGACGGCATCGGCACAAAGCTCCTCAAGTCCTGTGCAGACCAGCTGTGCGGGATTGTGGAGCACATCTTCAACCTGAGCCTGAAGCTGGGGAGGGTACCACAGTTGTGGAAAACATCTTGTGTGGTACCTGTACCAAAGACTTCCCACCCCAAAGACCTGAACAGCTACAGACCAGTGGCCCTGACGTCCCACTTGATGAAGACCCTGGAGAGACTGCTCCTTGCTCACCTCCGCCCCCTGGTGGGACAGTGATGGATCCACTCCAGTTCGCCTACCAGCATGGCATTGGGGAGGAGGATGCAGTGATCTTCCTCCTTCACCGTTCTCTGTCCCACCTGGAGAAGCCCAGGAATGCGGTGAGGATCATGTTCTTTGACTTCTCCAGTGCTTTCAACACCACCCAACCGATGATTCTGAAGGACAAGTTGCTGTGCACAGGGGTGGACCAACACCTGTCATTGTGGATCCTGGACTACCTCACTAACCGGCCACAGTTTGTGAGAACCCGGGACTGTGTGTCCGACACAATCATCGGTAGCACGGGGGCCCCCCAGACAACGGTTTTGGCTCTCTTCCTGTTCACCCTTTATACTGCAGACTTCTCACACAACACACTGCCATCTACATAAGTTCTCTGATGACTCTGCGATCGTCACGGAGATGAAGCTGAGTACCGAGGACTTATCCAGGACTTCGTGGACTGGTGCCATCGGAACTGCCTCCAGATCAACGTGAGGAAAACTAAGGAGCTGGTGGTGGACTTCCGCAGGCAAGGACAACCCCTCACAGCACCAGTAAACATACAGGGAACAGACATTGAGATGGTGACATCCTATAAGTACCTGGGTGTTCATCTGAACAATAAACTAGACTGGTCACACAATACCGATGCACTCTACAAGAAGGGACAGTGTAGGCTGTTTCCTCCTGAGGAGACTCAGGTCTTTTGGTGTAAAAGGGGCGCTGCTGAAGACATTCTACGACACGATGGTGGCATCAGGCATCACTTTTGGAGTGGTCTGCTGGGGCAGTGGCATTACAGCAGCCGATAGGAAGAGACTGAACAAACTGATCAAAAAAAGCTAGCTCTGTCCTGGGACAACGCCTTGACCCGGTGGAGGAGATAGGGGAAAGAAGGATGGTGGCTAAACTGTCATCTCTGCTGGAGTCCGAGTCCCACCCTATGCAGGACATACTGAATGCACTGAGGAGCTCATTTAGCAGCAGACTACATCATCCTAGGTGCGCAACCGAGAGGTTTCGCAGGTCCTTCCTACCTACGGCTATCAGACTGTATAACCTAAGCAGGGCCGCTCGCAGAGATAGCAAAAAAACGTGACGTCCTAATAGTATTGAATGCAAAAGACGCAATAGACTTACACAATGGTCCCCTCCAGTATACAACTAGGACAATATCAGTCGCTACAGAGGGTGACAATATGTATGGGTACATATTCATACTATGTAGGATAACTAAGTAGACGGTTATGCTGTTTATTCCATCTAGCTACAATGCTCCGCACTTGTGTATATACTGTATATTTATGTGTACGCATGTATATTCGCTGCTCTTGTTTTTCTTGTCTTCTTGATTGTTGCTGAGTGTTGCTGTCCCTGTGCTGTTGCAATCCTGGAATTTCCCCATTGTGGGACTAATAAAGGCTTATCTTATCTCATCTTAGATGTTGATGGTTGCTGGCTGTCGTTGTGGTTTGGTCTGTGGTTAGCTCTCATCTCTCCTGAGGATTATTGCCTTTAACTGTATTTTAATCGCTCCCCCCCCCCCCCATCTACCATCACCCTCACTTTTGTTTAACAAGCCTCTTGCACCTGTGTGCACCTAATCACCCTCTTATGCCTTCTGTTCACCTTTCATCGGTGTTTGTGTTAGCTTTGGGTTAGCCTATAGCTATGGCTACTAGCTCTCCTTCCTCTTCTTTCTGGCGCAGGGATGGCAACAGGAAATTCTGATTTCAGCTGAAATCTAATTTGGTCGATTGACTTATGGGGGGGCCGGGGGGGCGCAGCCCCCCTGAAGCTGGGAGGTTTTCAGTACAACAGAAGTAATTTAGAATGAAAAAAATGATTTAAAAAAATGAAATACTAGACTTGGATAAATCATTAAATTTAATGAAAAGTTAACTTTTTCTTCAATGTTGTCTCACTGTCTTTAGTCCAACATATTTAACAGTTCTATAAGAGTTTATTACAATATTTACACTGGTCACCAAGTCACTTCTAATGTGAAACCTTCTTCCTTTTGGCAGCAAGCTGTGTCAGTCTCTGAACTTCATCTCCTTTTCTGGTTTCTTCAGAAATTGTCCGAGTGTTTGTTACCTCGAACTTTGAGCCAATTTTCACCTTTACCGTCACTTTTCTCTCAAGCCAATTCCATCGGAACTTATTTTTGACACTTTTGTCCATTTCTAGCACTGATGACTCCTGATCCTTCGATAAAAATCTCATAATTCTGCTGAAAACAATACCGAAAGCTCAGAATTCTAACATGAACCAGCGATGTGATTTGGGGTTGGGGAGATTATCTGAAAATTCAGCAGGGGGTCTGGGGGACTATGTCCCACAGCGGGGTCTGGGGCAGAGCCCCGGTGGGGGGGGGGGGGCAAGGGGGGCAAAGCCCCCCGAAGCTCCTGGGTTTTTATGATTTTTAAGTACCAGAACTGTGCTTAAATGACATAAAACAAACGGCTGAATGCTACTTAATTACTGTATAATATTGACTTATGTTCCAAGAAGATAGCATTCCTAAAATATTCCAACAAGCATTATCCATCACATGCTTTAACACTTGATCAAATCAAAATCAGTTAATTTTATCTATTCCATAATAGAAATAAAATTCCAACATACCATTACTTTTTATAATTTCAGCATTCATTTCAGATCACCAGTTTCAATCTCCATTGAGACTTGAGCAGTTCATTTTGCACAATCACTGATGTAGCCAAGTCTTAGAAATATTCAAAAGTTATGAGTCAATGTCCACTGTGCACTGTCAATTTCAAACTGTTTGGAATCATAAAAGGGGATGGTTAACTTTTATTACCGTTTCCTCCCTCGCGCCAGCCCAGCTCATACAGCCGTTGTACACCGCCAGTAACAGAGTTAATGGCTCTCCACCTGGCCATACCGATTACCCAAAGTGGCCATATGCCACTTCCAGTCCTGCCTGAAAGGGCACAGCTTCACTGCGTTCGTGGACCACAAGCCGCTAACGTACTTAATCTTCCTGGAAGATAAAATAAAGCGGAATTCAGCGAATTAGCAGAAAATCACACCCCTGAGAACACGCCGCCATGAATCTTTGAAAAAGCATACAACGAGCCATTTGATTGGTCCAATCGTTTGCAACTATCCAATCGCAGGGCTGTCAAGCTACTGCAATACAGCAGTAGCTTGAACACAACACATCCGGGTTATCGTGGGAGACGACTTCCGGGGAAGCGCCGAGCGTTTATGTACTTTTGTTGATTTTCGCTAAAATCGGTAACAATAAGGTACCTTACCCCCCCTAAAATTTTCTCAACGGATTTAGGCGATTCACAGAAATGATCAATTTGAAAATAAAATCGCCGGAAATCCGCGGATCGGCGGAAAATTGCCATCCCTGCTGGCGTGCTCTCTGCGTCAGATGTTTAGCTACACCTGCCTCCTTTAGTGATAACGGTAAATGTAATAAATGTCTTTTTGAGGCGCTCGAGGCAAGGTTGTGTGATTTGGAATCCTGGCTCCACTGCATTGAAACACCGTCAGTGCCAGTTAATAATGACGGATTCCCCTTAGTTGCAGCGGAGCACCCTAGCCTAGGGCCTGTTAGCCGTCCCCCGGCTTCCACATCTCCTGAGCAGCCAGGAGAGAATGGGTGGGTGACTGTGAGAAGGAAGCATAGCTGCAAACCCCTGGTTCACCACCAACCTGTTCATGCTCCTAATCACTTTTCCCCACTCAGCAACACATCCGCTGAGGAAAAAACTCTGATCATTGGCGACTCTGTAGTCAGAAACGTGAACCTAGAGACTCCAGCGGCCACAGTCAAATGCATTCCCGGGCCAGAGCAAGCAACAGAGTCAAATTTGAAAATGCTGGCTAAAAGTAACTACTGTATTTTTTTGGACTATAAGGCGCACTTAAAATCCTTTAAGTTTCTCAAAAATCGACACTGCGCTTTATAATCCGGTGCGCCTTATGTATTAATTCTGGTTGTGCTTACTGACCTTGAACCGATTTTATGTGGTACACGGTGCTCAAAAATCTGTCAAAAATGTTTTAGTACGACTTTGGTAGGCTACGAAGCCGAACCGCTTGATGGATTGTCAGAGCATTACGGTAGTCAGGAGCCTCGCGGAGTAATATGTGCTTCAACATAATGGCCGGATGGCTTTTTCCACAAATCTCCGTCCCTATTGATCTGCGACTCCATACGCGCCCATCTCACCAATACTGTCAAAACCCAAGTGAAGCAAACTAATTCGGCGCTTGCCATCATTCCGGGTGGATTAACCAAAGAACTCTAACCGCTAGATACTGGTGTCAACAGGTCGTTCAAAGTTAAATTGCTAGCGAGTTACGCCACTATCTGCCAATGGATCGTGGATCGAAACTGCTCTTGTTTAGCTGTAATTAATATTCAAAAATTATATTTTCGGGACGAAAGAATTCAAGCGTCCCGGCATTTGTTTACTTCTCGGGGCTGCCGCCGGAGAGCGAGCCGTATCGAGTACCGAGCGAGTATCCTGGCCTATATGGCGATGTAAACAGCCACGGACCAAAAAAAAAAAAACGTACATTTGCTCGTGGAACAGGTCATTCACACTCGCAGACAATCGCGCTATACGTGTCTGACTATAGATAGGATTTTCTTTCCATGCACGCAAAAAAAGTTTTCCCAGATGTAGTCGATACCCAAAAGCCGATGGTGTATAGAACACATATTAGGATTTGTATGTGAAATTTCGGCATCGAAACTGCTCCCGTTTAGCTGTAATTAATATTCAAAAATGATATTTTTGAGACAAAAGAATTCAAGTGTCCCGGCATATGTTTACTTATCAGGGCCGCCGCCGGACAGCGAGCCGTATCGAGTACCGAGCGAGTACCAAACGAGTATCCTGGCCAATATGGCGATGTAAACAGCCACGGACCAAAAACGTTCCACCTGCTCGTGGAACAGGTCATTCACACTCTCAGACAATCGCTCTATATGCGTCTATAATGACTATAGATAGGAATTTCTTTCCATGCACGCAAAAAAAAAAAAAATTCCTGGATCCGACTACCTCGCTTTAATGCGCCCTATAACCCGGTGTGCCTTATGTATGAAAATAGACCGTCAAATAGACCGTTCACTGATAGTGCGCCTTATAGTCCCAAAAATACGGTAAATACTCCACAATTGTTATCCACGTCGGCATTAACGACATCCGACTCTGGCAGTCGGAAGTCACAAAACAGTGTGGAATCGGTGTGTGACTTTGCAAAAACGATGTCTGCCTCTGTAGTATTCTCTGGGCCCCTCCAGAATCTGACCAGTGATGATATGTTTAGCCGCTTGTCATCCTTCAACAGCTGGCTGTCTGTGTGGTGTCCTGCAAACGATGTGGGCTACACAGACAATTGGAACTCATTTTGGGGAAAACCTGGTCTTATTAGATGAGACGGCATCCATCCCACTTTGGATGGTGCGTCTCTTATCTCACAATCTGGCATCTTTTTTATCCAAATTTCCAAAACCTTTACTACTCAAGAGTTGGGACCAGGAAGCAGAATTGCGGTCTTACACGCCTCTCTGCAGCTCTTCTTCATCCGCCACCCCTCAACTTAGCCCCCGTCTTCCTCAGAGAATCACTGTCTGCTCCCTCCAAAGTAAAAAAATAATGAATAAGAATCCCAAAGTGATAAAACAAAAAGTTGGTAAAACTCAAATTAAACATGAAGCCTCTAAATTGAATGATCTGGCCTCTCTTCCTCCTCATAATTTAAAAATGAAATGCGGTTTGTTAAATATTAGTCTCTAACTTCCAAGTCTCTGCTAGTCCATGATCTGTTAATTGATCATCAGACTGATTTAATTTCCCTTACAGAGACTTGGTTAGAGCAAGAGGATTATGTTGCGTTTAAATGAATCAACTCCCTCTGGTTATTTAAACTGTCAAAATCCCAGAAGTTCTGGTTGTGGAGGAGGAGTAGCAACAATCACATTATTCCTTTGAGGGCCTGGTCCTCAGTACTGGGCATGTCAGCAATTTTAGGTTAAACCCAATTTTATTTGCCATAGTTTATCATCCTCATTCAGCCTACTCAGTTTTTATCCAAATTTGCCTACTATAATTATAGTAGGGGACTTTAATATACATGTAGATAGTGATTGCCTTAACCCCTTGCACTCTGGTCAATTTCCCTAAAAATGCCTAAAAATAACATACCCAAAGTAAATCAAAAGCTGTTCTTCAACCCTTTGCAGCATCTTCATGAGGTTGGTCTCATTTAAAAGAAAACACTGAATTTTTTGGCAAAACAGTCATAATCTCTCCAAGTGCTCCTGCCACTGAGTAACAGTCATCTAAACATACTGAATCTGAAGAAAATAAAGTTCGCCTGGGTGTTTTTTGGTTTTTTTTTTTTTAGATACAAATGCTTGCAAATAACACACAGCTGTCAGATACTGGCTAGAAAATGCAACAGAAATGTAGAACCAAATGCTATCCAGCTAAGGTCAAAATTTTGTAACAATACCACAAAAAATGAATATTACACAGCTTTCTCAGGTTGTTCCCAGGCGTTTTTGAACTGTGCCAAATTGTGCCAAATGGCAGTTTGGAAAAACGTCCAACTTTTGAATGCTGAAACATAGAAGCTCCATCTTGGGCTCTAATGAAAGGTGACACTCAGGGCTGTGTGTGTGTGTGGGGGGGTGTTTATTCATTCATGAATGAATGAATGAACAAACAAGCCCCCCACACACACACAAAGAAGCATGCCACGTAAAAAAATGGTGTGGCCTTTTTTTTTTTTTTTTTACAAGAAAAAATAACCTACAGTGCAATAAAAATTATACTAAAATAGCTGCAATGCAGACGATAACTACCCCCCCACACCCGCTACAGAGGAGCTCGGCGCACAAAAAAACGGTCCGTCAACGGTCCGTCATGTGGCTATGACGCACCGTTGTAATTACAGATTGGTCAGAAGTCATTTTTATTACTATTTTCAGTGATAAAGAATAATTACCTGTCCACAACAACAGTGTCGTTGGCGAACATCTGTTCCTCATTGTCAGACGAACATGAAGCTGGTCCGCTTGTCATGGACTCGTGGTTCTGGTCACCCAACCCGGTCAAACCATGATTCCATTATTGTGGTTTTGCGCTTCCATGACTACGGTTTTGGCGAACGATTTTTCAAAACAAATAAGAACAGTAGTAATAAAAAAAGACTGGCGAACGCTACCATTACACACAGCTCTCAATGTGTGTCACCCAGCGGCTTACACAAAACAGATTTTACACACGGGACACACGCGTTTCAATCGTCAAACTTCTCTGCTTCAACTGGCTCGTTGTATTCGCGGTTGTTGGTAGGCAGGTCCTTCTTGCTAGGTTTTCAGTCATTGGTTCTTCAAGGTTTCAGAAACCCAATTCAAGGCTCTTATTAGTCGAATGAGAGGTCATCAAATCTAAACCAATCAAAACACTCCTTTGGCTTTCTGTTCGTGGCTGTGTCTGTACTGGAAGAACGGAAATGCAGCTTTTTTTTTTCCAGTGCACACTGAGACGCACTAGGATGCAGAGATGTGACCGCCCGCGGTATCCCGGAGTGCAAGAGGTTAATGTGGCATTTAAAGTAGAACTGAACGGCATTGAACGGCACTGGGTGATAGTACATACAATTATAAAGATAATTTATCATTGGCACCCCCTCCACAAATCCCGGAATCTTGGAGAAAATTGCGATTTAGAATTTCCTGCCCTGAAAAATCAGACAAATTCGCCGAAGCGCAGCCGGAGTTCCGCGTGACGTCACGAGTGTGACCCAGTCCTCATGTTTACCATTGCGAGCACGTCGACACTGGTTGTTTTTGGTGCATTTTGTCGTGATAGTCGACTACAAAACACTTCCAACACCTGGGAAGATCTGTTCAGTGGCCAAGGAAAGCTGTCATGGCGACGAAAGAAAAGAAAGGGGGAGGAAAAGCGACCGGGAAGCGATGCGTTTCTAGATATACAGTGATCCATCACTTATCGCGTTTAATGGGGACCAGAACCGACCGCGAAAAGTGAAAAACCGCGAAGTAGCATCACCCCCCCCCCCCAAGGGCGTCACAAGCACTATTTTGCACAAAAAGGCACAAGAGAACAGCGAAAAGTGCCACTAAGCAACACGAGCGACAAAGGCGGCGCTCTGCAGGGAGAGAAGCTGGGTAAAACGTCTCGGCCAATCAGCTTGCGAGGTGAAACGTCTCGGCCAATCAGCTTGCGAGATTCCCGAGCGGTGAAGAGGTGGGCGGAGGAGTGGAGCGGTGGTCAGAGAGGTAGATTTTGAGCTGTGCAGGCTCTCCGTGTTGATACCTGATGTTCTAATGAGAAGGCAGGGAGACTACATTAGAACATCAGGTGTTGCGTGGGTTTACTCCGGGATTTCTCCGGTTTCCTCCCACATGCCAAAAACATGCATGTTAGGTTAATTGGCTGTTCTAAATTGTCCCTAGATATCTGTTTCCTATAGGCCCTTAGAATAGAGGGTTAGTATTAATGAAAGCGCTTTGAGTGGTCTTTGTGACTAGAAAAGCGCTATATAAGTGTAGGTTAGTTAGTTAGTTAGGTATCAACACGGAGAGCCCGCTCTCCCCGGCTCCCCAGCCCGCTTGGGAATTTCGCAAGCTGATTGGCCGAGACGTTTTACCCTGCCGAGCGCCTATACCGAGCGAAGGAAGACCGCATTAAACGCGATAAGTGAGGGATAACTGTAATAAGTTGGAAAAATGCTGATGTTTTTTTCCCCCCCTTTCTTTTTTATTGTTAATTTTCCTTATCCTGACACCCCAAACATGCCAAAGTAAAGACTCACCATTCTGTATTCAATAAGCGACTCTCCTCCCCATCACTGCTGCGGTCTGAGTCGGTGCTGGAATCCCCCGAAAATTCTGGCTCTAATCTGTACGGTTCAATGCCTCCCTCGCTCTCTTCCTGTTCACTTGACACTCCTGCATCCTCCTCTGTCTTGTCACCGATCCTGAATGCCTCTTCACTCTGAAAACTCTGGTGTTCTTGACTGCTGGAACTGCTATCATCTGCCATTGTTGTTTTGATAAGGGTCACACTCGTGACGTCACACAGCGTCGTCTGCACTACTTCCGGTTTGTTTGGCACTGCCAGCCAAAGGCAAAAGTTTATCGGCTTATAGCTTGGCCATCGCACGGCCTAAAAATTTCTTTTATGTGTTGAAAAATACAATAGGTAATAAGGAATTAATCTGCTATTCTACTTTTTTGGCAAAAAGGTGAGTTTAGTTCTACTTTAATTCAATAATAGACTCGATGGGTTTTTTTTTCAGAAAGTAGGAAATTTTACCCATTATCTCCACCACACATTGGACCTTGTTCTGACATACGGCATAGAAATACAAAATCTGCAAGTGTCTCCTCATAACCCTGTACTGTCAGACCATTGTCTGTTAACCTTTGATTTTACCATTTGACTATAACTCAAAATATTACTACAGTAGATGCCTCTCAGATGATGCTGTTAGCAAAGTTAAGCAGATTTTTAACTCTTTGGTTCAACACAAGCAGCTGAAATGAGCTTTCTCCATAGGATCGCTGGACTCACCCTCAGAGACAGGGTGAGGAGCTCAGTCATCCGGGAGAGGCTCAGTAGAACTGCTGCTGCTCCACATTGAAAGGAGTCAGTTGAGGTGGTATGGGCATCTGATTAGGATGCCTCCTGGACGCCTCCCACTTGAGGTGTTTCGGGCACGTCCCACTGGGAGGAGACCCCGGGGCAGACCCAGGGCTCGGTGGAGAGACTGTCTCCCAGCTGGTCTGGGAACCCCTTGGTATCCTCTCTGAAGAGCTGGAGCAGGTGGCTGGGGAGAGGGAAGTCTGGGCTTCTCTGCTTGAACTGCTGCCTCCACGACCCAGACCTCCGGAAAAGCGGTAGAAGATGGATGGATGGATGGATCGTTCAACACAGAAACTCATAGCTTAAAACAGAAGACTTGTCAATTAGAAAGAAAATGGCACTCCACTAAATTAAATGAAATCTATTTAGCTTGGAGAAATCATCTTCTAATATATAAAATCTAGTTGATAAAATCAGTCAGATTCTTCCCACTGTTAACTTAAATACATTAACTACTACAACTCCTTCAACTGATATCTGTTTGGATGAGTTTACTCCAATTGACCTTTTAGAGTTAGATAAAATAATTTCCTCATCCAAGCCTTCAATTTGTCTTTTAGACCCTATTCCTACCAGGTTATTTAAAGAAGTCTTCCCATTTATTGGTAGTTCTATTCTTCAAATAATAAATTCTTCTTTAACATTAGGCCATGTACCGCAGGCTTTTAAAACTGCTGTAATTAAACCCTTACTCAAAAAGCCAATGCTGGATCCAGGAGTTTTAGCTAACTATAGACCAATCTCTAATCTGCCTTTCATTTCAAAAATCTTAAGAGTTGTTGCTACGCAATTATCTGACCACTTGCAGGGAAATTGTTTATTTGAAGAGTTTCAATCTGGGTTTAGAATCCATCATAGTACTGAAACAGCTTTAGTGATGGTCACTAATGACAACCTTATCACATCTGACAATGGACTTGTTTCTGTACTTGTCCTTTTAGACCTTAGTGCAGCTTTTGATACTATTGATAATATTCTACTTGATAGATTAGAACACTATGTTGGACTTAATGGAACTTTGTTGCAGTGGTTTAGATCTTATTGATCTGATAGTTTGCTCATGTCAATAGAGTTTTCTTCCAACTCAAAGCTCAGTCACGGAGTTCCACAGGGATCTGTACTAGGCCCTATTCTTTTTAGTTTATATACGCTTCCGCTAGGCAACATTAGAAAGCACTGAATACATTTTCATTCTTATGCAGATGACACAATTATACCCGTCATTGAAGCCAGATGATAGTAATCAATTAGCCAAGTTACAGGCCTGTTTTAAGGAAATCAAAGCTTGGATGACTTGTAATTTCCTGCTATTAAATTCAGATAAGACTGAAGTCATTCTAGTTGGTTCAAAAAACCCTAGAAATACCTTTCCAAATCAAACTCTTAGTTTGGATGCAGTTACCCTCTCTTAATAGTTCTGTGAGGAACCCTGGAGTTATTTTTGATCAAGATCTGTTTTTTTAATTCACATATTAAACTTGTTTCTAAGACTGCCTTCTATCATTTGCGTAATCTTGCCAAGATTAGGAGCACCTCTTAGAGTGATGCTGAGAAACTAATCCACGTTTTTATTACCTCTAGATTAGACTGTGACTCTCCATTATCAGGTTGTCCTAAAACATCTTTAAGTCTTCAGCTGATCCAAAATGCTGTAGCAAGAGTTTTAACAGGTACTAGAAAGAGAGATCATATCTCTCTGGTTTTGGCCTCCCTTCATTGGCTTCCCATAGAGTTTAGAATCAAGTTTAAAATCGTTCTTCTCACTTACAAAGCTCTAAATAATCAGGCCCCTTTCTATTTAAAAGATCTGATATTACCCCGTTATCCTAACAGAGCACTACGCTCCCAAAATGCAGGATTACTTGTAATACCTAGAATCTCCAAATGTACAATGGGAGGCAGAGCCTTCAGTTATCAAGCTCCTCTCCTGTGGAACCAGCTGCCAATCTGGATTTGGGAGTCAGACTCTGTTTTTAATAATAGGTTAAAACCTTCCTTTTTGATATAGACTATAATTAGGGAGAGATCATGTGCCTCTGAACCCTCCCTTAGTTATGCTGTTAATAGGTTTAGACAGCTGGAGGATCTCCAACAATGCACTGGACTTCATTCCTTTCTTCACTCAATATTTTTGCTGGTCATTAACATCTGTTTGTTCTCTCCCATAGATTGAGTCCCCGTCGTGCCGTTTCCTCTCTACATGTCTGTTCTTTTCTTCTTCTTCTGTATCCCCTCACCCCCCAGCCAGTTGCAGCAGATGACTGCCCCTCCCTGATCCTGGATGTGCTGGAGGTTTCTTCCTGTTAAAAGGGAGTTTTTCCTCTCCACCATCACCAAGTGCTTGCTCACAGGGGATCGTCTGATTCCTGGGGTCTTTCTGCAATTGTGGGGGTTGCCCCTACAGTTGAAAGTGTTATGAGAGGACTGTTGTTGTGAAATGGCACTATATAAATAAAGTTGAACTGAAATGTCAAGATTCTGATTATTAAATATTAACGCAATTAATTTGGCCGGAACAAAAGGTTGGCGGCCAGGACAAAAAAAAGTCTGCAGTCATACCTGCCCAGACACTCTATGGTGTTACACAAAACAAAATGGCAGAGTGGAGTACAGGATTGGTGCAAACATATAGCCGTACTTGGGTATTGATTTTAAAAAAAAAAAAAGGGAGAAAAAAAAAAAAAAAGACTTGGACAAGACCCACACCGTATGTCAACTCTGTCAGACTATACCAGAATATTTTGGAAACATGACAAACATGCGTAACCATGTCGCACGTTTCCAGATGGTGGCTGGACAGAATCAAGCAGTTGTAGCTGCCGCCGCCAACCACAGATCCATTGAGTAAGCAGTGTCAAAACTTCCACACAACTCTGAAAGGACAAAGGGAATTACAAAATCTACTGCTGCTTTTATTGCCAAGGATTTAGATCCTTATTCCTTCGAGAACCAGGGCTTTCATGCTATGATGTGCACTGTCAAGCCAAGGTACAACATTGTAAAATTTTGTGTAAAGCTGTTGGAAAGACTTTTCCCGGTCACCAAGTGTAACAAATGTATGCAAGATGACAACTAAGCTGACCCCGAGAAGGTTTTGGCTCCGTTTCTGCTTTCAAAAGACTTTTCTTCACTGCTGCTGCTCGTCACCTCTGGCTGCCCCAGATGAAAATCCACAGAACAGTTACGTGCAACTATAATGTTCTGAATGAGGCTTTAGAGAATTATCAGTTTGTAACTGGATTGAAAATTTACAGATTGGATCCCAGGGTCCACTGGACCTGTTCCCGACACAGCTATCCCCACTCTCTACGATGAGACCAAAGCCGAAGTCATGCAGTCACTGAAGACAGCAGGTTTGATTGTTATAACGTGCGATGCACAGACATCCATTCTCACCGAATCATTTATAATAGAAATGACACAATAACAATTATATGTATTTTTTCTGCACATTTTTGGATAAAAGTTAAGTGATTTTTACATAGCAAAATGTTCTGGGTTTTTGGACTGAAGGATCAGATACTTGTTCCACAAAACAGAATGTTCTCAGTCTTATTTGTTAAAATTCAGGACACTCTGAAGTTTGTTCTAGCAGCAAATGTAGAATAGGCTTTATTGAACCTATGTACAAACCGAAATCAATTCAAAAAGAGGTATAAACATTATTTGCTGAAAGGATATGTTACAAGGGTAGTATTTATATGTACGATTCACTATGCTCACTCTGGGACACTATGGAATGGTGGGTGGGACAGCACTGTGTATATCTGTGTTGTTTGAGGCTGGTTTTGATGTATGGACATCAATGTATGTTAGGATGGATGGGTGTTAATGTTGATATGTACAAAATACAGTTAATTGTTTACTTGGGGTCTTAAATGTGGTAATTTGTATATAATTCACATGGGTGTATTTATGGAAAAGAGGAGATGGAATTAAGTGTTTACTTCTTCCTTCTCCCTTTCGAACACTGTATACCGTTACTTTATTGCATTTGTCATTTGTTTTGTTATACTTTTTTGTTCAAAATAAAGTATCTATCGTCATTGTACAGTTGTACAGCACAACAAAATGGGTGCTCCACCAGGCTACTGCGCAATAAAGAAAGAATATGAAATAAAACAGTTACAGAACAGACGGTTAATCATACAACTGAAGTAAAAATAAAAGGTAAAAATAACAAATGGCCCACTTGCGGCGGCAAGAAATAAAGCGGCGTTGTTGGAGGTTTTAAGTAGAGTTTATTATATCATACCGCCGTCACGGGATCCCCTCTCCAGCCCAAGTGTGTGCAGGCTGGATGGGGATCCTCTGGCTCTCAGAGAAGAAGACACAGAGTGCGTGTCTGCAGCAGAGGCTGAAGTGTGAGTGAGAGGAAGTGTTACAGAACCTGTGCAGTATTTATACCGAACTCAAACAATACATCAAAGCAGATTCACAGCAGTTTGTCTGATCAAAGGGACTGCAGAACAGGCATGAGATATTTGCATTTGTGAGACATACATCACAATAGGCAGATTTGCTAGACTTTGCTCCAGCTGCAGAACAAAGAGGTTAACAGGCACATCTACATATTGATCTGAGTCTCTAGGTCACAGTAAGGACAGGACGCATGAACACAATGCATGAAAGGTGACATTATCACAGTAGTGTAGCGGAAAAAACCAGGAGTAGCGAGTTGTCTGTCCTTAGTCTGTTTGTGGGGGTTTTCCCAAACCGCCACAGCTCCCCCCCAGAGGGCTCGGCAGGTGGTCGAGACCTTGATAGTGCAGCTTGGGCAGCGAGCAGGGAAAAGCTCTGTGCAGGAGGGGGTGGGGGTAGTAAAAGCCGTCCGGAGACTATGAAAACGTCCGGGCCGCGCAAAAATTGCTTGTGGGTCCGCGATGTCGAAGGGCTGGTCCCGTTGAACGTACAGAGGTCCACAAGAAGAAAAATTAGTCACTGGCTCCTCCCGCGATTAAGTCCTGCAAGGATTAATAGCGGCCATGAAGAAAAGACGAGGCTGCGTGGCGGCTGTGATGAGAGCAGAGGGACTGGCGTGTTGGCTTTAGGTGCGGGCACAACCTTAAAGCTCTCGGGAACCGCAAACCGCTGAATTCCCCTTGTGTGCCGTGGCTAAGACCACAAAATCCAGTGAGCAAGCTGCGTGCCTCAGGTGAACGAGCAAGCCTGAAGGGCCAGTGTGCAGCAGAAGGAAGGCGGTCAGAAAAGCCGTATTTGTCCCGTGCGTGGTGTGCGCCGTCCTCGTAACTCCCCGGCGCACATGGGTGGGCCAGCTGGAGAGGAGAACCAGGGTCAGGGAGCTTGATCATCCCTGTTCAGCGTGTTGGAGCGGTGAAGGGAAGTAGACGCTCTGTCACTCGCTCGGTCATGGTGCGTTCAGGTCCACGTGTGCTCCGTCGGCCATGGGAGTCGCCGTCGCGGAGAAAGGACGAGGTACATGCGCTCTCGATGTGGAGGAGTTGCGAGCACGGCTGGTCCAGCGTGGATGTGCCGATCTAGGCGTGCAGATCTCACCATGAAGTTTGCTGCGGCTTTCCCGGTCGTGGGTGGTCTCCGGAAAGTTTCACCTGGAAACTCTGCGTCGAAATCTCCCTGAAGGAGAAGGGAGCTGTTGCGTTCGCTTGTCGTCAGAGAATCACCGCCGGGTGTTGCGTTCGCTGGCAGTGTGTTCGTTTCAGCGTCGGGTCACCAGTGCGGCGGCAAGAAATAAAGCGGCGTTGTTGGAGGTTTTAAGTAGAGTTTATTATATCATACCGCCGTTACGGGATCCCCTCTCCAGCCCAAGTGTGTGCAGGCTGGATGGGGATCCTCTGGCTCTCAGAAGAAGACACAGAGTGGGTGTCTGCAGCAGAGGTTGAAGTGTGAGTGAGAGGAAGTGTTACAGAACCTGTGCAGTATTTATACCCAACTCAAACAATACATCAAAGCAGATTCACAGCAGTTTGATCAAAGGGACTGCAGAACAGGCATGAGATATTTGCATTTGTGAGACATACATCACAATAGGCAGATTTGCTAGACTTTGCTCCAGCTGCAGAACAAAGAGGTTAACAGGCACATCTACATATTGATCTGAGTCTCTAGGTCACAGTAAGGACAGGACGCATGAACACAATGCATGAAAGGTGACATCATCACAGTAGTGTAGCGGAAAAAACCAGGAGTAGCGAGTTGTCTGTCCTTAGTCTGTTTGTGGGGGTTTTCCCAAACCGCCACACACTGATATATACAGTGCATCCGGAAAATATTCACAGCACTTCACTTTTTCCACATTTTATGTTACAGCCTTATTCCAAAAGGGATTAAATTCATTTTTCCCCCTCAAAATTCTATACACAGTACCCCATAATGACAATATGAAAAAGTTCTGCAAATTTATTAAAGGTAAGACTAAGAAATCACATGTACACAAGTGTTTACAGCCTTTGCTCAATACTCTGTTGATGCACCTTTGGCAACAATTACAACCTCAAGTCTTTTTGAATATGATGCCACAAGCTTGACCCACCCATCTTTGAGCAGTTTCGCTCACTCCTCTTTGCAGCACCTCCTCAAGCTCCATCAGGTTGAATGGGAAGCGTTGGTGCACAGCCATTTTCAGATCTCTCCAGAGACGCTCAATTGGATTCAAGTCTTGGCTCTGGCTGGGCAACTCAAGGACATTCACAGAGTTGTCCTGAAGCCACTCCTTTGATATCTTGGCTGTGTGATTAGGATCGTTGTCCTGCTGAAAGATGAACCGTCGCCCCAGTCTGAGGTCAAGAGCGCTCTGGAGCAGGTTTTCATACAGGAGGTCTCTGTACATTGCTGCATTCATCTTTCCCTCTATCCTGACTAGTCTCCCAGTTCTTGCTACTGAAAAACATCCCTACAGGATAATGCCGTCATCACCATTGGCGTGGTTCTGAGCGGTGCCTGGTTTCCTCCAAACATGACGCCTGGCATCCACGCCAAAGAGTTCAATCTTTGTCTCATAAGACCAGAGAACTTTGATTCTCATGGTCTGAAGAGTCCTTCTGGTGGCTTTTGGCAAACTTGAGGTGGGCTGCCATGTGCCTTTTACTAAGGAGTGGCTTCTGTCTGGCCACTCTACCATACAGGCCTGATTGGTGGATTGTTGCAAAGATGGTTGTCCTCCTGGAAGGTTCTCTCTTCAAGAACCCGATGGTCACTCTGAGCTTCAGCGTTGCTCTGTGGTCACCTCCCTGACTACAGCCCTTCTCCCCTGATTTCTCAGTTTAGATGGCCGGCCAGCTCTAGGAAGAGTCCGAATGGTTCCAAAGTTCTTCCGTTTATGGATGATGGAGGCCACTGTGCTCACTAGGACCTTCAAAGCAGCAGAAATTTTTCTGGACCCTTCCCCAGATTTGTGCCTTGAGACAATGCTGTCTCGGAGGTCTACAGACAATTCCTTTGACTTCATGCTTGGTTTGTGCTCTGACATGCACAGTCAACTGTGGGACCTTATATAGACAGGTGTGTGCCTTCCCAAATCATGTCAAATCAACTGAATTTACCACAGGTAGACTCCAATTAAGCTGTAGAAACATCTCAAGGATGATCACTGGAAACAGGATGCACCTAAGCTCACTTTTTAGCTTCATGGCAAAGGCTATGAATACTGATGTACATGTGATTTCTTAGTTCTTCCTTTTTTTTTTTTTTTTAAATAAATTTGCAAAAATCTCAGCTTTTCACACTCTTTATGGGGAATTGTGTGAATTTAATCCCCTTTAGAATAAGGCTGCAACATAAAATGTGGAAGAAGTGAAGCGCTGTGAATACTTTCCAGATGCACTACACAGGTATGGTGGTGGCTTTGCGGGTGGAACTATGTACATAAGAGTGTGGGGTGCAGAACACAGGTGTAAAATGGCCCAAGGATAATGGAAAATGTGTACAGTAGTGATTTCACGGAAGGATCAATATACGTGAAAGTGAGGAATGCTCACTTTCACTGCAAAGGGTGTCTAAATGGGTTAGGACGTGCTGGGGTGGAATGCAGAAATGAGCACCTATATTTCCACTGAAATACCCCACTCATAGCACAGCGTCTCTCCAATAGCCTCTCCTAACCAAATCCTACTGTCTGGCTTCTTGTGACGACCCTGTTTTCACTAAATGACAGAGGGTGTCAGTGAGTCTCTGGCGCTATAACCAGGTTGCTCTGGATAGGTGGGGCTCGTCAGACTTGGGTGTCAGTCCACCTAGGAGAAGGACCACTCTGATTTCAAATCCGGGCAGGTGGTGCCCGTTAGCCTTGGCCGGCAAACTACCTAGGAGGAGGTAAACTGATTCCAAACCTCCGCTGCCTTGCAGCTATACCTGATTACAGGAAAGGCTTCGGGAGTAAACCTCGAGGATAAATCCGGAGTGGAGCCCTAAGGTGGTTGGCAGATGCTCAGCACTACTTCCGGCAACTCCTGCTGTGGAACTGGTCCCAAATTGTATTGGATCATCCTTTCCTTTGGACTCAGCCAGTGACACCGAGAGGAGGACGCTGACGTATGGGCAGCCCAGTGTCTCCATACTACCCCGCCCAGGCTTTTTAGCGCAAACTAGAAAGGCCACTCCAGTGGTGTCACAAGATTCCAGCACAACACGGGACGAGGCAGTTACCGGTTATAAGCTCCAACTGACTGGCGTAGGGAGGAGCGCCAGGGGTCTCGTCCGATGGTGAAAGCTTCGCAGCTTCATTGGGCAGCTACCGCCCGCCTCAAGCTGGGCAGCCCCCAGCCAGTAAGGTGCCGCCCCGCCATGGCTTGCCTGCTCTACTGGGTGCGTAGAGCTTAGGGGTCTCTCCCAACAAGCAAGCGTCAATCTGCACCAGGCAGTCAAAAGGAGAAACATACGAAGACTCCAGCTCTTCGATTTGCAAGCTGGAACGTTCACACCATGCGCCCCGGACTTACCGCTGATCTCCAACAAATGAATGACTCTTGCAAGACCACTATCATCAATAAGGAACTGGCACGACTTATCAATGTTGCCTGCCTTCAGGAAACCCGCCTGGCTGACAGCGGCTCTCAGAGAATCAGACTACACCTTTTATTGGCAGGGCCTGTCCCAGGATGAGTCCAGGCAGCATGGTGTAGGTTTTGCAGTGAGGAACTCACTTCATTCGGACCCCTACAGGAGGGTCCGAATGAATCCTCACCCTCCGCATGAAGACATCGTTGGGCTTTGTGAACATCCTTTCCGTGTATGCCCCGACCCTCACGTCCACTCCAGAAGCCAAAGATCAGTTCTATGAGGCTCTAGAGGAAGTGTCATCTAGAATCCCCCGCTCCGAAGGCTTATTTTTGCTAGGCGACTTCAACGCTCGCGTCGGAGCAGACTGGCAAGTGTGGCCATCCTGTCTTGGCCACTTTGGCACAGGCAGGATGAAGGAGAGCGGACAGAGGCTGCTGGAATTCTGTTGTCATCACTGCCTCTGTATTACAAACTCCTACTTCAAGTGTAAAGAGCTGCGGAAAGTGTCTTGTAGACACCCCCGGTCCTGTCACTGGCACCAGCTAGATCTTGTCATCACCAGAAGAGCAGACCTCAGCAATGTTCTTCACACGAGAAGCTACCACAGTGCTGATTGTGATACAGATCACTCCCTTGTTGCCAGTAAGGTCAGACTGAAGCCAAGGAAGATCCACCATGCCAAGACTAAGGGTCGCCCCCGCATCAACGCCTGCGGAATTTCCGATCAAGGCTCAGACCTTCGCTGACAGCTTTCAGAGGAAACTTGAAGCTCACCTCCAGTCCGATATCCCAGGCGACGTGGACACCAAATGGAACCACCTTTGTGACGCCATCTATGACTCGGCCATGACCGCATTTGGAAAGAAAGAATGCAAGAATGCTGACTGGTTTGAGGCTCACTGGGATGAAATGCAGCCAGTCACAGAGGCCAAAAGCAAAGCACTGCTGGCTCAGAAGCAAAACCCTTGCCCTGGCACACACAACACCCTTCGAGCAGCAAGGAGCAAGGCACAGCAGATTGCCCGCCATTGCGCCAGTGAGTACTGGCAGAACCTGTGCACCAACATCCAGGTAGCTGCCGATTGCGGATATGCCAAAGGAATGTATGAGGGCATCAAAACAGCTATCGGCCCCACACGCATCAAAACAGCACCGCTCAAAGCCAAGACAGACAAAGCCATCACCGACAAGAGCAAGCAACTTCAGTGTTGGGTCGAGCATTATCTTGAATTGTACTCAACCCAGAACATCATGACAGACGTTGCCCTCGACACCTTGCCTGGCCTACCAGTCATGGAAGAGCTTGACAAAATGCCCATGCTGGAAGAGCTCAGCAAAGCCATAGACTACCTCGCCTGTGGCAAGGCTCCAGGGAAAGACTGTATCCCCCCAGAAGTTCTGAAACATGGGAAAACAGCCATCTTACAACCACTATATGATCTCCTCTGCCTTTGCTGGGAGCAAGGTCACATTTCCCAAGATATGAGAGATGCCAACATAGTCACGCTGTATAAGAACAAAGGCGACCGCAGTGACTGCAACAATTACCGCGGCATCTCTCTTCTGAGCATAGTTGGCAAAGTCTTCGCCCGGGTCACCCCGTTCTGCCTGCAGAGCCTCACTTTGCAAGTCTATTCTGAGTACCAGTGTGGCTTCAGGGCCGGAAGGTCCACAGTGGATATGATCTTCTCCCTCCGTCAGCTGCAGGAGAAGTGTCGAGAGCAGCAACGGCCATTGTTCCTTGTGTTCGTGGACCTGACCAAAGCCTTTGACTTAGTTAGTCAAAGCGGGCTCCTCCAGATCCTGCGAAAGATTGGTTGTCCCCCAAAGCTCCTTGCAATCATCTCCTCCTTCCACATGGACATGCATAGTACTGTTTGCTTTGATGAAGCCACCTCAGATGCCTTCCCAGTCAGCAGTGGAGTGAAGCAGGGTTGCGTTCTAGCACCGACTCTTTGGGATTTTTTTTCCTCAATGCTCCTCCACTATGCCTTCGCCAAATGTCCTGAAGGTGTCTACGTCCGCACAAGATCAGATGGAAAACTCCTCAACATCACAAGACTTTGTGCTAAAACCAAAGTCTACGAGGTCCTCATACGTGAGCTGCTGTTTGAAGACGACGCTGCTCTAGCATCGCACAGCGAGGAGGGCCTGCAGCACCTGGTCGACAAACTGTCCCATGCCTGCAAGGAGTTTGGGCTCATGATCAGCCTTAAGAAAACCAACATCATCAGAATCAGAATCAGCTTTATTGGCCAAGTATGCACAGCACATACAAGGAATTTGACTTTGGCTAAAAACTTGCTCTCGTTGTTCAGGTGGAGGATTTAAATAAGATTTAAAAGGATTCAATGACAGAGTATGTACAGTAAATTACAGTCTGTCCACGTTTCTATAAAAGGATGCAAATATATACAGGAATATATGCAGCTCATTTACTCAGACTATCCACACTTTGCAGAAATATGAAAAAATATAGTCACAGTATTTCAATGTGAACTCAGATTCAGTGATATAATGTGAATGAAGTAAAAAGCAGTGCGACAGTTATGTGCAATGTAAGAATGGATGAAAAGTCAGGAGTACAGCAACACGTAGGACTAGGTGAATGTTAGGAGTTCATCAGAGTGATGGCTTGAGGAAAAACTGTTCCTGTGACGGGTGGTTTTGACCTTCAGTGATCTGTAACGACGACCAGAAGATAAAAGTTCAAACAGTTTGTGGCTGGGGTGTGACGGGTCAGCACAGATGTTTCCCGCCCGTTTCCTGGTTATGGACCGATATAAGTTCTCAATGGAGGGTAGGTCGGTACCAATGATCCTCTCCGCAGACTTAATGATCCGCTGCAGTCTGGTCTTGTCCCGTTTAGTGGCAGATCCAAACCAGACAGTGATGGAAAAGCAGAGGACAGATTGGATGATGGCGGTGTAGAAGACAACCAGCAGCTCCTGAGGCAAAACAAACTTCTTGAGCTGACGCAGAAAAAACAACCTCTGCTGGGCCTTTTTCCGGACAGTGTCTATATGGGAGGACCACTTCAGGTTCCGGGAGATTGTGGTACCCAGAAACTTGAAGGAGTCCACAGTGGACACTGTGCTGTTGAGGATGGTGAGTGGGGGGAATGAAGGAGGGTGTCGCCTGAAATCCACAGTCATCTCCACCGTTTTAGCTGGGTTAAGTTCAAGATGGTTCTGGCCGCACCAGAGGATCAGCTGCTCCACCTCCCGCCTGTATGCAGACTCATCACCATCCCGGATCAAACAGATGACTGTGGTGTCGTCCGCAAACTTCAGGAGCTTCACCGAAGGGTCCTCTGAGGTGCAGTCATTGGAGTAGAGGGAGAAGAGCAGTGGGGAAAGGACACATCCTTGGGGGGCGCCAGTACTAATTTTTCGGGAGCTGGATGTAAATCTCCCTAGCTTCACCTGTTGCCACCTGTCAGTCAGAAAGCTGGAGATCCACTGGCAGGTGGAGGGGGGCACCTTGAGCTGGAGGAGTTTCTGATGAAGAAAGCCTGGGATGATGGTGTTGAACGCTGAGCTGAAGTCGACAAACAGGATCCTGGCGTACGTCCCTGGGGAGTCGAGGTGTTGCAGGATGTAGTGTAGTCCCATATTCACTGCATCATCCACTGACCTGTTTGACCGGTAGGCAAACTGCAGTGGGTCCATCAGGGGGCCTGTGACGACCTTCAGGTGGTTCAGCACCAATCTCTCCAAGGATTTCATGACCACAGAGGTCAAGGCAACAGGTCTGTAGTCATTTAATCCTGTAACAGAGGGTTTCATGATCCAGAGGGATCATGGCACAAGATGCTGTCTCCTCTCCTGTCATTACCATTGACAACACACAGCTGGAGGTTGTGGACACCTTCACCTACCTAGGGTCCACTGTTTCAATCACGCTCTCGCTGGACACCGAGATCAGCTCCAGAATCGCCAAAGCAGCTGCTGTCATGGCCAAACTAAATAAGTGTGTGTGGAAGAACAATCTGCCGAGTTTAAGACCAAGTTACTTGTACACCAAGCTTGTGTCCTGTCCATTCTCCTGTACGGCAGCAAGTCCTGGACAGCCTACGCCAGGCAGCAGAGGCGGTTAAATGGGTTCCACCTCCGCTGTCTTCGGCGTCTTATGCACATCAAGTAGCAGGACAGAGTCCCCAACACCGAGGTCCTTGAGCGCGCTGACCTGCCAAGCATCCCTGCATTTCTCATCCAGAGACGACTCTGGTGGCTCGGCCATGTGCACCGCATGGAGCCCGACAGTCTGCCGAGAGAAATCCTTTACGGAGAATTGCGGGTGGGCGTCTGCCGTGTGGGCCAACCGCTGTTGCGTTTTAAAGATGTCTGCAAACGCAACATGCGGTGTGCGCAGATCAACACCAATAACTGGGAGGTTGCTACCAAAGATCGAGCCACCTGGCGCCCCAGTGTCAAAGAGGGTGTTCTCAAGATGGGAGAGAACACGAGAGTCCAGATGGCGAAGCGTGCGGCGAGGAAAGAACGTGCAGCATCAGCACGTGCACCATCAATCTTCATCTGCGCCAACTGCTCCAAAGACTGCCACTCAGGATTGGGCTGTATAGTCATTCCATGTGCTGCTCCAACCCTTGACGCGCCAACCATCACCTCTTCGAGACGAGGATGCCAGAGAGAGAGAGGAATGCAAAGACAAGTGAGTTATAGTGATAATTAAAAAGGTCCTCAGTTCTGTGCATGTGAGCGTTCGGAGGGAGAGGGGCTAGGGCCTCTGCAGTTCAGATGGCCCAGGGGAAGATACTGGCAGTCTGGAGGTGTGGGACCTGATCGATCTGAACCATCGTCCAGAGGGGACGCAGTTCAAACAGGTGATGAGCAGAATGTGAGGGGTCTCTTGTGATAGCCTTGATCCTTCTGAGACAGGAGGCTCTGGAGACGTCTTCCAGGAAGGGCAGAGGGCTGCCAATAACTTTTTGGGTGGTGTTGATGACCTTCTGCTCAGCCTTCCTGTTCTCAGCCGTCGAGCCAGCATACCAGAAGGCCAACAGCAGCTTCCTGTCCAGGTTGTTCTTCCTCAAGACATGGAAGTACAGCCGCTGCAGGGCTTTCTTCACCAGGGCCTTGGTGTTGACAGTCCAGGTGAGGTCAGAGGAGATGTGGGTGCCCAGGAATCTCAAGGCGGGGACGTTTTCCACTAGGGGTGGGCAATATGGCCTAAAAATGGTATCACGATATTTCTGTGAATTTTCACGATATTTTTCACTGTCGAAATGCAGTTTTTTCCTTTTAAATTTATTCAAAAAGGACCGTTTCACAGGACAGCATTATTTACCTTCAACATATTCAAGAAAAACAAAACAAAAACTCTTATTTCTCCATTTTATAAACAGCAGCTCAGATTTTTTTTTTGTTTGTTTTTTTTAGTTCTTTATCAAATATTACAAGAAAATAAATACAAACCATTACATCTTAACTGCACAGATGTCAGGTTGTGCTGAATCACTTTACCTGCTCCCGTTGCATAGACCTGTCCTGGGGCTTTTGGCTCTCCTTGCACTGAATGGATGCTTTTGTTTCTCTCTTCGATGGTTTAATAAAAATGGAAGTAAAATACAGCCACTACTTCGAAAGGCACATTGTCCAAGGTTAATACCGCTCCAGTGGTATTGATGTCAAAAAAAAAAAAATGCAGGCAGAACTGCTGCACCGTTTGTTTTTTTTAAACGACAACAGTCTGAAACAGAAAGTGAAACAAATATTTCCACTCAACTGGAGACTCTGGGTGAAGGCAGAACACGATCTGTTGCTTCACCGACTCAGAGCTGGGCAGGAGACAGGGTGACATGAAAATTAGACCAATTATTACGAAATGTAGTTAGGGTATCAGCAGTAGACAATGACAGTCTGACTTCGGAGCTGCAGTTTCCCACTGCTATGTTTGTTTTACCATTTCTATGCAGTGTGACGTAGTCACGCAGCAGACCCCAAATATCACAATATTCCTTTTACACTGGTATCAAAAATTTATACTGGTATTATCGTGAAAGATACGGCACACCCCTATTTTCCACGTGGTCGCCATTTATGAGCCGGGGGGGGGGGGGGTCCTGTCTGTTTTTCCTTACGTCCAGAATGAGTTCTTTGGACATTCAGTATCAGGTTGTTTGCTTGCCACCACAGCAGCAGACTCTACCGCCGCCCTGTATGCCTTCTCACAGTCATCGGTGATGAGCCCAACCAAGGTGGTGTCGTCCATGTACTTCACAATGACGGTGGTTGGGTGGGTTGGAATACAGTCAAAGGTGTACAGGGAGTACAGTAGAGGGCTTAGCATGCAGCCTTGGGGGAAGCCAGTGCTGAGGAGTGATGGGGGCCAAGTCTGACTGTTTGTGGGCAGTTGGTGAGAAACGTCTTTATCCAGGAGCAGGTGGGGGAAGGGGGATCTGGAGAAGGCGCAGTTTGTTGATCAGGATGTCCAGGATGATGGTGTTAAAAGCTGAGCTGTAGTCCACAAAGAGCATCTTCACATAGCTCCTTGGGTTCTCCAGGTGGCGATGGTGTCTTCCATAGACCAGTCTCCCTGTAGGCAAACTGATGGGGGTCGAAGGAGGGGGGGGGGAAGACAGTCCCTGATGTGCTGGGACACCAGCCACTCAAAATATTTCATGACTACAGACGTGAGTGCTATGGGTCTGTAGTCATTCAGGCTGTCAATTGCGGACTTTTTGGGGATGGTGGCGTGCAAATGTGTCAAAATGTGCTGCTACAGTTGAACTTTTCATGTTTTTTGAAACAAAAGATATTGGAACTAAATTTGTGGGCCATTGCAAATGCTTTAACAGTAAGAAGTTGTCACACAGTGGGAGGAAAAAAATCCTGAAAAGAAAAGATACAATGAGAATCGTAATAGGCTTAAATTGCTGGGTGCTTAAAGATTCCCAGCCCTAGGAGCTAGCAAGCTAATATCACTATTCAAGCAAAAAATCTCTGTCTGTCACGTTTAATAGGACATCAAAGGACGGCCTATGATCTCTGCCTGATCATCATAGGACGTCCTATGATGTCCTACACACGTGGACAAAATTGTTGGTACCCCTCTGTTAATGAAAGAAAAACCCACAATGGTCACAGAAATAACTTGAATCTGACAAAAGTGTGTTTGAGTACCCCACAACATGATCCCAGTAACCGCAAGAAGGCTGAAAGCAGCAGACCCTCCCAATCATATCGATATACCTCCTATGAAAAAAAATGGGGAATCCTGCTTCAAGTGGCCCAAGAATACAGAAAACATCACAGGGAGGTCAGCAAGGGTCACGAAATTATCAGAAGGCCCACACTCCTGTGGTCAGAAAAGATGGGAGCAGACATGGCTGGTGAATCAGAGCTGAATGCAAAGCAATATTGAAAGCATATGCCATGAAATGTAATATCTTGTGTAATCAGCAAAGCAAATGTATACTCATTGATTAAGATGTATGTAATCAACAAAAGTAATGAATGTAATCAAACTGTGTGACTGTATGTAAATTTTAACTGCACAAAGAAAGGTTCATGTGGGGTTAGATTGTGAAATGTTGGAAAGGCCTATTGACTGGAAAACCATGTGATGATGAGGATGTGAAAGTTGGGTGGAAAAGCAAGTTGAGGTATTTTGGTGGTGGAAAATGAGATAAGCAAAGCCAGGCAGTCATGAGTTGGGTGCATGAACAGCACATGGCTTTACTGGAACTGGGGGGGGGGGGGGGGGCAAAACATGTGCAGAATGAGGTAATTGTTATATAACAGTTAACATTAGGCCAATCATAAGAGGCCAAGAAGCCTATGGTGAGATTGCGGGCCAATCATAACTGAGTGTTAAAAGGGTCTAAAAACCGAGCCCAAGAGCCCCAAAATGCTCATTTTTGGCAGACTCCAAGACCCCCATCATCCCACAGCAGAAGATTGAAGAAAGGGAGACCGTCACAAGAAGATGAATCAACTACCATCTCATCTCTTCAGTTTTTAACAGCTGTAAATTTTATGCAGCGAGAAGGGACAAAATAGCACTTTGGGTGAACAGAAAAGGGAAGTGAAGACACCACAGCTGGCTTCACTCCCAGCCTGCTGCCTTACATCATCCCCGCAGAGGAGTGAAAGGAAGCCGGGGCTGCAAGATTTCTCCGGATTGAGGTCTCCGCTTCAGGGGCTCTTCTCACCTTCCTCTTGCCGGCAGACTGCTTCGCAGACCACAAGCTCAGCTGATTGAAGAACAGAAGACTGAGCTTCAAGAGTCAGCTATCTCGCCTTGCCCGCTTCTTCCCTTTTTCCCCCCGTGAAAGGGGAGCCTCAACGGAGAAGACCAGCTATTAATCGTCCTTCCCCGCCCCCCCCAATCTCACCATCAAGGCTTTTTAGACATTTATCCACAAAATTAATTAGATGTTTTTACCAAGTTTTATTATTCAAAGGGTTTATTTTATTTTGGACTCTCAGATTTTTCATATTTTTAATTGATTTTACATTTTGATTTAATTGTGGTGATTTTTGGACTTTTTTTTAAACTTTTGTTTCAAAGGTTTTTTTTGAAACTTTGGTTTTTGATCAAATGACTGATTTTACAACTTTCAACTTTTTGAATCAAGGTTTTTCAAGTAGTTTTTTGGTTTGATTTTTAATTTTCATCATTTTGATTTAATTGACTGTTTCCATGCAAGTATATCCTGTTTTGGCTGAGCTTTGCAGACTTTCAATAAATACTACAGCATATTAAAAGACCGTATGGGAGTTTGTGAGATCACTGATTCAGTGTCCACTTTTCTTGGGTGATTTTTCAAGAAGGTATTTTTCTACAAGAGGAGTTACATTTTTATGAGTTTAAGATAAGATAAGCCTTTATTAGTCCCACAACGGGGAAATTCCAGGATTGCAACAGCACAGGGATAGCAACACTCAGAGCAACAATCAGAAGGCAAGGAAAAAAAAAAGCAAGCAAGAGCAGCTAATATACATATTACTATAAATTATATGTATATATATATATATATATATACATACATACACACACACACATATATACACACACGCACAGACAGTGCAGAGCATTGTAGCTGGATGGAATAAATATATGAGTATATAAACAGTGCAGAGCATTGTAGCTAGATGGAATAATATGTAGATATATAAACACAGTGCGGAGCATTGTAGCTAGATGGAATAAATATATAGATATATAAATATAAACACACCCAGTGCAGAGCATTGTAGCTAGATGGAATAAATATGTAGATATATAAACACCCACAGTACGGAGCATTGCAGCTAGGTGGAATAAATATGTAAATATATAAACACAGTGCGGAGCATTGTAGCTAGATGGAATAAATATATAGATATATAAATATAAACACACCCAGTGCAGAGCATTGTAGCTAGATGGAATAAATATGTAGATATATAAACACCCACAGTACGGAGCATTGCAGCTAGGTGGAATAAATATGTAAATATATAAACACAGTGCGGAGCATTGTAGCTAGATGGAATAAATATATAGATATATAAATACAAACACACCCAGTGCAGAGCATTGTAGCTAGATAGAATAAATATGTAAATATATAAACACAGTGCAGAGCATTGTTGCTAGATGGGATGAAACAGCACAACCGTCTACTTAGTTATCCTACATGGTATGATTATGTGCCCATACATATTCTCACCCTCCAGAGAGACTGGTATTTTCCTAGTTGTATGCCGGAGGGGACCATTGTGTAAGTCTATTGCATCTTTTGCATTCAAAAAACTATTAGGTTGTTACGTCTTTTTGCCATCTCTGCGAGCAGCCCTGCTTAGGTTGTACAGTCTGACAGCCGTTGATAGGAAGGACCTGCGAAACCTCTCGGTTGTGCACCTGGGATGATGTAGTCTGCTGCTAAATGAGCTCCTCAGTGCATTCAGTATGTCCTGCATAGGGTGGAACTCGGACTCCAGCAGAGATGACAGTTTAGCCACCGTCCTTCTCTCTCCTATCTCCTCCACCGGATCAAGGCGCTGCCCCAGGACGGAGCTAGCTTTCTTGATCAGTTTGTTCAGTCTCTTCCTATCGACTGCAGTAATGCCACTGCCCCAGCAGACCACTCCAAAAGTGATGGCTGATGCCACCATCGTGTCATAGAATGTCTTCAGCAGCGCCCCTTGTACACAAAAAGACCTGAGTCTACTCAGTAGGAACAGCCTGCGCTGTCCCTTCTTGTTGAGTGCGTCAGTATTGTGTGACCAGGTTATTGTGTGACCTTTTAAAGGTTACTCTTTAAGGTGTTGTTTTTTTTTGTTTTTTGTTTTTTTTTTTTTTTTGTTTTGTTTTTTTTAAATAGACCTCCTATAGATCAACTTTCCTGATCTTAAATATTTACCCAGATTTACCAAGAGCAATGCAAGACCATGAGAGGCTGTCGTTAACACCAGGGGTGTATTCCAGGTGTCTGACTGGATAGGTCACTCAGTCGGAGGTCTGGTAAACAGGCGGTGGAGGTCCCCTGGTAAATAGACAGTGTAGCTGGGTTAACTCTCAACGTCACCAAGCACACACGTGACAGAATTTCCTATGAGGAAAATTCCTCTAGGAACTGCAAGCTGGTGAACCTAACTTCATTCTTGAGGTACAAGGTCAAAGGGACTTCGACGAGTGGTAATAATTCAAAATTCTATGAAAATTAACCAATTAAAATCAGACAATGCTTCTGAATTGTGGTTCAATAGAATTTTGTTAAAAAACTCATGAAACAGGCCTGGACAAAAATGATGGTACTCTTAACTCAATATTTTGTTGCACAACCTTTTGAGGCAATCACTGCAATCAAACGATTTCTGTAACTGTCAGTGAGACTTCTGCACCTCTCAGCAGGTATTTTGGCCCACTCCTCATGAGCAAACTGCTCCAGTTGTCTCAGGTTTGAAGGGTGCCTTCTCCAGATGGCATGTTTCAGCTCCTTCCACAGATGTTCAATAGGATTGAGATCAGGGCTCATAGAAGGCTCCTTTAGAATAGTCCAATGTTTGGCTCTTAGTCATTCTTGGGTGTTTTTAGCTGTGTGTTTTGGGTCATTATCCTGTTGCAAGACCCATGACCTGCGACTGAGACCGAGCTGTCTGACACTGGGCAGCACATTTCTCTCTAGAACACCTTGATTGTCTTGAGATTTCATTGTACCCTGCACAGATTCAAGACACCCTGTGCCAGTTGCAGCAAAACAGCCCCACAACATAACAGAACCTCCTCCATGTTTCACAGTAGGGACAGTGTTCTTTTCTTGGTATGCTTCATTTTTGCATCTGTGAACATAGAGCTGATGTGCCTTGCCAAAAAGTTCCAGTTTTGTCTAGTCTGTCCATAGGACATTCTCCCAAAAGCTTCGTGGCTTGTCAACATGCAGTTTGGCAAATTCCAGTCTGGCTTTTTTATGATTTGTTTTCAACAGTGGTGTCCTCCTTGGTCTTCTCCCATGAAGTCCACTTTGGCTCAAACAACGACAGATGGTGCGATCTGGCACTGATGTACCTTGACCTTGGAGTTCACCATGAATGTGTTTAGAGGTTGTTCTGGGCTCTTTTGTTACCATTCGTATTATCCGTCTCCTCCTGCGGCCACGTCCAGGGAGGTTGGCTACAGTCCCGTGGATCTTAAATTTCTGAATAATATGTGCAACTATAGTCACAGGAACATCAAGCTGCTTGGAGATGGTCTTATAGCCTTTACCTTTAACATGCTTGTCTATAATTTTCTTTCTAATCTCCTGAGACAACTCTCTCCTTTGCTTCCTCTGGTCCATGTTTAGTGCGGTACACACCATGTCACCAAACAGCACAGTGACTACTTGTCACCCTTTAAATAGGCCGACTGACTGATTACAAGTTTGTAGACACCTGTGATGTTAGGGGACACATCTTGGTTGAACGTGTCCCTATGGTCACATTATTTTCAATCTTTTCTAGGGGTACCATCATTTTTGTCCAAGCCTGTTTCATGAGTTTTTTTAAAGTAATTCTGTTGAACCACAATTCGAAAGCATTGTCTGATTTTCATTGGTTAATTTTCATAGAATTTTTATTTATTACCACTTTTGTCAGATTCAAGTTATTTCTGTGACCACTGTGGGTTTTTCTTTCATTAACAGAGGGGTACCAACAATTTTGTCCACGGCTGTATAAACGTGACAGACACGCACAGATTTCTCGCGGCACACAGACTAATGTGTCTTTATGATGTCATACGGCTCAAAATTGGCAAGGTGAATAAGTTACAGGGCCAGTCTTTACAGCGCGTTAGTGTACGTTGCTGCGAGCAGAGTTGCCAGATCAAGCAGTCTTCGTATTGTTGCTCAAGATGAAGAAACTAAGCAAAAGCATCACTTTCTCAGCAATGTCGTTTTTAAAGGCATGCTGACAGTAAAAATGTGTAACCTTGAAGAATGCCAGTCTACACTACAAGTGTGTAAAATGCCAAGCAAAGCGCTGATTTTCTCCAGGTGCTCTGGTTTCTACAGGCATGCACGGGCCTTCCTGAACAGGGTTGAAAGCCACTTTTTGCTCAGATCTATTTTCACGATCCTGCCCATGAACTGAAATTACGACGCACCAATCCCTCAACCAGTGGTCTTAACGAAGAAGACGACCCACCAGATGGAGAGCAATAGAATGAGGAGAACTGCTGCACGTCAGAAAAGATGCCGTGAACATGAAACACCTCAGGTTCTAGCAGTACTCCGCGGGCATGACTGTGAACAACACAGCCGTCTGAGGCAGGAGGAGACCCTTTGGCAACGGGCATGCAGAAATACTTGCTTAGGCTATACTTGATTTCTTTATCTTTTGTTCATATGAAAGAAAAAATAAAATAGAAAGATGTCTTTACCTTCTTTACATGTTTCAACTGCACTGCAGCCTTCATCAGAAGAGTCAGCTGATTGCTGCCAGGTGACATTTATCAGCTGATTTTCGTAGGCGGGGCCAGCTCAGCAGATCTGTCGGATCCACCGAGCCGGCCCCGCCTCCCGCCGTCAGATGGTCTCTGGAGAATGTGGTCCCAGGTGTGGGAAAGCATAAAGGCCCCCTCATCTCGGTTCATGGCGTCTCTTCCCCGCTTTCTGATCTCCATGGCCTCCTTGATCCAGCGTTTGTGTCTGTTGCTCTCCGATCCAATAATTTTTGTGTTGTCCCAGTCCATGATGTGATTATTTCTTTTGCAGTGATCTGATATATTATTGATATGATATATTACTGATATATTATTGATACGTATTACGTGGAAATTATGGACAAGTCTGCATCAAAGACTTCCGCCGGCTGGAGAAAATGGAGAAAACACGGGCACGCTTCAGAAACCACCTGCGATTTAACCTCCATTGCAGAGATGAGGAGGTCACACCAATAAGCCTCAATATAAGAAATCCAATCCCGACCAAAAACGCAGAAAAAATTATCAACAAAGCACGGAAAGACCTCATCAAAGAACGTATAAGAATAACGGCAAATAAAGTGGACAAAATCAACAACCAAATCAAGGAGGAAACGGACATGTTCAAGCAACACTACCCGACCGACCAGAAAACGCAGGAGCAGATAAAAGCACAATTGAAACACGCACAC